>CM057452.1:65477500-67877500 GCA_016271365.2 Neoceratodus forsteri
TGGAGGGGTGGGTGCCAGGCCTGAACAAAGCCCAAGCAGGTGGGCCCCTTCTCCCACTAGAGGCCCCCCACTCCATCTCTCAGAAATTAATACAGTAATGTCTGGCCAGACCAGACTCAGGCATTCCCTGTGCAGGGGCCCCATTCTATTGCCCTCCTCCCAACAAACTCCCAGGTCTTTAATTCAAATTATCCTTAGAATGTTATCTGATTCCAGTCTATCGAGTTACGGGGTTAGGTCTGGTCTTCGAGGAGAGATGTACAAGAACCATATGGTCCATCTATTCATAACTTTATCCAGTGCAAAAAAAAAAAATGTTGAAAATTTGGTGGAAATATTCCCAAAAATGGCCATGTTATGAACATGCGTTGTGCAGTTTCTACGCAAATGCGTAACTTTGGTAATTTACAATATTTTCTTTTTTTTTTTTAACTTCAAATTTTGTTCAAAAATTAAAGGCACACTTACAAAGTGATTTCATATCTTAACTGGAAAAGTTACAAATAATATCAGTCCTGGACTCACAATGCTGTTGATAATGCCTCTTATTTGTGAACTGATGTTTCTTCTTACTCTCTTTAGGTTTTCATCTTTTAGAGAACTTCTGTGTTGTGCCAAGATTTAGAGATTCCGTCTAACTATTGCAGCTAGCCCATTTGTTCAGAATCCAGTTTTTAATTTTAAATATAACACTTGTCTCACATGACTTCGCTATCATAATGACAGGAATAACAATAGTGCATCATCATCAAATAACAATAAACATAAAACCTATATCTACAAGAAACGTATAACATGGTTGGATTTACAGATTGTGTGTTTGGTCCATTTCATTTCTACGCAAAAGGGAGTATATTGTTCATATTGTGTTTTACTTGGTTCTACAGGATGTGGGCTAGTGAGCCAAGGCCTGTTGGGACAGGATGGACGTTCCCTCCCTTTCATTAATAAGACACATAAAGGGCAGCCAAATACCATTAAATTTATCCCCCCTTAGTCAAAGTTCAGCGGTTATCCTTTCCACCCTTGCCATACCTTTTGTTTTTATCCATTCAGCCAATGTGGATGGATCTGGATTGAGAGTCCAACAAATGATCTTTGCCCATTTGTCCTTCTTCCTTTAGGGAGTATGTCTAGTATCATTAATTCAAACTTACGGGGTTCTTGGGTGCCTATCATCTGCTGGAAGCATGTTCCTACCTCTCTCCAAAAGGGCTGCAGGACCTGACATTCCCCAAAAATATGGTAATGGCTCCCTATTGCTCCACAATTTCTCCAACATTTATCAGATTTATTATTATTGTTTAGTTCTTGTTGGTGTATTAAAGAACTTTGTTATTACCTTCCACTGAAACTCCTTCCAGTTACAGGAAGCTGACGTGTGAAAAGTCTCCCTCCCATATTTGGTGCCAACATTGTAAATCCCATTGTAAACCTCTCTCCCTCCCACTCCCACTCTATTTGGCACTTCTGAGGAGTTTGGGCTACTGCAGTCATATAACTTTGCACCAATTGGGAAATTAGGTGGGATTCTCCAGGTCTCGCTGCTGTGTCTAAGATTATTAGTTCTAGGGGATGAGGCCACTTCTGTATATCTGCCAAGTTGGTCCCAGCTCTCAAGAATGAAACAACTTGGAGGCATCTAAAAAAACTGAAGAAGGGATTTGGAACTCCTGTATTTCCAAAAATGTTTTCAATTGCCCTCGTCTGATAAACTGTGTAAAAAATATTAAGTCTTGTCATCTCTACTCCATCCCTTAAATACATGATCCAACTTAGGTGGGGAGAAACAACAACATTTTATAATTTCTGTCCTAGTAGAAAGGGAGCACCCAAGCCCAAATCTCTTTTCAACTGCCCCCATACTTTATACATCTGTTTTAGCCAGGGACTGGCTATAGGGCTTTTACAAAGATGGTCAGCGGGACCTGCAAAGTCAACCACTGGGTCCAACTTCCGGATAATTTCCAGATTCTTGCAAAACCCAGGTGTTGTTGGGATCTTTTCTGCGATATGCTGTCCATGGTGTTAGTTGGGCCATCTTATAATACGCTTTTAGGTTAGGCAGTCCCAAACCTCCCTGAGTTTTTGCCTTCTGCAGTGTATCCCAAGCTATTCTTTCTCTTTTGTTCCCCCATACAAACACGTAAAGAGCCTTAGAGATTTTTTTCCATTCAGAGTTGGGGATGGAGAGAGGCAGGGATACAAACAGAAACAGGAAACATTGCAAAATATTCATTCTGATGGAATCTATCCATCCCGTGGGGGACAAAGGCAAAAGTTCCCATCTCTTGGTTTGCTGGCCAAGGCACCTAGCTTCACCTGAGCTCTTTCCTTCTAAGATTACTTGAAAGGAAAGAGCAGAGAACCTTACCAGAGCAAGGGAAATGGATTAAGACTTCTTTTGGCTAAGCAGATTTACTGTGTGTTGTTATTTTTATTTTGTACTCACAGGGATTGCTATTGTTTGTTGCTAACATTTCATTGCTTTATTTTTCTATGATTCAAATTGTTGTTGCTGGTATACCTTCTGCATTATTACAAGGTGTGCCTACAAGTGTGTGCTAACAGATTACTGCTGTAATCTTCTGATTCAAATTGTCTTTTGCAAGGTATATCTTCTGTTACTGTTTTATTTTTCTCTGTAGCAAAGTGTTTCTTACAGGGTATATCTTCTCTGAAATTATTACAGGTTTTACAGTTTTATCTTACATTAGGATAAGCTTTCAGGGTTACTGCATTTGTTGTTCACTGTTTCTGCTCTTACCGCCTTGTTCTTTTATCTGTGGTTCTTCTTTTTCGGCAGGGGAAGGACCCAGCCACCCACCCCCATCCCCAACCACCCCACACTACACTCTTTTTATAGGAAACCAAAGTTGTGACATTTCCTGTGGCAAAGCATGAAGGGATGGATCAGTGGGGCATCCACAAGGTGAGCTCATTTACAGGGGCACTAGTAATTTAACTTGTTATAACAAGTTATATGAAAAAACCAAACACAAAATCCAACCATTACTTGCATTTTCTTCCTTCTAACTACTCTGACCAGGTTATAAACCCAGCAGCTTATCTGGAATGGATATCATTAACTGCAGGTACTGCGGAACACTTTTCAGAAGGACAGTCTTACAGGATTTAGGACACTGTCCTACATGCTGGGCCATTAGAGATCTTAGGACTCAGCTCCAGGCAGCATGGGCAGAGATTGCGTGCCTCAAATTTCATATTCAAGAGGAAATACATTATAAGAACCACCCGCCATTTCCCCAACATCCAACAGAAGAACCTCGACCGCAGAGGGTAGTTGGTCCAGGAGGTTGGCAGGTGGTTAGGAGGGGCAAATCAGGTGCCCCATCACTCTGTGCTCTCCCAACATATTACCTCCAAAAACCATATAAACACTACAAACAGGTATCTGCTTCTATCTCCGAAATCAAACAAAGGGGCAGAGGACACTGCAGCACAGGAGCTAGCACAACAAAACTTGCCCAAATCAGGAACCAAAACAAAAAAAGCAAAAAGGAAATCCAAAAAACTTCCGATCATAGGAGACTCCATGATTCGGGGAGTTGATACCAATCTCCAGCCAGGGGTAATGGTCAGATGTCTCCCAAGTACATCAGTGTGGAAAGACACTGACTGCAATGCTAAAATTGTTCACAAAGCAGGAGAAAACACTGATGTCCTGGTACACATAGGGACTAATGATCTCGCCAGCTGGTCAGTTGTGGAGACCAAGGAACACCTGACCAGGCTGGGTGATCAACTATCATCCATTTTGTCCGACATCTCCTTCTCTGAGATCCTGCCAGTCTGGGAGAGGGGGCAGATGGACGGAAGATCAGAGAAGGGGAGATAGGGGAGCTAAATATGTGGCTCAAGGGCTGGTGCCAGGAAAAAGGACACAGATTTGTAGGGAACTGGCAACAGTTCTGGGAGCGCAAGTTCTTTAAATTTGATGGACTGCATCTGACTAAAGAGGGAATCAGTGCATTGGGGCAGAAGTTTGACATCTTTGCAGAATATTTAAACTAGCAAATGGGGAGAGGGGTGCAGCATCCCATACATCGAATGGGAAGAACACCCCTCCCCCCTCAGCAAGTGGTCAAACAGGGATTCAGTATGTTTGCAGTTCATTTGCATCACTAGGTAAGAAAAAAAAGGTCCGTCTCCCCGTACGTCGCACAGGGAAAATGCCAAACTCACCCAACAACTAACACACCGAAATCTGGCCAATGGAAAATCATGTACATAAATGCTCACAGCCTGAGAAATAAGATCCCAGACCTGCAGGCAATAATGTCAGAGGCTAAACTGGACACAGTAGCAATTAGTGAGACGTGGTTTACCAGTAACCACACTTGGGAGACTTCAGTACCTGGCTATGTACTGTTCAGAAGAGAGCGAGGTGCAAAAAGGGGGCTTGGAGTGGCCCTGTGTGTCAATGAAAATATCAAAGCTACAGAAATTCAGAATACACACAAGGAGCCAGAAGAACTGTGGGTCACCCTGGAAACAGGAAATGGGACAGCCATAAGAACCGGGGTTGTCTACAGGCCCCCAGACCAGGGGGGAGGACATAGACACATTACCGTTAGAAGATATACAAAACATGACAGCTAAAGGGGAGTTTCTGATAATGGGAGACTTCAACATGCCGGATACAGATTGGTCAATACCAGCAGGAACATCTACCAGAACTAGACACATGGTGGATTCCCTGCAGGGGGAGGGCATCAAACAACTGGCACAGCAACCCACAAGAGACAGGGCTATTCTAGATCTAGTACTAACAGGGAAGGGATCACAGATCTCCAGGTAGGTCACCTGGGGGCCAGTGACCATCACATGGTATGGTTCAATTTGGCCACTACAGCTAAATCATCCCATTCCAAGGCAAAAATATGGGACTTCAGAGGAGCTGACTTTGATAAGATGGCCAACAGAGTTAAGCTAGCCCTGGCAAAAAGAAACACAGGTGAGTGGATACAGGCAAAGTGGGCAAGAATTAAGGATGCAAAACTTGAAGCAACATCACATTGTGTTAGACAGAAAGGAAGTGCAAAAGAAGAAAAAACGCCGGTTCTCAAATACAGTAGCAGAAAGGTCAGAGCCAAAAGGCTCGGCTTCAGAAAATATAAGGGAACACAGTGGGATGAAGATAGGGAGGCATACCAAACTGCCCTAAGGGAAGCAGGGAAGGTAGTAAGGCAGGCAACATCCCAAACTGAGGAAACACTAGCATAAACAGTGAAAGAAGGTGACAAGACTTTCTATAGATACATCAGTGAAAGGAGAAAGTCCAGAGGGGGTACTGCTAAGCTCAAAGGAGAAAAAGGGGGCATGTGAGGAGGAGGACCTTGTAAAAGCATATATCCTAAATAGATACTTTTGCTCAGTATTTACTGACGAGAAGGTATCATGAGGCCTCAGCTCAGCACCATGGACACAGGGGAGGAGGTGAGCACTACTCCTTCACAAAGAAAAGGGTCCTACAAGAGCTCACTAAGCTCAGGGTGGACAAGGCAATGGGACCCGATGGCATACATCCCAGGGTACTTAAGGAGCTAAGGGTGGAACTAGCAGAGCCATTAGCAGAACTGTTTAGTGAGTCTCTGAGCACAGGAGAGGTCACAGAAGACTGGAGAAGAGCTCATGTGATCCCGCTCCACAAGAGTGGTAGCAGGGAGGAGGCAGGGAACTACAGACCAGTCAGTCTTACCTCAGTAGTGGGCAAGATTATGGAGGCACTCCTTAAGGAAAGGACAGTGCAACACCTGGAATCCATAGGGGCACAGGATCCAAGACAGCATGGGTTTACAAAAAGGAAGGTCCTATCAAACTAATCTCAGATTTCTTTGACAGGGCAACCAGAGTGGGGGAGCAGTTTATGTCGCCTACCTTGACTTCAGCAAAGCTTTTGACACTGTTCCACATAGAAGACTGATAAATAAGTTGGGTAGGCTCGGGGTGGGTCAGAAGTTGGTCAACTGGGTGACAAACTGGTTGACAGGCAGAAAACAAGAGTGGTGGTAAATGGTATACAGTCAGAAGAAGCTGCAAGTCACACGTGGGGTACCTCAGGGATCAGTCCTGGGGCCAGTCCTCTTCAATATCTTCATCAGTGACACTGCAGATGGACTACAGGGTAAGGCTTGTCCGTTTGCAGATGACACCAAGATCTGCAACAAAGTAGATGATCCAGATGGGGTGGCAGAATGAGAAGAGATCTGGATAAACTAGCAAAATGGTCAGAAGAGTGGCAACTGGGGTTTAATGCAAAGAAGTGCAAGATCATGCACACAGGGAAGAGAAACCCTGAAGCCACCTGAAGACTGGGAGGGGAGTTGCTGGCAGTCACAAAGGAAGAAAGAGTCTTGGGCATCATCATCACCGATGACCTGAAATCATCCAAGCAGACCTCTAGAGCAGTAGGTAAGGTTAGGGGGAATGATAGGGTGTATTAGTAGGGGTATCCTAAGTCAGAAGAGGGAGGTAATAATCCCTCTTTACAAGACACTGGTTAGGTCCCATCTGGAGTACTGCATGCAGTACTGGAGGCCACATCTTCACAAGGACATTAACCAAACTAAGGCAGTCCAGAGAAGGGCAACCAAAATGGTGCAGGGACTGCATCAGAAAACATATGAGGACAAATTAACGGAGCTCAACATGTATACCCTTGAGCAAAGGAGGGAGAGAGGTGATATAATCGAAACATTCAAACACCTTAAGGGCATTAACAAGGTGAAAGAGTCTAACATGTTTAAATACAAGAGAAATAGGACAAGAGGACACAGCATAAGATTAGAGGGAGGCTGATTAAGGGGGAATGTGAGGAAATTCTTTTTCACAGAAAGAGTGGTGGATGCATGGAACGGCCTACCTCAGGAAGTGGTGGCTATGAATACAGTGCAGGGCTTCAAACAGGCATGGGATAGGCATAAGGGAGCAATACAGATGAGTATGAATAGATAGGTCACTGACAGAGCAAAGGCCGATGGTACATTTATAAGGTAGAAAAAGAAATGGGCAGACTGGATGGGCCTTGCGGTCCTTATCTGCTGTCAACCTCCATGTTTCTATGTTTCTTGAGATCTGTAAATACTTCTTTTATTAATTTCCCATAATTTATTTGATATAGTAGCGTCAAATCCATTGGTATGTGTACACCCAAGTATCTAATGCTAGAAGTCACCCATTTCAACAGTATCTGCTGCATTAATTCTGGGATGCGAGATCCATTTATTAAAATTACTTCCGTTTTATTTTTTTTTTTTTCTATTATATCTCTTTTTCCACCTCCTGCAGCCTTGTCCTGTGAATCATCCAGCCACCGCTCCACTTCTCCTGAGCGAACCCCGGAGGCACGTCCCCACATCGGCTGGAATATGCTGCCGTACCTTCGAGAGGGACCTCTCCTAATCCCCGTGAAAGGCTAGGAACTAATACCGGCATGCGACCATGCACTGCGCGCCCCGCCAGGCAAGGAAGTTGCGGCCATCAAGCTGCCACAGTCAATGCTCCATTTTTCCTTCTTTTAGATCCCCCTGGAGTGCAGTCATGCATGGACGTCTGAGGCACAGCGTGCCGACATCCACTGCACTCCACCCCTGATTGCACAGACACTGACAGTGCCCTCCCCCCCCGATCATCACCAGGGGCCACTGCAGAGTGGTGGAAGCCCTCAACCCTCCCTGGGATAGGAGAGCAGTCCTCCGGATACTCGATCCTATCCCTGCCCTGACAACCAGGGCTTGTGTACAAACCCAGGTTGCCAACATGGCGTGAGGTGTGGTGTCCAGCACCTCAACCCTCAGCACCACTGGGCCAGCCTTCATTATTTATTTTGAACCCTGATACTTGTCCATATGAGGTGAAAAGTTGGTGTAGGAGTGGGAGGGTGTTACCTGGATTTCTTAAATATAACATCATACCATCCATGTAAAGTGAAATTCTATTTTCCTCCTCTCCCATCTTGATTCCCTCTATATCAGGGTGTGTTCTAATAAGCTCAGCCAGTGGCTCCATGCTAAGAGCAAATAGGATAGGTGACAGGGGACATCCTTGTCTCATCCCTCTTCCTATAGCTAACGGATCTGAAACCATTCCGTTCACTCTAATCCTTGCTTGGGGTTTATGATAGAATGCCTTAATCCAGGTTCGAAACTGGTCTCTGAAACCAAATTTAGCAAGAACCTCCAATAAAAAGTTCCACTCTAAGCAGTCGAATGCTCTTCTGCGTCAATCATTATAGCAACCTGTTATTTGGCTGTCTTCCTATGATGTATAATGTTAAGACACTCCTTTTATTGTCCTTTAAATATCTGTTCAGCACAAACCCTGCTTGGTCTGGATGGACCAGGCTAGGTAAGACCAAATTTACTCTGGTAGCCAGTATTTTGGTGAAAATCTTTGAGTCTACATTAAGAAATCGGTCTATATGACATGCATATTTCCAGGGATTTACCCTCCTTTGGGAGTACTGTGATAAAGGCATCTTTCCATGAGTAAGGGAAATCTCCTTCCTCTTCACAGGGGTTACAGATTTTGACCATTACTGGGGCAAAGGGTTTGCTAACTGTCTGATAAAATTTGACATTAAACCAGTCAGGTCCTGGAGATTTTCCTGTTTTCATATTTTTTTTTATAGTCTATGTAACCTCTACAGAGGTAATAGGGACTTCTAAATTTAAGTTCCTATGTTAATATAGGGAGAGATCTTAGCCAATAAATCCTGTATCCCCTTTGATCCATCTGTGCCCTTCAATTCTGCAGTGTAGAGGGCTGAATAATATTCTCTATAAGCTTTAGCTATCTCCTCAGGGGTGTAGTGGGTAAGATTTCCTTTCTTCACAGTTTTTTTTTTTTTTTTAAAACATAACTGTCAGCCTGTGACCTCCGAAGCCTGAAGGCTAGACGTCGACTGGCCTTGTTACCCCATTCATAATACTCTGGATTAGTATATTGAAGCATTCCTTCAATGTATTGATCTAAAATATTCTGTTAATTCCTTTCTAATTTCATTCAGCTCTTCTCCAATTTTCTTATCCCATCCCTTTTTATGTTCTGCCTCCAACTGCTTTAAGTTTAGTTCCTGTGCTGTCTGTTTTTCCATACGTTGTTTTTTTAACCTGGAGGCATATGAGATTATTTCCCCTCCTACCACTGCTTTAAGCCCATCCCAAAAGCATGTTGACCCTGGTCCTTCCATATTATTTTTTTTTACATTCCTTGATTACATTCTGTATATTATTTTGAAAATTCTGTGGTCCCAAAAGGGAAGAGTCCATCCTGCAGAAACTGCACCTACTCCAGTCTCCTAACTGTAAACTTACGGACACCGCAAAGTGGTCCGAGACTAGTTTGGGGTGGACTGTACAATCTCTAATTCTATGAAGGTCTGGGCTGCTGCACAAAAAATAGCCTATTCTTGAGTATGAATCATTAGGATTAGAATAAAAAGTATATTCCTTCACAGAGTGACTAAGCTCTCGCCACACATCGGAGAGAGCCAACTATTGCATACCACCCCTGACTGCCCTGCCCATTTTTTTTTTTTTTTTTTTTTTTTTTTTTTTATTAGTGGTGCTAATTTGTAAGGATCGATCCATCCTGGGATTCAATATGCAGCTGAAGTCCCCTCCCATCAGTATGAGCCCCCACCATCTCAACATTTTACTGAATATGGTATTGCAAAAAGAGGGTTCATCATTGTTAGGGGCATAAATGTTGATCAGGTGCACCTTCTGAGAGAACAACTCCCTGAGACCATGACTCCTCTGCTTCCCTTCAAAGTTTGTTCTTTAAGACTTTCAAAGGGAATGTCCCTTTGGAACAGTACTGCTGTACCTGTCCTTTCCCCTCCCGATGGGTGCGAAGCTCCCACCACCATACCAACCCATGCCCTCCTGAGCTTTAAGTGCTCAACGGCCGACAATCCTGTCTCTTGCAAAAAGCAAATATCCGCTTTTAGTTGTTTAAGATAATGTAGGACTTTTGTTCTTTTAATCGGTGAGTTAAATCCCTGAACATTCAGGGGTACAATTTTTAAGGTCCCCATTTGTTACATAGGTGAAAATAGAAGTAGTTGATCTCAACCAAGTGAGGTCCCATACCTTTGACCCGTCTACCCCTTCCTTTCCCCCCAACCCAATCCATCCTGTGAACCATCCAGCATACCTCTGTTTCTCTTTTACAGCCACAGTGCCATGCCATATTGTAATAACGTTATGTACAACTGGTACAAACTTAAAAACACAGGTAAACTGAATAACCATTATAGAAATACTGTAGATAACATTCACTTTAAAACAATGATAAAACTCTATGCTTCCTAGGCACAGAAAAGATGTCACTCTGTTTCCCCAACTGGGGGTGGTAGCGCTCACTACTGTGCCCACAAAATACACAGGCCTGACCAATAGGGGTCAGTAATTTAAATCATCACTGAAGGTGAAGCTTTTAAGCAACAAAATAAGCCTCCATTGCTTCCCGCTCACATGGGAGGTCTGGAGACCGCTGTTAAATGATTATCTTTTCCTTTGCCCTAGTACCAGTCAAACAATATTTGCCTCTTGCTGAGGAAGTTATCTGTTGAGATGTTTACAATAAAGAAAGAAAAAAGGAAACACTTTCCCACCAGTTTCCCCAGAACCATACCAGTTACTACCTGCCCATTATGTGGGCTCCCTCCCCACTTTTACCCACAAAAAGAACATTTTAAACTAGACTGATTCTAGTCTTTAAAAGACCCAAGGTCCTCTTAGAGTCACATTTTGCTCGAAAACTGCCCTTATGTCCCTCTGAACCCCCTTCATAACAAGAAAGTGTGCACAAATAGTAGAATGATGAAAAAATCTAACTTGCCAGTGGGATCCAGGCAGTTTAAATCAAAGTTTCAGACTCCAATGCAAAGTACTGTGGAAATGTTTATAACAAAATGTACTTTACCCAGACTGAATGATAGGAGAATCCTTCCCCACCATTAACAGATAATAAGTCTGGACTAGACCTTTTGATATTTTCAAGTCAGGGCCTCCCCTGAGATTCCTTCCTGGGTTTCGTGTTCGCATTGAAGTCCCTTCATTTCCCTCATTAAAAGCGCTTTTAAATCCATGCTCAAGTGGGAAGGCCATGCTATGGTTGTTGATTGTGCCCTTTTAGGTTTGCCTGCTCTTCTCCATGCAGCTCGTGCAGTTTTGTGCTCCAGAGTGGGGTACCTCAGGGATCAGTCCTGGGGCCAGTCCTATTCAACATCTTCATTAGTGACCTCGCAGATGGACTAGAGGGTAAGGCTTGTCTGTTTGCAGATGACACCAAGATCTGCAACAGAGTAGATGATCCAGATGGGGTGGGCAGAATGAGAAGAGATCTGGATAAACTAGCAGAATGGTCAGAAGAGTGGCAACTGGGATTTAATGCAAAAAGTGCAAAATCATGCACATAGGAAGAGAAACCCTGAAGCCACTTATAGGCTGGGAGGGTTGCTAGCAGTCACAAAGGAAGAAAGAGACTTGGGCATCATCATCACGGATGACCTGAAATCATCCAAGCAGACCTCTAAAGCAGTAGGTAAGGCTAGGGGGTGTTAGGGTGTATTAGTAGGGTATCACAAGTCGTAAGAGGGGTAATAATCCCTCTGTACAAGACATTGGTTAGGCCCATCTGGAGTACTAGGTGCAGTATTGGAGCCACATCTTCACAAGGACATTAACCAAATTGAGGCAGTCAGAGAAGGGCAACCAAAATGGTGCAGGGACTGCATCAGAAGACATATGAGGACAGATTAACGGAGCTCAATATGTATACCCTTGAGCAAAGGAGGGAGAGAGGTGATATGATCGAGACATTTAAACACCTTAAGGACATTAACAAGGTGAGAGTCTAACATGTTTAAACATAAGAAAAATAGCAGGACAAGAGGACACAGCATGAGATTAGAGGGAGGCCGATTAAGGGGGAATGTGAGGAGATTCTTTTTCACAGAAAGGGTGGTGGATGCATGGAATGGCTTACCACAAGAAGTGGTGGCTATGAATACAGTGCAGGGCTTCAAACAGGCATGGGATAGGCATAAGGGAGCAATACAAATGACTATGAATAGATAGGTCACTAACATAGCAAAGGCCGATGGCACATTTATAAGGTAGAAAAAGAAATGGGCAGACTGGATGGGCCTTGCGGTCCTTATCTGCCGTCAACTTCTATGTTTCTATGTTTCTATGATTGTCAGCCTGAACATCAGAGCAGTAAATTCCCAGACATCGCAGGGTAGCAGCCACCTCCCTCAGCGATTCAAACATGATTGGCCCCTTGTCCATATGAATCCGCAGTCTAGCTGGGTAATACAGTTGAAATTTAATGTTGCTTTCTTTTGCTTTTTTAATGACCTTTCTGACCTGGCATCATTTGTCGTTTAGTTGGTCTGAAAAGTCCTGGTCAAAGAATATCCTCTGGCCATCTGTCAGCAGTTCCCTGAGCTTCCACGCAGTTTAGAGTACAAGCTGCCACTCTTGATAGTTTAGCATTCTTGCTATGATAGAGCAAGGTCTGGCAGATTGTCCCTTTGGCTTTGGGGCTGAGTGTTGTGCTCTTTCGATTGAGAGGGGAACAGATTTGGGAATCTTAAGTACAGTTCTGAGAACATACAACACAAATTCCTCTACAGACGAGTGGTACTTTTCCAGATCTTCAGGTGCCCCGTACAGCCAAAAATTGTTGCGGAGTTCACAATTTTCCTGATCATTCAACTTGGTCTGTAACTCTTTCCCTTGCCAGAAAATAAAGAATTGCTCGGTCATGCTGACTGGTTGAGTCAGCTATGGTTCCAATCGCTTGTTCTGCAGCTTCAGTGCATTTGTCAACTTTATTAAATACGTTCACACATTGGCAACTAAGGACTCCACCCTATGCAATGTTTTTATTATACCATCCAATTTAGCAAGGATAGTATGTTGATCCCCCGGGTGGGAGTTGGCTTTTTGTTTATATCGGCTTTTGATTAGTTCATATTTTGCTGTCTTTTTGAATTGTGTTTCATTTTAATTCCTATTTATTATTGATGTTATGTTTTATGTACTCGCGCTTTTGTATTTGAAAAGTGCAATATAAATAAATTATGATTTGATTTGAGGTAGGCCTTGTTGTTCATCAATCTCCATCAGTGCTTTAATTTTCACCGAATGCGAGTGTTTGCCCTTCATTCTGTGTGCTGCCATCATTTGTTCTCAGTATAACTAGAATTGTACATGACTACTGTCTGAAAATTAGTGTTTCTTTGTAAAAAAAAAAAAAAAGTACGAGTGGCCCCCGGAGCTCTCCAACTAAGCAGCCATCAGTTCAGTGACATCACCAGAAGTCAATGTACAATATTTTCACTCCAGATTTTCAACAGACCCATTTTTTCACACCACCTCATGAACATTACAGCTGTCATTTCTCACATCCTGCACAAAATGTGTTTTCGCACCTGTGGCACGGAATGGCACAGTCGCTGTGCAGAATCACCTTTCGGGACCGATTAATGAAATGACAGTGCCAGTGTTCATGAGGTAGGGTTCTAAAAAGCCCATGTTGAAAATCTGGTGAGAAAAATCCTAAACGTGGCTACATTACAAATGTGTGTTGTGCAGTTTCTATGCAGCACATAACTTTGGTAATTTACAATATTTTGACTCCAGATTTTCAACATACCCATTTTTTCTACACCACCTCATGAACAGTAGTCATTTTTCACATCCTGTCCAAAACATGGTTCCACACCTGTGGCGCAGAATGGCGTTTCAGCATGGATTTGAACATTTTAACCTATGGGGTTTATGAGGTGGGGTCATAAGAAGAATATGTTAAATGTTTGGGGTCAAAATATTAAAAAGCAAAGAATTTATTAAGTAACATTGATTGCAGGGATGTCTGTTGCACCTCTGAGGAACATGATGCCTTACCGTGCCAGTGAACCGAGTTCAGGTGTGAATTAAGTGAGCCAGTTTACTGGGACAAGGCTGATGGGGAAGGTGCTGCAGCATGCAGCACCAGTCAAGGCCTAGGTAGGGGCAGAGCAGTGTTTTGGTGAAGACGCCACACCCTGTGGTAGGTAAGGGAGCCTCCCCCACAAGGTATCGAGATATGTACCAGGGTCAGCTGGGCCCATGCACTGCATCATAACGGTCTCCAAAACTGTATTTAGCTCATTTTGCACAGGAATGAGGAAACAATTCCTGGACTGTCTTCAATACTGTATATTTTTTTTTATTTAATTGTTTAACCAGGAGTAGCACACTAAGCTGAAAGCTTGTTTACAGGTGCAACCTGGGAGCACAGGGAAGTTAAGTGACTTGCTCAGGCTCAGGGTAGGAAGAAATACGCTGTTGGTTAAATAGGATCTGCAGCTTATCCTCTAGGTGGGCCAAGTAGTCCTTATCTGCCGTCAAAGTCTATATTTCTATGTCACACAGTATGCAAGTGGGGGCTGTGGGATTGAAACCCAGGTCTCCAGGTTTGCAGCTCAGAGCCTTAAACCACTGTGCTATACTGCCTCCCTAATCTCACTTGGAACCTGCACAAATGAGGATACAGTTCCACTATCACAAAAAGAAAGGAAATTAATTGCAAAATACTACGTTAATGCAGAGATTAGGGTTGCAAAAACACAAAACATACAAAGACCGGAAATTATAAAACATTAGGGATTTGGATCTCCAGAATATTGGTGAATCAGAGGTGAAGTCGACTTGGGGTTGTCAACCCTAATGCCCACCCCTACCCAGCATGAAGAAAGCTCTGACAGATTATATTGGCTGTACTGTATCACTATGAGACACTAGGTTGGAGCTGTATCTTGTGCTTTGGACAGGAGGCTAAGGGTTGGAGGGGTGGGCATCAGGGTTGACAACCCCAAGTAAGACCCCACCACTGATTTGTGGAATTACCTTTCGGGACCGATTAACGAAGTAACAGTCCTAGCATTCATGAGGGACGGTCCCAAAAAGCCCATGTTGAAAATTTGGTGCAAAAAATCCAAAAACAGACATGTTACGAGTGTGCGTTGCACAGTATCTACACACGCTCATAACTTTGCCAATTTTTTATATTTTCACTCCAGATTTTCAACATTGCCATTTTTGCACATCTCATGAACAGTGCAGCTGTCATTTTTCACATCCTGCCCAAAACATGTTTTCACACCTGTGGCATAGAATGGCGCAGTTGCTATGCAAAACCAACTTTTGGGATGGATTAAATAAATCACAGCACCAGTGTTCATGAGGTGGGATCCACAAAAGGCCATGTTAAAAATTTGGTGAGAAAATTCCTGAAAATGCCCGAGTTACATGTGCCCGTTGACTTTATTCTACGCATACGCGCAACTTTGGTACTTTACAATATTTTGCTGCCAAATTTTCAACATAGCCATTTTATCACAACACCTTGTGAATAGGATAGCTTTCATTTTTCACATCCTGCTCAAAATGTGTTTTTGTACCTGTGACACAGAATGGTGTTGCAGTTGTGCATAATTGCGTTTTGCCTTACATTTCACAATTTCTCTGTACCAGGATATATGAAGTACGGTAATAAGATGGCTATGCTGACAATTGGGTCACTGCTGTTGGACACATGGAAGCACATGGCCCATACTGTTAATGGATCAGTTAGGGTTTCCATTACAGTGACAAAAGACTGGAAATTCGGTGTTAGGGTTGCCAACCCTACCACCCCACCCACACACCCCCAACCCTCCACACACCAACAGTCATCAGGGTGTACCTTGGGGTCACTGGGCCTAACTCTCACCCCATTCTCCTATACTTTAATATCTTAGCTTGCTTACACTATATATAACACACACACACACACACACACACACACACACACACACACACACACATGTCCCTCTTTACAGGGACATCCCACATTGTACCATATACTTGCCCTGACCTGCATATGTCCCTCATGGGGACAGTGGTGCACACACACTGGATGTGCTATGCACCCAGAATTCCCGGCAGACAATGCCATAGTGTTACACATACTGTAGCATCTGTATGTTCAGTGTTCCTGGCATCCAGTGAGACATGCGTTTGTTTCTCCATGCTTGAGGTTGTGTCCCGCATTCTGGAGATCTGTGTCCCGCATTCTGAGTGACTGGGTCCCACTTGTCAGTATTGCCTGGTGAGAGGTATGCACTGAGTAAGCCTGCTGACACCCACTGCCTGTGGCTTCCTACCTGTACTTCCAGTCTGACATACAGGTGGAGCTGTGAGCAGACCCAGCCTGCTCCTGTACTCCCAGGCTGACATACAGATGGAGCTGTGAACACCATAGAATAGCACCAGGCAAACTACACTGAAATGTGTACTATGTAGCCCATAATGAGATGCAAATGTGGCTGTTCGCACATGGATTGCCCAAGTAGGCTCATTTACACATGAGCTTTGAATATTGTGTAACCCCCCCTACTGATTTGGGGGCTTACCTTTTAGCCCAGTAGCTCTCATTTCTTTCCGCTCTCCTCCATGGCACCTCAAATGCCTATTTTTTTTCTGGTCCCCACTCTGGCCAGAGTCTTGTGCTCACTGGTGCCCTAGCTTAGCACCCAGAGTTAGATCCAGCATTGCGGTGCTCCCGAAGTTCAAACCGCAATCTTCCGCTTAGCCATGCACTCCAGTGTGGTGGGGATCGCACAGGCATGAGCGGCGCCTGTGACTTCTTGCCTTGCGGTCAAGTGTTCCATTGGTCCCGGTGTCCCCACTAGCTAAGTGGGACCTGGTGACCATGGCAAGGGCCATTAGAGCCCGCTTTTCTAAAAAGTTACAAAGATCCACGAGGTGTCCAGATCAGGGCTCATGAATATTAATGAGCTGGAGCCCTGATTGCATACATATTCATGAGGGTGCTTCTGCCCTCGAGGAAGCAGTGTTTCAACAACTGCCGAAAAAGAGAAAGTAAACAAAAATAAAATAATTGCTGACAGCAGTATTTTTGGGGGAAAATGTTAGCAGAGGGGGAAGTGTTTAAATAATTAAATGCTTTACTCCTAGCTGCATCAATAATAGTTGGGACTCAAGAGAGAATAACCTGCCTGCAGCAAACAAGGGGCATTAAATACTGGCAACAGCAACAGGCAAACAGACTGAGAAAGTTACTAAATCTAGGCAGCGACTTAAAGAACACACCCAGGGCTACTGAACTATGGGGCAATCGGGCAACTACAGTAATTACTCTGGCTGCACCAGGACTTTATTTGGGATTGTATCTATTCTGCTTCAGGGACTGTGTGTTTAAGCAGCCATTACAAGTAGCCACAGCCAATCGGAAAGCTAGGATTTTAAAGCCAGGACTTGTGGGACATTTGCCAAAGTTCATGGGAAACTATTTTGTGCTCATGGGGAACTGCAGGGACCTCATTTTCAGCGCCAAAACAGTAAACCAACTGTGAATCGAGTGAGGTTCATGCATAATTCATTTTCGTGATCGACAAGCTCTCCAGCCAAACAGAGGCCAATCATCCAATAGCTTCAGCCAATCAGGAGCCTCAGGAGAGCCCCACAAAAGACTGTTTCTAGCTGTGCATGCAGATCGAGAGAGATTTGAGCTGGAGTCCCCCACAGGGGTGGGGGCTCGGGCCCCCAGCTATGCAACTGGGCCTGGTGCTCCAATGTGAGCCCCTCCATCCAGTAGGGGGTTTGCCCTTTTAGCAGTAAAGTTAAAGTAATTTAGTTGAATGCAGAGCCTGCTAGCCTGGGGGTTGCCAGAATGTCCTCCAGGTGCTAGCCCTCCCTTCCACGCTTGGGAAAAATGTGACCTGTAACTTGACATCAAGCCAGCTGTGAGAGAGCTGATCCTGCCTCAGTTGTGAGAACTGAAGACTTCAGGAGCATTCACTGCAGAAATCCTACCGTGAGGAGCCCGAGTGAGTACTCTTGTACCCCCAGTGCAAGAAAGAAGGAAAACTGCTTAATGGGGCTGACAATGCCAAGAGACTGTGCTGATTTATATTGTTCATTTGGTCTGCACCCTGCTGCACCTAACCTTAGCCCAGCGCAGGTGGACCTGTCAGAGACTGCTGCTGTTTAAGATGGTCCAATTGGTCTGCCCCTTGCATCTGCTGTGCCCAAGTCTTGCCCAGCACAGGTGGACCTGACTGCCCTAAGGGAACCATGTGAGTCCAGCTACAATGTATAGATGTGCTGATGTGTGCTGTCTGCTATGGAGCCTACAGGACTGGAAAGGGAGCACTCAGAACCGGGGCTCATCCTGACTTTGCCTGGGAGGTCTAGTATTTGCCAATATTTTGGTCAAGATGTCCAGAGGAGCTGTAAACTACAGCAATGTGCCACAAATGGGACTGATACCTCAAGTTTATCGGATTCGACTACTTTGTCTTGGAAATTACCATTTTGAATATTCAAGTTTGCTCATGTGAAAGAAAAGAAATAGGGCCCCCCCTAGATTTGGGAACTAGCACCCACAGATTTATGTGCAAATGGACTAGGGTGGCCAACCTGGCCCTGGGTTAAAGGAGCTACACCTTCTTTGAATCTACTGGATGTGTAAAATATAAATGTGCTGAATGTACCAAAACATATAAATGTGACAGATGTTCAAAATAATTGATTTCCAAACCGATGTAGCCAGCTGGTTACATCCTGACCTTGCTTAGCCTACAAAATGCAGAGTCCTCCCTGCACTTGTTCTTGGATTCCAATGATTGTAAATAGTTTAACTGCCTGATGCTTTCAAGTTCAAGTAATAAATCTTTCTTAAAATACAGCCACCCAATGTACAGCTGCAACTTTCATCAGGCCTGCACCCTCAAGGGACTTTTAGTAACTGGGTACCCAGGTTTAACCCTTGCAGGGCCGCAAACTAATATCAGTCCAAAATTCCTTTACGTTCTTTTTTTTTTTTTTCAAATTTCTTTTTATTGCTGATTTTCACCACACAGATACAGAAGAAACAGTATACATTTATAATAATGAATACTGTAGATAAGCAGAGCTTAGTGGGATTAAAAGTCAGTTAATTATTAAGCATAGGGGTGGGTATACATATATCGAATCCCATATGTATAATGAGAACGTGACAAGTCCATCTCTTTAGTAGCAGTTCACTACAGAAAAAGCTCTGAATTTTAGAGTCAAAGACAACATTATACGGAATTAGTCCCTTAATCCTCTTGAAGCTTCTCAGACAGGGTCAACATTTCCAGTTATACCATCTCTTAATTATCATGTGCAAAAGTTAGGGTCAGATGAAGAATTATATTGTATCCAAACCTGTCACTTCAGAGTGAGAGATGGACCTCTGCCCTGAATCTCTGCATTGAAACTTTCTGATTTGTTTATTTCCGACATTATCCCTTTCCAGTCCTGTGTTGTTGGTATTTGGTTTGCCATCCAACGTCTAGTAATAGCTTTTTTTAGCTGCAATAAAGCAAACTGGTAGAATAGTAAGACTCCACAAGGGAGAGTGGTCAGGATAAATCCCCAGTAGAAACTGTTCAGCTGTAAGCTCTACAGGTTCACTGAATAAACTAGAGAGCTCACCCTGGAGAGAAAGCCAGAATGGCATAAGACAGGGACAGAGCCAAAACACATGACCCACTGTGGCAACCCAGCAGCCGCAATCCCTCCAGCACCTCCCATAAGTCTCTGGGAGGTATTTAAGAAGGACGGTGGGAGCCCATAAAAAACGTGAGCAACATTTCCATGAAAACTCCCTCCAATGGGGGAATGTAACTGACCTCGGCTCGAACAGAGCAGATTGAGACCATGCCTCCATTGAAACCTCCATGTCAAGGTCCCTGTTCCACCCTTCAAGGATAGAGGCAGTGGACTCCGGGAGCACATCTCGTAGTTGGCTGCTATCTAGTTAGCTGTTGAAAGTGTATTTTGGTGCCAAATCTTGCTCCAGGCTTGGTTACTGCTGGTTCAGTAACTGTTAGTAGGGTGTGCATAGTGGCCAAAAGAAGAATTGTGTCCAAATTTAATTTAATGATAAAATCTCGTACTATCAAGGGTCCCCATGGTATACAATATATGATTAATGCTCATTACTGTTTATTGAAAAATATTTTGCTGCTTAGAATAGAATGCATTTGTCTAGACTAGGATGTTTTGGTAACCAATGTTAGCTAGGGGGCCATATGCCTAGTCAAGATATTTGAAATGTTTGGTGTTTTTTCCAAACTGTTTAAATGTACTCAAGTGTGCCAGGCTTGGCACACCCTTGACACGGACGCCAAGATTCACTGCCAGGGGAGAGTGTAATCCCCCTACCAATTTGCTGGCTTACCTTTTAGACCAGTAGCTCTCATTTCCTTCCGCTCTCCTCCATGACACCTCAAATGCCTATTTTTTTTTTTTCTGGTCCCCACTCTGGCCAGAGTCTTGTTGTGCCCTCTGGTGCCCCAGCTTAGCCCTGCATGGGTTCCCAAAGTTTAAACCATGATCTCCCACTTAGCCGTGCACTCGAGTGCTGCAGGGATCGCGCACGCACGAGCAGCACCTTTGATCTTGCGACTGCTTACCTTGTGGTCGAGCGGACAAGTGTTCCGTTGGTCCCAGTGTCCCCACCAGCTAAGTGGGGACCCAGTGACCACGGCAAGGGCCCTGAGAGACCGCTTTTCTAAAAAAATTACAAAGATCCATGAGGTGTCCAGATGGGGGCTCATGAATATTAAAATGAGCTGGGCCCAATTGCATACTTATTCATACAAACAAACGAAGAAGCCAGTAGAAGAAGACCATTTGGTCTATCAAGTATGCTTGTATTGCAGGGTCCACAGCTTGAGCTACTGTCCCTGCTCTCCCTCCCCACTCCTCCCATCCTCCCTACCCATGATCCTTACTTTCCCCCATGCCTATCCCAGCCTCTCTTAAAGCTGCCGACTGTCTTCAACGAGATTACCTCCTCCAGCTGTGCATTCCAAGTGTCCACCACCTTCTCTGTGAAGAAATGCTTCCTGAACTCCCTCCTAAACCTCCCACTCTCCAGCTTAAGACTGTGCTCCCTCGTGTTATGACTGCCACTCAGCTTAAAAAGACTCCTTATCAACCTTATTTATCTCTTTCAAGTACTTGAAGATCCCAATCATGTCCTCTCTCTCTCGTGTCTTCCAGGGAATACATGTTCAGTGCCCTCAAACTCTCCTCATATGCCTTACCCTGCTGACCCACTATCTTTGTAGCCCTCCTCTGGACCTTCTCCAGCAGGTCATCCTTTTTGAGGTGTGGGCACCAGTACTGAACTCCATACTCTAGATTCGACCTTACTAGTGACCTGTACAAGTGCAGTATAACCTGCTCTCTCCTACTACTGATCCCCCTTGATATGCATTCAGGCATCTTGTTTGCCTTTGCTGCAGCTTTCTTGCACTGCATGGAGTGCTTCAGTTCACTAGTGATTATCACTCCCAAGTCCTTCTCCTCCTCTGATGCAGATACCTGGACTCCACCCAGGTAGTACTATGTCCTGGAATTCTTGGCTCCAATATGCATAACTTTGCATTTCTTGGCATTGAAGCCAAGCTGTCAGATCCTGGATCACTTCCCCAGCTTTTACCAATCTTCTTGTAGGTCCTGTATCCTTTCAGCTGTGTCCACTCTCCCACAGAGCTTGGTGTCATCCACGAATAGGCACATTTTGCCCTTAATGCCATCCCCAATGTCACTGATGAAGACACTTAACACCGGCCCCAGCACAGAGCCCTGCGGGACACCACTGGTTACCTCTCTGGTGCCAGATAACTCTTTCCCCCCACATCCACCCTCTGGGTTCTGACCCTCAGCCAGTTTTCCACCCATCTGGCCATCTTTTCCCCAACCCCAAGATCCACCAACTTCCTGATCAACCTTTTGTGGGTCACAGAGTCAAAGGTCTTGCTGAAATCAAGATAGAGGATGTGTATCACTTGGCCCTGGTCTACTGTCTTAGTGACACAGTCAAAGAAGTCAATCAGATTCGCTGGACATGATCTCTCCATGAACCCATGCTGCCTCACATCCTGGAGACAATGCTTCTCTAGATATTCCACCAACCTTTCCTTTAGTATGGTCTCCATGAGCTTGCCCACAATGGAGGTAAGACTGACTGGTCTGTAATTCCCTGGGTCATCCTTGGGACCACTTTTGTGGAGGGGCACTACATGTACTGTTCTCCAGTCCTGCGGTACCATGCCTGACTCTAATGAACTATTAAACAGGTCTGCCAGTGGCACTGACAGCTCCTCAGCCAGTTCCTTTAGTACCCTTGGATGTACTCTGTCCGGGCCTGGTGATTTGTCCACCTTCAATGCCAGCAGCCCCTCCCTCACTCTATCCTCCTCTAGCACAACATCTGTATTCCCCTCCCCCTGCTCCTCTTTTCCCTCTTGAAGGTACTGATCCCTCCTTCTCCCTGGTGAAGATGGAACAGAAGTATTCAGTTAGTATCTCTGCTTTCCCCACATTATCCTCCACCCACTCCACTCCTTTCTTAAGCCTGACAATCCCTTTCTTCTTGTCCCTTTTCTCACTTACATAGCGAAAGAAAGCCTTCTCCCGCCTTCTTAATTCCTTCAGCTATCTGCAATTCCTTCTGTGCCTTTGCTCGCTGGACTTCCTTAATTGCCTCATTAACCAACCTTAGGTAATTTTCCCTATCCACCTCTCTTTTGGTCTTCCTGAATTTTTTATAGGCCAACCTCTTTTCCCTTACTGCCTGGGCAACCCCAGAACTGAACCAGCTGGGTGATTTGGCCCTTGTGTTCTTCCCCCTGAGCCTAATGCACTCATCTGTGGCAACCAGTATTCCTTCCGTAATGATAAACCACCTTTGGTCCACCCCCATATCTGCTCTGATGCCTGCCAGATGGCTCCTTAGCACTTCGCCCATTTTCCTGAAATCCAAGATTTTGGTCTTAGTCGGGGTGCTTTCCCTTTGTTTAGTTACCACATTGTTATTGTTAGTGGCTGCCAAGGCAGGAGTAGTAACTTTAGGAATTGCGCCACCTAGAGGTTACAATTGCAAACTTTAGCCCTGGGCTAATGTGTTAGCTCGGGGCAAAGTGTTAGCGCCGGGCTAATGTGTTTGCTCCAGGCTAACCTGTCACTTGCGCAAACTTGCTGTGTGTGTGGCCTGCATTTACTGTTGCTGTGCATCACTCTATTACTATCTCTCCCTTTGGCCTCCTACTGCAGCTCTGCCTTCCTCCACCTCTGTGTCCACTGAGCTGCTGTTGTATTTTGATCTTCCCTGTTGCTATATTCAGCGCGGTCTTATTTCCCGGGCTATTTTTGCACTGCACTCCCAGCCCTGTTTGCACTGCTTCCTTTGCACGCTATATTCAGCAGGTTTATCCCCAGAGCTATTCCTTGAATATAGCATGCTAATGGCTCGAGGCTAATGTACAATGCCATGCAGTGCTAATTTTGCCCCGTAGCTAAGTTTTGAATATCTGGCCCCATGTGGCTATGCAAGTGAGAAGGGAAAAAGAGATCACACCTAGCTGAAGATTTTCCACATACCTGCTAGCAACAGAAGAATTAAGAACTTAGTGGGATCTGTATATCAGTACGAGCCTAGGCTCTGCCTCCTCTAAAGGGGTCTTCTGGGAGGTGGGGAATGTGTTTATGTGGGGTGCCATCATTAGTTATGTAGCCCAGGTGAAAAAGGAGTATATGAAAAACAGGGAAATGGAACAAATCATATCATGGACATTTAAAAGAAAAAGCAAAATCCTGGATTGTGATTGGCTGGCTGACACCTTTGTGCCATGGTAAATTCTACGATATACCCATGCAAAAGGTGCCAGTTGACAATCAGCCACATCAGGAACCCGCAGTGGAATCACTCAGACCATTCACTACAAGGACAGCAAGCTCATTCCTGCTCTGAACCTTGACACTTCACTTTTCCGTGTCTCTCCAGTCAAGTTCACTTGCTCTCCACTCCATTACCCATCTCTATATTGCCTGTAGCAATACTGCGATCCACAACAGTGCCTCAACGACCAGTACAATTTTTTTATTTTATTTTATTTTTTTTAAATCCAGTCATAAAAAAAATCTTACTGCATGCTTCAGATCCCTCCAACGCTCGCTCCCTCACAAATCCATTACTCGGTTCGACTCCACTGCCACTTTCCCAGACCACAAGTCCCGAACACCTCTTAAAAAAACCAAAACAAAAGAAGTCCCTCTCCTATACGGTCCCGCTATAGGTCTCTACAAACCAGAAGAAAAAAAAAAACAGGATAAAAATTCTGCCCGAGCCCATCTGCAGACTGCTTAACAACACAATTCAACTCAGAAGCTAACGGGTCATGGCAACCCGTTACAGCTCACAACACCACTTCACACAGTCACAGTTCCTTCTTAGCGCAACTAAATCTCGGGGGAGGGGGCCTGCATTACAATGCATGACAAATACTCCACAGCCATGCCAACAGCACTAACAACCAAATACTGCCCGAGTGAACAAGGACTACTTTTTACTGGCAAAGAAACAAATAAAATAAAAATAAACTGCAACACTGAAAAAGCCAGTTTTTTCTGTAACTCAAAAAATGAAGAAACCACTGTATAATCACAATAAACCGCTCGGTAGGTTGTGGGGAAGTTACTGTGGCTGGTGAGGATTTGATCCACCGGCCTACAGCCTCGTACAAACCACACCAGCTGTGGTAAATCCCCCCATAACCCACACCCCCTTGTGGTTTATTGCTGAAATATAAGAGTTGAAACAAAAGACGGCCAGGGAGGGAGGTGCTGCAGGATGCGACGGTGGCCAGAGAGGTGCTGAATTTGCTACTTACCAGGGAGGACAAGGCTAGACTCCTTTTTGCAAGGCAGCATTTATATGAGTGAAGAAATAAGTCTGGCCCATTACTGGCCAGATTGGTGAGTGGCAGGAGGATTTCTAGCCACAGCAAGGCAATAAGGGAGAAGTCCGACCAGCTAGTACACAAGAGTCTCCAGATCAGGCAAATCTGAGACGTTTATCAACAGCTGTACAGGGCTGAATGTGTGGATACGGAAGACCAGATCAATGCCTTTCTGGGAGAGATTACTATCCCAAGCCTCACAGACATGGAGAGGGAAATGAAGGGAGTGCTGGTGTCTACCACTGAAATACTGCGGGCGATCACAGGGCGGGGACCCCGATGGATTCGTGGCAGAATACTATAAGGAACTGAGGGTGCTGATGGAGGAGGTGAAGGGGGGCTCCTCTAATCACACTGTGATGCAAATATTTGTGTAATACCAAAACCAGGAAAGGATCCCTCTGATTGCACAACCTACAGATACATCTCCCTTCTAAACTGCGATCTTAAGATTATGGCGAAGGTCATGGCACAGTGTTTAGAGCAGGTACTACCTCAAATTTGTCATGCTGACAAAACCAGTTTTGTATAAGGATGACTGTCTTGTCATGATATGCCAAGTCTGTTAAATGGTTTCCATTGGGGCTCTTGGCGTCCTGGTCAGGCACGTGTGCTGTCCACAGATGCTGAGAAAGCCTTTGACTGCATAGAATGGGCATACTTGTTTGAGGTATTGAGGCATTCTGGCTTGAGAGATGGGTTTGTGGAGTTCTGCAAATGTTACACCAGGAGCCGGTGGTGCTGGTTAATGGCGCCCCAACAGAGGAGTTTTGTCTATTCTGCGGCATGGGGCAGAGTGCCCCCCTTCCCTCTTCTGTTTACCCTGGCCACTGAACCACTAGCTATTAAGATTCGAGAAGATGAGAATATTAGTGGAATTATGGGGAAAAGGGGAATACAACATAAGATCACATCATATGTTGATGATTTACTAATCTTCATTACTAACCCTCAAATTTTGATGCCAGCCCTGCTGCAAATAACTGAGGCATTCGCCACCTCCTCTGGTTACAAACTTAAATCTTCACATGTCAGAAATGCTATGCCTCAGAGAGGCAAAACGGGGGGTGGGGGAGAGATGGGAAAACTCATGGGGTTTAAAACTGGTAAGGGAGTCGATTATTTGCCTTGGAATCAAGGTGGGCTAAGATCTGGGAAGTCTATATCGATTAAACTATAGCCCGCCATTTAATGCTATCCTTAAAGAACGCGACAGATGGAGGGCGCTCCCCATTTCCTAGTTAGGGCGCGACAATGTAACTACGATGAATGTCCTGCCCAGGCTCCTTTATGTGATGCAGATGTTACCTATGGATATTAAGAGATTGTAAAGAAGGTTCACCACCTTTATATGGCAGGGGAAGTGCCCAAGGGTGAGTCTACAGAGACTCATGAGTGATATGAACAGAGAAGAGCTCAGCTTTCTGGATATTCACGGGTATTATCTGGCGATCCAACATCACTACATACCAGACTGAGTAAACAGGGGGCCCACTACTAGCTGGGCTGACCTACAGGAAGAAGGATGTCCCGTATGTTTATCTGCGTACCTGGCAAATACAGTAAGCCGTGCTTATAGGTAATTACATGCAGTGTTGGGTAGTAACTAGTTACTTGTAACTAGTAACTGTTACCTGATTACTTTTCTATGTAACTAGTAATAGTAATTGATTACTTTTAAAATAAAGTAATAAGTAACTGTAATGACATTACTTTTCCCTAAAAGTAAGTAGTTACTGTAATGTAAATAGTAATATAAACAGAGTAACAGATAGGCATCCAGCTGTTATGGTTGCTGTAATCCATCAAGGCATTCCTGTGACTTCATAAACCTTAAGAGTGAAGCTCAAGAGGTTTAGGACATCACAGAAATCCAAAGATTGTGCAGATGTCTTTTGATATTCAGGTTTCAGTGTAAACAAAGGCTGCTCAATTAACTGCGTGCTCAATTTATTACATCAGGCTAAACAAACTGCCTTCTGACAAGCACTGCATGAGCACCCAGCATCTTCACCTTGCACACTGAATGCAAGTTACCTACCATTTTGCCTTTTTTCACAATAAAAAGTTTAGGCAACATTTCATGGCCGTGTGGTGCCATTTTTTTTTTTTTAGTCTTGCTGATATTCAGGTTTGAGTACTCACAGTATCTCAGTATTATGACCTGCCAGGGGTACAGGGTGGTGTAACCCTATGGCACAACATCTGGAGCAAAGACATGCAGCCTTGTATCATTTAGCCTAGGAATTCTGACCTAATACTGGTTTGCCTATTAGATCTTCGCTGTAACACAGTAGCTAGGGCTACAAGGTAGCCTCATTTATCACATCACTGCTTTTTTCATGGTTACAGTCCCACTGCTGAAGGGTGTCAGGGTTGTTTTTGCCAGTTGTCTCATTACAGAAAATGTTGTTAGGCTGAATGGCTCTAGTGATGTGTCATTGCATTGGGTGTCCTTGTACCAACTGTCACAGATCCAGTGTAAACCACTGGCCCCCTCCAGTTTGAGTATTTCTTTAATCTGTAGAAAATGAAAATGAGTGTGCACACATAGCTTTCACCTTTCAGACTTCTTACTAGGTCCTATAAATTAGTCCCCACTTAAGGACTCCTCAGCCCATTCACTTCTACTCTGCCTTTTCATACCCATCATCACCTTTTCATTTTCCAGATTCTATTCTTATCTTAACTATTGTCGTCACTTTGTAATAACTGGCTAGCGTTTTTTTCCCTAAGGGAAACCGGGTTATAATTTGCCATTATAACCTACGGGTTATAACGGCAAACATGCACCAGCTTTCCCTTAGTCAATACATGCACCAGCCGCAGCTCTTCTCTCCCTCTCTGCCTTTCTGTAGCGCTGCACGCCTCCGCACTTCACTGTGACTGGCACGTGGTGGTAAGTTAACAAAAAAAAAAAAGACTGGCCTATACTATGTCTAAGCTGTAAAAAAAAAAACAACGAAAAAAATAGGGGGAAACAAAATGTTTCAGCAGCGAAGCTCCGACAGAGGACTGCGCTGAAACCCTGGGATGGCGGCAGTATGGGGATGTGGCTTTATTTAATATGGTTGCTGTGGCAAAAAAAGCTCCCCAGCAATTCCATAAAATAAAACATGGGGTGGTGTGTTTAACTTGAGATTTTATACACATCCTCGTGCTGGATGCTTAAATAAACCCAACCCCCACCCCAAGATTCGCTCTAGGAAGTTATGTGGTATCCAGCACCTCAGGTGCATGTAAACTCTTGGAAAACACACCACCCCATGTGTTATTCTATGTTTCTCCTACAGCCTCCCCCTATTTTCTATCCTCACATATATTTCTCTTATTTCCCCAACATGTTTTTTTCTCTTTTAGATAATTCCTGCAGAAGACCTATGGTTGAAACATCTATTCTAACTCAATTTTCTATTTTCAGCATGCATTTAATATTACCATTTTGTTCTATATTTGTAACGTGCTGTACAAATAAAAGTCAGAAAACGTTCTGTTGGTTTATTATTAAATATATCATTTTGCAGCATTTGGGGCAGGATTCACATAGGAGATGTGCTCAGCACATCTCGGCTGCCCTAGCGCAGAGGAGATGTGCTGAGCACAAACTGTGGTATTCACAGAAGATGCATGGGGGAAAGCCCCCGGCACATCCCCTTTGTGAATACCGCAGTTGCACCCAGCCCTGGCTGCCGCCAGCACATCCCCCACGTCGAGCTGGGAATCAAATGGGGCAGTGCATCTCAGATGTGCTGTGCCCCAAATCACCAATCACAGCCATGAAAATGCAAATGGAGCCATTAGGCAAGGCACAATGGGGCCTTTCGCATGTCATTATGGCCCCATTTGCATGCATGCCACAGAGACGCACCTGGTAGACTGCGCCAGGCACCCTGCAGGACTGTCAGTACAGCCGTAGCAAAATACCCCACCCTGGTGGTATAGTGGACCCCCCTCCTTGCCCATAGCTAAGGACCCCCGTAATGATCGACAGCAATGCACCATACTGTATAGTGAACCCCCCATCCCCGGCCAAACCGCTGTGCTATAGGCACCAACCCAGAGCCCTGGTGGTCCAGTGGTCCCCCCACATCCCACCCACTCAGGCACCCCCTGCCGATCCCCATCCAGACCCATATCCGAAAGGCGGGCAGCACAACCGCCTGCACACACCATGGCTGCCGCGAACTGTGCTGTCTGCAAATGACCAGCATACTATGCGGTGGAAGCCCATTGGTAGACCATGTCACCCAATGGGTTTGCAGCGTGTACTATCTCGCTGTCATTCACAACTTGTGACTGACAAAGTTGTGAATGACAGCGTACAGTACATGCTGCAAGCCCACTGGGCAACATGGTCTACCAACGAGCTTCCAGCCATACAGTATGCTGTCACTCATGGACAGCACAGTTGTCGGGCAGCCGTGGCAGTGTGCGGGTGAGTTGTGCTGCCTGTCATACTGCACCTACTGCTGGGCCATGAAGAGCGGGCTGGGGGGTGCCTGAGAAGGGTGGGGGGGTGAAAGGTCCACTGGACCACCAGGACACTTGGACAAGTGGCTGCTCAGTGTGGGGATGGGGAGGAACCATTATACCACCAGGTATCATACAGATGTTCAGCAAGGGGTTTAGAGCTAGGGGCGGGGAAGGGGGAACCGCTATACCACTAGGTAACTGTGCTAGGTGGCATTCATGGAGATGTAGTGTAACAGGCAATGTGGGGGGTCCACTATGCCACCAGGGAGCTGACTTGTGGCATTGCCGGGGATATCGTGCTGCTGGCTGGGTGGGGGGCATGCTGGTAGATGTGGGGGTCTGGTGCTACGGGCAGGTTGGGGGGGGGAGTTGGACTGCCAGGGTGTGCCACCCACTTAAGTCTACTGTTTCTAGACTTAACTTTGGGGGGCGCACCCCCGGACATGCACCTCCAAGTTGGGCTGTGAATGGGGCTGCGCTCTGTATGCATGGGCACGCCCCCTTCACAGCCCCTCCAGATGTGCCGCATATCATTATGGGCAGCATACGACGCGTTGGTGCATCGGGGTTGCGCCAGCACATAACCCTCCTTCCAGAATTGCACTACGCTGCAAGTCAAGGATGTGCTGGTGCATCTCAGATAAGCTGGGTGCATCCCTTTTGTGAATCCTGCCCTGGATATACAAATTATACTACTTATGCACCGCTACATGGTACAGCTAAGGATCGCTATAGGAATTTATGAAATTTGTTTGAGGGGGCAACAGACTGGCCAGTTGATGTATAATTTATAGATAGCTTGCTACACCCACGCTTGTTGTCAGTCATCATGGCCCTCTACAGTAGCCATTGTGAACCCTGAGGGACTCAGGGCCAGAACAGCTGCTGTAGGGAAAAAGGCAAGTAGTCCATCTGCAGGCTGGGCTCAGGGCCTAGTTCCATCAACACCACATGCGCCAAACTGCCACAGCAGACTGTTTGATTGTCCATCTCCCCATCTGCCAGGTCTATCACCATCACCCACCCCATCTCAAAGAAAATCCTCATCGAAGGGGTATGCACCAAAGTACAAGGGTTTTGTGTTGTGTGATAATTCGATTGTAAGTGACACTGTCTGGCTTCAGCTGTGGCATATTGGCAGTGGCATAATAGTCTTGGTAGACTTAGTTATAATTATAACATAGAAACATAGAATTTGACGGCAGATAAGGACCGCTTGGCCCACCCAGTCTGCCCATTTCCCTGCCTACTGGATAAGCTGCAGATCCTAGTTAACCAGCAGCCTACTTTTTCCTACCCATCCCTAGAATTGCCTTATGACTGTCCCATGCATGCTTGAATTCCACCACTGTTTTGACTCCACGACTCCTCCGGAAGCCGTTAGCCATCCACAACCTCTGTGAAAAAATACTTCCTTAAATTACCTCTGAGCCACCCCCTCTATCTTCAAATTGTGCCCCTTGTTCTTGCACACCTCTTTTTGAAAGATGCTACCCTCTTGGACTTTGTTGATTCCTTGAGGTGCCTAAAGTTTCTATCATGTCCCCCTCCTTTCCTCGAGGCTATACATATTAAGCTTCTTTAGTCTCTCTTCATATGTCTCCCGGTGCAGACCCTGCACCATTTTAGTTGCCCTCCTCTGGACAGCTTCCATCCTGTCTATGTCTTTGCGAAGACTGGGTCTCCAGAATTGCACGCAGTACTCCAAATGGGGTCTGACCAGCTGTCTGTACAGAGGGATAATAACTTCCTGTTTTCTACTGGTGGTGCCTCTCCCTATGCATCCCAATATCCCCCCAGCCCTCATTGCTGCCCTCTCACATTGCTTGCCCACCTTTAGGTCATCTGATATGACTACCCCCAGGTCCCTTTCCATTTTTGTTGTTAGTATCTCACCCCCCATTGTGTACTCTTCCCCTGGGTTTTTGTTTCCCAGGTGCATTACCTTGCACTTCTTAGCATTGACTCTAAGCTGCCATACATTTGACTATTCTTCTAACCTTGCCAAGTCCCTTTTTATCCTTTCCACCCCACCTTGTGCATCAACTCTGTTGCAGATCTTTGTGTCATCTGCAAAGAGACATACTTTTCCTTCCAGTCCCTCTGCAATGTCGCTTATAAAGACATTGAAGAGGACTGGTCCTAATACTGAACCCTGCGGTAGCCCACTAGTAACCCCCCTTTCATCAGAGTGGACTCCATTTACTATTACTCTCTGTGTCCTATTTTCCAGCCAATTTTTTACCCAGGCTGTCATCTTGGGACCCACTCCCAGGCTAGCTAACTTGTATATTAATCTTTTGTGTGGGACTGTGTCAAATGCCTTGCCTGTGTCTCAGTGGCAGTGTCAAGTCAAGGTTCAGCTGTGGGAAAGTGTTTACATTTTTGTTGGGGTAAGCAGGTGTGTGCTGGTGGAATTTATTGTATGTTATGTGGGGTGGAGCTGTGGCTGGCAAAGAGGCAAAGTTAGGATTCAGGCTGCTGTGGGGAAGTGAGAAAAGATTGCTAAGGCAAGGAAGGGCAGTAGTTCTGCAGTGTGCATGTGTGTGTATAGGCGGAGCTATGTGAGCGTGGGATTTTATTACAGAAATTTAAAGGGGTAGTTGTGACTCTTGCACAGTCAGGAGGAGAATACAGGCTAGATGTGGGAAAGATCACCAAGTGCAGGAGACACAGCAGGGTGTGTGTGGCAGTGGGGTAAGAGTGGGATGTAAAGGGGTAGTTGTGGCTGGCATTGTCAGGATATACAGCTGTATGGGAAAGATGCCCAAGGGCACTGGCAGTAGATGCAGGGGGTGTGTGTGTTGGGAGGGTGAGTGTGGGTGTTATGGAAATGAAAAGGGTCAGGGACAGCAATGACTGGCAAAGCCAGGATTCAGCTGAGGGGAGAAAAGATTGCAGAGGGCAGCAGTAAATACAGGGTGTGTGAGTGTTTTTTAATAGAGCTCTTATTTATGGAACTATAAAGGGACTGTTGTGGCTGGCAATGTCAAATGGGTACTATGTTATAAATTAACATTAACTGTCTTTAGAATCTATTTCTTTTATACACTTCTTTGTGTTTCATGAGCACATAGCTACGTTCAATGAGTAAATACAACCATATAATTAATGGGTCATGTTTTTTTCCATAGGAAAAAGTGTTTGTAAATTGCTGTTATAAAGGAGTGTTTATAACGGCATTCACGCGCCACCTTCCTATGGCAAAAACCATGAGCCACTGTCTCGCACCCACTGAAGCCGTCTCCCTCTCGCACACTGGTCGCTCACAACTCCTCACAGTTTTCTCCCATAACATGGGCATTTTTTTTCTCTGTCACCTAGCCGATTTAGCAGACAATCCCTTACACCAGCTCCTCTGCTTCTTCTCGTCTCTCCCTCGCCCCCTTCTGCAGGTCACTTGATACAATAATCATAGAGACTACAACTTCCGTGACAACCGCCGTAGCAACACTGAACAAGCAAACAGGAAGGATTTATTCTTTTTTAAAGTTAAATCTTTGTTTAAAACTCTATTTCCCTAGCTATTTCTGCTCTACCAAGCACTGTTTTGACCACAAATGAAACTGCTTCACAAAGGTAAGCCTACATCGATTCCATCACACTCAGTGGCACAGTTAGCGGGACACATTTTATGAAATTGTTGAGGCAAAAAAAAAAAAAAAAAACGCAACCCAACAATTATATGAAACAAAATATGAGGGCGTGTGTGTAAACTCAGTTTACACCACCCCTCGGTGTTAGATGCTTAATAAACCCTTCCAAGCTTCGCCGGGGTTTATGTAGTATCTAACACTCTTGGGTGTAAACTTCTCGATACATACATCGCCCCACACTTTATTCTATTTGTTATTAAGCAAAATAAAGTAACATGAAAAATATGCATCACAGTTACAGTTACTAATTACTTTTTTCTATAACTGTAATTAGTAACTGTAACTGACTACATTTATTTGAAAGTAACTAGTAACTGTAACTGTTTACTTTTTAAAAGTAACTTGCCCAATACTAATTACATGGCCCTAACCCACTAGTGCTGTGGGTGTTGGAAGCTTGGGAAACACTTAAGAGGAAGAGGGAGTGGGGGAGTGTACCCTGTTTCCAGCAGCTCATAATCCAGTTGTTTTTAGCTGGGCTTGAGAACCCTGGTTTCCAAATATGGGAAGAAAGGGGCGCAAGATGTTTGGGAGATTTATATTCTAGAGCGTGGATATACAGGTTACTCACCTGTAACAGGAGTTCTAGGAGTGGTATATGTTGTTCTCCTTAAGCTACCATGAACAAGGACATGTCTCGGCTCAACTGCCATTCGCTCCTTTTTACCAGCACTTTGGAATAACATGCAAACATTACTTAAAATCTCCCTGCTGCCCAGCCATTTTATATTTAGGGGGATGCTCTATAGAGGCCTGAAAACGGCGTGTGATTGATTCAGGTAAAGCCTTACCCCACTCAACCGAGTCCCTTAGCCTCTGTAATCCTGGGCCGCCTATTTCCCGTGTCGGCCAGCATCCCTTTAGGGTAACCATCTCCCCCCTTTCATCAATTAGCTTCTCACGGGGCCTCATTCTGTTAGGCTGCCCTATTTTCCCTCTCTACTATGTGTCTGATACCCTTTCTTCCCACTGCTCTTCTCTATGTCCCTTCTCCCTCTCCTCACTTGTACTCTATAAGCTACAACCTGTATACGTTGCACTTTAAATACCTATATTTGCACTTGCTTTACGTCCGATTCATCCCAGTACTGACTTTGTATATTGTAACTGCCTGTACCAATGTCTACTTCTGTATGAAGTGTTGTCTACTGTAAGCAAAAGTGTCCTCTGTGTCCAGGACCATCTTGAAAATGAGCTTGCCCAATGATGTAACTGCCTGGTTAAATAAAGTTTGATTGATTGTTCATCCACACTGTCTGGCAGGTACCTTGCTGCTTTAAGATGGGCTGGAAAGTCTTCTAGCTGGCTCCTCCCACCCACCCGGGTGATGAAGCTCTCTGCTCCGCTCCATGATGCCACATCTAGCCTGCTGGAAGCCAGGTTGTGCACCAAAGCCAGGGAGGTCGGGTGGGTCCATGTGGATGTACAACATACACCACTCCTAGAACTCCTGTTACAGGTGAGTAACCTGTATTTCTAGGGGCATGGATATGTTTTTCTATCTACACTGTCTGGAAGACTCCTAGTGGTTCTCCGGGAGGAGGGAGGCAAGGCGCACACTCCCTACTTAGGGAACAGGGACTGGAGAACCGAGGTTCCAAAACCAGTATTCCGGCGTGATACAAGGTCGATGTGGTAATGGGAAATGAAGGTGTGTGCTGACTTCCAGGTAGCAGCCTTCAGATTTCCTGGATAGGGACATCCCTAGAAGCAGCCACTGATGCAGCGGTACGATGGGTGGAATGAGCCCTAAGTCCCACAGGAGGCTCCCTACCCACCAACCTATAGCAAAGATCAATGCAGGAAGTGATCCACCTGCCAATCATCCGCTTTGCTGCAGGTCTGCAAGGTGCAGCTTCAGCACAGGTGACAAACAGCTGGCGAACCTCTCCCCAAACTTCCACTGTACGCCCTTTGTAGTAAGCAAGCGCTCTTTTCAGGTCCAAAGTATGGAGCCTGTACTCAGTCTCCAAGGTGTGACTGAGGAAGAATACCGGCAGAGTCAACACCTGGTTCAGGTGAAACTCTGACACCACCTTCGGGAGAAATTTCGGGTGGGGGCACAGGACAAACTTGTCCCTGTGGGAGACCAGGTAGGGAGCTTTGTTGGAAAGCGCCTAGAGCTCCCCAATCCTTCTGGCTGACGTGACAGTCACCAAGAAGGCGGTCTTCCACGACAGGTGAGAGATGTCACCCCTGTGCATCGGTTCGAATGGCTTGCCCAATACTAGCAGTAAATCCCACAAAGGTGGTGGTTCACGCAACGGAGGGCATATGTGATCTAGGCCCTTGAAAAAGCACCAAACCACCCTCTCCTGCACGCTGGCCCTTGCCCAGTAAGCAGAGATGGCTGCCAGGTGCACCTTGAGGGTTGTCGACCGAAGCCCCTACTGGGAAAGGGACCACAGGTAGTCCAGAATGCTAGCCAGCGGACAGGATGAGGGGTCCAACCCCCTGCCCTGACACCAAATGGAGAATCTCTTCCATTTGAAGGCATAGCATTTTCTGGTCGACTCCTTGTGGGATGCCTAAACGATGCTGAGGACCTTGTCGGAAAGACCCACGGCCTGGAACTCTAGTCACTCAGGAACCAGGCCATCAGGCGCAGGGACTGAAGATCTGGATAGAGTACCTTCCCCTCGCTGAAGGAGAGCAGGTCCAGGCAGGCTGGAAGCCGCCTCGAGAGCCTGGAGCTGAGGAGATCTGGATACCAGAACTGGCGAGGCCAGTCTGGGGCTACCAGGATCACCTGCGCCTTGTCCCTCCTGATCTTGAGAAGCACCTCGTGGATCAAGGGCAGAGGAGGGAAGGCACAGAAGAGGCCCGAGGTACACAACCTGGAGAAGGTATCCCCCTGCAGCAAGCCCTGCTGAGGGAGGTGGGCATGGTACAGCCTCAGCTTGGCATTCTCCCTGGAGGCGAACAGGTCCACCTGAGGTGTGCCCCAGTAGGAAAACAGGTCTTGTACTATCTCTAGCAGGAGAGACCACTCGTGAGATGCATTGCCTATCCAGCTGAGGGCATCGGCCAGACTGTTCGAGGCTCCAGCCACATGAATGGCTAGGAGATCCACCTCCAGGCTGAGCATGAGAGACCAAATGCGAAGAGCTTCCTTGCACAGAGGCAAGGAGTGCATCATGCCCTGTTGAGATGGTACATGGTCGTAGTGTTGTCCGTCTAGACCTGGACCACTTGACCCCGAACAAATGGAGCGAAGGCGGTCAGGCCTAGCTGGACCGCCCGGAGCTCCAGCAGGTTGATGTGTCATCGGGACTCCTGAGGGGACCACAGTCCGAGGGCTCTGTGCTCCCCCAGATGGGCACCCCAACCCATCAGAGAGGCATTGGTCATCAGGATGACCGTCAGCTTAGGGTGGGCGATTGGGATTCCCTCCCGCAGATGAGCTGGGACGAGCCGCCACTGCAGGCCATCCCACATCTCCTGGGTCACAGAGACTGGCTGGGCTACATGACCTGAGCGCTGAGACCACTGCAGGGGCCACATATACCAGTGGGCCCAATGGACCACGCTGGTGAAAGCAGGCATGAGACCCAGAAGGTGCAGGACATCCCGGGCCGGGTGAAATTGCCCAAGCAGAAATGATTGGGCAAAGGAGGAAAAGACCTCGGCCCTGTCTGCTGGGAGCCGAGCTCTGGCTCGGAGTCAGTCGAGCTCCTCCCCGATGAACTGAATCACCTGCAATGGCACGAGTTCTGACTTGGTCTCGTTGATGAGGAGGCAGAGTTGAAAGCAAGCCTGGAGAGCCAGATCTCTGGACTGCTCCACCTCCAACCTGGAGGGACCTGCTGTCAGCCAGTCATCCAGGTAAGGGTAGACCCAGACCCCTCAGCACCGCAGGAATGCTGCCACCACTGCGATGCATTGGTGAAGACCCTGGGACCTGATGAGAGGCTGAAGGGCATGGCCCTGAACTCGTAGAGGGTTACCTCTGCCTGAAAGCGGAGGAACCGTTGATGAGACGGATGGATTGGGACATGAAAGAACGCATCTTGGAGGTCCAGGGAGTAGAACCACATGCCCTGCTCCAGGGATGGTATTATCTGAGCCAGGGATACCATCCAAAAGGTGCACAGCCTCAGGAACTTGTTTAGGTCGTGCAGATAGAGAATGGGGCACCAGCCCTCCATCCATTTTGGAACCAGGAAGTACCTGGAAACAAACCCTGGGAACGGAGAATATCCGCAACCTTGTTGACTACCCCCTTGCAGAGGAGCTGGTCGATGTTGTCTTAGAGAACTGACTGAGAGACTGTGGACCTGGTAGCCCCCGCGGAGCATGGGCTCGAAAGGGAGGGACCTGCTCGAACTCCAGAGGCAAGCCCCTGCTGACCACTTCCAGCACCCAGCAGTCCATGGTGATAGCAGACCAGGTGAAAAGGAAGTGGCTGAGCCAGACCCCGCGGGAGGGGGGGACCCAGCGGAGGTGAGACTAGGTTGGGGGCAGCACCCCCAACCTGTCACTGGGCAGGCTTGGAAGAGGAGGAGGGACCGGCCAAGGCCCCCCCCCCCCGGCTTCCTAAGGAAGTGACAGACTTGGCTCTAGGGTGCCAAGTTTCAACCTGCTGGCCCTGCTGCTGGTGGTGCTGCTGGGCAGGTTTTGCCGCAGGAGCAGATGGACAAAAGGGCTTATGCTGCTGATGGTGGCCTTTGTCCTTCTGCGTAGATGTGACCGAATCTAGGGTGGCACTGGATTTTTCAATGCGCTGGAGGTGGCTCTCCACATCAGGCCCTAACAGGTTGGTGCCCAGAAAGGAAAGATCTGCGAGCTTGTGTTGGGTGTCTGCCATGAAGGTCGAGATCCACAACCAATCCCTGCAGCGCATGGCCACTGTGGCCACTACTGAATGGGCACAAGAGTCTCCAATGTCCAGAGCCATCTGGAGCTGCTGCTTTGCCACCACCCTTCCCTGATCCCGGTCCTGCTTGACTGTGGTCTGGAGGTCAACCGGGAGATGAGGGAGCACCTCATCCAGGGAGCCAAACAGGGCGTGAGTGAAGTGTACCATAACAGCCGAGCTGGCCTGATGAAGGCTCAAAGAGGCGGCAGCATACACCTTTCTCCCTGAGTAGTCCAATTTCTTGGACTCCTTATCTGGGGGCTAGTCCACATCACTCATGTTGCCTGAGCACCTGAAGACAGACTCTGCCACCAACCCCTCCACTGAGGGGTACTCCGAGAAGCCGGAGAGAGTGCCAGTAGGGACCGCATACTTGTGGGCCATCCTGTCCGATGACACTGGGCAGGAGGCTGGGCACTGCCAGAGTTCTAATGCCAGGCCCACAATGGCCTCGGCTACAGGGAAGACCTCCATGGGGGAGTCCCCCTTGTCCAGAATCTCCATAAGGGGATATCTGGCCTGTTTCTGCATGGGTCCGAGCGACAACCTGGTAGACTCTGAGATGAGCCAAAGGATACCGAAGAATGAGGTGGGGGCTCTAGTCATCAGAAAGATCCCCTGAGGATTCCAGGTCGACTGGACAGGAATGCAACATAGAGTCTTTGGACTCTAAAGAGTCCGCGTACAGATGGTGACCGCCTGAGCCACTCTCCACTTGCCGAGGGCGATCAGGGGTGAGAGTGACCAACAACTGATGGGGCAAACCTTGAGACGACCGAGAATCCTTGGTCGGTGCCCCATTCTTCGGCTAGGGAGGCAGAGGTTCCATCACAATGTGCGGGGTGGGCGGTTTTGGCTGAGCCGTCGTCACCGGGACCAGGTCCTTGACCGGGGAACCAGTGGTGGGAGTCTGCTTCGGCCATGCAGGGGACAGACACTTAACTGCCGGTGTGGAAGCCGGTGTCATCTTGCTGCTGGCCAAAAAGAGCTGTTGCCACAATAGATCCTCATGGCGGCAACGCAACTTGCACTGGAGCCTCTCCTCAGCCAAGAAGGATGAGGAGGAAGACCGGTGGCACTGCTTTCCGCAATGTTGGGACTAAGACTGCCGATGGGATTTCCCCAAAGTGGAGGAGAACCGAGACGGATAGCTCGACCATCAGCGGGCCGAGGAAGGAGCGGGGGAAACCCACTGCCCCTCCTGGTCCTGGCCCGGGGACTTCGGCTCAATGGTCTGAGGCAAATCCTCGGAAGGCACCAGAAGCACCAGCGTCAGAGAGAGTGCTGTCGGCCTCCTTGGTCGACAACCTGTCGGTGGGCTCTCGAAAAATCTCGGCTGCGTTAACAGGCGTCTTAGCTGGCTGGTCTGACGGGGACACCATGAAACCAGCAGCCCAGGCCAAAATACTGACCAAATTTGAGAGCCAACAGTCTAGAGAACGAGATCTCTCCCGCTCCCAAGAGCGTCGACGATGGGTCTTACCTTTCTTCGGATCCTCCGCATCCTGGGCCACCTCCTCTTCGAGGGTCATAAGTTGTTCAAGCTGTTGCAGTTGTTCCACAGAGCCTGCCACCACAGACACCACCCAACGGGCCTCCTTCAATTTGACTGGTGGGTACCGTTTCTCCAGTTGCCCCAGCTGGAGTCAGGCAGCGCGGTCTTCAAGCACTGACAAAGAAAAGGACAGACATCTCTCAAGCCTGTGGATCGCGGTCTTGCCCAAGGCAATAAACGCATAAGGAGTGGGGGGTCGGTGTGCGACATCTTCTGCCCCCAGGGGCACTCGCGGAACCTAGGGATGGTCTTGTCCTCCATCGCAGCCACGAGGGAAGAGGGTGAAGACTGAACTCGAATGAGTTTCAAAGTAAGTTTAGGAAAAAAAAATCCAAAGTTTTTAGAGCCAGGGCCTGCAAAATGAGAGAGCGCTAAGGAGGGAACCTGATGCTTCCAAGCGGTAAGAAAGATCTGGCATCATGGGGCTGAGCCGAGAGTTTCTTCACCCGGGTGGGTGGGAGGAACCAGCCTGAAGACCTTCTGGCCCATCTTAAAGCGGCAAGGTACCTGTCAGACAGTGTGGATAGAACAACATATCTACGCCCCTTGAAGTACTCTTTTGCAAACATTTGGAAAAGCTTGAGAATTCCACAATCCCATCACTTTAGACATTTGCAAGTTTGGGCATTTGGTAGAGGATTACAGAGAGAGCCCGTGGAGGCATCAGGCCTTGCGCTGGTGGAACAAGAAGTTTTCAGGGCTGGAACAGACAATAAGGTCTTGATAGGAAGGCTAGCCAGGCAAGATAAGCAACTGCTCCCTGATCTGTCAGGAAAGGTGAGGCTGCAGTGGGGACAGCAATTATGGGTGAAAACTGGAAGACAGTACTTGGCTCCCATATGGGCCTGCTTACATGCAATAAATACAAAGAGTCTCTATACAAATGTCTCCATCGACTCTACTGTCTGCCGAATGTAGTGCATAAATTTAACCCACTGGTCTCTCCCATGTGTGGTAGGTGTCAGAGAGCACTGGGCATGCACTGTTGGGACTGCCCAGCTACAGCATTTTGGGGGAATGTGTCACAAGAACTGGCTAATATCCAGGGGAACCCCATAGTTAATTTACCCTTGTCACTGTTATTTGGAATGGAAGATTTGGAACCAGAAGGGTGGGCTTCGTACCCCAGGTGGGTATGAATTATGCTCATCACAGCAAGACAATGTATCCAGAACACTTGGGTACCTTGAGAAAAACCCACTGTGGGGCAGTGGAAGATGCGGACTATCCAAACTCTGGCACAAGATCGTCTTACTTGCATTCTTAGAGAGAGACAGATTGAGAGAACGCTTTCTCAATGAGTGGGGGAAATGATGGACTCCCTTTTGCCAGCTGAGGCTCAACTGCTGCAGGACTGTATTATATTTATTTGAGTTTTGGTAACTGGGTAAGTCCACTGAAACAATTACAGTCCCTTTTTCAGGGTCGACCCAGAGTCAAGAATTGACCACGAAGATACAAGTGCAACAAGCAATGCAGTTCTCACGTTACAAAGTTGGTAGCTGGCAGAGTACGACAAAACAAATATTTCAAGTATTCAAAAAATTGACTACAAACTTTCTCTTGATGGGCAATGTATGAAGTCAATGGCCTGATGCAAGCCTAAGTAGAGGAGAAAATTATATACAGAGCAGTTCAAGGACAAAAACTTCATAGTAAACGTATGAGTAATATACATGGGAATGGCTAGGATCAGAGATTTGACATGCATTACACTCATACTATGCTAGAGGAGCAATAGTGGAGTGGGAGAAGAATAGGCAGCAGGAGGCAGCCGTAGGTAAGGTAGAGGAGTTTCTGTGTAGGCACCCTTCAGCGAAAGAAAGAGCAGGTAGCAGAGGTAGACAGATGGGACTGAAATTGTGAGACGGTGGAGCAGGAGAGAATGGAGGGAGGGAGTTTCAGTCAGATCAGCATATGAAGAGCAGCGTCTGGATATAGCAAGACGTATTTTGGGAATGATGAGGAGCGGAAAGAGGCAGAGCGAAGGGTGCGTGGTGCTTGTCTGAGGAGTACAAGTCCTCGGAGGCAAGGAAAGGTGAATTTGTGGACAAGCTTGAACATGAGGCTCAAGGTGGAATACCTCAGTTTTGCTTTGAGGGAGGACCACCCCACAAAGGCGAGAACACCACAATGGTGAGAGCGGGCAGGGGTCCCCCCAAGGCAAAACGACCAACCCTGTGGTAAGCCTGAGAGAGGAGGGACAGGGAGGAGGAATTAGTGAAGGAGGAGGAGGGGTGCAGCATAGGATAGGAGGGGGAAGGGGAGGAGGATGCAGAGGCTACTTTTTGGCAAGAAGCAAGTGTGAGGTGCGGGCGAATGCGATAGAGGAGTCCGAGATTCTGGTTGAGATTTTTGATAGTGATAGAGACATGGGAGTTGAACGAGAGGGCAGGGACCAAGGTAAAACCCAGGTATTTGAAGGAGTGGACTACCTCTAATGAGTCTCCCTTGATAGTGGAAATGCTAAGGGTACCTACTCAGACTTGCCGTGTGTCAGCTGCCTAGCATGACATGTGGACTCTCCTCCCTTCCTTAGGAGGAGAGTTGTCCTTGGGACACTCAATCCTCCATCCCCCTGGTCGGCCCTGAGTCACCTGCATCCAATTCCAAACCCAGGTCACCAGCATGGAAGAAGGTGAGGGGTCTACTGCCTCACCCCACTGGGCTGGCCCCCAATAGAAGAAACTTCAAAGAAACTAATTTCAAAAACCTGTCTTGAACCAGAGTATAGAAATTGTACCAGTTTAGGGATTCTTAAGAAACCTGTTAAATCATTTATGCTAAATGTGCAATCCTGTTACAATTCTGTTACCTAATCATATACTCTGTTCAAAGCGGTTATACGTCTGATGCCATCTGTCCACTGTACAATGATTTGGGATGTTCCATAAACAAGACTTGTATCTTATGGAACCCATCTTGTATATCTCCTGTCTATGTAATTGCGAACTATATGTGTATGTGCCTCAGGACCTCCTTGTGAATGAGCTTGCTCAACGGAGTCCTTCCTGCAATACACTTGGAACTTGAACATCTTCTAAGATTTAACCTTTAATAAGTAAATAAATAAATCGATCGATCAATCAATACCCAAATAAATAAATAACCTGATTATGATGAGTACTGCGTCTTTCATGTCGTGCCTCCAGTAGCTAGGGGTACCCAGCCCCCACTGGGATCAGTGACACATCAGGCTGGCCTTCTGTGAATGTTCACTCACATTTGCGTCTTGTCACTGTAACTGCAAGCTACATTCTTACTGAAATAATAAGCAAGTTATCAGAGGCTTGTATTTAAATTAAGTTGTGCATGCCCTTGCTTTTTAATTAATTAGTAATTAACTTATTGTTCTATAAAGGACTTTTACCTACAGTTTGTATGGAAGACACTATAAATGCTTTCACTCACAGTTCAGCCCCGTAGTGCTGGATTTGCAGAAATAAGGCTCACCTTAGGTTGAGTGCAACGGAAAAATCAATTTTTATTGTACATAAAAACAAGAGAGCTACAACTGCAGCAACCATTAAACAGCTGTTTAATGGCTGCCGCAGCTGTAACCGTTATTTTATGTACAGTAAAAATTGATTTTTTCATTGCACTCAACCAGAGGTGAGCCTTATTTCTGCAAATCCAGCACTATGGGACTGAACTGTGAGTGAAAGCATTGTGGGTTGGACATTGCAGAACCAGTGGTCACTCCTGAGCTACCTCTCTGAAATACATACAAGACCTAATGAATCCAATTTTTATCCTGTTCTGCTGTGGAACCAAACGCTGCCAGCACAATGCAACTTTTTAATTTTTCACTGAGGTTTGTTTAGAATGCTTCTACCACTAGAGGGCACAGTTTTACCAATAAATAAACTAAACTAGAACGTTGCGTCATGTCAGAAGACTTTTGCCTAAAGCGTGAATCTGTCTTCCTCTCGAGTCTGTACCAAAAACAAAAACTTTACAAACAAATGCGGCATGTACCCAACATGAAAAAGTTTCATACTAATCATAAACCTGATTTGTACTAACATACTAAAATGCCAGCAGAATAGGCCTAACGGTCTTTCGTGTCTGCTCGTTTGGTCAGCCCCCACCCTGGGTGCTGACCTTGCTGCCCCCCTCGCCTTCTCTGGCTTCTCCCTTCCCAGTTCCGGATATTCTTGCTGCATTGGATTTTGCTTCCAGAACCCTTCCCCTGTACCTGTCCCACCCCCTCTTGAACCCCTCCACTGTCTCTGCCTCCACCAGCCCCCTAGGCAGCGCATTCCATGGCTCCACCACCCTCTCAGTGAAGTAGCACCTCCTCCTTTCTCCCCTGAATCTTCCCCCCTCCAGCTTCCACCCATGCCCTCTAGTGGCCCCTCCTCCTTCCTTCGAAGCACCCTGACTGTTCCTCCCCTATTTACCCTCTTCATGTACCTGAAGACCTCTATCATGTCCCCCCAGTCCCTTCTCTCTTCCAATGTGTACATATTTAGCTCTTCGAGCCTCTCCTCATAGGTCCTGTCCCCCAAGCCCCAAATCATTTTGGTTGCCCTCCTCTGGACCCTCTCCAGGAGGTTAATGTCCCTCTTTAAGTGTGGCCTCCAAAACTGCACGCAGTACTCAAGGTGCGGCCTCACCAAGCAGTTATACAGAGGGAGTATCACTTCCCTCCTTCTGGAGGTGATCCCCCTAGCGATGCATCCCAGCATCCTGTTGGCCTTGGCTGCTGCCCTCCTACAAGTCTCAGAGTTGTTCATCTTGACATCCACCACCACCACCCCCAGGTCCTCTCAGCCATCAAGACTTGTAGCATTCCCCAGGGTGTACACTTGGCCTGGGTTTCTGGCCCCCAGGTGGAGTACCTTGCATTTCCCTGCATTGAACCTCAGCTTCCACTTTCTAGACCATCTTTCCAGAGCCTCCAGGTCCCCTGTAGGGCCACCCTCCCTCCTCCCCATCCACCACCATCCCCAGTTTGAGTCATCCATAAAGACTCATCTCACTCCTGATTCCTGTCCTTATGTCAGAGGCATTGGCGTTGAATAGAAGGGCCCAAGGACTGATCCCTATGGGACCCCACTAATGACCCTCCTTGGGGATGAGACTATCCCACCAACTACTTCACCCTCTGGGTCCCAAGTCCCGGAGCCAATTGCCTATCCATATGATCATCTGGTTCCCACCCCATTTCTCCCAGCTTATCCAACAGGCCCGCATGAGGAAGAGAGTCAAATGCCTTGCTGAAGTCTAGAAAGAGGACGTCCACTGGTCTACCCAGGTCCAAGGCACTCATCACCCAGTCATAGAACTCCACCAGGTTTGTCAGACATGACTTCCCCGGGATGAATCCATGCTGTCTATCGTCCAGGCACCCTGACTTATCCAGGTCCCTCCCTAGCCTCTCCTTGACAATGCCCTCCATCACCTTGCCCACCACCGATGTCAGGCTGACAGGCCTGTAGTTCCCTGACACCTCCCTTGATCCCCTTGTGGATAGGCACTACGCCACCTTCCAGTCCTGGGGCATCCACCCTGTCCTCAGAGAGATGGTGAAAGCTCACCAGGGGTTTCGCCAGGACATCCACAAGTTCCTTCAGCACTCTGGGATGTAATTTATCTGGCCCCAGTGCTTTCTCCATCTTAAGGAGCTGAGGGCTTCTCACTCTCTCTGCTGTGATTTCACTTCGGTACCTCTTCTCCCTGCTTAGCCCTCCCCTTCTGCCAGTGATGCCTCCCCCTCCCCAGACCCACTGATCGTGAAGGGTCCCCTCCTCAGTATCTCTGTCTCCTCCCATGTATGATGCAGCACCCCATTTCCTTGGTGAAAACTGAGGTGAAGTACTCATTTAGTACCTCAGCCTGCTCCCGGGTCTTGTGCCCATCTCTCCCCTGATTTAATCCTGCTAATCTGCCCCTTCACCCTTCGTTTTCCCCAATGTATCTAAAGAACCCTTGTTCCCTCTCTAATTTCCCTGGACAGGTTCTGCTCCTTCCTTGCCTTAGCCGCCCTCCTACCCTAGTGGCCCCTTCTAGCCATCAGCTCGTACTCCCTCGATCCCTTTCCTCCTTGAGCACTTGAATTGCTTATAGGCTGCCTTCTTTCCCGCACCACCTCCTGGACTCCCTGGTCCACCGGCAGGGTTTTGGGCCCTACCGCATTTCGTCTTACTCTTGCACAGGTGCTGGTGCATCCTGCACCCTCTCCTGATGATTTCCCACCTACTATCATCCCATGTCTGACCCAATCCCATCCAAATGCTCAAGGATCCTTCCCATTTCCTTAAATCCGCCCCTGAAGTCGGGTTACTCCGTCTTTGTGCAGCCTTCTACCCTCCTAGGTCCAGGTAGAACCAGACCGTGGCATGGTCACTCCCCGCCAATGGGTCCCTTACCTCCAGGCCCCCAATCTGGTCACTGTCTGCCAGGACCACATCCAGTACCAGGGCCCCTGGTCAGTTCCCTCACCTGCTGAGTTAGCAGCGTCTTGAAAGACATCCAACAACCTCTGTTCCCTGGTCACAGAGGATGTCATAGTCTCCCAGTCTGTTCCTGGCATGTTTAAGTCCCCCAACACCACCACTGTTCCTCTGCCCAGTCTGCAGTGTCTCCCAACATCTGCCACCAGACTGTCCTCCAGCTCCTCCGCCAGGGCAGGGGGTCTATACACCACTCCTATTTTTACTCTCTTGCCCCCCCTTGTTATCAAGGTGACCCAAATCATCTCCACGGTTCCCTCCGCCTCCTCTACTCCCCCTATGCCAATGCAGTTTTTGACTATCATTGCTACCCCTCCTCCCCTTCCCTCCCCCCTGTCCTTCCTGAACATAGTGTAACCCTCCAGGTTCAGGTCCCAGTCGTGTCCTGCAGTGGCCCAAGTCTCAGTGACCGCTGCCACATCCACTGCTCCCTCAGTTAGCATCGCCTGGAGCTCAGGCATTTTATTGCCCAAGCTCCTGGCATTTAGCAGGACTACCTTCCACCCTTTCCTTATAGTTCCATTTCCCCTGCTCGTGTTCCCATGGGGATTCTGTTTTCCCCTGGTCTGCACTGTGCCAGTCGGCCTTTTCCCGCAATCCTCCAGCTCCCCAGGGGGGTGGAGACAGAGTCCCTCCTTTATCGGCACCCCCTTGACAGCCTTTTCTCCCATCCCTCCCCCCTTCACAAGTTTAAACCCCACTTTTCACCAATGAACCCCTCTATTTTCAACTTAAGGATTCCCCTCCCCTCCATATTGAGATGGAGCCTATCTCTAGCATACAGCTCCTTATCCTCCCAGGTCTCCCCCCAATCCCCAATCAACCCATACCCTCTGGCCTCACACCACTCCCTGAGCCACTGGTTTATCTCCCTAATCTTCCTTTTGTGCTTCCCACTAGCCCTTGGCACTGGCAGGATTTCTGAGAAGGAAACTGTGCATCCTATGTCATGACAGACCCTGGCGAGCTCCCTGAATCTTGCCTGTATCTCTAGTTCGCTATTTCCCTCAATGTCATTTGTACCCAGGTGGATCAGTATGTCCGGGGAACCCCCACAATCCTTTGCCAGCTGATATACCTTGTGCTTAGCCCTGTGCACAGCTAGTCCAGGGAAGCACCTTGTTCTAACTGGCCAGGCTTCTCCCTCCCTATCCCATTTGATACCCCTGATCATAGAATCCCCCAACAGGAGCACTCTGACCGCTCCTTTTCCTCCATTTCCCCCCCTTCCATGTCCTCATCCTTTCTACTGGCCCTCCACCCAGCGGCTCCTTGTTCCTCCCCTATCTGGGTGCCACATGCCACCCCCTCCTTATTTACCATGGCCACCCCCTTCCCTCCAATCCTATGCCTCTCCTCCTCCTGAGTATCCTTCTGTACCTTGCTAATTCCCCCCTCACTGCTCACGACTGGTCCTTCTCCCCCATCTGCTAAACTAGCCTGGCTCGTCCTCCCTTCCTTCCTGTCTCCATTTAGTTCCTCCTTGCTCGTTGTGCTCCCCTGGCCTAAACCCTCAGCTCCCTTTACTGAATCCTCCTTGTACTTCTGGTCCTTCTCCTTTACCTTTCCTCCCAACTGGTCCTTCTCCTTGCGCTTTCCTCCCTCTTTCCCCTGCCCCTCCTGCTCTGATTCACTGCTCCCCAGGTCTCCCCCTGTTCTTCCTGCTATCTGGCCCCTGCCTCCTGCCCTCCACTCCCTTTCCATCTCTAACCACCCCAGTCGTGGCTACATCACCCCCCTCATCCTCGAGCAGAAGAAGAGATGTGAAGCAGTTACTGAGTGTAAGGTTTGATCCACCTCCCTGCCTTACTTCCTTCTGTCCAGACCTGGCCATCTGCCTACTTCCCTGAGAATGTTGTCCCTCCGTCCCTCCTTTGTGAGGGTCCCCAGTTACCTGCCTGCTTCCTTGGTAGTGTCCTTTTGGATCCCTTCTGCCGGGTTCCCTATGTGACCCCTGAGTATTCTCCTGCACTCCTTTCCCTATGCCCCCACCCCCAGTGCTTGGTGCAACCCCGTGGGAGATCCCCAGCCCCCTTCCCCAACCATACCTCCCCCCTTCCCCCAGCTGTCTCCCAATCCCTGCAACCTCCTCCCTAAGCTGTGCCAGCTGGTAGCACACTGGGCAACCACCGAACTTCCAAGCCCAGTCCAGTATCATGGCTGCTCCACACCCTGTGCACCCCACCACCCTCCCAAAGATGCGGCCTAATGATGTGTGGTTCCATCCCTTCCAAATAGGTTTCCTTGGGTGAGCCACCAGGTTCCCCCCAGTCCAAGATACACCCTACTGCCTAATCAGGTCACCCACTAATCTTAGAGACAGTCCCACTGTACACCAGTAACCCTGTTACTAGGTGCAGTACAACACATTAAACTTATAAGGGAAATGAACAACTCCCTAAGCTCCTCTCTCCCAACCTTTAAATACAACCCCCAGTGGCTAGAACTACATGAGCTGCACCTGCAGCCTTTTCCTCCAATTGCAGGGTAGGTGTTCCCCTATAAATTAGCAGAATTCTGGGGAGGGTGGGTCTTGGGCAGACACCCGACTCGAGAGAGAGTGTATCAGCCCTGTGTCTCCCCTCCAAGCTCAGCAGCCAAAGAACCAGGCCCAAGCAAATCCCACCAAATAGGTTTTAAATCAGAAGAAACAGACCTCCACCAGCGCAGCCTGTTACACAGTGAAACATCCACAAAATGAGCCCACTTACAGCCACCAAATCAGTTTTCAAACTTCCAGCAGCCCCCAAAACAATACCCTGCTAGCCCCGTAGAAATAGGAAAGAAAAGAACTAACCTTCTACCAAAGTAAAATCCACAAGAACCCTGTGAAAACAACAAGCAGTAGCTACTGCCCTGGAACACAACTGATCCTGTCCCCTTCCAGTTCTTTCTGAGAAGACAAAGCAGCTAACACCTCAAACCGGATTCAGCTCTGCCTCCAGTCAATTGGCTGAGTGAGACCTGGCCAGACCATTAACACCCTTCCCCCACTATGCACTAACCTTTGCAGCTAGTGGAGTCAGCAAAAAGGAATCAAAATTCAACTCAAAGCCCCCAAAATATGTTTGCTGCCAAAGGAAACAGGTCTCCAATTTAATCAGCTTCACTAACAACACATCAAAATAGGCTTGAAATTAACAGATATAGGCCTCCAATTCAAATAACCATCCCCAAGCAAATCCCACCAAATAGGTTTTAAATCAGAAGAAACAGGCCTCCACCAACGCAGCCTGTTACACAGTGAAACATCCACAAAATGAGCCCACTTACAGCCACCAAACCAGTTTTCAAACTTCCAGCAGCCCCCAAAACAATACCCTGCTAGCCCCTTAGAAGTAAGAAAGAAAATAACTAACCTTCTACCAAGTAAAATCCACAAGAACCCTGTGAAAACAACAAGCAGCAGCTACTGTCCTGGAACACAACTGATCCTGTCCCCTTCCAGTTTTTTTGTAGATGCATTTGTACAGAATTAAACAAACATACTTACTTTCATTATAGGTACATCTCAGAGCTAGGTACATTCTGACACCACATCAACACTGATTAAATTTCATACCAGCCGAGGTCAGCCTGGGACTGATAATCCAGAGGCTGGCATTACCTAATCAGAATTTATGACAGTGTAGAGGTAAAATGCTGCCTATAACTATGTTTCACTATTGAATACTTAAGCAATAAGCCATGACAGGGTGTTAGTTATGCTGGAATTTACCAACACCAGAAGTAGGCAAATCCTAGCATAACCTACATTCTGGCGTGCGTTACCGTGATTATACAATTAGTAGTTTAAAAAAAAAATAATGCAGTTATGCAAGAACTTACTGTACCAGAAGACCTGGGAGGAGATCTCTTGCTACAGGCCACACCAATAAAAGGGAAGCACCAAGTTAGGTCGACAGTAAAACTGCCGATCTCCTGCACAGCGACAGCACAATACTGATGCAAGTAGTGCTGCCCAATCCTCCAGTATTTTCTGAGGGGGGCTCTGCCCCCCGCACCCCCAGTCTTTAAGATTTTCAGCTCCATGTCAGGGTTGGTCCAGGGAAGGGACAGAACACTAGGGGAAAGCGTAACATGGAAATGGACCATTACAGCGACCGTCGCTGTAGTGGTCTTTTTCCGTGTTTCGCCATCGGGGTGTCGGGGGAAGGGGGCCACCCAACAGAACTATCGCTGTCAGGCACTAGGACCAGCCAGCAACTTTTCTAGCTAGCAGCCTATCTGGGGGCTGCCCACTCCGACATCATCCTCTGATGTCAGCCAACCCTATAAGAGTGAGTGGCTCCCGCTCCCTCCTCAGTTATCCCACTGTAAACTAGAGCAAAAAGCCTCCTGCTGTGGAACAGAGGAGGTACCGAAGGTTCCTGCCAACACAGAAGAAGAGAGGAATCCACAGGCTACAGAAAGAGCCAGCAGAACCAGGGGAAGGCATGGCCTACTGCAAGATATCCCCTCACAGATCTACTGTTACGGTAAATTCTCACGTAGCTGTACTATCTGACATCAGGAGTACCACTTGCAGCAGGTCACCCCTACAGAACGAGTCCCAAGCACTTCTAACAGCAGCAAGCCAGTCTGGGTGGTAGGAACCAAGAGCCTAAGAAAGTAGGCCCTGAGCCAATGTCCACACCATAGTGCTTGGTAGAGGTGCGGACAGAACTCCAAGTAGCCGCTACACAAATCTCTGTAACAGAGATGTTCCTGAAGCAGGCAGCTGGCAGGCATGGCCCTCAACATCCCCAGGAAGTTCCTTACCATACTTCCTCTAACAATGAGTAATGCAGCTGGCCAACCATTTGGACAGACACTGCTTAGAAACAGGGGTGCCCTCTTTCCCGGGGGCAAAACAAACAACTGTTTGAACTTCCTGCAGTTCTTGGTACGGTGTGTATAGTAATGCAAAATCCTATGCATATGTTAAGTGTGGAGCAATGGCTCCCCTGGATTGGCATGCTCTGGGAAAATAAACAGGCAGGTGGATTGATTGCTTTAGGGTAAACTCAAGAAGCCACCTTAGGAAGAAATTTAGGGTTAAGTACAAGTCAAAGCAATGGGGCCTGATGGGATTCACCCCAGAATTCTAAAAGAACTAAGGGTAGAACTAGTGACATCACTGACTACCCTTTTTAACAAATCATGGGAGGCTGGGGTGGTACCCGAGGACTGGAGGAGGGCAGATGTGATTCCCCTTCACAAAAGTGGTAGCAGGGCAGAAGCAGGAAACTACAGACCTGTTAGTTTGACCTCAGTGGTAGGGAAAATGATGGAATCACTTCTGAAGGAAAGAATTATTCAGTACCTAGAGACCAGAGGGGCACAGGACCCAAGGCAGCATGGATTCACAGCAGGAAGGTCATGTCAAACAAATCTAATAGATTTCTTTGTCTAGGCAACCAAAGTAGTAGACCAGGGAGGGGCTGTGGACATGGCCTATCTATACCTTAGCAAGGCATTTGGCACAGTCCCACACAAAAGATGAATAAATTAGCCAGCCTGGGAGTGGGTCCCAGGGTGGTAGCCTGGGAAAAACTTGGCTGGACAACAGGAAACACAGGGTAATAGTAAACGGAGTCCATTCCGAAAAAAAGGGGGTTTCTAGCACAGTACTACAGGGTTCAGTACTGGGGCCGGTCTTCTTAATGTCTTTATAAAAGTGACATTGCGAGGGGCTGGAAGGAAAAGTATGTCTCTGCAGATGACACAAAGATCTGCAACAGAGTTCATACACAAGGTGGGGTGGAAAGGATGAGAAGGGACTTGGCAAGGTTGGAGGAATGGTTAAAAATATGGCAGCTTAGATTCAGTGCAAAGGTGTAAAAGATGCGCACCTGGGAAACAAATACCCAGGGGAAGAGTACACAATGGGGGAGGTACTAACAGCAATAAAAATGGAAAGGGACCTGCGAGTAGTCCTATCAGAAGAAATAAAGGTAAGCAAACAATGTGAGAAGGCAGTAAGGAGGGCTGGGCGGATACTAGGATGTATAGGGAGAGGCATCATCAGTAGAAAACAGGAAGTTGTTATCCCTCTCTACAGATGCCATCTGGAGTACTGTGTGCAGTTCTGGAGACCCCATCTACGCAAGGACATAGACAGGATGGAGGCAGTCCAGAGGAGAGCAACTAAATCGGTGCAGGGTCTGCACCAGAAGCCATATGAAGAGACTAAAAGAGCTTAATATGTATACCCTCGAGGAAAGGAGGGAGACATGATAGAAACTTTCAAGGGAGTAAGCAAAGTCCAAGAGGGTAGCATCTTTCATTAAAAGAGATGTGCAAGAACAAGGGGGCACAATCTGAAGATAAAGGGGGGCAGCTCAGGGGCAACGTGAGGAAATACAGGTTACTCACCTGTAACAGGAGTTCTAGGAGTGGTATATGTTGTTCATCCATACTGTCTGGCAGGTTCCTTGCCGCTTTAAATCTTGCCAGAAGGTCTTCAAGCTGGCTCCTCCCACCCACCCGGGTGGTAAAACCCTTGGCTCTGCCCCATGACACCAGCTCTAGCTCGCTGGAAGCCAGGTTGCGCGTCGAAGCCGGGGAGGTTGGGTGGGTCATGTGGATGAACAAAATATTTCACTCCTAGAACTCCTGTTACAGGTGAGTAACCTGTATATCTAGGGACGTGGATATGTTGTTCAAGCCACACTGTCTGGCAGACTCCTAGTGGTTCTCCGGGAGGAGGGAGGCAAGGCGAGCACCCCCTACTTAGGGAATAAGGACTGGAGAACCGAGGTCCCAAAACCAGCATCCTGGCGTGACTCAAGGTCAATGCGGTAATGGAAATGAAGGTGTGTGCTGACTTCAGGTAGCAGCCCTGCAGATTTCCTGGATAGGGACGCCCCTAGAAGCAGCCACCCAAGCAGCAGTATGGCGGGTAGAATGAGCTCTTATCCCTTTGGGAGGCTCCATGCCTGCAACCTATAGCAGAGATCTATGCAGGAGGTGACCCACCTGCTTATCATCTGCTTGGCTGCAGGTCTGCCAGGTGTGGCTTCAGCGTAGGTGAGAAACAGCTGGCGAACCTCTCCCTGAATTTCAGCCAACCGCTCCCTATAATAAGTGAGCACTCTTCTAGGGTCCAGAGTATGGAGCCTATATTCGGCCTCCGAGGTGCGATTGGGGTAGAACACCGGCAGAGTCAAAACCTGGTTAGGGTGAAACTCTGACACCACCTTCGGAAGCAATTTCAGGTGGGGGTGCAGGACAACCTTGTCCCTGCGGAAGACCAGATAAGGAGACTCGATGGAAAGTGCCTGGAGCTCTCCCATCCTTTCTGGCTGATGTAATAGCCACAAAGAAGGCGGTCTTCCATGACAGGTGGGAGATATCGCACCTGTGCTTTGGTTTGAATGGCTTGCCCATGACCTTAGCCAAAACGAGCAGTAGATCCCATGGAGGTGGAGGTTCTCTACCAGAGTGGATATGTGATCAAGGCCTTTGAAAAAGTGCCTGGCCACCTTCTCCTGCACCACCGACTGCTTGCCAGCCTGCGCCCAGTAAGCAGAGATGGCTGCCAGGTGCACCTTAAGGGTCGTTGGCCGAAGCCCTAGCTGAGAAAGGGACCACAGGTAGTCCAGGATGCTAGCCAAGAAACAGGAAGAAGGGTCCAACCCCTTGTCCTGACACCAAATGGAGAATCTCTTCCATTTGAAGGCATAGCATTTTCTGGTCGACTCCTTACGGGACGCCTCAACGACGTTGAGGACCTTGTCGGAAAGACCCAAGGACTGGAATTCTAGCCACTCAGAAACCAGGCCATCAGGAGCAGGGATTGAAGGTCCTGATGGAGAACCTTCCCCTGATTGACTGAGATCAGATCCGGGTGGTCTGGAAGCAGCCTCGGAAGCCTGGAGCTGAGGCTGAGGAGATCTGGGTACCAGAACTGGCGGGGCCAGTCTGGGGCTACCAGAATCACCTGTGCCTTGTCCCTCTTTGCCTTGAGAAGCACCTTGTGGATCAAGGGAAATAGATGGAAGGCGCAGAAGAGGCCCGGGATCCATGGCCTCAAGAAGGCCTCCCCCTGCAGCGAGCCCTGCTGAGAGGGGCGGGCATGAAACAGACACAGCTTCACATTCTCCCTGGAGGTGAACAGGTCCATCTGAGGGGTGCACCAATGGGAGGACAGATCTTGTACTACCTCTGGCAGGAGAGACCACTCGTGAGATGCAGCGCCTATCCGGCTGAGGGCATCGGCCAGACTGTTGGAGGCTCCTGCCACATGGATGGCTAGGAGACCCACCTCCAGGCTGATCACGAGGGACCAAGGGCGGAGAGCCTCCTTGCACAGAGGCAAGGAGTGCGTCCCGCCCTGTCCGTCAAAGTAGTACGTGGTCGTGGTGTTGTCCGTCTGGACCTGAACCACTTGACCCCATACAAATGGAGTGAAGGTGGTGAGGGCTAGATGCACCGCTCGAAGCTCCAGCAGGTTGATGTGGCATCGAGACTCCCGAGGGGAACAGAGGCCGTGGGCCCTGAGCTCCCCCAGATGGGCACCCCAACCCAGAGAGGCGGTCATCAGAGTGACCGTTGGCTCGGGCGGACAAATGGGATACCCTCCTGCAGATGAGCTGGAACGAGCCACCACTGTAGGCCGTCCCACATCTCCTGGGTCACCGTCAGTGGCTGGTCCAGAGGACCGGAGTGCTGTGACCACTGGCGGGCCAGCCTCCATTGCAGGGGACGCAAACGCCAGCGGGCCCAATGGACCATGCTGGTGCATGCCGCCATGAGGCCCAGAAGGCATAGGAAGTCCCGGGCAGGGCGCAATTGCCCAACCAGAAATGATTGGGCAAAGGAGGAAAGGACCTCGGCCCTGTCTGCCGGAAGCCGGGCTCTGGCTCGAAGAGAGTCAAGCTCTTCCCTGATGAACTGAATCACCTGCGAGGCACGAGTTCCAACTTGGCCTCATTGATGAGGAGGCCAACCTGAGAGCAGACCTGGAGGGCCAGATCCCTGGACCGCTCTACCTCCAACCTGGAGGGGGCTGCAATAAGCCAGTCGTCCAGGTAAGGGTACACCCGGACCCCTTGGCGCCGCAGGAATGCTGTCACCACTGCCGTGCATTTGGCGAAGACTCTGGGAGCTGGAGAGAGGCCGAAGGGCATGGCCCAGAACTCAAAGAGATCCCTCTGCTTGGAAGCAGAGGAATCACTGATGAGACAGACTGATTAGGACGTGAAAGAACACATCCTGAAGGTCCAGAGAACAAAACCACATGCCTAGTTCCAAGGATGGAATGATCTGAGCCAGAGTGACCATCCTGAAGGTGCGCTGCCTTAGGAACTTATTCAGGTCGTGCAGGTCGAGAATGGGGCGCCAGCCCCTGTCCGTTTGGGGACCAGGAAGTACCTGGACACAAACCCTGGGTCTGGAGGAGGGTCCGCCACCTCGCTGATCACCTCCTTCTGGAGAAACAGAGCAATGTCGGCTCGACGAGCAGACAGAGAGGCTGCGGAACCCGTTGCCCAACATGGGGCAACGGCTCAATAGGAGGGAACTGCTCAAATTCCAGAGGCAGACCCCTGCTTACCACTTCTAGCACCCAGCGGTCCATGGTGATAGCGGACCAGGCGGAAAAGAAGTGGTGGAGCTGTTCCCCCACGGGAGGAACCCGGGGAGGACTGACGAGGTTGGGGGTGACACCCCTCAACCCGTCACTGGGCAGGCTTGGAGGAAGGGCCAACTGAGGGACTTCCTGGACCCTTGCCTCCAGGCTTCCTAGTGGAGGAAGCGGCAGACTTGGCCTTAGGGCACCAATTGCATGCCTGCTGGCCCTGGTGCTGGTGCTGCTAGGCCGGATGTACTGTAGGGGTGGAAGGGCGAAAGGGCTTATGCTGCTGCTGGCGGCCTTTGTCCTTCTGGGCAGACGTGACAGAGTCCAAGGTGGCACTGGACTTCTTGATCCTCTGGAGATGGCCTTCCACCCCCGGCCCGAACAAGTCAGTGACCAGGAAGGGAACGTCTGCCAGCTTGTGTTGGGTGTCCACCGTGAAGGTGGAGATTCGCAGCCAAGCTCTGCTGCTCATGGCCACTGCGGCCGCTACTGATAGGGCACAAGAATCACCTATGTCCAACAAATTCTGGAGCTGCTGTTTTGCCACCGCTCTTCCCTGATCCTGGACCTGCTTGACTGTCGTCTGAATGTCAGCCAGGAGATGAGGAATCACCTCATCCAGGGAACAAGCTAGCCTGACGAAGGCCTAGGGAGGAAGCGCATAAACCTTCCACCCCACGTAATCCAGCTTTTTAGATTCCTTATCAGGTGGTTTGTCCACGTCCTGAGTGTTACCAGAGCGCCGGAAAATGCTATCGGTCACTAACCCCTATGCAGACAGGTGCTCCAAGAAACCGGAGAGTGAGCCGGTGGGTACTGCGTACTTTCGAGCCATCCTGGACGAAGGGGCAGGACAAGATGCTGGCCGCTGCCACAACTCCAGGGCCGGGCCAACAATGGCTTCGGCCACAGGTAAGACCTCCATAGGGGAATCCCCTTGGTCCAGTACCTCCGTGAGGGCATACTTGGCCCATTTTGAAACGGGTTCGAGCTGCATCCCGGTGGACTTCGAGATGAGCCGAAGCAAACCTAAAAATGAGGATGGGCTCTCGTCCACCAACTGGCCCCCCCACAGACTCCAAGTCAAGCGGTCTGGAGAACAGGAAGGAGTCATCGTCAGACTCCAAGGAGTCTGCAAACAGCTCCCGGGCACCTGAGTCACCCTCCACCTGCTGAGATTGATCGGGAGTGAGGGTGACCGACAACCTGTGGGGCAAGTCCTGACCCGACCGAGAATCCTTGGTCAGGGGCCCCAGTCTTCAGTTGTGGAGGCGGAGGTTCCACCACAATGGGCGGAGCAGCCAGCTTCGGCTGAACAACCGGTGCCAGGGTCAGCTCCTCGACCATTACGAGGAGTTTTTTTGGCCGTTCCGGTGACAGCCACTTAATGGCCGGAGAAGGCAACGGAGTTGGCTTATTCCCAGACAATAACAGCTGCTGCCACATTAACTCCTTGTAGTGCCGATGCAACTTGCGCCAGAGCCTATCCTCCGAAGAGGACAACGAGGATGAGCGGCGATACCGCTTTCCATGGTGTCGAGACTGAGACCGCCGACATCGGTGGGACCGGCTGAACCTGGAAGAGGACCGAGACCTTCAGGGGTTCCGAGGGTGGGTCAGAGAGGGGACCGGGGAAACCTGCTCCTCCCTCAGTACAGTGACCTTAACCGGGGACTCCAGCACAGGAGGCACAGGCAAGTCCTCGGTTTCCACCAGGGGAACCGGTGAAGTAGGGTTGTCGGCTTCTCCAGTCGACAAACCGTCTGACGGGGTCGAGAAAAATCTCGACTGCATCGATGAATGTCTCAGCCGGCTGACTTGATGGTGGCACCATGAAGCCAGTGGCTGCAACCGCAACCTCGACCGAAGTTGAGAGTCGACGGTCCGTTGAAGGGGATCTCTCCCACTCCCAAGAACATAGACAGTGGGACTTACCCTTAGAGTCCTTCTTCTTGGACTGACTGGAATGTCCCGATGGCCCTTCTCTCTTGGTGGAGAGGGACTGGCAAAGCTCCTTAAACGAAGCCGTGTAGGAGTAACCCAAGGAGAGCGGGATAAATGCTGCGACTGAGGAGAAAGCAGCGGCCTGGGCCGCCTCCTCCTCGAGAGCAATCATCTGCTCCAACTGCTCCACAGAGCCACCCACCGCAGACACTGCCCAACGGGCCTCCTTAGACTTGACCGGTGGATACCAGTTTTCGGGTCGCCCAAGAAGAAGTCTGGCAGCACGGTCCTCCAAGACCGAAGCCGAAAAGGACTTGCACAATTTGCAAGCCTGCGAGTCGTGACCAAGCCCTAGGCAGTAGATGCGTGGAGTGCGGATCGGTCCAGGACATCTTCTGCCCACACGGGCACCAAAGGAAGCAGGGAGTCGATTTGTCCATCACAGCGGTGAGGAAAGATGAAGACCAAAGTCTTGTAAATTTAAAAATAAGTTTCAGAAATTCTGAAGAGTGTGGATCCCGGCCTAAAACGCAGAGTGCTAAGGAGGGAACCTGAGCTTCCAAGTGGTAAGGAAGATCTGGAGTCATGGGGCGGAGCCGAGGGTTTTACCACCCGGGTGGGTGGGAGGAGCCAGCATGAAGACCTTCCGGCAAGATTTAAAGCGGCAAGGAACCTGCCAGACTGTGTGGATTGAACAACATATCCACGTCCCTAGAAGTATTTTTTCACTGCGAGGGTGGTGGATGAATGGAACGGCCATTCTGAGGAGGTTGTGGGGTCAAAAACATTGGGGGAAATTCAAGACTACATGACAGACATAAGGCAATTCTGGTGGGGGGTTGGAAGAATTAGGCTGTTGGGCCCAGGACACACAGCAGGCCCTCAAAGCCTCGCTCCTAGAAGCTAACCTGGAGCAGTTATCACTGAATAAACAAGGGCTAACTACAAAACTGGGAACCACACGACCCCAGACTGCACACTGGTGTCTCACCCCTCTAACATTCTGGTGGCTGGCATCATGGCAGATGCCTTGGGCGACCACTCGCCTGTCTTCTGTATTTGGAAGAATAGATCGCCGTGGGTTCCTCCTAGGATACTTACCACTAGAGACTACTCCAAATTCTCTGAGGATGCCTTCAACGAATACCTTGGAAACCTGGACTGCAGCCCCATTTGGCTCCTCTCAATCCTGGATGAAACCCTGGTGTACTTCCAGAACTCCTCCATCTCTGCAGCAAACCTGTTTGCCCCATTTAGGAAATGACAGGCCAAAGGCAGCTGCCGCAAATGGATCACCCAGAGCTCAACTCTCTGATGGTGTGTCATGACAAGGCATGGAAGAAGCAGAAAAACTCTGCCTTGCCTGCGGACCTAGTCTCCTATAAAACCCTAAGGAACCAGTGCAAACTAACTACAAAGAGGGCCAAAAGGGACTATATCAAACACCTCCAGCAAACCAACTTTGCTGACCCCAAGTCCTTTTGGTCCCATATCAATGACCTGATAAAAGTCAATGGCAAACCCGCCTTAGGACCTATAAAGGTCAAGGGCCAGATGCTGGACAGCTGTTGTGATATTGCATCTGCCTTCAATGGGCATTTTACTAACCTTGAGAGCTACAAGACCAGTCTCCCACCCCCCTCCTGTGTGCCTCTGGGTCAGTAGGCGTCTTTCCCTTCCCCGCTGCTCTTTCACCTGAGGTTAGTCAAGGTCAAGGAGGTGCTCCCCCTCCTCAAGACCACCAAAGCCAAAGGCCCTGGTGGGCCTGATGGCCTAAATCCAAGGCTGCTAAAGGCAGCGACACCTGCCATTGCATTACCTGTAACTTGACTAATCAATAGATCCCTTCTTATTGGATCCATGCCCATACCTGGAAGCTGGCCCACGTGGTCCCCATCCACAAGTGAGGTCCCAGGGAACCCATTGGCAACTACAGACCAATCTCACTTCTCTGTGCCCTGGCCAAGATACAGCAAAGGTTAGTCAATAACCAACTCTGTGACTACCTTGAGACCAACAAGTTGCTAGTCCTACTCAACGCAGCTTTAGGAGGAATCATGGAACCGATACTGCCCTCATCAAATTCTCGGTGGATGTACTAGGTGCAATGGATAAAGGTTTCCCCACAGGGTCCATCTTTATTGATCTGTCCAAGGCCTTCGACGTAGTGGACCACAAGCTCCTTCTATCCAAGCTGGCCTCAACTGGCCTTGACCAGCATTCTCTAACCTGGTTCGACAGCTACCTCCTTGGTCACTCCCAGAGTGTTAGGTGGAAAAATGTGTTATCCAATCCACTCCCCCTGTGTGAGGGGGTACCCCAAGGTTCCATACTGGGCCCCCTCCTCTTCTCCCTATTTGTCAATGACCTGAGCAACCACTGTGGGGACTCTGTGGTCATCCAATATGCAGATGATGATGTAATTTACAGATCCTTGCACAACCCAGCTGACCTGGGGCCCCAGCTCCAGGTTGACTTCACTGGGCTGGAAGCCTGGCTCACTGAGAACAGGCTGGTCCTAAACATAAACAAGACCAAGGACATGGTCTTTGGATAAAGAACCCTAGACCTTGACATGAGTTCCCTACTCCCACTGACCTCCATATCTGGTGGTCACATAGAGGTGGTGAGCTCCCTCAAATACCTTGGATTAACTCTGGACCAGGGCTTTACCCTGAAAGCTCACATAGACCAGATAACTAAAACAGTGTATTGCAAACTTGGCTTGCTGTACCGGTTGAATGACCAGCTCATTCCCAAGGTCAGGAATTCCATCGCCAACAGCATTCTCCTCCCAATCCTGACTTTTGCTGCCCGTCTTGCAAAACAAGTGCTCTCCAGGCTCCAGATTCTCTACAACAAGGTAGCCTGATTTGCCTCTTGGTCTCACAAATGGTGACACCACTTAGAAGGTCTTGCTTCCCTATAATGGCCTTCCCAAGATGGTCGCCTTCAGTACCCCTTGTTGTGTAATGCGTGCAAGCTAATTCGCAGCCACCCCTCATCTGTCTGGATGCTCTCCTGATTCTCAAGTGCTCAGCAAGGCCTCACCACACCTCTGGGGGAAACCTCCTGGATGTACCTAGGGTGCGGACCACGGCTGGCTGAAAATCCTTTACTACTGCCGCCCCAGTCCTCTGGAACAAACTCCCTCCCCACCTCCAGGAAGCCCCCTCCTTTGGAATATTCAGGAAAGGACTCTGTGCTCACTTACTAGATGCCAGTGTCTGTTCCTGCCAGTGAGTGCATTCCCACTCTACGCATGTACCTGAGCAATTATCTTGTCCGTACTTGTCAACGGTCCCATCCTGTTTCCCACGCATCCGCTGCTGCCCTCCTAAATCTGCTTATCGCCTCCTCCTTCCTCTACGCTAGCCAGAACCAATCCTATTACTACCCCCTCCTCAGGACTGTTCTGCCCACCTAGTGCCCTGTAACCTCCTTCCTGATTGTTATCCTCACCCGCTGTATTGTAACAAACTCCACTGGTGGCCTGGCCAGATTGTAACCCGAATGGCTCAGCCCCCCCATGGCCTCATGTCACCCTAATGTGTTATGTATTGTGTACTCTGCTGTAGTTAAGTTCTACGTTCCTTGTACACTGCTATAATTTCTCTCCTTCTTGTAACTAATTCTGGGTCACCCCTGAAAAAGGGACCTCCGGGGCTCAGTGAGCCTACCCGGTCATCAAAATTGAATAAATAAATAACTAGGATAGAAACATAAAAACATAGACTTTGACAGCAGATAAGGACCTCTTGGCCCACCTAGTCTGCTCATTTCCCTACCTACTGGATAAGCTGCAGATCCTAGTTACCCAACAGCCTATTTCTTCCTACCCCCACAAGAATTGCCTTATGTCTGTCCCATGCATTCTTGAATTCTCCCACAGTTTTAGACCCCACAACCTCCTCAGGAAGGCCATTCCATGCGTCCACCACCCTCTCTGTGAAAAAATACTTCTTCACATTGCCCCTGAGCCGTCCCCTTACATAGAAACATAGACTTTGACAGCAGATAAGGACCGCTAGGCCCATCTAGTCTGCCCATTTCCCTACCTACAGGATAGGCCGCAGATCCTAGTTAACCAACAGCCTATTTCTTCCTACCCCCCACAAGAATTGCCTTATGTCTATCCCATGCATTCTTGAATTCTCCTACAGTTTTAGACCCCACAACCTCCTCAGGAAGGCTGTTCCATGCATCCACTACCCTCTCTGTGAAATAATACTTCCTCACATTTCCTTGAACCGCCCTCCTTCTATCTTTAAATTGTGTCCCCTTGTTCTAGCACGTCTCTTTTTCTGAAAGATGCTACCCTTTTGGACTTTGTTGATTCCACTAAGGTACTTAAAAGTTTCTATCATGTCCCCCCTCTCTCTTCTTTCCTCAAGGGTATACATATTAAGCTCCTTTAGCCACTCATTGTATGGTTTCTATTACAAACCCTGCACCATTTTAGTTGCCCTCCTCTGGACTGCCTCCATCCTGTCTACATCCTTGCGGAGATGGGGTCTCCAGAACTGGACGCAGTACTCCAGATGGGGTCTCATCAACTGTCTGTATAGAGGGATAACAACTTCCTGTCTTCTGCTGCTGATGCCTCTCCCTATACATCCCAGTATACCCCAGCCCTCCCTACTGCCTTCTCACACATTGCTTGCCAACCTTAAGGTCATCTGATATGATTACCCCGGTCCCTTTCCATTTTCTTTGTTGTTACTACTCCCCATTGTGTACTCTTCCCCTGGGATTTTGTTTCCCAGGTGCATTACTTGCACTTCTTTGCATTGAATCCAAGCTGCCATACTTCTGACCATTCCGCCAACCTTGCCAAGTCCCTTCTCATCCTTTCCACGCCTCCTTGTGTATCAACCCTGTTGCAGATCTTTGTGTCATCTGCAAAGAGGCATACTCTTCCTTCCAGTCCCTCTGCAATGTCACTTATAAAGACATTAAAAAGGACTGGACCCAGTACTGAACCCTGCGGTACCCCACCAGTAACCCCTCTTTCTTCAGAGTGGACTCCATTTACAATTACCTTCTGTGTCCTGTTGTACAGCCAATGTTTTACCCAGGCTACCACCCTGGGATCCAATCCCAGTCTGGCTAACTTGTATATTAATCTTTTGTGTGGGACTGTGTCAAATGCCTTGCTAAAGTCTAGGTAGGCCATGTCCACAGCCCCTCAATGGTCTACTACTTTGGTCATCCAGTCAAAGCAATTGATTAGATTCATCTAACATGACCTTCCCACTGTGAACCCATGCAGCCTTGGGTCCTATGCCCCAATGGTCTCTAGGTACTCAACAATTCTTTCCTTCAGAAGTGATTCCATCACTTTTCCTACCACAGAGGTCAAACCGACAGGTCTGTAGTTTCTTGCCTCTGTCTTGGTCCCACTTTTGTGAAGGGGAATCACATCCACCCTCCTCCAGTCCTCAGGTACCACACCATCCTCCCACGATTTGTTAAAAAGGACAGTCAGTGGTGTCACTAGTTCTCCCCTTAATTCTTTTAGAATTCTGGGGTGAATCCAGTCAGGCCCCATTGCTTTGTCCACCTTCAGTTTTAGGAGTTCTTTCAGAAACCTTTCTTCTGTGAAAGGACTGGGATCGACCCCCCTAACCAGAGTGCTTCTGTTAATTGGATTGGGTACCTCCCCATCCTCCTCTTTTGTGAATACTGAGCAGAAGTATTCGTACAGTATCCCTGCTTTTTCACTGTCCCTCTCTGCCCACCCACCATCCATTCTATTCAGCCTCACTATCCCTCCCTTTGTCTTTCTACGCACCCTAATGTACCTATAAAAGGTTTTATCCCCCTTCTTAACAGAGTTTGCTATCTTTTCCTCAGTTTGGGCCTGGATCTGCAGTTTATTCAATAGGTAGGGAAATGGGCAGACTGGGTGGGCCAAGCGGTCCTTATCTGCTGTCAAAGTCTATGTTTTTATGAGTTCGACATAAAAAAAAGAATCAATGAAAATTTGACAAGCTGGGGTGAGAATTAAAAGAACGTTTGAGAGAAAGCTCGAGGAAAAATGGCAGTTGACTGAAGATTGTGGCAGTCTGTGGAGGTTCGACGTGCATTGGTAGACGGCGGGAAAAGAACTGAGAAGGGAGTGGGGCTGCCCACCCACTCTTACACGGTTGGCAGACGTCAGAGGAGGATGACGTCAGAGTGGGTGGCCCCCAGAGAGACATACTAACATACTATTTGCCAGCAGATTAGGCCTTATGGTCTATCAAGTCTGCTCGAACCTAGATCCTTAGTTGGGTGCCGAGACCCTCCCATCCCTTGTGCTCCAGAAACCCTATCATCCATCCCACCCCGGGACAGGCCATCATCTGATACATCCACTTTCTGTGTCTGTCCACCCTCTCTAAAGCTCTCCACTGTGGATCTCTGAACCAGCTCACCAGGCAAGCATTCCAAGGGTCCACCACCCTCTCAGTGAAAAACCTCCTCCTCTTTTCCCCTCACCCTTCCACCTTCCAACTTCAAACCATGCCCTCTGGTGATGCCTCCCTGCTTTAGTCTAAAGATCCCTCCATGTTTACCTATTTATTCCCTTGAGGTACTTGAAGACCTCAATCATGTCCCCCTGTCTCTCCTCTCCTCCAATGAAAACAGGCAGAGCTCCTCAAGTCTGTCCTCGTAAGTCAAATCCCTAGCCCTCGTATCATCTTTGTTGCCCTCCTCTGTACCCTCTCCAGGAGCTGTATGTCCCTCTTCAAGTGTGGTCTCCAGTACTGTACACAGTACTCAAGGTGTGGTCTAACCAGTCCATTGTACAGTGGCAGAATCACTTCCTTGCTCCTAGAGGTGATCCCCTTGCGATGCATCCCAACATCCTGTTTGCCTTGCTAGCTGCTCTCCTGCACTGCTCAGTGTTATTCATACATGTATCCACCATGACCCCTAGGTCTTTTCCCCTGTTGAGGCTTCCAGCACCTCCTCTCCCAGGGTGTACCTGTGTTTAGGTTTCCCGACCAAGATGCAACACCTTGCACTTGGTGATATTTAATTTCATCATGTGAGCCCAGCTTTCCAGGGTGTCCAGGTCCCTTGCAGGGCCAACCTCCCTCTTCTCCCTCAACTACTGCTCCCATCTTGGAGTCATCCGCGAAGAGACTCATTTCACACCCTATACCATCTCTGATGTCTGATATGTATGCATTAAACAGGATTGGACCCAGGACCGAGCCCTGTGGTCCCCACTACCAACCTCTGTAGGGTTCGAGAGCTCCCACAGACCACTACTCTCTGAGTACGTCCAGCTATCCAGTTTTCAATCCATCTGACCATCAAGGCCTACTCCTAACCCCATCAGTTTCTCCACCAGACCATTGTGGGGACAGAGTCAAACGCCTTGCTGAAGTCCAAGAATAATACATCCACAGGCTTACCCCTGTCCAGTTCTGATGTTACCCATTCATAGAACTCCACAAGGTTGGTTTGACATGATCTACCTGGCACAAACCCATGCTGCCGACTAGCCAGACCTCCCACCTCCTCCAAGTAAACCCCCAATCGTTCCTTTAGTATACTCTCCATTAATTTTCCCACCACCGAGGTTAAACTGATGGGTCTATAGTTTCCTGGTACTTCCTTTGACCCCCCCCTTTATGGATTGGTACCACATGTGCCTGCTAGCTAGAAAAGTTTCTGACTGTTTCTAGTGTCCGACAGTGGTAGTTCTATAAGTGTGGCCTGCTGCAAGAGATCCCCTCACAAATCTACTGTTACAGAAAGTTCTTACATAACTGCATTATTTTTTTTAAACTACTAATTGTAAAATCACAGTAATATGTAAGAATGTGGGTTATGCTGGGTTTACCCACGTCTGATGTGGGTAAATTCCAGCATAACCCATCCTAATCTGAGTGTTGCTTAAGTATACAATAGTCAAACAAAGGCAGCATTTTACCTCTATAGCCAGTGAGGAACTTGTCAAATTCAGATTACGTATATGTATAACACACACACATATATATTACAGGGGCGTGGTCACACCACTATATTTAAGGTTGAGTAGGCACTTCAATGTTAAACTCGAAATTTTGCAACCCTTCAACGGATTTGCATGCAAATTCACATGCACGGTTGCCAAGGTCGATCTCTGGATGTGGCAAGTTACGTTCTGGTCAGTTGTGCAGTTTCAGAGTTCTGGAGAGGTGAAAATAGCATTTTTTCGCTCATTGACTTTGCTGGGATTTTTCTTTGAACTTGCCTATAGCCCAGACGTTTGGAGTCTTGATCTGAAATTTTCAGGACAGAAAGGGACTAGTCCACAGATGTGCCTTTTAATAGTCTGGTGAAAAAATAATAAGCCGTTTTTAAGTTATTGCATTTTAACAATTTGAAAAAATAATTTCTGCACATGCTCAGTAAGCACTAAAAGATAGCTGTATGAAAAAAAAATATTTTTTTCATATGACATCATCCTTTTTCATTTGAGGAAAGTCCTTTTTCATATGGCCATCATCTTGTTTTCAGTTTTGCCTGAGAAATTCAAATTTGGAAACCCTAAAAAATAATATTCTGGGGAGGAACCCAACACATGTAGCTTACTTATTGGGACCCCTTTAGCTGCATTCTGCACTTTACTGCTCGAGAAATGCCCTTAAAATGTGTTATTTTTTAACACTGAAATTCTCTTTTTGTATCTGAATCACACAGAACAAGATCTTGTTTCGTATAATGACTCACGAAAAAAGATCTTTTTTCGTATGGGAAATCAATGTATTTCAATAGGATTTTCAACTTTGGTGCATAACTGCCATTTTCGCATATTTTGACACCAAATTTTCAACATACGCTTTTTGAGATCCCTCCTCTTTGACTACTGGGGTGTCATTTCACAAATCCTGCTCAAAAGGTGATTTCTCAGTCGCTTGTTGAAATTACATTTCATGCAGGATTTCAACATTTTCACCATACTTGTTCATGAGGCGAGGTCATATGAAGAGTATATTGAAAATCTGGGGGCAAAATATGCTAAAATGGCCAAGTTGTGCGCATCTGACATTTCACTACATCCATTCATAACTTTGTTAATTTTCAATATTCTGACCCCAAATTATCAACATAGCCATTTCTTTACACTACCTCATGAATGTGACAGCGGTCATTTTTTTTTTTTTTTTTTAACTCAGTAATCTTTTATTTGTAATTGTGAACATAAATATGCCATTTGATACATTCTTGAGTCTCCGTACATGTGTTCACAAATTGCAAACTTCTGATTATCAATATTCAGCATATCTGATTAATCACAATAATCTGTTTCAGACAATTCACTTGTTACACTGCTTAAAGTCTTATGACTTTTAAAAGGTGGTTACAGTTCTCTGCAGTGTCTTGGTGAACTCAACAACTTGATCAAGAGAAAAGTCAGCAAAAAACAAAACAAAAAAACATACAAACTTGAGTAAATAAGCAGCACATCTCCCCTCCTCCCCCCCACACACACGAATGTCTAGAGCTAGTTGTAGACTTCTCAATAGATCTTATTTCCTAAACAGACTTGGAGTCGAGGATCACTTTGTATCTCTTCTCCCTCTCCACTACCCATCCCCGTGACCTCCTCCCCTACTTGATTCCCCGAAGTAGCGTGCCATGGGCACCATATATCTAGAAATTTCTCATGTTCTAATCTGAGTGTATATGTGACTCTTTCCATCCCTTCTAGCTCGTTCACCCTGGAGGCCCACTGGGTCATGGAAGGGGGAAATCGGGTGACAGCCATTTGGCTGTGATACACTTCAGGGCAGCAACCCATAGGATCTGACCCAATGCTGTCACTCTCCTTTTCTTAGAGGACAGAGTCGGGAGACCTAGAACTAAATATGTGAAAGTAAAGGGGAGAGGAACCCAGTTATCTGCTGTATGACTCCATGAATTTGGCACCATAATACATCCAAGTTAGGACATCCCCAAAAAATGTGGTAGTGTGTGCCTTTGGGTTCACCACAGAGTCTCCAACACACTTCTGTAGCCTGCGGGTTAAAGTGTTCTGTGATTGTGAGGGTCCTGAAAAAGGGAGTCATTATTTTCCAATTGTATTCTCTCCAGAATGGAGAGGATGTCACCTGACAGCCCCTTCTAACCCTATGTGACCAATCTGCAGCTGGAATCACCATACCCCTCTCCCGTTCTCATCTTCCCTGAAATCTCCTCCAATGGAGGTAAAGTCATGGAGGACAGAATTCTGTACAGGATCATGACATACCTGAGCTTGTCTCGTATCCTAATAGCATTGTACCAGTAAGCATCTAGGGACATCAATTCTCTCCCTATTTTTTGTATGTTTCCTGTTGTGTTAATGAAATCACAGATTTGTAAATACCTAAAGAAGTCCTCTCTAGAGAGAGAGAGAAGCGTTCCTCTAAGGTGGCGAAAGTAAGACAGCCCGTTCAATCTGTACATTGGTAGAAAGTAGTAAGGTCCCAATGTTCCCAGTAGGCATATCCATTGTGCAGCTGGGGAAGAGTCCTCATGGTGTATGATGGAGAGAGGGCCCAGTGCACTGGGAGTGAGTGTGAGCTTGCGGAGACAAAGGAGTATCCTTAAGGAATGTTTCACCCAGGGGTTTGTCGTGCGAGACCAAAAGTGAGGATGCAGAACATTGGTAGGCAGTGTCCACAAGGCCCCTCCCATCCATGTGGCCTCCTCTATCGGGTACCAGCCAGAATCAATCCTCTGTTTTGCCCAAGTACATAACTGGGCTCCCTGTGCTGCCAAATAGTAATGATAGAAGTGGGGGAGTCCCAACCCTCCCTCCTCCTGGGTAGAGATGCAACGAATTTAAATTCCGCAGGCAAAGTGAATGCAAAGTGACCAACGCGAAGTGCTCACTTAGTGTTATCATTACCACTTCGCGTTGCCAATAATGCCTTAAGGCAAAGTGCCTTGTAAATAGGGAGCCCCCCACACATCACATGGCTTACAGTACTGTAAGTCGCATGGTTTAGCCAGATAGGAAGGAAGGAAGGAAGTGAGTCAGAGAAGCAGTTTCACTTTCTCCTTTGCATTTGTAGAGTGAGAAAGCTCTGTGGAGAGAGAAGGAGAGATCTGATGCTTTAGTTCTTTACTGCAGCCTCAACAGCTTTTTTAAAAGCTATATATGTGTTTAATTTCAGTGTTGTGCTTGTGATTGTTCTTTGTTAGTGAATTTTTTTTTAGAAGTTTTGTTTTGTGCGTTGTGTGACTGTGTGTGCCTGTGTGTGTGTCGGACTGTTGGGACTCGAAGGAGTTGAGATGGAGCCTTTGGAAGAAGAGTTGGTGGCCCGTGGGTGCGATCGTCCGAGGAAGGGAGTGCGGACACAGGGTGGTCGTGTCAGGCTGGACCGTTTCCGAATTCAGGGGTTCCCCCTCGTGCTAAAGCAGCAGCACCAGTGGCTACTGTCAATGCACCTTGTGCGCCACTACCACCACCACCACCACCACCACCACCACCGCTGGTAGATGTAGGGGTTCCAGCAGCACCCCCTCCACAGCCACAAGAGATGGCCTTGGAAAATCCTGGTGGCTCAAGGAATATGTCTGCCCCCCCCCCACAGCTCCCCAGTGTGGGAGTTTTTTGACTGTGTGGGGGGGACAACACAGTGGTGGTGTGCCGCCTCTGCTTCGTGACGGTGTGCCATGGCCCCCGGGGAACACATTTGGGGACCGGGGGCCAGCGCACCCACATGATGAATCACCACAGGGTGGAGTGGAAGGTAGCCATGGAAGGGGCCAGATGTCCACCTGCTGGCCCTTCTGTGGCAGTGGCAGAGGGTGCTGCTGATGAACAACATGTGCCTCGCCGCCGCAGCCAGAGGAGGGCCAGTGGAGCAGCTGCACCGCCCTCTCCACCACCACTCCCTGGACTTCCTCCTGCAGTGGACCCCGCCACAGTCCCTGTAACACAGTCAGACCTCACCTTGGTGTGGGCAGCCCTGGAGGAGAACAGTGCGAGGGTGGGTGCTTTGCAGCAGCAAGTTGGCACCATCGAAGCACAGCAGCAACAAATAATAACAATACTGCACTTGCTGCTGGACCACCACGGCATCCCATGTCCACAATAAGATATTGTTTTCTGCCTCCCCATCCCACTGTTATGTTGTACTATTTTTGCCAAAGGGCAATCTTTCTTGCTCCACATAATCAATACATTTCTGTGTAAAATCGCCCCAATTTAATTACAGTGTGTCATATGACGGAGGAATTCCTATTCTGAAAAGCGCCCACATTCTACACCTCTTCTCAGCAACATTAGGACGTGATGCCAGGGAGAGCGCGGGTGCGTGCTCCATTACAGTGAATGTCCGACTGTCCCGCAACTTTCCGAATTTTTCTTTATGTTATAATGGTCAGTTTGTTTTGAAATCTGTGGGCAGGTTTCCTGTAAGAAACGCCTTGTTAGTGGAAATGTTCCCACATTTCACCACAAAGTGAACCTCATAACATAAAATATTGGGATAGCTGCTGGACATTCACTGTAGTGGAGCATGCACCTGTGCGCCCCCTGGCATCACGTCCTGATGTTGCTGAGAAAGGGGGGCAGAATGTGGGCGGCTTTTCTGAATGGGAATTCCTCTGTCATGTGACACACTGTAATGAAATTATGGGTGGTTTTCCCAGATATATATTGCACTCTGTGGAGCAAGAAATATTCCAGTGGAAGTAAGGCCCCCACATATTAGGTTATGTGCATTACCCTTACTGTAACGTGGTGAATCTCTGTAAAGCAGCAGCGCAACAATCTGTCAATAACTCTGACCTATATTTTTTAATACTATGTTACAACTTCCTTTACTTACATCCTGACTGACTGGAATGATATGAGAATTTGCTAACTTGAGTGAGTCTGCTGTACTACCTTTTTTCATGTGTGAAATAATGAAAGTAGCATTTTTTTTTTTTTTTTTTTTTTTTTTTAAATTGGTTCAACTTCTGACCAGGTGTTTGTTATTGTTTTCCTCTGCTTTTCTCCGCTGCATCAGTTAGTTGCTATATATCACTTCTGTTGTAAATTAACAATTATGCACCAGTCATTGTTTTATGACAGCATGGAACAATATTTATTGAAAAGCAGCTGCAAAAAAATACAAACCTGTTGAGAACAATACTGACACACATTCTGAAGAAAGGGGGGTTACTAGTGGAGTACCTCAGGGCTCAGTACTGGGTCCAGTCCTCCTTAACGTCTTTATAGGTGACATTGCAGAGGGTCTGGAAGGAAAGGTATGCCTCTTTGCAGATGACACAAAGATCTGTAACAGAGTTGATACACAAGGGGGGTAGAAAAGATGAGAAGGGACATGGCAAGGTTGGAGGAATGGTCAGACATATGGCAACTTGGATTCAATGCAAGGAAGTGCAAAGTAATGCACCTGGGAAATAAAAATCCAGGAAAAGAGTACATAATAGCAGGGGAGGTACTAACGACAACAATAATGGAAAGGGATCTGGGGGTAGTCATATCAGATGACCTAAAGGTGGGTAAGCAATGTGAGAAGTCAGTGGAAAGCCAGGAGATACTGGGATGCATAGGGAGGGGCATCATAAGTAGAAAAAGGAAGTGGTTATCCTCTATACAGACAGTTGGTGAGACCCCATCTGAGTACTGCGTGCAGTTTGGAGACCCCATCTACGCAAGGACATAGACAGGATGGAAGCAGTCCAGAGGAGGGCAACCAAATGGTGCAGGTCTACATCAGAAACCATATGAAGAGACAGAGGTTAATATGTATACCCTTTGATGAAAGGAGGGACGGGGACATGACAGAAACTTTTAAGTACCTCAAGGGAATCAACAAAGTCCAGGAGGGTAGCATCTTTCAGAAAAGAGGTGTGTAAGAACAAGGGGCACAATTTAAAGTTAGAGGGGACGACTCAGGGGTAATGTGAAATTCTTTTCATGGAGAGAGTGGTGGACACAGAGACCGCCTTCCTGGAGAGGTTGTGGGGTCTAAAACAGTGGGGGAATTCAAACATGCATGGGACAGACATAAGGCAATTATAGTGGGGGGGTTGCAGGAAGTAGGCTGTTGGTTAACTAGAATCTGCAGCTTATCCAATAGGTAGGGAAATCGGCAGACTGGGTGGGCCAAGTGGTCCTTATCTGCCGTCAGAGTCTATGTTTCTATGTTTGAAAGGTGTCCTCTTTTTTTTTTTTTTTCCCATACATGAAAAAAAGTCGTCAAGTAAGGAAAGCAGACATAAATTGTGAAAAGAAGCATGTCATTCAAGTCACGGCTCAGAGGTAACTAGTGGTGGCTGTGGCAGTGTAAAGTAGCATAAAAAAGTACAGTTCAAAACTGTGAGGACATTCTTGCACTGCTGCTTTAATTGTGAAAATGTCAGCATGATATCATGAGCTCACAGCAACAATCACAGAACACACAAAAGTGGCACAGAGTCCTCAGATTTTTTTTCAGTAGGTCCAAAATGCATCCTGCTTGTCTGCAGAAAATTGACAAGTGGTTACACAGTAAAATGGGAGTGTTTCAACACATACACAGTCCCCCAAAATTAATGGCGCACTCAGTCACGTGCACAGAAGTGGCACAGAGTCCCAGATTTTTTCAGCCGGCCCAAAATGCATCCTGCTTGTCTGCAGAAAATTGACAAGTGGTTACACAGTGAAATGGAAGTGTTTCAACACATACACCAGTATAAAATGATGACTGAGTATTGTGTTGCTGGTCCAATGTGTTCTGACAGACGATTTGAGCAAATGCAATGTGATCATCTCAACTGGATTGAAGGGTGCCCTTTGGCTGTACACCAATAGTAGCCTTGGTGAGTATATCTATCTATAGTTGTGAATTTTCTAAGTGGGGAGGGGGTTGACAATCATGGACATGTACTCATGGTATTGTTCTCCATCACAGGTCACACAGAAACTGTTGGTGTGCACATTCAAGTGCTCAATGAGAATTTTTTGCGCTGAAATTGGAAACGGATAACTCTCAAGTACATGAAGGTAAGTATTTTTTTTTCTGGCGAGGGGAATCATATTTGCAGGTTTGTATCTAATGGTTTCTTATTTTGTTACTTCTTCACATATTTCATCAGCATCCTTCTGGAGTCCGGTTGTTATGATTGTCATGGTCATGCAATGAAATGACTTCTGCATGTTGATATGTGTGCCCAAGCTCGGGGGAAGGGAGTACCTGATTTTGAAGAACTTTTTGGGATAAGGCCACTTTGACAGAACACCAAAGCATCTTGAAGTTTCCTAAAAAAAGAAATGAATGACTTCTTACAACTTAATTGTTATGTGTCCCTCCCTGGTTCTCACAACCTGTGTGCAATATTTCCTGCTGTCTTCACAAAATAATGAAACGGATGAAATAGAATGTTCATACTTACCAGAATGGATTTCACATGGATATTACATTGCTTCCTCTTTGTACGGTACAGCTACAGTACCATTCCCATCCCGTCTTTTATCGATGGAACCTTTTTTGGTTAACCTGTAAAAGAAACAAAATAAGTACGTGTTTTACATTGTGGCTCTGAAAAGCTACAGAAAACAAAACATACAACTAAAGGAAGTGAATCAGCATAACAAACATGAGTACACATACTCACTTTATGGTTTAAATATTAAGAAGCTTTGTGTCTGTGACTGATGGATGTGGTGGCCCGGACAGACTCAGGCTCAGTGGTGGCAGTGGCTAACATTATTCCTGGTGGTGGTGGTGGTGGTCCAGGGAGCATACAGACTCAGTGCTCAGTGGTGGCAGTGGCTAACATCAGTCCTGGTGGTGGTGGTGGTGGTGGTCCGTGGGGGGCATACAGCCTCGTGATAGCAGACTTGGCTAACATCAGTCCCGGTGGTGGTGGTGGTGGTGGTCCAGGGGGCACACAGACTCTGGCTCAGTGGTGGCAGTGGCTAACATCAGTCACGGTGGTGGTCCTTGGTGGGCATACAGACTCGTGGTGGCAGACTTGGATAACATCAGTCCCGGTGGTGGTGGTCCAGGGCAGGGCCAGATCAAGCTCCTGGGGGGCCTGGGGCACTGGACCTCTGGGGGGCCCATGCGTGTGCAGTGTTTATGACATGTGAAAATCCCCAACCCATCTAGGGGGGGTCTGGGGGCATGCTCCCCCAGAAAATTTTGAAGAAAATGGTGCACTTTAGGGGGTTTCCTTATCGTTTTCTGATTTTTTCCTACTGTAAAAAGTGACACTTTATGCTGGAAAAATACTGTACATGCCACTGCCTCAAATCATATATTGTATGTTTCCATATTCACATATATGGATAGTACAAATTTGTATGTGCTTTCAGAATATGAATATATAAACATACGGTGGATATTACTACAAATATATATAATATTTGCAAAGTGAGACAGCATAGGATAAGGGCAGTGTTCAAACTTTGGGAGGTCTGGTTGGGGGCTTGAGTCTGGAAGGTGTTTACTACTCCATTAGCAAAAGAAAGGGTGCTACAAGAGCTCGCTAAGTTCAGGGTGGACAAGGCAGTGAGACCTGATGGCATACATCCCAGGGTACTAAAGGAGCGAAGGGTGGAGCTAGGATAGCCATTATCAGAACAGTTTATTGAGTCTCTGAGCACAGGAGAGGTTCCATTTTTTTTTGTTTTTGGTTTTTTGAGTGACATCTTGGAGTGCCTAAAGAATTGCTAGTACAGAGAGTACTCAGCAGCCAAAGACAAGTGTAAAGATGATTCACTGGCCACTGAGGTGGACGGCGATTGGGATAAGGCACTGACTCCAGGGTCTGTTGGTGTCAAAGCCTCATATCACTTCTGCTGGTGCCAAGAAAAGGGCCAGACCTTGGCCACGTCAGAGTCCCTATGGAAGATATCTAGGGCAACAAAAAAAGTCTCTGCATTTCTCCTATATTATAGTGGCCCATCCGGGCCTGAATGTGGACAACCTCTGTAAAAAGTGGTGAGGCCCCAGAAGAAGACAAGACTCAGTGTGTACATCAGGGAGAAGAAAGGGGAACCTAGATGAATATGGATTTGCAGGACTGGACTACACAGTCAAAGGTAGTAGAGATGTGTTCATCTACCCCAGCATCCTTACAGGTAGTGTGCAAACAGCCCAGTTACACAAGAATAAAAGGGGCATACCAATCAAGACAGTCTGACATAGTCAATAAGAAACAATTTCATCAAGAAAATGGGCCAGCTTCTCCAGCAACCACAGGGATGTACCCTGTGTAAGAGCTAGTGTAGTCAATCCAAAAAGGTGCATAGGACGTCCCATGAGCAGAACAACTTCCAAGCACAGTTACACTGAATAGTGCACAGGGGCATGTGCTGCATTTAGTAACTATCAGGAATATACCCCAGGCAGGGGGGGGAGGAGGAGGACAAGAAAGAAAAAGGTAGAAATAAGTTGCGTTCCAGAAAATCCCTTGTTTTGGTTGGTGGAAGGGCCCATGGGATCCTTACCCCTGACACTTGGTCGTTTGTCACCCCATTCTCTATTCATCATAATTTCCCCAATACAAAATCAATTTATGCTACTAGAACATGGCATTTGCATGACTTAGCAGTTGCAAATGTATCAATAATGTAATCAAAGCTGATTTGTCGAAGTATATCACTTTCAATACTTAGAAGAGTGAGTGCACTCAGACGGTCATCTCACATTGTAGATCGCAGTTTGTTTTTAATGAGGGCCATTTTGCTGAATGAGCGTTCACCTGAGCAGTTAGTCACCATCAGTGACAGGTACATGCGAAGAGCGACAGAAACATTCGGAAAGGTCTCTTGCAGTTCTTCAGTATGAAGTAGTGATGCTCGAGATAGTGGTGAATCACAACCTCTTGCCTTTGCAAAGCTGATGAACTGAGACATTTCACCAGGGAAGACCTCAACAGACAAGTCTGATGGGTATTCTTGAGCTAATTTCTGAGCCTCAAGATGTATTGCCTCATCAGTTAAGACGTCAGAGTCCACTATAATTTTGAAGTGATCATAGACACTTTGGTAAGCCGAAATCCTGTAATTCAAAGCCATAATGAGGCAATCTATTATAACCAAGTAGGTCTCAGTCCGGAATTTCTCTCTGCCAGTTAGAACAACTCCTTCAGATTGCACGTCGTCATACTGCATGTTTCTTTTCCTTGAGTGATCAGTTCTGTAATTAGAGGAGCCAGATAATTATTGTGCTCGCATTTCAAATTTATCGAAACTATCACGTAATGTGTTGACAGAGGTTTCGAGAGATGTCAGTAATTCAACAGCTGATTTAAGATCAATTTTGCTATGTTGCAAAGATTTGCTAAATCGCATTAAATCTGACAAGAATGGTATTCCACAGATCACAAAGAAATGCTGTTTCGACCAACTCCATTGTTTGGGACAACGAGTCTGCCTCATGTCTTGAGGTGCCATTCTGATGTTCATCATCAGCGATTTCCTCTAGAGCAGCTTTGATGTCGGCATAGCTGTCAAAGAGTGCCTTGGTTGCATCAGCACCTGCAGACCACCGTGTGTCAGACAGTGACTTCAGTGTCAATCCACCACCTTTCTCCTTTAAGTGTTTCATCAACACTGACCAACGGTGTGTAGATGCAGAGAAGAAAGTGTATACTTTCTGCAGAAAGCCAAGAAGCCGACTGCCTCGACACAGCAATCAACAGAATTAGAACCAACTAGGTTCAGAGAATGGGCAGCCAAGGTACAAATATTGCTAGGGGTTCACTTGTCTGAGTCGTGCTTGCATGCCAAGTATCGTCTAGCCATGTTGTTTGCATTGACGTAAGACTGGCCACGGCAATCCATGAAGTCAATGGCTTCAGTCTTCAAGTAGTCTAGCAGAGTATTTGCTAGGTCTTCAACCATATGACTGCTGATTTGCAGGAAAGTCAAGGCGCTCAACTGGAACACCATTTGCTATATCGAGCAATCACAGTCAGCTGATCAGCGTGAGTTAAATCAGGCGTTGAATCAACAGATACTGAGAAATACTTGGCCATTGCGATTTCTCTAACAATAGTGCCTCTAACATGGTTCACCATGATTTTAATGAATTCTTCAAATATAGTTGAGGACAGGTAAGCAGGCTTTCCTCGACCAGCATTACTAAAGTTTTCTATATGTGGCAGAAAGGGATCAAACTTAGCTATCAATTCTATGCAACCAAGGAAGTTGCCATTATGTTTTGATCCAATTATTTCATCATCTCCTCGAGAGGCCAGGCCTCTCAACCAGAAGAGTAACAACAGCCACTACCGACATAATACATCGCCAATACTGCTTTCTCTCCTGACACTGCTTCTCCAAACTGCAGTCAACATGGCAATATTCTTTCGGCGGTTGCAAATGCTGAGAATGCAATCTCTGTACCACGTCACTTTTCTTCATGTCTTGCGGATTCTCTCGTCAGCTTTTTCCAGTCATTAAAACCATCAACTTGCGAAACTGATCCTTCTGACTTGTCATCAGCGTGCAGAAGAAACAGTATACAGATCCTTTTGAAGGACTATAGCATCCATTTCCTCAGATGCATCTCACCATTAATCCGCCTGGTGTAGAACATGTGATTTTTCATGAAACGGAAATGCCCCTTTAGCGGTCTCTGTGTTGGGTTGTAATAACGCTTTGACTTCATGTAACTGTCAGAGTCAGTCTTATTCTGGCAACTATCTGGTCCTTTCTCAATCCAGAAGTCCACTGTGGCGGAGCGTGTAGGAACCACTCTGCAGGATCAGTTGATCGACATTCACATTCATCATGTACTGAGTGTGATGAATCGCTGATAGGCTCCTTCTGTCCCAAAAACATGTTATTTTCATTTGTGGAAGTGGCAGTCAAAGGACACTGGTGGACAACCACAGTATTGCCTTCAAAATGTTCTAAATCAGATTCCGCATTAGGGTGTGCCTGTGAAACTTCAGAGTTGACAGTAGCATTCACACTTGCTGAGAGATAACTAGTTGGGGTGACAAGGACATCAGCTGACACAGAAGCATGTCGTGAAAAATTGACTGAGTCGAGGGTCTTTGCCAACACGAATTCAGTTTATCTTGCTTCTCTTCGCAATCTGACGTTTCAAACACCTGATTGCAAAACCCTTCATGGCATTTTCTTTAATCTTATACACACACTGTCTCCACCGTCCCAGTCAGACCTGGGAAACAAAATGAGGATTGGAAAAGAACTGCATACAGTAGTAATTGTTAGTAATCACACAGTTAACTGTCAACATAGTTGGAAGCCACAATAATGTTAGTCTCTATCCAAAATTTTAAGGCAGCACATTTTTTTTCTTTCATTCCTGAACCAAAATACTACGGGATGACGTTTTTAAATGTTTCCTCTCCCAAGTCATTCCCACCATATAAAAATTAAATTGACATCCTTGGTACAGTATTAAAGCAGCACTGCAATAATCCAGTGAAATTTTTACTTATACTTTTTTATGAAATTTTAGATTGCCACTCACCTCCTGACTTGTATGATACCCTTCTTTCCATAATTTGAAGCTGCCTTATTACTTTTTTTTTCCATGTTTGAAATAATACAAGGAGTTCTCTTTTTAATATGGCTCGGACTAGGACTTCATCAGTATTCTCTGCTGTTTTGTCCATCAGTTGTTTAAATATCACTTCTGTTGTGTCTAAAATGAACTATCATGTTGCAGGCAGTGCTCCTGACCTTATGGAACAATAGGTGTTCAAAACAGCTGATACTATTGATGAAGACCTGGTCCAGGCCATATTGAGAGGAGTCTCCTTTTATTGTTTCAAACATGGAAAATACTAACAGACTCACATTGTGGAAAAATGGAGTACCATACAAGTCGAAAAGAAAGTGACAATCTAAATAACATAAAAGTATAGATCAACATTTTCACCAGATTCATGCACAGCTGCTTTAGCCAAAATATCAGAAACATGTGGAGCACCATTATTCATCCTCTCAAGCTGTCACTTGAAAATGGTTAAAAGTATTCCAGGCTTCTGATTGGCTGAGGGACTTCTCTAGCTGGGCATCTATCAGACAACAGATGCCCGTCTATTAAAAGTATCAGCCCAGCCAACCCCATGACCATCACCACAGTCCTGCTGCCCAACCTGGTCTCTAATTGGCTAAAACACCCTCATTTCATTTTCAAATCTCCGCCATTGTATTTGTCTTAATGAGAGCTGAGACCACACACCAGTCCACAAGGCGTTCTCCCAATAAAATTATGAACCTAATGCGTATCCCTGCTGAAATAAGCAGAGCACAGCCAGTAGAAAAGAAATAAATGAACCTGTTTTCACCAAGTTACTTTTCTTTCTATTATCTCCCCGTCCACACCTGAGCTGTCACGATTTGACAGTACAATGGACAACGTGGCATTTTGCCCCATTATCCACAGAAATCCTGATCACACTTTTAAAATCAAAACTGAAAACCACCATTTTTTCTATGAGTCACAAGACAGCCACTGAGCTGCGAAGCTCCAACCCTCATGCACACATACGCAGACACCACCAAAATGACAATCTAAATAAAGATCTCCAAAAACAACAACAGCAGTTTTCATTTTCAGACTATGAGCGCTAGCACGCCGTCTGCTCACCACCACTCACATCCGATGCTCACCTGTCTCTTAACCCAAAGACAAGCAACTCTATTTTTTTCAATCCACATATAACCTAATTTTCTAAGCACAATAACACCCTCCAGGGTGGGCAGTATGGGCTATATCCACCCTTCCAGGGGCTATAAGACCCTCTGCCTGTGGCATCAAGCATCATTACGCCCCTGGGTGGGCAGGTATAGTCCAATACCGCCCACCCTGTTGGGTATTATTGGTTGCACACAGCATGCATCAAGCATGCTTTTATTTGAAATTGCAAGCCATGATGTAGCTCTCATACAGATATGTACTGTACACTATTCCCATAAATTTTAGTACAAAATGATGATGAAAACTAAAAGGCAGTCTTACTTACCTCTGATAAACTCTCCTCTCAGCCTGAAAATGAATGAACTACTCGAGTCGGCCAGGCGCCGCGGTCTTCTCTTTTACTAGTCAGACTCGACAGCAAAATGCTCTAAAAATAGAAAAACAGAAAGATAAATACTGTATCTTGAAGCCAAATAAAGCCCTCTGAACTGTAAATGCCATCACTGATGACCTGAAATCATCCAAGCAGACCTCTAAAGCAGTAGGTAAGGCTGGGGGGTTAGGGTGTATTAGTGAGGGGTATCTAAATGTAAATGAGGAGGTAATAATCCTCTTTACAAGACACTGGTTAGGCCCCATCTGGGTACTGCGTGCAGTATTGGAGACACACCTTCACAAGGACATTAACCAAATTGAGGCAGTCCAGAGAAGGGCAGCAAAATGGTGCAGGGACTGCATCAGAAGACATATGAGGACAGATTAACAGAGCTCAATATGTATACCCTTGAGCAAAGGAGGGAGAGGTGATATGATCAAGGCATTCAAACACCTTAAGGGCATTAACAAGGTGAAAGAGTCTAACATGTTTAAATATAAGAAAATAGCAGGACAAGAGGACACAGCATGAGATTAGAGGGGCGATTAAGGGGAATGTGAGGAAATTATTTTCACAGAAAGGGTGGTGGATGCATGGAATGGCCTACCTCAGGAAGTGGTGGCTATGAATACAGTGCAGGGCTTCAAACAGGCATGGGATAGGCATAAGGGAGCAATACAAATGAGTATGAATAGATATGCCACTGACAGAGCAAAGGACAATGGCACATTTATAAGATAGAAAAAGAAATGGGCAGACTGCATGGGCCTTGCGGTCCTTATCTGCCGTCAACTTCTACGTTTCTATGTTTCTATGGAGAGAGCCTCCCTCACCACAGAGGGCTCCAAGGGTATGAGTAACTGCATTGTAGTTAGACAGGGAAGCAGCATTATTATGGCAAGGAACATGTTTGCTTTGGGAGACAGTAACACCAGTTGTCAAGTTAAGCAGGTAGGTCACTAACCCTTTAACTCAACGTTCTCCATCACAAAGAAATGCCTAATTGCAGTACTTCCTCCCTGCCCTGGTAAGCGTAAGGGGTACCATGATCAGCCACATATGGTATCTTGGTATGGGGGATATGTAAACTAGAATAACTTCCTCTTATGACAGGACTAGAAGGCTAAATAGTAAGTTCAACTTAGCCTTCTGAGTCCTGTCATAAGGAAGAGATATTTGCAGATTACATATCCTCAAGTTGAACTACTATCAAATTTGTTGTTGAGGTAATAAAAGTACAATTTCCATTTAATACATTTAAACAACTTAAACTCAAGTAGTTGAATTTGAAATCATGTAGATTCACTCTCAAAAGGAAAGAGGGCATTTCTATTACATCAACAACAAGGAAATTACAGTGCAGTGAATGTGTGTGTGTCAGTTTTGTGTGCTTGTGCTTACAGTGCTTCTGTACCTGTGCTGTTTATTTTTTTTATTTGCTCATTTATTTATTGCTCTATGCCATTACTGCCTGCACTAATGCCTTGCATGCCATTGCAATTGCTATGTAAATAATATAACTTTATTAAGCCTTGCCTTGCTAGTTAATAGCTCACCCCTCAAAATTAGGGATGCCACTGCTCATCCATCCTCTATGCCCTGCCCAGCTGCCCTATGAGTTATGAGACTGGGAGGTTATCAGCACAGCAGTCAGAGGAATACAAATTTAATGTGGGTACAGGGCGGCAAGGCGCTGGCATTCATGATCATCACAACAGACTCACTCAACCAGATGCGGCCTGGCCCCGCTCTCACATGTTCCAACAAGAGCGAGAGATGGGCTCACAGTCAGGTGTGTGGGGCAGCAGGGGCTGCTGGATTGTGCGGGGAGGGACTCTGGGAGAAGTAGTGGGAGGTGGGATGCAAGCCTGGATGGCACGCCTGCCAGTGCCTGGAGCTATTGGACAATAGCTAAATAATATAAATATAATAATATAAAATAATAATAGTTAAATTAACTAGCCTGGGAGTGGGTCCCAGGGTGGTAGCCTGGGTAAAACATTGGCCGGACAACAGGACCAAAGAAGGTAATTGCAGATGGAGTCCACTCTGAAGAAAGAGGGGTTACTAGTGGGGTACCATGGGGTTCAGTACTGGGTCCAGTCCTTTTTAATGTCTTTATAAGTGACATTGCAGAGGGACTGGAAGGAAAAGTATCCTCTTTGCAGATGACACAAAGATCTGCAACAGGGTTGATCACAAAAGGCGTAGAAAGGATGAGAAGGGGCTTGGCAAGGTTGGAGGAATGGTCAGAAGTAAGGCAGCTTAGATTCAATGCAAAAGTGCAAAATAATGCACCAGAAACAAAACCCAGGGAAGATTACACAGTGGAGGGAGGTAGGAACAACAACAAAATGGAAAGGGACCTGGGGTAATCATATCAGATGATCTAAAGGTTGGCAAGCAATTGAGAAAGCAGTAGGGAGGGCTTGGGGATACTGGGATGTGAGGCAACACCAGCAGAAAACAGGAAGTTGTTATCCCCTGTACAGACAGTTAGTGAGACCCCATCTAGTAGAACTATAGGTACATAGGAGACTTAGAAATGTCCAAAAACAAACTTGGAGTAAGCACGAGGACGTGGTGCTACAATACCCAGTTCATTTATCCAAAACACAAAAAGTAGAGCACACACACCTCTAATAACAAGGGCACCAGTCTAAATATAAGTTAAACTTTTATTAACACATGCCAAAAAACCTGACGCATTTCGGATGAAAATTACATCCTTTCTCAAAGGTCATCCGAAACACGTCAGGTTTTTTGGCATGTGTTAATAAGTTTAACTGGTGTGCGCTCTACTTTTTGTGTTTTAGACTTAGAAATGTGTTCAGTCTTTTGTGTGGTATAGTAGCAAATCTGAGCACTATTTTAGATGCCAGTAAGTGAGTACCTACCCCAAGGTTACTACAGGTAAGTAGTTCTTAAGCATTTAAAAGGCTTTTAATTTGTATATAACATGATGGTATACCATTAACAGGGTGTCATAATAATAGCTCGGTGAGAGGCGCTGTCAAAAATAGTTTCAGTGATAACAGCTAACTATGCATGACAGTGTGGGTATGTTAGAGCACTGTACATGTAGCCAGGTAGCTCTTTTCACTGATGGCATCTTGTTTAAGAATGTGAGTGTGGGGTGCTTGGCCATGCTGTCAGAGGTAGAAGAGGCAAGAGCTGTTCATGGGCTCCCCTCCTGCAGACCTAGGTTCAACGTTCAAGCCTGATGACTTCTATTTTTTTTTTCATGACCACAGTTGCACCCCCACCTCCATCCCTCCAGAGTTGCATCCCCCCCAGAGTTCCAATACTTAATTCTCCCCCTTCCTCAGCTGCATCCCCTCTGGAGAATGACCCCCCTCCTGAGTTCCTCCCTAGAGCACACATTCAAACATGAGGTGTATAATGCTCAGACTCAGAGACAACAATGGCTTACCAATACTGGTACAAGTCTGTCCCGGAGCCCGGAGGATTGTGCAGGAGAGGGATGGGGGGAACGCAGGGCTGGATCTGGCTGCCTGCCTACCGGCATTGCCGCATTGCATCTGGAGCTGATTCGAACTGCACAGACACAGACGACCATATTTTTTTTCAGCTGCCGTCAGACTCGGCGGGCGGGAGTCGGATCAAGAGCAACAGGGGAGTTAGTACTAGGGACTCGGGAGGTGGGGAAGGCACTCAGACAAGAGAGAGGGAGTACTAGTGTCCACTCGACTTGACCGTCATCTCAGAGAAGTACCGAGAGAGGGAGATGCGGCAGCCGAAGGAACTGGTGATCAGAGACGGAGTGTGGAAGTATTCGGAGGACAGCAGCAGGTCAGGAAATTAATTCACAACTGAACTTCCAAATACTTAATTTAACATGAAAAACATCACATGCAGGCTGCAGCAGACCAGGCCAGTTCATCTAACTTCTTTCTACCTACCGGCCGGCTACCCCCTCCCGGCCCCCCCCCAGAATAAGAAAGATTCATTCAGGACGGTCGGGACCAGAAGCGATTCAATAAAAAAAATAAAATCATTAAGCGAGAGAAGGAAGGACCTTCCATCCAATCCAGGCAATAGACTGCTTCCGTCCCGACTCCAGCTCGGCCTCGGGCGGCTCTGAGTTTTCAATTCTGACACTAGTGTGTACCTCAGACAGTAAGTACCTGTTGTGTGGTGATCACTGATTTTAGTTTTTTGGTTTTTCTCTCCTCACTAGTCTCAGTAGTACTTCTGTACCTTTTCGCCAAGTAGCTTAAGTTTTGTTTTATTTTGAAAACTGTCTGAACAGATTAGCCGGGAACCTCTTCAGCAGACCCAACCCACGTCTGCTCAGCTCTATCTCCTCCAAACTTCTGCGTAGTGCGTAGGTATGTACACTAACTTACATGTAGTCAGACCAGATGACACACACCATGACTTCTCTGCTGGTTGGCCTGCATATCATGTGATTCCCCGTTCCATTGAGTCTAATCAGGCGACACTGCTGGCAAAACAGGAACAGCAGGGGCCCCGGCAACAAGTCCTTTAAAGCAGCGGCAGCGCACTTTAGCGGCAACTTGCTTTTGCCCTATATTTACCGCCCAAGTCCGGCGTTTTCGGTACCCCATGGTGGGGGCCTGGGGCATTGCCCCATTTGCCCCCTTAATCCGGACCTGGTCCAGGGGGCACACAGACTCTGGCTCACTGGTGGCAGGGGCTAACATCCATCCCGGTGGTGGTGGTGGTCGTCCGTGGGGGACATACAGACTCGTGGTGGCAGACTTGGATAACATCAGTCCCAGTAGTAGTGGTCCAAGGGGCATACAGACTCGAGCTCAGTGGTGGCACTGGCTAACATCAGTCGTGGTGGTGGTCCAGGGGGCATACAGACTCGTGGTGGCAGACTTGGATAACATCAGTCCCGGAGGTGGTGGTGGTGGTCCGGGGTGGGGGGGGGTTTGCACACCGCCTTTTAAATACTGCACTTAAAACCTGCCAACATTAACCACATCATTTTCCTCATAAAGAAAACTGCCCTCACAGTCATCGATGTCTGAAGTCTGACCACTGGGAAATTCTTTCTCCATTGTGTCATCATCTACGTCAGTGGTGGGCCGTTTCAGGCAGCCACTGCCAGTGCCACCAGGATGCTCCATTTTCACATCAGCAAGACCACCATGACTAGGCCAGGGTACGAATACCAAGGTTGCAGTCTGTGCTGGTATGTGCCTCTCATTCATTTTAATGAATGTTAGCAAACTAACATTTGCAGGAGGCAGGTTTGTCTGACGATCCCTGACTATTGCACCTGCTGAGCTGAATACCCTCTCAACACTTACACTGGAGGGTGGGCATGTGAGGTACTTCAGTGCCGCTGCAGTCAGCTATGGCCATTCACTGACCTTTCCACTCCAGTACAAAAGAGGATCTTCACTTATTGTCAGATGCCTGTTTTCAGACAAATATGACTCAACCATTCTCTGTGCCGCACTAAGTCCAACTGTTGATGCATCAGCCTGTTCTCCAGAATCATTTATTTAAGCAATAATGCACAACAGGGTATGGGTTGTGCTGGGATAACCTCATGCCTGGGGTGGCTGGGCACGAGGCCACAGGTCAGTGTCGTCCATCCACCCAGGCCTGAGGTTATCCACACAACTCACACCCTGAGTGCATTATTACATATACAATGGCTCTTATTTTTTATAAAAGAAGGAAATGGAAAAAATATATATTTTGGGGGTTCCCCATCATTTTAGGTGTGTGGAGGTATACATTTTAAAGAAAAAGTCCAGTTTCTATTTTGACCACTAGATGGTGCAGCCAGTATGTGTACTGCATTTTATTCCCCTCACCACAGCTTTCCTCTTACACCTCTGAGTCTGCTAGCAGTGTTTTTTTTTTTGTTTGTTTTACTGTATTTTCAAGTGCTGCAGAATTGCGTAGCTGTTTTATGTTATCGGCAGAGATTAGAGCGAGATGAGCTACCATGGTGCTGCTGGGAGGGAAGGAGCTTAGCTGCCGAATCATGTGAGAGTGATAAGAGATACTGAGTGGGAGCTGACCGGCAAGTTAATTCAATTACCTGAAGCTTTCTTGTTAAGGGGGAAGTCAGTCTGAGTATGGGTTTGCTCAGCTGTACTCTTTTTGTTCTTTTTTTTTTTTTTTTTTAAATAAGGCTTTCATGTGTAGCAACAGAGACATCTATTTAAACTGTAACGACGATGGAAGTTAACCTTTCGCGCTACGCAGCGAAAAGGGATAGAATCAACGGCTTTAAAAAATATTTGCTTTTTTTTGGGGGGGGGGGGTTGTCGCCAGTGTGTGTGGTTGCAGATGGTGGCGGCTGCAAGCAAGCGGCTCGGGGTTACTGATTCAGTGGCTGCCGAGCAGGAAGTTAGCTGCGTGGAGTGATTCTCTGTGTACTGGGACTAGAGCCGTGATGTGCTGGGATAACATCACGACTCCAGTCCCAGACGGACCAAAGTCCAAGATTGTTTTATGCCATTGTATAATTCACAAATACCCACTTGGGACAAAGCCTCCCAAAGCGGGTTGACACCACCCACTTTGGATGACAGACCACCTGGACCTACAGTCCCCTTACCCTTGCATGATACGCTTAATGGTCCTCCAGCTACACCTTCAGCTGGATTATGCTACTGAGGTTTGCTTACCTTGGCACGTGACTTCTGTGCCCCATGAACTAAGCGCACCAGTTGACCACTGATATTTACCTGTTCAGACCCTCCCTCCAGTACTGATGCAATTCCACGTTTGTATTGTGGGTCCAGCATTGTTGCCATGGTAAAGCTGTCACTACGCTGAATGCTAACAATGTGACGATTCTGGTCAAATACTGTCAGTATGTGTTGCAGCAACATACTGCTACTACCGTCTCCGGCAACATCAAGGCTATGCTGTACGTTCACCAATGCCTGCCTCAGCACCCGCAGCAGTGGAACTGATTGGCTAATGGAGGCAGACTCACCACTCACTGCCTGTGTGGCATGTTCAAAAGGCCACAAAATTGTTATTACAGAGTCCATGAGGCGCCACTGTTCAGTCATCATAGACATGGAGGCCCCGGAACTGTCACGGCTAGTGTGAATAACAAGATATTCTGAGATGGCTTTGTATTGTTCATACAACCTCTCTGCCATGTATAACGTGGAGTTCCATCAGGTGACAACTTCCAGCTTCAAGCGGTGCTGAGGCAGGCTGTTTTGTATCTACAACTGCCGCAGTTGGTCACGGGCCTTTCCAGATCTTGAAAAGTGAGAACAGATACGTCGTGCAATGGTCAGCATTTACTTTACGTCAGGGTGCCGCAGAAACTCCTGAACCACAAGATTTATTTATTTATTTATTAGAAGAGTCGGATTTACAACCTTTGAGTCATGGAATCATTTACAAAGGAACCTCGTCGCGGGGGAAGGGTAGACAGAATTACATAGTGTGGTTACAACAGTGAGAACAGTACAGGTGCAGAACATTAAACATAGAGTACACATAGGTTACATAATGATCTTACTTATAAAAGGTTACAGACAAGTACAAGGTAGCCAAGGGTTACATTGGGGTACAGCCCTGGACATACCTAGATAATACCTGGACAGGATAGAGGTAGGGATGGGGAGTGGGGTGGGAGGGAGTGGGGTGGGAGGAGAGGAGAGGATAGTCCGTCCTGAGGACGTTGTCATGTCAGGGAGGCCTGACAGGAGAATCCCACAGTGGGATTAATTAGGGCCTTGCATGGAGCAAAAAAAAAAAAAAAACGAACCACCATTTGTGATGCATTTCATCACATTTGACCCAGTGTCACTTGCTATGAACCCAGCTCTCAGGGACAGAGGGTTTAGCCATCTGTCAATTTCAGTCAGTACCATGTCCAACATGTTCTCACCAGTGAGTGAACAGGTCATACTGTGCATAGCAATTATTGCATGCTGGCGAATTCCAGGAAGATTGCTACCGCGACAATCCACCTTACTGCACTGATTAGTCACACTACCAACATCACAAACAACCCCTGGCACCTGCGCCCAGTGTGCAGTTATACACAGATATGAACTCCCCGCTGTTTTGCCACTTGTCCACATATCCATACTTAAATGGATGGATGGAGAGGAGGAATGTTGAAGGGCATGTCTTACTGAGTCTGAGACAGTGCGGAACAACTCTGGAACAGCACGAGTAGAAAAGTATGTCCTGGATGGGACTTTCCATTTTGGACAGGCACATGCAGCAAACCGCCAGAACCCAGGATTCTCCACAAAGGAGAAAGGCAAAAGATCAATTGCCAGCATTTCCGCTACAGCAGCATTAAGTTCACGTGACACTGTATGATTTGGGGGGGGGGGGTTCGTCAGCTTATGCACAAAAACACTCTAACGTGGGCTGACTTAAACGTTTTGCATGGTGTGTGTTGTTGCTCACAAATGGTTGTGCTCTGTGATGAATGGCATTGGCAGGGGGTGGAGTGTGGACATTTGATAAAGACTGTTGCACAGGCGATGATAACAAACCCAGAAATGATATTTTGCCAGATTTGCCAGCTGGGGTTGATGTACCACTTGCACTAGACATACTGCATTCACCACCACCACAAAAACTGCTACTCTCACCAGCACTGGACAACATTTCAAAGTCATTATGGTCCTCCACCTCATCATGCATGTAGTAATCCTCTGCTGTTATTACCGCACTACTGCACACGTTTAATTTCCTACTGGACTTAACAGTCATGGAAGGGGACAACATGCTGGCTATGGTTGCTGGTAACACAGGTGAATGCCCCACTGTGGTATTAGCTGCCAGCTTGTGCTGGGTCCACAGAGCCAAGTGCCTACGCTGTCCTCCTGTCCCTAGATGGCTCCCCTTTTTACCTTGACTCACACGCACATGGCAAACCTGGCAGATTGCAACTGAATCATCATTTGCATCTTGAACAAAAAAATCCCAAACAAGGGAGTGTGATGCTCTGCTTTTAACATGTCCATGATGATGTAGCATATTTAAGTCTGTTATTTTAAGCACTGAAGTGTGTGTGTGTGGGGGGCACTGCACACCTGGACTGCAAATGAACACCACGACTACCTATCATACTGATTACTGGGTCGTCATCATCATCAACTAAAACCGGTATATCACAAGTTTTTACCGGGGGGGGGGGGTTCTGCAAACAGACTCGGACACTTTTAATATATTTTTCTCTGGTTCTCAACTGGGGTCAATTTCATCATCATCATCATCGTCATCATCACTCACACACATCCACATCTTCTGCTTGGATGCTAGCATGTGGACTGCATGTTGCAACAACAGCAACATCATCATCATCAGCATCATCACATTCATCATCAGCATCTACACCACCATCACCTGATATTTTTTCACCACACTGAATCACTGCATAGAAAATGCATGATGTTAAGTGCCACGATGGACAGAATTTCACATTTGCTACTGTTGACATGATCATCAGAATTCTCAGGTTCAGTTAATGGGATGTTACTGGGAAGTATGACATCAGCTACGCTGTCATCACTCACTTGCACTGCTTCACACTCAATATGTTTGGATATGGTACACTGGTAGGAATTAGAACTTGACACAACAATGCTAATACTACCACTAACACCAGTAACACTAAGACCACCTGCTGGGAAAACACCATCTCCTCCAACTATGAGTGAAGCAACTGATTGGGATGTAAAAAACATTGCAGGAGAAATACCTTTTCTCACACCAGCAATGCACTTCTCCGTCCGCGTACTACTACCACACCCACAGACCCTCTTACTGCTAACATTGCCATGGCCAGAAACAGCTTTGCTTGCACATCTCTTTGCAGGCATTTTGGGGGATCAACCACAAATATTACCAAATTCAGATTTTGATACGTTCACTTTCTGACTGGAGGGGCGCTGGCTGGATGTGAAGCAAAATAAAGAACTGTGTCTTCAGCAACAGATAAGAGACTACTGTGACACTGCCTCGGAATTAAAACAACTTCAGTAACCAGTGATGCTGATGGGATCACAAATCACAAACTCACAAAAACAATCCAGTCTGGTAAAAAAAAAAACAAAAAAACTTTTGAACATAGGGGTGGGGAGCACTGAATACAGACAGTGCTGATTTTTACGGCACTACAATACAAACAGCAAAACTAACAGAGAACACAATCGCAGTACAAAAATCAGGCAGCTGAAGTGGATAGCAGGTTCAGACTGCTGCGCTTAGTTGCACTTACACTAGTCTGTGTCACAAATTTTAAAAGATGTATTATATTTGATGCACACACACACACACACCCCACAGAACAGTTTGTGTACAATGCTCAATGAGGAATGTGACGCAAATGCAAAAGTTCAGTGTACTGCCACGTAATGTAAATTTCTAATTTAAACAACCTGACCTTATGAAATGCTGCACCACATACACACAAACAGCAAGACCATTTCTACTATTACTGATAATTGTACTGTGTACATTAACAGTCAGTTATATAACAAAAATATAACCAAAACACACAGAAATCACTAGTTCTCCAACTTAAATCTACCTACACACAGATACACCCCTCCCCCACACAGCACACTTTCACTGTCTTTCACCACACACTCATTGTTGTAAATTAACATTCAAAATCTACACACAAACAGAAAAGCTCGATGATGTGAGCACAGGAGGGTTTCCTACAAATCGAACTACAGTTGGATCCCCCCAAAAAAGCAAAAATGCTTTTTCAATAGCTTTTACAAGATTTCTACAGACAGCTATCAGAGCACACTGTCTCCTACTCCTTCATTCTCATACTACCCCGAACTGAGGCCGTGCAGATCAATATAGAGCCCATATGACCTGAACTCCCATGAATCACTGCAAAATCCACCTTCGGAGCTCAAAAACAAGGCGACGTGAACTGCCACCAATGTACTTCGCCTTAAAAATTGAAAGAGTAGTGACCAGTGGAGGCGGAGTAACGCGAAGTCGCGGTTTCTAATGCACTTCACGTTCCTCATTATAACGCAAAGTACTCCGCTTCACATTGTGGAGCACTCTGCGAATCCACCTTTGCTCCGCGGAGTGGATTGAGTCCACTTCGCCCACCACTACTCCTGGGTCGCCCTGTGAATTTTAATTGACAGTCTGGGTCGTTTGCTCACCCAAAGGAAACACTGAACATCCTTGTTCAGTCTAGTCCAAAAATTATTTGGAATTGGGAGAGTTTGAAATAAAAACAAAAGTCTCAGAAGGGCATTAATCTTTACCATCTGTACTCCACCATATAGGGAAAGTGGCAAAAGTCTCTAGAGCGAAAAATCCACCTGTAGGACATTATAAAGCTGGAGATAATTATTATTAAATGGTCTAGACAAGTCTGCTGAGATTTGAATTCCCAGATATCTAAAAGTATTCTTTTTAGTCCACATAAATGGGAAGTTCTCTTTGAATTCCCTCGTAGGTTTACCACTGAGGACCATAGCCTTCAACTTGGAGAGGTTTACTTTATAACCCGCTAGCGCACCAAATGTTTTCAACACCTCTAGCAGGCAGGGAAGAGAGGTCTGGGGTTCACTTAAAAAGAAGAGGGAGTCATCCGCATAAAGTGCAAGTTTCTGCTAACCCCCCCTTCCCAGCCATCACAACTTTAATTTCCGGGTTAGTGTAGATCCAAATTACTAAGGGCTCCACGGATAGGGCAAAGAGTAAGGGGGAAAGAGGGCACCCTTGTCTAGTGCCCCTCTTCAGGGGAAGACGGTCTGACAGAACCCAATTAACTCTTACCCTTGCTTCAGGTTTCAGATATAAGGTGGATATTGCTGAGACAAACTTATCATCCAGGCTGAACTTGGATAGGGAGGAGGACATAAAATTCCAATCCACCCTGTCAAATATCTTTTCAGCATCCATACTTATAGCTAATTGAAATGAGGTGGAGTGATGTTGAGCAGAGATGTTTAGAACCCTCCGGATGTTGTCTTGAAGAAATCTGCTGGAGACAAAGCCCGCTTGATTATGGTGCACCAGGGGGGAAATACAGTGTTCGAGTCTATCTGCTAAAATTCCTGTAAAGATATCTATAGGCAGTAGAGAAATTGGGCGATAGGACCCAAAAGATTCTGGGTTCTTGCCCAACTTAAGTATGACTGAGATTTTTGCTAGATTCCATGATGAGGGAACTTCCTTTTCTTCTTCCAATATCTCATTAAACGTGGTAACCATTATGTCAATAATCTGAGGATGGAATGGTTTATAGAACTTGAGTGAAAAGCCATCTAACTCTAGCGCCTTCCCATTTTTTTTTTTTAAATTCAAGTTTATTGACAGACAATTGGCACACAAGTGAAGAAGCCAAACTTTACATGAAATGATCCGTGACCACACCGTGCCACTTACATATACCATTAGAAACTTACCAATACATTTTCAAACTAATGACCCCCCTATCCCCCACCTAACTTCCCTATCCCCCCCTACCCGGGTTGCAAAGGCTGAGGCAGGTCCGCCGTGAGGAAACAAGCCAGGGTCTACTAACCCACAGCGGCTAGCTATGAATGGAGCAAGTAAAGGGCTTGGAGGGGGGGCCCCCACACACGGTCAAATTTCGAAAAACTGCCCCTCTTTGCGGCCCCAAACTTCTCCATACTCAAATTTAAAAGCAGTTCCTGTAGCCATTCCACATAGCTGGGTGGGGTAGTGTCCAACCAGTGTCTTAACACAATTTTCTTGACCGAAGATGAAATCAAAGCCATATAGTATCTTCGGGGCTTAACGGCGATGTCAGTATAGTCCCCTACGAGACAGATTTCGGGGGTGAAGCAAGACTCAATGCCCAGTATTAGGTCCGCCTTTTGCTTGATTTGGTCCCACAGCTCTTTACCGTGGACAATCCCAAAAAATATGCATGCGATCCCCACCGCTTGATGACACGGAAACATAGAGCATCTGGGGCACGCCAATTCTGTATAACTTGGAGGGGTCCAGAACAAGTTATTTAAAATATGAAATTGCATAATACACAATCTGTCCTGGTGATATACTGGTACGTGTGATGCCAGACCGGACCCAATTTCGACCCTGATCTCCTAAGCAATTCACCCAGTACCACGGTTTATTGCCAATGTCTGTATAGCCTGCTCAAAGAGAGTTTATAAACCCTGAAACTGCATGTTCCCAGACCCAACGAATCAGGGATTCAAACCACGTCCCATTAATCTTTCCCTCTTTTAATTTAGATTTGAACCTCCCTAACAAATGAGTAAGTTGGTATAGTTTAAAGGATTGATTAGGTCCTATATTATACTTTGTTAGTACCTCTGCAACTTTTAAACACCTGTCGCCCTGCATGAAATCTGCCACCCTTAACCCCTCCAGAAAAGGAAGCCAGGATACCTTTATCATGTTCCCCCCAATCTTCATGTTAGGGTTAAGACATATAGGCTGAAGGCTGTCAGCGCAAGGGGAGTAGCGGAGAGAAGCAAACATTTGGAAGTGCGTACGTAGAGAGCCTAATTGGGGTAGTAACTAAGCTAGAGGGGAGGGATTTCAGTGGGATAAAAAGAAGAGCCTTCGGATCCACCCCGGCCTCTCTAATTGTCTAATTCCAACTTCACCCAAGAAGGGACATACGGTAAGAGTTCCAGATCCCTAGGAGGCAAGAGCCAGCGTAGATATTTACAAAGGTTATTTGCCCAGTGATATAGTCCAAAATGCGGGAGCCTTAACCCGGCCTTCTCCCTGGGAGCCGCCAGTTTATGGTAAGCTCTACGGGGTGTTTTCTTTACCCAGATGAAATCCAAGATAATTGAGTGGAGCGCTCTGTGCCACTTCAAAGGTAGCCATACATTGAGCATGTTTAAAGGGTACAAGATCCTCGGCAACACGTTCATTTTTATTATATTGACCCTTCCCCAAAGAGAGAGTGGAAGTTTGCTCCACCTCTCCAGATCCTGCTTAATGGTTACTTTGAGGGCGTCCAAATTAAGTCTCACCATTTTGACTTCTGAAATAGTCAAAATGATGGCCAGATACTTCAGAACGCGAGGCGTCCAATGGATCCCCAACTGTAAGATATCTGATTTACAGGTCTTAACATTCAGCGGGAGGAACTGAGTTTTTCCTATGTTGATTTTATAGTTGGATAGTTTGCCATAAGAGGCAATACGATCGAGTACTACTGGAATGGAGGATCGAGGATGGCTGACATGAAGTAGGATGTCGTCTGCGAAGGCAGAGACCGTAAACTCCAGAGAACCAATTTTAATCCCCTTGATTCTAGGTTCCTGTCTGATACTACACAACAGCGGCTCTAAATAAATATTGAACAAGAGAGGGACAAAGGACAGCCCTGCTTAGTCCCTGACAATAAAGGAAAGCTTGCGAAAAAACTCCATTACAGTATATTTTGAGCAGACGACCTATATAACGTAAACACCATGTCTATAAAGTGGGCAGGAAGCGTAAATGCTCCATGGTCAGAGACAGGAACCTCCAATCCACCCTGTCGAATGCTTTCTCGGCATCGACAGACAACAAACCACCTGGGGTATTACTATCTTTAGTAGCCGAAAAGATGTGAGATAGCTTGAGGAGATGGTCTGATGCCATTCAACCCGACATGAATCCCACCTGATCCGGATGGATTAGCCTAGGAAGCACCCTCGCTAAACGAACCGCTAGTAACTTAGCCAAAATTTTTATGTCATAGTTAATCAGGGCAATGGGCCTATAGTTTGAAACCTGGTCTCGATCCTTCCCTTCTTTGGGGATGAGCACTATCAGGGATTCAAAGAGGTGACCGTCAATGTGTTCGGAGGTGAAAATACTGTGAAAAAGACGTTTTAATCCTGGGCATAACTGCCTACTAAAACATTTATAAAAATCCGGAGAAAAACCGTCCGGACCAGGAGCTTTATCAGCCGGGAGCATCTGTATCACATTTAGTATTTCAGACTCAGAAATCGGAACGGTAAGCAATGCTTTCTGTTCCTCCGTTATCTGCCGTAAATTGCACCCAGACAGATACGCCCTAATTACCTCGTCACCTGGTCTATTAGGCATGGGACTATATAAAGCCCTATAGTAGTCTTCAAATTCTTTGGCTATTTCATATGGGGTGGTTTTAATCGACCCATCGGCAAGGGATGAGATACTATGAATAATTCTAGATGTTTTGCGCCTTAAAGCATGGCCAAAGATGCCCCGACTTCTCCCCTGGTCTAAATATAGGGCTTTCGCTTTGTTAATGGCATATTCTACCTTTTCTCTCAACATGTCATCATATTGGTGTCGACTGGCCAACCTTTCCCTTAATGCCATTGGTGAGGACTTTGAAAGAACCTTCTATATCCCTAATCTGGTGAGCAGTTCTTCGCCAAAGTCTCTCTCTTTTTCTTTCTAACGGCCGCAGCTTAATAAGCTCCCCTTACAACACATTTTAATGCACTCCACTCCATGTCACCCTTACCTCGTATGTTGCAGTTCTCCTGCTCATACTGCTCTATAGTCTGACTAATACTGTCTCTGATCTCCGTACCCTGAGAAGCTGGTTATTAAACTTCCAAATGGTCTGCTTGGGTGTATTAGATAAAGGTTAAGGGAGCATCGGATCATCGAGTGATCCGAGATGATCCCCGCATGATTGTGCAATTGACCAAACCAGGAGCAAGCACTGACTCATCAAAAATAGTCAATAGAGACCTGGTTTTATGGACCTCAGACAGGAAAGTATATTCCCTTTAGAAGGACACAAGACCCTCACGGATCGCACAAACCCAAGTTGTCTGCCAGCTCCCTGAGGGCTCTTTGAGCTGGAGAGGCCCTATCTCGCCTGCCTTCTCTATCCAACTCCGTATTGAACACCAAGTTCCAATCGCCTCCCAAAAATATAGGGAGATGGATAAAGGGAGACAGAACATTGAGTAAGTCAGCGAAAAAACGGGGCGAGTCTCCATTTGGCCCATATATGCTACCTATCACCATCCTAGTTTGGCTAACAAGCCCGACTACTAATATGTACTGGCCCTCAGAGTCTGCCAGCTTTTCCTCACAGACAAAAGGGGTGCTCCTTGAATTAGAATGGCTACTCCCTTACTAGCAGTGCTATCCCCAGCAGCGTATACCTGGGCCACAAATTGACATCTCAAGGCATTAGCCTCCCTCTCCAATAAATGCGTTTCCTGCAAACATATTATCTGAGCTTTCTGCAGTTGCAAATGTCGAGAACCTTGTGTCGCTTCAAGTCCTTCCTAGCCCCTTGATATTCCACTTAGATAAATTTGGGTACTACCCATAGTCCCTGTATTCTATTTTAAAACTATTCGCGTTGACTGGATTCGCAATCTGCCTACCTCCCTAGGCCTTCCCTCACGAGTAGATCCTCCCAACCACTGCCTACAAACCTTGATGCAACCCGATCCCCTTACTCACCCACTCCCCATTCTAACCCTACACAACCCCTTTGTCCCCCCATCGAGTAGGCCACACCCTGACATAAGCTGAAAAAGGACCCACATTCCCCACCACCCAAAACCCCACCTCCCAGCCCATGAGTTGCAAGTTCCAAAGCTCCGATTACTCTCCCGCCTCCCCCTCCCACTGTGCGCAACAAACGATTGCCTTACGGCAAGGGAGAGACTACCCTCCAACAATAACTTGTGCCATGTTTCCCCATACCCAAGAACCTAACCGCCCCCCAGAGAGAACCACCCCGCATCCCAGAATACGACCCACCTGAGTACAAACTGCTCCCACTCTGCTGCCCCTCCGAGTAGGAGACTTGTTAACAAATTGTTGTAAATGGAAAGGTCTCCCACACTAACTAGATTACGCTACCCCCTGTATTCTACATACCCCAAAAGGAAGAAAAACCCCGCATCTATGCAACTAAACTAACTGCCCGTTAAGCAGGCTTTTAATCAGCTCTACGGATTACAAAACACCATAACCATTTAAACATTGAAAGATCGTGTTGAAAATGTCCAGACGATTATGTCCATGCCGTCCCATAACAAACACCTAAGGCCTCGTGTCGCACTACCACCTTTTGACAGGATCACTTCATCCAGGATATTTAGGCTCTTGGAATCCATTAATAGTCCCAGCACCATCAATACTGAAAGTGAAAACACATGAGGAAACTCCCCTGGGACGCAGCTGGACAGTCCTCCACATGCAGGTAGGGCAAACTAGCTCGGGGGTCTCACAGCCTTAACAGTTTGCAGGAGAAGAGAAAAAAAAAGGAAACTACGAGCTGCCCCGTAAGGACAACAAGCACACCACTTCAAGCTACAGTGAAGCCTCTCCATGCCCTTCTAGACAAACCAGCAGCACTGCCATAGTCAAGTCTTCACTTCTTCTTAAACAAGTCCAGAAGGGCTTCTTGCAGCCCTTTTTCCGCTGCTTGAGCACTGTCAAACTGACCCACTGGCCAGACAAAGCCACCTGCAGACGCTGGTAGCCCATCCAGCGGATGCCTGCAGCAATCAGCTTGGAAACAGCCTGATGGTACTCTGCTCTCCTTTGCTGGACCGATGAGCGGAGATCCTGGACAATTCTTAACAAGGATCCTCCCATTACCTCCTTGAGTTCTTTAATTTTGCAAATACATGCTGTCTCTCCTGATAGTTTAAAAAACGAAAGATCAGGATACGGGGCGGAGAACCGGCAGGAGGCATGGCTCTCAACGCACGATGGGCCCATTCTATCGTGTAATTGCCCCCGAAGGGCGAGGGGTCTGCAATATGATGAAGGAACTTTTGGATGAACGTAATGGCGTCCGGACCTTCTTCCCTTTCAGGGAGATCGACGATGATCATATTGTTGCGCCTGCTTTTTCCTTCCAGGTCCTCTAACTTCGTCTCCACCTTATTCAGCTTCTGTTTTAAAAGAACTAACTCAGGCTCTTGTTTCTCTGCCCGCCTCTCTAGAGAGGTGACCCTGACCTCCGTGTCTCCTGTTCGGCGGGATAAGTCCTCCAGCGCTTGGGTGACTGCCTTGAGCTCCTCAGTCACCGTGCCCAGTTCGGAGAGAAAAGGTTTGATTTCAGCTAGGAATTGCACCAAAGTCAAAGGCTCCTTGTCCAAATTACCCCCTTCAGTCTCCTGCCCGCCTGCCTGGGAAGAAGTTCTAGCTTTTTTACACAGGGCCTTAGCAGGGGACGCCGGCGGGGTGTGTTTCGGTGGCGGCTTTTTCATTTTGGCGTCCATCGGCTCCGGGGACACTCGCAAGGCTTTCAGGTAGGCTTCTGGTACACAAATCATGCTGCAGTGGTGTAGTAGCTCCCTCTAAACTGGGCAGTTTAAGGTCGTAATGGAGCGGGAGGCCGGGACAATCGCAATCAGGCAGCCGCCATGAAACCTGCACCACGTGACCCCCCGCGCCTTCCCATTTTTAAGCTGCTTAATCTTATTAAGTACCTCAGCTTTGGAGATGGGGCCATTGAGAGCTGCTCTTGCTGTGTTGTCGAGAGAGGGCATTGGGAGACTATCTAGCTGTCATTTTTCAAATCTTGCCCAAAATGTCTTCTTGTGCCACTGCCGCAGATTTATGCTACAGTAACGCGGAATGACGTTTTGGTGGGGATTTGACCATTTTTACTATCGGGTTGATGAGGTGGGGGTAATAGAAAGAATATGTTAATCTGGTTGCTGTTGTCTTACAAATGGAAGGGTAGGGCCCAGAGGGCCCTGTGCTTCCCCATAAACATACATCTATGGAGGGATGGGAGCACAGGGCCCAGAGGAACAACTAAGGATATGATTACACTATCTCAAAATGTTCAGATGTACAGGCAAATAAGGATAAGACTATACCCATCTCAAAAAGTAAGGAAATTCTTTGCAAAAAAAAAAAACTGCGTTAATGCAACACTTAGGGTTCAGACTACAGTGACGAAAGTTGGGAAATGTGTCTTTAGGGTTTCCAACCTAAAACCCAATGCCACCCTTAAAGCAAATCAGGGTGGAGTCTTCCTAGGGGTTGTCAACCCTAAAGGTCACCCCAATTTATACTCTCCAGAAACATACACACCTAACTGTGTGAGATATAGTATTAGGGCAAATAAGACTACGATTATACACTATCTCAAAAAAGTATGGAAATTCTTTGCAAAAAACTATGTTAATGCATCAGTTACGGTTGATATCAAATCGTAAAAAGGAGGGAAATACTACATTAGGGTTTCCAACCCTAACACCCACCTCACTCCACCCTGCGCACACCAACAGGCATCAGGGATGTGCCTTGAGGTCATCAGCCCTATTCTCCCACACTGTACCTATCTCAGCTTATTTACTCATGGAATGGGAGAGCATTATGGCCCAGTGACCCCGAGCACATCCTCCCAGCGCCTGTTGGGTGTGTGTGCAGGTGGAGACAAACCCAACTTCCTATTCCCCTCCTTTTATGGTTTGATGATATGAACCATGATGCATTAATGTCGTTTTGCAGCAATATATATATATATATATTCTGTTAGCACCCTTTGCAAACTGTGTGAGGCCTTCGCACCATGCAATTCTGCTCAAAGTTGGACCAGCATAACATTCTGTGGTGATTTGCATATGCAGCCCATGGTGCTTTGCATTGTGGGGCATGTGTGATTTGTATTTTCTTGAAACTTGGCTTCCCAAATGCCCTTTAGGGTAACCTTTGCCTCAGTGTTTGCGCACAGAGGTTCTTTGTCTTTAAATAAATATATATATATATATATATATATATATATATATATATATATACACACACACACACACACACATATACACACACACACACACATATGTACATTTACATATACACACTAAAAACGCTTTTATTTATAAACAAAAATAACTTTTTTTTATTTAGTGTGAAATACCCTTTCTCTGTGTGTTAAAAAAGTTCCCTATTGCAGGTAGAATATTGTTGTAAAAGATGCTCTTCAACTGCAGGATTTTTTTGGTTTGGTTTTAGACAGACCGTGACAGAAGAGATGTGTGCTTGTGCTGTGCCTTACAGTAAACAAGTGAGTCTGTTGCAAAATGTGAGAGGAGAGAGAGAGTCTGTTGAGAGCAGCTGACGACAAGCACACAGTGGATGGTGTGGGCAGGATCGGGTTGGTGCCACTGTTCAAACAAATAAGTGTGGACTGGGCGAGTGCAGGGAAAAATCTTCAGGAGTAAACTGAAAAAGTGACATGATCAGCAGCTTGTAACAAACAAAAATGTTAGGATAAAAACTGTGGTTTTAAGACCGGTCACAGTACTGAACCCTGCGGTACCCTGCTAGTAACCCCTCTTTTTCTTCAGACTGAACTCCATTTACTATTACCCTCTGCGCCCTTTTTGTTCAGCCAATTTTTTTAACCCAGGCTACCACTCTAGGACCCACTCCAAGGCTAGCCAACTTGCATATTAATCTTGTGTGTGGGACTGTCAAATGCCTTGCTAAAGTCCAGGTAGGCCATGTCGACAGCCCCTCCCTGGTCTACTACTTTGGTCACCCACTCAAAGAAATCGATTAGATTCATCTGACATGACCTTCCTGCTGTGAATCCATGCCGTCTTAGGTCCTGTGCCCCACTGGCCTCTAGAAATTCAACAATTCTTTCTTTCAGAAGTGATTCCATCATTTTCCCTACCACTGAGGTCAAACTAACAGGGAAGTATTTTTCTGCCTCTGTCTTGCTCCCACTTTTGTGAAGGGGAATCACATCCACCCTCCTCCAGTCCTCAGGTACCACACCATTCTCCCATGATGTGTTAAAAAGGGTAGTTAGTGGTGTCACTAGTTCTACCCTTGGTTCTTTTAGAATTCTGGAATGAATCCCATCAGGCCCCATTTCTTTGTCCACCTTCAGTTTTAAGAGTTCTTTTAGAACCCTTTCTTCTGTGAATGGACTGGTATCGACTTCCCTATCCAGAGTGCTTCTATTCTTTGATTTAGGTACCTCCCCCTCCTGTTTGTAAATACTGAGCAGAAGTATTCATTCGGTATCCCTGCTTTTTCACTGTTCCCCTCTGTCCACCCTCCCTTCCCTTTATTAAGCCTCACTATCCCTCCCTTGGTCTTTCTTCACTCCCTAATGTACCTATAAAAGGTTTTACCCCCCTTAACTGAGATGGCTAGCTTTTCCTCAGTTTGGGCCTTTGCTATTCCGACTGCCTTCTCCACTTCCTTCTGCTTTAACTGCTACAGTTCTCTGTCCTGCTCCTTCTGTGTTTCCTTATACTTCCTGAATGCTACCTTCTTCTCCTTAACCTTCCCCCCACCTCTTTTGAGAACCATAGTGTTTTTTTCCTTCATTTAGCTTTGTTGATTTGCTTCACACAAAAGCTTGTTGCCTCTGTAATGGCTGTTTTTATTTTTCCCCATTGTTCCTCCACCCCTCCTCCTTGCCCGTTTGCTAGTGCTTTTCTGAGGCACTCTCCCATTTTCCCCAAAGTCAACCCTCTTAAAGTCCAATACTCTTGCTTTTGTATGGCTTGACTCTATGGCTGTGTTTATCGTGAACCACACTATTTGATGGTCACTTGTTCCCAGATGGCTACCCACTTCTAAATCAGAGATCCTTTCTCCATCCCCATTTGACAGTACCAGGTCTAAGATTGCTCCCTTCCGAGTGGGTTCCACCACTAGCTGTCTGAGGCATGCCCCTTGTAGGGCATCTAGAATAACCCTGCTCTTGGATGCGGCTGCAGCAAAGGTGCTCCAGTTAATATCTGGCATATTCAGGTCCCCCATCAACAATATTTCCCCTTTTCTGCCATTCTAAGGATGCCTTCCATCATTTCCTTGTCCATTGACTCCCCCTGAGATGGGGGTCTGTATACAACCCCCGTGCAGATTGCGGTGCCATATCCTGTCTCCAGGGTGACCCACAGTGCCTCCTCTACTCCCTTTTTATCCTTTAGTTCCATTGCTTTGATTTCTTTCCTTACATAGAGAGCAATTCCTCAGCCTCTTTTACCCACCCTGTCCCTCCTGTAGCTTGTGTACCCTGGTATGTTGACATCCCACTCCTATGTTTCTATGATTTTCAGACCCTGTTGAATCATCTGGTTTAATAAAGAATTTAATGACTTAACCCCCCCCCCCCCCGAGACCACCTCATCTGAAGATACTGTGACCGACTTGGGGTCACTGATTTTTGATTCACTGTTTTTTTTTGGTGGGGGGAGAGCTTTTTCACTTTTCCCAACACAAAGCTGATATGACGGTCAGTAAGTATATAATTTTAGGGGGACAGTTTCTTTATGGCCTTTGCATGTCAGTGAGTTCCCCTTGCATCAGCCAACTTTCTCACTCATGATAAACAGAGCAAATGCAAACAGCCTCACCGGGATAAAGGTTTGGTGCCAACTACAAACCGGAACACAGAGCAAGCAAAAAAGTATGGCACCCAAACCAAGGATAGAAATTTACAATAATTTACTGAAAAGTGCTTCAGTTCCAAAAACATTTCTGACTTACTCCACCACTGTAGAGACACGCTACAGACAATACCTCTTACATTTTGATGTGAAGAAGCCCGGCCGCTGCACATGTGAAACATAAGAGGTATAGGGACCTATTTTCAGAGCCAGACAGCTGCACGTACAAACAGGTGCGCCACACAAAACAATAGGGCTGGCCAGCTCTGGCACCATATTCAATCAGATAGCATGATCCAAACAGACCGTGCAATCTGTCTGAATATTGGATCCTGGTAGCATGGCACACAGCAAGCAATCATGTTTGACACAGTGCTACCAGAGGGTGGGGCTGAAGACCACCCTTAGGGGTAAAGCGCGACGCATTCTGGTGAGCGCTGAGGCCCCCATGGATGATATTCAGCCCAAACATGCAAATGAGCCCACTGGGCATGCATGGCGCTAAGGGCCATTTGCATGCCCATGTCAGACTCATCAGCATGTGAGTGCCTGACCCAAGTGCTCAGGGACAGGTCTCTTCCCCCCCCCAGCCCCAATCCCTGTCCCCATGTATTAATAAAAGAAATGGTTGTTCAGCGATCCCTTCGCTGCCCTGATCCCTGTATAGTAATGAAATGTATTGGTGGTTCAGTGGTCCCTCCCCAGATCCCTGTCCCCATGTATTTATAAGATAAAATTGTTTAGCAGTAGTCCCTCCCCCATTCACTGATGGCCGTCCCAACCAAACAAAACATTTTCCCTGGTAGTTTAATGGCCCATCACCCCACTCCTATCCCCCCAACCCGACCTGTGCTGATGACTGGCCCAGCCGTCCTCACACCTCTACAACCAGCAGCTGACTGGACTGTAAGTGAGCCTATACAGTACATAGTACATGCTCATTGGTTGACCGGTCAACCAGTTAGTGTGTACTATGTACTGTACACGCTCACTGACAGTTCAGCTGGAAGTCTACTGAGCCTTTTTTTGAGTGGCATTCTTAGCTAAACAGATGCAACCTATACTTTTTTATTCTAGATTTCCCGATCTCCTGACTGGTATGATACCCCCTTTTTCCACATTTTGAGTCTGCTTTGCCACTTTATTTTACTGTTGAAATAATCAGAAGGAGTGCTCTGTTTAATACAGTTCTGACCACGTTTATCTCCGAATTCTCAGCTGTTTCTGAACACACATAGCCTAAAATCAGTCTTCTTGTGGCTATAATGAACTAGCATGCAGCAGACACTGCTCCTTGATGGTACAGGGCAACAGGTGTACAAATACAGCCGAGAATACGGATGAAAACCTGGCCTGAGCTGTAGTACAAGGACCGCGCCTTTTATCGTTTCAAATGTGAAAAACTGCTAAAGCAGACTCAAAAATGAGGAAAGGAGGGTCTCGTACAGGTCAGAAGATAAGGGGCAATCCACAGGCACTGCTGCTTTCCTGAAAAGAGGCCACCTTCTCATTTGGACTTCTGACCAGAATCCCTCTGTCCAGGCTTTTACTGAGACATGACTTGATGCTTCGGTGCCTAATGAAGAAATTAATTTGCCAAGCTATACAGTCTACAAATGACAGGAACTGACACTTGTTGCCACGGTGTTTCTCCATTCAAATGGATGGCAACATGCATGAAGTATATAGGTTACTTACCTGTAACTGTAGTTTTTCTACGGGTGTTCTGTTCACAGCCACACTTGGGCAGAATTGATGGGCACAGCTCAGTCACAGGTTGTCGTCAAGACTGACTCCTCCCACCACCAGTTGTGTCATGCTCAGGCTCCACTCCGTCAGATGTCAGGGCGGGGTGGTGGTAAGACTGGAGGGGTCTATGGTAGTACAGTAGGTAGGGACCTTAGTGCAGATTGGGTGTGCCAGAAGTCCTCTTCTGCCGACAGCGTCTATGTATCTGTATACCCCGAATGCTGGAAGTAGGGATCCGTGCGTTGGGGAAGTTGAGTGGTTGTTTCAATGTGTACTGAATATGGTTATAGAGAAGTAACCTATATTTCTACCATGATTCAGTTCACTATGTCCTCTCTTGTGATCTTTATCCAGTCTCCAACTCAGACTGCCACCTTACCCCTTGTTCTGTCCTTTCTATAAAAGGTGCATCCAGGAACAGAGAGATCCTAGTCATGGTTTGGACTGCCCAGGTCTCTGACTGCCACCAGATCTGCTCAGACCTCCATCACTATGGTGTGGCAATCATCCATTTTGTTCCCCAGACTTTTGGCATTCATGGATATTGCTTGCCACATCCCATGTTTCCCACCCACCTCGCCCTTCCCGATACCCCCCTTCTTCCTGTGGCTGCCCAACTAGCTTGCCCCTCCTCTTTTCTCCCTTCCTCCATTCTTTCCCTGTGTTCACCTCCCTCATCCCCTTCCCCTTCTGTTTTACTTATTGCCCCCTCTGCATGGAGGGAGGCCTTCCTGCTTCCTCCCTTTTGTGAACCCTGGGTTCTGCACTCCCAGGTAGTCCTCCACCCACTCAGTTTCAATTCAGATGGTCCCTAATGTACTCCCCTAACCGGTCACACAGTATGCTGTATCCCCCGTACTGAGGTGTAGCTTATCTGGTGAGGGCAGGGATTTCTCATTCCAGACTCTTCCCCACTACCCCAAACAACCGATACCCTCCTCTCTGCACCAGTCCCAAAGCCAATGGGTGAACTCTGAGATCCACAGCTTCCTAGCTGAGCTGACCCTGGGTACCAGTAGGGCCTCCTAAAATGCCCCCTACCTTCACACCTCCCCAACTTTCCTCCAAAGTTCCCTAAACCTATTCTGTACCCCCCCCAACCTCACACCCTGCCAGGTCATTTGTGCCCAGGTGGAGGATCACATCACATACCACCTCCTCGCACAAGTGTGTGCACAATAAGCAAGACTGTCTTGGCTGTCATACCTGGGTGGCACGCAACACTCTTATGTGGTCCTCTCTCCCCTGTCCAACTTCCTTCACGATCGAGATCCCTGGCCAGCCAGGTGGCACTGAGGGTTGATGCACTGGATGCCACATCGGCCACCCGTTTCGAGGGACAGAGCTCGGGGCACTGGGGTGGCGGGGAGGATCGAACATTTGGAGGACTACTCCTCTCTCATGAGGAGGGAGACTTGTCATCCCACTCTTTGACTGCCCTCTGACGATGGCCGGAGGGCAGCAGTAGGAGGCTGCCACCCGCCGTTACATTGGTAGAGAGGACGGAGGAAAATGAGAAACGGAGTTCGGCAGGTCCATGGTCCAGAGTCTTTACACCATGGCTAATCTACTCAACCTAGATGAGCACCTCAAATACCAAACCTGCCTCCTAACAAAAAAAAATCACTCCTTGGGCTATCCCCATTGGGTCTGTCGACCACTAACTCCACCGAGCAAGCCACGGTGCATACCGTATATCCTGCAAAAACTGCACTGGTTATACCAAGGGCGAGAACCTCAAGGTCAAAGGGCTTACCCTACAGAGCCCCTGTTGGTATAACGCCTCCCGCCTGAATCACTGATGCCGCTTTGTTTTCTTATTTCTTAAAACTAGCCTTAGAAATCACCTGCTCTCAACACGCAGCTGTACCTGCCTCAAAGCCTCCTCCTATCCTTCCAGACAAAGCTCGTGAGCCGCCTTCTGACCTCTGTCCAGCTCTAGCTTTACTTGCTACTATCTTCCCACCTCCTCTTCTGATGTCTTCCACCCAGCCTTACCTTTATCTGCCCACTGAATCAATCTCCATGTAACAACTGTATATTGTCTACTCTGTAAAAGCGCATATAAGCCTGTTGTATACTGTGTTTGACATATGCCTGTATTTTTGGCTGATTCCTAAATGTACTCTGATTTTTTGTCTGCCCTGATGTTTGTTGCTTGCACTGTTTTGTCCTCACTGTGACGAGGTACCTTTGTAAATGAGCCTCTGGCTCAAAGGTTGTTAAACTGATGTTCTAATAAATAAATAAATAAAATAAAAAAAATATATATATGATGGCTCCTGCGACTACAGGGGTCGGCTCGGAGCATCTGGATTGGGTCTCGGGAGGGGGGTGCCAACTTCCTCTCCTGGCCCCACCGTGAGGGACAATCTGCAGGGGAATACCCGAGCCAGTAATACAGGGTTGCGGGGAAGCTGGAGACAGAGTCTCTCCAACATGACAGATCATAGCCAACTGTCAGGGGCTCCCAGGAATAAAAAGCTTTATGGAAAAAAACAATCGAGTCCCCTATCACCAGAACTCTGCTGCTGTAGTTTCCCTCATTTTTGTACACTCCCTCCAGATATCCTTGTCTTTGTATCCTCCCTCTTACCTACTCCAATTCATTCCTCCTGGCCCACCTTTCCCCCTTCATCTCCTCCCTTACTCAGAACCCAATTCTGCTGTTCCCCACTCCCTGTACTAACAGTCTTCCACTCAATTCCCCCTGCCCGTTTGCCATTCCTCCTTTACTATTTTGGGGGTTCTCCCCACTTGCTTCTCCCCTTATTGCACCCCTTGAGCCTCCTCCTTATACTCCCCATGTGTTTTTCCCCACACCTAATTCCTGGCTCACTTTGGGTCTAGGCTCACTGTCTTCCTGATGTGCCTCCCCCCCCCCCGCGTTCCATGCTAACCTGGATACCTTCCCTCCTGGGAGTCGTGTAACATGCATTTATTTTCATACAGGCACTCCACTGCTGCCCTACTTCCTCCCAACTCCCTTACCAACTGTTCTCAAGCCTGTCCCCTTTGCCTAGTACTCCCTCTGTGGCAGAGGTGGCTGCAGCCCTGAAGCCCACTGACCCTCTGACTGTCCCTCAGCCCCTATGGCCTACTTGCAGACTACTTATCCCTACCCTCTGGTCCCCTTGTGGCCAGTTTAGTCCTCCTACCCCAATGCTCCTTTACAAAGCTACTCAATTCCATCCCAACTCATCAGTAACCTGTTAGTTCTGAGCTAAGCATCTGCACCTCATCCCCCATAGCTCCAGCTTCCTGCACACCACGCAACCTCCAGCCTCCCAGCATGTGCCTAGAACAACCACAGCCCCCACATCCCCTGCAATTCACCACACTCCCCCTTCCTGCTTCTTGCCAGATCATTTCTGTGTGCTTATATATGTCTATCCCAGATAGGTAGTAGTTTATATCCAGCCTCTAACCTGCCTCCACAGGTCCACCCCAGATAGGGAGTAGCTCACCCTCACCCTCACCCTGGGTCTATCCCAGACAGGGACTACTTTAGACCTTTCCTTTAACATGCCCCCACATAGGGAGTACAGTATTTAAACCCTAACCTAACTGGTCTCTACAGGCCTACCCCAGATAGGTAGGAATGAAATCCTAGTGCCAATCCTGTCTCTTCTTGTAATAAAAGAGCGCCTGACACACACCCATGGTATGGAACGCAAGCTCAGCATCTAACTTGTGCTTTGCAAAGTAGACTGGGAGATGCATCACCTGGTTAAGGTGAAACTCCAAGCCCACCTTGGGCAGGAACTTCGCACGGGGTGAAGCCCTACCTTGTCCTAGTAGAAAACCAAATATGGTGACTCCACAGAGAAGTGCCTGGAGCTAACTCACCCATCTGTCTGAGGCACTAGTGACCAAAAATGGAGTTTTCCAGGATAACCGCAGCATCTCACACTTGTGGGGCATCTTGAATGGTTTAACCATAGGCTTCGCAAGTACCAGCAGTAAGTCCAATGAAGGCGACAATTCATGCACCAGAGGGTCAAGTGGTCAAGGCCTTTGAAAATTTGCCCAACCACTTTCTCCTGTGCCACAACCGGCATAGTCCTGCACCCAGTATGTAGAGATGGCAGCCAGAAGCACTTTAAGGGACATGACTCATAATACTAAATAAGACAGGGAACAGAGGTAGTCGAGGATCTGTTCCACTTAACAAGTGAGAGGGTCAATCTCTTGGGCTGCACATCATCCCCAAAAAAGTGTCCACTTGAACAAGTACTTACTACGATTTGACTCATCGGACACCTTCAAGACATGGAGAACATCTTCTGAAAAGCCCTAAGACTGGACCTCTAGCCGCTCGGGTACTAGTCTGACAGGTGCAGAGACTTGAGGTCCAAGTGCTGGACCATTCCCCCTCATCTTGTCAGCAGGTTAAGGCACAAAGGAAGATGCCCGGAGGGCCAGCGCTGAGGACATCTAGTAAAAGTACTGTCTGGGCCAGTCTGGAGCTATCGGGATCAGGTTCACTTTGTTCTTGTGTGACTTGAACACCACACCTTGTGGATCAAGGGAAAGGGAGGAAAGGCGTACGTGTTCCCATGTAAGTAGAGCTGTACGTGAATCACGCAAAGAATTATACGTTCAAGTACAGTGCTAAGCCTCTTGGGTACATGCATGCAAGGAAATCTTTTTTACCACCAAACTTGAAACTAGAGAGATGACTGCAGTCACAGTCTGTACCCTCCAAAACAGTAATGGATGGTACAGTGCTCCCCCAGATACCAGGACATGGTGGGAACTCTGAAAGGCGTACAGAAGATCTGGGCTGCAGAGCCAGAAGCATCCTCTGTCAGCGTTCCTGTCTAAGGGGGCGGGTGCAGAAGGGCCTCATCCTTCTGTTCTCCCATGAGGCAAAAAGGTCCACCAGAGGCATGCTCTACCTAGCAAACAGCTGTGCCACCACATCCTGATGCAAGAACCACTTGTGGAACATCTCTGAAACTCAGCTGAGAGTGTCTGCGAACTGGCGGTCTTCCACTACCATGTGCACTAAAAGGAGATCCACCTGCAGACTGCATACCAGGGACGAAGTGCGGAGCATCTCCCAATAGAAAGGAAAGGAGTGCATTCTGCCTTGTTTGTTTAGGTACAACATGGTTGTCATGCTGTTAATTTGGACTTGCACCACCTAACCCCAAATCTGCAAAGCAAACTCCATCAGTGCTACCTGCACTGCCCAGACCTCCACCATGTTGATGTGCTGGTGGGTTTTGCTGAATGACCAGAACCTGTGAGCTCTGTGATCGGACATGCGAGACCCCCATTCCAACAGAGGCCCCTCTGGATGGACAAATGGAAACTCCTCCATGAGGTTCTGTGGACACAGCCACCACCTGATGGCATCTCACATTGCCTGTATCACGCAAACTGGCTGATCCAGATGATTGTGGCACTAACACTTTTTTTTTTTTGTTTTAAACTTTCTCACTGGAAAGGCCATATGCCTGCCTGCCCAACAGACTGCACTGGTTGAGGCCACCATGAATCCCAAACACCCAGAGGAATTCCCAGGCTGGGTGCAATTGCTCAATCTGAAGTGATTGGGCAAAGGAGCAAAGATCCTCCAACCTGTCTGCTAGTAAGTATGCCCCAACATGGAGGGAATGCAGTTCTGGGTCTCCACATGGCTATATCAGGCTGAAGCAGAGGGATCATACTGGTGTTTGAAAATGATTACTCACCTGTAACAGTAGTTCTAGGAGTGGTATATGGTGCACATCCACACTCTGGCAGGTTTCCTTTTCCTTTAATTCCGGCCAGAACATTTTCAAGCTATGCTCTTCCAACTGACCGGGGTGGTAAACCCCTTGGCACTGCCCCATGACGTCAGATTTTGCATGCTGGCAGCACAGACCCATGTGCCACTTGCCATGGGAGGTTGGGTGGCTTGTGTGGATGTGCACCATATACCACTCCTAGAGCAAATGTAACAGATGAGTAACCCTCATTTCTAGGGGAGTGGAAATGGTGCACTATCCACACTCTGGCAGACTTCTAGCAGTTCTCCGGGAGGAGAGGGCAAAGCACACACCCCTATCTGGCAAACAAGGACTGGAGAACAGAGGTCCCAAAACCAGCATACCAGCATGACTCAAGGTCAAATTGGTAGTGGGAAATGAAGGTGTGTGCGGACTTCCAGGTAGCAGCCATGCAGATCTCCTGGATAGGGATGTCCAGGGAAGCAGCCACCAAGGCAGCAGAACATCCGGCGGAATCAGCCTTGAGCCCTACGGGAGGCTCCCTACCAGCCAACATATAGCAGAAGTTGATGCAGGAAACAATCCACCTGCCAATAGTCCACTAAGCAGCCAGTCTGCCAGGGGCAGCATCAGCGTACGTGGCAAAAAGCTGGCAAAGCACTACCCGAACTCCAGCCATACGCACCTTATAGTAAGAGAGCGCTCACCTCAGGTTCAAAGTAGGAAGCCTGTACTCGGCCTCTGAAGTTGGATTGCTGAAACACACCAGGAGGTTAATCACCTGGTCAAGGTGAAATTCCAACATAACCTTTAGGAGGAACGTCGGGTGGGGGAGAAAGACAACCTTGTCCTTGTGGAACACCAGATAAGAAGACTCCACTGAGAGCACTTGGAACGCACTGATCCTTCCTGCTGGAGGCAACAGCCACTAAGAAAGCGGTCTTCCATGACAGGTGTGACATCTCACACCTGTGCATTAGTTAGAATGGTTTGCCCATGAGCAATGCCAGCACCAGCAACAAGTCCCAAGGTGGAGTAGTCCACACACCGATGGGTACAGGTGGTCAAGGCCATTGAAAAAATGGCCAGCCACCTTCTCCTGCACCATTGTCGGCACAGCAGCCCATGCCCGGTGCAGAGGTGGTTGCCAGCTGCACCTTGAGGGTCATCGACCACAGGCCTGACAGAGTGGGACCATAAGTAATCCAGAATGCTCGCCAAAGGGCAGGCCAGGGGGTCTAAATGCCTGCCCTGGCACCAAATGGAAAATTTCTTCCATTTTAAGCCATAGCACTGATAGCGCGACTCTTTTTGGGAGGCCTCCACAATGTGCAGAACATAGTCAATGAGACCCAAAGACTGGAACACTTGCTGCTCAGGAACCAGTCTGTCAGGTACAGGGACTAAAGGTCCAGATGCAAGACCTTCTTGTGACAAAAGAGCAGGTCTGGGCATATGGGCAATCACCACAGAAACCGGCTGCTGAGGCAGAGGAGATCTGGGTACCAAAACTGTCATGGCCAGTCTAGGGCTACCAGGATCATTGGCGCCTTGTCCCTCCACACCATGACCAATACTCTGTGGATCAGGGAAAAGGGAGGGAAGGCATAAAGGAGGCCTTGGTTCCAGGGCCTCGTGAAGGCATCCTCCATCAGTATCCCACACTGTGGGGGCAGGCACAGAACAGCATCAGCTTGGCATTCTACCAGGAGGTGAACAGGTCATCCAGGAGAGTGCCCCACTGGAAGAAACGGAGGTTCATCACCTCTTGATGCTGGGACCACTCGTGAGATGCCACACCCACCCAGCTGAGGGTGTCCGCAACTGGATGGAGGCTCTGGCTAAGTAAACCACCAAGAGATGAGCATCCAAGCTGTGTACAAGGGTCTGGGTGCAGAGGGCCTTCTGACACAGAAGAAGGGAGTGCATTCTGACCTGCTTGTTCAGGTTGTACATGGTTGTGGTACGTCCATCTGGACCTGCATGACCTGACCCCAGACAAACTGAGCGAATTCCATCAGAGCAAGGTGCACCACGTGGAGCTCCAGCAGGTTGATGTGGTAACGGGATGTCCTGGGGGTCCAGAATCCCAGGGCTCTGTGGTCCCCCCAATGTGTTCCCAATCCCATCAGATGCAAATCGGTTGTCCAGGGAGATGGTCAACTCTAGGTGGACAAGAAATGACTGGACAAAGGTGGACAGATCTGATGCCCAATCTGCAGGGAGTTGGGCCCTCGCCCCAGAGGGAGTCTAGATCCACCCCAATAAAGTGAATCACAAGCGAGGGTTTGAGTTCGGACTTGTCCGGCTTGACAAAAAGGCCCAAGTCTCTGCAGGTCTGGAAAGCCAGGTCCTTGGACTGCTCGACCGCCTCCTTGGACAACCTGGCTACCAGCCAATCATCCAGGTATGGGTAAGACTCTGACTCCCCAGCACCGCAGGAATGCTGCCACCATTGAGATGCACTTGGTGAAGACCCTGGGGGCTGAGGAGAGGCTGAAAGGCATGACCTGGAACTCAGCGAGAACCCCCCCGGAACCGGAGGTATCATCAGTGGGACTGAGACTGGAACATAGAAAAAGGCATCCTGGAGGTACAGAGAGCAGAAACACGAGCACTGTTGCAGGGATGGAATGATTTGTTTCAGAGTGATTATCCAGAGCTTCCACTTCCTCAGGAACTGATTGAGATAGTGAAGATCCAGTATGGGGCGTCAGCCCCCCACCAGTTAGGGGACCAGAAAATACCTGGACGTGAAGTCCTGACCAGCCATGGCATCGGGGGCATGGACTATGGCTCCTTTCTCTAGGAGCTGAGCGATGTCCTCCCTGAGGGCAGACAGCGTGTCCTGTGACACCACGGACTCCCAAGGGGTATGGAGTCAGTACGGCAGAAGACCCTTGAAGTCAAGGAGCAATCTGCTGCCTACCACTCCTGACACCCATCTGTCTGAGGTGATGGCGGGCCAGTTGTGCCAGAAATGGTGAAGTTGACTACCCTCTGGGAGTTGAGGCAGGGACTGGACAGGCAGGAGGCAGACACCCCAACCTGTCACTGGGCAGCCTTACAGGAGGCACCGGGACCAGCTGCCGGAGGGGCATCACCGCTCCCACCCCTGGGCTTCTTAGGGCCCTGGCTGGCGAACTCAGATTTAGGTCACCAGACCTGTGACTGCCCCAGCTGGGGCTGCTGAGGCTTGAGCTATTGAGACTAAAAGGGGTGAACCTGAATGGGTTCTTCATCCGCTTTCCTGGCTGGTCTTTCTGTGAGGACATTTATTTATTGAAATGTTTCACCAGGAAGGCACATGGAGTGACAAGTTGCTCATCTCCCGGTGCAACCTGGGAGGAAGGGGTACAACAGGAATGAGACATTAAAACATTTGCATTACAAGATCAACATTAACATACAGTTGTAAGACAGGTGTTACAGTATTACAACAGTGTTGTGCATAATAGGTAGAAAGAGTGGACAATAATAAGTGCGGGTTAATAAACAAACAAGTGCTTAAGTGAAAGAAAAGGGGTGGGGTGGAGAAGAGTCATGTCCCTGGAGACCCCTTCAGGATGCAAGGAACCCTGCAAGGGGACTGGGAAGGGGACCAGAGAGAGAAAGGGATAAGGCAGTGTCCCAGAGAGACCCCTTCAGGATGTGGGGAATCCTGCAAGGGGGCTGTGGGGCAAGATAGAAAGGGGGATAAGGCTGTAGGGATATAAAGAGTGCATACTGTGTGACCCTGAGCAAGTCACTTAACCTCCTTGTGCTCCCAGGTCGCTCCTGTAAAAAAGCTTTCAGCTTAGTGTGCTATACCTGGTTAAACAACTAAATAAAAAAAAAAAAAAAAGAGGAGGAGAAGAGTAGGAGGTGTGACTTAATGCCAGAAGGGGGAATAGGACCTAACCCAAGAAAGGACCCTTCAGGATGCGGGGTACCCTGCAAGGGGGTTGGAGATAGGGATTAAGAGAGTGACAGGAGAGGGAGGGAGTGAGTTAGAATTGAACCCTTGAGGGGAAGAGAATTCGCACCTTTGGAGGGGATGGGGCCTAATCAATAGCCCATCAAGATTCATTGGACCCTGCTAAAAGTCATGGAAAGCCAAGACAGTGGCTAGATAGAAGAGGGCAGATATGCTTAGGCTCAGCTGGACCCCTTCAGGATGATGAGAACCCTGCAAGGGGACTACCATGTCCAGGGAGAAAGGTAGATGGGGGAAGGGAAAGTGAGGAGACAAGACTAGGCACAGTAGAACCCCCTCAGGATGCTGAGAACCCTGCAAGGGGACTGTGAAGACTGGGGCAAAAGGTATGTGGGGGAAGGGAAGGAGAGGAGACAAGCCTAGGCTCAGTAGGACCCCTTCAGGATGCTGAGAACCCTGCAAGGGGACTGCGAAGGCTAGGGAGAAAAGGTAGAATGGGAGAGGGGAAGGAGAGAAGACATGCCTAGGTGCAGTAGGGCCCCTTCAGGATGCTGAGAATCCTGCAAGGGGACTGCAAAGGATATGGGTATATGTAGATGGGGGAGGAGGAAGGAGAGGAGACAAGCCTAGGTGCAGTAGGACCCCTTCAGGGTGCTGAGAACCCTGCAAAAGGACTGCAAGTCTACAGAGAAAGGAAGGATGGTGGAGGAAGGGAGTAGACTACAGATACAAGCCCCTTGGGAGGGGTAGGAGAGGGACCCATGGAGAGCATTCGGGGTCCCTTACATTCTGTGAGAGATCACGGTAGGCCAGCAAGGGGGAGCATTTTTGGGGAAAGGGAGGAGAGCTACAAATTTCAGGGGTGAGGGTGCACAGGATAAAATTAAGGTGCCGGGATAGGGTAGGGTTTGTCCAGGGCTTAGAGAAGGGAATTAGGGAGGGACATGGCAGGAGCAGCTAGGTGCAAGGTAATTCTTGAGGGCACAGCTGATGGAGTAGGCAGAGGATAAGTGCCGGATTTAAGGAGGGAGGGAATTCCAAACTTTTGAGGCTGGTGAGAGTAACTGGATTGGCCGATTTGGGTGGATCTGCAGGGAACTACCAGGGTACGGGAGTCTGTTGATCTAAGGGAATGGGAGGATGAGGGGGTGCTATAAAGAAGGAGGTGAGGTAGGAAGGGAGCTCACCCAATCAGTGCTTGGAGATGAATTTAACACAGTGGGAGAGTCTCCTATTTGTAAGAGAGGGAAAGGATAGGGCACGATAAAAATTGCAGTGGTGTGTGCGAGTGGGGCATCCAGGGCAAAGCAGCAGAAGGAATTGAAGAGGGTGTCCAATCTGGCCCAGGAGGACTTAAGGGCAGCACCATAGACTACGTAACAGTAGTCAAAAATGGGCAGTATCATCTTCTGAACAAGTTCACGCCTAGCCATAGGAGGGATGCAACTACAGTTCCTGAACAGGGCACCAAGCTTGGGGCACAGTTTTTTCTGGATGGCGTCAATATGTCCAGAGAAATTTAGGTGTTAGTCCAACCAAACACTTAAGTACCTGAAGGAGGATGTGTCTTCAAGTAAAGTTCCATCAAGGGTGTGGAAAGTCGGTAAGGAGGGAAGCCTAGAGAGTCTCTGCCTTGTGCCAACAGTCTTCTTGGCATTGAGGAAAAGTTGATGGTTAGCAAACCAGAGCTGAACCTTGTCGAAGTCTTCCTGTAAGCTGGTTGTAACCTCAGCAGGACAGGAGCCAGAACATACAGGACTGCATTATCGGCATACATATGTATAGGGAAGAGGGGAAGCAAACAGACGGAAGGTCGTTTAAGAAGATGGAGAACAGGAAAGGCCCTAATACAGAACCCTGGGGGACACCAGTGCTAATCAGGAGGGGAGGGAAAGTAGCGTCCAAGATCTTAACTGATTGAGTTTGGCCAATAAGGTAGGCATTGAACCAGTTTGTGGTGGAGGGAGATAGGCCAGCTGCCAAGAGTGAGTCGAGGAGAAGGGAGTGAGAGACTGTGTCGAAGGCCTTGGCCAGGTCGACAAAAATGGCAGAGGTGATTTGGCCATTGTCCATCCCGGTTAGGATGAGGTCAGTGAGCCACAGGAGAGAGGTGGTGGTTGAGTGTTTTTTCCTGAAACCAGACTGGAAATGGGTGAAAAAGGAGGTGTCAGAAAAGAGGCGAGCTGGGTGAGGACAATGTGTTCTTGAAGCTTTGCAAGGGTAGGGAGGAGAGAAATGAGGCGAAAGTTGGTAGGAGATGAGGGGTCATCCCCTCTGGATAGAGGGAGGACCACTGCGTGTTTCCATGGAGAGGGGACCGAGGCAGTACAGAATAAGAGATTTAGGATTATTGAGAGGGGGTAGGCAATGGCTGAAGCAGAAAGGGAGAGGAGTTTTGGGTCGAGGCCATCAAGGGAGGCACCTTTAGAGGGTCTGATGGTGAGGAGGGCACTTAGAGCATCATTTGGGGTCACAGTAACGAAAGAGAGGAGGAATGGCACAGGTGGGGTAGGGAGGGTGGGTAGGAGGGAGGATTTCAGTAGCTCAGTGGGCGCGGGTTAAATTCCACAGCTACGACTGGTGGGTTGGACACTAGTAGGCTATTTACTTTAAGTACCGGGGGTGGGCGAGATGAGAGGGCAAATAGGGCGTGGACCACCTTCCAGAACTTTGAAGGGGAATTTATGTTGGTGATGGAGGCAGATTTAAAATATTCAGACTTGGCTAACCTTGTAGCCCTGGTACAAGCGTTTCGAAGCATGCAGTAGTTCGCAAGGTCACTAGGATGCCAAGTAGCTTTATGAAGCTTCCAGGCTTGATCTCTAGCCCTGAGGCAGGCCAGAAGTTCAGGGGTTATCCAAGGTAAGTGTTTACCTCTGACTCTGGTTTGTTTGAGTGGGGCAAAGGCGTTCCAGTTTACAAGAAAGATTTCTCTGAAGTAGGCAAGGGCCTTATTAACCAAGGGGAGGGAGGTTAAAGGGGACCAGTCAGAAGTAGCAAGGATACTCAGGAGAGGTTCAAGGTCAAGAGACTTGAAAGAGCGTAGCTGTATGGTTTTGTGTGGTGATTTAGTTCTGTGGACTTTCCTAACTATGAATATTGAGTTGCGGTCACTGATAGTGTCGGGGAGGATCCCAGAGGTGATAACGCGGTGGGGGTGGGAGGTAAGGGCCCAGTCGAGTAGGAAGTGTTGTTTTGTCTTGTAGTTTGGGTAAGTGGGTTCCGAGATCACTTGGGAGAGGTTTAGGGCTCCGATTTCGTTTTGGTAGTTTTAGGTGACAACCAATTTATACTGAAGTTGCCTAGGATGAATAATTCCCCAGAGCGAGCAAGGGAAGTGATGGAGATTAGGAAGTCTAGCACGACCGAAGGATAAACATTTAGATGGCAGTATATGCCGGCTACGAAGATAGGAAGAATGAAGGGGAGGGTCACATGGATAGCTAGAGCATCATGGGTCTCAGGATTGGAGGATGAGTAGATGATGGAATATTGGACGGAGGCTAGGACATAAATGGCCACACCACCACCCCTGCCAGCAGGGTCTTGCTTAAGCAGTGAGTAGCCAATAATGGAGACAGAGTGATCAGGGATAGTGCTCTTTAGCCAAATTCCTGAGATGATTAGAATGTCTGGTTTTAGAATGCACACCATGGTCTTAATGTGGTCTATTCTTTGCAACAAGCTGTGGGTGTTTAGATGTAGGATCTTGAAGCCCTCTGGGAGGGCTGAGAAAGGAGAGCAAGGGGAGGTAGTAGAGGAGGAAGCACCAGAGGAGACTGGAGCAACAGGGCCTGGGTTGGGTGAATATCCCCGGTGGACAGCAAGAGAAGAGCGAGTATGAGAAAGTGGAACTTAGGGGATTTTGGAGGGTCTGGAGAGGAGGTTGGGAGTTTTGAGGAGAAGGGAGTGGATGAGTGAGGAAGAAGAAGGTGGAGAACCACAGTGAAAGAGGACACAGTTATCAAAGCCACATGAGGAATAGTGGTAGAGTGAGACCATATTTCAAATGGCGGGGGGGGTGATAGCATGGATGTGGGTAGGGGACTGGAGATAATTACTGACGGGGGGGGAGAGTTATTAGGAATAGATGAGTAGTGAGCAAGTGGAGGTGGTAAAGAGAGGGATATGAGCAGAACAAGGGGGAGAGAGGGGAGGAGAGTAGGGGACACATTGTTCATAAAGGCGGAGAAATTAGTGAGCAACTGATTTAGGAACAGGAAGAATTTGTAAGCAGAGAGCGTGGAGAGGGAGGCTGGTCGGATGGAGGGGGTAGCTGTAGTTTAGTAAGTGATCAGAAGGGAAACCCAGCTAGTTATAATCAAGGTAGTGCCCTCGAGAGGCGGAACAATATAACCTGCTAAGGGGATAGTGAGTACTTATTCACATGTAGTTTGGTCACCTGATGCTCGAGGGCTATAAATAAAAGTGTTGAGATAGGGAGGGAGGATGGGGAGCCAGCGCGGCCCAACAGTCTGAACCCGCACCCTTATCAGTTTCACTCAACAGCTGTAAACACTTGATAGTATGAGCGCCGAGGTGACTGTGCTCAACAGTCATTAACAAAACAAATTAATTCACAATAGCTGTACCAATGAAATTTCAAGAGCACCATCGGGGGAAAAAAAAAAAATAGAGGGTGGCATTGGACTTTTCAATCCAGTAAAGTGCCCTTCCACCCCTGGACCAAAAAGGTCGATGCCCAAGAAAGGGGACATCAGCCAATTTGTGCTGGGTGTTTGCCGTAATCGAGGACATCCACAGCCAGGCCCTGCAATGCATCGTGACGGCTGTTGTCATGAACTGGACGCACAAGTCGCCAATGTTCAAAGCTGTCTGAAGCTGGTGTTCGACCAGCACTCGACCCTGGTCTCTTACCACCTTAACTGCCGACTGCAAATCCAAAGAAAGGCAGGGGAAGGACATGGTCAAGGACTCCCATCAGGGCACGACCGAAGTTGGCCATCATCAAGGCATAACTCGCCTGACGGAGACCCAAGGAGGAAGCAGTATTCACTTTTTTGACCGCATGGTCTTGCTTCTCGGGACTCCATGTTTTATTTATTTATTTCAGATTGGGATTAATACCTTTTAGTCCGAGACTCGTTTACAAAGGTTCCAGATCATACAGTTACATAAAACAAAAACAGACAACACATAGGTTATGTAGGGTTGCAAAAATTACAAGTACATATACGATGCAAATTACAATAGTCCAAGGTTAAGCATTAGTTGTAGTGGTCAGTCTTAGATCTGGGCTGCTAGGTCCCCACATTGCTGGACCAGTAGTCAGTGCAAAAGGAGAGTGTTGTAAAAGTATAGAAGTAGGATGAAAAGAATGGCCTTAATAGAGTAAGTGCATAGTATAGCAAGATGTACATAGGCTAGACTTGCTCGGTAGTGAGGGGCTGCCAGAGAAGGATTAGCTGGCTCATGGTAGGGTGGAGCTGCCAGAGAAGGCTTAGTCGGTCATGGCATAGGAGTCCAAGGGGCATGGAGGAGGGCAAGTGGATACTGGGGGGAGGGAGAAGGGGGTTAGGTGGAGGCGAGAGGGGGGAAGAACCATGGGGTGGGTAGGGAAAGTAAGGGCGGGTAGCACGAGGGGAGTTGGCTAGAAGAAGAAAGAAGGGGGAAGAGAACAGGGTGTTGTTGAGGGGCTTGTCCACATCCCTGACACTGCCAGTATTGCGGAAAATGGAGTCAGTCACCAATCCCTTGGCCAAGGGGTGGTCCGAGCAACCGAACAAAGAAGTGGTCGGGACTGCATACTTGCAGACCATTCGGGCCAAGGGCACCGTGCAAAAGGCTGGATGCTGCCACAGCTCCAGCGCAGGTCCCATAATGGCCTCTGCCACCAGGAAGGTGACCCCCAGGGAATCCTCCCAGTCCAGGATTTCTATGAGGGGGTACTTGGCCCACTTCTGGACCAGTTTTAAGAGGCTCTTCATAGATTCAGAGATCAACCAGAGCACAGCCCCGAAGGACGCTGGCCCTGGTCAGCGGTGAGCTCTTCGGACAATTCACGGTCGAAGCCTGGGATCACTGAGGATTGCATGGAGGACCTGTTGGAGTCCCAACAATCCTCAAAAACTCCCCTCAGCTGCTTTTCACCATGCATTGCTCTGGACTCATCTGAGTGGGTTATTTCTACCTAGAGGCAACCTGGTAGGCCGGTTACTGGGTGGGAGGCCTTAGTAGGGGTTCCCCGCAATGGCTGAATAGGCGGCGGTTCCACCCTAATCAATGGAGAAGCTGGCACCAGAGACACTGAGTGCAGCAGGACTGGGGTGGGCAGGACCGGGGACAACCAGGGAAGCACGGGGGCTGGGGAAGGGGCCTCCCCTACCCAAGGACCTACTGTAGCCGCATCAGCTCATTGCAGCAGCGATGCAGCCTGCAACAGATCTTCTCCTCATCTGAAAACAAAGGAGGAAGAGGAGCACCTGCGACACTTCCCAGCCAAGGGTAGAGAGCGGGAGTGCGAGGATTCTCGACTGTGATCTCAACTGAGACCAAGATCTCGACTGATGACTTGATCGTTGACAGCGAGGAGAGGCGAACCGAGGGGCCATGTAAATAACAGAAACCGGGTCCTGCTGCGGAACCTCAAAAGAAGGCAACTACTGCGAGGAGACAGTCTGGTCCGCCGACTGCTCCTGACCCTCCTGGGAGAGGGTAGAAAGGACTGGAGTCCTGGAAACTGAGTCTTCCTCGATCCCTTCAGACAATGGGTTGATTGGGTTGAGAAAGATGGCAACCACCTGGTCGGCCTGTGTCACGGCCAATAAGCCTACAAAAGTACTGTGGAACTAGCAGACTGGCACTTGACCAAAACAGGCTCTGCAGTTAAGCATTCAAGGGAATCATGGGAGAGGGAAAAGCATGCTCATTCCCTGTCCCACAACCGATGGCGAGATTTTTTAGACTTTTTCTTCTCGCCATGGGAAGGACCCTCCCTGAGGATCTGGAGGGATTTACACATCTCCCTAAAGGTTCCTGTGAAGGACACCCCAACTCTGGCCCTAACCAGGAGCAGCGTGGATGCAAACAAAGCGCCTGCTGCAACATGGGCCACCACCTCTTACATGGCCACAAACTGGACCGCCAAGCCCACTGCTGTGGACACCATCTTACAGGCATCCCTGGAGTTGACCAGAGGGGAAGTGTCCCATTCTTCAGGATGACTGAGAAGGTGCACAGTGATCCTCGAGAGACAAGGGCAAGAGAGTTTTGCACAGGCCACAGGCCTGAACATCGTGCTCTGCCCTGAGACAGTAGATGTACGATGAGTGTGGGTCCGTCCTGGACATCTTTTGGCTGCACTGAACACAACATTTGAAACCAGGACTGGGCTTCTTCTCAATCCATGGCGTGAAGTGGAACCGAGAAACATCACAAACGTAAAGATGAAATGCCAATAGCGCACTTTGGATACAGAGGCCTACACCACACAAGGAGCTGTGAAGAAGACACGATTCTTCCAGCAGAAAAGAAGACCCAACATCACGGGGCAGTGCCAAGGAGTACACCAGCCAGGTGGGTGGGAGGAGCTTAGCTTGAAGATATTCTGGCTGGAATTAAAGGGGAAGGAAGACTGCCAGAGTGTGGATAGTGCACCATATCCATGCCCCTAGAAACAAAGAATCCTCACGTGCAAGATAAGTTTGAATACATCCATTGTCTGAGGTATGCCCAGTGGAACTATCCAAGTATGGACAGTAAAATGAATCTAGGTAATCAGAATATTCTTTTCCCATTCCAGTCTAGTCTCCACCCCTGTCACTCGAGTCTTGCCATTCTAGCCTATTTTCATGCTGAGATTTCTTGTGTCTTGGACAAGGGCAAATAGGTTGTGTCCATCTTTACTGACCTGTCCAAAGCCTTTGACCTTGTTAATCACAAAAGTCTTCTTTCCCCCATTTAGGTTCATATGGTTTCTGGTAATTTTACTTCCTGGCTTGCTTATTTACTGGAACATTTATCATGTGTTCTTTGGAATGGGGTTCTCTCTTCTCTCCCTATTTAACAGAGTGCTCTTCAGGGTTCGATTTCGGATTCTGTTCTTTTTATTAATCTTCCTTCTTCTTGCTCACTGAGATTTCATGATGTTGACACCTTTTTTTTTTTTTTTTATATCTCATTCGTCTTTGCAGTCACCTCTCTTTTACATGACTTGTTTGAGTCCAACTAAGGCTTGCTGAAAACCACTTAGTTCTAAATAAAAACAAGACCCAGTCCAAGCTACCTGGGTATTCATCTTCTCCTTGTCAGCGTGGCTCAGTTGATACTGTAGCACATCCGCCTCTGGGCTAGAAGGTCATGGGTTCTTGTCCCACACTGGGATTAGACTCATACCCGAATGCTGGCACCAGAGTGCAGTATTAACGGGGTGCTGTACTGTTGGGGTGTGCTGTCCTTTGGATGAGATGTTAAACAGTGGTCCCTTCTACCCATCCTGGTGTTGTCCTGGTGGGTGTCCAGGTAGATGTAAAAGAACCCAAAGCGCTCTTCACAAAAAGAATATGGGACTTTCCCCAGTGTCCTGGCTAATATTCCCCTTCCCATAAAACTGGTTCATGCAATTGTCCAGGCTGTATGTGGGTGTTGATGTGGGATATGGCCACCACTACACATTCAGTCACTTCACTACCAGTCTAGCATTGCTTGTAAAGCACTTTGTGATACACTGTGTATGAAAAGTGCTATATAAATGCTGATCCTCCTTCTTGCCAAATTCTCTTTTTTTAAACTTATTATCCATGATAAAATAAACAAATGGACATTTGAATAATATTACCACTGAAAGAGTGGGGTGTGAACTTGATGGGCAATAGCATTTTTTCACCCTAAATACCACAGTATTAACCACAGTACTAACAGTACTGAATACATTTGTGCTAAATTGTTCAAGTATATTCACCATAAATTAGCCAGTGCGAGTCTTAGTACAATTAGCACAACTATGTCGAATTAAATTGGAAGGTTCCTGCAAAAGAATCATATTAGAAACAAAAAGAAAAATATTCTTTGATTCTGCAACTAATGCAATTAGAAGTTGTATTAGTGTGACGTTTCTTCACACTAATATGACATTCAGAACAAAGGACTCTGCCTCACATTGTCAGTTTGTTAATAATGTAATCAGTTAATACATTTATTAGTTTAGCATCTATCATAGTTCCTAAGACAACTGTATTACAACACTGAGGCAATACTGACAGATAATAAAAGCTATAAAATTCAGAATTATTGTTTATATATCTATCTATATCTCGGCTTTGGTTCCAATAAAATGTTGGTATCAACTTATCAAACTAAGGAAGATATTGGAACTGAATTTATAATACATTATAAAATTAAAGGAACATAGTGAAACGATTACAGTTTCAACTAGTTCATAGTCCAAATGTCTTAGCATTTTAAAAACAACCAGTTCCAATACAAAAAAAAAAAAATTCAAAGTCTGATCCTGAGCCTTTGCTCATAGAAAGATCAGTCTTTTTCTCTGGTCAGAATGCTTTTTCCTTTACAACAAAAGAAAAAAAGGAATGTCATATTCTAATTAATTTGAATCTATTTCTGTCCATTCTAGGTTTTAACATTATAACATTGTAGCACGAATAGTAGTGAAAATGACCATTCTAACTTAATGCATTACCCACTGTTCCAGAGTCTGTCTGCACGGTTATCATTGAGACAGGCTCTGGAGTTACCTGAAGAGTTGAAACAGAGTAAACCAAGTGCTGGGACCAAATTCAAAGAAATGGAGATGCTTGTTAAATGCAGATCTATCATATCGAGTCACTATTCACTCTGTTGAAACTCTATGTCAGATGCTTTTTCTTCTACATTGTTCAAAACACAGAAAGCTCATCAGGACCATAAAAACACGATCTGTTTCATCAATAACAACACAAGCCTTACATGAGGTAAAGGACTACGAGTTTACCACCAAGCTCCACAACTCCTTCTTGATACTGTGTTAACCTCCTTCTTGCTCGAGTTTGATGTGATACATCGAAGTATGAGTAGATTTTCAATGAATTGTATATTTTCACACCTTATATCCATGGTTGGCAGGTAGCTATTTCTCTGTCGGATTACAGAGCAAAATCAACAATAATAGTTGGTGGTATTTGGATTTTCTGGGCAATCAATTTTGTCATATTTTCTCTTGTGGGTATATGGAAAGCTTTAACCAATGTAGGCGAAAGACTAAACTTTTTTCTTACTTTTCTTCTAATGGGGGATGCTCTTTCATCTGTTTCTTCTTTTAAGAATCTTGGTCTAACTCTGGACCCTTCCCTTTCAAAGCCTGGGCTTATGGCACAAGTTAAAAAGCATGATCTTTTCTCTGTGGTTTATGTCGTTTGAGGTGGTCTTTCCACAATGAACTTAACAAGGATTGTGTCTCAAGCTACTTTACCCATTACAGATTATGGCATTATTTTTTCTGTTGGGTTTGTTTTTTAATAACCACCCTCTCCACCTACACAACTTCCCCTAAACGTATTTTTTAACACAGTAATACATTTCACTTTAAACTGCGATTTTTAACATGCACCACTGCAACATGTTCACTTTGCTCACTTGTGCTTCCTTGGAAATAGCAGAGTGCTGAACTGGCACAAATTTATTAACAAAGGCTGTGAACTATTTAAGTGCCCTACATCTTTACAATAAATTTTACATCACTTTCTCTAAATACAGTTTGACAGACATCCAAAAAACAGGACTTTTTTGTCTCAGAAAAGCGAAATCCAATTGTGGTCATAATTGTTTTTTTCTTTCACAGCACTTCATTTATGGAATTCTCTCTCCCTCCCAGTTGATGAAACTAACAATTTAGTCATTTGCCTGTACTTTTTTTGGCATTTAATGTTGCTGTATTTCTAGTTTATATTGAATGTTTTTTTCTTTTATATGTTACAGTTGTGGCCAAAAATATTGGCGCCCTTGCAGTTTTTTCTACTAATAATGCACCATTCCTTCCAGAAAATTGTTGAAATTAAAAAATATTTTGGTATCGACATATGTATTTCTTTGGTTTGCAGTGGAATAAAAGACAAAAAGCAGAAAAATTGACTAAGTCTTAGCTTATTCCACACAGAAATCCTTAAATGGCCCGGACAAAATTATTGACACCTTTTAGAAGTAGTTAGAAATAATTAGATTTCAAGCAGATGATTCTCCTTCACTTTGGAATTGAACTCACCTGTGGTGAGTTGCAGGTGCCTGCAATATAAAAATCACTCATTCAACCAGTTTGAATAGAGAAGAGGACTCATTCTCCTGTTTTGTGTCACTGTGTGTACCGCAATGAGCATGGAGAAAAGACAGCCAGAGAATTGTCTGAGGAGGTCAGACAGAAGATTGTAGCCAAGCATGGACAATCTCAAGGCTACAAATCAATCTCCAGAGACCGTGATGTTCCTGTTTCACCGCATTTAATGTTATCAGGATGTTTAAGGTCCATGGCACTGTAGCCAACCTCCCTGGACGTGGCCGCAAGAGAAAACTTGATCGAAGATTGCAGCGCAGGATTGTTCGAATGGTGGAGAAAGCACCTCAATCAACTGCCAAACAGATTCAAGCTGACCTTCAGACACAAGGTACGACAGTTTCAACTTGCACCATCTGTCGCCAACTCAATGAAAGGGGGTTATATGGTAGGAGGCCCAGGAGGACACCACTGCTGAGAGAGAGACATAAGAAAGCCCGACTAGGGTTTACCAACACACACCTGAACAAGCCAAAATCCTTCTGGGAGAATGTCCTGTGGACAGATGAGACCAAATTAGGGCTTTTTGGTAAAGCACATCATCTCTATGTTCACAGAAAACAAAATGAAGCCTTCAAAGAAAAGAACACCTTCCCTACAGTCAAACATGGAGGAGGTTCAGTGATGTTTTGGGGTTGCTGTGCTGCCTCTGGCACTGGGTGCCTTGAATGTGTGCATGGCATCATGAAATCTGGAGATTACCAGGCTATTTTGGAGCACAATGTTGAACCCAGTGTCGGAAAGCTGGGTCTCCGTCGAAGGTCATGGATCTTCCAGCAGGACAATGACCCCAAACACACTTCAAAAAGCATCCAGGAATAGTTCAAGACAAGACGCTGGACTGTTCTGAAGTGGCCAGCAATGAGTCCAGATCTAAATCCCATTGAAAACCTGTGGAGAGATCTGAAAACAGCAGTTGGGAGAAGGCACCTTCAAATCTGGGAGAACTGGAGCAGTTTGCACAAGAAGAGTGGCCAAACTGCCAGTAGAGAGGTGCAGGAAGCTCATCCATGGCTATAGGAAGCGGTTGATTGCAGTTATTTTGACCAAAGGCTGTGCTACCAAATATTAAGTCTAGGGTGTCAATAATTTTGTCAATGCCATTTCTTTTCATTTTCTGATTTAAAAGGATATATTAAATTCTGAATCAAAAACAAAGGCTCTGTAATATTAACAGAGAAATAAAGAATTGTGGAGACCAAATACCGTACTGTTGTTAATTTCAGCTTATGGTTAGAGGAAATTGTGAGTTATTTGAAAAAGTGCAAGGGCGCCAATATTTTTGGCCACGACTGTATCTCACAGGATGTTTGTGTAAATAACACTATGATCTTAATGACACATACTGCAATTTGAAACCTTTAATAAATATCTCATCTAAATGGTACAAAAACTTTGGGATACAATGTATATGAAAGATAGCCTGATGTCTCCAGAGAGACTCAAAAACTATAATTTCATATACAGCTCAGCTTGTATTTTAATAATCTTTCTGTATTTGGTATCCTCTTTCATATTTTTGTATGCAACAAGTTCACGTTACCTTCTCTGTGCTAGATTTTTTTTTTTTTTTTTTGTTACATATAACTGGTCAGGTCCAATATCAACCAGAAATCAGAAACACACATTACTCACCTGTAACAGTAGTTCTAGGAGTGGTATATGTTGTTCATCCACAGTTGTTGGCAGTGTCCTTTCCCCTTCAAGATGTGCCAGAAAGTCTTCAAGCTGGCTCCTCCAACCCACCTGGGTGGTATATCCCTGGGCTCTGACCCATGATACCAGATCTTGCCCTTTGGAAGCAGAGATTGTGCGCCTGAGCCAGGGAGGTCGGGTGGGTCTGTGTGGATGAACAACATACACCTCTCCTACGCTACGCAAGTTTACAGCTCTGCTTACCTACTTGTACTGTTTACCTGTATGTTATTTTTACAGCTCTGCTTACCTGTATGTTATTTTTTACCCCCGGGTCGCCCCTGAAAAAGGGACCTCCGGGGCCCAGCGGGCCTACCCCGGTCAACAAAATTCAATAAATAAATAAATAAATAAATAAATAAATAAGTAAGTAAGTAAGTACAGTTACGTACTTACCATAATGGTAGATCTTCGAGGGGCATCTCTTGCAGCAGGTAATACAGAGGGTGCTGTGGTGCATGGCAGCTCTCTTCTAGCAGTCTTTTGCCAGGGGCTGCTCACACATGACATCATTCTGCTCCTATATAAGAGTGGGCAGCCCCTGGTATCCTCAGTTCCCTGCCAGATTCAGCTCGCTAACAGAGGACCGAGGGAAATTCGAGGTACCATAGGTATCCCTTCCCATATGTATTTGGATCAGAAGTTGTTCTCTTAGAGAAGGAAGGGGATGGAGGGAGGGATCGTACCCACTGCAAGAGATGCACCTGAAAGATCTACTGTTACGGTAAGTATGCAACTGTACTATCTTCCACAGGGATAACCTCTTGCAGCAGGTAATACACTTGGGATGATTCCCAAGCAGTAAACCCAAGAAGGGCAGAAGTTATGACAAAAAGCCTTGTAGTACAGCTCTACCAAGGGCCATCCTACGGTGTGAAGCAATATCTGAGCTGTAATGCTTCATGAAAGTATGTATCATGGACCATGTGGCTGAATTGCAAATATCTGTGATACAAGCCCCTTTGAAGCAGGCCACTGTAGTGGCCATGGTTCTGGTAGAATGGGATTGGACAGGTCCTCGCAATGGCTTGTTATATTTCTTATACCAAAAGGTTATAGAGTGTGCCAGCCAATTGGAGATGGTCTGTTTAGTGACCAGGAGACCTTCCCTGGTTGAGATGAAGGTAAAAAGCTGAGGAGTTTTTCTAACAGATTTGGCACGATTGGTATAGTATCTCAAGATGCGATGGACATCTAAGGTGTGTAGGAGGTATTTGCCCCGATTAGAATGCTCAGGGTAGTAAACCGGCAATTCAATGGTCTGATTTAAGGTGTGTTCTGAGACCACCTTAGGTAAAAAGGAAGGACTGGTTCAGAGAACCACTCTTATCTTTGTGAAAGATTAGATAAGGTTCTTTGCACATGAGGGCATGAAGCTTGGAGATATGCCCAGTGGAAGTGATGGCGAATAAAAATACGGTCTTCCAAGAAAGGAAGCAGAGGTCACAAGTGGCTGCCGGTTTGAAAGGCTCAAGGGTCAATATTTCCAAAAGGAAACGGAGATCCCACAGAGGGGTGGGCCGTCTAATGGAAGGTTTGACGTGTAGCATTCCTCTTAGGAACATTTTAGCAAGATGATGTTGATACAGTAGTCTCCCTTCCAAGGGCTCATGGAAGGCAGAGATAGAGGTCAAATGAACTTTAATGGAGGGTAGCTCAAATTTGTCTCAGCAAGCAAGGCCAGCTAGTCCAACACTTTAGTCAGTGGACATGAATAAGGGTCCAACGACCTGGAAGCGGCCCATATGGAGATGCATTTCCATTTAGCATTATATGTTTCCCTGGTAGATTGTTTGCGTGAGGCCAACAGAATATTGGCCACAGATGAGACGACTTGAAGATAAGCTATGAAAGTGGCCTCAGGAGCCAAGCATGAAGGTGTAGTGACGTCAGGTTGGGATGAAGAAGGGTTCCTTGATCCTGAGTCAACAAATCTTACCTGACTGGCAATGGAATGGGGTCTGCTACTGAGAACTGTTGAAGTGGGGGAAACCACACCTACTGAGGCCACAAAGGGGCTATGAGAATCATGGTGGCATGTTTGAGTTGTAGTTTCAATAGAGTCCATTGCAGGAGAGGGACAGGGGAAGCATATAATAAGAGTCCTGTCCACGGTTGGAACAGGGTATATATAGACTGTCCCTTTCCATTCAGGATAATGGAACAGTATCTGGGGAGTCGGTGATTGTTGAGGGAAGCAAAGAGGTTGAGATGCAGGGTCCCCCACAATCGAAAGATCATCTAAAGTACTTCATGATGAAGTGTCCACTTGTGCGTGGAGGCCTGGTGACTGAGAATGTCGGCCATGGTATTGTGGTGTCCCGGCAGATGGACGGCTATCAACAATAAGTATTGAAGTATGGCCTCCTGCCAAACCACCATCGTCTCCCTGCAGAGAGTGCGGGACTTGGTACCTCCTTGTCTGTTCAGGTAGTACACCACTGAGGTGTTGTCTGATTGGATCAAAAGAGGACCCGGGGAAAGGTGGGGGAAGGAAAGCCTGAAGGGCACGGCGGATCGCTCTCACTTCCTGTAGATTTATATGGGAAGAAATGGAGACTTGGGGCCACCTGCCCTGTGTCTTGTAGGGACCCAAGTGTGCACCCCAGCTGTCAAGGGAAACATCAGTGGTCATCTATTGGGGAGGAGGGGAGTGGAAGGGCATGCCTCGAGACAGGTTGGCACATTGGGTCCACCGATTCGGGGCCGAGCGTCGAACAGGAGTGACTCTGATTTTGTCTTCGAAATCCCCTGTCTTTTGCCACCATTGGTTCTGAAGAGTTCATTGGACAGGTCTCATATGTAGACGGGCAAAGGCCATTGTGGGTATTGCCATGGCCATGAGCACCAGAAGGCATAAGACATCTGGCTGTGATAAATTGTTGTGTTTGTATCTGGGAAGCCAGAGACAGAATTCTGTTTTGTCTGTCGGCAGGGAGGTAAGCCCTGGCAGAGGTGGTATGCAAAACAGCTCCTATATACTGGAGCAACTGGGTAGGAGTTGGATTGGACTTGGGCCAAGTGACCGCAATTCCTAGAGACTGGAACAGAGTGAGGGTTGCCTGGAGAGGAGGAAACAGAGAGGTTTCTGAGTCTGCCTTTATAAGCCAGTTCGTCCAGATACGGGAAGACAAAATGTCCGTCCCGTCTCAGGGCTGCTGCCACAACCGCTAAGCACTTGGTAAAGACTCTCGGGGTGGATAAGAGACTGAACGGGAGTGCCCAAAATTGGTGATGTTGTCCCAGAAGGGGAAAGCGAAGGAACTGGTGGTGGGCGGGGTGGATGGGGATATGTAGGTAGGCATCTTTCATGTCCAACGCGCATAGCCAATCCCGTTTCAACATTGCATTATAGATGTTAAGGTGACCATCCAGAACCTTTTGTACTGAATGTGTAAATTTAGTTGTCTGAGGTCTAGTATAGGTCTGAGATCTCCAGTACATTTGGGTACCAGAAAGAAGTGGGAGTAAAATCCCTGGTAGTACTCTAGTGGAGGGACTGGATAGACTGCATTCTTGTAAAGAACTGCCCTACGTTCCTCATGGAGAATAGAAATATGGTCAGGTGGGTAATGGACAGAGTGGGGGGGGTGAGGCACCGACGCGAGTTCTAGTGTGTGCCCCGTTCTTATGCTCTGAAGTACCCACTTGTCTGATGTTATCACCTGCCAGGCCTCTAAATGGAGGGCAAAGTGACCGCCCACGGCTTCCGAGGCCTGGTGGAGGAAGCCTGGGCAATGCCCCAGTTGGTCACTGGGAACAGGGCTGACCAGCTCCACCTGGAGGGTGAGAGCAGAAGCCCTTGGAGGTAGGAGTGGCGGTCCTGGAGGAAGGCTGGGAATGACCATGGTATCCGCCTCTGTAGGTAACTCTGTGTTTACTGCCCCTCTTCGACTGAAAGGAGAACTGAGAGCGGTATTGGTACAATGGCTGTGAGGTATGATACATGCCATGTACCATACATAAGGTCCACCCTGAAGCCTGGAGATCATCCAGAAACATTTGGGTACCTGGACTAAACAGTTTAGATCCATTTAAAGGGGCATTTACCACTTTATGTTGTATAGCTAGTGTGTATCCTGATACATGTAGCCAAGCGTTGCGTCTCAGGGTAATCCCCATGGCTGTTGTGTGGGCAAAGTATCCACAGCACCATAAACCGAGTGGAGCAGGTGTTAGGATATGGAGTTGCCAGTGGAAATTGTATTTTTATTTAATTTAATTAGTATTTCGGAAAGACCCTTGAGCATGAGCTCTTTTACAAAGGTTCCACGTCAGGGTGGACAATAAGACAATACACATACTCAGTGGTTACTGAGGCCTGATCATTAGGCATTAAAGAGTGATTACATGACAATTAGACAAATAGGAGAAAAAAAACAGAGCAGTTGTAATCGAATACCAAGCTATTTCTAATTGGTTGCCCTAGGTAGCACAATTATAGTAGCCAATAACTGGTCCATCTCCTGGGATGGAGGGAGTTTATTGACTAGTTCTGTAGCAGAAGACCAGTGGGTATGCTGATATTTAACCATGTATCTCATATAATTTAGAATTCTAAGATTCATGGTACCTGCCTGGAACACCTTCTTCCCGAGGCAGTCAAGTCAGCAGGACTCCTAATCAGGAGGTAATGAGCTCATGAGTTTTGGTTGTTTTATACGCTCATGAGCTGCGGTAATCACTACTGAGTCAGCCTCAGGGCTAGTGGAAAGGGATGGTCAAGAGGAGCCTGGTAGAGGTGATCCTCCTTCCTAGGAATGGCCAGGATCCCCAAGGGTTGGTTCCAAGCCGCCAGTACGGAATTTTGGTAGGTTTGTATAAGTGGGGGTACCACTATTACAGGCTCTTCAAGCAGTTCCAGATAGTCTGCCATATTCTTTATCAAGTTCGGTGGTTGAAAAACCCATGATTTTCTGAATTTGAACCATCATCTCATGAAAAGGTGTCATCAGGAGGAGAGGCAGCCACGTGGCAGGAGGTATCCTCATGTAAAAAGGAGATAGCAGAAAGAGAGGACGGGGGACAAGGTTCCAAGTCCTGTAGGCCAGCATCCTCCAGATCTCCAGGAAAGCCATCCAGAAATTCAGCCACATCTGAAAAGTACTCTTCCTTATAAGAGAGGGGGGTACCAGGGAGGTGTGCATTCCCCATCTCCCTGGAAGCATTTCGGTGGACGAGTAGGAGAATGGGAAGGGTGACTCACCTCCTGTGGAGAAGGAGGTTGCCAGTGCCTGATTACTTGTAGATCTTGTTGTACCACTGTGGCTACGTCCAATGAGGTAGAGGGAGGGGGTGTGGTAAGGGGAGTTCCGAGAAACCAGGGGGGGTTGTTAAGGAAATAGGACGCGAGGTATAAACAGGTCAAGTATCTGGATGATAAAGTCCAGGGTCCCGATCCCTGTCCACCTGGCCCCTATGGAAGAAAGGTTGTGAAGGCGGAGGAGCAATGGAGACTGCAAACCTAGAAGTTCTGGCCCATTGTCGATGGGGCAGTAAAGGAAGATTCACTGGAATGCTTAAATGGAGATGTCATCGACGAGAAATGAGTGATCATTGATGGGACATCAAGGGAACCACCACAGAAAACACAGTTGATGAGAGGATGTAAGCCCCCGTCGACGAGGAAGCAGTCCTGGAGGGCATCATCAACAGTGGAGCACCTGTGACGGTGGCCTTCGACGAGCGTTTGCCCAATGAAGATGAGGATGATTTATCCTTATCGTGTTTGTGCTTCTTATGTGAAGTGGTAGTAGGGGTCTCCCTGGAATGGGCTCCCTTTTCTAAGAGAGACACTTTCTGCTCCATGAGATGTGCTTTGATATCCTGTAGCCATCGTCAACAGGTTGCCTGGTTGAATTCTTGGCAATGAAGGCAGGAGATGGTGTCGTATGTGGGACCCAGACACCCAATACAAATGGTATGATTGTCGTAATGGTAGACCTTTCTATCGCAACGACATGAGTGAAAAAGCACTGTTTTGCTTGTAGATTCTTTGGACATTCATCAATGAAGGAAAGGAAACAGAGAAATTTCATTTCCAGCTTAAGTTCTCGTCAATGACTGCTGCTCTATGCACTAGCTGCTGCATTTGAGCTGAAGAAAGCGGGAAAATGAACTGAGGATACCAGGGACTGCCCACTCTTATATAGGAGCAGAATGATGTCATGTGTGGGTGGCCCCTGGCAAAAGACTGCTAGTAGAGAGCTGCCTTGCACCAGAGCACCCTCTGGTGATGACCCAAGTGTATTACCTGCTGCAAGAGATCATCTCCGTGGAAGATCTACTGTTACAGGTGAGTAACCTGTGTTTCAAGGCACATGGATATGTTGCTCTAGCCACACTTGTTGGCAGACTCCTAGCAGTTCTCTGGGAGGAAGGAGGCAAGGCGCACACCCCCTACTTGCGGAACAGAGACTGGAGAACTGAAGCCCCAAAATCAGTATCCTGGTGTGACTCGAGGTCAGTGTGGTAATGGGAAATGAAGGTGGGTGCTGTCTTCCAAGTAGCAGCCCTGCAGATTTTCTGGATAGGGACATCCCTAGAAGCAGCCACTGATGCAGCAATACGACAGGTGGAATGAGCCCTCAACCCTCCAGGAGGCTCCCTACCCGCCAACCTATAGCAGAGATCAATGCAGAAAGTGATCCTCCTGCCAATCATCTGCTTGGCTGCAGGTTTGCCAGGTGCAACTTCAGCATAGGTGACAAACAGCTGGCGAACCTCTCCCCAAACTCCAGCCGTGCGCTCTTTGTAATAAGCGAGCGCTCGCCTCAGGTCCAGAGTATGGAGCCTGTGTTCAGCCTCCGAGGTGTGATTTGGGAAGAACACTGGAAGAGTAATCACCTGATTAGGTTGAAACTCAGACACAACCTTCAGGAGGAACTTTGGGTTGGGGGGCAGGACAACCTTGTCCCTGTGGAAGACCAGGTAAGGAGACTCCAGTGAAAGCACCTGGAGCTCACTGATCCTTCTGGCTGATGTGATAGCTACCAGGAAGGCGGTCTTCCACGACAGGTTAGACATGTCACACCTGTGCATCGGTTCGAATGGCTTGCCCATGACCTCTGCCAAAAACCAGCAACAAGTTCCACAATGGTGGTGGTTCACGCACTGGAGGGGAAATGTTTTCTAAGCCTTTGAAAAAGCACCAGACCACCTTCTCCTGCACCGACGACTGCTGACCAGCCTGCGCTCGGTAAGCAGAGATGGCTGCCAAGTGCACCTTAAGGGTCATCAAGAAGTCCCCCTTTGGAGAGGTACCACAGGTAGTCCAAAATGCTGGCGACAGGACAAAGGGCCCAGTCCCTTGCCCAGACACCAAATGGAGAATCTCTTCCATTTGAAGGCATAGCATTTTTTCTTTTTTTTTTTTTAAATCTGTATTTATTACTTCCCCGTCTCTGCAGGCTTCACATCATCAGTCATGCCAATGAGGTCAGTCCCCACTTCACCTACCTGGATCCCCTGGTCTACCTCCATGGAGCCGCGGTTTTCCCCCCTGGTGGGGACGAGGTGGGGCGGTTTACACTCCGAACAATCCTGGTCTCATCGTGGACCACAGGAACAGGCAGGTGGGAGCAATTAGGGGTCTGCCTTGGCACTCCATCTCCCCGAAGCCTGCAGAGTGTTTCTCCGGTGTTCTTGTTGGAGAGTAGCATGCACCCAGATGCCAAGGCATCACCGCCGATGTCGCCACTCCCCCTCCCACTACATCCGCTCTGTGCTTGCCGTGCCTCCGACTTCCGCCAGAGGCCAGTCAAGCACCGAGCATGGCCCCCCCCCAGGAGTGGAGAGGAGAGCTGTCCTCCGGATGCTCAATCCTCTCCCTCCCCTGCCGATCCCCGATGGCCTGGGCTCATTCCTGAACCCAGGTTGCTGGCATGGCACAAGGTGCGGCATTCAGTGCCTCAACCCTTAGTGCCACCAGGCAGGCTTCGCATAGCAATTTCTGGTCAATTCCTATCTAGATGCCTCCACTACGATGAGGACATTTTCACAGAGACTCAAATCCTGGAACTCTAGCCACTCAGGAACCAGGTTGTCAGGTGCAGGGATTGAAGGTCCGGGTGGAGTACCTTAGAAACACAGAAACATAGAATCTGATGGCAGATAAGGACCGCTTGGTCCACCCAGTCTGCCCATTTCCCTACCTAATGGATAAGCTGCAGATCCTAGTTAACCAGCAGCCTACTTCCCCTGACGTATGGGCAGCAGATGCGGGCAGAGTGGAAGACGCCTCAGGAGCTGGTTGCTGAGGCTAAGGAGACCAGGGTACCAAAACTGGTGTGGCCAGTCCGGAGCCAGCAGGATCACCTGTGCCTTGTCCCTCCTGACCTTGAGCAGCACCTTGTGGATCAAGGGAAGAGGAGGGAAGGCAGAGAAGAGGCCTGGGATCCAATGCTTCAAGAAGGCATCCCCCTGCAGTGAGCCCTGCTGAGGGGTAGTGGGGTGAACAGCCTCAGCTTTGCATTCTCCCTGGAGGCAAACAGATCCACCTGAGGGATGCCCCACTGGGAGAACAGACTGTGGGCTACCTCTGGATGGAGAGCCCACTCATGAGACGCCTCGCCTACCCAGCTGATGGCAACCACCAGCAGATTGGTGGCTCCTGCTACATGGATGACTAGATCAGCCTCCAGGCTGCGCACAAGGGTCCATACGTGGAGATCTTCCTTGTATAGAGGCAGGGAGTGCATCCCGCCCTGCTTGTTGAGGTAGTACGTGGTCATGGTGTACTTGGACCACTTCACTCGAACATACAGAGTGAATGCAGTCAGCGCCAGCTGAACTGCCTAAAGCTCCAGCAGGCTGATGTGCCATCAGGACTCCTCGGGGGTCCAGAGCCCATGGACTATGTGTTCCCCCAGATGGGCAACCCAGCCCGTGAGAGAGGAGTCTGTCGTCAGGATGATTGTCAGCTCAGGGCGGATAAATGGGATCCCTTCCTGCAGATGCTCTGGGACAAGCCACCACTGGAGGACATCCCGCATCTTCTTGATCACAGTGACCAGCTGGTCAAAGTGACCTTTGCGTCAAGACCACTGGCTGACCAGCTCCCATTGCTGGAAGTGCATATTCCAATGGGCCCAACGGACCATGCTGGTGCAGGCCACCATGTAACCCAGAAGGCGCAGGGCAAAATTGACCAACCTGAAATGACTGGAAGAAGGAGGAGAGAACCTCCGCCCTGTCTGATAGGAGCCAGGCTCTGGCTTGGCAAGAGTCTAGCTCTGCCCCAATAAAGTTGATCACCTGCCAGAGCACAAGTTCCGACTTGGCCTCGTTGACCAGGAGGCCAAGGGAGGTGCCGGTCTGGAGGGCCAAGTCCCTAGACCACACCACCTCCTGCCTGGAGGGACCAGAAATCAGCAAGTCATCCAGGTAGGGGTACACCCAGACCTCCCTGCGCCTCAGGGAAGCTGCCACCACTGCTATGCATTTGGTGAAGACCCTGAGGGCTGAGGAGAGGCTGAATGGCATGGCCCGGAACTCAGAGTGTTTCCCTGGCTCGAACGCAGAGGAACCCTCGGTGGGAAGGACAGATTAAGACGTGAAAGAACATGTTCTGAAGATCAAGGGAGCAAAACCACATGTTCTTCTCTAGAGATGGTATGATCTGAGACAGAGTTACCATCCTGAAGGTGCACGACCTGAGGAACTTGTTCAGATCATGCAGATCTAGAATGGGCATCAGCCCCCACCCACTTTGACATCAGGAAATACCTGGAGACAAACCCTGGGTGTTCCAGAGGATCAGGCTATGTCATCTCGAAGAGCTGACTGAGTGTCTGTGGATACCAAGTCCTCCTGTAGGGCATGGGCTCGGCTTGGAGGGTACTGCTAGAGTCCCAGAGGCAGACCCTGACTGACCACTTCTAGAACCCACCTGTCCGTGGTGACAGCGGACCAGCTGGAAAGGAAGTGGTGGAGCCGGCCCCCCACATGAGGACCCAGGGGAGGCGTGACTGGTATGATGGTGGCACCCCCCATCCCAACACTGAGCGGGCTTGGAGGAGGACCCGGCTGAGAAGCCACCAGGTCCCTTCCCTCTGGGCTTATGGACCATCGAGGCCACCAACTTGGGCCCGAGTCACCAGGACTGAGCCTGCTAACCAGCCTGATGCTGGGCTGGTTTTGCCGCAGGAGTGGAGGACCGAAAGAGCTTTTGCTTCTGCTGCATGGAGCCCTTGGGATCCTACTGTGTAGATGTTACGGAGTCCAAGGTGGCATTGGACTTCTCGATGCGCTGGAGGTGACCCTCCACACCAGGCCCAAACAGGTTGGTACCCAAGAAAAGAACATCCTCCGTCTTGTGCCAAGTGTCTGCCATGAAGGTCTGGATCCACAGCCAAACCCTATGGCGCATGGCTACTGTGACTGCCACCAAGCAGGCACAGGAATCTCCCAGGTCCAGAGCTGTTTGCAGCTGCTGCTTGGCCACAGCCCGGCCCTAATCTAGGACCTGCCTGACCATGGTCTGGAGGTCCGCAGTCTGGTGAGGTATCTTACAAAGGCCCGACAGTTGGGCCGAAGCGTTACGGGAGCACAAGCCTTGGAGCAATAACACTCCTTTATTGCACCACAACTCTGCCTGCTGTCTCTGTTTAGACCTGGATTGCTTCTAATATTTGCAGTAAGGTGAGGTATCACCTCATCCAAAGAGCTCAAGAGGGCATGGGAGAAGTGTGCCATCAAGATGGCCGAGCTCACCTGATGGAGGCCGAGCGAGGAGGCAGCATATACTTTTTTAACCACATTTCTTGGACTCCTAGTCCGGCGGCTTGTCGACGTCCCAGATATTGCCTGAGCACCGAAACATGAGTCAGCCACCAACCCCATGGCTGAGGGATGCTCCATAAAACCCGAGAGGGTACCAATGGCCAGAAGGTGCAGGGCAGGACACGGTGCACTGCCAAAGCTCCAGGTTTGGGCCAACAATGGCCTCGGTCACTGGGAAAGCCTCCAAAGAGTCCCCTTTGTCCAGAATCTCTGTAAGGGGACATTAAGCCCGCTTCTGGATGTGCTCCAGTTTCATCCCCGTGGACACAGAGATGAGGCGGAGGATGTCCAGGAAGAAAGTGGGCCCTTCCTCCATTGAGAGATCTCCCATGGACTCCTTATCGACCGGACGGGAGTGCAGTGAGGGATCCTCAGACTTGGAGGAGTCCACATAAAGAGGCCGACCACCCGAGTCACCTTCAACCCTCAGAGGACAGTCAGGTGTGATGGTGACCGACAGCTGATGGGGAGGCCCCTTGGTTGGCTGAGACTCTTTAGTTGGAGCGCTAGTCAACAACTGCTTGGGTGGCGGCTCCACCATGATTGGCAAAGAAGCTGGGCTTTGGTCAAACCAAGACAGTCATGACTGGCTTCGCTGGGGGAGGGACTGTTTTGACCGACCCCACAAGGGGAGTCTGTGTTGGTGTCGGCCTCTTGGGCGACAGCCAAGTGATGGCCAGTGTGGGAACTGGGGTTGACTTCATACCGGCCAGCACCAACTGTTGCCTCAAAGTCTTCGTATGACCGATGCAACTTGCGCCAGAGTCTCTCCTCACCCAAGGAGGTTGAAGACGAGAAATAGCAGTGGCACTGCAAGAGGGAGTGCTGATGATGGTGGGAGCTGCTCAAGCCACTGGAAGAGGACAGAGACCTTGATCTCGGCTGCCAGAGGTGCCAACAGGGGAGCTCAGAGGGAGTCTGGGAATGCCACAGCTCCTCCTGGTCTTGGTCGGCGACCAGAGGGTTCTGATCAGCAGGCTGAGCAGCCCCTTCTAAGGTCACCGGCAGGGCCGGAGTCCTGAAGAGAGAATTGTTGGCCTCCTTGGACGATAACTGGTCGACTGGGTCAAGAAAAATCTCAGCCACATCATCGGCCGGCGTCTCAACCGACTGGCCCAACTGGGTCTCCGTGAAGCCAGCGGCCAAGGCTGTGGTTTTGACCGTGGTCAAAACCTGGGAGTCATGAGACCAAGAATGTTCCCATCCCACGAACATCTATGATTAGTCTTCTCTTTCTTCCACTCCTTCTCTTTGTGGGAGCTGTGAGAACCAGAAGGACCCGGACCCTTAGTCAAGAGGGACTGGCACAGCTCCTTGAAGAAGCCCAAAAAGGTGGAGCCCAAATTGGAGTGGCATGAAGGCAAAAGCCGAGGAGAAATGAGCAGCGGCCCAAGCGGATGTCGTTTTTCCAGGTGGCCCAACTTAAGGCGGGTGAGGCAGTCCTGGAGGGCTGTCGCGTGGAAAGACTGACAAATGTATGAACCCAGCATGATGTCACACCCAGTTAAATACAGAGAAAGTGCAATGTGATTCATCAGCCACACGAGAAGCCATTATGCTGAGTGTTTCCCTCACACTAAGTTAACAATGCTGACTATCAGATGGCCGGGGAGAATCAGGACGCAGCTCCGCATCATGCTGCAAAAAAACCAAACAAAACAAAAACACCACCTTGGCTCCTTTGCTGGTTTTCCAGTGTAGTGCCACCACCACCAAGCACTGCACCAGGTGACCAGAAGGACAGACTGCACAGCAAGAAATCAAGAGGCAGGCAGGACTGATGGAAAAGGATGGGTCCATTTTGAATCTGGAGGGAGCACTGTGGGCAAGATGGCACACTAGGCAGCACTGAATTTTACAATAATTTTTACAGGTTCTGGTTAGTATCCAATCCTAACAGATAAAAACAATAATTACAGTGTGGGTGACCATGTGAAAATTCACTTTACCCCCAACACCCTTGGTGTGTTCTCCCTCTATATATCACTTGACCTTCAGTCTTGTAGTTTACGTGGCAAAATGCATCTCAGGGACAGTATGTTAAAAAAAAAAAATTTGTACCACACAGTCACCCATACAAACCTCATGCCTTAATATGCCGCTGGATGTGCAGTTATCTCAGCACAATGCGCACCCTCCACTGTGTCTTACTGCTTGCTTAAAAAAAATGAGTTTGAGATTTCCTGCTTCCTAACTGGTTAAATCAGTTCTCAGACCCAGATGTTAATTCCCCAGAAATGCACAGGTTGGGACAAGTAAATAGAATCTGGAATTTGGGTCAGTCGCTTACAGAATTCATAAGCCACTTCACTTATCCCTGACTACTATCACAAATATGGCTACCACCTTTACTTCCTGAAAACCTTTAACAAAGCTGTAAAAACTAAACTCCCTTAAATTTAACAAAAAAAAAAAAGATGCTTTCCTCTCTGGATACCCTCTTTACACACAAACTTAACAAGCACTTGTCAATGCCGAACGTTTGCTTGCAGGTATGTGCTGTGCAGGTGTTTGGTACCGATAGGCACGACACTCAAAGGTTAACTTTTTTTTTTCATAAGCACTTTATCCACCAGAGGCCCTGACAGGTAGCAACAGCCCTCCGAATGGAAGGACTCTCTCCGGTCCCATCGCTCCTGTGCTATAGGCAGTCCCCGGTATTTCCCCCATGGACTGCCCCTTGCAGCGGGGCCAGGAGGAGGTTGCCGGCTTCTCCCCCTTCCCAAAGACCCAATCCAGAATCCAGGAACCGCCCCCAGGAGTGGCTGACCACCATCGAGCCTGCCAGGCTCGTTTTCCCTTTTTCGCCTGACCCCATCCCTTCTGACATAATGACGTCGGATCAAGCCTCCTGACCCATACTGCCCTCCAGCCACTGCCAGAGGGAAGTCAACGAGTGGGACAACTAGTCCTCCTCCCCCTGTGAGAGAGAGCAGTCCTCCAGATGCTCAATCATCCCCCCCCCCCGCCGACCCCCAGCAGCTCGGGCTTGTTCCTGAACCCCGATCGCCAGCATGGAGCAAGGTGTGGCATCCAGCACCTCAACCCTCAGCACCACCAGGCCGGCTTTTACCCCAACTTTTGAAGGTACTTGTTTTAGGATTCGCCTTATAAACATGACATGTACCTTTTACAGTACAGTATATTGATCGAAATGTCATTTCCCACCAGAGGTGCGAAAACGCATCTCGTCCAGGATTTTAAAAATGACAGGAAGTGGTGTAGAAAAATGGTTATGTTGAAAGTTTTGAGTCAAAATATTGAAAATTAGCAAAGTTATGAGTGGATGCTGAAATAGTGTGGCGTTCCGTCATAAGCTGATCATTTTACTATATTTGGACACCAAATTTTCAGCACATCCTTCTTATTACCCCATCTGATGAACTCAGTAGGTGAAAATTTTCAAATCCCCACTAAAATGTTATTCCGCACCACAGATACGAAAACACATTCTGGCAAAGGATTTGAAAAAATGACAGCTGTCATGTTCATGCGGTGGTGTGAAAAAATGGCTATGCTGAAAATTTGGGATCAAAATATTTGAAATTACCAAAGTTACAAGCATGCGTAGAAAAATTTAAACATATGTGCATAACTTTGCCATTTTTATATGTTTTGACCCCAAATTTTCAACACCGCCTTTTTGAGACCCCACCTCAAGAACAAGGGTGGTAAAAATTTTCAAATCGTGCTTGAAAGGTAATTTCACAACATGACAGTGAAATCACCTTTCAGGGCTGATCTGTATAATTCCACTGCTACTGGTCATGACGTGGGTTCCCAAAAAGGTCATGTTGAAAATCTGGGGCCAAAATATGCAAAAATGACAAAGTTATGCATCAAAGTTCAAAACACCATTGAAATACATTGAACCGCATTTACCTTGGTTTCTCATACTGCAGTCGGTGGTTCCAGCAGCAAGTAGTGTCTTCAATCGGAGAGTGGATCTTTGCCCCAAGACCTGTCCAAGTGAGTGAGTGTGAGGGCAGATCAGCAAGTGCCGATTTTCTGTTTTACAGGTTACAAAAAAACAAAATCTAGGGACGGTTTTCTTTATTTCAGATACACTCCAACACTGGGATTGGGCACCCCAGTGTTGAGTCTCCCTGGGGAATAGGGGCTGGTGACCTGGAGGGTATAAAGAAGCAGTGATGGGCACCCTGGACTGCTTACATTTAAAAAAAAAAAAAATATTTATAAAGTTGGGAAGGTGGGTGGGCGAGGTACCTGTAGGGGACGGGAGAAAGAAATGGTAGCGGGGTGGGTACCCTGCCACTCTTAACAGAGACAGACAGATAGATCTCTCTCAGTCTCCTGATGTTGAAATCCAATCAGCTGCTTGCTGACCTGCTTCATGCAAATGAAAGTACCGAAGCCCCCTCTGATCGTCTTCAGTCCTTTCAACTACACAAAGTGTCTGCACAGAAAGTAGCGAATGGCGTCCTGATCAAAGTGTGTGGTCATTGGTATGGACTGCCAAGCCCCTTCTTCCAGGATGAGGTGAATCAGTAGACATGCCCCTCAAATGACATTAAGTGTAACAAAACATTTCTTACCCATGTGCAAGGAAATGTAAAAATGAAGTAGCATTCACAGTTTTAATTCCTAGTGCTTCTCTGGGGACCATAAGATATCCCCCTTTTATCCTTACCAGCTAGCCAGGGCAAACTCTGCTGCTTACACTGTTTCAGAAAAAACTGAGACCTGGGGCCCGATATTCAAATTTGCACAAAGAGCGCCAAAATTTGTGCTGGGCCTTGCTATTGCTAGGCGTGCCCGAAGATGCTATGTTCAGTTGAAAATAGTGCACCGGCACTATTCGACTGATATAGGACCATGCTGGCCCAGCGTTAAGCCACTTAGCGCTGCCCCAACAGGGCTCCTGAAGTACACAGCCAGAATGGGTAGCGTCAGAGCGTTATTTGCAATATTCAAAGAGACCCATGCAATTGAGCCCATTGGGCATGCAAGGCGCTAAGGAGCCATTTACATGCATTTGCATGGCAACCAAGGCAGGTTAGTGTGATGCCACCCCCAACTTCCCGGTTCCAGATGTGTAGCTATCCCTGGTGATAGTGCCCACCCCACCCCCGATCACTGGCAAAACAAGACCAGTTCTGTGTTAAATCTGCTAGAACCAGGAAAATCATGTAAAGCCCCATCCCACACACATGTGTGGTTCATTCTGGATCCTCAGAGATATGGTTTTGAAAGAATGCATCAAATAAATTCCCCTTTATTTCTGTATATATGTATTTATTATTATTTTTTGGCAACCAGGTAAGGCCCACTAGGCACAAGTGCTTGTTTTCAGGGGGTGACCCTGGAGCACTGGGAGGTTAAGTGACTTGCTCAAAGTCGCACAGTAAGCAAGTGGAGGTCGTGGGAATCAAACCCAGGTCTGCTGGATGTACTTTTCTTAAACCATTTAAAAAAAAAAAAAAAAATTACATTGGAAAAGGATACCACAGTAAACATATTAGAGATTTTAAAACCCCTGATAAAATACTAGTGCAACAGAGAGAGTGTGAGTGTGAGTGAGTGAGTGAGTGAGTGAGTGTGTGTGTGTGTGTGTAGTACTATACTTTTTCCTTTTGTAAACATTTTAGACATCTTCCAGTTATTTGTGCAATCACGTCATTTCACTACAAGTTAAAGCATGGGTATCAGATGGCCACCTGACGGTCCATCCACTGCCACAGTGGTGATCCCGTTTCAGGAGCAGACTTGGGAGATGGCTCAAGCAGCCAAGGGTTCTGGGGTGGTGCTGCTGTACAGCAGCGCTCCCAGCCAGGAAGGAGTGGCACAGAGTTCTACTGCCTTGGCAGTCCCGGCAGGCCGTGCCCCACCACATGGGGGGAAATCGCTATGTGCATGCAGGAACTTCCCAGGGCACAGTGCGGCACCACACAGGGAGGTGGGTAGGACTCCAGGGGAATGGGGAGAAAACACCAGAGCAGACATCATGGTGATGGTACTCCTGGGCCCTGCTCTGCAGGGACCTCCACTGGTGGGTTGGGGACAGTAGCAAGTGACGGAGCTGGGATGTTGCCAGACACAGCCCCATTCTTAGGGCTTGATGGGACAGCCCTGGTGGGAAAAAAAAAAAGCTGTATGAAAACATAGAAAAAGAGCAGGTACAGCATCTCTCCTACAATAATAGATCTAAAACTACTATATTTGCAACAAATATGCTTAACACTGTTTTTTAAGTTTTCCAATTACTGATCTAACAATATTTAAAATAATGTAGTATCTTGTCAGATACTGTAGTACCTTTTCTAAATTTTTATTAACCTGTTTCTTGTACCCAGCTCACCCCATGGCAGCCTCTTAGCCCCGTCACTGACTTCTCATGGCTTTACTGGTTGTCCACCAGTTACACAGGACCATGAGTGTGGTTTGTGGCCTTCCATGTCAGTTGTGCACAGAACTGCGGATGGGGAGGGGGTCTGCTTGCAGTGATAAAAGCCGAAGTTGTATCTGGTGTCCAGTGGTTGCTCTTCACCCACTTTAAGTGCTCCCCACTGCGTTAAGTGTCAGTCAAGCAGCAAGACACAGTACCACCCCCCGGACCAAGAGGAACGCTGAATCGTTTCCCCAAACCAGGGTCACCGGCATATCAAGTGGTACTGCTACTGGGCCATCTATGCAGACATTAATGACTGTGTCCCGAGCCCCCAGCACCTGCCATAAATACACCCTTCCTGTGTGTTTTCCTAAAGCTTTTTCCCTTTGACTATCTGCCACTGTGTGAACTGTTTCCCCTGTTTATAAACCTGCAGTAATTAAGTGTATATACTGTATTATTCCTCACCTCACTGTTTGATGTTCCAAGTTATTGATTGGTCTTTAAAAAAAAATCTGGCTGCCCTCAACTGACCTTGCAATCACCGTTTGTGACACTTACTGTAAGGGCTGTGATACCATAAACCAAGGCACTATGAGGCTAGATGAGGAAGTTAAATGCCTTTTTTATACAGACTTACCAGTAGACAACCAAGAGAAGTTATAAATGCTGGGACAAAAAACTGCAAATTAAAAAAAACACTCTCCAGTAAATTTAATACCTAAAAGGAGGCAGCATAGCCTAGATGTCAGAGCACCCAGTTGTGAACCTGGGGACCCAGCAGATCTAGGCTTTACTCCCACAACTGTGGCTTGCATTGTGTACGACCCTAAGCAGGCTTAAGTTAACCTCCCTCGTGCTCCCAAGACACACCTGGAAACGTGATCTGGCACAGTATGCCTTTCCTGGACAAACATTCTAGAACAAAAAAATTTAATAAAATAAAAACATGTTTCTTAACGTGCATGCATTAGTGTGGAGCTGCTCTTCAAGTAACTTGCTGTTTTGTTTCCACTGGAGAATAAATGTCTCCCTGCCATGCTGATCCTTCCTTGCCCTGCTGCTTTAGACAGCTGTTCATACGCTTCCCATGCATCGCATATACATCAGGCCTTGCTATGCAGATGTCCCTGCAGCAGGGCACGTCCCTCATCATCTCTGAAGTGCTGAAGTGTCATCGTGGCCTTGGCATGGAGCAAGGCTGAGCACATAAAGACAAGTACAGCATGCTACACAAGAAACAAATGAGAAGCGAATACTTATATTCATTTTAACTCATACACTGCTGCTTCACTACTTGGCTCTAAGCATTCTGCAAATGAACGCGCATCTGTTGCTGATGCTGTAGAAAATACCTTGATGGTGTGGACAGAATTCAGTGTTAAATGAAATGGTCTCCATCCACACATTCTGTTTGTGCAAAGTGCACTGTAAACTAATGCCCCATTGAAATACGATATGCAGTTTCTTGTGACACAGCCATGCCATTTTCTACAAAAATCATGGTTCTATATTCGCTGCAATAAATCAACCAAGCAGAAAAATCATTTAACTGCAATGCAACCTTCCATTCTGAATACATACAACTGCCCATAATTCTAAATATTACCCGTTACATGGAAACACACACGCTTCTAAATATTTCCTAAAAGATGGTTATTTTACCAGTTACAACAAAAAACACACGTACACATATGTGCAAGTATATATTACACACACACACCCCATTCTGAATCTACCACTTTCCTGTAGTGATTCCGAATGGGCCTGCATTTTATGGCAACAACCACATTGTCCATAAAACGATTACACAAATACCACATTGTTGACTCATGTACTGTTCCTATACATACGATTAAATGGGGGCGCTAACTATTGAGCTACAGACTATCCCTGGAAGTTTTATCAGATTATCTAAACTCCAGGGATTATGGCAGCACGCAGTAACAGCTTTGTCAAGCAGCAAGCTAATCACCTACTGGAAGGGGGAGGGGGGCTCTGCAGTTAATTGCAACTAGTTGCTTCTCTCCGTTTTGTAGTCCAAGAAAAGTAGCTAATGAAGCTTGGTCAAATGGGTACATCGAGCAGCACAGTACCTGAGCAGTATCTAAGGGATCAGAGTTTGAATTTTACTTTAATTTTTATTTCACAACGAACCCTGTAGGCAGTGCATATTTTTAAAGGGTTTTGCACAGAGTACAACAAAAGACCAGTGGTGCAGAGTTAGGTACAATGCAATGCCAAAACAGTACAAAACCACACAAAACAGTATAATACAATCCTACTGCATTACAGTGTCACTGGATAGTGGATACATGAGAGGAAAACTTTATCAAGTGTTGAGGGACGATGAGGAAAAGTGAGATTGGTTACATCTGACAACAGTAAGCAGCTGATAAGGTACAGTGAGAACTGTGCTCAGGTGTTTTTATTTATTTAAAAATTGATAACTGGGAAAGGCACACTGAGCCGAGGCTCATTTCCAGGTGCAACCGGAAGGGGTGTGGTAGGAAACAATACAGGCAAAAAGAGAACATTACAAACAAAAATGATCGTAGTGCAGCAGTATAGACAGGCTCGGTTACAACGTCCAAAATGAACAACTTACCATTTGACATTCCAGTCAGAGGAAGTGCAGCAAACAAATTATATTTCAGTGAAAGGCTGTCAGTCACTTGAAAGAGTTGCATGTTCCGGGAGGGGGCACAGATGGGTTTGAAAATCAGTTTTAGGAGACAGACAGGTCATTACAATGTTTTGCAAAGCGACACGAGAAGCAGAATTGGCCAAGGGAGTCAGTCTCCCCACCCACCCAGGAAACAACAGGGGTGTTGCTCCACCCCTCTGGTGGAGTATTTGCTATCCACAGGAGTAAGCACTGACTTCAGGGCAGGGGGCAATAAGCCTTGCACTGCTCTTGCCAGTAACAAGGGTATGGTAAAGCATCCTCATATCTAGGTTCAGCCGTTTGCCTGTTGTATTTATCTATTACATTTTGCCCCCTGGCCCCTCCCCAATCCTTCAGGCCCCCAATACCACCCCCGCTGCCAACCAGACTCAGCCCTCACTAACACCCTACCACTAACCAGTCTCACCCCTCGCTGCCAGCTTATAAGACCTTCTCAGAACTGCAGTCATACAAAGAACAGAATCTGACAGCAAACAAAGACTGAAGGCCCATCAAGTTTGTCTTTATTTATTGTTAACCTACCCCCGACCTAGTGCCATGGTGGGTTACATGGGTTTGGGGATAGCAGTATAGCCTTGAGGTTAACAGGCTGTGAATAAGTTTGGTACATCCAGCAGACCTAGGTTTGATTCCCATAACCTCCACTTGCATATTGTGCGACTGTGAGCAAGTCACTTAACCGTCCCAATACTCCCGTTTCACACCTGAAAACAGGCACTTCTGCCTAGTGGGTTGTACCTGGTTACCAATGGGGAAAAAATATAAATAATTCATGCTTCCCCCCAAGAGGAGCCAGGAGTTTAGAGGCCTTGTCTTATCCATTTTTGAACCCATTTAGGGTCCTTGCCCTGCAACATCTGTTGTCAATTTTTTCCAAGGCTCCACCGCCCTTTAAGTGAAGAAGAGCTTCTTCACATCTATCCTGAATGTACCTCCCACCAATCTCCAATCATGCCCCTTCATGACTGCAGCATCTCTATATCTAGCAAACTGGTCCACGTAATTTACCCTATTTACACCCCTTAGGAACTTCTAAATCTCTATCATGTCCTCCACCCCCCTCCGGCCTTCAGTGAGTACACATTCAGGACTTTCTGACATTCCTCACAGAATCAGCCTAGTTTACCCTAAATAATTTTTTATTTTATTATTATGCTTTTTGTTGCCGCCTGGAACCTCCGTCCGGTCATGGACCCTCGCTCCCACCTCCACATTGAACGTGCCCCTTCGATACCCCCTGGCTTGCCCCTCAGGGAGGGGTGCGTGCTGCAACGATGGGACAGGTCCAACGGGCTGTCCTGGAGGCTAACTGAAGCAGAGGGTGGGCTTCATCTAGGCCGGCTGGTGGCGTTATTTTCTCCCTGGTTATGCAGGGGTGGGGACATGCACTGACGGCCAGCATCCACCCTGCCCCAAGCCTACTTGTGGTGCCAGCATGCGCGGTACACCCAGCCACTGCTAGGTGTCTACGTCGCGCTGAACATTATACCCCCTCCCCCCTGGAGAAGGAAAGCAGTCATCGGATGCTCAATCCTTCTTCCACTGGCAGGCCCTCCAATGGCCCAGGTCTGTTCCTGAACCCGGGTCGCTGGTGTCGCAAGCGGAAATCCAACCGTTGCGCCAGTGGGCCAGCTATACCCTAAACAATTTTTGTGAGACTCTGTTACACCGACTCCAGCCTATCCATGTCCCTTCACATACAAGGACCTTAAAACTGGGCACAGTTCTCCAGGTGGAGCCTCACCACTTATCTGTATAGCAGAAGTATCACGTCCCCTTCTCCATACAGTTAAAACCCAATCCTATACACCCCAGCATACTAGATGCCTTGTCCTAGACATTACTGCACTGACTGATTTACCAGAGTGACTGCTGAGGACTCCCAGTTCCTACTTTTCTGCTGAAGTGGCCAGCTTAACCCCTCCCATCCAATACTCCATGTGTGGGTTCTTAATCCCCAGGTGCATCACCTGGCACTTCCTGGTGAAGCATCTTAACTGCCATCACCTCACCTTTCTAGGTCCCTTCTGAAGTTCTCCAACCCGCTTCGTCACTGTCCACCCTGCCGCCGAGCTTTGTGTCAACAACAAAGATAGTACAGTTATGCAAGAACTTACCGTAACAATAGATCTGAGAGCAGCTCTTGCAGCAGGCAACACCAGTAGGACTAAGCCACCAGGTGTTAGGACCACACGGAAAACTTCTAACTAGCAGCCTACAGTGGGAGACTCCCCCGACATCCTACAGTATAAAAGGGGCAGTCCCCTAGACCAACCTAGTTCACCCGGCGGAGACCCTGGAATGGACAGAAAAAGGAGAACTGATGCAGTTCCTCAGAACTAAGAAAAGCGGGGGGCGCTGTGGAGCCCGAGCTAGACAGACGCAGGAAACACAGATCTGCATTGACAAATTAAAAATATAAGATTTTAAATACTTTACAACTTCAAAGCTTAAAAGGTACCTATCGATCGATCTACAACTCAGGAATAGAATGGGCAACCCGAAGAAAAAAGATCACTCCCATACTACAGCTGGAGCTTCGACAAGTTCGGCTAAGCCAGTATCTACTATCAGCAATGAAGGAGAGGAAACTATCCAGACACTAGGCCACAAGCTACAAGCGTTAATATCATCAGTAACGGCAATTAATACAAAACTGGACGGTCTGGCAGGGAAGATTACCCTAGTTGAGACATCTGTGGAGCAATTAAACACAGTGGAGGACTTGCAGCAACATGCGACTAAGTGTAACGCTCCAAACGCTGGTCGCCAGAGGGAAGTACAACTTCTTACAAACCGACTGGAACAGCTAGAAAACCAAGTCAGGAGTGCCAATATAAGGATGACTGGCTTACAGGAGGGGTTAAAAGGAGCCACCCACTACTATTTTTCAAGGACTGGATCCAGGAGCAATTTCAGGGCCAAGGAGACTTCACAGACTGGCGCTTCACCAAGGCCTATAGAATCCGACTACGCGGCAAACAAGCTACTGAGATGCCGCGCGTACTAATGATCGTCGCAGATAGTATGAGCACTAGGGATTCGGTACTGGGACCGGCCAGGAGGTTGGGCCCACTGAATGTGCAGAACCACACGGTGTACTTGTTTCCAGATCTCTCCTTCTCAACCAGGCAACGTCGTAAAAAATTCGATGGAGTCCGTCGAAAGCTTAGGGACCTGGCAATACCACATGCGGTCCTTTTTCCAGCAAAACTGCGTATTGTTCACCAAGATGAGGTTTATGTGTTCACTGATCCGATCGATGCTGGGAAGTGGGCCATTAAGGTAGAATCTCAACGGGCCAAAGTACCTGAGCAGCCATCAGATGGAGAATCTGCAGAAGAAACCTGAGGGAGGTCTTTTGGTGACCTTTTGTGTTACTTTACCTCACCCTGTACTGTGGGATAATGTACCCTTCTTTCTGGGTTGGACCTAATCTGTTATTATTAACTTCAAAAGAACTTTATAAAAGTAAATTAGACATACATAATGAGATGGTGGCCTTAGAGCCCCATCTCTATCTTAAGTTGTAATGGACTTAAGTAAACCGGGAGACTGGCTTTACCTCCCCCGAGCTTTGAATATATGTCTGCAGGATATTGATGCAGTGTTTGTCTTTTTGTTTTTCTTTTTCTATGTCCTTTTTCTCATTCAGACGTCTGCAAAGCCTTTTAGGGGAGTCATATTTTTTTCTTTAGATGTAAAGGTGGACCCAAAGCCCAGTTGGGCATGGCACTTGCAATAAATTTCAGGACTGGACTTTTAGGTTATAATTCCACCTGCTCTTGGGCTACAGCTACACAGTTTTTTTTTCTTCAGACTTTAAGATTGTATTTGATCTTTATTTAGGTTTCCCCCTCTATTATAGGTATAGCTTGGAGAGCCTATAATCCTGTGTATTATAGGAAGTGTTTATTTCCTTACTGTGAATTTCTAATGTATGATTTCCAAGACGTGTAATGTACTTGTACTTAACTACATCTACACTAATAAATATAAAGTATAAAAAAAAAAAAAGAACTAAGAAAAGCAGAGTAGCCAAGAAGAAGAAATAATAATCATGGGGCAGGAGGGAGGGAAAGCAGCGCCTGCTGCAACAGCTCCTCTTGAAGACCTACTGTTACAGTAAGTTCTTACATAACTACTATATTTCTTCAAGGAGGATCCTGCAGCAGGCAACACCATTAGGACCGAGTCCCAAGCAGTATCAGAGCTGACCCGTCAGCAGGGAGTAGGAAGGAAACAGGCAGAGGACATTTAAGAAAGAAGGCCCTGAAGGATTGAAAGTCCGAATCTGGCCCTACACCTAGAGGCAATGTCCAGAACTCCAAGAGGCAGCTGCGCAAATGTCTGCAGAGGACATGTTTCTGAAAGAGGCAACTGAAGCAGCCATACCTCTGGTAGAGCTGTCTTTGACCGGTCCTGGCAAAAGCTTGTCATATTTGCAGTAGCAGTACACAATACAATTGGCTAACCACTTAAACACTAACTGGATATGGAAGTGCCTTCTCTCCTGGGGGCAAACAAAACAAACTGGTTAGTTTTTCAGATAGGCCAGGTGCGATCCAAACGGTACCAGAGCACCCGGTGAACATCCAGAGTACGAAGTAAGGCCTCCCCCTGATTAGAGTACTCTGGATAATAAACAGGCAGGTGGATGGATTGATTCAGTGAAAACTCCGACACCACCTTGGGATTAGTATGCAAAGACATCCTGTCTTTGTGAAAAGCCAAATAAGGCTCTTTACACAACAGAGCCTGAAGCTTGGAAATCCTGAGAGCGGAAGTAACAGCAACCAAAAACACAGGTTACTCACCTGTAACAGTAGTTCTAGGAGTAGTATATGTTGTTCATCCACACTATCTGACACGTCCTTTCCTCTTTAAGAACTGCCAGAAAGTCTTCAAGCTGGCTCCTCCCACCCACCCAGGTGATATATCCCTTGGCTCAGACCCATGATGCCAGATCTTGCTTGCCAGAAGCAGAGTTTGTGTGTGTGTCTCGAAGCTGGGGAGGTCAGGTGGGTGTGTGTGGATGAACAACATGTACACTCCTAGAAAGTGCGGATACGCAAGAACTTACCCCAACAGTAGATCTTCAAGGAATGTCTCTTGCAGTAGGTAATTATTTCTGGGAGGTTCCAGCAGATGGCACTGTCACACAGCAGCTCTTCTGGCAGTCTTTTGCCAGGGACTGCCCGCACTTGACCTCACTTCCCTGCTTCCTATATAAATATGGACAGACCCTGGTAACCTCAGTTCCCCGTCGGATTCAGCCTGCAAAAGCGAAGGCCGAGGGAAACCAAGGCACCAGTGAGTCCCAACCCTAAGTCCCTGGATCAGAATCTGCTCTGTTAGAGAAGGAGGGGGATGGAGGGTGGGAATCGTACCTACTGCAACAGACATTCCTCGAAGATCTACTGTTCCGGTAAGTTGTTATATAACCGCACTATCTTCTACGGAATGGTCTCTTGCAGTAGGTAATTACTTCTGGGAGAATATCCCAGCAGTTACGCCCATGTGGGAGGATGATTATGATAGTATGCCCTGTAGGACAGCATGGCCAAAAGCAGTGCGACGTCAAGAGGCAACATGCAAATTGTAATGCCTTATAAAGGTATGGATGGTAGACCAGGTGGTTGCATTGCATATGTCTGTGATAGAGGTACCTTCAAAACAAGCCGCAGTGACTGCAACAGCCCTAGTGGAATGGGGTTGAACAAGGCCAGGCAGGGGCTTACCGTATTTTTCGTAACAAAACATAATGCAATGTGCTAGCAGGCAAGAGAGGGTGTGTTTTGCAACCAGAAGGCCCTCATGACCTGGGGCAAAAGTAAAACAGTTGTGAGGTTTAGTCCAATTAGTGTTAACGACACAGAATGCAGTGGACATCCATAGTATGTAAAATATGTTCACCAGGGTTGGAGTAATCAGGGTAAAAAAACTGGCAACTCCAAGGATTAATTCAAAGTTTGTTCTGAGACTACTTTAGACAGAAAGGACTGGTGCGAAGCACCATCCAGTCCTTATGAAAGATAAGGTTCTCTGCACGTAAGGGCATGGAGCTCAGATATGCGCCGAGCCGAGGTGATGGCGACGAGGAATAATGTTTTCCATGAGAGGAAATGGAGGGCCCAAGTGGCAGCCGGTTCAAAAGGCTCCACAGTTAATTTTTCAATTATAAAATTCAAGTCCCATGGGGGAGTGAGATGGTGAATAGGAGGTTTTAGATGTAATATGCCTTTCAAAAACAGCTTGGCTAAGTGATGTTGATACAGCAATCTGCCCTCCAATGGTTCGCAGAATGCAGATATGGTGGCCAAGTGGACTTTGATAGAGGAATAGCTAAGACCAGCTGCCGATAAGGAGGCTAAATAGTCCAGGACCTCCGTGAGAGGGCAGGAATAAGGGTCAAGAGATTGGGAGGCTGACCAACTAGAAAACTGTTTCCATTTAGAATTGTAGGTATCCCTGGTAGCTGGTTTTCAGGCGGCAAGCAGAATATCAGCCACCTGGGAGGACACTTGCAATCCATTTATGAATGTGTCCTCATGAGCCAGGCATGAAGACACGGGGTCTTCAGATTGGGAAGCAGGAGAGAGACCCTTGGCCTGCGTCAAGAGGTCCGGCCTGAATGGCAACTGAACAGGTTCTGTTACCGACAGTTACTGTAGTATTGGAAACCATGACTGTCGAGGACATATGGGGGCTATGAGAAGCATTGTGGCCAGCTCCATCTGTATTTTCATTAACATGCGGGAAGGAGAGGGAGTGGGGGGAAGGCATATAAGAAGAGTCCTGTCCAAGGCTGGGACGGGGCATTTGTACAGCTTCCCTTTTTGTTCGGGATAATGGAGAAATATTTGAGGAGCCAGTGGTTCTCTGGGGAGGCAAACAGATCTATCTGTGGAGTGCCCCAGAGACGGAAGAGGCCTTGAAGGACCGAGTAGAGCAGTGTCCACTCGTGAGCGGAGGACTGGCAGCTCATGAGATCCGCTGAAACATCCTGGGAGATGGACAGTCACTAGCATCAAGCATTGTTTGATCACTTCTTGCCAGACCTTGATCATCTCCACGTAGAGGGAGCGAGAATGCGTACCTCCTTGTTTGTTGAGGTAAAACACTATTGTCATGCTGTCTGACTGGATCAATAGCCGGCCAGGAGTCAAGTAAGGACTGAAGGCTGGCAGTGCCAGAAGAACTGCCCTCATTTCAAGAAGACTGATATGAGGGCGACTGTGATCTGAGGGCCACGTGCCTTGAGTTCGGTATGGACAGAGATGGGCACCCCAACCTTTGAGAGACGCATCTGTTAGAACTTGATGAGGAGGGAGGTGCTGAAGGGCATACCCCGGATCAAGGTTGGATCTGGCTGTCCACCAGGTTAGAGCAGACTTGAGGGCTAGAGTCACCCTGATTTTGTCTTCGAATTGTCCTGTTTTCTAGCACCACTGATTTTGCAAGGTCCATTGGATGGGACGCAGCTGAAGGCGTGCAAGTTCCACGGTTGGATTGGCCGCTGCCATATGCCCTAAGACGCGTAATATGAGTTTGGCAGTGAATTTACTGGGACTGAATCTGTAAGGCCAGGCCGATTAGGGTATCCTGATGAGCAGGAGGCAGGTAAGCCTTGGCAACAACCGTGTCCAGTATGGCTCCTATGTACTGGAGCGATTGGGATGGGAGGGGGCTGGACTTTGGCTAGTTCACCATAATCCCAAGATCATGAAACAGTTGAAGAGTCTCCGAGAGGGAGCATAGCAGATATTTCCATGCGTCTGCTTTTATCAGCCAATCATCTAAATAAAGGAAGATGAAATGACCCTTTTTTCTCAATGCCCCTGCTACCACTGCTAGGCATTTGGTAAAGGCATGTGGGGCCAAGGAGAGGCCAGAGGGTAGAGCCAGAAACTGGTAATTTTTCCCGAGCAGGTGGAAGTGCAGGTATTGCTGATGGGCTGGATGGATGGGAATGTGAAGACATGCGTCTGTCATATCCAAAGCACTCATCCAATCTCCTTAGTGCAGGAGGGGCATGATGGATGTTAAGGTAATTTTGCGAAAATGTTTGTACTGGATGTATAGGTTTCAGTTTCTCAAGTCCAGTATTGGTCTAAGGTCTCCAGTTTTCTTGGGTACTAGGAAGAAATGGGAATAGAAACCCTGTTGTTGTGACAACAGGACAGGAACAATGGCCAGTTTGGTTAGTAGGGTGGTAAATTCCTCCTGGAGTAAAGGAAGGTGTTCCTGAGGATAGTGAAGCTCCCGAGGAGGAAGTGGAGGGGATAAGGAAGTCAATTACAGGGTATGGCTAGTTTGGATGATTTGGAGTACCCATTTGTCTGTCATTATTTGTTGCCAAGCCTCCCAATGAAGAGCAAAACGACCCCCTACCGTCTCCAAAGCTTGGAAGAGGAGGTGAGTAGAAAGCCCTATGGAGTCACTGAGAACTGAATTGGCCAGCCCCACCCGTGGGACAGGCACGGGAAGGACATGTGGCAGCCAAGTTGTGTCTTGTGTTTTGATGGCATCCTCGAAAAGTACCCCTATTAGAGGTCTTATAACGGTTACCTCTCTCATTATAACAAGAGTATTGGGCCCGTGGCATATGGTACATGCCTTGAACCGTGCAGAGGGCACACTCAGAAGCTTGGAGGTTATCCAAAAGAATTTGGGTACCAGGGCCAAAGAGTTTGTCACTATTGAAAGGGACATTGACCACTTTATGTTGGATGTCTGGTGCCAGGCCAGAGATGCGAAGCCAGGCATGGTGACGCAAAGCAATGCCGGTGGCAGACAGACAAGTCAAGGTCTCAACCACATCATAGCCTGACCTGAGAAGGTGGCGAGATAGGGAAGTAATGGTTGACATGGTTTGGGAGCAATTGCTCCTCCTCTTGTGAAGGAGGTAGCTTACTGAGGAGGTCTAAGGCCAAGGCACCCAGGTCCTCTGGTATTTAACAATGTGGCCCATATGGTTTAAGATTCCTATATTCATGGTGCCAGAAACGAAGACCTTTTTCCCATGGTAATCAAGTCTTCTAGATTCCTTATCAACAGGCAAAGAACTTACGTGTTTAGGTTTTCTTGTTCGATCATAAGTGGCTGTAATGACCACTGAGTCAGCCCCAGGAATTGAGGACAAATAGAGATGGTCTAAGGGAGCCTAATACAGCTGGTCAGCCGTACGTGGGACAGCCGTAATGGCCAAAGGCTGATGCCATGCATCGGAGATGGCATTCTGATAAGTAGGTATAAGTGGAGCTATGACCATGACAGGCTCCTCAGGTAATTAGAGATATTCAGCCATGTCTCTCTGTTTATCCTGTTCTGTGGTGGAAAACCCCATGACTTTCTGTAGTTGAATCATCATTTCATTGAAAGAAGGGGTCGTCTGGAGGAGAGATGGCCAGAGGGGCCTGCAAATCTTCATTCAGGGAAGAGACTACAGAGTAGGGAGAATCCGGGTCTGGAAAGTCAAAAGTCAGAAGATCTCCTTCCTCTACATCATCAGGCAGTTCCCCCACCAGGTCGGGTTCATCCAGCAAATAATCCTCCAAGAGAGGGGGTTGGGGAGACCAGGGTGGTAGGTCCTGGGCAGCATTAAGCAGTTTAGGTTGGGGGGGGGGGAGAACGCTGAGGGTGATGCAGAGAAGCCTGAGCAGGGGTCTGGCTATAACCCATAGAGTGTAGTACTGTTTGTACTATGTGTTCAATATCCAGCACCTGAGATGGCAGAATAGTAACAGGTGGATGCTGGGAAATAACAGGTGTGAGAGAGAGGACTGGCCAGTATGAGGTCGCCGGACATGCCCCCGGAAAGTACAGATCAGGGTCTCTTTGCATATCTCCTGGACCCCTGTAGGAAGGCACCCAAGAAGGTGAAGGAGTGTTAAGTAAGGCAAATAAAGTGGGTTTGCCCCTGTGAAGTCATGACGTCGACGATGAGCCAGAAGAGGCACTGTCACTGTGGCATCAAAGAGGTGTCGACAGGAGAAGGGCCCCCGTTAACAGAGCAGCTATTTGCTCGACTGTATGATACACAGTGGCCGTTGAAGAGATAAAAAGCCTTTGTCGACAGAATAGCGGTGTTCTGCACTGTTTTTAGTGCTTGAGAAAGCGCCATTGACAAGAGAGTCACTCCCGTCGACGAGGAAGGCACAAATGAACGCTCCATCAACTGTGGACATGTAGCTGAAGTCACCATTGATGTGCGTCATGGCAGGGAGTGTGAAGAGGATTTCTCCTCCTTTTGCTGCCAGGAGTGAGAACCCTGAAGAGGGGGAGCCCTTGGAACGAGCCCCCTGGGTTTCCAAAAAAGAAACTCTCTGTTACATGAGTAGATGCTGACTTTCTAGCAACTGTAGTTGACGAGTTGCTAGATTAAATTCCTGACAGAAAGCACAGGATTTGGTGTCGTGTGTGGGTCCCAGATACCTAACACAACATAAATGGTTGTCAAATCGATAAATCTTCCTGCCACAAGTGCAAGAACGAAATAAGGTTTGCTTGCTTGTAGAAACTTTCTTAGACACTTGTCATTCAAAATCTCGTCGATGACTGCTACACAGATGTTGAGCTAGCTGCTGCGTGAGCTGAAGACAGCGGGAAAATTAACCGAGGTTACCAGGGACCACCCACCTTTATATAGGAAGCAGAGATGTGATGTCATGTGTGGGCAGTCCCTAGCAAAAGACTGCTAGAAGAGCTGCCGTGTGACAGCACCATCTGCTGGAACCTCCCAGAAGTAATTACCTACTGCAAGAGATCACTCCATAGAAGATCTACTGTTACAGGTGAGTAACCTGTGTTTCTAGGGATGTGGATATGTTGTTCTATCAGTGCTCCCATTCATGCATAACTGTATGTGATTCACGTACAAATTATGAAATTCAAGCACATTTTTGTGTGAACGAGGTACACTGCTCCCCCATAATTCTGTTTGAAGTACATGTACCTCACAAAAAATGTTGCAGAAATGGTACACTGAAACCCTGTAATTTAATTTGTATACCAGCAAATATTTGGAGAGGGTACAGTGAACCCCCAGATCTGCAGTCTTAATGGGAACACTGTTCTAGCCACACGTTCTGGCAAACTCCTAGCAGTTCTCCGGGAGGAAGGAGGCAAACTGCACACTGCCTACTTAGGAAATAGAGACTGGAGAACTAAGGCTGCAAAACCAGCATCCCGGCATGACTTAAGTTAGTATGGTAATGGGAAATGAAAGTGTGTGCTGACTTCGACGTAGCAACCCTGTAGATTTCTTGGATAGGGACGTCCCTAGAAGCAGCCATGTTGCAGCGGTATGGTGGCTGGAATGAGCATTGGCCCTCTGGGAGGCTCCCTACCCATCAACCTATAGCAGAGATCAATGCAGGAAGTGACCCACCTGCCAATCATCCACATGGCTGCAAGTCTACCAGGTGCGGCTTCAGCATAGGTGACAAACAGCTGGTGAACCTCTCCCTGAACTCCAGCCATGCGCTCTTTGTAGTAAGCAGGCACTTGCCTCAGGTCCAAAGTATGGTCCCTGTGTTTGGCCTCTGAGGTGTGATTCGGAAAAAACACCAGTAGTATTATCACCTGATTCAGGTGAAACTCCGACACAACCTTCAGGAGGAACTTCAGGTTGGGGAGCAGGAAAGCCTTGTCCCTGTGAAAGCACAGGTAAGGAGACTCCATCGAGAGCACCTGGAGCTCATTGATCCTTCTGGCTGACCCAATGGTCACTAGAAAAGTGGTCTTCCATGACAGGTGAGACATGTCACACCTGTGCATCAGTTCAAATGGCTTGCCCATGAGCTTTGCCAAAAGCAGTAGCAAATCCCATGATGATGGTGGTTTCGGCACCGAAGGGGAATTGTGATCTAGGCCCTTGAAAAAAGTGCCAGACCACCTTCTCCTGCACCACCAACTACTGATCGGCCTGCGCCCGGTAAGCAGAGATGGCTGCCAGATGCACCTTAAGGGTCGTTGACTGAAGTTCCCCTTTAGAGACCATAGGTAGTCCAAAATGCTAGCTACTGGACAGTACAATGGGTCCAGCACCTTGCCCCGACACCAAATGGAGAATCTCATCCATTTGAAGGCATATCATTTTCTGGTCAATTCCTTTCTAGATGCCTCCACAACAGTGAAGACATCTTTGGAGAGACCCAAAATCTGGAACTCTAGCTGCTCAGGAAGCAGGCTGTCAGGTGGAGGGATTGAAGTTCCGGGTGGAGTACCTTCCCCTGATTGATGGAAAGCAGGTCCAGGCATGCTGTAAGATGCCATGGAAGCCTGTTGCTGAGGAGATCAGGGAACCAGAACTGGCGGGGCCAGTCCAGAGCCACCAGGATCACCTGTGTCTTGTCCCTCCTGACCTTGAGAAGCACCTTGTGGATCAAGGGAAATGGAGGAAAGGCATGGAAGAGGCCTGGAGTCCACTGCCCCGAGAAGGCAACCCCCTATAGCGAGCGCAAAACAGCTGCAGCTTTATGTTCTCCCTAGAGATGAACAGGTCCACCTGAGGGACTCCCCACTAGGAGAACAGGCTGTGAACTACCTCCAGATGGAGAGACCACTCGTTAGACGCCTTGCCCATCCGGTCTTAAGGTGTCTATCAGCTGACTGGAGGTTCCTGCCACATGGATAGCTAGGAGATCCGCTAACAGGCTGCGCACGAGAGTCCAGACATGGAGAGCTTCTTTACACAGGGGCAGGGAGTGCATCCTGCCTTGCTTGCTGAAGCAGTACATGGTCATGGTGTTGTCCATCTGGACTTGAACCACTTGACCCTGAACAAACGGAGTGAAAGCAGTCAGCACCAGCTGAACCACTCGGAGCTCCGACAGGTTGATGTGACATCGGAACTCCTCGGGAGTCCAGAGCCCATGGACTCTGTGTTCCCCCAGATGGGCACCCCAACCCAAGAGAGCAGCGCCAGTTGTCAGGATGACCGTCGGCTCAGGGCGGACAAACAGGATCCCTTCCTGCAGATGTTCTGGGACTAGCTACCGCTGGAGGGTGTCCCACATCTTCTAGGTCAAGGTGACCAGCTGGTCGAAGTGACATTTGCACTGAGACCACTGGCTGGCCAGCTCCCACTACAAGGAGTGCATGTCCCAACGGATTCATTGGACCACACTGGTGCAGGCCACCATGAAACCCAGAAGGCGCAGGAAGTCCCGGGCAGGGCGCAAGTGTCCAACCAGAAATGATCAGGAAGAGGAGAGAACCTCCGCCCTGGCTGCTGGGAGCCGGGCTCTGGCTCAGCAAGAGTCAAGCTCTACCCCAATAAAGTGCATCATCTGCAGAGGCACCAGTTCCGACTTGGCCTTGTTGACTAGGAGGCCAGGGTCAATGCAAGTCTGGAGGGACCTGCTATCAGCCAGTAATCCAAGTAGGGGCACACCCAGACCCCTCGGCACCTCAGGTAAGCTGCCACAACTATTATGCATTTGCTGAAGACCCTGGGTGCACAGAGGGTTCCCTCAGCTCAGAAGCGGAGGAACTGTCAGTGGGACAGAAGGATTGGGATGTGAAAAAATGCATTCTGAAGATCCAGGGAGCAAAACCACATGTTCTGCTTGAGAGATGGTATGATCAGAGACAGAGTTAACATCCTGAAGGTACGAGACCTGAGAAATTTGTTCAGGTTGTGCATAGCTAGAATGGTGCGCCAACCCCCCCCCCCCGTCTGTTCTGGCACCAGGAAGTACCTGGAGACAAACCCTGAGTGTGCCGGATGATCCGTAACTCTGATCATGACCTTCCTGCGAAGGAGCTGGGCTGTTGTCTCAAAGAGCCAACAGAGTGTCTGTAGATACCAAGTCCTCCCACGGGGCTTGGCTTAGCTGGGAGGGTACTGCTCGAACTCCAGAGGCAGACCCCGACCAACCACTTCCAGAACCCACCTGTCCATGGTGACAGCGGACCAGGCAGAAAGGAAGTGGTGGAGCCGGCTCCCCACAGGAGAACCCAGGGAAGGTGTGACAGGCATGAGAGTGGCAAGCCCCTTCCCATCACTGTGCAGGCTTGGAGGAGGAGGATCTGGCTGAGGAGACCCCAGGTCCCTTCCCTCCAGGCTTACAGACTTGGGTTGAGGCTGCCAGTGTTTAACCTGCTGGCCCTTCTGATGCTGGGCTGATTTTGCCGTAGGAGTAGAAGGCTGAAAGGGCTTGTGCTTCTGCTGCCGGGATCCCTTGGGGTCCTTCTGTACAGAGTGCACAGAGTCCAAGGTGGCACTGTATTTCTCAATCCACTGGAGATAAGCATCCACCCTGGGACCGGACAGGTCAGTGCCCAGGAATGGTACATCCACTAGCTGGTGCCCAGTGTCTGCCGTGAAGGTAGAGATCCTCAGCCAAGCCCTGCAGCGCATGGCAACTGCAGCCACCACTGAGCGGGAACAGGAATCTCCCACAGACTTCTCGTCGGGTGGACGGGAGTGCAGGGAGGAATCCTCTGACTCCAACAAGTCCGCATAGAGCGGCCTACCACCCAAGTCACTCTCTGCCCGCTGTGGGTGGTCAGGTGTCAGAGCGACAGACCTGACAGTTGATGGGGAAGCCCCTTCTCCAGCTGAACCCCAGTCATCGGCTGTTTGGGCTGTGGTTCCATCATGACTGGCGGAGAGGCCAGCTTCGGCCGAGCCGAAAAGGTCCAAACTGGCATCTGAGGAGGACGAGGATGAGTAGCAGCGATGCCGCTTCACATGGTGTCAAGAGTGAGACCTGTTCAACCCAGAGGATGAGGATGACCTAGACCTTGACCATCAGGGGTTCCAACGGGGGATCTCGGAGGGAGCCAGGGTGTGCCGCAGCTCCTTCTGGTCTAGGTCGGTGACCAGAGGGTCTGGTTGAGTGGGCTGTCAACTCTTCGGTGGTCACCGGCAGGTCTCAAGTCCTGATTAAGGAGTTGTTGACCTCTTCTGATGACAACTGGTCGACTGGGTTGAAAAAGATCTTCGCCGTGTCGGCCGGCATCTCGACCTACTGGCCCATTGGGGTCTCCGTGAAGCCAGCGGCCTTGGCCGCAGTTTTGACCACAGTCAAAACCTGTGAATCCTGAGACTGAGAATGTTCCCAGTCCCAAGAATGTCGATGGCCAGTCTTCTCTTTCTTCAACTCCTTCTGTGAGTGGGAGCAGTGCGAACCCAAAGGGCCCTCTCCCTTGGTCAGGAGAAACTGGCACAGCTCCTTGAAGGAGCCTGAATAGGTGGAGCCCAACTTGAGTGAAACAAAAGCCGATGCCAAAGAGGACAGTGTGGCAGCCCAAGTCACCTCCTCCTCGAAGGCCTTGAGTCACTCCAGCTGCTCGGCGGACCCTGCAGCCACTGAGACCACTCGACAGGCTTCCTTGGATTTGATCAGCGGATGACGTTTTTCCGGGCGGCCCAACTTTAGGCAGGCAAGGTAGTCCTTGAGGACAGACGCGTGAAACAACCGGCAAAAAATGCAGGCCTGGGTATGATTTTCGTGGTCCAGGCAGTAACGCATGTGTCATGGGGGTTGGTACACATCTGCCCGCACAGCACCAACGAAATCCGGGAGGGGACTTTTCCTCCCTCATGGTCGTGATCAAAAATCATTCTGAGAACGAAACTCTAACGAGTTTAAGTTTTGGAATAAAATCTGAAGAATTAAGCGCCAGGGCCTACTCAATGCAGGAACGGTAAGGAGGGAATCTGCTTCTTCCGGGGAAAGGAAGATCTGGCGTCACAGGGCTGAACCGAGGGATATACCACCCAGGTGGGTGGGAGGAGCCAGCTTGAAGACTTTTGGACAATTCTTAAAGGGGAAAGGACATGTCAAATAATGCCAGATAATATGGACAGAATAACATATCCACGTCCCTAGAAACAACGCTTTCCATGACATGAAGCATAGCTCACTGCTTGCAGCTAGCTCAAAGGAAGGCAAATGAGCTTTTCCAACATAAGTAGAAGATCCCACGTTGGGGCAGGATCCCTAATGGAAGGCTTCAAGTGCAACATACCCCGCAAGAAAAAGTGTGGGAAAGATCCAGTTGAGCAACTGCTTTGCCCTCAACAGGTGCATGGCACGCAGAGATGGCGGAAAGGTGCACCTTAAGTGAGGAGCATCACAGGCCTGAGTCAGAGAATGACAAGAGGTACTCCAGGATGAGATTTATCAAACAGGTGAATGGATCCAAGTGCCAAGCTGTGGCCGAAATGGAGAAGTGCTTCCACTTCATGGCATAAATGGCCCTCGTGGAAGGTTTCCTAGCAGCCACTAAGACATCTGCCACCCAGGAAGAAACTCCAAAGCAGGCAATAGCTAAGTCTGCAGGAGCCATGCATGGCGATGCAGAGACTTGAGGTCCAGATGGACCAGAGTGCCCCTGCTCCTGGGAGAGCAAGTCGGAGCACAGGGGCAAGGGGATTGGAGGCTCCACTGCCAGTTGCTGCAGTAGTGGAAACCATATCTGACACAGCCAGTAGGGAGCGATAAGAATCATCTCCACCCTCTCTGACTGTAGTCTGAGAAGAATCCTCTGCAGAAGTGGGAAGGAAGGTGTATAGAAATCTCCTTGTCCAAGAGAGAGACACCACATCACGCCAGAAAACACCAGGCCCTGGATTAAGCCAGCAGAAATTGGGCAGTTTTGCGCAGAGTAGGGACTCAAAAAGGTCCAGCTCTAGACGAACCCACCTGCCGAAGAGGTCTTCAACCATGGAGGACAGAAGTTCCCACTCACGAGCCTTTGATCCGGACCTGCTTAAGTGGTCGGCTAGGACGTTTTGAATGCCTGGAACATGTACAGCAGCTAGTTACAGGGTGTGCCCCAAGGCTCAGTACCAGACATTCATGGCCTCTCTGCAAAGGGGGTAAGAGTGAGCGCCCCAGCTTGTTGAGGTAGTAGACCACACACGTCTGTCTGTACCAGGAGCGGGCTTGGAAGAAGATGGTCTGGAGGACCAACATAGCATAGAGGACTGCCCGCATCTTCCAGAACACTGAAGTGGAGATGCTGTTCACTCTCCAACCAAACCCCTTGAATCTGCCGACTGGCCAAATGGGTACCCCAGCTCAGGCCTGAGGCATCAGTTGAAAGAATCTGCTGCTGAGATTCTGCCCCGAAGTGAATCCTTTGAGGAGCTTGGAAGGGTTCTGCCACCATTCCAGGGTCTGCCTCACTGGGTTGGAGACTAGAAACAGCTGATCTAGGTCATCTATGCGTTGGTTCCACTGGACTAGAAGAGTCCATTGAGGCACTCTCATATGCAGGCGGGCAAGAGGAACTGTGGCTACAGCTGCTGCCATGTGCTCCAGCAGACACAGAAAGGATCTGGCTGGGACCTGACTGGAGGAAGATACCAGCTGGGCCTGCGCAATCAGATGTTCTGCCCTGTCCTGCAGCACGAAGGCTCTGCACTGTGAGGAATCTAGGACCACTCCGATGTATTGGATGCACTTGCAAGGCAAGAGACAAGACTTGGGATGGTTCAGAGTAATCCCCAGGAGCTGGAATAACTGAAAGGTGGACTCCAGGGTCTGAATTAACTGAGCACTGGAGGGGGCTGTCAGCCGGTCGTCCAGATAGGGGAAGACAAAAAACCCTGGTCTCTGAAGAGCTGCAGCCACCACTGCTAGGCACATGGAACAGAGGACAGGACAAAGGGGAGGGCCCAAAACTTAAAGTGGTCCCCCGGGAAACAAAAGCAGAGGAACCATTGGTGGGGGTGGGAAAACCAGAATATGGATATAGGCATCCTGCATGTCCAATGAACAGAGCCTGTCCCCCTGGTGAAGGAGAGGCATTAACCCTTAGAGGGTGACCATCCTGAAATGCTTGTATTCTATGTAAAGGTTCAGGCGGCCCAGATTCAGAATCGGTTTCAAGTCCCTCGTTTTCTTGGGGACTAGAAAGAAGCGGGAATAAAACCCCTTCCCTCTTTGGGCCAGGCTCTTTGGCCTTTTTGCACAGTAGCACCTGAATCTCCTCCCGAATGAGGGTGATACAGGCCTAGGGGTAATGGGAGTGCAAGGTAGGGCTATCTGGAGGAACCTCTAGAAACTCCAGCATGTGCCCCCTTTCTATGATCTGAAGTACCCATTGGACTGAAGCCACGGTGTGCCACTCTTCTAAGTACAGGGAAAAGCAACCCCCGAGGCCTCTGTTGGAGGGGGTGGGGCGGGCAAGGAGTCATGCTGTGGCACTGGGGGTGAGCAGAGAGGCTGGGGGGACTCTGGGGGCCCTAGGAGTGGAGGCTCCCGCTAGCTGGGTAGAAGCCTTGCACTTGAATGCACTTTTTGGCTACTGTCCCTTGGACTGCTGTTTAGGGGGCTGGCAAAAGGGTTGGTGTTGGGTGGACCTGGGCTGATAATGGTACATGGAGTGCACCGATCTCAAGGCCTTACCAGACTCTTGGAGACCAGAAATTATGTCCTGGGCATCACCCGCCAAAGAGGACAGAACCCTGAAAAGGGGAGTCTACGATTTTCATCTGCAGATCGGGTGTGAACCTTGATACCCTGAGCCAGGAGTGACGGCAGATGCAGACTCCTGCTGCTGCTGCCCACCCAGCTGTGTCAACAGTGTCATAAGCAGCCCTTAGAACATGACTGCCCACGTCTGAGCCTGACTTAAGAAGCTGGACCAGCTGCGCCTTCACAGGGTCCTACCAGCTCCAAGGCCTTGTCCCATAAGGCAATTTGATACTGGACCATATGGGCCATGTAATTCTGGGTCAGGATGGTGTGATAGGGTGGGTGACCCTACCCAAGTTGGAAAACTGTAGTGATGATTAAAGCAGCTCAGCTTCAACAAAGTTTACCCCATGATGCCTAGTTAGGGATGTATATAGCATGCAGTAGTCCCTGGAAATAAAATAAAGTTGTAGTTACCTTTTTCCTTCTATGTAAGTTTGTTGTACTTTATATTTTGTTTATCTTTGAGCCTTGATAGCTGGCCACTATCAGGGTAGTCTTCAATCTAGATCGTGTTCTGAAATCCCCACAAAGAATGTGGCATGCTGGTATATAGAGATCACCATAAGAAGTATTACATGAGGGTTTGCTTTTAAATAAGAGTAAAAGAAGCTGTCCAAGGGGTATAATCTGCCAGCTAACAAATGAATAAAGTTCTCCTTGCTGTAGAAACTCTCAGCACGGCAGTTTGGCTATGTAATGGGAGGATGCAACCCCCCCCAGTACAAGTGTAACAAAGTGCTGAGCAGTAAATCCAGGCAAATATACCTGTGCTAAATAGTTTTCTGTTTGCAGGCTGCTGCTGATTTTAGGAAACAGTTGAGACTATATTTCTGTGAAACAAAATATTATATAAGGAAGCATTTGATAGCTTTAAAAAAAGAAAATACAAAATCACACATGCCCCTACAATGCAAAGCATCATGGGCTGCATATGCAAATCACCACAGAATGTTATGCTGGCATGTGTGATTTTGTATTTTCTTGAAACTTGGCTTCCCAGCCAAATGCCCTTTGGGGTAACCCTTGCCTCAGTGTTTGCACACAGAGGTTCTTTGTCTTTAAAAAAAGAGATGTATATAAATTATAAAAGTACATACCGGATAACAGTTAAAGGTTGAGTTCATCTCTAGAAGAATCTATGCTTTTTAAAGGTAGTTTGTACCTGGAAGCTGGGAGTTCAGAGACTCCTGGGTCTGTGTTTCTGCTGCTGCTATCTCAGCAGCTGCAGCCATTTTAGAAAGATGTTCCCTTAGGGAAGGGCTGGCCCTTAATTGCATTAGTATATAGGGAAGGCTTGGGTCTGGTCCTGCCAGGAAGTGATTAGTTTAAAGGGATGAAATTTCTGAAAAGGATTTGTTTGTATGTTATGTTTATGCTTTTGTAAGGGGCTTAGCATTGTGTAACAATTGCCCCTATATATGTATCCTGTATATTTCTTTGAAAATAATGCAGTTGTGTGAATTATAAATCTGGTATTCCTTTAATTGTTTAATAGAACATGACTGATTAAATCATGTGATACCTGAGCTCTATATAAGAGATGCTCAGGTAACCTACTATTTAGATTTACTTTGGGCTGAGGAGCAGAGAGGAACCTCAGGGAGAAGCAGTGTGGAGCCAGAGAAGCAGCCAAATGTGAGAGAGACATGCAGTGTTGAAGTACTGAGATCCTGGTTACCCGAAGGTGAGGCAAGCTTAAGGTGGAGCTCAGGTTGAAAGTCCTGTAAAGCCTAAAAGTAAGGAGGAATCACTGTGGCCTGGGATTGGCCCTGGACCTCCAAAGGTCAGGTTTGGGCTACCTGGATGCTAGAAGCTGCTCACTTGGAATTTACCAAAGGGAGAGGACTCAGACTGGTGAAGCTGCAGAGGCCTGAGTGGGCAGATACTCAGACTGCAGAGGAACTTGCAGAAACCCAAGGGGTATTGGCAGGGTGACCATACCATGCGATGGGTTCAGCTCCTGGTCTCTAGAGGGCATTGTAAGGTCCAACTGCAGTGTTCTAGTGAGGGGGTCTCCTAGCTAAACTCCCAGCCCATACTCTTTATTGTTTTTTTTTTTTATAGTAACCTGACAAAAGTTTACATCTGAAGATGCCATCTGTATAAACCTGGCAATAAAACAGCACCTCAGGGTGTTTCACACAATATTTTATGATTCCTGCTGTCTTCATGAATCGAACCCCGCGACAGATGGCCAGAAAGGCAGACACATAGACACACTTGCCAAACTGATTAATCTGGTGAGACTCCTTGTCAGGGGAGTTGGGCACTGAGGTGCCTGGGTTTCTTGGTGCGGTCATGGGTTGCATTCATGACCACTGAATCCTCCTCTGGTTGCTCTCCCAGATAGGGCCTGCCAACTGGTGCATAATACAGTTGGTCAGCCTTTTTGGCTATGGCTGGAGTGGAACAAGGATGGTTCTGGCTGGCCTTAGTGATGTCCTCATATGAATCAATGAGGGACGGCACTAACAGAGGGAAGAGTCCCCTTTTTGCGGAGGTAGATCGCCAGATGGTGGCATACGGGGTCTAGCTCCTCCGTTTCCCACCCCATCGGGGATTGTACAGATGTGACAGCCATGATGAAGCACAGTAATGTCGTCACAAAATCCTGCATGACAAAAGGGCTTAACTGACATCGACTTACAATGGCCCCTGCAGTAAACTGCAGCATTCTGTAATATTCTGCAGCATTTCTGTGCTTCATCCTGGCTTGGCATATCTGTATGTGCCTCATGACATCCAGAAAGGTGAGATCATCAGGGGGAGACCTAGGAGTCTCCTTGGGGGCTCAGGATCATCAGAGGGGCCCCTAGAATGATCCAAGTCTTCGGAGAAGGAATCCCTAGCAGACCGGTCACTCTCAGGGACCAGCATCAGCGGAAGACAATCCCCCTTACGATGGTCTGTACGACTGGTAGAGGGTCCTAGAGACCCGGGATGGCTAGGGCCCGCACATTCATCTCAGGGAGGAGGGTTCAGAGAAGAAGAGGCAGGCTTCCTGGGAGTATCCTTATCCTTCATAAAGGCCCATCAGGCTGAAGAAAAAGTGTGTTATAATCCATCTGAGAAGGTGGATTATATGTTGGGTAAGGGTACTGGGAAGGTGGTGTCAGATACCCCAGTATTACTATTCACAACTCGCTCTCCCTAACTCTCCACACTGATAACACGGCCAAAGCTACCAAAAAGCACATAGGGCTGCTTTATCATCACAAGCATAGCCTCTCCCCTGAAGCCCTCAGCACAACTGTTCACAGTTCTGTGGGTTCCCTGATGGGCTACCGGCTGCCTATATATGGTTCTGCCACAGATACTGCTCTCTGGCACATAAAAACTGCACTCAACAAAGCCTGCCGGCTCACCTTAGATGTGCATCGACTGACTCACACCTGTGATCTCTATGTCAGGGCACACTGGCTCACGTTCAATGGCAGACTACAATATCAATGCTGCCTTCTGGCCAAAAACATCTGCCTTGGTCAGCTACCGCCAGGGGTCCAACAACTTCTGGTTCCCAGCAATAATCCATGGCATACCCGAACACCAGTCCTTCCTAACTCCGAAATATCAAACATCTTAAGCACAAAGGTTCTTTGCTTACCATGCACTGCTGTGGTTCAACTCCCTCCAGGAGAACATTGCTCACCTGCCCACACTGGGTACTTTCAAAATGAACTTGAAGCTCCTTTTGATATGTGAATCTCAATGTGCCTGCTATGGCTAGCACCACCTTTCCACCCCACCCCCCCATCACTACTTCTATCCCTGCCCCTCAACCTTCTCTCCCCTAAGTGGGCCCTCCTGCCCCCAAACACACACCTAGCACCCTCTGCCTCCAGTCTAGTCGCCTCCCTCCGATCCCTACTGCTATACTGATATTACGCTCTCCTACTGCACACTGCACTTGGCTCCTCCCCTTCACCCCTTTTATTCTTTAGCACTTAGCAACGCTCCAAACAACTTCTTGTTTGCGGACAACTGACTGGTTTCACCGTTGTGCACTGTAAATTGTCTTTTTCCTGTGACCTGTGCTATGTTTGATATATAATCCTGTTTGTTTACCTTTGTAATTCTGAAATCCTTTGTATAATTTCACCTATCTGTTGTATTGAACTGCTCTGATGTGGAACCTATGTAAAGAGCTCTGAGCTCAAATGGTTTTCCAAGTACTGAAATACATACATACATACATACATACATACATACATACCCCGGCATTGGGTAACCTGGCATTGGTCCCTGGGGCATCGGGTATCCGTCAGTCCTCGAGGTGTTGGGTAACCAGGAGTCAGGTATCCCGGTGTTGGTCCTTGAAGCGTTGGGAACCTGGGCGCCAGTCTCTCAAGCGCTAACTAGGACTGCCTGAGGGCCAGCCGGCGCTGGCTGCTAAAGCAGAGGTGACGACGGCTGAAGAGTTGTAAGGGTAGACGCTGGCAGAGCATGTGTCTGCCAGACAGCGAAGGCTAATGCCGGGTCCAGCCGGTGACAGCTAGACCCCGAAGGAGATGCGGGTATCTGTAAAGGTGAGTTTGCTCCCGACTGAGGCAGAGGCATCGCCTGTGTGGATGAAGAGGTGAGTGCTTGTTCCTGGCGATGCTGAGAGGCGCCAGTCCCAGATTCGGGGACAGACGTTGGCAACACCAGGACTGGGGGAGCAATGGGCAAGGACCCACCACCTAAGGAGGAAACCCCAGCTGAGCCAACTGGCTGAGGACCCGCAGGGAGTAAGGGCCTGAACATCAGGGGCTGACAGGCAGGGGGACGAAATCTGATGCCCCAAGGAGCCACCACATGAGATAGAGATGAAGGCATGTGGCTGAGAAACTGGCAGCCCTGTAGGAGTAAGGGCTGCTGAAGGAGGAGGGGCCGACCTCCTACGGGAGGAAAACCTGGAGGTGGCTGCCGGCTTATGTGGTAACCAAGAGCACCAAGCTGACTGGGGCCGGCCCCTGTACTTGTCCCGGTGTTTATGCTTCCCACTAGACTTCTTTTTCTGGGTAGGAGAAGAAGTAGATGCCCCGGAGGCCGGGGAAGCAGAGGAACTGGTTGGAAGTCCTGGCAGTGCTGGCAGGCCTTGGGGTCTTGTTCAGGGCCTAAGCAGAGCAGACAAGAAGAGTGGCCATCCTTGGAGGGAAGCTGCTTGCCACAAGCACACTTCATAGGACAGTCTGAAGACGAAGCTGGAGAAGAAGACAAAGATCAGAATAACACCGAAAAAGTGATGTTTTTGAACGAAGAATATAAAGTGCGAGTAAAATGGCAGTCATCTGAAGCACGCGTCCATGGAAGTCAGACGTCTGCGGGTCGATGACGGGAAATGAACTGGGGTTGGTCTGGAGGACTGCCCCTTTTATACTATAGGACAGATGTCAGCGTGCAGACGTCGGGGGCAGTCCCCCGCTGTAGACTGCTACCTAGAAGTTTTCCATGTGGTCTTAGCATCTGGTGGCTTAGTCCTACCAGTGTTGCCTGCTGCAAGAGCCCCCTCGAAGAAAGATATGCATCTTTCCCTGGATACCTTCCCCATATCACTAAAGAACATATAACATTGGACAGGTCCCAAGACTGACCCCTGCGGCACCCCACTCATGATCCCCATATCCCCAGATCTGACCCCCATTTACTACCATCCTCTGCTTCCTTCCCCTAACCACTTTCCACCCACTTCACTAGTACCTTCTCTACTCCCAAGTCCTATCTTTTTAACAGCCTGTTGTGTGGCACGAAATCTAAGGCATTGCTGAAACCAAAGTATAGCAAATCAGCTGCCTGGCCTATGTTTACCACCTTAGTGACCCAGTCAAAAAATACAGATCAGGTTGTTCTGACATGACCTACCATCACAAACCTGTTCTGCTTGCTGTCCTGCAGTCCATTATCTTCCAAGTAGGCCACTAGGCCTGCCTTCATGATGGTCTCTGTCAGTTTACCCGCAACGGAAGTAAAGATTAATCTGAAGTTGCCTGGGCCCTCCTTGTCCCGCACTTGTGGAGTGGGACTACGTCCACAACTCTCCAATCCCCTGGTACTATCCCCAACTCCAGTGAGTCATTACACAGCTGGGTTAAGGGCTCTGCCAGCTCTGATGCTAGTTTGCTAAGGACCCTCTGATGCAGGCCATAAGGGCCCGGCAACCTGTCTACCCTAAGGGCCACTAACCCTTTCCTTACGTTCAGGCATGATTACCATCACCCCTAATTCCCTCTGGCCCCCAAAATATAGCCAGCTTGATACACCACTTTCCGGTAGAGGTCCAGCATTCTCAACCAAATAATTGTTACGGAATTTCTGCTCATCCTTTTCCACCCACCCATTCAGCTAGTCTCATAATCTCTCCCCTAGCCTTCCTCTCCTCCCAAATACACCTGAAAATATTAATTTTCCCCTTTCTTCACACCCTCAGCAACTTATAGCTCTGTGGCTACCTTTGCTCGCCTTATCGCCACATTCACTCGTTTTAGTCTGGCCAGATATTGCTCTCATTCTTCCTCCCCTTTGTACCTTATGAAGGCCTTCTTCCTGGAACACGTGTCCCTGCTGGGGGGCCAAGTCCAATCGCTATCAAGGTGCATCTCCTAAATACAACCTTACTTCCTGTTCCTGTGTATCAGCTGGTGCTCGCTGGTGGCCTCTCTGCATTTGGGAGGAGAGAGAGCTCCCTTAGATGTGGTGGAGGGGCTCCTATGCTGTTACTCTGGGGGGGGGGGGCCTTGGTGTGTGAAGGGGCGGACTGCAGGGCCATCCATCCAGTGTACTGGTGTGGCATTTCTGCCTTTCTCCCACCCTCTCTACAATCTCCTGTATGCTGTGGCTGGCCTAGGGAGGGTGCCTGATGTCTCGTGCTCAGCCAAGACATCAAGGCACTTCCACTAGCCACCACCAGGAGCTGTCACAAAGTGGGTAGTGAGTACCCTAAAAGCAAATCCAACCTTCCAGTGTGACAGGGTGATTCACCATTGCTTGGTCCAAGGAGCTGTGTGTGTGTGTGTGAGTGTGTGCGCGCGTTTTTTTTGCCACATGCATGCTCGTCCTACTCTAGGCCTGTCTGCACTCATTTGGCCAGGATGAACACCCAGTCCCATCACCCACCACCAGATGAAAGGTGTCAGGATCAACGGTGAGGGGTCAGAGTGTGTCCAAACATCACTCAGATTGATAGTTTTGAGACCCCCCCCCCCGATTTTGTCCCGTCTGCTGTCTATCCACTTGATGGTCCTACTGATGCGTCTGTCAGCCCAGAATGTCTCACTGGAGCCCCAGGACAGAACAAACTCCCTGGCTCTCCGCATGGATCGCTGCGGTGCTGGAGGTGGCACCATCCTCAGCCTGGGCTGGTAATCACTGCCATAAGCATCATTATTTTACAGCCCTTTCCGCATGTCCCAGGTCCACTTACAAACTCAGGTCACGCGCTGTGCCGCCACTAGGCCAACATGCGACCCTTAGTTTGTGTTTCCTGGAAGCTTCAAAGTCTAGGAAGTCACCTGATCCTTTAGAAAACAAAAAAGGCCTCGTCAACCTGAATGCTGCAAACTGAATATGAAATTTAATTTGCTGCGTTTGGGAAAAAAAAAAATTAGCTTACTCACCTGTAACCATAATTCTAGGAGTGGAATACAGTTCACATCCACACACTGGCAGCTCCATTGCAAGTGCTGATTTGTCAAACGTTTTTAACCCTAGACCTACCACCAGACTGGTATACCCTCCGGCTCTTCCCCGTGACGTCATATCTTGCAAACTGGAAGCAGAGATCAATGTGCCACTTGCCAAGGGAGGGCAGGTGGGTGATGTAGATGTGAACCATATGCCACTCCTAGAATTATGGTTACAGGTGAGTAACCTAATTTTCTAGGGGCGTGGATACAGGTTCACTATCTACACTGTGGGAGAATTCCAGCAGTTCTCCGGGAGGAAGGGGCAAGGTGCTCACCCCTACTTGGTGAATAAAGAGTGAAGAACAGAGGACTCAAATGCAGCATCCCGATGAGACTCAAGGTTGATGCTCTAATGGGAAATGAAGGTGCGTGCCGACTTCCAGGTGGCAGCCCTGCAGATCTCCTGGATAAGGATGCCCCTGGAAGCTGCCATCAAGGCAGTGGTACGTCATGTGGTATAAGCCCTAAGTCCTGCGGGAAGCTCCCTACCAGCCAACCTATAGCAGAGGCTGAAGCAGGATGTGATACACCTGTCAATCATCTACTTAACTGCTGATCTGCCAGGCGCAGCTTCAGCATATGTTACAAAGAGCTGGCATACCTCAACCCAAAGTCCAGCCATGCGTTCTCCATAGTAAGAGAGCTCCCTCCATGGTTACAGAGTATGTAGCCTGCAGTCAGCCTCTGAAGATGGGCTGATAAAATATACAGTGCCAGAAGGTTCATTACCTGGTTAAGGTGGAACTGCGATACAACCTTCTGGAGGAACTTTGGGTGGGGGCGAAGGACAAACTGATCCCTGTGGAAGGCCAGATATGGAGACTATACCGATAGTGCCTGAAGCTCACGGTTCTTCGTTTTTGACGTGATAGCCACCTAGAAGGCCATCTTCCGTGACAGGTGTGACATCGCACTCTCATTCGTAGGCTCAAATGGCTTTTCCAGGAGCACAGCCAGCACCAGCAGTAGGTCTCATTATGGTGGTTCACGCACTGGAGGGGACAGGTTGTCCAGGCCCCTAAAGAAGCACCTGACCACCTTCTCATGGGCCACCATCGAATACCAGCCCACGCTCGGTATGCAGAGATGGATGCCAGGTGCATCTCGAGGATCATCACATGCAGCCCCAGCTAGGAGAGGGACCACATGCTCTCAAGGATACTAGCCACAGGGCAGGCAAGGGGATCAAGCTACCTGGCCCGACACCAAACAGAAAACATTTTCTATTTAAAGGCACAGCATCGGTGAGACAGCTCTTTTTGAGAGGCCGCCACAATGTGAACACATCCCCCAAAAGACCCAAAGCCTGGAACTCTAGCCGCTGAGGAATCGGGCTGTGGGGTGCAGGGACTGAAGGTCCAGATGCAAGACCATCCTCTTTTGTCTGGTCAGCAGGTTCAGGAGAAGAGGCAACCACCATGGAGGCCTGCTGCTAAGGCTGAGGAGTCCCGGGTACCAGACCTGCAATGGCCAGTCCGAAGCTATAAGGATCCGACTCCAAAATATTTTCCAAAGAGCAATTCATACCTTTTTTTTACTGAGTGCCAAAAATACCCTTAAAAGCTCAACAGACGCCCATAACGCTTGCCTAACACGTTTCTGATCCTCCAATCCTTTATCAAAGGCAACTGAAATATTTCACACATTCCTCTTAAATATGTCCATGGGTAATGAAGTCACATGACGTCAGAAATTACAATAGGTTTTGGTAGCCGTATTCTTGCACATTAATGACTAAACAACAGCAATACGTATTTACAATCACTTAAATATAGATGCAGTGAAAAAAGTGTAATAAGTGCAAAAACCACAACATAAATTGCCCCCAAATATAGGGCTACCACAATCGGTTTAAAAATATACCTTCTAACATGCCTAATTTATCACGTTCTGTTACAAATAATCTGAAATGGCACAGAGTTATAGACCAGAAGATCACATGTAACTAGACCCCTATAATTCCATACAAATGGTCTATACTGTATATAGAGCTCCTGAACAGACAAATTAGAGAGGAGATTTACACTAAAAACAAACAGTGTTATTGTCTAGCAGGTGCAGATTTACTAGAAATTAGTCACCACCTCCAGGGTTTTCGGTATCGTCCTGGCCCGCACCTAATCCAAAGCCTTTTGAAAAGTTAAAAAGACAAGCATAAAGAGAAGCAGTTAAATTAATCCAGGGTATAAATCATTGCATAGTGCAACTTATTTCAGAAAAAGGTTTCAGTTCGAACCCTGCATTTAAACTGGATACTTCTGTGGCTTGCAGGCTTACAATCTAAAAACATTCCCAGTACAAGGATTATTAAAGTCTCTCCCCTCTAGGTTTCAGGCATACTGTTTCCCAGCTTGTTAGTAGCCTCTTGTACATGTGGCGCAGTTGCACACACGGTGTCACCACTTAACTATTGCTCTGCAATGCCCCCCTACTCTGATTCTGAAGCTCAAGTTCAAGTTTATTGCAGGAAGACTCCACTGAGCAAGCTCATCCCACAAGGAGGTCCTGAGGCATGTACACAGTCACGGAGACGTTACATAACAAGGCATCACTGATTATAAGTAAACAAAGTGCAAACATACTCATGTAAGGCATTTCATAGAAAGAAACATCATTATAAAGCAATGTACAGTTAAGGAACATTTGATTCATAGTGTTCAAGCAATACAATGAAGGGTTTATAAACACAACACTGGTATAAAATAAATATGGTTAGTGTACAGTGACAGGAGAGAGAGGATAATTGGGAGGGCTGGGTTGCAGATTAACAGAAAGCACGGATGGAAGAGGGTTAGAATGAGTAAGGGGGAGTAAGATATAGATAGGAAGTCAAGGTGGAAGAAGGTAATAGGAGCAGGTAAAGAAATCATATAGTTTAGCCGCAGTATACATTTTGCAGGTTAGGAAGTTTCAGTCCTGACTTGGACTAGAGCCCGAGGAGTCGAAGAGCATGGAACACACATAGGGGTAGGGGAGAGGCTTAATAACAGCTACAAGTATCTTACTGTTGATGCCGCTAATGCTTTAGAGATTAACTGAGACAATGCTAGTTAATTTCAATACAGATTGGAGTTGGTTCCATATAGAAGGAAGAGCATGCGAAATAGCTCGTTTGCCAAAGGTAGTAAGAGTCCTAGGTACGACAAGCAGGATGAAGTCTGATTTCCTAAGAGAATATGCACTGTGGGAAATGCAGATAAAAGACGTTGGATAGCTCGGGAATTTGTGCAGGAGCATCTTAAGGGTCCAGATACCAGCATGAATCAGACATCTGGTGGTGAGAGATGTCCAACCAACAGCTGCGTACAGATCACAGTGGTGAGTTCGGAATGGGGAGCTGGTGATGAACCATAAAGCACGGTGATAGAGGACGTCCAGCTTGCCAAGGCTTGAGATTGCAGAGAAGGTGTAGATTAAATCTCTGTAATCAAGTAAGGGAAGGAATGTGGTCTGGACCAGCCTGGTTCAAGTCTCAAGAGGGAAGAGCGACCTATTTCTAAAAAAGAATCCTAGCCTGGCTTTGAGCCTCCTGGATAAGTCCTCAATATGGTCATTAAAAGAGAGCTTATTATCTATCCAAATACCAAGATATTTAAATCCTGGAACAACTTCCAAGGGTTCTCCTAAAGAGGTAACAATAAAGTCTTTCGGTAGGACAGGGAGGGTGCCAGAGGAGGAACGAGAGAAGATCATTGCCTTCATTTTCTTAGCATTAAGGAGAAGATTGGCTTTTATTAGATTATTTTCGAGCTGAGCAAAGTCAGCTTGTAACACGTCCCTAACTTCAGATAGAGTTGAGCCAGAGGTATAGAGTACTGTGCCGTCCACAAAGAAGTGCAGGTTGGAATTGGTTATGTAAGAGTCAAGATCATTGATGTACAGAAAGAGGAGGATCAGGCCTAGAATGGAGCCTTGGGGGGCTCCCCTGGCAATCGGCAAGCTCCCGATTGTTTTCCCTAAATAGACTGCACCACAGGTGCATTCTGCCAAGTAAACGACACCTGTGGTGTATCATAGGTAGTAAGTAAATGGTCGTATTTCAAAGATTTTTCCTGTGTGGGGAATTTTGAACAAGCTACCTTGAAAAATATATTCAAAAGAGACGCAGCGTTTGCATTGATCCTTTTAAGTTGAATTCCAATCAAATGGTTGTACCCTTCTGCAAATAGTGGCTATGGATAAGTACCACATGTCCTTAATAGTATGGGCCCTCTGATATCCCATCCTTGGGGGGGCGTTCTGTAATTTCTTCTAGACCCCTGTCACTACCCAGTACATGCCAGTGCTTCTTCAAGATCTTTTTCAAAATAATGCGCATGTACAGAAAAGGCAGTGACAAAATGAAACCTTTTTGTACTTTAGGCATTCAATAAAAAGGCATGAATTGCACTTTGGTAAATCTTTTGGAGTCAAGCGTCTTTTCAGCAATACGTAGTGAGTGCCCGATTTGTGCATTATTTCATGCTGCTTTTTTACTGCAACCACCACCTTCCCAATGCAAACTTTGTTCCGTTTTTGAGCTAGAGATCATCCATGCCTTATCCTTCTGGGTCTTGACCACTATCCTGTGGATCAGGGGGAAGGGTGGAAAAGCGTATGAGGCCTGGGGTCCAGGGCCTCGCGAAGGCATCCCACAAGTGTGTCCTGGACTCGTGTGTGTGTGTGTGTGTGTGTGTGTGTGTGTGTGTGTGTGTGTGTGTGTGTGTATATAAAAACCGCCTTCAGTTTTGCATTCTTCCAGGAGGCAAACAGAGCCACTAAAGGTGCACCCCCACAGGGATAATAGATGGTTCACCAACTTCTGATGCAGGCACCACTCGTCTGACATCTCTCCCACCTGGCTGAGAGCATCTGCCAGGTTAATGTCCTCTCCAGCAACAAGAATTGCTAGAGGATATGCACCCAGGCTGCACGAGGGTCCAGGCATGGAGGGCCTCTCAAAACAAGGGAAGGGAGTGCATGCTGCCCTGCCTGTTCACATAGAACATGGTTGTGGTGTTGTCCATCTGGACTTGTACGACCTCACCCCAGACTAGAGGATCAAATTCTATCACAGCTAGCCGCACTGCATGGAGCTCCAGCAGGCTGATGTGGTGACAGGACTCCATGGGTGACCAGAACCCGTGGACCCTGTGGTCCCCCAGGTGCGCTTCCCACATCACTAGAGACGCATTCGTTGTGAGAGTGACTGTTGGTTCTGGGCAAACAGGACTGCCTTCTACAGATGTTTGGATTTCTCAATCCTTGCAAAATGACCTTCCACCTCTGGGCCAAAAAGGTTGATGCCCAAGAAAAGGGACATCAGCCAATTTATGCTGAATCTGCTGTAAACATGAAGAGCCTAGGCCAGGCCCTGAAATGCATCACAATGGCTACTGCCATGGCACGGGCACAAGAGTCATCCATGTCTAAGGCCATCTGGAGCGGATGTTTAGCAAGTGTCTGATCCTAGACTCTGACCAACTTCACCCGGCAGCTGCTTGTCAGCAGGGAGGTGAGAGAGGACATTTATCAAGCACTCCCAGCAGGGAGTGACCAAAGTTGGCCATCATCAAGGCGTAACTCACCTGACGGAGACCATGAGAGGAAGCGGCGTGGACTTTCTTGGGCGCATGGTCAAGCTTCTTCAACTTCTTTTCGGGGGTGGGGGACTTGTACATATCCCCATGGTTTCTGGACTTCCAGAAAGCAGAGTCCAAGACTAGACCCTCGGCTAAGGGGTAGTCAGAGAACCTGGAAAGAGAGTCAGTAGGGAGCACAAACTTGCGAACCATATGGCGCCGACAGTGCTGGGCAGGATACTGGATGCTACCAAAGCTCCAGTGCCAGTTCCAAAATGGCCTCAGCCATGGGAAAAGCAAGCACTGGGGATCTGTCCCTATCAAGGATGTCTGTGAAATGGTACTTGGCCCTTTTCTGCACAGGCTCCAAGAGGACAGACATGGGAGTCCAAAATGAGTCAGAGTAGAGACCCAAATGACACTGTCCCACAGTCGGTGATCAACTCTTCAATCATCCTGCAGACTTACATATGTGTCCTTGACAACTGCAAGGATGACTCATCCAAGGAATCCTCAGAAATCACCCTCGACTGTTTGCCACTGTGGATCACCCAGAGTCATCTGACTGGGTGATTTCCACTGACAACATGCCTGGCAAGCCAGTCGCAGCATGGAGTCCTTAGTCGGGGTCCCCATCAAAAACTGCGGTGGAGGCAGCTCCACCAACAAAGGTAGAGAGACAGATGTAAGAGACAACTGCCTTGGGAGGACCAGCGTGGGCTTCACTGGCACCGGTCACTCGACCACGGGGGCTGGGGGTAGAGCCCTGTCCCACCATGGCACACTGCTGTCAGAGGAGTTCCCTGTAGCACCACTGCATGCGACAGCAGGAGGAATGCTGATGGTGATGCTCCCAATCAAGTGAGACCAAGAGCACGAGTGGTGCCTCAATTGTTAACCCGAGGGCTAGGCGGAGGAAAAGTCACTGGGGGTGCAGTGTAACGTACACTGGCTTCAGTGGAACGACCTCTGGTGGAGGCTGGTCCTGAGTGGTGCCGGCTGGAGACACCAACCAATCCATGCCCTCCTGGGTGAGGAATGGGAACACCAAAGTCATGGAGATTGACCCGTTGTCAGAGGAGGTCGACGAGTCTAAGGGGTTGAGAAAAACCCTGACTGCCTGATGTCTAGGTTGACAAGCCCCAAGGGGGGCATCACGGAACCTGCGACCTGGCCCCTGACCAAGGAAGGCTCAACAGGAGTCAAGCATTCAACACGTGTCAAGAAATGGGTGGGGTAGAGGAAGGGAGAGAAGCGTACTCTCTCCTGGTCTCACGACCACCGGCGGTGTCCCTTGTGCTTCTTACCATGGTGGATAGGGCTCTCCCCAAAGGCCTGGAGGGCCCAACATATCTCCTGGAATTCACCGGTTAAGAGCACTTCAACGCTTGTCCCAGCCGGGAGCAGCACTGAGGACAAGGTGCCTGCAGCAGCAGTGACTGCCACCTCTTTCATGGCCCTGAGTTGAGCCGCTGATCGTTCCACAGCAGAGGCCTTCTTGCTGCTTTTCGAGTGTAGTTTCGGGTCCCGATAGGCCGGCCGGCCAAGGAGAAACATAGAAACATAGAATTTGACAGCAGATAAGGACCGCTTGGCCCACCCAGTCTGCCCATTTCCCTACCTAGTGGATAAGCTGTAGATCCTAGTTAACCAGCAGCCTACTTCTTCCTACCTCAGAGAAATCAGGCTGCATGACCCTCCAAGGAAGGTAGGAGCAACATCTGGAGCAGCCCGCAACCTGAAACACTGTGTGCCTTCCCCTGGCAGTAGAGGCACAACACATATGGGCCCTATAATGCACAGAGCTGTGAAGGATGAGACAGAACTCTTTCAGTGGAAATGAAGACCTGATGTCATGGGGTGGAGCCAGAGGATATTTTTTATTTTTTTTTTAGTTTTTGTCGACCGGGTAAGTGCACTAGACAAATTCTTCCTATTTTCAGGCACGACCCCCGCGGGGGAGGGGGATACAGATGAATGTCAACTGTCAGGTACCCAGCTCCCCTCAAACATATGTAATAGAAGATCTGCTCTACTGTTGAGGGGCACTAAAATTACTATGAGCTTCCCTCTGGTTAAAAAGTTATAGCACCCCACATTTGCACCCCCATAAAAACAAAGCCTTGTCTGACACGCCTCCTTTAGTGATGTCAGAAAATGAAGGCTGCTTGTGTGTGCTCCATAGATCTATATTGGTGCCATTTGTCAATTATGTTTAGTACTATTTAGAGTTGCCACTTGGAACAATGAAAGTGATCCTTTCAGTAAATAGAGACTGTTACTTCAGCGGCTGCTTTGATTTATCTACATGGCACCTCTATATAGTATTAAACGCCACAGACATATTGCATACATACAGGTTAATGACATGCACCCTCAGTATTCATTTTCTGACATCACAAAAGGAGGCATGTCAGACAAGGCTTTGTTTTTATGGGGTGCTATAACTTTTTAACCAGAAGGAATCGCATAGAAATTTTAATGCCCCTCAACAGTAGAGCAGATCTACCATTATATATGTTTGAGGGGAGCTGGGTGCCAGAGAGTAGGTACCTGCTCTTTAAGCTGTTGGTGGTATTTTCAGTGAATGGGGGGAAATTTGGCCAGGGCACCGGGGAAATTCCCCTACTGTTTCGGTAGGGGGCCCTGACGTTGCCTGGAACATCAGTCCATGGCTGAGACTGGAAGGGAGAGATTGATGCAGGAAGCGTCTGAGGAGTTGGTGAGCATGGACATACTAGTGGAAGCGACGGGGAATGTTGAAGCGACTGCTGGGGAGCACCCGAGGGGTGGCCAGCATATCACCCGTGAAAGCATTGCAAGTTCTGAACCAGGAGTAGTGCTTAGTTTATCACAAAAAAAGCAGTGTCTGGAAGAAGAACTGGGAAAAATTAACCAGCAACTAGATAATGTGCTTGTACAGCGTGATGATGACCGCAAAAGAAAACAATCAGCAGCTTCCCCGATGTCGGACACCTCTTTGGGTCCTATGAAGGTCTTGGCGTCTGCAGAGACTGCAAATCCACTTCCTGATCAGGAAGAAAGGCCCCCGACGTGACTGGAGTGAGGGGTATGACTTCGGATGGTCGCCGGAGCAAGAGCTTTCCTCAGCAGGATGGACGTCCCCTTCCCATGGAGTTTGGCAGCCAGATCCGGCGTATTCACCCATCAGATCAGCAAATCCATTGGCTTCATCAACAGATATGGTTTCTGGAGGGTCGATAGCTCCTTCAGGTACTGTTTGCTCTGGGGATTTGAATATGCAGCAGGGAGAGGGGGTTGAGCTTGGGCCTCCACAAGTTGAACAGAGGGATTCCCCTCCTGAAGAAACTGCTTCTTCTGATGCAGACCCCCACCTATGCAAGTCATTTTCACAAAACTATCAATCTGGCAAAACGTAGGAATGCGGTTCGTTTATGGTATGTGGGACAGGGATTCAGCACCAGATTGATTTCATGTGGGGGAAAGTTCTACTTAAACAGTCTCTGGGCTTTTCCCCTTCAGAGGTGTATGCTTTTTCTGAAATCAGTCTTGGATTGTGTATTCTTTCAGGATGTTCGTTTACATTCCCCATGTCTTATGGAGGCAGCCTCAGGAGGCTGGTTATGGGGGTGCCAGTTATTGGTCTCAGGGGTCTGAGCAGTGTTCTGGGGTTGGGATTTGTTTTTTTTCTAAGGTTAAAATAATTCGGCACTTAGAAACTGTGGAAGGGCAGGCTTTATTGTTATTGTATGGAAGAGTTTACCCATGCAGCTATTGAACATATATGCGCCCCAATTAAAATATGATAGGGTAAGGTTTTTTCGCATCATACAACCTTTTTTATTCACAAGTATGCCGGTAATTCTTGGGGGGGGGAATTTAATTGCACCTTCCCTCAAGTTGGAAGTAATATGTTGGGGGGAAAAAAACAATATTGTGATGTTTCTTGTTTATTAAAGGTTATTTCTGATGTAGGGCTAATTGAAGTGTTTGGGTCTGGCGGTACAAAGGCTTCACATACGTATGCTTGTGGCCCTCGTACATCTAGAATTGATTATTTTTTTATTTCAGACTGTTTTTGTATTCAAGAGGCTGTAGTTATCGATGTGGCAACATCAGACCATCGAACGTTGGTTTTGTCGGTAGGTAATATACCTGAACAAAGACGGGGTCCAGGATTCTGGAAGTTAAATATTTCTTTATTAGATTTATCCATTGTACAGGAGGGTTTTAAACATGTTATGGAAGTAAGGAAATCTGTGTTTTTCCTTGGAGGATAAAAATCAATGGTGGGAGGACTCTAAACAGGATTTTCGTTCTTATTTTCAGTCTGTAGGAAGGCTTAATGGATCCTTTAAACTGAATATTTTATGGAATTTAAGGGCACAGCTAAGAGTTCTCCACACTATGAGAGGGGTGAAGGTGATCTCGAAACCATTAAGACTCTTAAAAATAAAATAACAGTCTTACAAAAAGAGATGATGAAGGGGGTGGTTAAACAACAACATTATCAGGTGTTTGGGAAAAAACATGATACCATTCCTTTTGATACCCTGGCTCAGGTCCGGAAGCAGAGAATTATGGAAACCCTAAAGTTAACTAATGGTACTATGGTAACAGAAAACTCTGCCATATTGACCGAAATTTGTAGGTATTTCACGGAAGTTTTTACAAGTGAAAACTTACCAAATGATGCAATGTATTATTGGTTGCAGGGATGTGATCTCCCTCGTATTTCGGAGGAGTTTGGTCATAGTTTAATTAAACCTATTTCAGTCTTAGAACTTAAACAGGTTATTTGGTCCCTTTCTAAAGGGACGTCCCCAGGGTCTGATGGACTACCACATGCCATCTATAAAGTAATTTGGGAAGTGTTAGGGGAAGAACTGGTGGCGGTTTTGAATAGTGCCCAAACAACAGGATGCTTACCAGCTAGCATGTACGAACACAACCTTACTCAGTAATCTGCAGTTATTGTCCCATCTTAAATCTCTTTCTAAAGCCAGTAAATCTGTCTTTTTTTTATATGACGACTCCTGGCAGTGGTGGTCTGACACTAAAGCAAGCATACAGCACCTATTGAAATCATTTAGCAAACAACATCATCAATCACAGTATTTTGATTATCATAGGGCCCAGCACCAATTGCAGAAACTTCTCACTATCATATACTACGGGTCATGATTTCACTACCCAAATTACTGCTTTAAAAAGTACTTTAATGGATAGCCATTCCCGTAAATTTGCCTCACTACAACAAAAATTTGGTACATCAGGCTCCTATGATGTATTCTGCCCTTTTGATACTTGTGCTTCCCGTCTAAAGACTAAAGTTTTTGAGACCCTTCTTGACAACAATAATGTTGAAATTATACTGACAGCCTGGGACTACAACACTGAATAGCTGACTATACGAAACAATTATTTGGTCCTATTCCTTTCCAGATAAAGGAACCCTCTGCTTATCTTTCTAACCTGGATATCCCAGGCATCCCTCATTCATTACTTGATCTGTCTCATAGCTCTATACAAGGTAAAGAAGTAGACGCTGTGATCCGTACTTTATGGTTAGGAGTGTCTCCAGGGCTAGGCGACCTACCAAATGAACTTTATAAATTGTTAAGTACGGATCTCAGTGATGAACTGGCTGCTGTATTCAATTTTATTCTACAACTGGATATTTTACCCTTAGATTTGAAATCGGGTAGCCTTATTTATATTTATAAAAAGGGGGTAGCCTTATTTATAAAAAAGGGGATAAGAGACTTTTACAAAATTGGAGACCCCTTAGCCTCTTGAATACCGATTTTAAGATCTTGGCGCTTCGATTATTGAAATTAGCCCAGCATGAGATTCGACAGCCCAGTTCAGTAATATACCAGGGAGGAATATTTCGGATCTCTTAATCCTGTTAAGGGAAATAGTTGAAAGAGGAAATCATGATTTACTGACTGGTTACCCAATATCTTTGGACCAGAAACAGGCTTTCGACTCAGTTAACCATGACTTCTTATGGTGTACATTGCAACATTATAAAGTCCCTGATATGTTTATCTCCTGGGTTAAATTACTATATCGTTCTGCAACAATTGTCCCTATTGCAAATGGTTGGAGAGGTCCTCTGATACCGTTACAAAGAGGAGTTAGGCCGGGCTGTCCACTTAGCCCTCATCTGTATTTTTTTTTTCTAGATCCGTGCTTCGTACCATTAATACTGCTCAGACAATAGTTCCACTTTCCACTTCATTACATCCTACCCCCCCTTCTGTTATGGCCTATGTGGATGATATGAGCCTACTTGTAGCAGACATCCCTTCTATAAATTAAACACTTCGGCATTGTGTAGTTTTTGAGTCCACTTCTGGGGCAACTTTGAATCTGACTAAGTGTATAGGTAGAAAATTGGATACTGGGGTTATGAGTGCCTCCACAATCTCTGATATTAAAATTAGCTCTGACCCAATAAAGATTTTGGGTATCTGCTTTGGGGATGGTCCACTTGATGTTTTGAATTGGGGTCCTAAACTTGATCTTGCACAAGAAAGGTTGCACATTGGAATAACTGGAAATTGGGTAAACAAAAGAGGGTTTATGTGATTCGGACTTACTTACTCCCTCCCAGTGTTTCTTTTTCTTAGTTATGTGTTTCCCCCTCCACGTTGTTTTGAGACTAGGATAGTTAGTATTTTCTTTCAGGCTTTATGGGGTAGCCATCTTAACCCCATCAAACGTAACATTACCTATCTACCCCCCTTACACAAGGTGGCCTGCATATGTTTCATCCTTTATTTTTTTATAATATTTTTTTTTTTTATGGCCAATTTTAAACCCCTTTTGATTAATGGTGACAAAGGAAGGGAATCATGGTTTTATGAATCCTGTCAACCAAGGTTAAGGCAATGGGAATCTAATACTCTTAAAATGGTTCCAATTTCCAGACTACACCATCTTACATTAGGGAGACTTTTTTTACGGTTTAAACAGTGGACTGTATCCAGTACCGTGATTATAAATCAAAATAGAAAATCTTTGTATCAATATCTTCTTGATCACATTTGTGTTGAACCTGTTGTCTTTCCTAAATGACCAGACTCCTATCTGAACAATCTTTTGACACTCCTTTGTAACCCAAAAATTCCTCAAAAAATGTGGGATTTCCATTGGTTGAGCTGTCATGAGAAGATAAATATTAAAGCAAACCAAAAGCACAAACAAATACTGGAAAGATTTTGTTCTAGAGTGGATTGTAAACAACAGGAAGAAACGATACCCCATTTATTTTTTTCTTGTTCCTACATAAAAGGTTTCTGGACATTTGTTTCCACTAAATGGAATGAACCATTATTTACCTCGGTCTCTTATAGCAATTTAATGTATGGAGTTCTTCAACAGGCATGGTTTAAATGGAATACTGATACTTTAAATGTTATATTTACAATCTTGAAATGGCATATTTGGACTGCTAGATGCCTTTTTTCATTGCAACAACTGGACTTGTCTCATCAGGCTCTCTTGCATAACATTGAATCTGATATTCGATCTGTTTATCTTTCTGAATTACACTCACTACCTAGAAGAATTGTGTTAGACTCCTTGAAATGCTTGCCTTGGATTACTGATTCTGATATTCCAGTAACATGATGATTATGTGTTTACTTTCTGATTATAAAATTTTGTGTTTGTTCTCAGTTTTCTTGTTAATAAAAATCTCTCCTACTCTTTTCAAGAAGTGCCATGGGATCTTTAACATCCATCTGAACTACCACCAGCACAGGCAGATGGGACCTTGGTTTAACGTCTCATCCGAAAGACAGCACCTCAGGACAGCAGCACCCCCCCCCCCAATCATGCTGATATACTGGCTGGGTGGTGGGAGGAGCTTAGCTTGAAGATGCTCCGACAAATCAGCACTTCCAGTGGAACTGCCAAAGTATGGATAGTGAACTATGTCCACACCCCTACAAGCAGGTGTTCAGTTTTATGAAACAGACAACTGACTGTTTTATTGTATTTAGAAACAGAATTTGACGGCAAATAAAGACCACCTGGCCCACCCTGTCTGCCCATTTTCCATGACCTACAGTATCACTGCAGACCCTAATCAGTCTACAGCTCTCTCCCTCTCCACAATGATATTTTTATGTCTATCCCATGCATTCCTGAACCCCAGCGTCTTCACCTCCACCACCACCGGAAGACTGTTTCAGGAATTCACCACTCTTTCTGTAAATAAATACTTCACATTTCTCCTAAATCTACCCCCTCCAGCTTCATAGCATTTCACCTTATTCGCAAGTTCCTTTTTTTCTGAAAAATACTTCCCTCCTGTTCCTGATTTGCCCCGCAACATATTTAAAGGTCTCCATCATATCCACCCTCTTCCCTCCTTTGTTCCAGGGTGTACATATTGAGGTCCTTTAGTCTCTCATTGCAGGGGTTTCGGTGCAGACTGTGCACAGTTTCAGTTCTGTGCCGCCTCCACGCTGTCAATGTCCTTCCAGAGATGTGGTCTTCAGAACTGGACACAGTACTTGAGATAGGGTCTTACCAGTGCTCTATACAGGGGCATCATCACATCCCTCTTTCTGCTGGTGATACCCTTCCCTGTGCACCCCAGAATCCCAACAGCCCTCCCAACTCCCCTGTCGCACTGCCTGGTCACCTTCAGGTCCTCCAGTATGATCACCCCCAGGTCTCTTTTTTTTTTTTTTTTTTTTTAAAAACATATTTTTATTGAGATTTTTCTTTAAATTAATGAGACAGTACATACATTGACATTCTGTTAAATACTTCAGTATCACAATTCTTTTTTACATCTGCAGGCAAAAAAATTATTACTAGTTTAATTCGTACTAGGGCAAAACTGTAAGAGAGTTCTCTAAGACCCGTTCCCCTCACATTACACCTCTCCCTCCCCCGTCCTTCCAGGCTATACTATGGGCAGAACTCAGGAACACCCCCAGGTCTCTTTCCTGCTTAGTGGTTTTCAATACCACTCATAGAAACACAGAAAGTGACGTCAGAAGAGGACCCTAAGATCCATCTAGTCTGCCCGAGAGTCTACTCCCCCTTCCCCCCTCCCTTAACTTCTATTCAGTGTTATGATCCTTTTTTGTCTATCGCAGGCCCTTTTGAAAGTTCCAACTGACTTAGCCTCAACCACCCCTGGTGGGAGACCATTCCATGCTTCCACCACGCTCTTGGTAAAGAAGAACTTTCTTGTGTCACTTTTGAACTTACTTCCCGCCTCCAGTTTCATGTTATGTCCCCTAGTTCTTGTGTGGCTCTTGACCTGAAACAGCTCCTCAATATGGACCTTGTTTATTCCCTTTAGTCACCTGAAGGTCTCCATCATGTCTCCTCTTTCCCTCCATTGCTCCAGGGAGTACTTATTAAGGTCACGCAGCCATTCTTCACACGTCTTGTTGTGGAGTCCAAATAGTTTTGTGGCTTTCCTTTGGACAGTCTCCAGCCTGTCATTGCCCTTTCGAAGGTGTAGCCTCCAGAACAGTACACTGTACTCCACGTGTTGCCTCACCAGTGATCTGTACAGTGGCAAAATAATCTCTCTCTTTCTACTAGTAATTCCTCTCCCTATGCATCCCAACATCCCACGAGCCTTCAATGCTGTTTTTTCGTGCTGTTTGAACATTTTTCACATCTATTATGGTTATTCCTAGATCTGTTTCCTGCTTTGTGGCTTCTAGTTTCACTCCCCCAGGAGGTCTTCCTCGCGCATGGATTGTTCTTCCCTAGATGCATGATTTTGCACTTTTGGTGTTGAAATTCAGTTGCCAAGTTTTAGACCACCCTTCCAGTCTCCCTAAGTCAGTCTTCATCCTTTCAACTCCACCAGGAGCATCTACCCTATTGCATATCTTGGTGTCATCTGTGAACAGACTTACCTTGCCCTCCAGGCCCTCAGATATGTCACTGATGGAGATGTTGGATAGGACAGGACCCAGTACAGACCCCTGCGGTACACCACTAGTCAACTCCCTTTCCTCTAACAGAGAGCCATTTACTAGTACCCTGTCCCTACCGCTGCGCCAACTCCAAACCCAGTTCACCACTTTGTGCCCCACACCTGTATTGTCAAGTTTGTTCAACAGTTTTCTATGTGGGACTGAGTCGAAGGCTTTGCTGAAGTCCAGGTATATCACGTCCACAGCACCTCCCTGATCCACAGTTTTGGTCATCCAGTTAAATAACTCTTAATTCTACCATTTTGCTCAAGAAATGTTATGATTCTTTCCTTTAGTAGAGCTTCCATTGTTTTGCACACAATTGAAGTGAGGCTTACTGGACGGTAGTTGCCAGCATTGTCCCTACTGCCGTTCTTGTAAACTCCCCCGATTTTGTACTCTGCCCCTGGGTTTCTGTACCCTAAGTGCATTGTTTTGCACTTTTTCACACTGAAACCCAGCTGCCATACCCTTGATCACTCCTCGAGTTTTCTCAGGTCTCTAATCCTTTCCACCCCCGAGCGTCCACCCTATTGCAGATTTCGGTATCTTCCACAAAGAGGCAGACCTTCCCTTCGAGCTCCTCTGCAATGTCACTTATAAAGACATTAAAGAGGAACGGTCCCAGCACTGATGCACCCCACTGGTCGCTCTCCCTTCCTTGGAGTGAGCTCAATTTACCACCATCGTCTGGCACCTATCCCCTAACCAATTTCTTACCAAGTTTACCACTTTTGAACCCACTCCTAGGCTGCCCAGCTTGCTTATTAGTCTCCTATGTGGAACAGTGTTGACAGCCTTACTGAAATCTGGGTAGGCCACGTCCACTGCTCCGCCCTGATCCAATTTCTTGGTCACCCAAAGAAATCTATCAGATTTGTCTGACACGACCTTCTGCAGTGTTTCCATTAACTTTCCCACCACTGATGTCAGGGTGATGACTGACCTATAATTGCCAAGCTGACCTATAGTGTAACTGCCAGTTTCCTCCCTGCTACCACATTTGTGAAGTGGGACTGCATCTGCCCTCCTCCAGTCCTCCAGAACCACTCCTGTTTCTAGTGACCTGTTAGACAGAATTGTCAGAGGTGCAGCCAGTACCTCCCTGAGCTCCATCAATTCGCTTGGATTCACACGTCTGGCTCCACTGCTTTGCTAACATTCAGATTTGCGAACCCCTTCAGAATTCTCTCCTCCAAAAATGGACTAGTGTACCCCTCCCTCCCTCCAATGCTCCTATTACATTTTTGTTGTCCCTTCCCTTCCCTTCTCCTTGATCTGTGAATACCAAATAAAAGCATTTGTTCAGGATGTCTACCTTTTCCTGGTCCTCTCTACGTAGTCCCCCCTCCCCCTTTTTTTTAATCTTACAATCCCTTCCCTGGTCTTCCTCGTTTCGCTTTCATACCTAATAAATATCGTGTCTCCTTTTGTTACCGCCTGGGCTAGTCTCTCTTCAGTTTGCACCTTCTTGCTCCTTACTGCTTTCCCTGCTTCTCTCCATTTTCCTGATACACCTACCTATCCCTCCTCCCTCAGTGTCTCCTTATACCTTCCAAATGCAACCCTTTTATCCTTTACCTCTTCCACCACCTCTTTTGAGAACCACAGCAGTCTCTTTTTCCTCTTGCTTTTGCTCATTTGCTTGATGCCTTAACTATGCCCCCTTTTTAGCTTTGCCCACTGTTCCTCAACCCCACCTTCAGTCACCCCCCCTTCCCCGCCAGGTTATTCTTGAGGCATTCACCCATCCTTATAAAATCTGCCCTCCTGAAGTCGAGGACCCATGTTCACGTGTGGTTCCAATTACATACGTACGTACGTACGTACGTAAGGAGGCAGAGGAAGGCCATTTGGTCCATCATGTCTGCTCGTATTACAGGGTCCACAGCTGGAGTTACTGACCCTCCTCCCCCAACTCCTCCCAACCTCTCCATCCTCCCTACCCATGATCCTTACCTTCCCCCATGCCTATCCCAGCCTCTCTTGAAGCTGCCCACAGTCTTCAACAAGAACATATCTTCCGGCAGTGCATTCCAAGTGCCCACCAACCTCTCCATGAAGAAGTGCTTCCTGACTTCCCTCCTAAACCTCCCCCTCCTCCAGCTTAAAACTGTGCCCCCTCGTGTTATGGTTGCCACTGAGCTTAAATGCCCTTCCGCAGCTGAACATTCCACAGCTGTCTTTATAATGAACCACACTGTATGGTGAGCACCACTCCTCAGGTGGTCTCCCACCTTAACGTCTGCAACAGTGTCCCTGTTAGTATCAGGTCCATTATTACCTCATCAAGAGTGAGTTCACAGACTAGCTGCCTGAGGAACACCCCCTGCAGGGAGTCCAGTATATCCCTGCCTCTAAGGGACGATGCAGCTGGGAGGCTCCAATCAGCATCCAGTAGACTGAAGTCTGCCACCAGCAACACCTCCCATTTTCTCCCATTTTCTAACAGCTTCCACCAGCACCTTATCTAACTCCTCCTCATGTGCTGGAGGTCTGTAGATCACTCCGGTGCGAACAGTGGCTCCGTTCACCATCTCCAGGGTGACCCGACAGTGCTTCTGCCCCCCCATATTCCCTGCATCTCCACTGCTTTTATGCTTCCCTTTACATAAAGCACCGCATCCCCTCCTTTCCTCCCCACACTAGCTTTCCTGAACACAGTACAGCCTAGTATGGCCATGTCCCAGTCATGGATTTTGCACCATGACTTGGTAAGGGCCGCAATATCCAGGTCGGCCTCTGCCATGACATCCTCTAGGTCTGGAATCTTATTTCCTAGGCTTCTAGCATTCACACACATGGCTTTTTAGGTTTTGCTACCGCTCTATTTGTTACACCGGTTTTCTTTTTTTTCACACTCTCCCCCCCCCCCCACTTTTTTTTTTTTAATGCTCCTGCTCCCATCCCTTTCATTTCTTCAACCCTTCCCATATTAATTTGCATTGGTGAGTTCCACTCCTCTCAGGTTCTCCCTACTCTCTACTTCTGCCTGTAGGGTGGGGGTGGGGCAGTTCCTGCCTCCCCAATCTTTTCTGCCACCTCCCACAGTTAGTTTAAATGTTCATCAATATAACATCTGAACTGTCCACTGAGGACTATGGTTTCCCCTTCCCAGATAATGCAGTTTGTGCAATCAGATCTGTAGTTTCCATGTATTTAATTTATTTTAAACGCTATTATTTATTTTAAAAAGTTGCAAACAGATTTTCAGTCCCCCATAGCAATATACTGTCTGCCTTGCCAGCAAGGATTTGCCAACATCACATGACAAGGATTCACATTTTTTAACCCTTTGTATCTAGTAACTGTCATAAAAATAAACACAAGTAAGTAAGGAAAGAAACAAAAGCATTCAAAGTTACCGGGCCTGAGGTTATTATAAAACAATGGCTGCTGATGGAGCATTCAGACTTTCCAAAAGCATTCTAATAAGGTTCTGTTAATGGCTGGAATTTCCCCACACACACACAATCGAACAATTAGAATTTTAACTATAAAACATTAATTTAAACAAATATGTAAACATTTTAGTTTAGTACTGCATTAAGGCACTTTCGCGGGGTACCTTCGTCAATCGAACTCTATGAGCAAGAAAAACTCAACTAGACCTCATGACCCCCTAGGGGGTAGGCTGACTGAAACCCAACCCCTGATTGTGCCTTAATGCTTACAAAGCTGCTGATACCTCTGGGAAAACATACTAGTGTGACACAATTCAGCTTGTATTTCATGAGTTTTCTATAGATTTCTCCTCTCCATTATTTATTATTAAAGAAATGCCAACAGAAACAAGATCTTTATTCCTTAAGAGCTCATCTGCTACTACAGCTTGTTTTCTACTTGGAAAAAAATGTCCTGTTGTGACATCAAAGAGTTTCCATGGGAACAACTGTGATGTCACAAGCAGAGTATTATGACTTTAGGCTGAGAATAAACAGGAGATGATGAGCCTTCAAGGAACAGAGATCCCATTTCCATGCATATGACCTCAGTAATAATTAATGACAAGAAGAAATGCAGAGCTCATGAGAAATATAAGCTGCTTTGCCTTTGAATATTATGTTTTTCAAAGTTCTCCAGGAGACATTGGTGGCTCTTTAATTACCAAGACATCTATAGGGACATAGCCACTATTCTTTAAAATACACACACCCTTAAAGAGCACCAGTTTCAGTATAGTTTCAAAGCCCCCCCCCCCCACAACCCCACTAATAGCTAGTCTAGTAAGGACTTAAACAATCCTTGTTAACTAATTTTTACCTTGATGTTTTTTTTTTTTTTCCAGAAGAAGAGATCATAAATACTCTGTATACCGCTGAAACAGCCAAATTCCGACAACAAAGACTATTACAGCGACAACTTCGAACGATTTTGATATTGTCATTGCGATGGTCCCGGTTTTGAAATTTTGCTGTTTCACTGTGTTTCGGCCCCTCTCCGAACAAACTCCGACTTGGAGTTTGTTATATAAAAAATGTGTATGGGGGGGTGGGGGTTGAAGCCCCTCACAGAAAAAAACCGAATGTCTGTCCGTCAAAATTTTGCCTGTCGACAATGGGGATGTCGCTGTGCTGCATTTCGACAAAGTTGCCAGTGCGGCATGGTGGAACCTAAATGCTCATATTGAGAAGCTGGCTGCCAGATCCATTCCCCTTCTTGGTATGCTGAATTAAAAACTCCAACTCCATGCCACCCCCACGCTCATACATTTTGTGTGTGTTTGTAGAGTGTGGCGGAGCACTGTACTGAGTTCAATGTGGGCTGATTTTGAATGGCATAGTTACATATTTTGGAGTGTAACTTGGTTTAAATCAACTCGACTAACAAAGTGTCTTGTTACTTGAGCGATGGCACGGATTTAAACCAAGTGGCACTCTACATAAATATACCATTCAAAATCAGCACCCACTCAATTCAATACAGTGCACCCTCACGCACTTTCACCTCCCCACACCAGGAAGGGGAAAGACTGGGCTGCCAGCTCCTCGATACCAGGATTTATGATCCCTTCCCCTAAAAAAACATCAAGGTCAAAATTAGGTAACAAGGACTGTTTAAGTCCTTTCTAGGTTAGCCATCAGGTGGGATGCTGGGGGGTGGGGGAGCTTTGGGACTAATATGAATTTTGGGTGAACTGTTGCTCTTTAACAGGCACAAAAAACATAACAGAAAAAAATGCACTCATCAAACAGGAAAGGTTTATTTTCTGCTCTTTTAATATATGGATTGTAAATTTAATATGCTACTAAAGCATACATACAAACAAAAAAACGCGATAATACTATCACTCCCAGAGTAATAATAGGACACTTCAGAAGTGATACTGTTGTTCATGTCCATTAATACTATCGTTGGGACCCGAACAATAGTATCACAAACTCAACAGCGCAACCGCAAGTCTGGCATCCCATGTAATTTAAAGCGTGCCTTCTGATTGGCCGCTTTTCCTTTCTGGGCGAGGTGAAAAAATTTAAAAACATGGTGGCTCTTCCTCTCGCTTAGCAACAGAAATGTCCGTTAACAGAAACAAGCAGTATTTTTCTTTTTTTGGGGGGAGGACGGGGGACAATAATGACTGCAGTAGCTTGTAGATCCTCCGTTCAGTCTTGCTACCGCTAAATTGAAGTCGCCACTCAAGGTAAGAGTGACAGCGAGCGACTCCTCACTAAACGGTACACTTCTCCTGTGTCCTCTGTAACAAGCTGTGCGCAGGCTACACTTCGGGCACCGGTACTGAGTGTTTAAGTAAACTAGTCGGGAGCCCATTTTAAATCCGAAAAATTGTATCCATATACTAAAAAAACTATCTGATAGGTTTGTGTCCATTACCAGGCAGTAAAAGCACCTCGAGGTTCTGGACACACTGAAACCTCTCGAGCTTTGTTCTCGAGGTTCATGTGTCCAGAACCTCTCAATGCTATTACTCCCTGGTAATGGACACAAACCTATCGGTTATTCTCTTTTTAATGGAGAAATTGATGCAATCACAAGTAAGGATAACCCACAACAAGGCACATGTTTCTTCAAGAAATTAATTTTGTGAACTAAGGTATTGTGCTTATAAAACAGAATAAGTTTTATTGTCCTTTGAATAGGTTGTTGCTAGGCGGAATACAGGAGTTTGGTAAAAAAAAAAAAAAGGCTGTGTGTCTTGAATGAACCTAAAAAGAGCATTTATTTTGAAAACACCTATGCCCGTTTGTGGATTTCTGTGTTTAAAAAGTGGAAACGGTTTATTTTTAACAGAAAAGGATTTTCATTTAGTTAGGCTGTTGCTAGGTACTAAGGACAAGCAAATTAGAAACTGTTTGAACATCAGACTTATGAACAGTCAGGTGATTTGTTTAGACCAGTATACCGCTGCTTCACCGAAAATATTACAGTGACAGGGGTCAGCCTTAACTTTTTTTTGTACTAGCTAGCCGGACAAGTTGATTAAAAACTGCACTAGCCCACAGATGGTTGCATGAGCCCACAATAATAATGGTAAACTTTGATCAGTTATACAGGAAAAATGCAAGCCAAGAAATACTCTGATTATTGCATATTTATCCTGCTCCCACATTGCTTCCTGCCCCAGCAAAAAAAAAAAAGACTGCAATCCAATCAAACACAGTGTGTACCCCCGTGTTTTACCATGTGTCCCTTGCTTCCTCCTCCTTCACCCTCCTCCCCACCAAACCAGAGAATACCATAATAGCAAATGTTCAATCAAGCAGTTCTAGCTCTGCACACACAATAGCCAACATCATCATGTACCTCACCATAGTCCCACCCTGACCTGCAGGGCAATGTACAGTCAGGCAGAGAAAGACACTCATCCCCCACCCTGTGATTAACCAGGCCTGCACTTCTGGGAGTTTTCTTACACTGTGACGTGAGCCAGGGGCAGTTCTAGGATTTCTTTGGAGAGAATTAAACAAACACATGGGGCTTGGTATGTAAGAAACTTTGACATATCTGTTTGTATATACCAGGCACGCAAGTATTGATTTAACATGCTCTGCCCTAACAACAGATTTTTCATAATAGTGTCCTTTCACCAGCCAAAGGGGAAGCAGTATACAGGCATGATGCTGTACTGCCTCTCTTTCTATACTGGATGATCTGTGCACACCAGGAATACCTATTTTAACCTTTCACATTATATATTTTACTAAGGTTTTGCTTTGTATCATACATGTTTCAAAGCATTGTTTTTAGGATGAAATGACATGCTAAGTGTTATAAGGGTGGGACTGCATGGATGGCATTGACTGGTGTGATCCATTAAGAGGAGCTATGGACCACTACACCAGTCAGTAATAGCGGCTATGGATCTATGGATGGCCACTTCAGAGTCTAGTCTGCAGTGGTGTCAAGGGAAAGTACAGAGTTGACAGACCACCTGGCTGGGCAGGCAGTTTATACATCATAGCACTCTGCTATTGCTGTGCTGTATACAGACACTCAAAATGTTGGGGATTGAGGAACACTGATCTTAAAGAGCTAGTGTACTGCTTGGAATTAATAGTAATTTTCAGATGTAGTTAGTTATCACTTCCAGTATCTGAAGTATTTTTTTATTTTCTGTTTGCTAATTACAAGATTTGCCACCTGGCAGTACTGGGGTGATGTGTGGAGCAGCAATCTGTCTGGAGGAAAAAAAGAGTCAGTTCTGTTCCTCCCACTACATCATCAGAAATGAGACCAAACACCTTGAGGCACCACAATCCTTGCAGCCTGAGCAGTGACTCTCACAATCTACCAATCAGAATGCTGGAAATTGTGAGATCACTAGTAACCAGGGAGAGCCAGTCCCTGCTGCTTCATGTGAAAGTGAAACCTGGTAGTGAGAAATGGTTCTCATTGGTTACTAGTGATGTTCTGGTCAGTGTTGTCTCAGTGTTGATGTAGTGGGAGGAACAAAACTTACTTCTTTTTCCCTCCAGACAGAGTGCTGCTCCACACTTCACCCCAGCACTGCCAGATGGAAAATCTTTTAATTAGCAAACAGAAAACAAAAAATACTGGAGATATAAGAAGTGATAGCTGACTGCATCTGAAAATTACTATTAATTGCAGGCAGTTTCCAGGCAGTACACTAGCTCTTTAATATTGTGGTACAAATCAAGGACAAGTTCAGCAAACTGGAAGCTAGTGACTTAACAGCACTCTACCCTTGATCACAGCATGCACACTAGCTGAATGTCCTAACAATTGAGTGATAATGATTCACATTGAGTCTTTTGTTGGATCCCCCTCTTGAACTGCCAGATAACTGCAGCTCATAATCATCTGTTAATCACACCAGGCCACCTGGAACACTGAAGGAGATTAACAAAATGACTACAGCCTACTAAAGTAGGGACTTTTTCAACTTCATTAACAGTCATGAAAAACCTGCACTAGTCAAGACGGAGAAGTAGAGGGTTAGCTGCTCTAGCGCTGATCAATTTGCATTAGGTTCAGGGCTAGTAAAACAATGTTAAGATCGAACCCTGCAGTGACCGGTTGTTTACAGCAACAAAATGACAGGTCGCTGTGGGTTGCTGTAATGGTAACACCAGAGTAGCGGGACCCCTGGCACAGCTTCTCCAGGTCTTGAGCCCCCTTCCCGAAACACCTCTGCCGTGGAGATGTTTATAATAAAATATGGGGCCACAGCCCCTGCAGAAAACGCACCTGTGTTCCCGACAGCACAATGCGGACTGCGATCGGGGTCGACATTTGTGCTGTCGCTATAAAGCCGGTTGGCAGGTTTTCTGTCGAACCGGCTTGCTGGAACGGTTTAGACCAATGAAGCTGCTAGGATTCTGAAGCCCACTTTATAAGTTCATGTATCCAACTGATAGCAACAAACGCAATACCAAAATATTGTGCAGGTTAAACAAACTCGTAACAATATAGGACAAACGCTCCAGTGCCGAGATCCCAATCCTGTTCAACAGTATGATTGAATGTAAGTTGGTTTGCACTACTAAAACCCTGCCCCCACCCCCAACAAACCTATCTTTAGAGCAAAGCACTGGGTGGTTGGGCTCTTTTCTCCTGATTTTGGTTAACTGCCTAATATTTCTGTACTGTGTTTCCTGGTATACGTTGGATACTTGCACTATGAGTGCATCAATCTCTCTGGTAAAGTAGCAGAAAGTAAATATTTCCTGGTGCAGCGTTTCCTTGCTTGCGAGTACAGTTTTTCTGTTTCGCTTGTAGTATTTCCATGAGGGTAACCCTCCAGATTTTTTTTTTTTGCACCAATGCACAACCTCTTCTGTTCAATCAGTGACCGTCAGTAGACACTTGGCTCCTTGAGATGTCTGTAACATGCTGGAAGCCTCTGAAGAGTGCTATTTAAAAATATCCCCATCCAGCAACCCTTTCCTGAATGATTTACATACACACTTCCTTCCCACAGGCACAGAAAAACAGGTGTATAGAGCCAGAGTCAGAACAAAGGTTGGAAGACAGGGCGTGAAAGGAGTACCATCACCTTCAAGTAGCATTCAATAATAAATAAAGGAAGAAAAAAAAAAAAAAACAGGACAATTCTTAAAGTTAAATAAAATAGCTAAGAAAGTATGGCACATTTGTTACACCTAGTCATAGCTAATGTCTTTGGTTTCGTGCACCAGTGCTTTTTTTTTTTTGCTAGCTTATTCCATCTTCACCCTGAAAGGGAGGTAGCAGCTCTCCTCTATTCTTGGGTTCTACATTCACAGAGGTTTCTGTGTTCTGGCTCTGCCCTGAAGGACTGTCGTACCTGCAGCAGCAGCAGCAGAGAGAGGACAGCAGCCGAGATCGAATGACTTCGGTACAGAGGACAAACATGATGCAGTTAGCACCGCCTTGGAACGTGTTTCCTATCCCCTGTGAAAAGAGAAAAAGCAAAATTCATATAGGACTCCATAGCTGGGACCAGTCTGTTAATGCAGCATGGATTATCCAAATAAATCTTTACACTGAGAACATTAACCTTGCAAACAACAAATATATTTAAAGCAACAGTATTTGTTAGCAGAATATTTCCTCATATTTCTTAATTGTATTTGACAAAAACATCAATAGATCCATTCCATCTTTTAACTATATTCTTGAACCGAGATTTTGAAATTTTTAAAGGTTCCCATTTCCCTGCCATGTCTACCATATTAAAACTAGTTACCTTGGTGTGGTACAGTGTCGTTTACCATTAGGGCACCGTGGTTCATCTGGTTGCACACTAGCCTCGGATGCCAAAGATCGGAAGGTTTTTGGATCCTAGCCCCACACCAGGAACCTGGGGTAAAATTCCAATACTGATCCTGTATTCCTGAGGTGCTGTCTATGAGATGAGATGTTAAACTGGGGTCCCATCTGCCTGTGCTGGGGGTTGTTCATGTGATGTTAAAGATCCCATGGCACATCTCAAAAACAGAATAGCCCCAGTGTCCTGACCACATTTCCACCATTCAGTAAAACTACCATTGAACAGTTTAACGTGGTTCAATTTCAGTTGCTTCCGTCTGTATCTCCCCCTCCTCCCAGGACAAGGCTGAAAATAGGCAGAATTGCCAAGCCACCACCAGACCCTTGTCCTAACAGTCCCCCCCCGACACGGCAGCAAAGCCATGGGGGTTGTAGGTCTTGGTGGTGACCCAGGAGGAACTGCGGGCAATGGCTTGGGCAGGGTATATACCTCAGACGACGGGGGTTGGGACAGCAAAAAAAAAAACCAAAAACTCTGTGAAAGAAAAAAAAAAAAGAAACATGCATGTGTGTGTCAGTTCTTTCATGGTAATTTGCCATCCCATCATGCTATGCATTATTGGGTGTCATGGGTTTTGTAGTTCTATGTACGAGTACCATCCTAATATATCCACAGTTTGAGTACCGTACACAGTTCTGGAGCACTCCCCTTGAGACGGAGCAAAACTGCTTAGAGGGTCCAGAAGAGGGTGGCAAAAATGATAGCAGGTATGCAGGAGGAGAGGTACGAGGACCAGCTGTCTAGCCTCAACACATAGATGCCTAAGGCTAGATAGGAGTGGGGTGATATAACAGAGACCTTTAACTACATCGATGGGGTCAAAAGAGGTGACTGGTCACATGTGTTCAGATGTAGTGAGGGGTCCGGTACCAGGGAGTACAGACTGGTATGGGGTACATTTAAATGGGATACAAGGAAGTATTACTTCATGGGGAGGGTGGTGGTCAAGTATAAGAGACTGCAGTGTGAGCTGGTAAGAGCGAAGAATGTCTGTCCAAGGGTTTACGGTGGATTGGGACATGTACAGAGACATAATTACTGTAGGCCCAGGGAGCAGGAAGGTGGGGGGGGGGTAGCAGAGATCGCATCTGGGCATTCAGATGAACAACACTCAGTAATAGGGTGCTGTGTGTTTAGGTAGAAGAGAAACACAGAATGTTGACAGAAAAGGACCACTTGGCCACCCAATCTGCCTAGATGTTCCCTGCCACTCTGTCTCCAAAGACCCTCCTCCCTATCGGTTTTCTAATACACCCCTATGTCAATCCCACACATGCTTAAAGTCCCACACTGTGTTTTTTTGCCTCCACCGCTTCTGCTGGTAGTCTGTTCCAGGTGTCCACCACCCCTTCAGTGAAGTAGTACTTCCTCATATCCCTCTTAAACCCCACCACCCAGCCACACTGCATGCTCCCTGGTCCACTGCAGACTCGATGGACTCCAAGTCTTATTCAGCCTGCAACATTTCTCTAAACTGCTGGTGGCAGTCAGGCAGTGTGGTCTAGTGGTTAGTGCACCAGCTTAGGAAACAGGAGATCACTGGTTCAAACCCTGCTAGAGCCAACTACTCACTATGTGACCTTGGGCAAGTTGCCTAACCTCCCTGTGTTTCAGTCCATCCAGATGCGGAGAGAGGGTCTTAAGGAGCATACTCTGTGGCTTTCGCTGAGGTGCTGCCCGTCTAAGACAAGAGGGAGGAGAGATCTCGAAGAGGGATCTCTGCACCAGGACTTTCAACTGATGGCTCAAGGAATGGTGCACAGAGGAGGGGTTTGGCTACAATGAGGACTGGGGCACCATCTGGGAGGAGAAGGGTCTATCCAGTGGTGATGGACTGCATCCATCTAGACCACAGTCCTCAGTGGATGGTTTAAATAATACTTTGATGAACATTTATAATAGCCGAGGGAGTGGCAAAAGAGACCAGGGAGGCGGAAACTGTCTCCCCACACACACACACGCGCAAAGTAGAGCGAACCTGAGAGGAGTGGAATCCCCCAGATTCAAATTAATACAGGAAGCAGGGTGGAAGAAATGAAAGGGGATGGAAGAGAGTACATTAAAAAGACAGGGGAAGGAAAGAAAGCAAAACGAAAAAAAAAGGGTGTAACAAATGGAGTGGTAACAAACCCTGGAAAGCCATGTGTGAATGCAAGAAGTCTAGGAAATAAGATTCTGGACCTAGAGGTCACAATGGCAGAGGCCGAACTGGATATTGTGGCCATTACTGAGTAATGGTGCCCTGAAAACCATGACTGGGACATGATCATCATACCAGGCTAAACTCTGTACAGGAAAGACAGGGTGCAAAGAAAAGGAGGGGGTGTGGTACTTTATGTGTGGGAGGGTATTAAAAAGACAGAGATACAGGGAATATGTGGGTGGGGCAGAGGTACTGCGAGTCACCCTAAACATGGGGAATTGAGCCTCTGTTTGCACTGCTATAATCTATAGACCTCCTGCACAGGTGGAGGAGATGGATAAGGCACAGATGAAAGCCAACTGCAAGAAGACAGAAAAGGGGGAGGTTCAGCTGGTGGAGGACTTCAATCTGCTGGATGTAGACTGGAGTCTCCCAGTTGCTGCTTCAGCTAGAAGAAAAAAAATACTCACCTGTAGTAATCTGGTTTCTTCCAACGGGATCCACTAATACTATTACTTCTTGCAGTGCTCCTTTAAGACAGCACTGCTCTGGAGCTAAAATGGAATGCATGCCAATGATGGAATCTTTAGCTGCTGCATTCAGCTCAAAAGCTGCCCAGTTCAACTGCCTAGATTCTTTTTTTTTTTTTTTCTTCCGAATTCTATTTTTCACCTCCACACCCGGGCATCCTTCCGGGGTGTCCTCTCGACGGCAGCCTCTACTCCCGGCCTGAGCCCTGCATCCCTCAAAGGGACTGGGATTAGAGAGGCCTTACCTGAATAGCGGGTCGGCCGTGGAGTCCCCCGAGCACAGGGCTGGCTTTGGGATGTGGGCTGCATCCCTGGAACCCCCATCATCTCCACGGATGAGGTACGGGTATTTCTGCTTGTTGGTCCCCAAGGAGCATGGATGTGCAATGGCGGCTGGACACAACGTGCCGCCTGCCAAGCTCCTCCCCACTGTACGTGCCACCACGGCTTGCGCTGCACCCGACCATCGCCAGGTGCCACTGCAGAGTGGTGCAACCCTGGAACCCTCCCCAGGGAAGGGAGAGCTGTCCTCTAGACGCTCGATCCCTTCCCGACCCCTGGTGGCCCTGGCTCATTCCCAAACCCGGGTCGCCGGTGTGGCATCCAGTGCCTCAACCCTCAGCACCACTGGGCTGGAAACTGCTTAGATTCTGACCCTCAGATTTCTTTGGAGCCTGCAAAGAGGACCTACTAATATCTAATTAAAACTAATATGTAAAAATGGCCCCAACTGGGGCAACTAACAATCATTAAACCCCAGAAAACCCCTTTTTTAATGTCAGATTCACCTGAGAAGGGGAAACAAACCTACAGGGCTATAAAAACATTTAAGATTAAGAATATACCAACAGCTGGCAAACCCTTCCAGCTGATTAGTCAGTCAGTGCTGAAGAGGCTTTTTTGGTTCTAGCAAGGGAGGTAAGAGCGGGAAAGTAATAATATTAGTGGATCCCGTTGGAAGAAACAAGATTACTACAGGTGAGTAATTTTTTCTTCTAACACCAGGAATCCACTAATATTATTTCTTGCAGACTATGAAAAAGTACCTTTGGAGGTGGGCACAGAACCTGTTTAGGAAAAAGACTCTGCAGGACTGCTGTGCCATACCTGGCATCACTTCTGGACTGGGTGTCCAGACTGTAATGCTTTATCAAGGTGTGAACTGACCTCCAGGTAGCAGCTTTACAGATTTCCAGCAGTGGAACCTCCCTGGCAGCTGCAATGGTAGCAGCTGTACCCCTTGTGGAATGAGCTCTGAGCCCGGCTGGGGCTTCCTTGGCCACTTTTGAATAGCAAAGCTGGATACACTGAACTATCCATCAAGAGATGGTTCTTTTAGTGGCAGGTTTTCCTTTATCTACCTCTCCATAGGTGAGGAAAAGCTGTTGCTTATCCTGCCTATGGTCTCTGGTGTGAGTCATGTAATAACTCAAAGCTCTTTTTACATCCAGACTGTGGAGTCTACATTCCCATGAGAGAGAATGTTCAGTGAAACAGACTTGCAAGGTGATAGACTGGTTCAAATGGAAGTCCGAGACCACTTTGGGAAGGAACTTCCTAGTTGTTCTCAGCTCTACCTTGTCCCTATGAAAAGAAATATAATCCTTTTCAATACACAGGGCCTGGAGCTCACAACCACCTGGCAGAAGTGACTGCCACCAGGAAAACAGCTTTCCAAGTAACAAACTTGAGGTCTGCAGAGACCATAGGCTCAAAAGGGGGAAGCATAAGCTGAGCAATGCAAATGTCTAGATCCCAAGCTAGTACTGCCTCCCTGTGAGGGGGTACAGGTGGGACAACCCCTTGGAAAATCTCTTGAAGATAAGATTTGATGCCAAGAAGGCATCCTTTCCAGCCAAAATGTATGCTGATACGGAAGCCAAATGCACTTTCAGGGTTGAATGATGCAGACCCTGGGAATGCAGGTGTGTTAAATAGTCCAGGCAAGGCTGGTATGCCAGCTTGAGCTGGGACCACATCGTTATCCGTACACCATATGGAAAACCTTTTCCACTTTGAGGCATAGGTTTTCTTGGTGAAAGGTTTTCTATACCCTCTAAGGACCTCCAAGATGCCCTTGGAGAGTTGCAAACCTGTATATTCTAAGTCCTCAAGAGCCATGCCTTGAGTCTGAGGAATCTGAGGTTGGGGTACATGACCCTCCCTTGGAAGGAGGTCGGCAAGTTGCACCTCTGGGGTAGGTGAATCGGTTTGGCCACAGACAGAGAGCAGGAGAGAGTACCAAGGCAGTCTGGGGCAATCAAGATCATTGAGGCTGGCTGCAATCGGAACTCGATGAGCACCCTAAGTAGCAGAAGTGGGCGGGGGGAGCATAGAGATGCCTCCCTGTCCAATCCAGAGTTAGGACAGCCAGGGGAACTGTTCCCTTGCCAGGTGCCCCGCATCAGTAGAGGTAGGTGGTGATTCCGGTGGGATTCAACAGATCTATTTCTGGAGTGCCTCACCACCTGAACAGGACATCCACTACCTGCTTGTTAAGTGTCCATTCATGATGGGCCTGTTTTATTCTGCTCAAGGCATCTGCCAATGTGTTGTCCTTGCCAGGCAGATGGGTGGCTTGTAAGGAGGCATTGAGAGAGTAAGCTAGACTCCAGATTCTCATTGCCTCTGTGCAGAGGGTAGTGGACCTTGTCCCTCCTTGCTTGTTGATGTAGTATATTATTTTGGTATTGTCTGTTCTGACTTGTACCACCCTTCCTTGGAGCAAGTGTAAGAAGGCCTGAAGGGCCAAATAAACTGCTCTCAGCTCCAGCAGACTTGTATGCTGGAGGAATTCTGCACTTGACCATGTGCCATGGGTGGTGTGCTCCCCTAAGTGAGCACCCCGTCCTACTGCAGCAGGGAAGCATCTGTTGTGAGAACTAGTGATGGAGATTCCTGCAGGAAGGGGAACCCTTCCTTTAGGTTGTCCAGTTCCATCTACCACTGGAGTGCCTGCAGTAACTCCTTTGTTACTGGGATGGGTTTTGAGAGAGGATCTCGCCATCTCTCATTTGAAACCTGGCACCCAGGACTGTGCCTGTTGCAGAGGCCATGTGGCCTAGCAATTGCAGAAACTGTCTTGCTGGCTTTGGTTTGCTCAGGAAGAATGAACTTGCCAGCTGCAGAATACCGGCTACTCTCTCCTGAGGGAGTTAAGCTCTTCCCACAATGGTGTTCAGTTCTGTACCTATGAACTGTAATACCTGTACATGGGTTAGAACTGACTTTTTGACATTGATGAGTAACCTTAAGGACTGCAACAGGTCCTGTGTTACCTGTAGATGCTCTCTTACCTGCTGGTGAGACTTTCCTGCATTAGTCAATCGTCCAGGTAGGGAACAACTGAGACACCTAGTCTTAGGTGCACCACCACCACCACTGCCAGGCACTTGGTAAACACTCTTGGTGCTGAAGTAAGACCAAAGGGTAGTGTTGAGAACTGGCAGTGGCCTGAAGGGAATCTGAACCTTAGGTATTTTTTGTGCGACTCCCTTATAGGAATATGGAAGTATGCATTTTAGGTCTAAGGAGGATAGCCAGCCTCCTTTCTGTAGCGTTGGCAGAATCATAGCCAGTGTGACCTTTTTGAGCCTGGGCTTTACCAGGTATTTGTTTAGTAGTCAGAGGTCTAGGACAGGCTGCCACTCCCCATTTTTCTTTGTTGTCAGAAAGTACCTTGAATAGAATCCTTGGCCTTTTTGCCTCAAAGGGACAGGTTCTATTGCTCTTGATAAAAGCAGAGCCTGAACCTCCTGTTTCAGCAACTTTCTCTTTATGAAAGAAACTGCCCTGAACAGTCTTGTTCTTAAAGGAGGAAGAGATTTGAAACTTGGGGATAAACCCTGACTTACCACTCCCAGGACCCACTTGTCTGTGGTGATCTTTAGCCATTCCTGGAAGTAGTGAGTCAGTCAGTCTGCCCCCCACAGGTACTGGGGAGGCTGCCTGAAGCGTTAAGTCAGGGATTTTGTTTGGGCTGTTGCTGAGATTGGGCAGATTGAGAGCCATGCCTGGAGCCCCTTCTGCCTCTAGCTCCAAGGAAACCAACCTGCTAGGGCTGGTACTGCTGCTGTGTCACAACCTGTACCTGGTAAAAAGGTCTTCTATAAGAAGCCCTACCCCTACCACCCTTTCCATATGTAAAAGAAGAAGGTGAAGGTTTCTTCTTGGCAGAGTTACTGCAATAGGTGGCTTTGCATTCGCTCACCCTTTTCATGCAAGCCTCAGTCTGAACTCCAGAAAGTAAGTTATTTTCAACTGGACAGTCCATGGCCTTGTTCTGGGTATCCTGAGTGAGGTTAGTAGCTCTAAGCTAGGCAAACCTCCTCATGGCCACAGTACCTGCCATCCACCTTGCAGCTGTATCATTTGTGTCAGCTGCCATCTGAAACAGATATTTTGAGGCTTCCAAGCCTAACTTAGCAGTGTCCATTAGTGCAGACACTGGTGTGGAAGGGCTAGTTTCAGAAGCATCCAGGAGGGACTGCCACAGAGCCTTCTGATAGAGGGTTGCATACGCCTGATAGCTGGCTTGTCTGAATGCAAGAGAGGCAGACAGGTACTCTTTCTTTGCTATACTGTCAATTTTTCTAGAATCTTTCTCAGGGGGATGAGGGGACAGAGGTACTTTAGCCCTTTCACAGGCAGCCTGCTGCACAATTCCCTGATGGTCAGGGTGGGTGAATAAAAAGTCCACCCCTGACCTATCCAACTGGTACTTCTTATCACACTTATCAATAGGTGTGACAGTGTTAGGTGCTTTAAAGAAAAGCTGATGCCTTCAGGAGAACTTTGGCAAAACATAATATTTACTGTAAATTCAGTCCAGCTTGCATTTCATATCAGTTCTGTATCCCTCTTCCCTATTTATTTCTGAGGTTATTTGATTGAAAACAAGGGGCAAGATTCACAAACCGTTCGGGACCGAAGTCCCACTCCGCAACTCCAGTAGCAGACTGAAATCGCCTGCAGCGGCAGTGATTGCGGTTCCTGCTCGCAGCAGTTGCGGAGGGTGTTACGGATGCTCCCACCGGCCGTAGCAACGTTCCGCAGCTGCGGTGATCTCCCTGGTGACACCATCCGCAGGCTGCCATAAGTCGTGGAGCTGGTTGTGAACCAGCTTCACCTTTGTGAATACCCACCACTGCGGGACTCCTGCGGCTCCACACATGGCCACCCTTTGGCGCCAACGTTTTGCTGCAGCTGCAAGACTTTCACAGGGTTTGTGAATCCTGCCCAATATCTTTGCTCCTTAAGAGTTCATCTGTTCCTACTGCTGTCTCCCTACCGGAGTTCATAATGCACTGCTTGTGGCATCACAGTTACTCCCAAGGCAACAAACTGATATCACAACAGAAGATAATAACTTGAAGCAGGGAGTCAGCTGTAGAGGTAGATTAAACCAGAGGGATAAAGATCATGCATTCATGCAAATGTCCTTAGTAATAAATACTGGTGAGGAGGAATCTTTAGAATATCTATGGAATGGAAGCTGACTTAATTATGTTTTTCAAAGTTTTATAAGGTGTCAGCAGCTCTTTAAGAATTTCTAATATGTCCTTTTTGAAAAACTTGTAAATATGAAGCAAGAGCCTTTTAGTGGGTGTTAACCCCATTAACTCCATGTACTGAGCTTCCTCCTCATCTTGCACCTCTTCTGCAGTGGCAAGGTCTAGAGTCTCAACCATCTTCCACACAAAAGAAAAATGTGAGGAATGATTCTCAGTAGGTCTGAGAGGTGAACCAAACTCCTGTTCAGGGGAGACTTCAGGTTCAATAACCTCCTCTGCCTCATAATCATCTTCAAAATCCACAGTTTCAGTAGTTCAGGGTGGAGCAAAGGCAGATTTCTCTACAGGAGTAGCAACAGGCTGCTTAGGGGGTAATAAGCACTGCAACATCTGTGACGAAGCCAGAGCCTGAATTAAGTCAGCATGCATTGGTGTAGGAGCAGGCACTTGAGGAGCCCCTTGTGGCATTCCAGCCAGGGTCTCAGTGTGCTTAGTTTTCTTAAGTTTCTTGGCAGGCATCAGAGAGTCAGACGGTTCAATGCCTCTTACCAGGGCCCTCACCCGTATCAGAGTTGGTTTTTGTGGCCCTGGAAGGTTCAGCCAAAGACTTAGAGGGGTGGACTGGTCATAGCCCATAAACCCCTCTTCCATCTTTCTTTGCAGTCTTTCCCGATGTTCTTCAAATCATCTTAGGAGGAAAGACTTGCAGATTTTCACATTCAACAGAGAAGTGTTGTTGCCCAAGACAGACTAAGCATAAATTATGCTTATCTGCTTTGGCAAACACTTCTGAACATTTTAAACAGTTTTTAAAACCAGGGGGTTCGGTTTTCTTCTTGGGTTTATCTGACATTTATGGGTGAAAAAGAAGAAAACAGAAACCGGGAACTGATAAAGAAATAAAGTTATTGGTTTGCGGTCGGTTCGGGAACTGGGAAAAATATTAAATTCATTGGTTCCGAAACTGGGGAACCAATCGAAGGAACCGAAAAACCCGGTTCAAAAGTAAACAATTTTAAATAAAAATACCAGAAAAGTGACTGGAACCAAGTTTAAAAATTCCAATCCAAGGTAAACAATAGTCGGTTACCTCCTGGTTCCCAGAAACCCGAGAAGAACCGCAAATATAAACAAAACTACACTAAAATTTACTTAACTGAGGTAAAACAAACTAAACACTAAAACTAGGCAGCTATGAATAAAATCAAAAAATACTTTTTTGATCAAATGTCATTTCGGGAATGACTCGTGAGAGAAAACCTTCAGGGCATCTAGTCTTTGCAGCGAAGAGAAGAAATCTGAGGGTCAGGATATAGGCAGTTGAACTGTGCAGCTTTTGCATTGAATGCACGAGCTAAAGGTTCCATCATTAGCATACACTCTGTTTTGGCTCCAGGGTAGTGCTGTCTTAAAGGAGCACTGCAAGAAGTAATAATATTAGTGGATTCCTGGGGTTAGAAGCAGGGAAATCTTGGACTCCCTGCAGGAGGCATTCCTCAGACAACTGGTCAGTGAACCCACTCATTCTGGGGCAATACTGGACCTGCTACTCACCAACAGGGACAGTGTTTACACACATCAAGTTGAGGGATCACCTGGGGACCAGTAATCACACGAAAACAAAGGGGTGAGGGGTAAAGCCCCTCCAACTGAAATAAACTGACAAAACCGAACTTAACAGCAAGCACGCAACGTAGTGTACTAGCACGCAACGAAAGAAAATAATTACCATAGCAATATTGTTTCTTCCAGGGGATCTGTCAATATGCTTGAGTAATGCAGTTATGCCAGCCATGTTCAGCTGCCCCAGAGGTGAAGTTTATGCTAATGATGCCCAAGAATTAGCCTATCAGGCTGCAGCAAGACAGTGCTGCCTATAGCTGGAGCTATAAGCCAGTCAGATTCATTATTCTGGTCTCTTTTTTTACTTAACCTGTAACCAACGTTATGTGATCTACCTGAAATCTGTATCCACTGTATTTCTTAAATGGTGATTTACCTGAAATATGTATTCACTGCATTTTTAATTCCCTTACCTCTGTAACCCTGCAACCGTAAATGTTAGTAAAAAGTATAATGTTGTTGCCCTCAGTAATTGTGCCTGTAGTCTACTGGGTCATGCCTGAAAATAGGCAGGTTTTTGTCTAGTGCACTTACCTGGATACCAAAAGCAAATAAATAAACATTTCATAGCCTGAGGGGCCAAAGGCCCCAGATCTCTCACCTATCCTAGTACTAAGGAAAAAAGGAGAAAAACAATGAGGAAAAAAAGAAAAAAAGAACTCGCCTATAAGCGAACTATGTACACCATACTTTACTGTGGAACATTAAACATGTTAAAGCTCTACAGTAAAAAATCTGGCCTAAGGCATGGACTGCAGAACTATTCTCAGCAAGGTTATGTGAGGGGAGGATGAGTGGGAGGTCAAGCATACTGAGGGATCCCCGGAAGAAACAATATTACTATGGTAAGTAATTTTGTTCTTCTCACCTCAGGAATACCTTAATATACTAGACTAATGCAGACACACAAAGCAGTGTAGTTAGGAGGAGGGAACAGAACCTACTTTGGAAACAGGTTCTGCAGGACTACAGTACCACATATGGCATATAATCTGGACTATACATCTAAGCAGTAGTGCTTTGTGAAGGTGTATACAGTCTTCCAGGTGGCTGCTTTGCAGATACAGAGCAGAAGTTATGTCCATTGCTGCTGCCACTGAGGCTGCGGTGCCCCTAGTGGAGTGGGCCATAAGGCCTTGAGGTGGCTGCTTGCCAGCTTTACTATAATAGAACTGGATGAAAGAGACTATCCAATGAGAGACAGTTCTCTTAGAGGCTGGCCTGCCTTTACCCACCTCGCCATAGGAGAGGGAAAGCTGGATATGAGAGGCCCTGAGCCGCTTAGTATGCTCCAGGTAGTAGGTCAGTGCCCTTTTTACATTCAGACCGTGGAGCCTGCGCTCAGCAGGAGTGGATAGGTCTGTGAAAAAGACAGGAAGTATTACAGATTGATTGAGGTGAAATTCAGACACCACTTTGGGAAGAAATTTCCTGTTGGTTCTGATAACTACTTTATCCGTTTTTCTCTTTTTTCCAATTGTTTAACCAGGAGAGACACACTAAATGGAAAGCTCATTTAGAGGTGCGACCTAAGAGCACAGGGAAGTTAAGTGACTTGCTTAGGAGTGTAGATTAAGAGGTAATATGAGAGTTTTTCTACACAGAGAGGGTGGTAGACGCTTGGAACAGTCTGTCAGAAGAGGTGGTGGGGGCAAGCACAGTGGAGGTGTTTAAACATGCCTGGGACAGGCACAAGGGAACACTGGGTAGGGAGGGAGTGATGAAAAGCCATAGATCACTTAGGGTCAGTGACAGCATACAAGTATAGGACTTACAGGCAGACTAGATGGGCCTAGAGGTCCTTATCTGCCGACAATTTCTATGCATCTATAAAATAATGTAGTTTGGTTCAGTGCATAGAGCATGCAGCTCTGAAATCCTTCTGGCTTAAATGACTGCCACTAGAAAAACAGTTTTCCAGGTGACATACTTAAAGTCTGCAGTACTGTACCATGGGCTCAAATGGGAGATTCCACCAGCTTGGCTATACACTGGTTCAAGTCTGGGGAGGGGGAGAGACAGGTTCCTTAAGTGGGAGTTGAAGGTGCAGCAGACCTTTAAATAATTTCTTGAATATGAAATGAGAAGTTACAGATTTCTCCTTACCAGCAGAAATGCAGGCCAAAATGGCTGCCAGATGAACCTCTAGAAATGAGGATCCAAGGCCTGATGCTTGTTAGTGTACCAAATAGTCCAGCAAAGATGATCGGCTAGCTTGCAGTGGGTCAATTTGCCTGTCTTTACACCAGAAAGAAATACTCTTCCATTTGGAAGCACAAGTCTTTTTGGTACTTCGCTTTTTGGCTAGTCAAAAGTGGCCAGTCGAAAGATTCTCAGGACCTGTTCTGAATACAGAGTCTGGGAACTCTAGCTCCTCAAGCACCAAGCTCAGAGGTGAAGAGACTCTATGCTGCGGTATGTAATCCCCATCTGAGGCAGATGGTCTGCATCTGTCCTGGAGGGGAGCCAGGATCCTAGGTGATAGGTTTAAATGCTTCATTGGCAAGCATTTAAACTAGACAAGGGGGGAAACACAAAGAAGCAGGGAAATCCCAGCCCCCTCCTTACAAAACAGGGTAGTTAGCGAAGTAGACACTAAGGTAGAGAAGTCAACAGGGGGCAGGACTGGGGTAAATCCAGAAAGAGTCAGTAAGGACAAGCATGGGTCTAAAAGGGGTAAAGCCATCAAAAAAAAAATGGAGGGCAATGAGTACCAATGCCCATAGTCTGGGTAACAAGCTCCCTGAACTAGTGGCCTTGATGGAAGAGGGATGCATAGATATCGCGATAGTCACAGAAACATGGTACACAGAGAACCGTGACTGGGATGTCAACATACCAGGGTACACAATCTACAGGAGGGACAGGGAGGGTAAAAGAGAAGGATGAGTAGCTCTCTACATAAGGGAAGGTATCAAAGCAACAGAACTAAAGGGTAAACAGGGAGGGGAGGAGGCACTGTGGGTCACCCTGGAGACAGGCAATGGCACCACAATCCACACAGGGGTTGTTTACAGACCCCCGTCTCGGGGAAGGCAACAGACAAGGAAATGGTAGACAGAATCCTTAGAATGAAAGAAAAAAGAGATATTGTTGATGGGGGACCTGAATGTGCCAGATGTTAACTGGAGCACCTTTACTGGAGCCACACCCAAGAGCAGGTCATTCTCGATGCCCTACAGGGGGCATGCCTCAGACAGTTAGTGCTGGAACCCACTCTGGAGGGAGCAATCATAGACTTGTAGACCTGGTACTCTCAAATGGGAATGGAAAGAGGATCTCAGATTTAGAAGTGGGTAGCCATCTGGGAACAAGCGACCACCAGTGTGGTTTACAATAAACTCAGTTCTAGAGTCAAGCCATACAAAAGCAAGGGTGCTGGACTTTAGGAGGGTTGATTTTGGCAAAATGGGAGAGTGCCTCAGAAAAGTACCAACAAACAGGCAAGGAGGAGGGGTGGAAGAACAATGGGGACAAATCAAAACTGCCATCACAGAGGCAACAAGCCTTTGTGTAAAGCAAATCAACAAAACGAAGGAAAAAGCCACTGTGGTTCTCAAAAGAGGTGGCAGGGAAGGTTAAGGAGAAAATGATAGCATTCAGGAAATATAAGGAAACACAGAAGGAGCAGCAGAGATAACTATATCAGTTAAAGCAGAAGGAGGCAGGGAAGGCAGTCAGAATAGCAAAGGCCCAAACTGAGGAAAAGATAGCCAGCTCTTTATCTTTAGTCTTTATTTATTTATTTAACCAGGTGATCACCGCTGAGCAAGCTCATTTTCGAGGTAGACCTGGGTTTGTTAACAAGGGACAATATACATGGGATGCAACACACAAGAAAATAGTAATAATACAAATAAAGTGAGATACAATAATACAGTATATACAAAGTATCAGCAGGTAGCATTGACAGTAGTATATGTTTGGAACAGAAGATACAGCTAGTTTTGGGTAGGACAATTTTTCATAAAAGTAAAGAAATATACATATCAGGTGCACTGAACACAAATAAAACCTAATATAAAAAGATATATAGTGATACAGTATGGAGAATTTAGAGCTGGAACCAGGGTCAAAGGAATGTGGAAGGGACAGATATGGGGGTAGAAAAAGGGGAGAGGGAAGAGTCGATTATAGATGGATCGGCCTTTAACAGTAGTAATTAGAGTGTGCTTGGACTTATAGGAGTCACTATTTAGGTAGACAGGCACAGGACTCTTATTATGATGTAGATATAGAGATTTAAAGCTGCTAGGCTGATGGGGTGAGTTAATTTCAAAGTTTTTTGCAGCTTGTTCCACAGTTGAGGGAGCACAAAGCTGATGGCTGCTCTGCCAATGCGAGATTTTGCTTTGTAAACATAAAGGTAGATATACGAGGTGCTTCTCAGGGCATACTTCCCCAGAGTGCACAAAGGTAAACAGACAGAGATATACTGGGGCAGTTTATTTGAAGATAGCTTTGTATGTCCAAACCGCAGCATTTTTTTGCCATCTGTAAGCAAGGGATGACCATCCCACTGCCGTGTACAATGCACAGTGGTGGGCTGAGTACGGAAGACCCGTGATAAATCTTATGGCTCTGTGATAAAGCATATCGAGCTTGGCTAGGCTACCTGCAGGTCCCCGACTATACAGAAAGTCTGCGTAATCCAATAGGGAAAGAAAGGTAGTTTGAACCAGTTTCAGTTTAGCGTCTCTTGTGAGGCGATTATTAATCCTAAAGAACAGACCAAGTCTTTGTCTAAGTTTCTTTGCCAGTTCTTCTAAGTGATCTGTGAAAGTAAGTGTATGGTCTAACCAGACCCCCAGGTACTTGAACTTTGGCACGTAGTCCAACTGCTCACCTAGAATGGTAGTGATCTGCGGGAGTGGCCCAGCAATTGCAGGATTTATTGCATTTTGAAGGGGCGAGAGGAACATCGCTTTGTTTTGTTTTTTTGCATTTAAGAGCAGTTTCTGGTTCATAAGCTGATGTTGCAGCAGATTAAATTCATTTTGAAGGGCTTTACAGGCCGCTTCAGGAGTGGGGCTACTAGCATAGAGTAGCGTATCATCCACGAATAGGTGTATTTGTGCTCTTTTGATGGGTGCATCTATGTCGTTAATATAAATGGTGAAGAGCAAAGGACCAAGAATGGAACCTTGCAATACACCCCTCAATAGGGGTTTTGGTGGAGAAACTTCCCCTTCTGCCTTTACTTGTTGAAGTCGTCCTGAGAGGTAGTTGGAGAACCATTTAAGGGACAGGGAATCTAAACCAATGTTCTGGAGGGACAACAGAAGCAGTCTGTGATCAATGGTATCGAATGCCTTGCTTAGGTCCAAGAAAACTGCGCAAAGTTTTTTTTGTCTAATTCAAGCTGCCAGTCATTTGTCACCTTGGCTAGAGCAGAGATTGTACTGTGCTGTGCTCTAAAACCGGATTGTAACGGGTTGAGCAATTTTTCTGATTCCAGGTACTTCCAAAGCTGGGAGTTCACCATTTTCTCCAGCATCTTTGACAGGACTGGAATTAGGGAGATTGGCCTGTAGTTACTGATGTCACTAGGCTCTCCGGACTTAAACAAAGGGACCAGAAGTGCATTTTTCCAAATGGGCGGTACGTCACCCTGGGACAGGATAAGTTGAAGAGATGAGTAATTGGGACTGCGAGGACACGGTAGCCGACCTTTAAGAAGTACGGGTCAATGAGGTTGGCCCCAGCACTTTTCCTAGTGTCCAGCTGAAGAAGAATATCTTCGACTTCTTTCAGGGAGGTAGGCTGCAGAGAGAAGGATGGACTAGGGATGGGTTTTTCTTGTGTATCCAATCTAACTTGTTGGTGGAGGATATTCGTGGGAGAGGAGTCAAAGGCTAGCCCTGCAGTGGCAAAATGATTAATTGAGAGCATCGAGGACAGACAGTCTGTCAGAGATGACAGTATTGTCGATCAATAATTTAGTAGGTGGGGAATTTACAGTGGTGTGACCTTCAATGTCTTTGATAGTCTTCCAGAATTTGGAGGCATTTCTTGTGGAGCTCTCCAGCTGAGAGTGGTAGAAATTAACTTTGGCTTCTCTGACCGTTTTGGTGCAGAGGTTCCTCGCCCTCCGTAAAGAATTACAGTTATTTATTAAATTAGTTTTCCTAGCAGTTCTCCAGAGTACATCCCCTACTCCACAAAGCATCTTTCAGGTCTTCTGTAAACCACCGACAGGATTTGTTTCTGGTATGAACTTTTACTATGGGAGCATACTTGTTGAGAGCCCCTAGCACAATTTCTGAGAAAATATCATAAGCCATAGTCAGGGACTTGGCTAGATCGCATGGAGTCTCTTGGGTCTGATATATACCCATGGAGATCAAAGTTGCGTATGCACCTTTTAAAGGAGAATTTTGGTACAGTTGTGGATTTGAGAGTGGATCTTACACATGCGATGAAGCAATGGTCACTAACATCAGAGAAAAAGACACCAGCATGGGAGAATAAATGGGGTTTGTTGACTAAAATGATATCCAAGAGAGTACTGTTATTAGGGTTGAGCTTGTTAGGACGAGTAGATTTGTTTATTAGCTGTGACAACCCAAGGGAATCACAGAACATTTTAAGTGGGGTGGATGCACTGGAGAGCCAGTCTAAGCTGAAGTCCCCTAGTATGATACACTCTGAAGATGCCGAACCCAGGACGTTCGAGATGTTTTAACAACTGTAGTCCAGCTGATGGGGGTCTGTAGCATCCTATTATACATAATGAGACACTGGTGGCAATTTCAATCTTTAATGACAAGCTTTCAAATTCTTTTGGGATAGAGGTTGAGTCAATTATGGAGGCAGGGAATTTATCCTTGATGTAAATAGCTACCCCACCACCTCTGGTTTGCCTGTCTGCTTTGAACAAAGAGTAGAAGGAGATGTTAACTTCGCTGCTACTGGTCGCCGGTCGGAGCCAGGACTCCGTAATCACCAGAACATCTGGAGCAGTATGACATACCCAGGCCTGAACAGAAGTGATTTTTTTTTTTTTTTTTTTTAATAGGCTACATACATTAACATGAAAGAATGTAAGCCCCTTGAGGCTTTGTAGCTCTGCTGGGGATTCCATGGGTGCCAGAGGGCCTGGATTAAGCTCAACATTTCCTGACCATAGTAAAAGCAGGAACAAGAGTTTCCTGCAGAGTCCTAGGAGAAGTGTGGGTGGTTCGGTCTTCTTTCAGTTACGTGATTTGTCTGCGGCAGTATAGGGAGTTCTGAGGCTAGTTTCCAGTTTTCCTGATGCTGCATACAGTAACGCCCTGACCGAGAGAGTCAATGAGAGTAGGGTGGAGTATGCAGAAGGTGGTGTAGCCCTGTGGGCAGGCTCTAGGAGAGTTCCTGTATGCCGGTGCAGGTGAAGGACCAGCAGCGGGCTAGGGGAAGTCAGAGCACATACAAGTTCTTCTACTTGATAGGAAAAGTCCCGGTCGGACAATGTAAAAAGAGAGCCATTCTCCACTCTAGGAGTTATTTTTTGATTTACGTTCGGGTCCAATACATGTAAGATGAGCACAGACAAGCACAGAAGCAGGTAATATGCCCTCATTATGAGACTATCACCCAATGGGCACTACAAGTGCGGGCAAGAGAAGGGATTCTCAATGGAGGAAAATTTCTTAATCCCTGCAGAATACTACTATAGGCAGTGGAGCCTGAAGCAGTAATCCTTAAGTACAGCTCCTAGTCAGGCTAATAAGAAAATAGTTCACCTGACTATAGAGTAGTACTAGGGGCAGAGAGGCTTTGAAGCAAATTTCTCAGCTACTACTCTGGAGCAGACGAAGTACTAGAGAGATCACCTGACCTAAATCAACTGCCTTAGCAAGGCAGGATATATGAAGTCAGCAATAAGCAAACCTAAAGTACCAAAATGGTATGCCTCAGCAAGACAGAATGAGATAAAGCTGCTAGAAGGCTTAGTTGCAAAAAGGGGATGGGAGGAATTGCAGTTGTTGACAGTAAGTAACCAATAAATTGAAACATCAGATAGGAGTGGGTGGAGACTGTGTGCATTTAGAGGGGGCAGGGGGCTGGAATGAAAAATCGAGGGAAGTTTGCAGAGCTAGCGCTGAATCAGTGCACATACAGTTGGAGAGAAACTGCAGCAGGGGAAATGGCATGAGTGAGGCAGGGTACTTTGCACCATGCAGTTTAATGAGTGGTTGAAAAAAATGGTGTGGAGCACAGGGGTTTGGCTTCATTGGGGACTGGGGTTCCACCTGGAGGGACACCAGCCTATACTGGCAGGATGGTCTGCATCTATCCAGGAAGGAACAAGTCTTTTGAGCAATCGGTTTAAATGCTTCATTGGCAAGCTTTTTAAACTAGTCAAGGGAGGCACTGATAAGCAGCAGGAAAATCCCAGCCTCCCTACAAAACAGGGTACTAAATGGGAAAAGACCGAGGTAAAAAGTCAGTGGGGATGCTGCAACAGAAAGTAAAGCCATCAAAAAATGGAAAGCAATAAGTACCAATGCACGTAGTCTGAGTAACAAGCTTCCTGAATTAGTGGCCTTGATGGAGGAGGAACATCTGGATATCGTGGCAGTCACAGAAACATGGTTCGCACAAAACCATGACTGGGACGTAAACATACCAGGATACACTATCTACAGGAGAGACAGAGAGGGTAAAAGAGGAGGAGTAGTAGCTCTTTACATAAGGGAAGGAATCAAAGTAACAGAACAAAAGTGAAAACAGGGAGGAGAAGAAGCACTGTGGGTAAATTTGGAGACCGGCAATGGCACCACAATCGCATAGGGTGTATACAGACTCTTCTCAGGGGGAGGAAATGGACAAGGAAATGATAGAAAGTATACTTAGTATGGCAAAAAAAGGGGAGATATTGCTGATGGGTGATCTGAATATGCCAGATGTTAACTGGAGTGCAGTTGCCGCAGCCACTGAAGAGTGGTGTTATTCTAGATGCCCTACAGGGGCATGCCTCAGACAACTAGTATTGGAGCCCACGAGAGGGAGCAATCTTAGACCTGGTTCTCTCAAATGGAGATGAAGAGGATCACAGATGTAGAAGTGGGTAGCCATCTGGGAACTAGCGACCATCGAACAGTATGGTTCATAATAAACACAGCAATGGAGTCAAGCCTACAAAGGCAAAGGTACTGGACTTTAGGAGGGCTGACTTTCAAAATGGGAGTGCCTAAGGAATGCACTAGCAAATGGGCAGGAAGGAGTGGAAGAACAATGGGGAATAATAAAAACTGCCATCACAGAGGCAACAAGCCTTTGTGTGAAGCAAATAAACAAAACTAAACGATGTAAGAAACCACTATGGTTCTCAAAGGAAGTGGCAGTGAAGGTTCAAGAGAAAAAGAAAGCTTTCAGGAAGTATAAGGAATCACAGAAGGAGCAGGACAGAGAACTATATCAGTTAAAGCAAAAGGAAGCTGGGAAGGCAGTTAGAACAGCAAAGGCCCAAACCGAGGAAAAGACAGCCAGCTCAGTTAAGAAGGGGGATAAAACCTTTATAGGTACATCAGGAGCGAAGGAAGACCAAGGGAGGGATAGTGAGGCTTAAGGGAAGTAGAGGAGACTGTGAAAAGGCAGAGATACTAAACAAATATTTTGCTCAGTATTTACAAAGGAAGGGGGTACCTAGAACAAACAGTAGAAACACACTGGATATAGAAGTTGATACCAGCCCATTTACAGAAGAAAGGGTTCTGAAAGAACTCTTAAAACTGGAGGTGGACAAAGCAATGGGGCCTGATGGGATCCATCCCAGAATTCTAAAAGAACTAAGGGTAGAATTAGTGACACCACTGACTACCCTGTTTAACAAATCATGGGAGGATGGGGTGGTACCAGAGGACTGGAGGAGGGCAGATGTGATTCCCCTTCACAAAAGTAGGAGCAAGGCAGAAGCAGGAAACTACAGACCTGTTAGTTTAACCTCAGTGGTAGGGAAAATGATAGAATCACTTCTGAAGGAAAGAATTGTCGAGGATCTAGAGGCCAGAGGGGCACAGGACCCTAGGCAGCATGGATTCACAGCAGGAAGGTCATGCCAGACAAATCTGATAGATTTCTTTGACTGGGTAACCAAAGTAGTAGATCAGGGAGTGGCTGTGACATGGCCTACCTAGACTTAGTAGCAAGGCATTTGACACAGTCCCACACAAAAGATTAATATACAAGTTAGCTAGCCTGGGAGTGGGTCCCAAGATGACAGCCTGGGTAAAAATTGGCTGGAAAATAGGACACAGAGAGAGTAATAGTAAATGGAGTCCACTCTGATGAAAGGGGTTACTAGTGGGCACCGCAGGGTTCAAGATTAGACAGTCCTCTTCAATGTCTTTATAAGCGACATTGCAGAGGGACTGGAAGGAAAAGTATGTCTTTTCAGATGACACAAAGATCTGCAACAGAGTTGATGCACAAGGTGGGTGGAAAGGATGAAAGGGACTTGGCAAGGTTAGAGGAATGGTCAAATGTATGGCAGCTTAGATTCAATGCTAAGAAGTGAAGTAATGCACCTGGGAAACAAAACCCAGGGGAAGAGTACACAATGGGGGTGAGATACTAACAACAACAAAATGGAAAGGGACCTGGGGTAGTCATATCAGATGACCTAAAGGTGGGCAAGCAATGTGAGAGGGCAGCAAGGAGGGCTGGGGGATACTGGGATGCATAGGGAGAGGCATCACCAGTAGAAAACAGGAAGTTATTATCCCTCTGTACAGACAGCTGGTCAGACCCCATCTGGAGTACTGCGTGCAGTTCTGGAGACCCAGTCTTCGCAAAGACAGACAGGATGGAAGCTGTCCAGAGGAGGGCAACTAAAATGGTGCAGGGTCTGCACCAGAAGACATATGAAGAGAGACTAAAGGAGCTTAATATGTATAGCCTCGAGGAAAGGAGGGAGAGGGGGACATGATAGAAACTTTCAAGTACCTCAAGGGAATCAACAAAGTCCAAGAGGGTAGCATCTTTCAAAAAAGAGGTGTGCAAGAACAAGGGGGCACAATTTGAAGATGGGGGAGTGCTCAGAGGTAATTTAAGGAAGTATTTTTCACAGAGAGGGTTGTGGATGCATGGAACGGCCTTCGGAGGAGGTCGTGAGTCAAAAACAGTGGTGGAATTCAAGCATGCATGGGACAGTCATAAGGCAATTCTAGGGATGGGTAGGAAGAAGTAGGCTGCTGGTTAACTAGGATCTGCAGCTTATCCAGTAGGCAGGGAAATGGGTGAGACTGGGTGGGCCAGCGGGTCCTATCTGCCGTCAAATTCTATGTTTCTATGGTAGTTACTTTACACAGGCCAAGCAGAACAGGCTAAAGCTCTTTTAAGAAGCTCTGTTAAGAAGGGGACAAAACCTTTATAAGTACATTAGGGCGAAGAAAGACCAAGGGAGGCATACTGAGGCTTAATAAAGGGAGGAATGTGGCAGAGGGTGACCGTGCAGGATACTGCTGACAAAAAAAAAAGGCTTAACACAGGAGAAACAGGAAAGAAGACAGACATGTGGGGAGTAGTACAATGCACTGGCTATGGGGCAGCAGTCTTCTGGGAGACTTTCCATAGACGTCGCAGCCTCAGAAAGGTGTGATGCTAGGGTACTCGCACCATGTGGTTCAATAAATGGTTGAAAAACTGGTGTGGAGCACAGGGTTTTGTCTTCATTGGGGACTGGGGTCCACTTGGAGGGATACAGGCCTATACAGGTATGATGGTCTGCATCTGTCCGGGAGGGAACAGGATCCTAGGTGACAGGTTTAAATGCATCATTGACAAGCATTTAAACCAGCCAAGGGGAGACACTGAAAGGAGCAGGAAACCCAGCCTCCCCCACAAAAACACAGTAGTTAGAGAGGTAAACACCAAGGTAGAGAAGTCAATTGGGAGCAGGACAGAGGTAAATGCAGAAAAAGGCAGTAAGGACAGAGATGGAGCTAAAAGGGGCAAGGCCATCAAACACTGGAAGGTGATGAGTACCAATGCCTGTAGTCTGGGTAACAAGTTCCCTGAACTAGTGGCCTTGATGGAAGAGGGATGACTAGATCTCGTGATAGTCACAGAAACATGGTACACAGAGGAACCATGACTGGGATGTCAACATACCAGGGTACACAATCTACAGGAGGGACAGGGAGGGTAAAAGAGGAAGAGGAGCAGCTCTCTACATAAGGGAAGGAACCAAAGCACAGAACTAAAGTGTAAACAGGGAGGGGAAGTGGCACTGTGGACCACCCTGGAGACAGGAAATGGCACCACAATCCGCACAGGGGTTGTTTACAGACCCCGTCTTGGGGCAACAAACAAGGAAATGATAGACAGAATCCTTAGAATGGCAGAAAAAGGAGAGATATTGTTGATGGGGGACCTGAATATGCCAAATGTTAACTGGAGTACCTTTGCTGCAGCCACATCCAAGAGCAGGGTCATTCTCGATGCCCTACAGGGGGCATGCCTCAGACAACTAGTGGTGGAACCCACTCGGGAGGGAGCAATCTTAGACCTGGCACTGTCAAATAGGGATGGAGAAAGGAATTGGATTTAAAAGTGGGTAGCTATCTTGGAACAAGTAACCACCAAACAGTGTGGTTCACAAACACAGCCATAGAGTCAAGCCATACAAAAGCAACAGTATTGGACTTTATGAGGGCTTACTTTGGGAAAATGGGAGAGTGCCTCAGAAAAGCACTAGCAAACGGGCAAGAAGAAGGGGTGGAGGAACAATGGGGAAAAATCAAAACTGCCATCACAGAGGAAACAAGTCTTTGTGTGAAGCAAATCAACAAAGCAAAATGAAGGAAAAAAACACTATGGTTCCCAAAAGAGGTGGCGGAGAAGGTTAAGGTGAAAAGGTAGCATCTCAGGAAGTATAAGAAAACACAGAAGGAGCAGGACAGAACTGTACCAGTTAAAGCAGAAGGAGGCGGGAAGGCAGTCAGAATAAGCAAAAGCCCAAACTGAGGAAAAGATAGCCAACTCAGTTAAGAAGGGGGATAAAACCTTTTATAGGCACATTAGGGAGTGAAGAAAGACCAAGGGAGGGATAGCGAGGCTTAATAAATAGAAGAGAGGGTGGGCAGAGGGAGACAGTGAAAAAGCAGAAATACTAAATAAATACTTCTGCTCAGTATTCACAAAAGAAGAGGAGGGGGAGGTACCTAAATCAAAGAATAGAAGCACTCTGGATAGGGGGGGTCGATATCAGTCCATTCACAGAAGAAAAGATTATGAAAGAACTCTTAAAACTGAAGGTGGACAAAGCAATGGGGTCTAATGGGATTCACCCAAGAATTCTATAAAAACTAAGGGTAGAACTAGTGACACCACTGACTACCATCTTTAACAAATCACGGGAGGATGCTGTGGTACCGGAGGACTAGAGGAGGGCGGACATGATTCCCCTTCACAAATAGGAGCAAGACAGAGGCAGGAAACTACAGACCTGTTAGTTTGACATCAGTAGTAGGGAAAATGATGTAATCACTTCTAAAGGAAAGAACTGTTGAGTTCTAGAGGCCAGTGGGGCACAGACACCAAGGCAGCATGGTTTCACAGCAGGAAGGTCGTGTCAGGACAGATCTAACAGATTTCTTTGACTGGGTGACCAAAGTAGTAGACATGGGAGGGGCCTGGACATGGTCTACCTAGACTATAGCAAGGCATCTGACAGAGTCCCACACAAAAGAATAATATGTTAGCCAGCCTTGGAGGGTCAAAAGGTGGTAGCCAGAGTAAAAAATTGGCTGGATAACAGGACGCAGAAGGTAATAGTAAACAGAGTTCACTCTGAAGAAATGGGGGTTACTAGTGGGGTACCGCAGGGTTCAGTACTGGGACCAGTCCTCTAACATTTTTATAAGTGACACTGCAGAGGGACTGGAAAGAAAAGTTTCTTTGCAGACGGCACAAAGATCTGCAACAGGGTCAATACAGAAGGTGGGGTGGAAAGGATGTGAAGGGACTTGGCAAGGTTGGAAGAATGGTCAAATGTATGTCAGCTTAGATTCAATCCAAAGAAGTGCTAAGTAACGCACCTGGGAAACCAAAACAACCCAGAGGAAGAGTACACAATGGGGGTGAGATACTAACAACAAAAATGGAAAGGGACCTGAGGGTAGTCATATCAGATGACCTTAAGGTGGGCAAGCAATGTGAGAAGGCTGTAAGGAGGGCTGGTGGGATACTGGGATGCACAGGGAGAAGCATCACCAGTAGAAAACAGGAAGCTGTTATCCCTCTGTACAGACAGTTGGTGCGACTCCATCTGGAGTACTGCGTGCAGTTCTGGAGACCCCATCTCTGCAAGGACATAGACAGGATGGAGGCTGTCCAGAGGAGGGCAACAGAGATTAAAGGAGTTTAATATGTATGCCCTCGAGGAGAGGGGGGACATGATAGAAACTTTCAAGTACATCAAGGGAATCAACAGAGTCCAAGAGGGTAGCATCTTTCAGAAAGAGATTTGCAAGAACAAGTGGGTACAGTCTGAAGGCGGGGGGAGAGACGGCTCAAAGGTAATGTTAGGAAGTATTTTTTTCCACAGAGAAGGTTGTGGATACATGGAACAGCCTTCCTGAGGAGGTTGTAGAGTCAAAAACAGTGAAGGAATTCAAGAATGCATGGGACAGACATAATGCAATTCTAGAGGAGGGCAGGAGGAAGTAGGCTGTTGGTTAGCTAGGATCTGCAGCTTATCCATTAGGTAGGGAAATGGGCAGACTAGGTGGCCAAGCGGTCCCATCTGCCAAAGTCTATGTTTCTATGTGTCAGGAGAATAAGGGGTCAAAAAGCAGGTGAATGGGCAATTTGACTGACAAGGCAAGGAGCAGAGGGTGCCAAGGCTGCCTTGCCCAGTCTGGAGCCACCAGAATAATTGCAGTTGGCTGGCTTCCAAGTTTTAGTAGGACCCTGAGAATCGAGGGGATGGAGGGAAGGCACACAGGAATCTTCCTGTCCAATCTAGAGTCAGAGCATCCACTGGCACGGAGGTCAGAGCTGGAGGCCTGCAGCAGTACAGTGGAATCTGATGACTGAGGTTGGAGGCAAGAGATCCATCTCTGGGTGCCCCGCCTCCTGAAGACTGTGGCCAGCACTTGCCTGTTTAGGGTCCACCGTGGTAGCCCTGACTGATGCGGCTCAGGGCATCTGCCAGCACATAGTCCTTGCCTGGGACACGAATGGCAGTGAGCTGTATGTCTAGGGGTAGGCCAGCAGCCAGATCTTCATGGCCTCTGTGCAGGCTTTGTATGGATCTTGTGCCCCCTTGCTTTACTGTTGTAAAACATCCAGTGAGTGTTGTCTGTCCTGATTTGAACAAGATTCACCCTTAAGCTGGGAGGCAAAGGCTTCGATAGCCAGGTACACAGCTCTGAGTTTGAGGAGATTTGTGGGACACCTGGACTCCCTGGGGACCACACCCCACTTATGGACTGGTCTGCCAGATGTACACCCCACCCTAGGAGGGAAGCATCTGTAGTGAGCACTCAGGAGGATTCCTTTTGCTGGAAAGGGATTCCTTCCCTGAGGTTTTCCTGGTATTTCCTCCAGTCCAAGGCTTGCAGAGAAAGGTCCTTGTGACTGGAATGAGCTTTGACAGTGAGTCTCTCTTCTGGGTCCAATGAGCCCTCAGATGGTACTGAATGTCTCTCATCTGAAATCTGGCACCTGGGACTACAGCTGTGGTAGACGACATGTGCCCTAGGAACCTAAGGAAGTGTCTGGCTGGCCTTGGTTGGCCCAGGACAAATGAGTTTGCCAGGGTTTGGAGGTTGTGTACCCCATCTAGTGGGAGCAGGGTTTTTCCTTGCTGGGTATCCAGCTCTGCTCCAATGAACTCCAGTAGCTGAACTGGCTCGAAGTGGAACTTTTCTGAGCTGATCAGGAAGCCCAGGGACTCCGGGAGCACTGTGTGAGGCTGAGGGAGTCTCTGACCTTTTGGGGAGATATGTCCACTACCAGCCAGCCGTCCAGATAGGGAAAGAGACCTCCTGTTTTCTGAGCTGGGCTGCCACAACTGCCAGATACTTTATGAAACCTCAGAGCTGAAGAAAGGCCGAATGGCACAGCTGCAAACTGGTAATGAGATGATCCAAAAAAGGCAACTGCCGCGAACTCCTTGCTCAGCTGTGCTGCTCCACAAGTTCAAGGTGGCCAACCTTAATGAAACTCCAAAATCAAATCGTGGTGCGCACATAATAGTCAGCAGGCAATCGTGGTACAATAAAATAGGTTTTACGGTTTCTTTTCTTTTAATACCACATAATGCCAAAAACAGCACAATGGCAATGCAAATAACCTGGTCTAGCAGCGACTCCTAGCGCGCGACTCAACAGAGCCTTCAATGGCGGACCCCACTGAAGGCTCTGTTGGATTAGAATGCTAGGGACATGAACCAGGAGATCAATTATTTGCACTGCCATTTGTTATATTAACAACATTTAGTAATGAAAAGCAATAAAACCTATTTTATTGCCATGCATTGCCTGCTGACTGTTCTGCACTACAATTTGATTTTGCAAAAACTGGAATAGCCAGAGGGCAGTCTGAACCAGAGAAACTTTTTGTGGGAAGGCATGATTGGAATGTGGAAGTGACATCCCTGACATCTAGGGAGGCTAGCCAGTCTCTCTGTTGAAAGAAGGAATCACCACTGACAGGGTGACCATCTTGAATTTGGGATTGAACAGGTGCTTGTTCAGGTACCCGAGACCTAAAATGGGTCGCCAGTCCTCATTTTCTGTTGAGTGAGAAAGTACCTGGAATAGAGAGGAACTCTTTCCACTGCATTTGCTGACATGGAGACTACATCTAACTCAGCAGAAATCTTTCTGTGGGAGCTAAGGGTTTTAAACTCCTGTGACCCTGCTGAGTGGGAAGTTTTTTGAACTGCAGGGTAAATCCACAATCCACCACCTCCAGCACCCATATGTCTGTGGTGGTGTGTTGCCACTGGTGGAGGTAGAGGGTCAGCCTTCCTCCTACTGGCAGAGGGGAGGCGACCAGAGTCTTCCAGTCAGGGGTTTTGTTTAGTCTGAGTTTTTGTTGAAGGGGTAGGACCGGCACGTTTTTAAGCCCTTCTACCTCTTCACCTAAAGAACCCTCTCATCTGAGATTAATCTAAGGGCATGGGCATCTGGCATAGCATAGAAGGTCCTGGGATAGTAACCTCCGACCTCTGCCTCTACCTTGGGGCTTGTAGGAAGTAGAGGCTTTCTTTAGCTGCATTGCTCTGATAGGTGGAGGAATACAAGACCACCTTTTCATTTATGCTTCTGTTTTGTCCCCAAAAGAGAATTGTTCTCACAGGGAAGTCCATAACTTTAGTCTAGGTATCCTGTGACAGATTGGAAGTTTTTAGCCAGGCAAAGCTCATGAGAGAGATGGCTTGAGCAATAGCCCTGGAGGCAGTCACTGGCATCCACAGCCATATGAAACTGATTTTGTGGCTTCCAAGGCAGTTTTACAGTTTCTTCCAAGTCTTGAGCCACTCTGTCTGGGCTTGCTGGCTGATAGCCAGGACAGAGTTCAGACAGCCTTCTGCTATTGAACTGTGTACGCATGTAAGTAGGGAGGCAGAGCAGCAGAAGGCTGTGGTATAAGATTTCTTACCCATAGTATCCAGCTTTCTAGATTATTTTTCTGGAGGTTCAGATGAAAGAGGCACCTTAAACTTTATCACAGGCTGCAGCCTACCACCTCCTTCATGATCTGGATGTATGTACGGTACTCAGCATTAGTTTTATCTAGCTGGTACTTTTTCTCTATTTCCTTATTCACTCCTGGGATGAAGGTGGGATTCTGGAGTAATTTGAAAGTAGCCCTGTGAAGGGACTTATGAATTGAAAGGAATAGCTTTTTAGGGGAAGTGAGACGCATAATGTCCAAAAAGTCTACCTCCTCCTGTTCCTCAGTTTGTCTCTTGAATAGAGAGATCCAAAGTGCCCACCATATGCTTGACGAAGGTATAATGAAAGAAATCCTCCTGACCATTGGAAGGAGGGCTAAACTCCTGGTCAGGAGATGCATCTGATTCCAAAGGTTCACCCTCCTCTTTATCATCACCTCCATCAAAGAAAATTCCCTGGCCAAGCGCAGGGTCAGAGGGGATAGGCATGATAGGACCAGCTGGAGCGCTAAGGAGGTTGCCCACAGCCTGAAAGGTTTGAAATAATTGCCACGCCTTAGCCATTTCCTCCTCAGAGGGTGTATCCTGATGAGACACTGGCGTCTCCCTTTGCTTTTCAGTGGGAGGGGCAGTGATATGTTTTTCTTTTTGTTTCTTTTTGGCAGGCACTGAATCAGGCACCTGCTCAGCATGTCTTTTTGGCTTGGTCATTATTATTTTTATCAATCAATCAATCAAATCTTTATTTATTCAGGCGAACATCATTGAGCAAGGCTCATTTACAAGATGGACCTGATAAGGTCAAGGTTCAATAGTTGGTACACAACAGCTACATCAATGCACTTATATATGCATAACAGATACAGAAAAAAAACCAACGCTTATAAATACAACGATCAAGGGTAAGAAGTTGATTAAGACTTACATGACAAGGTAGGTGATAGGAAAATTATACTAATAGATAAAAATATCAGACTTATTTTCTAGGGGTCCTTGGAGGACCCATCTTTAGAAAAGTGGTCATCCTCTCATCAAAAATCTAAAGTTTTATTAAAGGGGAGGCAAACTGAGAAGCCATTATCTCCAGCTTTTTGGCTCTATTCTTAACTGTAATTGAACAAAATTTGAGTGCAAAGTTCGCAGCAAAGATATGGGCTGGACACAAACAACCTGGGCAAGGTCTTGGCCATTTGCCTTCAACCACAATTTTAAAACATTTAACACAATTTTTAAAACCAGTGTGTCCAGTCTGCTTTTGGGTCTGAATGCCAATAGTCAGAAGACCTTGAAAAATGGTTCCCAAAAGGGAAAAATATAAAATTTCAGTCCAGGCACTGTGGAACCATTAGAAATAGTTCCCAACTGAGGTAATATAAAGAGAAAAGTAGTAGAAAGCGTGGTTCCTTCAAAAATAAGGAACCACAATATAAAATACTGTTAGAATAAAAAGCGTAGCCTTTATTTGATGCTGCTGAGGTTGAGGCTGGATGCCACACTTTGCACCACGCTGGCGACCGGGTTTGGGAATGAGCTCGGGTCATTGGGGAAGAGCAGGGCAGGAGAGGATTGAGCATCCGGAGACTGCTCTCTCTCCTGGGGAGGTGGGTTGCATCTCCTGCTGCACTGTGACTCCCAGTGGAGACTGCAGGCATCACTACTTGCAGTAGCCACACAGAGGCGTATGGAGGAAGTGGCGGATGTCCTGCAGGCGGGTGTGGGAGCACACCTGTCGAGCGCTGAAAGTCATTGCATGTCTGGGCCTCTGGGAACCAGAATAAGGAAAAAACCTGGCACCCGGACAGGCGAAGGTGTGCCCAGTGGATGGGCCCCCACGCCCTCTGCTGGGTCTGACCTAACTGGTTTCCATCTCCTCCTTTCCTCGCAGCCTTTCTAGATTACAGATAGAGCACTGGAAGAGTTAAAGGTGGTCCCAACTCGGGCGGGCGGTCAGTGGAGTTGGAGGAGAGTTCCTGGGAGCAGAAGACCGGATCAGGAGGACCTCAGGCTAGGCAGGATATGGCTGCTCCGACTGTCCCACTGGAGAGAGGTCTAAGGGACCAGTGATAGGAGAATAAAGAAAGTTAACAAAAAAATGCATATAAAAAAAGCGTAGAATTTTTATACCTCAGAAGTGGTATTTTTAGTCAAAAAATAAAGTGCAGGAACTGCAGGAGGAACCGCTATAAAGAGAGATTCCACATTACCAGGGAATCGCGGAAAACCCACTGAAATACAATAAAAGTGGGGAAAAAAAAACCCACTAAAGGCAGTACAAACTTAAAGGATATAACTTTACAAAAATAAACTTCTTCAAGTGAAGATGTGAAGAGACAGCTCCGCGGCAGACTTGTCCAGTCAGCGGAGAAATTAATCTGACTGGCCTACAGCTCCAGCTGCAGGCAGCACTCTTACTGCAACCTAATAGGCTAATTCTTGGGCATCATTAGCATAAACTCCACCTCCAGGGCAGCTGAACCCAGCTGGCATAACTGCATTAGTCAAACATACTGAGCAATTCCTAGGGTGAGAATTACACTTTATTCTCTGTAGTTTCCCACTATGCTAACATCGGTGGTCCAATATTCTACACAATCCCCATGGGCAACTGTGTCAAATACTGGATCACCGCTATTAGCGCAGCACAAAGCTACAGAGAATACAGTGAAATTTCATTGCCTGCTTGCTGCACTATACTGTAGTTGCACTGGGCTATTTTCATCACGTGCTTGCTGTTGATGTAGGTTCTCTCACTTTATGAGTTGGGGGGCTCTGACCCCTCCACAGCCCTCCTTTCTTCATTAACATGTGGGGTGTGGTGAGCAAAGTCACCCAATTCAAATAAACTAGTATAAAATAACTGACTGTCTGATGTGGCATACAGCATGCCATCAGGTTTGGTCCCTTGTTTAACACAGGGCGGGGTGGGGCTAAGCCCCCAACTCAAATAAACTAATAAAAAATAACTGATAGGCCAACATGGTGTGGGCGTGCACGTAGTGGGCAAGTAAGTAACCTGGAGCACTACGTTAATAGCGGAGGTCCAATGGTGGCCGATATTCAACACAATCGCCTATAAAACTACTGGTTAAAAAGTGATGATGAGGGTTTTTTTTTTTCCAGTCTACAAATGATGCTGCTTTAGGGGGTTCAGGTTATTTTGGGGGCAGCACAGAGTGTTAAAGCACCAAGCTGTGAACATTGAGACCCAGCAGAACCGTGCTGGACACCCATAGCCACCACTGGCATACTGTGAGACCCTGAGCAGCTTACTTAGCCTTCCTGTGCTCCCATGATATAAATTGGGCTCAGTGTGCCTTTAATGGCCAAAAATGCTTAGTTACAAAAATAAAATATGGTTAAAAAAACAAAGTCAAACACTGTTATGGGTCCAGATTTGTACATCATGCCAGTTTCTTGGATGTCAAAATACTGCCCTTAGTCGAAAAATGTAGAAATCAATATTGAGAGAGAGAGAGAGAGACAAACAGAGACAGAAAGTACAGTTACATACTTACAGTAACAGCAGATATTTGAGAGAATCCCTTACTTAAGCCACACTTTGGAACAAAAAGCCCTCAGGCACTAGGACCACATGGAAGCGTTTGCCAAGCTGGGTCACCATGTCATCAGCGTCAGAATGAATATAACTGTGGGTGGCCTTACCTCTACTCGGTTCCCTGCTGGAGATTAGACTCACTGAGATGTCCTTTCTGTGGAACCAGGACAATAAGCCAGCACCAAGCACACTAGGCAAGATGAGTGATGGTGGGAGCACCATGAAGAAAAATATCCGTGTGAATGTATTGTGTCACCCTATAGGGATGGAGGTGGGGTCGACATGACTTAAAGAGAAGGTCCCTCTCAGCCTTTTATTCGGTTTACCTATGTAGTTTGTGAGACACCAACAATGATTGCTTCTAGTGCACCTTCCTAATCTCAGCGACCATGCTCCCATCTTTTGCATCTGGAGGAGCAACTTGCAAATGTTCCCTGGGATCGTACTAGCCGGGACCTGTCAAGATTACGTTCCCAATGACTTTCTTCAGGATCTGAGAGGGATACACTGGGGGACCTTAATAATCTTGATAACATTGATGTTGCTCTCGTTTGCCCACAACTTCCTAAGTGTACTTAATAAGCATGCCCCATTTAAGCGAAGGAGAGTCAGTGGCAAATGTGCTACTGGCTGGATCAGGACAGGAGAAACAAATGAAACTCAGAGATAAGGCATGGGCAACTACAAATGCTCAGGAGTTCATGCTGATTGGCAATTATACAGAACTCTGCGCAACAGCTGTAAGAAAGAGCTTAAGCATTCTAAAAGTGCTTACATTAGACAACTCCAAACATCTAACCTGGCAAACCCAAAAAAGTTCTAGTCTCAAATAAATTGCCTCCTGAAGGGGCGCTCAGCTGAAGCCCCCCAGAGCATCGCAGTTGATAGCAACCTAATGTCTGACTCTGTGGAGTTAGCCAATGCTTTTAATAATTTCTTCACAGACCTTGATAGATATACTGATCCCTCACCTAGCAACACCAACTTCTCTCACTTTCCCACCCACACTGTCCCCAACTTTCACTTCCGCCTGATTACGCGGGACGACGTCCTCTCCCTACTAAACACCATCAAACCGGATGCCTCTCCTGGGTTCGATAATCTGGAGCCTAAATTTCTGAAAATAGCTGCCCCAATTATTGCGGTTCCACTAAGGGACCTGTTTAACAAATCCCTTCTCCTTGGGCAATTCTCCACCAAATGGAAAATGGCCACCGTTATCCCCATTCACAAAGGTGGAGATGAAGGCCAAATGGAAAACTACCATCCCATATCAATCCTCAGTGGGCTTGCGAAAATGCTGGAAAAACTGGTGCACAGACAGATTCTTGATTACCTTGAAACTCAATCTGCTCACAGAGGTGCAACATGGTTTCAGGAAAAACCATGGCACTGACACTGCCCTAGTCAAGTTTACCTCTGATGTACTCGGGGCTATGGATCAAGGGCTAGCCACTGGTGCCCTATTCCTGGATCTAACGAAGGCCTTCGATTTGGTGAACCACGATCTCCTCGTTTCCTGTCTTCAGCACCTCGGACTTGATCCACTTGCCTCCTCCTGGTTTCATCATTACCTCTGTGGAAGGCAGCAGCTGGTAAAATGGAAGGGCACACCTTCTTCAATTAAGCCAGTGCACCAAGGAGTCCCCCAAGGTTCCATCCTTATACCCCTGCTATTTACTATTTTTATCAACAGCATGCCAAAGCATTGTGGCGAGGCCAACATTCAACTGTATGCAGACAATGCCATTATCTATAGGACTTATGTCAACTAGGCCAGAACCTCAATAAGGACTTCAGAGAGATGGAAAAGTGGCTAGTGGACATGAAACTAGTCCTTAACCTCAAGAAATCTAAGGCCATGCTTTCCAGTTCCAAGCGGTTAGGAGCTAATATATCTAACCTCCTACAGATCTCCTCTGCCAACGGGACTCCACTTGAGGTTTGCGCATCCACAAAATATCTCGGAATGCACCTGAATCAGGGGCTAACCCTGAGCCCGCACATTGAGACTACCACCAAAATCCTTCATCAAAGAATTGGCCTCTTATATAGACTTGGAGGATTCCTCTCCAGGGAAGCCCGTAGGGCTATCACCACTGGTACCATTCTCCCTGTACTTCTCTTTGGTGCTCCCGTACTTCAACCTCTTTGTGGCCCGGATCTCAACAAGCTCAGAGTCTTCTATCATAAAATCGCCCGCTTTGCAGTCTCTGCCCACCCTCGTGATCACCACTGCAATGTCCTCATCTCTTTGAACTGGCCATCACTTGAGGCCAGGCTTGCATTCCCTACACTCTGCCCGACCTTCAAAACAGCCAAGCTCCCGGCTCCCCTGAGCCTAAATGGACTTCTCCTATATAAATCAGCTAAACGTGACCGGAGGTCTTCTGCCCATCCTGTCCTGGAAGTCCCCAGGACACGAACCAGAGCTGGTGACAGGTCCTTTGCCATTTATGCCCAGTCACTCTGGAACAATTTACCTGCAGCTGTGGCTAACTGCTCTACTCTGTACATATTTAAAACGGCCCTTAAATCTCACTTAATGATTGTTAATCAGTGCTGTTGCACTTGAATTGCTGGTGCCCTTTACTCTACTTAGTCTTGACCAGTTCTTGTCCTGTTTCTAATGCTACCTGTTCTCTGTGTTGTTCTATATTACTACCTATGTATGTACCTAAGCAATTTAACTGTACTATTTTTGTCTATTGTATGCTCTTGTGTCTCTTATCTGTAATTAATTCTGTGTCGCCCCTGAAAAAGGGACTTTGTTGTCTCAGTGGGCCTACCCGGTCAACAAATTTCAATAAATAAAATAATTTAATCAGGATTTAAATGTAAATGAAGGTACTTTAACTATCGGGTGAAAAATCTGCTGGACTCCATTGCAAAGGTCATGACCCAACTCACGTAAGGCATCCTGGAATTTTACATTTTTGTGCTAAAGTGTACAGTAGTTATACTGTGTTACTCAGTGATGCTGCTGTTATCTGCAGTCTCTCTGTTCTTGTCTTATGCTGGTCATAAAACACTTCAAGGCACAGTGAGTGCCCTGCTGTTTTCTACAGTTTAAGGTATATCCAAGTTATAAACAATGCTTTTAGAACGAAGAGGGACTACACAAGACTTGTAACAGAACTGGCTGAGTAGAACTTCTGCAGGCTTATGCACATATGCATCAACTCCTATGATGCCTTGCATGACTGGGGTCATGACTTCTGCAATGGAGACAAACAGGTTTTCACACCAGGGAAAAACAGAGTGAAGCAACCCCATTTATATTTACAGTAAATTGGGAATGAAATTAGGGGGATTCAAGAGGGGGAAACATTGTTCATGCCTACAAACTACACAAGTATAGAGAAAACTGGATTAGGCTGTTTTCCTATTAAAGGAAGAGATTCTCTCGAAGATCTACTGTTACAGTAAGTACATAAGTGTACTATCTTACTTTCAGGATATTTCTGCCCTTAAGTCACTCCTTTGGAACGAGTCCCAAGCAGTACCAAAAAAACAGATGGGAGGATGGCAGTCTGCATCAACAGAGGAAGCCCTGTACGACTGTGAGGCCAAAACTATCATGTTTGTGTCAGGCAACATCCAGACTGTAGTGCTTAATGAAAGTGTGGACTGAACTCCAACTGGCTGCAAATGCCAACAGAAGATGCATTTTTGAAAAAGGTGGCAGAAGTGGCTGTACCCCTTGTGGAATGAGCATGAACACCAGCAGGAAGTTCCTTACCGTACTTCTTATAACAAAAAAGTAACTCAATGTGCTAGCCATTTGGATAGGCACTGTTCAGACACAGAAGCGCCCCTCTTTCCCAGGGGCGAACAAAACAAAAAGCTGAGAGAACCTTCTACAGTCCTGGGTGTGGGTGCTAGTAATATAGTATCTTAAGATACTATGTATATCTAAAGCATGTAGCAATGCTTCACCTTGATTGGCATGCTCAGGATAATACACTGGCAGGTGGATGGATTGATTTGAAGTCAGACACCACCTCTGGCTGAAAAGTACAGTAACGTAAGAACTTACCATAACAGTAGATCTTCGAGAGAAACTTTTGCAACAGGCCACACCAGTAGGACTATGCCGCCAGGCACTAGGACCACACGGAAAACTTCCAGCTAGCAGTCCACCACGGTGGACCACCCCCCACCGATGTCACTTATCTGTCGTCAGTACAGGCTATATAGGAGGGAGGGCGGTCCCCCACACCTCACTTCTCCAGGAGACTCTGCACAGCCAGCTGATAGAGAACTGAGTAGGTTATCCTGAGAGCCAAAGAAAATGTAGAAGCTAATGCGGCAGGAAAAAAAGAAGCAGGGGGAAGGAGGAAGGGAAAGCAGGACCTGCTGCAAGAGCTTCTAGCGAAGATCTACTGTTATTGTAAGTTGTTGCGTGACTGTACTATCTTACTTCGAGGAAGGTTCTTGCAGCAAGCCACCCCAATAGGACAAAGTCCCAAGCAGTTCCAGTTACCAGAAGGATAATATCAGCAGGAGGAGGACCAGACAGCAACCAATAGTTCATGACAGAAGGCCCTGAAGAACTGCCAGGCTGAAGTTGGCTCCAGGCCTAGAGGCAATGTCCAGACTGTAATGCTTGGTGAAAGTGTGGACAGAACTCCAGGTGGTAGCTGCACAGATGTCAGTAGCAGACACATTTCTGAAGCAAGCTGCAGAAACAGCCATACCCCTGGTGGAATGGCCCTTGACCACCCCCGGAAGGGGCTTGCTGTACTTGCGGTAGCAATAAACAATGCAATTAGCTAACCACTTAGACAAACACCGTTTAGAAACAGGAGCGCCTTCTCTCTTGGGGAGAATGAAACAACTGATCAGTTTTCCTGAAAGAGCTGGTGCGGTTTCTATAATACCGCAACATTCTGTGAACATCCAAAGTATGGAGCAATGCCTATGAACATACGAAACTGCTAGCAGAAAAAGGCCCATAAGTCTATCAACTCTGCCCAATTGTGCGCTCTTAGTTTCATATCACTACAACTGCCCCACCCCCACAAACCCCTCCCTTCCTCCTCTTTTCTGGTCCCCCCCCCTTTGTGTTCCTGTGTGTACTAACCCTGCCCTTGACTCGATCCCAACCCCGCTTAAAGCTATTCACTGTCCTTTGGGCAATTAACTCCTCCAGCAGTGCATTCCAACCCATTTACCTTTCTCAGGTTCTTGTTGGAACTGCACAAACGTGTGGAAACAACAGACAGGTGGTTTCCAGCACATAAAGTGATTTATTTCTGGTATATAAAGCAGGCTTACAACCAAATCACAGTGATAAACACCGGGGAGAACACCTCCAATTTTTCTTACCTATAGGCAGCAACAAGTCTCTGTCTCAGAGAAAAAGGTGCATTGCAAAGGGTCTTATACCCCTGATAATAACCATAGCAACTACCAAAAAGATATATAAAAGTCTCATCACTGGATAGTGGCAAATAACCTGACTTCTTACTAGCCTGGGAAAGCATGCTGAACTAGCAGAAAGACAAGATAACTAAACAAAGGACCTGTATTCGTGAGGCCACTTGTGGTTACATACATAATTGCATAGGTAATTGCTGTTCTGCACTAGAACCAAAGATGGCAGTACTGTCTAAGTAATGATTATACAATGGTATAAACAAAGGTGTTTCCCAAGTGGTAGAATTAGAATGATGACAAATGCATTATGATTCTCAGTGGAAAATTACAGTGGAACAAAGATCCTAACACTTATGCTTGTACGATAAGTGCCTGTGCCCTAAGTACTGCTGTCTACGAGGTAGGGGGCCAATCAGGGGTGCTGGTCCATGGATAACACCGCCACCACCTCTCTGTGAAGTAGTGTTTCCTCATCTCCCTCTTAAACCTTCCCACTTCCAACTTCAGACTGTGACCCCTAGTGACCCTTCCCCCCTTTAAGTGGAACACTCCTCCCTCCCCGACTGTTTATGCCTTTCAAGTACTTAAAGGTCTCTAACATGCCCCCCCTCTTTCCCTTCTCTCTTCCAGCGAGTACATGTCGAGCTCTTTCAAACTTTCCTCATACAGCAACTCCCCTAGTCCCATGATCATTTTTGTAGCCCTACGCTGCACCCCCTCCAGTAATCTCCCATCCTTTCTGAGGTATGGGCACCAGTACTGTACACAGTACTCCAAGTGTGGCCTCACCAGTGATCTATACAATGGCAGGATGACCTCCCCCTCTCTAGAGGAGTTCCCTCTGGCAATGCACCCCAGCATCTTATTTGCCCTTGCTACCGCCCTCCTACACTGTGCTGATACCTTCATGTCCCCTGTAACTATTACCCCCAGGTCCCTTTCCTCCTCTGAAGCGGTTACCTGCACTCCCCCTAGCCAGTAGCTATTCCTGGGATTTCTGGCTCCAAGGTGCATGACCTTGCACTTCTTAGTGTTAAACCCCGACTGCCACTCCCTGCACCAGTGCTCGAGTTTAGCTAAATCCTCTCGGAGTGCCTGCTTCCCTCTGATTGGAATACTCAGAAAAGTAAACTGGAAGGTGGATGGATTGATTTAAAGTAAACTCAGACACCACCTTAGTTAAAAACTTAGGATTAGTACACAAAGACACCCTGTCTATGAAAAACCAAATAAGGCTCTTTACACATCGGAGTCTGTAGCTTGTAAATCTTCCAAGCAGAAGTAACTGCAACTAAAAAGAGCCCTTTCCACAACAGAAAGTGCAGCTCGCAACTCATGGCCGGTTCAAAGGGAGGTAAAGTGAGTTTCTCCAACATAAAATGTTGGTGCCATGGGGGACTGGATCCCAAATGGGAGGTTTCAGAGGCAGAATGCCCAGCAGAAATGTGTGGGACACCTCAAGTTGGGTAACAGCTTTGCCTCAATAGGTGCATGGTAAGCAAAGATGGCGGAAAGTGCACCTTAAGAGACGAGTACCCCAGGCCTGAATCTGAAAGGGAAAGGGGGTACTCCAACACCTGACTAACCGGGCAGGTGAATGGATCCAAATGGCAAGCAGCAGCCCAAATGGAAAAGCGCTTCCATTTCATAGCATAAGCGGCCCTGGTGGAGGGCTTCCTGGCTGCCACCAGGGTGTTAGCAACCCCAGAGGAGACCCCAAAGTGGGAAATGGCTAGGTCTGCAGGAGCCACACATGTAGATGCAGGGACTTGAGGTCCAGATGGACCAGGGTACCCTGGTCCTAGGAAAGCAAGCCTGTGCACAGAGGTAAAGGCACTGGAGATTCCACAGCTAGCTGCTGTAGCAAAGGAAACAAACTTGACGTGGCCAGAAGGGAGCTATCAGATTCATCTCCGCTCCCTCCAACTGAAGCTTGAGCAGAACCCTCTGCAGAAGTGGGAAGGGAAGGAATGCGTACAGAAATCTCCCCTTCTAAGAGAGGGACAATGAGTCTCTCCAGAAAACTCCAGGCCAGAGATCGAGTGAGCAAAAAAGCGGCAGTTTTGCATTGCGTGAGAATGCCTAAAATGGACCAATCAGAATCATCCCGTTTAACTGGAAGTCCATCCCTAAATGCATTGGCCCCGCCCTCTTCTGCAGGAAATTAAATGCCTCGAACCTGTGTCCCACCCACTTGCACAGGAAATGACATGCGCCCAAACCCTGGAAATGACATCATACCACCATTTTCTAAGCATCCTATGCCCCTACTTCTCCTGCACCCCTCAAACCCCTGCCATGCCATCCTGGCTCGAACTAGAGTCCTACCATCCTAGCTCAAACCCCTGTCCCCCTCCTCCACCCCCCCTCCAAACCACTGCCCCACCATCCTGACTTGAACCCAAGTCCCACCGTCCTAGCTCGAACCCCTGTCCCCCTTCACCATACCCTGCCCCCGAACCTCAGTCCTTCTCCCCCTTGCAGCACAACCACCTACCTTGCACGCACGCCCTCCCTCCCATGCTGCCCCCCCAAAAAAATAAGTTAAGGTTTATGTAGTGTTATGTGCCCCTTGTCGGCTTGGGAGTATAATTGCAGAGGTATGTGTGTGTTTTTTGACTAGGATATTTTTTGGAATAATCCATCTAGGAGGCAGCCTTATCATGCAGAGGCTTCAGAGATCTGTTTAAAGACCCCCGCAGAGGGAAAGCCATTTGCCTGTGTAAGTACCCCTTTTCTGTTTTATAACAAACAAGGTAGAACATAATTTAACATATATCTGTGTACCTGTGTAAACTTGTACCAAAAGGTTATATACATAAACGTGGAGGTATCAGTCATATGTTAAATAGGATCTCTGTGTAAATGAGCTCATCAGGCAAAGACTACTGTGTGTGTGTGTGTGTGTGTGTGTGTGTGTGTGTGTGTGTGTGTAGATTTCTGAATTTACAGGCATTTGTAAAAAATGTAGATATAGGCCTTTGTTTTAAAAAAAATAAAATTGCTTGTTTTAAATTGAGAGCTAGAAAGGCTAAAGACTGTGTGTGTGCGCATGTGTATAATTATTCTCTATAGCAATCACAAACTAATAATTTTTATCCAATCATGAATTACAGAATAAAATACATTTGAATCAGAAAAAAGGAAGACACATACCTGTACTTTTCCCCTCGGTTCTGTGTAGCATCAAAGAGAAGGCTGAATCAAATGTGGGTGATATTTATAATGTTTTTAAAAGGGAGTAGGGGGCTACAATAGATGTGTCTGTGGCACATGTTACCATGTATAGTATGGTGGGCATGGTGATGGTTCTACCAAGGGGCAGTCCATCTTACAAAGTCTTATATAAACCCTGCAGTTGGAGCTAGAAGGCACAGCATTTTGTGAGACTCCTCAGATTCTGTTTTATAGACTTGGAGCAGATTATCCAAAACATCAAGAAGAAGACAGCATGGAGTAGCGCTTCTCAAACCAATATCCCAGCAACCCACCGCCGAATGACAAGTCTGGAGATGAAAAGCCAAGCAAGAAGATGGCTATCGGGGCCCCACAACCCAAGCCAACGTATGTGTACTACATGAGGTGTGAAAAAGAATGTCCCACACAAGTCTTATGGAGTGGAAGGGTGTCTGACATCAAAACGAATCTCGCCGCACAGTTTGGTGAATCAGAAAATCCTAAATCTGACTGTGCTTCCAAAGAGGCACAACTGCAAGACCTTGAAGAGGTGCTGGGTTGTGAATTTGATGCAGAAAAAGATGTTACTATGAAACCCAAAACAGAAAGCGACAAGAAAGGGGAGCCAGAAAAGATGGTTGGCGAGACACTGCCAGAAAAAGCATCAGAGAAAGTTCTGAAAAAGAAATCCAAGACACAGCCAAAAGCTGCCTCTGCCCAAGAGGGGGATGATGATGCTGCAACAGCCACAACCAGTGACCCCAGGCCACAAAAGAGAAAGATAAGAAAAAAGGAGAAGACAGAAAGAGTTGCCTAGATTAGGTAAAAGCATTTTTAACATTAAAAAAATGTGTGAGTGGTGACATGCATACATGGTGTAACTGAGGAGATGAGTTAGCAGTATAACAAGATCTTACCCGTAATGAGTCACAGAACCAGTGCTGTTTTTTGTTCGATTTTAATAGACGGACGGATTTGCGATGGAGCAGCAGTCATAGTCAGACAACATAGATCCACAGCTTTCTACGAATCTGCTGCTCGACTGTGTTTGCTGTGTGAGAAAGATACAGATGTGGTTATTAATGAGATGTGTGAGGACCAGTATGTTAGAAATACAGAAAGCGACTGAATGTTTCAAAATGTCACCGAACAGGCTGTGATCACTACCCAGCCCTCTTCTTCTACTGAGATGAGACGGGGGTCCTCATGTGAAAAACCAGGCCTCAGTAGTAAACCCCCCAAAACCGACCATGATATGTATTGTAAGTACGCTATGCATCATACCATCCATGGCGTAATTGCTGCAGTGATAGAGAGGGTGATACATGCTGAAATAATTGATGCCTGTCCCGGGTGCGGGATAGATGACCCTAGTCAGAAAAATCATTCTTGTATCACTGATGAATTTACAGCTAGAGAATTATACAGAAATGTTTCTGAAGCCATACATATAGGGCAACTTATGCCTGTGATTTTAGCAATAGCAATGAAACAACAGGGCTTAAATTTGACCAACGAAACATTACATCATATTGGTCATGTTTTAAATGATGTGAAAAGAGCGGATGATCCCATGTGGTGTATTAAAAATATGTACCACCAGACAGACAGAGATTAGAAGAGAGGTCACACGTCTGGTCAACAAAGGTCCCTTTAAAACACTTCTAAAAAGAAATTCAGGGACCCTGTTCATATTGTAAAAAACATTTACCCCCCCACTCCCCAAAAACTGTTACTCATTACCATTGTAATATTGTTCATGATGTTGTTAACCTGGCTTCTCCGCTTGCAACATGCAGCGAGAGGTCACTAAAACATAGTGCTGTATGCTTTTATTCCAGAGCATGCCAAAATGGGAAACGCCCTGTCAGTGCGTCCACAGGCTTATTTACCAACTAGTCAGACACAGAGCTAAACAACCTGGTTCAACTCTACCTACAGGACAAGCACCATGTATACTTTTAGAGACATGCCAAGGACTTTTTGATGGTCTCCCAGAGGGCCCCCAAAAGGAAACTGTGGATTATTTTAAGGATGAGGGTGCTACTCTTGAGGAAGCAATGTATAAAATTGCTATAGAGCTTATGCATAATCCTTATGATGTGGTACACTTTTGTGGTTTTATCTGTACTGCTGTTGAATTTTTAGTGTTTAGTCTGCAGAACCAGGAAAGGGGGTGAATCTGTCATATTTTGCTTCATTCATCGCTTTTGTTGTGTTTCATAAATCTGATTTAGCATATGCTTTCCCTAAATAGTGTATTATGGTGTACTTTCAGATGGAACGTACTGGCATGCTTCTGATATCCCAGTCACTCTTGAAGTCTACAATGTACTGTGTGATAAAGGACATTTTAAAGGACCCTGTATACTTTGGAAAGCATCCTGCATTAAATGTCTGCTCTAAAGGTGTAGCTACTTCACTGGCAGAAAGCACACAGACTCAGATTAAGCATTTCTCTCCATTTTTGTGGAACATGTATACTGAAGTAATGGAAAAAAACTAACCACAGAGCCATATGTAAGGTGGACGACATTTTAGATGTAGCAGCTTTTCTTAAAAATCAGCCTGATTATTTTGAGTGGTGCTTGGCATGTGTGTGTATATGTTTTGTACCCACCTCATCACCAAGTGAAAAGTGGACAAAGCCCATGCTTGTGTAAAACATGCAGCTCAAAAGTTACTGTCTCTGGGTATTGTAGAATGTGTAAAACTGGAAGTGTAGAAAGAAGATATTATGTAATCATTGCATGCTTGCTATGTGTCATGCCTTTTGTAGGTAGCTGCTATATGTATTAGTTTATGTACAGTATTACTATGACTGCTAAGTGTTATAACGCATATAAAGTAAACTTTAAAATACTGTTATGACTTGTGTATGTATAAATTAAATATAATCATGCATTGCACTTTGTGGTTGTCATACTGTTTTTTAAAAATAAAAAGTGCACACACTTTATTTTACTGGTGACAAGAGTTCTGCTAGCTAACAGATGTATTAGGGGGTTGACGGAAGAAGATGAATGATCACCTGCTCCAGAATATACATTTTAATACAAAAAAGTGGGTAGTTTCACAGAGGTGACTCAGCTGTATAAGGCTGCAAAAAACTTGATAAAGGTGTCACCAGGAAAGGTGTTGCAGAATTGCTTGTGAAGCAGGACCCCTATTCATTACACAAAACAGCTAGAGTCTGATTTAAGAGAAATCCTGTCATTGTTTCTGACAGACAGACAATGGCAAGCTGATTTAGTGGATGAGTCAATATGCAAAGTACAATAATGGGTTTAAGTACATACTGACGTGCATCGATGTGCTGTCCAAATATGCCTGGGTAGTGACTTTAAAAGACAAATCAGGCAAGGCAGTGACGCAAGCCTTTAAAAATATTTTTAAAAGTGGACACATACCTCAGAAGTTGCAGTCTGATCAGGGTAAAGAGTTTCTAAATGCAACCTTAAAGAACCTATTAAAACAAAATAAAATACACCATTTTGTGACAAATAATGACGTTAAGGCTAGTAGTGTAGAAAAATTGAATAGCACACTTAAGTCACGCATGTGGCGTTACTTTACAGCCCAGAATACGTGGAAATATACAGATGTGTTGTCAGACCTGGTGCACAGCTATAATCATACTTATCACAGAAGCATTGAACACAGGCCTGTGGATGTTAACCCTTCCAATGCCCTGGGTGTATGGAAGACCCTCTACGTTAATACTGTTCTTGGCAAAAAACAATTGGGTACCCTTCAGAAAGATGATCACGTGAGAATATCTAAGCTGAAAGGGGTGTTTGAAAAGGGATATGAACAGACGTACATAGATGAGATATTTATTGTGACAGAGGTCTTAAAAACACAGAAACCCATCTATAAGCTAAAAGACCATCAGGGGGAAGACATCAAAGGTACTTTTTACACACAGGAGTTGTAAAAAATTGAACCGGATGAGGACAGAGTGTGTAGGGTGCAGAAAAAAAGCATGGCAGAAAAACTTGGCATCTGGTAAAGTGGCTAGGGTGGCCCGATAAATTCAATAGCTGGGTCGAGGCAACACAGGTTTGGGACATTGGAAGTAGATAAGGTTTAAAATGCTCAAAAATGTTTTTTATATCACCTTGCCCAGCAATACCTCGCACAACATTTTCCCCAATAATACTATATCCACTTTTACAGTAAAGTTACCACAAATGCTTGAACTGCCTGGTGACTGGGAAGTGGGCTTAGCAGAAATTCAGTACCCTCATACCTTGCTTCAACCAGATCACATCCAGGCCCTACACCTTGAGGATCAACAAACTGATCCTGCTGAAGATTCCTATCACCTGCACCCGGTATGGAAGAGCTGCATTCAGTTATTCCCTGGCACTTATCTGGAATTCTATCCAAAAGACATTGAAAATGGAAACACTGATCCCCCTTACATCCTTCAAAAAGCTGTACACCAGCCTAATCCCAGATTCATGCAATTGCTTCCATAAGGCCTAGTCCTCCCACACCCCCACACCCTCTCTCTCCCCCACCCCCCTTCTAAATCTTATCCCTATTCTTCTATCGTTGCTCTGGTCCTTTCCACATCAAACCACAAACATATTTGCCACCCATGTACCATTATCTAAGCCTTATCCCCACCAGACTGTTTGTTCTCACCTTTATTAGGTTTTGGTTTACTGTCCTTTGCCTTGTATATATGTAAATAATTGTATATCTATCTCACTCATAAATGTTTGTATTTGTGCTATTTCAATATCATGTTTTTTGTATACACTCTGTAACCTTTTTTGTTATGACCACTCAGGTCCATCTTGTAAATGAGCTATGCTCAATGATGTTCGCCTGAATAAATAAAGATTTTGATTGATTGATTGATTGATACCTGGGACAATGTGCCTGCACAGAAAAACAGGTTCAGTATGCTCTATCAGCCTAAGCGTGGCCCACAGTAAAACGCCACCAACCAGCCCCTATGTTGAGTCAGAAGCATTTAAAATTCCATCAGGCTATTATCCTAACATGGCGAGTGTTATTAAGCAAATTAATAAAAGCATATTTAAAGCAAATGAACTGCCAGTGGTTTTGGAAAAACAAGCCATCAGGAGAGAAATAAGCATTGACAGTGACATCAAATGCATTCTGTTTATGCACCGGCAGTTACAGTACCTTTTGGGTTTTAGCAGACTTGAGGTAGGTGTAGGAAAGACTAACAAAAAACTCTACAGATATTAATGGGGGCTTTTACACATTATATATCTACACTGACATTAATACACATGAAATAGTGGGTGACAGTCTAGTGCCTTTGCTGAGATGCGTACCAGTCAGGGGCCAAGACAATGAGATAGTGACTGTGACCTACGATAAACCCATTATCAAAACAGTCAGTAAACATCAGATTGATGCAGTCACTATTGAAATAAACAATGATCAAAACGAACCTGTGCCATTTCGATTTGGAAAGGATCGTGAGGTTGCATTTTCGCCCCCATAGAGTACTTCAAAATTTAAACAAGGATGGTGATCGTTCGCTGTTATGAGGACCCTGCCCTGTACAAAAGCTATTACAACGCACAGGCAGGATACAACCTTCCTGGCTTTCATGGGCTTCCTACTATGTATGGTTCTGGTATAGGGGGATATTTCGTAGTCTGTTTAGAAAAGCAGTTCCATTTTTAAGAAGGGAGTTTGAAATTGCAAAACCACATCTACAAACAGCTGCTAAAAATGTTGCTAAGGGTGTTGTGGGGCATGTGACTAGTGCTGTCGCTCAAAAGATGTCAGGGGGAGATAAGCCTACTCAGGGTGGTTCAGGGCTGATTGTATTCAAGAGGTAGAAAGACAAAGCGCAGAGTACACCCTTCGCTTCTCATTGGACTTCCCAGCTACTTCAAAAGAGGTGTTTCAAAATGCAAAATGTCACATAAAAGGAAGAGTTCAAAATCCAAGGAACCTTCAAGGGCGTTAAAAAAAAAAAAAAAAAAAAAAAAAAAAAAGAAAAGACCTGTTCTAAAAGCAAAACATGGCTTTCGTGCACTGTGGTTGGAGGAATGCACAAAATCAGAACTGGACTTGTTTGCCACTGCTAACACACAGACAAGCACTGAAAAAAGCATTTATGTACAGATACCCCCTCCGGCTGCCCTTTCAGAAAACTCACCGATTGCATTTTATATAGCAGGGAATGGTGAAGACTATTTGGACCTAAACAACATGCTTCTTTACCTGGTTTGCAAAATCACTGAAGTGGATGGTGGTGATATACCTGCAACGGCCAAAGTGGGCCTTATAAACTACCTAGTGTCCACCATTTTCAGTCAGCTGGATGTTACTGTCTGTGATTGGCTCATCAGTCAGAGCAATAACTGTTACCCCTACAGGGCTGTCACGGAATCTGTGCTGAACTTCAGTGAAGAGGCCCTTTCTACCCAATTCACTGTAGGGTTATTTTACAAAGATACCCCGGGGGAAACACGAAATCACAGAAAGAGCCACTGACAATGTAGGGTTTAATAAAAGAAGCTCTTTCACACATCTCAGTAGAGGGATAGAACTGCTGGGACACTTACACACGGACTTGTTTTTCCAAGAGAAACTGATGCTGAATGGTGTGGATATTAAAATTAAACGGACACGCAACAGGGACAGCTTTTGTCTGATGTGTGGAGATACTGGACTTTATAAGCTAAAAATCATGCCCGCCTCTCTGTTTGTCAAAAGGGTAAAAGTGACCCATGGTATTCATCTGGGACACTCAGAAGCCCTGCTGACCTCAAACACTAAATACAGATACAGTGGGAATGAAAGTATTCAGCCTCCCTGCAGGCAGCAGGGTCTGCAACCAAGATCATTTGTTTTTGGGACAGTTATCAACAAGCATTTGTCAATGCCGAATGTTTGCTTGCTGGCATTGGCATTAGTAGTGTAGGAGTTGGAGAGCTACATAATAGCAATGGCAGTGAAGTACTGAACTGAAGCCAACCCCATCATCACCCTGCAGAGACTGACAGGCACTGGGGTGTGCCTCTGGGTCGCCAGGCATAACGACCATGCCATTTCACCACACCCTACCCTGCAGACACTGACAAGCGTCATGGTGTGCCTTGGGGTCTTTGGCCCTTATGCTCACCCCATTCCATCAGGAAATATGGTGAGACAGGTCCTGTATAGGAGAATGGGATGAACTCTGGGGCCGAAGAGTCCAAGGCACAGCTCAATGTCTCTCACTGGCTGCAGTGTGTGGAATGGTATGAGCATTACAGGCGAGAATCCCAAGTCACACCCCTGATGCCTGTCAATCTCTACAGGCTGGAGCGTCATGGTCAGAAACCCTAATGCCTCAGGCATTCGTTGGCATTTTCACTCCAAATTTTCAACATGGGTTTTCTGTGACCCCCACCTTATGAACAGTGGCAATATCAGTTTGTTAACTGAAAGCTGATTTCGCACAGCGACTACGCCATTTGGTACCACAGGTGCAAAAACACATTTCGGCCATGGTGTGAAAAATGACAGCTGTACTGTTCATAAGGAGTGTGGAAAAATGCCAGTGTTGAAAATCTGAACTGAAAATATTAGAAATCCATGAAGTTACGAGGGTGCGTGGAAACTGCGCAATGGTCGCTTGTAACAGTCATTTTATGGACTTTTTTCACCAAATTTTTAACATAGCCATTTTAACACCTCTGCTCATGAACAGTGTCACTGTGATTTTCTTAATCTGTCCAGAACATTGATTTCGCAAACCGACTGTGCCACTGTGCGCTACATGGGCGGAAACACATTTTGGGCGAGATGTGAACAATGACAGCTATACTGCTCATAAGGAGGAGTGGTAAAATGACAATGTTTAAAATCTGGAGTGAAAATATTGAAAATTCGCGAACTTACAAGCATGCGTAGGAATAGCACAACGCATGCTCGTAAAACAGTCATTTTTGAGAATTTTTTCACTCAATTTTCAACATAGGGTTTTTGAGGCCTACCTCATGAACTGCGACACTGTCTTTTATGTACGGTCCCGAAGGTGATTTCGCGCAGTGACTGCGAAGCACGCTCGGCCCGATTAACGCCATGACAGTGAGCGAATTTAAGAGAAGGGGTCCCAAAAACCCCATGTTGAAAATTTGGTGCTAAAATTCCAAAAAATGCCTGAGATATACATTAAAGTTGAAAAAACCCTATTTATTGTATTATACAGCTTACCAGCATTTCCTCAGTTCGCGGTCGGCTTTGAAGAGTGCAGACGTGTTCCTGGTCCACCGATGATCGTCGCGCTGGACTCAGGAGGTAAGTATGGGGTGAGGTGGGGGTGTGAGGAGGCAAGGTGCACAGTGGGTGGGCTCGGTGGGGAGGCGGGGGGCAGGACACTCAGCGAGGAAGGTTTCTTCCTTTCAGTTTTTTTTTTTTTCTTTTAAACTTAGACGACGCTGACGCTTGCTATGCTGGGTGGGCCCCAGCGTGTACAAGGAAGGCAGTTTGGGGCGTAGCACAGCTAATGGAGACTGGGCACCCTGTCGGCTAACAGTGTGTGTGTATGAGTGCGAGCACGCAGTGTGCGCAGCGTGTGTGTGTGTGTGTGTGTGTGTGTGTGTGTGTGTGTGTGAAGAGCGCGCATGAGCAGGCGATATCTTATCGCTGCTCACTGAAGCGCACTCTCCCTTTCAACTGTATGGCACTGCATTCTGGGATCATGGCACTATGTTTCTTACACATGCGTGAAAGCAAACATAAAAATGATGGTCATGGGATTTGTTGACAATGATGCTTTTAGCGGTTCCTACACTAACAAAACCCTTTAACTTTAAACATCATAACATTAATTGTGTGGCTCTGTATCTGGATAGTGAACAAATCCCTGCTAAACCTCTGCAGCCTGATTTTAGAAATGGGAATGCTGTGAGAGAATATTTTAATCTAGTACAGGCAGCGGGAAAAAATAAAGCTTGGCCACTGGTTGTCAGTCAGGAATTCACCCAAGGGTACACACTGTTTGCCTTTGATCGGACTCTGGACCAAGAATGTGCTGAGCATTACTCTAATTAAAACTGGGAACCTCAGAGCAGAGAGCAGACTTGCAGAAGCCCTTCCGCAGTTAATCTCATCGTCTATGCTGTGTTTGATAATGTCATTGAAATAAACCAGAGAAGAAATGTTGCAGTTTAGCTAGCGGAGAAGCCAGGTTAACAACAACATGAACAATATTACAATGGTAACAAGCAACAGTTTTTTGGGGGTAAATGTTTTACAACATGAATAGGTCCCTGAATTTCCTTATAGAATTTTTTTTAAAGGACCCTTTTCTGACCAATGGATCATTTCAGCAATCAGAGAAGCCGGGTTAACAACACTAACAATATCACAATGTTTTCCCTGCTTTGTAGTACACACATACACGGCTATGATGATCATGATGTAAAGCCCACAAAGACATTCATTGTCTTCCATGAATATACTGGCAAACAGTTTAACATTTTCTACAAGTGGCAACATCGATTCCTTGATACATTTATCTATATCCTCCCATATTTCTCTAAGGGCACACATCAACAGTTCAGAGGCTGTATGTATGTCACAAAGGCAAATTTCATATTGAGGTGAACCAAACAGTGATGGATGGCAGTAATGGCTTAGAATCAGATACATAAATCTTTGGATTCTCTCTGTACTTGCATCCCGTATGATTCTCTGTAAAATAAAATCCGATACTTTTTGGTACAGAAATGTTTACATTAACAGTTTGGGGGGGAAGGGTGTAAATGTTTTTAACAATATGAACAGGGTCCCTGAATTTCTTTTTAGAACTTTTTTAAAGGGACCTTTGCTGACCAGACGTGTGGCCTCTTCTAATCTCTCTGTCTGTCTGATGGTACATATTTTTAATACACCACTTGGGATCACCCGCTCTTTTCACATCATTTAAAACATGACCAATATGATGTAATGTTTCGTTGGTCAAATTTCATAGAATCATAGAAGTGTGACGGCAGAAAAGGACTGAAAAAGGCCCACCAAGTCTGCCCATTTGTCCAGCTATCTGCTTGGACCTGTGCCCCCCCAACACTCCCTGTGGTTGTCCCATGCCCTTCTGAATACCTCCACTGTTTCCTCTCCAATGACTGCCTCTGGGAGTCTGTTCCACTTTTCCACCACTCTCTCTGTGAAACAGTATTTCCTAATGTTACCCCTGAACTGCCCCCACCTGCAGGCCATGCCCCTCATCCTCCGATTTCCCTTCATCTGGAAGATGCTCCCCACTGGCACCCTGTTTATACCCTTAAGGTACTTGAAGGTCTCGATCATGTCCCCCCTCTTCCTCCTCTGTTCCAGGGAGTACATGTTCAGATCTCTCAGCCTTTCTTCATAGGATAGGTGGCTTAACCCTTTTACCATCTTTGTCGCTCTCCTCTGAACCCGCTCTAGCCTCCCCATGTCCTACCTGAGGTATGGCCTCCAGAACTGGACTCCGTACTCCAAGTGCGGTCTAACCAGGTGGGTGTACAAGGGTACTATGACCTCCCCATTTCTACTGGTGATCCCCCTTCCGATGCATCCCAGCATTCCACTCCCTCTAGCCATTGCCCTCCCGCACTGCCTTTCCACCTTCAGGTTCCCTGATATAATGATGCCTAGGTCCCTTTCTTGTTCCGTCTCCTCCAGATCTCTGCCCCCCCCCCCATGGAGTACCCTGCCCTCAGATTTCTGTAGCCAAGATGCATGACTTTACATTTTTCTGCATTGAATGCAAGCTGCCACCTCTCTGACCATGCCTCAAGCCTCCCCACATCTCTCTGCATTCTTTTTACCCCTTCCTGCATGTCCACCCTATTGTAGATTCTGATATTGTCCGCAAACATACTCATACCTTCCTCAAGGCCCTCCACAATGTCCCCTACAAATATATTGAACAGTAGGGGCCCCAGCACTGATCCCTGAGGGACCCCGCTTGTGACCTTGGCCTCTCCGGATGCCACCCCATTTATTATGACCCTCTGCCTCCTTTCCCCAAGCCAGTTTCCCACCCATTTAACTACCCTCTGCCCCAGCCCTGCCATTTTACACAGCAGCCTCCTGTGGGGCACGGAGTCAAACGCCTTCCTGAAATCCAAATAAGCCACATCTACCGCCCTTCCCTGATCCAGTTCCTTGGTGACCCCATCAAAAAACTCTTATCAAATTTGTTTGACAGGATCTGCCCCTAGTAAAACCATGTTGCCTTGGATTCATCAGGCCGCTTTCCTCCAGGTAGCTGGTGATCCTGCCTTTTATTAGTTTCTCCATGAGCTTGCCTACCACCAATGTCAAGCTCACGGGCCTGTAACCTCCCACCCCCCCCTTATGCAGCGGGACCACAATTGCCTGCCTCCAGCCTCTAGGGACTGATTGAAGAGTGCAGTCAAAGGTACTGCCAATATCTCCTTTAGTTCCCTTAACACCCTTGGGTGCACCCCATCCGGCCCTATTGTTTTGTCCACCTTCATGCAGCCTAGTTCCCCCAAAATTTCCTCCATGAGAAACGGCCTTATCTCCTCTTTCCCCTCCCCTGCCATTTCTTTTCCTGCTCTGCTGCCTTCATCTTCTTCCTCCCTATTGAACACTACGCAAAAACAGTTGTTCAGCAAGTTCGATTTCTCTCTGTCCCCTTGTAGCATCTCCCCCTCATTTGTTTTTAACTGGAGAATCCCCTGCCTAGTCTTCCTTTTTTCATTTACATACAGAAAGAAATTCTTATTCCCCTTTTTGACCCCTCTAGCTATTCACTGCTCTGTCTGTGTCTTTGCCGTCCTTGCCTCTACCCCGGCTTCTCTCTGGCTCGCCTGGTATTTTACCCGGTCCACTTCCGCCTGTGTTTTCTTAAACTTCCTGAATGCTTTCCTTTTTGTCCTTATCTTTTTTGCTACTTCCCTAGTATACCACAAAAGGTTTCCACCTCCTCCTCCTCTTGTTTTTACTCACTCTCATGGCACAAATGTCAGTGGCCTCTCCAATAGCTTCTTTTATCCTCCCCCACATTGCCTCCACCTCTGTCAAATCTTCCACCCCTTGCAAAGCCCTCTCCACTATTTCCCCTATTTTCCTGAAGTTTGCCCTCTTGAAATCCAGCACCTTTAACCTAGACCAGTGAACCTCTGCAATGTTCCTTATTCTAAACCTGACCATGTTGTGGTCACTCGTACCAAGATGTTCCCCCACCGATACATCTCCTACCCTATCCCCATTCGTCAGGACTAGATCAAGAGTAGCTCCTGCCCTGGTTGGCTCCCTGATCAGTTGATTTAGGAGGGCCAATTGCAGGAAGTCCAATATTTCTCTGCTGCTTGCTGAAGCAGCCGAAAGGGTGCTCCAGTCTACGTCCGGTAGGTTCAGGTCCCCCATCAGCACCACTTCCCCCCCCTTGCTGCCATTCTCACTAACTCATCAGCCATGCTTCTATCCACTGATTCTTGCTGTGCCGGGGGGTCTGTACACTACCCCCATATGCACAGACTCCCCCTTCCCCATGGACAACGAGACCCAGAGTCCTTCGGCATCTCCCCACTTGCCCTGCAGTTCTGATGCCTGATACTCTTTTACGTAGAATGCAACCCCTTCCCCTCTCTTTTAATCCCTGTCCCTCCTGAACAATTCATACCCTGGTATCTCCATTTCTCATCCCTGTTCCAGGTGGCACCATGTTTCCGTTACCCCCACTATGTCAAGGCCCTCCTCCACCATTTTCGCTGTTAGATCTGGGATCTTTCTTCCCAGACTTCTGGCGTTTGCACACATGACCCTCCACTCCCTCTTTCCTCCTGTCCTATATGTTTTGCCCCCTTACCCTCTGGCTGTGTGGGTGGGGCTTTTGCTCCCCGCCTCTTGCCTCAACAGGGCTTTCCCCTGCCTCCCCCACCCCGTTTAGTTTAAATGGCAGCGTCTGTCAACATAATCGCTCGGTTTGCATTTGAGCACTACCTTCCCTTCCCCATTTAGGTGCAGCCTATCTGGGGCATATAGGCTCTTGTCACTCCATGTTGAACGCCAATCTCCTATCACACCATACCCCTTTTGGGCACATCAACCTGCAAGCCAATCATTGAACTCCTCAATATTTTGCCTCACCTCTGTGCTGGCCCTTGGTACTGGTAGCACCTCTGAGAAGGATAGGGATTTAAAGTCCAAGCCGCTGCAGAACCTAGCCAGTGCCATAAACATTGCCCGCTCCTCCATCACGCTGCTCCTTGCAAGGTCGTTTATGCCTAGGTGGAAGATCAGATGAGTTTTCGCATCTATTTCCCTCCCCCACGAGGGGATCCAATGCATAACTTTGGCTGCCGTCATACCTGGCAGGCACTCCACCCATATTTTGTCCCTTCTCTATCCCCTTCTCCCCCATGTAACTCCTTTTATAATACAGTCCCCCACTATTAAGATTCTACCCTATTTTTCCTCCTGGGTGCCCCTCACTGCTGCTGTTCTCCTCCTCTTTCCCAAGTTTTCCTCTTCCTCTTCCCTTCCTATCTCCCCCCAAATTACCTGAGCTCTTCTCCCCCCGTCCTCCACCTGTTCACTTCTCTGGGCCCCTTTCTGGTTCTCTGGTTCCTTCGTGCAGCCCTTTTCCTCTTCTGAATCTTTTCGATTCTCCCCCTCTCCATCCTGCTCATCTCTCTGGCCCAAATCCTAGTTTTCTGGCTCTACTATGGCACTTCCCACCCCTGTGCCTTGCTCCATTCGATCTCCCTCCAATGCTTTCCCTTCTGTTCCTTGTACTCCGAGCCCCATTTCTGGGCCCTGTTCCACTTCCCTTCCTGCCGAAGCCCCCATCCACAGTGTCCCTGCTTCCTGCCTGGCTCGTTTCTGCACAGTTTCCTCATTTCCCTGTCTTAGCTGCTCCGGCACCTTCCTCCCAGGTCCCCCTCTTGCAGATCCTGGGCCCCCTCCCCCCCCCCTACCCTTGGACCTCCTCCAGTATTATCCCCCTCTCTTGGGTTTCCCTTTACACCCCCCTCCCCTGATTGTATGGGCATTCCCGCATTCTGGGCTCCTCCTGCCAGGATGCCCCTGTTCCCCCAGAGTATCATCATTTTCTCTCCTTGTGCTTGAGGTTTCAGCCCCCTGTGTATTTTTATAAGACACCCCCGTGTCCCCTCCTTTTCCACTCCCCTAGCTGTCTCTGAATTCCTTCCACTTCCTCCCTGAGCTTTGCCAGCTGGTGGCACACTGGGCAACCTCCAAATTTCCAAGCCCAGTCTAGTACCATGGCCGCCTCATACCCTGTGCATCAAACCACCCTCCCAACGATGCAAGCTCTAGTAACTTTGAGGTCCCCTCCCCATTCTATCTTGCATCTTTGGTCAAGCCCCCCCCCTTCTCTTTTAATAACACTTATCTAGCAATTTCCCACATACAATACGTACTTTTCCTTTTTCCCAGTCTTCACAAACAAAAACAAGGTTTCCGAATAATCTCTGCTTCAGTGCCCCCAACCTGATCAGGACTACCTTGGTTTGCCTGTACCCTTAGTTCCAGTGTCCCAACCAACCGTTTGCACGAAAGCCGCCACTGAGCCCACACCAATGATCTGCACCCCAGCAGCCACCCCGTCACAGCTGTTCTAACATGTACACATTGCTTAAACAGATCAATGTTCTTTAAATAAAAAACCTCTATCAATGTTCTTTAAAATCCTCTAAAGTCAGGCCACTCCTCCCCCGTGGCTCCACCACCACTGCCCATTTAATAGAGGTCGGGCCGGGGTGGGTGGTGTGGAATGAAATTACAGCTCCTTCTTGTGTCTGTTTGAGAAGTGCGGCTGGGCCTGTCCCTTATATCCCCAGCCGCTATTCAAAAGTTTGCACCCTGCCTTCTCATTGGCCATCTGCTCCTCTTCCATCCCCTGGCCTGCCGCCAACGGGAACTCCCGCTCCTCCACCTCTCCTGCTGTCGATGCAGCACTGGCTCCTCTCACCTCCGACACACTCCTCCTCCAAAAGCCCTAGCCTGCCTAAGTCAGATACGCCAGGAATCGTCCGCTCCGACGCCGCTCCCACAGAAATTACAGCTCCTTCTTGTGTCCGTTTTTAAGCCCCGTTTCATTGCTATTGCTAAAATCACAGGCATAAGTTGCCCTATATGTATGGCTTCAGAAACATTTCTGTATAATTCTCTAGCTGTCAGTTCATCAGTGATACAAGAATGATTTTTCTGACTAGGGTCATCTATCTCGCACCCGGGACAGGCATCAACCAATTCAGCATGCATCACCCTCTCTATCACTGCAGCAATTACACCACGGATGGTATGGTACATAATGTACTTACAATACATATCATGGTCAGTTTGGGGGGGGTTTACTACTGAGGCCTGGTTTTTCACATGAGGACCCCTGTCTAATCTCAGTGGAAGAAGAGGGTTGGGTAGTGATCACAGCCTGTTCTGTGACATTTTGAAACATTCAATTTCTGTATTTCTAACATACTGGTCCTCGCACATCTCATTAATAACCACATCTGTATCTTTCACACAGCAAACACAGCCGAGCAGTACATTTGTGGAAAGTCGCGGATCCATGCTGTCCGAATATGAATGATGCTCCATCGCAAATCTGTTAGTCTATTAAAATCAAACAAAAAACAGCATTAGTGCTGTGACTCACTATGGGTAAGATCTTGTTCTACTGCTAACTCATCTCCTCAGTTACAACATGTATGCATGTCACCACTCACACATTTTTTAATGTTAAAAATGCATTTACCTCATCAAGGCAACTCTTTCGGTCTTCTCCTTTTTTCTTATCCTTCTCTTTCTGGGCCTGGGGGTCACTGGTTGTGGCTGTTGCAGCATCATCCCCCTTTTGGGCAGAGGTGGCTTTTGGCTGTGTCTTGGATTTCTTTTTCACAACTTTCTCTGATGCTTTTTCTGGCAGTGTCTCACCAACCAGCTTCTCTGGCGCCCCCTTCCTGTTGCTCTCTGTTTTGGGTTTCATAGTAACATCTTTTTCTGCATCAGATTCATAACCCAGCATCCCTTCAACGTCTTGCAGTTGTGCCTCTTCGGAAGCAGTCAGATTTAGGATTTTCTGATTCACCAAACTGTGAGAGATTCGTTTTGATGTCAGACACCCTTCCACTCAACAAGACTTGTGTGGGACATTCTTTTTCACACCTCATGTAGTACACATACGCTGGCTTGGGTTGTGGGGCCCTGATAGCCATCTTCTTGCTTGGCTTTTCATCTCCAGACTTGTCATTCGGCGGTGCGACAGTCTGTTCTGTTGCTGGGATGTTGGTTTGAGAGGCGCTACTTTGTGCAGTCTTCTTCTTGATGTTTTGGATAATCTGCTCCAAGTCTATAAAACAGAATCGGAGGAGTCTCTCAAAATGCTGTGCCTTCTAGCTCCAACTGCAGGGTTTATATAAGGCTTTGTAAGATGGACTGCCCCTTGGTAGAACCATCACCACGCCTACCATACTATACATGGTAACATGTGCCACAGACACATCTATTGTAGACCCCTACCTCCTTTTAAAAACATTACAATATCACCCATATTTCATTCAGCCTTCTCATTGATGCTACACAGAGTTGAGGGGAGAACTACAGGTATGCATTTTCCTTTTTTGATTCAAATGTATTTTATTCTGTAATTCATGATTGGATAACAATTATTAGTTTGTGATTGCTACAGAATTACACACACACACCCACACCCACAGAGTCTTTAGCTTTTCTAGCTGTCAAGTAAAAAAAAAAAGCAATTTTGTTTTTTAAAACAAAGGCTTACATCTACATTTTTACAAATTCCTGTAAATACAGAAATCTTGACACACACACAAACTAGCCTTTGCCAGATGAACTCATTTAACAGAGGTCCTTTTTAACATATGACTAATATATACATAAACATGGAGGTAACCGTTTGGTACAAGTTTACACAGCTGTACAGATGCATGTTAAATTATGTTCTACCTTGTTTGTTATAAAACAGAAAAGGGGGGTACTTACACAGGCAGATGGCTTTCTCTCTGTGGGGGTTTCCAAACAGATCTCCGAAGCCTCTGCATGATGAGGCTGCCTCCTACATAAAGCATTCCAAAAATACCCTAGTCAAAAAAAAAAAAAAAACCACGCACACATGCCCCTGCAATTATACTCCCAAGCCGACAGGGGGCACATAACACAACATAAACCCTAACTTACTTTGGGGGGCAGCGTACGAGTGAGTGCGTGGGTGCAAGGTAGGTGGTTGTGCTGCAAAGGGGAGAACGACTGAGGTTTGGGGGCAGGGCATGGTGAAGGGAGACAGGGGTTCGAGCTACGATGGTGGAACTCTAGTTCGAGCCAGGATGGCGTGGCAGGGGTTTGAAGGGTGCAAGAGAAGGAGGGGCACAGGATGCTTAGAAAATGGTGGTGTTATGTCATTGCCGGGGTTTGAGTGCATGTCATTTCCTGAGCAAGTTGGCGGGACACAGGTTTGAGCTAATGTTATTTCCTGCGGAACTGGGCAGGACCAATGCATTTAGGGAAGGACTTCCGGTCAAACAGGGGACGATTCTGATTGGTCCATTTTAGGCCACACCCACCTGTCAAATGACATGGCATGCGCTGACTGGCTGAAGTTTAACATTGTGACGAGATATATGAACTTATACTACTTAGATCCTTACCACTATGGGTAACAGTTGCTTTCTCCTCCAATCTGTTTTTTGTACCCCTACTCCAAGGTAGGCCAGTGACAGTTTGCAAGATTGGGGTAAACTGTTCAGAAATCTATTTCCTTAAGCAATATAGTTTACTATAGTACTTATCTGGGCTTCCTCCTATATTCATGGGATAAAGGCTAGTCAATTATTTTGCCCCTGCTTCCTTGTTGGATATTGTAGACAACTAGACCCAAAAACACAGGAAAGGGGGGGAGAGGTAATAAAGATTTAAACAGGGTATATGACGTGCATTTAGTATTCAATAATATGTACTGTATATACAGTCATTAAAGACTTGCTTGTTTGTTGTCTTCCCCTGGTGCAGTTCCGAGTGGTACGCTGTAGAACAGATTTGTGTTTCTATGCAGTGTATGCCTATTTAAATGACATCTTGTGTAGTAACACACTATGTCCCTCAGTGCAGGAATGACCTGCTACGAGCTTTAGGAGACATGGGGGCCCAGTGTTTGTACTGGGCACCTACTCCTTTTATAAAAACATGGCAATACTGTATCATTTACTGAGGCTCACTTCAGCACCTCCCCCAATTAATTCTAGCACTACTTAACATTACCATTAAATCTCATTGACCACCAGTTAACCCCAACCATGGTACAACTGGTCCATTTCACTTTTCCACTGAAGTATTAGTACTTACATGCAGAGTAACCAGCACTGGATTCCACACAGCAGGCGACCCGATAAGTGTCAGGATAAACCTCACCGTACTCCAGATCCGTAGAAAGATAAAGATGATGGGGATGAAAGTGAGCTTCTTATCTGCAATTGAGGATCTAGACAGATAGTTGGGAGTTTGGACCAGAAGGGGACGGGTATTCAGCCAATGCTGAATGCTAGAATGAAAAGACACATTGATTTCACATTCAAATATCAGGACTTGCCATGCAATTTTAGAAAAGAAACAAGACCTTTGGTCCATCAAGTGCCCCCCCCCCCTTTCAACCAGCCCACTGGAAATACCGTGCATCTCATTTTTTTCAAAGTACGTATCAAGTCCAAATTTAAAGTACTACAGGTTAGAAAACCAAGTTTTTCTCTTTAAGGATCTGGAAGAAAGTACACAGTTTGACAAACATGTTGCACATTAATCCTTGTACTTCACTTGTGAACAACAACTTCAATCCTATATTCCAGGTAAATCTTCCCAATAAACGGAATCAGGCTGGGATACTTACTGTGGGGGGATCCCTCTGTTAAGAATAGCATTAAATCTGACAACTCAGAAGTCAATATGATAGTGATAAAAATCAATTATTTACATATTTGAAATTAAGGATGGTCTTTTCCAAAATTCTGGAAAATAACTCACTACAAGACGACTCTCTTATATTTGAAGTCCTAAAGACATCCCCCAACAGACAAAAGCTTTTTTCCAAAATATAAGGTTTATGTATTTACAATGAATCGGCGGCCTGCTGGCGCAACAGTGCTAGCGCCTATGATGCCAGTGACCCAGGTGCAGAAGCAAACTCGAGTTGTAAGAGGATTGGCCGGGGGGGGAAGGGAGTGGATCAAGTACCACAGGACTGCTCTTTTCCGGGGAGTGAGAGCTGCTGTGCCCAGTGCAGCATCGGCCCCTAGTGGCAGCTGGGGGTTGGACATCCAGGGACTGCATTTCAGGGGAGGAGAAGTGAGCTACCGGCGTCTTAGCATTACAGATGCATGCGGAGACACTGCAAGCGGCACTATCGTTTACGCCATCAGGGAAAATACAAGAGGAACACAAGTATGGCTAGCCAGCATGATGGGATGGACACAGCCACGCACCCAGCTCTATGGCACACCTCCAGTCAGAGGATCCTGTTCGCAACCCGAAGGGAGGGGCTGCCCCCGCCACGGAGGCTAAGCCATGAGGAAGGGCCAGGGTGACAGCGCTGGTGGGGTGGGGGCCTGCTGGGGCAGTCTGGGAGGAAAATAAAGAGTATAAACTGCAAAGAAAAAAAACAGAACACAAATAATCACAGAAACTTCCACGCCTCAAAGAAAGTTGTGGAAAAGGAGCCAAACCTTCATCCGTCAGAGGAAAAATGGAGAGACCCTTGTAATTCCAGGAGGGTGTCAAACAATAAGGCATGATCAAGGGTTAGACGAACAGTCTGTTAATCACCCCCTGGGGATGTAATGGCACGAGGAAAGGGCGAGTGCCAAACTACCCTCAAACTCCTGGGAATGCCTTACTGCCATTATAAAAAACAAACTTATTTCAAAGAAAAAAAGTGTTTAAATGTACCTTTTGAATATTTTCCTCATTGAGAGGGAAATTTTTAATGAAACAGTTCATCTAATGACTGTTTAAGAATGCTGGTTGTGAATCAGAATGCATCGTTCCAGTCATTCAGCGGCGCTAGAAAATAGAATGCTGACAGGAAGAATTCATGTGGGGCTTCCAGTGAAGTCACATTCCAGGATGGCCATGTGAAGACTAAGCTCCGCTCTACCAACCATACATAACCGCACCAAAAGGGCCGATTTTTTACATTGAGACTCTTTAAATAGTATTGTAGGTGTGAAGCTTTGATGGGGTCATTCAAAGAAGCATAAGCAGGATTTACAGGCTACCACTTCCTTGCTGTCGGACTGGACTGACCATACTGCAGATCTCCTCCATCTGAATCACCGTCCGGTGCAGATGGATCTCAAAATGCAGGACCTGAAAGGAAGGCTTAGGTGCAAGAAAATCTATATTTACGGGGTTCCAGAAGGGGTAGAGAGGCTGTGCATTACAAACTTTGTGGTACAACTACTGAAAACTAGCCTGCAGTTACCGACAGAACTGGAGAGGGTTCATTGGGACCTAAGCCCAAAACCTGGGTTTGGTGAGCACCACAGATCTATAATTATGAAACGCCTGAGATACAGCACAAAAGAACTACTCATTACTACAGCCTGGAGGCAGAAATAGTCAAATACATTTTTTTTTTTTTTGGGAACCAGGTAAGGCCCACTAGGCACAAACCCTGTTTTCAAGGGCTACCCGGAAGCACTGGGGAGGTTAAGTGACTTGTTTGGGGTGAGACAGTATGCAGGTAGAGGATGTGGGAATCAAACCCAGATCTGCTGGACGTATCAAGCTAATTCACAGCTTGTTAGTTACTCTAACCTCTAGCCTATAGCCTATACTGCCAACCCGTATAATGACTCTCAAATCTATCTGGACTATGCCCCTTCATCCAACACAAATGTCGGGCCTACACCCCTTCCTCCAAGCTCTGAAATGAGCCAATATTAAATTCTAGACTCCTTTCTTGGCTAAACTTAAGGTGCTTTACCCCAAAGGGAAAATTCTGTATCATACACCAGAGGCAGTTAAACAGGACTATGAACATAGGGGCATTTAGGTGCAGCTCCCACCCCGTGACACGGCCACAACCTCATGTCTGCCAACATGACCAATGTCCATCCAGCTGGACCCAAACAGGCTCACTGAATGGAGACCCTAGTCTCAACGTGAAGGAAGATACTGCCAGACACTCTCAAAAGGCCCTGAAGCATACTAATGCCTTACTACAGCAGTTTGAAAGATGCACGTAATTAATGTTTTTGTGAGGCCCATTCCTGCAGTCTGTATCTTTTACTCTACTGCACTATGTCGACATATACTGCGATGAACATCCGCCATCTGGTACTCATATCCACACAGGTACTGGGGGGGCTACTACTGGGGGTGAAATGCTGTGGGGGGACCAGAGTTTTTTTATTTTAGTAGCCTGTCTGCACTATACTTTTGCTGGAATAACTTGCGGAAGGCCAGGGTCAGTGCAGGCCCAGTGACATTAGCTGAAGTGCAGGTGCAAACCAGAAGGAGGCCTGTTCCGGGTCGAGCCTCAGTGATGCGCCTCTGGCCAGCCATGCCTATATTAGCGCAAGTTCAGCCTAGAGCCCACTGGGGATGTCTCCCTGGTATTTGAGATTCTTAGGTCTGGTTTGTTATTGTGTCGGGGGTGGGGGCTGTTGTAGGGACCCAAACTAGAATCCTCCATGGGGAAGGGGGACAGCCGGTGCAGGCACTCTTATTTATTTATTTATTTATTAAATTTTGGTGAACAGGTAAGCCCACTGAGCCCCGGAGATCCTTTTTTCAGAGGTGATCCAGGATTACAAAGCATAAATGTAACTACTGTCTGCCTGTATGTATCTGCAACTCTGCCTCTACTGTACACACTGCTTGTTTGTAAAATAATGTTGTATATTAATCTACACTTTTTATTTGCATCTGTATTGCCTATGCCTAATTACTGTACACAAATCTGTATCTGTATTGTTGTTCTTTACCAAAATTGTATCCACCTATTTGTATGTCCCAGGTCCACCTCGAAAATTAGCTTGTTCAACGGTGTCCGCCTGGTTAAATAAAGATTTTAATTGATTGAAATGGATAAACAGAAAAAACACAGTCAGCACAGTTACAGATTATACAATCATCATACAATCAATTTATCAGTGGCTCAGTAGGTAGCACACTCACCTCTGAGGCCGGGAGATCAGAGGGCTGTAGGTTCAGTTCCCACATCTGGCACTTGGGTTAATATCCTAGTACTGACACTGTAGTGCAGCATGAGAGGGGTGCTGCACTTCTGAGGTACCGTCTTTCGGATGAGACGTTAAACCGAGGTCCCATCTGCCTGCATTGGTGGTAGTTCAGGTGGATGTTAAACATCCCATGACACTTATCGAAAAGAGTAGGGGAGTTTATTGTAAAGAAGAAATCATACAAAATAAACAAAAGAAACTTAAGAAAATAATATAAAGCCAAAAGAAAAAATGACACAATTAACAAGGGAAAAAAACGAAACAGAACAAATATAAACATAAGCAAAAATTCTAAGAACACATAGTCCTTCAAGTAACAGGTACATCCAAATCCGTTATCCAAGGCATGTTCCTCCACACAGCCCACAACGTTCTGGAATGCAAAATCCTAGAATCCTCCCCATATTGTGATTTCAAATCTTTAGTGATTTTGCCAAGAAGTTCTTTGTGTGAGACACATTTCTGCTGTAATGAAAATAGACATCTACTATTCCAAATATGCCATTTAATAATTAACACAAGTCTATGCAGAGTTTCCCTCTGCCAGTCATCAACCCCGATATAAATACCCCACATCAAAGCCTCCATAGTAATAGACTGGAACCATGGGGCATTCCAAACAGTCGCTAAAAAAGACCAAAAAGGCATAATATATACACAGGTCAAAAAAAGGTGGTGTGTGGTTTCTAACTGCTGAATACACCCTGGCCTTACACATAAACGTTCAGCCAATTGTTTATGCTTTTGATTTGCCTTAATATTAATCCTATCATGACAACTCAACCAATGAAAATCCAGAAATTTATCTGGAATCCGAGGCGTATTTAATAAATTCAAAATTGCCCCTCTATAAGAGGGAGGACAACGAGGAAAAGTTTCCACTTCAGTAAATTGAGTCTGTATAACCCAAATATACAACCTTCTTCGTTGCTATGATATCAATAAATGACTAGTAAGCTTCCAGCGTTTAATATATACAAAAGTTTCTCTAATATAAGATGGAATATTCAATGATCTACGCAAAACTCCTAATTCCCCCCAAACTCATTGCCTCAAACATAAACCACAATTTAACTCAACCATAGATGCCCAGGAATTATCAAAAAAAATTAATAAAGGACGGAAATTCGCATAAAGGAAAATAGAATAAAAAAATACAATCGGGTTTACCATACCCAAACCCCCCTGATGAATTGGTAAATATAAAATATTCCTTTTTAACGGATTCAGCTGGCTACCCCATACCACCTGAAAAAAGAGATTATAAACAGTTGCAATTAATTGACTAGGGGGAGGAAAAATGTAACTACTATAAAGAAATACCGGAATGAGAAAGGTTTTAATCAAATATATTCGTTTACTAAATTTCCACCTATTCCAATTTGAGACTAACAATTTCCCCCGATTAATGCACGGCTCCCAATTTCGGACACACATATCTCCTGGACCATAAATAATTCCCAAAATGGTCAAATGGGTAGCTGAAAAACTAATACCAGAAATTACTAAGTCGGGTAAAAAAACAGAGCCAAGCTACGTACCTATACATTTATCTAAATTCAAACTAGTACCAGAGTGTAAATTATAGGTTGTATAGATGTCAAGAGCACACTGAACAGAAACTTTGTCCTTTACTAGAATACAAAGATTATCAGCGTAAGCCAAGACTTTAAACGGTAAAGGAGTGGAAACCACAGTTACAGGATTTAAAAATACTGAAGTATTAAGAAGTTTAAGTAAAGGATCAATGCAGAAAGCATATAACAAAGGGCTAAGGGGACACCCTGACGTACCCCCCGCCTTACGGGTAACATGGGCCCCTTCCAGCCTTTAATCAGAGGAGTAACTGTTGCCATATTATAAAGACATTTAACCCATTTTACAAATTGTAATGGCAAACCATATCGCTGCAAAACTGCCCATAAAAAATTATGACTAATAGAGTCAAAAGCTTGTTTTTGATCCACAGAGAGCACCAAACCATCCGCTCTAGACCGAAAACTATGCTCAAAGAGCTCCCGTAACAAAATTAAATGTTCCAAAATATTCTTACCAAATAAAGAACAAGCCTGAGCAGGGGATAAAATATGAGCTGCTACCAATAGGAGACGATTATTTACAATTTTAGCTAAAATCTTAAAAGTCTGTATTAAGTAAGGAGATCAGTCTCCAATTATTTATGTACCGTCTATCAGCTTTCTGTTTAAAAAGGTGAATCAAAATACTTCCAGTCATACATAAGGAAGGGGAACCAGAGGCAAGAATTGCCATAAAAACAGCCGCCAATTCCGCCCAAATGTACGGACCAATGAATTTATACAGTTCACTAGTCAAACCATCACCACCAGGGGCTTTATTTGTCCCTAAGGCCCTAACAGCTTCTTCCACTTCAAGAGGCTGAATAGCCGCTGTCAGAGGTTTTAATAACTGATCTGTAAATTGAACAGTAGGAACTGACTCAAGAAAAAAAAGCTATAGTGTCAGGACTAATAGAAGGTGGAATAAAATTTAGAGATGTGTGATGTGAAACAATATTAAGCATCTGCCTAGGATTTGTACAGACATTACCTTGATCATCAAATAAACCATCCATATTCCTGTTTGAATTCCTAGCGGTGTGCCCCTCATATGGGTAACTGTAACCTTTTCTCCCCTGTGTACAATATAATTGCTGAAATAGCAGATGTTGTTCCTGTACTAAATTATATTGTACCATTTGTTGCTTAATATGTTGAATTTGCACAGACAAATCATATTTATGCAGTAGAAGCAACAGATAAAAGTTTTTGAAGATGTAACCTATTATTGAGATAAACCCTATAATCCTCATCCCGAATTAACTTTCCATAGGATTTTAAAAAATTAGTCAAATCCCTCACCGTGTCTTCCCACCAAATACCTGGGTCATCATACATGTCAAAAACAGATTTTCTAGCTTGAATAAAATACACCAAATCTTGCTAAACAATAGTTTTAGCCAATAACAATGAATTTAATTTCCAGTAACCTGGTCCAAAAGAGGGAGCACCAGAGTTATCTAATAATATAAATAAAATTCTATGATCAGAGAATTCCGACGGAACGGTCCATGCCATTGCAATTTGTACAGAAGGAGAAATAAAAAAATAATCAGTCCTAGTAACAAAAATAGATCTGAAAAAAGTAGGATCTGCTTTCCCCACTGTTTCAAAGTAGGCATCCCTTAGATTCGCATTCTTAATCATGGTAGATAAATAGGTCATATCACAAAATACTTTCGTAGTTACAGTTCGCCTTCCCCTATCCTTTAAGTTAAGTCCACAATTAAAGTCACCCCCAAACACGATATGATGAGCAGAGTACAAATAAGGCTGAATGGTCTGAAACAATTCAATACGTACCACCTTTGTTTGACCCGCATATATATTAATAAACCGGAACAAAATATTTGATATCCTAACATTTAGGATCAAAGCCCGACCAGGAATAAGGTCAATTAATTTAACCAGATGTACATCTATATTGTGAAAAAGAATGGCTAACCCAGAGCACGTTTCTTCCCCCAAGGACCAAAAAGAAGGTCCCGAATGCCAGAAATTTATGGCTCGTTTTAATTCCGAAACAGAATGCAACCTGGTGCCCTGTAAAAAAATAATCCCAGCAGCAAGAGATCTTAGATGTGAGAAAACAGCCTGTTTTTTCCGAATACTCTTAATACTATTCACATTGATAGAGTAAATAGATAAAGAAGGCATTAGTATCACATAAAAAAGGGAAAAAAAAACAACCTAGGGCATAACTTTATTTCAAGGGGGCTTCTTAGAGGAGGCCTAGTGATCCGACTGTGTTTGCTTTTCCCAGTGCGCTTCTACGGGGTGTCATGTCAGAGGGGTTCTTCTAATTCAGAACCGTGATACAAAATGGTAGAAAAAAACAGAGGACCCTTCAGAGTCATTCCCTGAGAGCTCTCCGTCAATGGGCAAGGCAGAAAATCTGTTTTTAACTTGGATGTCAGAAGGCTTAGGCATTTTAGCAGCAGGCTGTATCCAGCGCTGCCTTCGCCTAGAAGTCTTAATTTGGGGTAGTAAGGGAGCTTGAGAAACCACAGTGGAAGATACAGGGACAGATAATCCCACCTCAGAAACAAAGGGTACAACTATCTCAGGAATAGAAACCTCCTGTTGAATAACCATAGGAATATCATTTGTAGCACTAGACCCAGGGGGAGGCATCTCAGAAGGCTGTGCTATCATACCAGAGGTGGTAGGAATAGGTTCAGGTAGGTCCAGGGGCCTATCCCGAGGCCTAGGGGCCAACGCTGGGCCTGAGCCCGTTGAGCCAAAGCAATAGATACCTGCTGTTCGTCCCGGTCAGCTTGCTCATCCTGATTATGAGCGGCTGAGGGACAGGAATGATAAGTATGACCCTTTGCCTCACATAGGTTACACACCTAATCATTTCGACAAATTGCAGCACTGTGACCCAATTCATTACAAGTGTTACATTTAAGGCAGTCACACATACTGCTAAGGTGACCCATAGCACCACAACAACAACAGGCTTTGGGCTGACCTGCATAAAACAAAACCCCTCTATCTTTCCCCAGAAAAAAACTATTCGGCAGGTGGATTAAGCCAGAATCGGATGTATTCAAAACCACCTGCACCTTCCACCCCCCATTCCAGATATAATCTTCGTCAAAAATGGGCTCAGGATTACCTTTTACTGTACTTCTCTGCTTAAGCCAGAACAAAAGATCAAAAACACGCACCCCCTCATTTCTAAAAAGAACTGTTATCATACAATGTGCTGGTTTAGTCAAAGGCACAACCTCAAAAGGAACCCATAAAGCAGAAGTTTTTAGCAGCAAATATTGGGACCAGAATTTTTGTAACCCACTGCCCTGCTTAAAACTAACATCGAACACTGGTTCTCCTGAAACATGTATTAAGGCGTAGATTTCAGCCGGAGTAAAAAACATAGAACCCATAAGCAAATCCCTTGCAACATGTTTATGGTCAGGAAAAACATCTAATCCCCCCTTATACAGTAACCTAATGGCATTATGTCGCCTAGCGGGAAAAACAGGTGCTCTAAATAAAGATGCAAAAGTTTTAACAGGCTGGGATTGTCCTTGAGAGAGATGTTCAGCAGGTTCTACTGAAGGAATAGGCCCACCATGTTTAACAATACTGGCTTGCAACAAAGGTAGCACCGGATTCTGAGTAAGTTCTAGGCTGGCAGGCACCTGTAAAGGTGAAACAAGATCTATCACAGTTCCCCAATCTTCAGTACCTATGGAGGAACAGTCTGGAGTTGCTGCCGTGTTTTTGTTGGGAGACACTGCAATGGGAGAAGGACCTGACACCCAAGTACCAGTTCTAGATTTCTCCCACCCAGCCTTCTGTAAAGCCGTCTCAACAGACCATTTCTCAGTTTCCGTCAGGCCCTCCTGCCTATGAAGGGAGGGAACCTCCGTATCCCCTTTATGAACCGTTCCTGAGGTCGAGGGACCTACTGACAGCCCCGCAGAATCTTGAAAAAGATTTTCTTTGAAAGCAAACAAGGGCGTTTGCCCTGTACCTGCAGCGGAAGTGCAAGAACTGACAGCAGCTTCATGACTCGTTGATTGCTTCTCGTCCAGAACAGCTGTCATCTGCTGTTGAGGAATCTGCAAGGAGGGCGTTCCATCAGCGGCTAGAGCAGTGTTTTGCGAGGCCTCTACCACAGGCTGCTCACACACAGGACACTGATCCGTAGCTGCAATAGCAGCTCGTAGTTCCGTTTGGCGAGACTGGAAACGGGCTTCTTCTTCACACAGCTGCTGTTGCAAGGCAGGTAAATCACAAGCAGGCAACATTTTTCAGTATTTTAACCTCATTATCATCCTTTTGTAAATCCAAGCCCACTTCTTTTTCCATAGCAAGTACATGAGTCGCCGTCTCCACATCCATACTGGGAGCAAAGAAAAGTTCTGAATCCAGAACATCAGGCCGTCGCTCAGCAGCTGGCCCCGCAGCCAGCAAGACATCCACTCCCTTCTCCATCTCAGCTCGAAATGGCAAACTCACAGGCCAGAGGTTCCCCCTACAGGCCAAGAGTAGGGGAATTTCCCCGGTGTCCTGGCCAAATTTCCTTCATTCACTAAAAATACCACCAACAGCTTAATCTGGTTCAAGGTCAGTTAGCATTCATCTGTATCCCCCTTCCCGGGCCATGCCTGAAAATAGGCAGGATTTGTCTAATGCACTTACCCGGTCAACAAAAACTAAAATAAAAAATACACCATAAATGCATTCAGGAATTATAACAGCAAATTGGCAGGATCCATAGAGAGACAAGTGCAGAATAGTAGTTCTTATCTAAGTAGAGACCCTCAATAGGTTGGTTGAGACCCGGTAAGTCAAGAGAGCAGTAGGGAGGTCTCAGGTGCCGAGGCAGCGACACGTACTGGCTCCCAACATATGGGCCTTAAGCCTTGTGCAGAACCTTTTGATAGAGTGTGCTTCCTGTACCCAGGGAGGAAGTTTGTTCCACAGGGAAGGGGCAGTGTGGGAGAATGACTTGCTACCCGCCCTGGTTCTTACTCTGAGAACATTCAGAAGAGTTCAGCCTGTGGTCCAGAGGAGCAGGGGATTGGGCTTTGGTGCAATTACTACCCCCTCCAGCTGCCACTGACCTTGCGGATGGTGTGTGGTGTTCCCATGTTTCCTGATCTGTGCCTCGACGACAGATGGTGTTGGAATTGGGTTTATACCATGCAAACTCTAAGCCAGGAGTTTTGTGCATGGGTATTAGACCTGGTACCAAGGAAGCACAGGAAGACCAGAAGCAATTGTAAAATTCACAAGTAGCATTTTATTATTATAAATTAACGGGGGAACAAAAAAATGAAATTGTTTAGGATAACTATTTACAAAGGCAGTACAAAGAAAACAAAACCCCTTCATCTGAATGTAACTCTAATTTTAAGTTTTAATCTCTCTCTCTCTAACAAACATTGCTGCTCTTTTTATAAAAAGTATTTGCCTGGCAATTGATTTCTATATCCTAGCATCCTGTTTCTCACAAAACGTATCAGAATTTTGTCAGTTTCTTTCCTTGCAGGTGTAACAAAATAGAACACTCTCCCACAACTACTCCTGTTGACAACTCTGCAAAAGAGTTCATGAAGGTCAAACTGCATCTCGAAGTTAACCCCCACCGAGTTCCAAATAGCTTTTTGCAATCATTTCAACAATATTAACTATATTCACTTTCAAACCAAGGGATCCCAGTTTCACACAAAGATTCACATATATTTTTATTACCACAGATAAGCAAGTGGGAAGTAAAGATAGAAACAACAAGTGAAGGCAGGGCGATCGCAAGAGTGGAGGTGGGGATCGTGAGATAGTCAGTGATCAGGTCTTACTTCAAGGGTATGTCTTGCTACAGGCAATCACCGGTAGGACTGACACTGCCAGGCACTAGGACCACATGAAAAACTTTCTAGCTAGCAGTATACCAGAGGGGGCTGCCAACATCGACTGAGCCTATAAAGGTGGGCGTACCCACATTCTCCTCAGTTCTTTTCCCACTGTTGACCAAGACATGTCAGACCACTGGAATCGTTGCAGCTACAAATCGACTGCCATTTCCTGCATTTTAATCACACTTTATTATTTTTTGATTTTAACTCAGTTTAATATCGAGTTTTCAATGTTCTCACCTTTCTGTATATGTTTTCTCAACCATCTACATCTTCCAACCACTGCACAAAATGTGCCTGTGGGAAGCAACTCTCAGAAAAGGACGGCCATTCTGCTCGTGTCTTGTGCCTAGGCCCAGACCACGACGTCTAAGCCTGCAGGGCCTGCCAGCACTTTAACCCGGCCACCAGATCTTGGAGAGACACCTCCTTAAGCAGAAGCTCACCTCCATGGAACGGGAGCTGTAGGCCAGGAGCTCCTCTGTTTCCCTGACCAGTTCTTGGGGTCCTCTTCTTCTCAGCCCCGGGAAAAGGGCAGTAGGAAACGCAAGCACCAGGACAAAGACCAGGACCAGCTCCAGTCGGTCTCCCATTCATGATCTCCTCACAAGAAATCTCATACCTCGAAAAGGTCGTCCTCCCTTGCTGTGTGTGGGGGGGAAGGGTCTGCCTCCTTGGTTCCACATGCCTTATTTCACAGGGCTCCTGGCAGCGTTATGCTCTCTCTCGGGCAGCGGTCCTTCGAGTCAGGGTGCTTCCCATCCTTACTCCCAGCCCCAGCTGGTCAGGCCCTTATTCACATCGGGCACACAGCCAGGTGGCTTAGCTGGAGCTTCTTCAGCTGGTATGGGTGGGGACGGCACCAGTCCTCACACTGCCATCCCCCTGACAACCGTGCACCTGGCGGTCTTCTCTATTAGGACATTTGCTGGTTCTGCTCCTCCCTCTCAAGGGCAGATGCTGCAGGATACCGTGCCTCTTCAAGCCTGGTCTCGCCTCAGACTTCAACCATGGGGTCTCCCTCAACTCCAGCACCTGTTTCCCCTCAATCTGTGCCTGTGAACCCTCTTCTGGTCTCACCTCAGCTGGCGCCTACTCGACCTGCACCTGTTCTTCCCCTACAGGGGGCCGCTGCCTGTCTTACCAGCACCAGCTGGTTCTTCGCTGGCTCTCCTGTAGCCAGCACCCACTGTGCCTGTGCCAGTCTTTCCTCAAATGGTGCCCAACAGACCAGGGCCAGTCCTCCCTTAACTGGCACCTGCCGAGCCTCTTCCTGTCACCCCACCACCAAAGCCTGCGGAACCTCCCCCGGTACATCCCACACAGGTGCCTGCTTATCCTTATCCTACACCAGATTACCCATACCCAATACCAGACGCCACTGGGACCATCACCGGTCTATAACTACCTGGCGTCTGTTCCTTTTGATTATCAGGGTCTACTTTCATCCCTGTGGTCTCTGCTACAGATGCAGCTTCCTCCAAGGGGCCCTCCCCAGCTACCCCAGCAAAGGCCTTTGAAGGAGCCCCTTTCCCCAGCCCCGGTTCATCCGGGCCCTAATGCTCCTTGCACCCCCCCAGGACAGGTCAGACGCTGGGACCAATGACCATCCTGAATGAACATACACCCGATGAAAGCCAATCCGGAGGGAGCTCAGACAGACAGTCTTCCTCCCTGGGGCCGGATTCTTCCAGAGGAGAGGAAACTCTAGGTGATGCCCCCAAGTCCCCTACTGATGACCCCTCCTTTATGGCCATCATGAGGCACATTCAGGCTACTATGGGGTAAGAGATGGAGGAGCAGGACCAAGAGAGGTGCTGGTTGCAGATTTATCTGAGACAGCCAGTCCCTCTTCTGGTGGTCCCACCTAGGATTGACTCATACGCAGATGTCAGCTGGGTGGCATGGAACCACCTTAATACAGTCCCAACAGTATCCAAGAAGGCCCATAAGCTTTACCATGCTCCAGCTGGCAAGCCTTTTACCTTGGGGAACAGGCCAAGGCGTATTCGGTCACCATCAATGCAGTGCAAGACCCACCAAGAGACCAAAACACCTCAGTTTCCTCCTTCCTGACCAGAAGTCTTGCCAGCTGGACCAGCTGAGCAAGCATGCTTTTGCCTCTACTACTCAGACCATTAGGACCCTTAATTATCTGGCCTACATGGTGCAATATCGGAATCACCTCTGGGATCAAGCCAGGGAGGTGATCCTAGCCATGCCAGATGACTCTGATAAGCAACAGGCTCCCTGGACCTTAAGATGGGCTTGGACATTGGTACCCACATCCTACGGGCCGCTTATGATGCGGTAGATGCCTCTGGCTGGGCTGCAGATGTCGGTATTTACATGAGACATCTCTCCTGGCTGAGGATCTCTGGTTTTGCCAAGGATGTCCAGTCTAATATAATGGATGCACCTTTCCAAGGCTTCAAACTTTTTGGCGGAGATGCCCAGGATATCATCTCAGACCTCTGGACAGACTCTCAAATCCATCCATACCATGTACCATACCAAAGCTAAGTCAGGACTACGGGCTCCCTTTCGTTGCTCCTCCCTCAGGCAAGCCCATGACCCTGCCAAATCCCAGGGCAAGTGCAAGGCAGCAGCACCCCCCCACTCCCTCTCCCACAGCACCCAAGGTGTGGCAGCAGCCCACCCTGCCGCTGCCCCCACCTGACTTGCCAGACCCCCTCCCTCTAGTCGTAGACCAGGAGGTGGTTGTGTGGGGGGGGGGGTTTACTTCTCCCTGCACCTGGACAGGTGGAGGGATGTCACCCTGGACAACTGGGTGCTGCAGCTCATCGAGCATAGCCGCACCTTAAGAGTTCACAGAGTGGCCCCCAAAGAATCCTCAGAGGCAGTCCTCATACCCTCCCGGCCACATCCCCCTTATCCGGGAGGAAATTCAGGCCTTACTTCATAAAAAGGCCATAGAACCTCATCAGCAGGGAAAGGGGTTTTACTCCTGCTTCTTCCTGGTACCCAAGTGAACAGGAGACATCCAGCCCATCCTGGACCTCAGCAAGCTGAACCAGTTTATAGAATACAAGCAGTTTCAGCCCTTGCTGCACCAGGGGGATTAGCTCTGCTGTCTGGATATGCAGGATGCCTACCTGCATATCAAGGTCTTCGCCTCCCACAGATGCTTCCTCCATTTCCACTTACAGTGAGAACAATACCAGTTCAGAGCTCTGCCCTTTGGCTCGTCCTCCATCCCAAAGGTTTTTTCACCAAATGCTTGGCAGTGGTAGCAGCTGCCCTGAGAAGACGGGTTCTATGTCTTCCCCTACCTGGATGATTGGTTGCTAAGTTACCCACACAGTCTCCTGCAGACTCTATTCAGATCATGTGGAACTACTTAAGCATGAACCTATAACAAAGGCAATAGCACAGGAGTTACAGAGACTAACCTATCTTATTCTAGGTTTCTTGAACAGAGTGGGGACTGTTAAGCAAAATATTTTGCGCCAGCTCCTTATGTCTTTCAGACTCTCCCCAATTTACCAGATAAGTTACATTTTAGGGAGTGGGACAAGTTAATTTCCTGTTTTGTTGGGGGGTGTGTGCCAGGGGCGCTATCAGGTGTCACAACTATCAGAGAACAAGGGTGGATTGTCCCACCAGAGAACACACAAGGAACCTCTGTGATAAGTACTGTACCAGCCTATAACCAGTTTCAGTTTGCTTCTCTTTTACTTGTATTGCTTGTGTAACCAGGTAACCATGTAACTGTCAGTTAGTACCCCTACCTTGCAGGCTCAAACAAGGTTGAAGGGGCTGGGCTCTACTGTTCTGGATGTGGGGAGGGGGTCATATCCAGATGTAAAACAAGTAGCCCAATGCCTCCAACTAGAGTTAAAATAATCATCTACCAAAACGGTAGATGAGACTGCTGAGATATTTAATGATAAACTCACCTATCTGGCTAATAAACATGCACCCATCATAAAAGTTAGAGCTCGTAAGTTCTCCCACCCTTGGTTTACACCTGACCTTAAAGCTGCACTCATCAACCGAGAGACTATGGGCTCGTGCCAGATGCACCAAATCCCCCGCATAACTGGCAGATCTTCAGAGCTGCCAGGAATGCCTGCATCAAACTCATACGAACCGCAAAATCAAACTTCTACATCACTACCCTTGAACAGGCAAATTGAAATTCAGCCAAAATATGGAAAACATTAAATTCAGTAGAAGGCCGCAAATCCATCCTGTCCATTCCCATCAATATTCTCAATAATGGTGTGGGTGTTGAGGATCGTAGCCAGATCCTTCAGGAACTTAATACGCATTTTGCCACTTCTGGGTTGGTTTTTGACTCCTCCTCATTCACCAGCTTAGTCAATACTGACCAAGTTAGTAATCCTCCGCCAGTCCCTGCATCATCCCACTCCTTCCAGCTTCAGCATGTTTCCTTCAAAGAAGTTAAGGATCTCCTCTTTAAGCTAGAAACCAAGAAGGCTGGCAATGAGGACGGCTTGATCCCTTCCTTCTCAAACTGGGTCATTACTACCTTACAGTCCCCATACTACACTTATTTAACCTTTCCATAGATACCGCTTCGGTACCCACCTGCTGGAAAGCTGCGCACATAATTACTCTTCAAATCAGGTGACCTGTGCAACCTAAATAACTATAGGCCAATCTCCGTCTTGACGATGCTCTCCAAAATCTTCGAGAAATTCGTCTACAACCAGCTTAGGCACCGCCTGGAAAATTACTCCCTCTTCAAGCCCGCGCAGTCAAGATTCAGGGCAAATCATAGTACCATCTCTGCCATTGAAAAAGTTACCAACGACTGGATTATGGCCCATGATGCAAAAAGATTCGCATGTGCCATCTTCCTCGAGGTATCTTGTTAAAATACAGAGTAAAAAAATAGCAAAGAAAGAATCGCGAATAAATAATTGCTACTAAAGCAATAGCGAGTGTGACTTAATAGTGTGAGCCATTAATGGCGACTTTAGTGTATCAAAATAGGGAACTAGCGTCAAAATAGGAAACATTAGATTTGCAGTACTGTGATCGCTAGAGTAATCCCTGCTACATGGCACTAGCAAATATCAAGAGTCAATTTAGCTCTGCTATTGGTGTGATAGCAAATACTAACTAATGTCTGATGGAAGAACAGCGAAGTAAACACTGGTGGTACTATATCACTGCAAATAGAGGAGCGTCAAACTAGTAAATTTTTCTTTAAAAAAAAAAAAATCCCTGACTTGTGTGTTTGTGAAAACAGTTGTTAACCCCTTCCATGCAGCTCTCTCAAAGTCCATAATCGCTCTAATTTGGACTACCATCCCCATGGAGTGCCTTAATTTTGGCAAACACACGCTCATACGAATTTGCTGTTCGTGAGCACATCAGGATATATACTGCAGTTAGCACTTGTCCAGAATGCATAGCATGGATGCTGTACAACTGACTAAATAATGTAGAACACGATTTAAAAGTACCATCGAGCAACCAATCAGGAGTGTCCTTCAAAAGTCTCAAGTCTGCCTTAGTGCCAAAGACTAAAATCCTGTCCCTTTCTAGTCCACTGTCAAAAAGAAGGAATCTTTCCCCTGATCCCAGTACTGCAAATTCAGGTGGTATTGTCAGTGCCTCAACATACGATGGGGTTACAGGGCCTCCACAAGCATGCTGTGTAACACGCTGAATGGTGCACGTCAGACGTATTTCTGGAAGTCTGCCACTCACTGAGCCAGGTACAGAGGCAGTCGATGTAACTAGTACCTGCGACGTACTTTTGACTGTACTTCAGGCACGGTCATGAATTTCGGCCATGACCTTTCTGGCTCCAGCGTCTCCCGAATCAGGGACATGGTTAGGACTTTTTAGCTTTGCAGAAACTGTATCTGCAACTGTGTGGAGCCTAGCTAGACATTTAATCTTATGTGCATCTGCACACCTCCAATATACTTTAGCTGCTGTTTCCTTGTCCTTGCGGTACAAGTACCCCTCAGACAGAACCAAAGGCTTACCCTTTTATTTATTTATTAGCTTTTGTTGACCATGTAAGCATGCTAGACAAAGACAATTGCCTATTTTCAGGTACGACCCGGGAGAGTACAATGAAGGACTAATCCATACAGAGAACAGTAAGGTACAATCATGCATTCCACAGGATCAAGCAGAGAAGTCAGGTGACACTGAACAAGCAGTCAGGAATTAACACAGTTTGGTAGTAAAAAACATACTAAAGTAAGCTAAAGATAAGAACAGTGTATCAGACAAAAAATTCACAGCCCGGAGGCGTAGGGTGAATACAATTCTATACAGCAACAGAGCCACCAAAAACAGTGCATCAGACAGAACTCAACCAAGCGCAGAGTGTAACTATATTATAATACAAGGCAGACTCCTAAGCGAGCGGGATCCATCCTCAGGGCCCATACGGGGGCCGCCATAACTGCGGGTACACAAAAGTCCAGCACAGGGGCCTAGATTAATTACAGCGGTTTAGGCCAACCACATGCAGAGAAGCTTCAAGTGTGACCAGAGGCGCTCCGAAGGCAAGAATGAGAGGCGGAGAGCGAACCTTTGGGGGAGTTCCAGACTCTAGGCACACATACAGCAAAGTACCTATCCCCATTTATGCTCCAGTGGCAGGGACTTTGAGGACAGCAGAGCCCAAGGACCGGAGGGAGTAAGAGGAGGAAGCAGGTATGAGGAGTTCTGCCAGTCCCTGGGGATGCCAGTTCTGAGCACCTTACCTGTGAAACTACCCAGGATAAAACTCAGAATTAAGCGGGGCGAGCCAGCCAACCTAGTGTACAGGCCACAGTGGTGTGTGAGACTGGGGGCAGCAAGTGCACAATGACAAATGTTGTTGTATGCTACATTCCACCTAGCAAGGTGAGATTTGGAAGTATGCACATACAAGATGAGATCATAACAAAAAGTAGGAAGAAACACGCCACTGGCCAGTGCACGACGAGCAGCAAGTGTAAGGTTGTTCTTCACTCTATAGGCAAGACCCAGCTTGCAGCTGACAGCTCCTACACACATTCTGGATATGACGACCAAGGTCAAGCTGGGGGTCAAGTGTCACCCCCAAGTATTTAATGGTATCAATAACCAGGACAGGAGAGCAGTCGATTCCCTTGATGCACAGGGGGGCAATAGAGGCCTTAAGCTTGGCCGGGGAACCAAAGAGCATGGCCTGGGTTTTTTTTAGATTGAGGACAAGCTTGTTTGTCATGATCCAGGACTGGATACTCTTGAAATCAGCATTTAGTTGTTGATTGATGGTTCCGATGTCGCGGGAATGGGTGAGGATGACAGGTCATCCGCATATAGAATAGAACTACAGTGGGAGGAGATGGAGGGAAGGTTATTAACGAAAATGGAAAAGAGGAGAGGCCCTAGGACTGACCCCCGAGGAACACCAATGGTCACAGGGGTGATGGTGTTAGAGAGGACTTCGCTGAATTTTGTTAGTTGACATCTACCCTGGAGGTAGCTGTTAAACCATCTTAGGACAGGGGGAGAGAGACTAAGGGACCAAAGCCAAGAGATGAGTACCGAATGCTCAACCAAGTCAAAGGCCTTCGACAGATTCGATGAAGATAGCACCTGAGAGCTTTCCCTGGTCCATTGCTGCCCTGAGCCCAGAGGAGACCATAACAAGAGCAGTGGTCGTACTGTGCCCTTTCTGAAAGCCATGCTGCTCAGGAGCCAGCAGTTCATGGGCCTGAATGTACTCAGTGAGTTGCACAGCAACAACTTTCTCCAGGAGTTTGCTGATGACTGACAAGATGGCTATAGGCCAATAATTATCAAGAATCTTGGGATTGTCTTGTTTAAGAACAGGAACAATCCTTGCCACCTTCCAGGGGTCAGGAATAACGCCAAGGGCAAGAGACATATTGAGGATATGAGCCACAGGGAAGGCAACATAGGAAGCCCCAAGCTATAGGAGCCTAGGTTCTATACCATCATGCCCAGCACTCACGTAGGGGGAGAGACCAGAGAGAAGTCTCTGCATCTCCTGTGCTGGCACCGCCTTAAAGTGGAATAACAGATGGGAAGGGGGAGGAGACTGTGGGGCAGGAAACAGGACTTTACAATTATTCCCACCAATGGTGAAAAGTGAGGTGAAAGCAGACAGATCAGAAAAGCGGGAGTTAAATGACTTGGCGATGGTTAAGAGGGCATTGCAACTGGAACCGCCAATGAGCATATCAGAGACCCCACAGTTGGAGGAACCACTAACTATGTTTTTGATGTTCCTCCAGAAATTCCTAGGGTCCTTGGCCGAGTTTAACAGGGTGGTTTTGCAGTATTCGCTCTTGGCAGCCCTGATAGCTCTCTTGCACTCATTTCTGAGCCTCCTGTACTGCTGGAATGTAGCCTGGTCCAACGTGGCCTTAAAGTTAGCCCAACATTTGTCCAAAATTAAAGTGGACAGTGTCTTCTCAGCCCCCCTTCTCATAGCCAGAAGTATCCCCCAGCCCGGGGCTCCATTTTAAGCCAGATTCTTTTTTCCATCTATACCAACAACCTTGGCTCTAACGTCAGATATGCCAAGCTACACTTTTTTGAAGATGACACAGCTCTGTATTCATCAAAACCAACCATGTCTGAAGTTAGAGATTAACTACAGGCAGCCTTCTCACACCTCAAGCAGAACCTTATCGATAGAAGCTGCTCATCAATTAAAAAATAAAAAAGCCCATGTTCTTTACCCCCAACAACTTCCCCTCTCTGCCAGCCCAGACAAATGCCCCTATTATCACCAACTGTGGAGAACCCCTCAAGACGGTGTCCAAGTTTAAATACCCAGGCATATGGCTCAACTGCAAACTCTCCTTTAGCACCCATATTGACACCCTCGCCAGCAGGCTAAAATCTAGATCACCAAACAGGTAATGTTGCGAACCAAGCCTCTTAGGTAGGTGCACACACACAGGTGGCCAACCCTGAACAAACTTATTTATTTATTTACTTACAGGTACTGCCCCTGCGGAGCGCAGTTGACAAGGCAATGCTATGCCACAGCTATGCCCCCCAGCATACACTTGTGACACTACGTCGGCACCTCAGACTGCCTCCAGAGGTCACTCCATGAGCGGTCACTTCCCCCAACCCTCCCTGGGAAGAGAGAGAGCAGTCCACCAGACGCTCAATCTCTTCCCTCCCCTGCCGACCAGGGCTGCCTCCGAACCCAGGTCCCCGGAGTGGCATCCAGAATAAAAATTGAACTTGAATTAAAGTGGGCCAGTTGTCTGTATGGCACAGCCCCCTGGGATGCTGTACCTACCCACCTAACCCTTGCAGTCACCCCAAACACAGAATACCACTTTAAGGTGTAACTCCTTAAAATACACGTAATTAAGAGCAAGCTCTAATAATATGCTCATGGACATTATTAAACAACAGTAAATGATTTATTAAATAGGAAAGAGAAAAAGGAAAATAAAAGTAAACAGCAACTTGATGAAATTTGATATTACAGCTAAAAGCATATATAACATTAGCAACCCTGCCAACCTCCCAAGCAGCAGCAAACACAGTTATGACAGGCCCCCTCCCCACTGGTACCAGTGTCCCCTAAACACAGTCTGGGTACCCAGGTGGTAATGTTTTAAGTCCGAATGATGGAGCTGGGTGGCCGGTGTTGATGCACTTTGGAAATAACAAAAGGAATGCTGATTAGAACCGGATAGATCATCTGATCACCTGTGTCACCTTCAACCCGCCACGGGCAGTCACGAGTAAGAGTGACAGAGCCTATGAGGGAGGCCCTTAGCGCGCCAAGACTCCTTGACCGGAGCCCCCTCCCCCGAGGGAGGCTGTGGCAGCTCCACCATTAACAGCAGAGAGGCAGGTTTTGGCTGAGCCGGGAGGGCCTTCACCAGGCGGAGGGACGTGTCAATAGCTCTGGAGGTGTGGGCGTCGGCCTAGAGAGCGACAGACATGTGATGGCTGGTGTGGAAGCCGGGGTCGACTTCAGACCAGCCAACACCAACTGTTGCCACATGAGATCCACGTGGTGTCGGCGCAACTTGCGCCATAGCCTCTCCTCCTCAGAGGAGAATGCGGATAAATAGTGGCGGCACCACTTTTTGGAATGGCCAGAGTGGTGTCTATAGGTTTTCTTCGACCTTTTGGCCTAAGATGACAGAGACCTCAATCTCATTCGCCGGGGGGGAACTGACGGTGGCCCTTGGAGGAAACCAGGGAAACCTGTGGCTCCTCCAGGTCATGGTCAGGGACTGTAAAGAGGTTCCCAGCAGGCTGGGTCTCCTCCTCAGTGGATCCAGGCAGGACCGGAGTCCTGAACAGGGAGTTGTTTGCCTCATCAAGCAACAATAGGTCAACGGTGTTGATTATAATTTTGACCGGGTTGTTGTCCGCGTCTTAGCCAGCTGGCCTAACGAGGGCACTGTGAAACCAGTAGCCATGGCCACATTTTTTTTTTTTTTTTAACTCTTTATTTTAACTTTTAAGACACATGAAGTACCATACATCATTATCTGCACAGGTAATGACTTTTACCAGCTTAGCAACATTTGTTTACAAACATTTCAACTGATGTGACATTTTGTTTTAAGACTTTATATCTTAAAAGTACATTATAGTAACTTAAACTTATACTTTTGAGGGAATCTCACTCTGCCATCCTCGACTAAGGGAAGGAGTTCTTATCAAAATATAACTTGCAGGCTGTCCCCCCCGGTCTCCAGCCCTCTCCATCTATCCGTCCTTTTCCAATACTCAAAGAAGGATTATTTCCCGGGGGGGGGGGGGAGAGAAGGAACAGGTCATGCAGGACTAGCCCAACCAGTATGAATGGACTTTCTCCTAAAGCACTTGTACCGCCTCCCACCAGATCTGTAGTCCTCCCTCTCCTCAATGTGTATTAAGGTGACAGGTCTGGTCTTTTTTTTCTCCTTTCAAGAGAAACCAGGGGGTCCATCTGTTCATTAGTTCTGGTAACCAATTTTGTAACCTGGCTCTACAATGCTCCATTTTATAAATATCATCAATGGTGGACTCCCAATGTGAGATTTCTGGAGGAATAGCCGTTAGCCACCTACATGTTATTACCTTTTTTGCCGCCACTTGTAATATAGTTAATAGGTAAATGTGGTGTTTACCCTGGAAGTGTTTGGGGAAACGTAATAGCACAGCTATCTCTGGAGTCAATGCCCTGAGGGATGGGAAAAGGTGGAGCAGAGCATCTCCCACTTTCTGCCAGACGGAGGACAACACCAGGCACAGCCAAAAGATGTGCAAGTGTGTTGCTACTTCACAGTCGCAACTTCAGCAGGGCGAGTCCCCTCAGAATATTTGGCTGTGACCTACGGTGTGCAGAAATATCTCGCTACCACCTTCCAGGCAAATTCTCGCCATGTATACGAGTTGGAGGTTTGATGTTGACGTCGCCAGATCAGCGACCAGCCCAGTCTTTTGGGGTGAGGGCAGTAACAAGTTCAGCCTCCCAACTAGTTTGAACAGTCTCTATCCCAAAGGTTGGAGCCCCTTGTAGTGCTGTGTAAAATCTATAAAATAAATGTTCTGGGTTTCTCTCCCTTGGTACCTGTAAGAGAAGTTGAAATATTTTTTTTTTTTTTACTTGGGGCAGCTATTATCCTCCATGCTTAAACCTAGTTTTTCCCCTAGAAATGCCTCATTTGTAAATATCTAAAAAGTCCTGCCTGGCAGTGCAAATTCAGTCTGAAGCGGTTGGAATGTCTTAAAAGTATCTTGTTCATAGAATTGTAGGGCATGTACTAGTCCCTGTTCCCACTTGAATGTTACCTTCCCGTGCAGGGGTAAAGTCTGGGTGGCATCTAGGGACTCCTACCCAAGCTGCCCCGCACCTATTTTCTAGACGTCTCAGGAACCGGATCCAACTGTTCAGAGTCTTCTTTGTAAACTTTGAGCTTATACCCTCCAGGGATCCCAGGTCAGGTTGAAATACGAGCTCCTCATTTAGTGGGAATGTTGCCAGTGAACCTTCTATTTTTGTCCAGCCAGAGGGAGACTAATCTGATGAAAGCCATCCCATCAGGTGGGTTAGTGAGGTCACCACGGGGTAGTGAGAGAGGTCAGGTAGGGACAAACCCCCCATCCTTCTGTAACTGTAATTTTTGGAAGGCTATATGGGGTCTGTCACCCCCCAATAAGTATGCAGAGATTATTTTATTCCATTGAGTCAAGTCCAAGGCTGCAGTTTCAACCGAAGTCGAAACTGGAGATTCCTGGAAACAAGAACATTCTCGATCCGAAGAGCGACAACGTCGACTCTTTTCTATCTCTCTCGATCTCTCGACTCCTTCAATTCCTTTTCCCTTTTATGGGCATGAGAGCTGTGCGAAGCAGACAGGCCCTTCCCCTTGGTCAGGAGAGACTGGCACAAGTCCTTGAAAGAGCCCGTAAGAGTGGAGCCCGGTTTTAGAGGGAAGAAGACTGAAGTCGAAGAGGACTGATCAGCAGCCCAAGCTGCCTCCTCCTCGAAGGCTGTCATCTGTTCAAGTTGCTCAGCAGACCCCGCAGCCGTGGAGACAACCCAATGAACTTCCTTAGATTTGACCAGCGGGTTCCATTTTGTCCGGACAGCCATCCTGCTATCGGGCGAGATGATCATCAAGCATGTTTGGCTGAAAAGAGCAACAAAAATCACAAACCTGGGTATCGTGATCGTGACCCAGGCAATAAACACATGTGGCGTGCAGGTCGGTACGAGACATCTTCTGCCCGCAGGGGCACCAGCGTAACCCAGGTGAGGACTTGTCCTCCATCATGGTCACAAATCAAAGATCATAGCGGAAGAACTCAGAGTTTAAGTTTGGGTAGAAAATCTACAGACTTAAGTGCCAGGGCCTACTCCAACCTGCTTCTTCCAAGAAGAAAAGAAGATCTGGCGTCAAGGGGTGGAGCCGAGGGATATACCACCTGGGTGGGTGGAAGGAGCCAGCTTAAAGACTTCAGTCTGATTCTAAAGGGAAAGGCAATTGCCAAGATGTGTGGATAGAACAACATATCCATGTCCCTAGAATTCAGCATTAGATTTCTCTAACTGGTACTTTTTCTCAATTTTTTTTTTTTTAAATATCTAAGCCGCTGGCGGATCTGTACAGCACCTCACTGAAGTCGGGATGTGTGCCACTGGACTGGAGGATGGCACATGTAGTACCATTACACAAGAGCAGACCAAGGGATGAACCGGGTAATTATCGCCCGGTAAGTCTCACCTTCATAGTGTGCAAACTCATGGAGACAATACTAAAGGAAAGACTGGTGTCGTACCTGGAGGACAATGGCCTCCAGGATGTGAGACAGCATGGGTTTGTTTCAGGGAAGTCTCGTCAAACCAACCCAATACAATATTATGACTGGGCGACAGGTGAGCTCGATAAGGGTCATGCAGTGGATGTTCTTTACTTGGACTTCAGCAAGGCCTTCAATTCTGTGCCTCATGGGCAGCTTGGGGGGGAAGCTAACTGGTGTAGGGGGTAGGGGCAAAAATGATGAACTGGATAACAAGCTGGCTGAGTGGGAGGCTGCAACGGGTGATGGTGAGAGGGCAGCTCTCAACTCCAAGGCCGGTGATGAGTGGGGTGCCACAGGGCTCTGTGTTGGGGCCAGTGTTGTTCGGGCTCTTCATATCAGACATTGCACATGGGGTGGTGAGCAAGATAAGTCTGTTCGCTGATGACACCAAATCAGAGCAGCGGTGAATGGAGGAGAGGAGGGATGGAAGCAGCTGTAGGGGAACCTAAGCAAGCTAGAGGAGTGGTCAGAGAGGTAGCAGCTGGGGTTCAATGCAAAGAAGTGTAAGGTTATGCACTCTGGGGTGAAGACCCCAAGGAGAGAATACTGTCTGGGAGGGGTTAAGCTGGGGATCATGGAGGAGGAGGACCTAGGGGTAATAACAGGGACCATGGACAACACTGTCCAGTGCAGGAGAGCGGCTGTAAAAGCTAACAAAATGATGGGGTGCATAGCGAGGGGTTTTTCGTCCAGGCGAAGAGAGGTGCTCTTGCCCCTCTACAGATCGCTGGTAAGGCAGCACTTTAGAGTAGAGTATTGTGTGCAGTTTTGGAGGCCATACCTAAAGCATGATATCAGGCTACTGAAGGGGGTGCAGAAGAGGGCAACAAAGATATGTGGAATGGAAGGGACAAACTATGACAACAGGCTGAGAGACCTGAATATGTACACCCTGGAGGATAGAAGGGACAGGGGGGACATGATAGAGACATTCAAGTATCTGAGGGCAATCAATAAGGATGGGGCTGTTTGGGGTCTTTAAGTTAAGGAGGGGGAGGGTCACCAGGGGGCATGCGCTAAGAATGGGGGGAGGGGGAGATTTAGGAAGGAAAGGAGGAGACACTTTCACAGAGAGGGTGGTAGCAAAATGGAACGCCCTACTAGAATGGGTGGTATCATGTAAATCTGTGAACAGTTTCAAAAGGGCATGAGACAGGGAACAGGGGAGAGTAAGGGTGGGGAAGGTGAGGAGTGGCAGTAGGATGACAAATGGGAGGGGAAGTGGGGCAGCTGCAAACTAGGGATGCTAGCTGCACACTCAAGCAGAGAGATAGACTGGGTGGTCTGTTTCTGCTGGCACATTCGTATGTTCGTATGTAGGGTTCTGGAGTAGCTTAAAGGTTGCCCTGCCAAAGGACTTGTGAATAGGCAAGAGCAGCTTTTTAGTAGGAAGAAGACCCATCATTTACAGAACATCCTGCTCCTCTTCTTGGTCAGTGGACTCCTGGGTTGTGAGGTCCAGAGCATCCACCATATGTTGTACAAAAGTAAAAAGAGGAAAAATCCTCCTGGCCATTAGATGAATTGCCAAACTCTTGGTCAGGTGATACATCTGGTTTCACAGGTTCTCCCTCTGGTTCATCTTCATCACCTTCACCATAATAAAAGTCCTGGGTGAGCCCAGGGTCAGAGAAAGAGTAACATTAGAGTCAGACGGGTCATTAAAGAAGTCGCCCATAGTCTGCAAAGTCTGATATATATGCCAAGCCTTAGCCATTTCTTCAGCAGAGGGTGCATCTTTTTGTGCCACTGGCATCTCCCTTGGCCTTTCAGCAGGAGGGGCAGTGGTATGTTTCTATTTTTGTTTCTTTTTAGCAGGCACTGAATCAGGAACCTGCTCATTATGCCTTTTTCTGGTTTGGTCATTACTAAGGCATTACTTTATCAGACTTATTATCAAGGGGGTCCTTAGAGGACTTATCTTTATGTTGGGAAGAAGACCCCTCTTCAGCACTTTTTTTTTTGTAATTATTTCTCCTTGTCCCGGCCGGCCCTCTTCTCCTGCTGTCCTCCCAGCCCCTTCCCCCGAATGTCAGACCCCCTCCAGTCTTACCCCCAAAGCTTGCCCTCCGTGGCATGGTAGCAGAGGGCAACTCGACCCTAGTCTGGATCCAGCATCGGGAAGGTGTCTTCTCGGGGGCAGCACCATCGGAGGACGGTCATCATGCCACTTGGCTGGGACCAGATTTTCCGCTTTTGTGCTGACGGTACACTGCGACAATGGCGAGCTGTCGTCTGTCGAATGCAGCACACTGGTCAGCTGCTCCACCTCCGTGCCCCAGTGTGCAGAGCCCGACGTGCCAACACCCAGCCACCGCTAGGTGTCAGGCAGGCGCTGGTCTCAGTTACCCACCCTTCGACGACAGAGCCGTCCTCCAAACACTCTATCCTCTCCCACACTGGCCGACTCCCAACGACCTGCTCACACTGCGAACATGGGTCACCGGTGTGGCAGGAGGTAAGGCATGATGTCTCAGCTCTCCATGCCACTGGACCACCGCCCTCTTCAGCACTTTTAGTACAGGGGGAGGCAGACTAGTCTTTTTGCCCTCTTTTTAACTGTTTTTGAACAAAATTTAGAGCAGAGCTCACAGTTATGGTCTGGACCTAAACAACTTGAACAAAAGATGCGCCCGTCTTGCCTTGGCCACCATCTTTTGAAACTTTGAACACTTTTTAAAACTTGCTGGTGCAGTCCTCTTTATTGGTCTTTCTGACATGCCAATTTCTCAGAAAAGCCTTAAAATCATTATTCCCTAATGGGAACTGAAGCTAAATCAGTTGGTTACCTCGCGGAATGGAACCGCGATAAAACAGTTCCCAGTTACAACAAAATAAAGTTTTAGTAAGCAAAAAATGCAGTTCCCTAAGAAAAACAAGAACTGTTAAGCTTTAAAAGTGTTTTAAAATGAAACTGTGGTATTTTACCACAGATGCAAGTATTTTTACCGTCTCAGAAAAAGAGCGGGAACCATGAAAAAAAAAAAAAAACGTAAAATATGAGAAACACCTGATCAAAACACTAAAGGCAGCACAAAAATGACAAAAATAAACACTTATAAAGAAAGTAACTTTCTTCAAGTGAAGTGAGGAGAGAACTCCAGGGCAGTGTTGCTCAGTTTGTGGAGAAATAATGCTGGTGCCCTCTAGATTGGCTACAGGCAGCACAGCCTCTCTCTCTCCTCATTGGCTAATTCCTCAAACTCACTACCACTGACTCCACTTCCAGGGCAGCTGAACGAAGCTGGCATCATGCACTTGTCAAGCATACTAATGGGCCCCTGGGGTGAGAAAACCTGTATTAATGTATGTGACCAGTACTTATATGATACGGTAATATTCATCTGCCCGAGGTACTAACATCTGAAACTAAAGAGATAGATATATGACAATCTGAACCACCATCTTATCACTTGGAATCTTATTAATTTTGAATGGATGGAAAAATCTGTATTTCACATCTAAATTGCTCATAGATAATCCACTACAGGATGTATGGTCATGATCTGATATATACATACATACCTTGGTGTGCACTGGGACACAATCCAAGGTGTGCGTGTAGCAGAGCATAACTGCACACCCTGTAATTCTGCCAGCACTCCCTGGCAGAGGCACACTCTTCAACAGCTGCCTTTAGCCTGGCCTGCCTCCTAACATGGTGTGAGTCTGCTCCTGAACTCATGTCACCTTCACCACAGAGCAACACTGGGCCATCAGGGTGGATCTGCATCTAAACTGCTTAATGTTCAAATAATTCTAAAACTTTGTCTCCCCAATCAAGCTTTTTCTCCAACCTCCAGTCTGCCCCTTGCTGACAGCACCCAAGATCACGACTGTGGTGGATGGCTCACCACGGACAGTTGTGCAAGAGCCTGTGAGGTTGTAGAAATCCGACTCAGCAGATCAAAGACTTTCTCCTCTTGGTTTTCTCCCGAGAATATCGTAGCACTGATCACGATGCATGTGTTCTACTGTCCGGCGGCTGCTCCACTTCCCTTTTGTACATGCCTGCTGCATGCATGTCAGTGTCCGGTGGCTGCCCCCTTCCTTTCTGCACAGGACTGCTGCATGTGTGCATTCTAGTGTCAGGCGGCTGCCTCCTTCCCTTCTGCACATGGCTTCTGCATGTGTTCCAATGTCCAGTGACTGCCCCCTATCCTTCATCACATGGCTGCTGTATGTGTTCCAGTATCTGGTGACTACCCCTCCTCCCTTCTGTATATGCCTGTTGTGCGCATTCCAGTGTCCAGTGGCTGCCCCTCTTCCCTTCTGTATGTGTCTGCTACATGCATTCCAGCATCCAGCAGCCACCCCCTCCTTTTCTGTACATGCCTACGGTGTGCGTTCCAGTGTCTGGCAGCTGCTCCTCTTCCCTTCTGTATATGGGTGCTGTGTGCATTCCAGTGTCCCGCGGCTGCCCTTCTTCCCTTCTGTATGTGTCTGCTGCGTGCATTCCAGCATCCAACGGCCACCCCTCTTCCCTTCTGTAAATGCCTACGGTGTACATTCCAGTGTCTGGTGGCTGCTCCTCTTTCCTTCTGTACATGCCAACGGTGTGCATTCCACTGTCCAGTGGCTGCCCCCTCTTCCCTTCTGTACATGCTTCCTGTGTGTGTTCTAGTGTCGAGCAGTTGCCAAGCTTACCTGCTGCACATGCCTGTTGTGTGTATTCCAGTGTCTGGCAGCTGCTCCCTCTTTCCTTCTGTACATGCTTGCTATGTGTGTGCCAGTGTCTGGCAGATACCCCTCTTCCTTTCTGTATACACCTGATACATGTGTTCCAGTGTCCGGCGGCTGCCCAGCTTCCCTGCTGTACATGTATGCTGCATGCATTCCAGTGTCTGGCGGTTGCCCCTCCTCTCTTCTGTACATGTCTGCGGCACGGTTACCTGGCCTCCACCAAGTGCCAGTCAAGAAGCAGGACACCGTATCCCCCATTTTCCGAGGTAGGAGAGCTATCCTTGGAGACATTGATTCTCCCTCCCTCCGCCAGTCCCTTAACAGCAAGAGTTCGACAGTCCAAAAAGCAGAGTGTCTTTACTTCAAAACTGAATTAGACACTTCCTGGGGCAACATCCATAAATTCTGGGACAATATAAAGTTTCTAACTGGAAATCTAACAAAACACCACCCACTGTACTCAATGTTAACGGAATCATTACCCAAGACCCCAAATCACAGAGGGAAGGCAGACTACAACAGGTGCAGAAGCAGAGATTCCTTGACAGCAGTTCTACCCGGCTGAATCCCCCTTGGAGTGCACCGTCTTGGCCCTATCTCTGCTGAGGCGACTTCTCTCCTTGATCACTCTGCTCAGACCTAGCCAGCGGCTGCTCTCTCAGCACAAGAAGCAGTTGGAACACTTACCCAGAATTCCTAGCTGCTGTATGTAAATCAACATTTGTGCTGCTGTTACACTACTGAAATAGTGGTCGACTAATAGAAAGCTCTCAGTTGGAAGCAACAGCTCAAACACAAAGGGCACTCCTAGAAGGCATATCTCAAGAGCGGTCCAGCCCCTAGCCTCACTGTCTGCTGTACTCACCACTGAAATAGTGGTCAGCTAATATAAAGCTCTCAGCCAGAAACAACCAGAAGCAACAGTTCAGACATAAAGGGCAACCCTAGGAGGCATACAAAAAGTGCGGTTGAGCCCCTTGCCTTACTGTCTGCCAATCTTCACTGACTGGGAAAGAGACATTCTCTCCTCCATTCTCTAGTTGTGCTACTAAGTGGCAGACCTTAACAAACGGATTGTTTTTTTCAGCAGGAAGAAGTAACAAAGGTTCTGCCCTCCCATCCTACCCCTAATCCCACCCACCCCTGGGTCCTCTTCCTATATAGTTTCTGCATGTCACTGCCCACTTCCTACCTGACCTGACTACGAGGAAAAAAAAAAAAACTTTGGAACCCCCCCCACCTTTCAATTCTCTCCAGCAGAACAGCTCAGACACAAAGGGGCATACACCAACTGCATTCAAGCCCCTAGCGTTAATATTTGCTGAGCTTCACTACTTTTCACCTGAGGGAAGCTCAAGTAGGAGATTTAAATTCTCCCATGCTCTTACCTGCAGGTCTGCCGACTGAAGCACTACAAGTGGAACTCGCAGCAGCATAGCCCCATCCAGGTTCCATCTCGTTGGTGGCTTCTACTGCAGCAGTTCCCTGGGCATTCCAGCATTTGAGAAGGGTGGTTATTGTCCTGCAGTCATTGGAGCAGTCCCCTCTCCCTCACAGCAGCAGGGAGCCGGGACGCAAGGACTATAGACAGGTTTTTTTTTTTTGTTTGTTTGTTTTTACACTGCAGGCAGCAGGGACTCCACGGAGCTGTTCTGAGTCAAAGTGCAGAACAACTGAGCTAGTAACCAGATTCCTTCTTACCTTGCAAGAGTACAAGCCAGACCTCGTCTGTTCAACAGCTACCTGACTGTGTTCTACAGCATACAGGGAACAATTCGGATACATCCACCCACCCTCTCCAGAGTGCTCTTGCTTTATAGGAGTGTAGCATCACCGACAACACCTGATAGGAGGTAATAAGGTACAAAAAAAAAAAAAACCCTCATTGTTCCGTTTTCTTTTTCATCCACACTTCCTGACAAGAAACAGGAATCGTAGGGCGGTGGACCCCATGGGTGATGGCCTGAGATCATAGGAACTGGAATGAAGGGGAGGACAGAACACATTGAAAAGGGGCTGTCGATTTGAATGATAGGTGGTGCTGCCTCGGGGGTGCTCCACATAAAAGTAAAAATAAAAGAGAGAAAAGAAGTTAAAATTAAAAGGAAAAAGGTTAAGATATTTTAAATGCATGAGGTGATGTAAAGAAATATTGAATAAGGAATATTGTTTATCAAGATGTACTGAATTAGATGGAATTGTTACTTTTTTTTAAAAAAAAAAAGGAAAAGTTGGACAAGAGATTTGTTTAATGTAAAGTTGTGCCAAAATATGCAATAAACTTCAATTTAAAAAAAAAAAAAAGAAACAGGAATCAGCACTCTCTCTCAACTAAAACAAAATGAAACAAAGCATGGACCTTGTCAATTTCAAAAAACTGCAGTGCACTGTACAATAGCAGGGGTCAATCTTAACATTATCTTACTGGCCCGGGGCATAGTGCAAACTGCCTCGGACCAGTGCAATGGCCCCCTGACCTTCCCGGCTTGGCTAGTGCAATCTAACCATTATTTGGTTATGGCCCTTTAAGGTAACTGTAAGGAAACGCAGTTCCTCTGTGTTTTTTCCCACCTCACATTTTCCAGCTGAAAAACTCCTCCCAGGTCGTCATAGAGCCCTCCGATTGGTGCAGATCAGTGTTCCCATTCAGGCATAGATGTACGAGAATCACGTACAAAAAAATCAAGATTCACATACATCTATGCGAGTCAGGGGTACTCCGCACGTAAAGAACTGGCCGAGTGTAAATGCAGGCATGCCAGTAGCTTTACGTGCAGAGCTGACTGTACTGTTTCAAAGGTGTTTTGTTTTTTTTCACAGCAGCAAGCCGACGATTGGTCCAGACTAGTGGCTTATGCTCCCCCCCCCCCGCGAGCCCATGGCCGACTGTGATTGGTGCACAGCTCAGAGCAGACATGCACCTATTGCACCCTATCTCCACTGTTTGCGTGTATTGTGGGCGTGCACCTATTCTAGGCGCGAGGGAACCGGCGGGCTGCACATGTGGGAGAGACAACTGCAGAGGGCGAAAAAAATACGCAAGGAATGGGATCCACTGGAGTCAAGAATACCCTGGCGGCTGGCCTGACAACTCAAGCGACGTTCGTTCAAGTCAGGAGGGCAGCAATTGAGAGACTCATTTGGCTTAAGGCTAGCATGCTGAAGAGGAAACCAGCCCTTACCTACCAGCTGCATATGGAAAATCAGGTTGGTGTTGAGTCATTTCTCTGGGGTTCCCCTTCCCCCAACTTCCCGAACTGTCCATTGTTCCCTTCCCATTTACATGCTCCGCCACTCCGCTCCTTGGCTTCACATTGCCTTCCCACCCACCAGTAAGTGCTGCAGTGCAATCCGGATTCCATTCCCATCTGAAATCGAGTCCTACTTTTTTTTTTTATTTATTAAAATTCTCGGATTACAAATACCTTTGAGCAGAAACTGCTCATTTACAAAGGTTCCACGTCAAAGGATGAGGGTCAACATACATACAGAGGTAGTAAAAGAATGCACAATAAACAACCAAAACTAAAAGAAAAAATAAAGATACTCAGTTATAACATACTTTGAGATAATATTCATATAACGAGCAGCTTGAGTAGGCAGCTGGCTGTGGTAACAATAAGAGACAGAGGGCACCATAGGCAGTTAGTATTGCAGGCGTGCGACCAGGAGAGGAAGTTGGCAGGCTAATGGGCCACTGTCCTACAGTACAGTCTGCTGACTGAGCCACTCCAGCCAACCTATCGTCTGACCAAAAATCTCCGTTTAGTTCCTATTAGTGCGGTGCCAATTGCAGACAGTCCACCACATGGCCTGCACTGCACATCCTCCATTAAGGGCTCCTGCGGCTGACTAAGCCCAGCGGTAATGCCCCCCCCCCCAATATTTTGCAGGCTGATTCCCCATCCTGGAGTTGTCCTTCTGTCTGCAGCTGCCTGGTTTGGCGTCGGGACGATTGTGTGCGTCGAGACTCAAGTCAAGAGAGACAGTCACTCCAGTCATCATTCCTCCCTCTTCCCAAGCTGTGCTGTAGCCACATGCTTATTTCGCCTCTCGGTCAGCGCAGTCCCAGTCGGACTCAGAGCTGTAGCAGTCTCTAGTCTCCTCGCACGATTTCTAATGTGGCCACTGGCCATTCCCCCTGCCACCAAGCGAGTCATCTCCACCGACTGAGTCCCGACTCCAATCTCATGGTTGGCAGCCTGGCGCACCTAGTTTTTACTGGGAAGGAAGGACAGATCACTGACTGAAAGGAGTAATGGAAAGTCAGAGACTCGTACAGTGGGTCTGTCCTTCCTTCCTATTCCTCCCTTTAGTCCACTTGCTCCTCCAGTCTGCTCCTATGCATGTCGGGGACTCAGAGGGTCAGGTCAGGGTGAGGTAAGGACTTGGTCTTGACTCCTGAATGGACATGGAAGCCTGAGAGGGACTGGTCAATGGTGGCAGTGGTGGGGTGAACTCACTGGTCATGCCTGGGGGTTGTGGAGGGGGTCAGGACTCTGCTCGGAGCAGAGCAGCTTCAAAGTTGATGAGCCGTCTGACTATATCACTCATCACTGTGTGTGTCCTCCGGACCCCTCCCACAGTCCACTTCCTCCCTTATCTACTTTACTTACTCCAAGATGAGCCTGATAACTGCAACAATTATGCATTGCTGTTGTACTGACAGGCACAGTGTGGGGCAAGGGAGGTCATATTTGCAGACTGCGGTGTGCTGAGCTGCAGAGAATGATGCATGCCATTACACATGCAGAAAAATGGAGTGTGTAATTCTATGTGGCAAGATGGGGAGGGAAGGGGGGAGGTGAACTTCAAGGGTGGAGGAATTTATGGCTGGGGGGGCTGGTGAAGTTGGGGCAGACCCCTGCTTGGTGACAAAGTCCTGCAGCTCAGCTGGACTCACTGTGTGGTGGGTATTGCCCTCTGTAAAGAATCTTCCATTGTCTCAGGGAACTTGAAAATATGCAATCAAGAGAGAAATAAGTAACAAACAGTTAAAAAAAAAAATACTACTTAGTTCAAACATCTAACTTTGTCACTGTGTGTTTCTTTCCATAAAATTCTAATGGTAATCTTGGGGCTAGTGCAATCTCTGGGGGGCCACTGCAACTGGACCATCACTTTCCCAGGTGGACCAATGCAAAAAAAAGTTAAGCGTGACCCTTGCAATAGGATCTACAAACGTCAATCAGGACCCTGCCGTACGTGCTGCACCATAGCAGATCTTGCAGCCCAACTACAGGATGCTTAGACTATAATATATGACCTCCAATACAGGGAACTCTATAGCACACCTCCTCAAACCCCACCACCAGTACCAGCATATCAGCCATGGGCCAGGACTCGAGACAGGTCCCAGAGACTGGCAGGTGGTAAGGAAAAAGAGGCATCGTAGGAAGCCCAGAAACTAAGCCAAAAACCAGGAGCATTTCCCAGCCATCCAAACCAAAAACAGGTTTGCTTCACTGCTACCACCCACAGACAAAGTAATACAAGGTAAAGAAATTAAACCACCAAAAAAGGTTAACACGCCAATTAAAACCAGTACAAACCACGATAAAAACAAAAATAGTAATACTCAAAATATAACCAACACCATAACCAAATGCAAAAAAAAAAAAAAAAAAAAATACTGAAACAAAATAAAAATGATACAAATGTAAACAAAAGCAAAATTCTCATAATCGGGGAAGCCATGATCAGAAGAGTGGAACACCACCCAACACAAAATTTCAAAAGCGACATAGTGGCAAAGTGTCTACCAGGAGCCTCAGCAAGTAGGGACACTAACTGCATAAAGACAACTGTGCAGGAATCAGGGGATGTTACACATACAACAATACACCTTGGTACCAATGACTTAGCAAATCACACAGTTCAGGAGGCCAAGAAACACTTCAAGGACCTGGACAAAAAACTTTCTTCCCTTCTGTCCAAATCAGCCTTCTCAGAAGTGCTGCCAGTGTGGGCAAAAGGAAAAAGCACCAAGCAAGTCAGAGAGATTAAAGTAGGCAAATTCAACTCATGGCTGCGTGATTGGCACCAAGACAAGGGATACCATTACATGGGGAACTGGCACAACTTTTGGGAGAGTTTTTTTTAAATATGATGGCTTGCACCTAAACAGAGAGGGTGTGCAAGCACTCAGACAAAAATTTGATGTCTATACAGGTAGTTTAAACTAAATAAATAAAGGGGAGTATGAGTTCACTTGGGAACTCTAGCAGCAGGCTGGAAGGACAGAGGTCTGGGGTTATATTCTGTTTTAACTGAAATATTTGAATAGTTTGTAAGTGAAATTAGCTCTATGTGTTAAAAATTATTATCTTGAATTAGAACCGTTACTTGGGCTGTGATATTGTAACTTTGGAGGCTTGGGGACTGTTGTTTGTCAGGGTTAATTAGAGGGAAATTTAAATGTGTTGTTTGCCTGGTGTTTGGTAAGAGCCCTCCCACCTACCCTGTTTTGTAGGCTTTCTTAAATACTGAAAAACCACTGGGGGTTGGGATTGAAGGGCTGAGTATTTCTGTTTTGGGACTGAAATTCGAAGCAACAGGAGCTGGTGGGCCTGTGACATCATACGGTACCTGATGCCTGTTTACACACACTGTTAGTGGGACCGAACACACACTGGACTGTATGTGTTTGTGAGACTTTGGAACTTTATTGGTGGGGTTGAAATTGGGTTTGTAAATAACTACAGTCAGTATAGAAAGAAACTGTATTCCAGGGGAAAGGGACTAAGAAAAGGGGGTGTGCCATTATAAACAGAGGGGGATAAACAGGGTGGCCATATTCCACCATGGCAAGCATCTTCGGAAGGGTTGTAGGCTGCACAGGCTGTGGGATGGCAATAATTCTAAATTGGGCCTGGAGAGAGGGAGGCTGCCCATTCTGTAGACAGCTATCCTGTATCAGGAGTGAGATATATTGGTTAAGGAGTAAGCTGGGGGGTCAAGGATAAGGGGTGTGGATATGGGCAGCAGAAGGGTGGGGCTGAGGAAGGCTGGGGCAATGCTCTGAAATTACAGGACATTATGTTACAGCAAGCAGGAGGCGGATATAGGGACAGAGGACCCTTAGATAGGGGCGTTGATGCTAAGGGAAAGCGTCACGGGGTGAACATTCTGAATACAAAGAGAGTGGAGGAGAAGAGTCAGGAGGGCTGTTGTCGGAAGCCTAAAACAGCAGACTGTGGGAAGGGAGCTCCTAAGGTGAACAGAGCAAGAGGGAAGAAGAGGGCAGTTTAGAGGTGCAGTCAGGGCAGCTTGGGTTACTTGATGGAGGCTGACATAGAGTGTCACAATAAATTTGAGCTACTAAGCAACCTAGAGGGAGGAAGGGGTTGGTGCAAATGAGAAACTTATACAGAGGCAGGGAGGAGTCGGATACCCATAGGGCATCACAGACCAGCTATGGAAAGGACAGAAATAGTCCCAGAGGGAGAGGAAACATATATGTTTAGCAAATGGGAGATACAGCAATTCAGACATGAGGGAGAGCATGATTGGAAGAAACTGGGAGACAAGGAGGTGGGAGAGGCCCCCTTCAGCAGAGGGTCAGTACCAAGGATGGGGCCCTAGCTAAAGGGACCCACAGAGAGCCTCTGGAGGCAGGGGTACTATTACAAGGGGAGGATGGCGGTGTGGGGAAGGAAACCATCAGGGCCAGGATAAATGGTTGGATAAGAGGGTTAAAGGGACACCTATTCAGAGGGGTTTGAGTTAAGTGGGCAAAATAGCAAGGGAGGCAGAAAGGGAGGGTGACAAGGGGTCTCTAATAAGGCAGAAGACTCCCACAAGTGAGATCATGAATAAAGGGGAAGGGGGCTGAGAGGGCATAGTGGAGGTAACCATAAGGATGATGGGTGTTAAGGTTCTGTTATTGGAGACTCTATGATTAGGGGTATCCAGTGGGAGGGACGGGGTGGATGCCATAGCCAGGTGAAGGTAGTGAGTATCTCTGGGCTGACAGTGCACAGAGCAAAGTTCATGGTATATGAAATGGTTAGGGATTGTGGAGGAAACGGATTTCTGGTGCATTTGGGAACTAATGATCTAGAGGAAATAGCATTTGGAAATCCAAGCAAGGTTCAAGAACTTGCCAGAGTCTGTCGGGATAATGGATGCAACATTTCCTTTTCGGAGATATTGCCAGTACCAAAGGCCTCAGTGGAGAAAAAAATGAAGCTCACAGAGGTCAATGACTGGCTCAGGAAGTGGGGTGAAGAGAGTGGGTTGGGGGTGTTAGGGAACTGGAATGGAGTTTGGGAGGATAAGAGACTATATGCCAAGGACAGGTTTCATCTTGCCCCATTAGGGAAGGAAGTCCTTAAACAGGGGATGGCTGACTACATACAAGAAAGGTGGGGTTTAAACTTGTGAGGGGGGGGAAGGGATAAGGGAGGGGCTGACCAGAAGCCCTCTCCTCTAGATGAGGAATAGCCTTCAAGCCCAAGGGGAGGAAACAGATTGGAGGTGGAGGTTTCAGGAGGAGCAGAGGAGGATGGAAGTATAAGGAATCTGGGTGGGGTTCGACAAAGAGGATCAGGGATAAGGGTGGGGGTTGGTGTTAGTAAATGCCAGGCTTGGAAACAAGTTGCAGAGTTCCAGGCCATGCTTTTCGAGGTTGGTGGATGTGGCGGTCACGGAAACATGGGCCAACAAAGCCATGACTGGGACCTAAACGTACGGGGTACACTATGCTTAGGAAGGATAGAAAGGAGGGCAGAGGGGTGGGTGGCTATGTTCATTAGAGATGACATAGAAATTGCTAGGGTAGAAGAGGCAGAGGAAATGTGAGAGGCCTTATGGGTACCTTCGATCCCAGCAGGAGATAAGGTCAAGCTGGGTGTAGCATATAGGCCCCAGGGATGAGTGATGTTCTAGAGGATGGTTTGCTGGACAACATCATTGCCCAGTGTGGACCAAAAGGGAAGGGTGGTGTTGATGGGGACTATATGCCAGGTACAAATTGGGGAACCATGTCCTCTAAGGTGGCCAAGGAGCAGAGGCTGCTGGATGGCTTCAGGATGTGTTCTTAACACAGCATGTGATGGAGCCCACAAGGGAGGGGCATATCCTAGATGTGGTTCTGGCAGATGGGGATCTGGTAAGGGACATGGTTGTACAAGACCCCCTGACTGGGAGCGACCACAATACTTTCTGGTTTCAAATAAGCATGGGGGGAGGGGGGGTGAGATCTAGGACACTGGCAGTGGACTTCAGGGGGGCAGACTTTATGGGCATGGGAAATATTCTCAAGGATCACTTGATGGGGATTACCTCAATGACAAGTGTGGAAAGGAGATGGGAGGTCATAAAATGGGGACTTCATGAGGCAGTCAGGATCTGCGCTAAGTTGAAACGTAAGGGAGCAAGGTCACAAACTATGCTGGTGGTCCAGTGAGGTACAGGTAGCAGTCAGAGAAAAGAAGGTGGCCTACAAAAAATATAAAACAACAAGAGGGGATAGGGATTAGGAAATGTACCAGCTTGCATCTAGAAAAGTCACCCGTATGGTGAGGGAGCAAAGTCAGTAAAGCAGCGGCTGGCACAGGGGATACATGGAGGAAAAGGGTTCTTCCGGTACATTGGGGGCGGAGGAAAACTAAGGGCCATCTCAGCAGATTGAGATCAGAAGGAGGGTGGGTGGAAGGCGAGGACCAGGCCGAGGTATTTAGCAGTACTTTGCCTCTGTGTTCACTAGGGAGGATGGGATATCTACAAGCAAGGCACGAAGGGATAGAAGCAGCAGTGAGTGGGATCAGGGAGCAACAGAAATGGAGCAAGAGGAGAGAGAGGTACCCCAGGGTGTCACATCTGGGTAGGGTTAAAGGTCAGTAAAGGTGGAGGACACGGATGATGCTATCTCCGCCAAAAGGGTGTGGATTAGCCCTCAAGGCCCTAAAGAAAGACAAATCTCCTGGGCTGGATGGCATTCATCCAAAGTATTATGGAATTGCGGACATACTGGCTGCACCTGGCGAGCTTTCAGCAGGTCACTTGAGGCAGGGAGGGTACCTAGGGATTGGCGAGAGGCACATGTGGTACCAATCCATAAAGGGGGTCAAGGAAGTACCAGGTAACTATAGACCATTAGTTTGACCTCGGTGGTGGGAAAATTAATGGAAGTATACTAAAAGAACGATTGGGGTGTACTTGGAGGAGGTGGGAGGTCTGGATGAGTCGGCAACACGGGTTTGTGCCAGGTAGATCATGTCAAACCAACCTTGTGGAGTTCTATGAATGGGTAACATCAGAACTGGACAGGGTAAGCCTGTGGATGTATTATTCTTGGACTTCAGCAGGCGTTTGACTCTGTCCCCACAATGGTCTGGTGGAGAAACTGATGGGGTTAGGAGTAGGCCCTTTGATGGTCATATGGATTGAAAACTGGCTAGCTGGGCGCACTCAGACAGTAGTGGTCTGTGGGAGCTCTCGAACCCTAGAGGTTGGTAGTGGGGTACCGCAGGGGCTCGGTCCCTGAGTCCGATCCTGTTTAATGCATACATATCGGACATCAGGGAGGGTATAGGGTGTGAAATGAGTCTCTTCGGATGACTCCAAGATGAGAGCAGTAGTTGAGGGAAAAAGGGAGGTTGGCCCTGCAAGGACCTGGACACCCTGGAAAGCTGGGCTCACACATGGAAATTAAATTTCAATATCACCAAGTACAAGGTGTTGCATCTTGGTCGGGAAACCCTAAACATAGGTACACCCTGGGAGGGAGGCGCTGGAGGCCTCAATGGGGAAAAGACCTAGGGGTCATGGTGGATGCATGTATGAATAACTCTGAGCAGTGCAGGAGAGCGTAGCAAGGCAAACAGGATGTTGAGATGCATCGTAAGGGGATCACCTCTAGGAGCAAGAAGTGATTTTGCCGCTGTACAATGGACTGGTTAGACCACACCTTGAGTCACTGTGTACAGTACTGGAGACCACACTTGAAGAGGAACATACAGCTCCTGGAGAGGGTACAGAGGAGGGCAACAAAGATGATACGAGGGCTAGGGGATTTGACATATGAGGACAGACTTAAGGAGCTCTGCCTGTTTTCATTGGTGGAAAGGAGAGACCGGGGGACATGACTTGAGGTCTTCAAGTACCTCAAGGGAATAAATAGGGTAAACATGGAGGGGATCTTTAAACTAAAGCAGGGAGGTATCACCAGAGGGCATGGTTTGAAGTTGGAAGGTGGAAGGGTGAGGGGGGAAAAGAGGAGGAGGTTTTCACTGAGAGGGTGGTGGACCCTTGAAATGCACTGCCTGGTGAGCTGGTTCAGAGATCCACAGTGGAGGGCTTCAAGAGAGGGTGGGACAGACACAGAAAGTGGATGTATCAGATGATGGCCTGTCCCAGGGGGGTGGGGATGGATGATACGGGTTTCTGGAGCACAAGGGATGGGAGGGTCTCAGCACCCAACCAAGGATCTAAGGTTCGAGCAGACTCGATAGACCGTAAGGCCTAATCTGCTGGCAAATAGTATGTTAGTATGATGCAGCTCACACCCCGCCATCAGTGGGCTGATCATCACTCCCCAAAATGCCACTTGCACACATACACCCTCCGAAAACAAATCAGAGCCAACATCCGCCCGAACCAGCAACCTCCATAACCTCTTGGCTAGAAAAAGTAAACTGGAGCAGTCCAGGAAGAGGGTACAATCTCACGCCAAAGGGGATGTACAGTCCTGGAAGGCAATGGTTGAAAATATTAGGTGCCTAACCAACAAACTTCCCCAATTAACAGCCATCTTAGAAACAGAAAGGTTGGACTGGGTGGCTGTAACAGAAACGTGGTTCATAGAAAACCACGGATGGGATACGGTCATTCCCAGTTACAATCTGTTCAGGAAAGACAGGCAGGGCAAACAAAATGGGGGCATAGCCATTTGCATTCGGGAGAAAATAAGTCACAGAAAGAGAAGGGCAACCTGGGCACTTCAAGTCACTGTGGCCAACAGTAGACACAGGCAAGGGAAAACCTTTCAGAATAGGTGTCGTGTACAGGCCCCCCAAATCAAGGAGATAAAGGAGACAAAGACATAATAGAGGAAATCCACAAAATGTCCGATAAAGGTGAAGTAATACTGCTGGGGGACTTCAATCTACCAGATTTTAACTGAAGCACACTAACGGCAGCAACAAGAAGTAGGGAATTCTTATTGTCATTACAAGGCACGGGACTGTGCCAGCTTGTTAAAAAACCAACAAGGGGAGATGCCATTCTCGATCTTGTCCTCACAAACTCGGAAAGGATCAAGGATGTTGCAGTGGGATGTCATATGGGCAACAGCGACCATCGCATGGTAAGCTTTAAGGTAAACATAACAGGACACCAGCCACTCAAAGATAAAGGTGCTAGATTTCAGAATGGCTGACTTCCAAAAAATGAGTGTAACCCCTAGGTGGCGCTATCCCAAGGGCTACTACCCCTGCCTGCGTGGCTAGTTGCAGGTTAAGGGGCCTGGGTACTGAAACGGGTGCCTCCACCCGGAGGTCAGGGTTGTTAGTGGTCAAGCTAACCTGGGCACAGCCCTCCGGGACACTGTAACCCCCCCGTCTTTCCCTTCTAGTGGCCTGAACAATATACAATAATTACTTTCACACCGACTTTTATTCACCATGCAATTACCCTCACTGTTTGCACTTACCACCAGGGCTGGTTCCTCTAGCTCGACCCTGGAGACCCCCTGTAAAACAGGGTTATGCACAGCAAATAGCAATAGTACAGTACTCTTGGCATAAACTGGAACCACAGTCAGGTTAAATGCAAAAAGAGATCGGATTTATTCGGGGGACTTGAACAAGGGAGGGGCGTAATCAGGTTGATTTGCTTAAAGGCTATATCAAACAGTCATGCATGCATTTCAGAGACCCTACACAGTCACACACTCTGGGTACCCAAGTGGGGAAGAGGTGGGCTAGCCAGGAACGTTGCCCGGGGTAGGTCGGCATCGCAGCTGGTTGGGGGGGCCCTGTGATGGAAGAAAACAACTTGCACAACACACACTATTTGTAATCCGGAGCCGGAGGGCTCAGTCCGTGAAGGGAAACGCAACAAGGCAATCAGATTTAGATTTAGCTGTTGTTGCAGGGAGCTATCTCGATGTTTACTCATGATACCCAATACAGGACACAGGTACGACGAAACAGAGACAGCAGGTTGTTCAGCTGGAGTGCCAGGAGAATCAGGGGCCCACACCAATTACCGAGGCATCGTTCCTGTTCACAGCGTTGAGCAGGGGGCTGATCCCCAGGTATGTCTCTCATTGATGGCTTTCTCTATGATGTGAGTAATCTGGCTGGGCCAGTATGGCAAGGCCCAGGCCATGGGACAGTCAGGAGGTGAGTCCGAGAGCACTAGATGCAGCTTCCAGCAAGCAGAACACAGTTCAGCACACAGTGGGGAACCAAATCATGACCCACTTGCAGCATACAGCACATTTACATGCAAGGAGATTCTACTGTACCAGGCAGGTTGCTATCCAGTCGCAATTGCAAAGTCTCTGCACAAACCGGGAGTTCAGAGGTGGCTGTAAATCCTGACAGGCCTATCGCATTCAGCAAATCTTCGGTCTTCTTCAAATTGAAGCCTGGTCACCATTCAGTTGCTTAACTCGCTCTCCAAATTCGGATTCAGTCTGATAAAGGCACAGGTTCCCTCTCAGGGACAGCAGGGAGGCATGCAGGCCAAAACTTAAGCCTTTCCACAGTTCTCCTGCTCAAAACTATGCAGGATGGCTGCTCAACTATCTCGAGCTGTTACTCCTTCACTTCCCAACTCAGAACTGAAAGTAGCTGCAAACAGCCTGGGACTTTCCCCAGGATCCAAAAGGTTCAGTTGGCTGATCTGTCTGTCAGTCACAACAAGGGCTCCCCCTCCAGGTTCATTTAGGCGCCAAAATGCAGAAAGTACAATTCCTACAGAATTTTGCTCCCACAAGACCCCTGGGGACAGGCTCCAAAGGTACTGATTGGCCCATTTTAGCCGTCCAGGACCAAGATGGCGGAGATAAACAGAACTGTCCATGCTGCAAAGAAGGTAGGTTAGAACAAACTGCAATATTATTACTATTCTAACAAATGATCAGCAAATAAGTACATCTTCTAACAGAGCTCCCTCTGCACTAATAGCTATGGCAGAACGGAGTGATTATCTGCATACCGGGCAGGACTTGAGCATAGAAACACTCAGCCCCCCCTCCCAGATTAATTATAACTGCAATCTAGGCAGCTCTTAAAGAGACAGTACACAGAGGCTATACAGGCACTCCCTGGCAATAGCAGCTAAAACTGCTAAAATGCAGAACACCAGCCTGGCAGTGAGCATTTAGGTAAGCCCAAGGAAGACTTTTCAGGAACCCCCATTTGTAGGGGGGTTACATGAGGAACAACATAAGTAGCCAGTTAATGGAAATGCAGGTTACTCACCTGTAACAGGAGTTCTAGGAATGGTATATGTTGTTCATCCACACTTATTGACAGGTTCCTTGCCGCTTTAAATCTTGCCGGAAGGTCTTCAAGCTGGCTCCTCCCACCCACCCGGGTGGTAAACTCTCAGCTCCGCCCCCATGACGCCAGATCGGCCCGCTGAAGCTCTGCATAGGGCCGAAGCCGGAGAGGTCAGGGAGTGTGGATGAACAACATATACCATTCCTAGAACTCCTGTTACAGGTGAGTAACCTGTATTTCTAGGGACATGGATATGTTGTTCATCCACACTTTTGCAGACTCCTAGCAGTTCTCCGGGAGGAGGGAGGCAAGAGCACCCCTACTTAGGGAAAGAGACTGAGAACCGAGGCCCCAAACCAGCATCCCGGCGTGACTCAAGGTCGATGTGGTAGTGGGTGATGAAGGTGTGTGACTTCAGGTAGCAGCCCTGCAGATTTCCTGGATAGGGACATCCCTGGAAGCAGCCACCGATGCAGCGGTATGGCGGGTAGAATGAGCTCTTATCCTCTGGGAGCTCCATGCCCGCCAACCTATAGCAGAGATCTATGCAGAGGTGACCCACCTGCTTATCGTCCGCTTGGCTGCAGGTCTGCCAGGTGCGGCTTCAGCGTGGGTGACAAACAGCTGGCGAACCTCTCCCCGAATTTCAGCCGTGCACTCCTTATAGTAGGCGAGCGCCCTTCTAAGGTCCAGAGTATGGAGCCTATATTCAGCCTCCGAGGTGTGACTGGGGTAGAACACCGGCAGAGTCAACACCTGGTTAAGGTGAAACTCCAACACCACCTTCGGAAGGAATTTCAGGTGGGGGCGCAGGACAACCTTGTCCATGTGGAAGACCAGGTAAGGAGACTCAGTGGAAAGCGCCTGGAGCTCTCCCATCCTTCTGGCTGACGTAACAGCCACCAAGAAGGTGGTCTTCCATGACAGGTGAGAGAGATCACACCTGTGCATTGGTTCGAATGGCTTGCCATGAGCTTTGCCAGTACCAGCAGTAGATCCCAAGGTGGAGGTTCTCACCGAGGAATGTGATAAGACCTTTGAAAAGCGCCAGACCACCTTCTCCTGCGCCACCGACTGCTTCCCAGCCCGTGCCCGGTAAGCAGAGATGGCTGCCAGGTGCACCCTTAGGGTAGTCAACCTGAGCCCTTGCTGAGAAAGGGACCATAAATAGTCCAAGATGCTTGCCAAGGAACAGGAGGAAGGGTAAAGGCTCTTGCCCGGACACCAAATGGAAAGCCTTTTCCATTTGAAGGCATAGCATTTCCTGGTCGACTCCTTACGGGACGCCTCAACTACATTGAGGACCTCGTCGGAAAGACCCAAGGCCTAGCACTCTAGCCGCTCAGGAACCAGGCCGTCAGGTGCAGGGATTGAAGGTCTGGATGGAACACCTTCCCCTGATTGACTGAAAGCAGGTCCAGGCGAGCTGGAAGCTGCCTCGGGAGCCTGGAGCTGAGGCTGAGGAGATCTGGATACCAGCATTGGCGGGGCCAGTCTGGGGCTACCAGAATCACCTGCGCCTTGTCCCTCCTCACCTTGAGAAGCACCTTGTGGATCAAGGGAAATGGGGAAAGGTGTAGAAGAGGCCGGGGTCCACGGCCTCGAGAAGGCATCCCCTGCAGCGAGCCCTGCTGAGGCGGGCATGGCGCCTCAGCGCGTTCTCCTGGAGGCAACCAGATCCACCTGAGGTGAGCCCCAATGGGAGAACAGATCTTGTACTACCTCCGGCAGGAGAGAGACCCTCGTGGGACACAGCCCCTATCCGGCTTAGGGCATCGGCCGGGGTGTTGGAAGCTCCTGCCACCACGAATGTAGCTGGGAGATCCGCCTCCAGGCCTGCTAAGTGACCAAATGCAGAGAGCTTCCTTGCACAAGGGCATGGGCGTGTCCCGCCCTGGCGGTTTAGGTAGTACATGGTCGTGGTATTGTCCGTCTGGACCCGAACCACTTGACCCGTAGAAACGGAAGCGAAGGCGGTGAGAGCTAGGCAGACCGCTCGGAGCTCCAGCAGGTTGATATAAGCAGGACTCCAGCGGGGACCAGAGGCCGTCGCGCTCTGTGCTCCCCAGATGGGCACTCCACCCATCAGAGGCGTCGGTCGATGAGAGACCGTCGGCTCGAGCGGAAGCAGGGATGCCCTCCTGCAGATGAGCTGGAGCGATCCACCACTGGAAGCGTTCCACATCCCAGGTCACCGTCACTAGCTGGTCAATGGATCGCAGTGTGAGACCACTGGCTGGCCAGGCCCCATTGAAGAGGCGCATGTTCCAGCAGGCCACGCTGGTGCAGGCCGCCATGAGACCAGGAAGTCCGGGCAGGACGCAGTGCCCAACCAAAATGATCGGGCAAAGGAGAAAGAACCTCGGCCCTGTCCGCGGGGCGTGCTCTGGCTTGAGAGAGTCGAGCTCTGCCCCAATGAAGAATCACCTGCTCCGGTTCGAGTTCCGACTTGGCCTCGTTGATGAGGAGGCCGACCTGAGAGCAAAGCTGGAGGGCCAGATCTCTGGACCGCTCCACCTCCTGTCTGGAGGGGGCTGCTATCAGACAATCGTCCAGGTAAAGGTACACCCGGACCCCTCTGTGCCGCAGGAATGCTGTCACCACTGCCATGCATTTGGTGAAGACCCTGGGTACTGGAGACAGGCCGAAGGGCATGGCTCGGAACTCGAAAAGGGATCCCTCCGCTCGAAAGCGAAGGAATCTTTGGTGAGACGGACGGATAGGGACGTGAAAAAACGCGTCCTGCAGGTCCAGAGAGCAGAACCACACGCCGCGTTCCAAGAATGGTATTACCTGAGCCAGAGTGACCATCCTGAAGGTTCGAGACCTTAGGAACTTGTTTAGGTCGTGTAGGTCGAGAATGGGGCGCCAGCCCCCCGTCTGTTTTGGGACTAGGAAGTACCTGGACACAAACCCCAGGTCTGAGGTAGGGTCCACCACCTCTCTGATCACCTCTTTCCTCGAGGAGCAGAGCAATGTCGGCTCGGCGAGCCGACAGGCGAGATCACGGACCCGAGGCCTCCTGGGGTAGTGGCTCTGAAGGGCAGGGCCTGCTCGAACTCCAGAGGCAGGCCCTTTCTCCACTTCCAACACCCACGGTCTATGGTGATAGCAGACCAGGCGGAAAGGAAGAGCAAATCCCCCGCAGAGGACTCGAAGTGGTGGCGGGTTGGGCGACACCCTCAACCCGTGTCTGTGCAGGCTTGGAGGAGGGACCGTCGAGGGACCTCCTGGGCCTTACCTCCCTGCTTCCTGGAGGAGGAAGCCACGGGCTTGGGTTTGGGATGCCAAGCGTGAGCCTGCTGGCCCTGATGCTGCTGGGCCGGACGTGCCGGGGGCGCAGACGGACGAAAGGGCTTGGGTTGCGGTCTGCAGCCCTTGTCCCTCTGAGCGGATAAGACCGAGTCCAAAGTGGCATTGGACTTTTCGATCCTCTGGAGGTGGCCTTCCACTCCACGGCTGAAGAGGTCGGTCCCCAGGAAGGGGACATCCGCCAATTTGTGCTGGGTATCCGCTGTGAAGGTGGATATCCTCAGCCATGCCAGACGGCGCACAGCCACTGCGACCGTGACTGACCTGGCACATGAGTCTCCAATGTCCAGAGCAGTCTGAAGTTGCTGCTTGGCCACTGCCCTGGTCCCGTACCTGCCTAACCGTGGTCTGCAGGTCAGCCGGGAGATGAGGGACCACCTCGTCCAGGGAGCCCAACAGGGTATGGGAGAAATGTGCCATAAGCACGGCCGAGCTGGCCTGACGAAGGCCAAGGGAGGACGCAGCATAGACTTTTCGCCGGGCATAGTCCAATTTCTTGGACTCCTTGTCGGGAGGTTTGTCCACGTCCCTAGCGTTTCCGGCACGCCGAAAACGCTGTCAGTAACTAACCCCTCGCTGAGGGATGTTCCGAGAAACCGGACAGGAACCGGTGGGGACCGCGACACTTCCCTGGCCATCCTGGCGGCGCAGGGCAGGAAGCAGAGGAGTTGCCAGAGCTCCAGGCCGGGCCCACAATGGCCTCGGCCACAGAAAAACCTCCATAGGGGAACCTCGGTCCAATATCTCCGTGAGGGGATACTTGGCCCGCTTGGATACGGGCTCGAGCTGCATCCCGGTCGACTACGAGATGAGCCTAAGCAAACCCAGAAAGGACGAAGGGCTATCATCCAGCGACTGACCTCCAGAGTACTCCAAGCCCACTCGCCTGGAGAAAAGGGAGGAATCGTCGTCGGACTCAGAAGAGTCCGCAAAGAGCTGCCTCGGGCCTGAGCCACCCTCCACCTGCCGAGGGTGATCGGGAGTGAGGGTGACAGACAGCCTATGGGATAAACCCTGAGCCGACCGCGAGTTCTTGGTCGGAGCCCCAAACAACGGCTGTGGAGGCGGAGGTTCCACCATAATCGGTGGAGCAGCTGGTTTCGGCTGAGCAACAGGCCTGGAAACAGGCGCCTTGGCTAAAGCGAGGGGTTGCTTCAGCCGCTCCGGTGACAGCCACTTAATGGCCGGAGAAGGCGACGTCGTTGGCTTGTTCCCGGCCAGCAGAAGCTGTTGCCACATGAGGTCCTCGTATCATCGACGCAACTTGCGTCGAAGCTTCCCCTCGTCCGAGGAAGAGGACGAACGGCGGCGCTGCTTGCCGCGGTGCCGAGACCGCCTATGGTGGCAGGATCGGCTGGACCGCAAAGAAGTCCGAGACCGCGAACCTCGGCTTTTCCAAGGAGGGTGCGGGGAAGGAGCAGGGGAAACCCGCCCTCCCCTCGGCTCGGAGGGAACACCCAAGGGCTCCGGAACCGGAGGCACTGGCAAGTCCACGGGATCCTCAACCACCACTGGGGGAACCGGGGACAGAGGATTTTCGGCTTTGCTAGTCGACAACCCGTCCAGCGTCGAGAAGATCTCGACTGCGTCCAGCGGAGTCTCTGTCAACTGACCTGGCGGGACATCGTGAGCCAGTGGCGCGAGAAGGATCGACCACTGGGAGGGACCTCTCCGCTCTCAAGAGCGTCGATGGAGGACTTACCCTTGTCCTTCTTTTGGACCGAGAGGAAGGTCCAGCAGATGTTGGTCCCTCCCTTAGTGGAGAGAGACAGACAAAGCTCCTTAAAGGAAGCAGAATATGGGGATCCCAGAGAGCGGATAAATGCGCGGCCGAGGAAGATGCGCCCAGCTACCTCCTCTTGAGGGTGATCATCTGCTCTAGCTGATCCGCCGAGCCCCGCCTGGAACACCAGCGGCCTCTTTCGACTTTACCAGAGGGTAACTTTGGTCGCCCAAGTTGCAGGACGGGCAACACAGTCTTCAGGACGTGGCCGAGAAAGAAGACAGGTCGCAAGCTCATGGGTCGGCTCAAGGCCCAAGCAGTAGACGCACGTGGAGTGCGGATCTGTCCGAGACATCTTCTGCCCCCATGGGCATCTCCGGAAACCGGGAGTCGATTTGTCCATCGCAGCCGTGAGGGAAAAGTTTACCAAAGTCTAGAAAACCTTAGAGATTAATTTCGGAAAAACCGAAGAGTCAGGAACCAGTATTATACGCAGAGCGTTAAGGAGGGAACCTGAGCTTCCAAGCAGTAAGAAAGATCTGGCGTCATGGGGCGGAGCCGAGAGTTTTACCACCCAGGTGGGTGGGAGGAGCCAGCTTGAAGACCTTCCGGCAAGATTTAAAGCGGCAAGGAACCTGCCAATAAGTGTGGATGAACAACATATCCATGTCCCTAGAAATAGAGGCTGAGGAGGTGGTGGTCATGTGGGGGAGACTCAAGAGAGCAATAAAGACTGCCACAGATCAGTGTGCCAGATGAGTCAGCAAAGCAAAAAGGAAAAATAAATCCTCTATTGTTTTCCAAGGAAGTGGCTACCACAGTCAAAGAAAAAAAGAAGGTGTACAGCATATACCAGGAAACCAAAACTGAGAAAGACTGAGTCATGCAAGGAAAAAATGAGAGTGTCAAACAAATTAGAAAGGCAAAAGCCCAAACAGAAGAAAAAATAGCAGAAGGGGCAAAGAGAGGAGACGAATCATTTTTTAGATACATTAGGGAATGTAGAAAGACAAAAGGGGGATAGTAAAGACTGCTACTGAAGAAGGGAAATACTGTACACCAAACATGACCCAGAGAAAGCTGAAATCCTCAATAAATACTTCTGCTCGGTGTTTACCAAAGAGGACCCAAGGGATGGCCCAGCCCTGAAAAAACACAACACCCCAGGACCAGGGGTAGACACTAGTCCCTTTACAGAAGCCGAAGTACAGCAGGCACTAAATAAACTAAAAGCAGACAAAGCCATAGGACCAGACGAGATGCACCCCAGAATCCTTAAGGAACTGGAGGCAGAATGAGCAGCCCCTCTGGCACTTCTATTCACAAAATCCTTGAAGAGCAGTGTGGTACCCGAAGACTGGAAAAAGGCAATAGTGGTTCCACTTCACAAATCAGGCAGTTGCGAAGGGGCTAGTAATTACAGACTGGTGAGCCTCACATCTATAGTATGGAAACTAACGGGAGACACTACTCAAACAGAGGATCATGGCCTTCCTCAAAACTAGCGGCTGACAAGACCCTAAACAGCACGGTTTCACAGCAGGTAGGTCATGCCAGACAAATCTGCTCGAGTTTTTGACTACGCTACAAAAATAGTGGACGACAGTGGGGCAGTAGATGCGGTCTACCTAGACTTTATTAAGGTCTTCGACTCTGTTCCACACAGAAGGCAGGTAAAGAAGCTTGACCGCACAGGGGTTGGTCCAGAAGTAGTCAGATGGGTACAAAACTGGTTACAAGGCAGAACCTAGAGGGTACAGATTAATGGAGTGCAACTGATGGAAGGCAGGGTGACCAGCAGGGTGCCCCAAGGCTCAGTGCTAGGGCCTGTGCTCTTCAGTGTTTTTATAGCAGACATCACTGACGGATTGGAAGGTAAGGTGAGTCTGTTCACAGATGACAAGATATGTAGCAGGGTGGACACCCAAGGAGGAGTGAGCAAGATGGAAGCTGACCTCAAGAAACTAGAAGAATGGTCTGAAGTGTGGCAGCTGAGATTTCATGCAAAAAAGTGCAAGGTCATGCATATAGGAAAGAAAGGAGTATTACCTAGGAGGCAAAAGACTGGCAGCCTAAAACCAGGAATGAGATCTGGGAATCATAATCTCAGGTGACTTGAAGGTTAGTAAGCAGTGTGAGAAGGCAACAATGAAGGCCAACAGAATGCTGGGCTGCACTGGGAGGGGAATCATGAACAGGAAGAGAGAGAGGTGGTACTACTACTACTACTGTATAGATCGCTGGTCAGGCCTCACCTGGAATACAAAGTCCAATCCTGGAGGCCTCACCTCAGGAAGGACATTAACCGGTTGGAAACAGTACAGAGAAAGGCAACAAAAATTATTCAGGGTCTGCAGTACATGTCATACGAGGAAAGACTTGGGGAACCGAATATGTACTCCCTGGAGCAGAGAAGAGGGGGGACATGATTGAAACATTCAAGTACATGAAAGGCATTAACAAGGTACAGGCACAGGAACTTTTTCCCTTCAAAAAGAGCTCCAGGACCAGGGGACATGACCTCAGGCTGCAAGGAGGGAGGTTCTCTACCAACACCAGGAAGTTTTTCTTCACAGAAAGAGTGATGGATGCTTGGAACAGCCTGCCCCAAGAGGTTGTTGGGGTCAACACTCTGGGGAGATTCAAGAATGCATGGGATAGACACAAGGGATCCCCAACTATAAAGGGCATCTAGAGTGTCAAAATAGGTCTACAACAAATGGGCAGACTAGATGGACCTAGCGGTCTCCTTCTGCCGCCAACTTCTATGTTTCTAAAGAAATTGCTAATATCTTCAACAATGCCTTTACTGACCTCAGCAGAGTGCTCCCCCAGAATTTCTAGTTTCACAAAGCAGTACTAACCCTCCTAGTAATACTAGTCAACCTGATGGCTCAGTTCGCCCCTTTACCTCAGGACTGTCTCCAAATCAGAGACCAAGAAATATCTAAAACAGGTACTTGAGAAATCAAGAACCAATGGAGACACACTAGACCTCAAGCTACTTGCTATCACCCTTAATGAGGTACTCTCCGCACTAACTAGCATTCTTAACCTATCTCTTATAACAGAAAAATTCCCCCAGTCCTTGAAAGTGGCAATGGTCACTCCTGTTTTCAAAAGCGGTGACAGAACTAGTCACTCCAATTACCAGCCAATCTTTATTCTCCCCCGCTCTCAAAAATGCTCGAGAGGATTGTCTACCACCAGCTCACTGACTATCTAAACAAGAATAAGTTTCAATGCCAGCAGCAACATGGGTTCAGGAAGCAGCACAGTACAGCAACGGCACTTGTGGAATTCACTGGCTACATTCACAAGGCACTAGACTGGGGTCTCTTGGTGGGGGCTACCTACATTAACCTCATCAAGGCCTTCGATACGGTTAACCACAAGTTACTACTAAACCAGCTGGCCAACACTGGTCTTTCTAATTAATCTGTGAACAGATTCCGGAACTACCTTTCAGGAAGAGTGAACAAGTAAAAATACTTGGTGTTCTCTCTGATCATAGTAATGTCACTACTGGGGTTCCCCAAGGCTCAATCTTGGATCCCCTGCTGTTTTGCTTGTTCCTAAATAACCTCCCTAAGGCATGTCACCACAATGTCCTATTGTACGTAGATGATGCTGTGCTCTTTACTAATCATCCCAACCCTGTAGGTCTAGAAAAACAAATGTAGGCTAATTTCTCCAAAGTGGAGGCCAGGTTCATTAACTCCAAGCTCCTTCTAAATTACAAGAAGACAAAGACTATGCTATTCGCCTCTACACAGAACAGATACAGGCCTTAACATCTTAAAATTCTTAACCACAATGATGCGTTAGATATGGTCAATAGCTTTAAATATCTCTGGGTCACTCTCGACAGCTCCCTCTCGTTTACACAGCACATCGACCAAGTAGCCAAGGCTGCCAACTCACATATTGGCCAGTTATACAGGTATAGACACTGTCTTACTAGTGATGCTCTCAAGCTCAAAAGACTCTAGCTCTGTCCCATCAGTTATGGACTATGGGTAGTAGTCAATGGGGCAGGAACCAACACGGCTCTAAAGAGAACCAAAACGGCACTGAACAAAGCCTGTAGGCTTATATTAGGTGCACACTGATTAACCCACACCTATGAGCTCTACGACCACTCAGGATGGCCAATCTGCAAAACAGGATCCTGTACCAGGTTTGCCTGCTTGGAAAGAAGACCACCCTAGGTCTTATACCACCAGGGATACAGAACCTCCTTTGCTCACTCACCCACCACAGGCAAACTAAGGAAAGTTGCATTAAAACACTCAAGTTCCCTTCCGCCAAACATCGCTAGGGAACAGTCGTTTGCATACAGGGCCCACAAATGGCTCAATTCTCTTAAAGCTGACTTTCAATCCGAACCCAAACTTGGCCCTTTCAAAATCAAAACTCCGTGATTATCTTGCCACTACCGGTACGTGTGACTAAAACCCAATGCTTACTCTTCTTTTCTTAGGGACTACTTCAACAGCAGCACTTGGTTATTACCCTCCTCTCTAATATTACCTGCCGCGCACACACACACACACACACACACACACACACACACACACACACACACTTCCCTATGGTTTTTGACAGCTACCTGCTACAGTGCTTAACTTTAACACTTACCACAATCTACCCTTTCCTTGCCTACTCCATTGGTCCACTCTTCCTTTCTTCTATGTACTGACACGGCCCTCATGGGCTGCTCCTCCTAACTCCCTTACCTCCACTTACAAGTCTGAATTTTACCATTTACTTGTAACTGTCTCACTATCCTATACCTGTCTATCATATACCTATTTTCCTCCCCTTATATGCTCCTCACTCCCCTATTGTCCCACTACTGAGGTTGCAGATTACTAAGTATACCTCTTCTGAATACATTAAGAAATGGAATTTAATTTTTATGTAGCAACTGTAATGTCTTTTTTACTCTTTACTGTATGTGTGTTGTCCTCATATGACGTGGAACCTCTGTAAATGAGCTTTTAGCTCAGAGGTATTAAATTAGAAATGTAAGTAAATAAATAAATAAACAAACAAACAAACAGCCCCACTCCCTTCCCGAATCCAGGTCACTGGTGCAGTGAACTGTAGCACTGCCAGGCCTACATTGTTTTAAGAAATTGTTTGACAGGTTTTATAATTCATGGACACTATTTCTCAATAACCCTGTAGCAACTGCAGTCTTACAACTGTACAAAAATAAGGCTATGATGCCATGTCAGGGTTCTGGAAACAAATACAAACCACCAGTCATTCGGTCTTCTGTATCATGTCCCCATAACCCCTTCAAAAGCACAAAATGTTTTTTGTTTCTTTATTCTTTGGTAACCAAGTAAAGCCACTACACACAAGATATGTTTTCAGGGGCAAGCTGAGAGCAATGGGGAGGTTAAGTAACTTTGTTAGGGTTACACAGTATGCAAGTGGAGGTTGTGGGAATCAAACCCAGGTCTGCTGGATGTACCAAGCTCATTCACAGCTTGTTACTCTAAGCTCTAGGCTATACTGCCTGCCCCCTTAATATCCCTTTTAATATACAGACATTAATAAATGTGTAATCCCATAATATTTAGTCAACTAGCCATTACATCAGAACTCGTGATTAGGAATTGGCTGTAAACACAAACACCCTTTAAAAAAAAAAAAAAAAAACCTTTCCCTCATGCTAATCTCTCTGTTCTACCAACTCCAACCACACTAGTAACAACCACTCCATTTTCTAGCCTGTGCACAGCTGCTATGCAGTAGGTTCTACTTACTCTTCCACGCGCTGTCATTTCTCCCAATTCATTTTATGATTCTATTTGTCCCAATATAACAAACAAAATATACCCAGCTGCACATAAATAAGGATTTAAATCTGGTCTCCGAGTTAAATAGAGAATGAGATTACTTGGCCACCTGTTGGCCCAGTGATGTAGGTGCACGGGTTCAGGAGCGGATCCAGGGAGATGGGTCTGAAGCAGGCCACGGCGGAGACTGCTGCCACTCTGCAGTGCATCTCGGCTGAGGAGGGCTGGTGACGAGTTACAGCACCACAGTGACACCTGCAGGAGGGCATGGGAGCATGCTCCCACTGAACTGCTGTGTGTGTAGGCCAACAGATGGCTACTGCTATGTTGCAGGGAGGTGGGAGGGAACCAGGGAGAAAATTGGGAAGACAAACCCCACTACTGTCCAGATGACAGCCAACGGCTCGTTTGGGCCGCACATCGTGGGCCCCCCCTCACCGGAGGAAGGGTAGGGACTTTCACAGGGTATGCCCCTAGGCTGGAGGGCAGGGCAGATGACAGTGATGGAGAGAAAGCTTTATGAAAGAAAGGGAGTAAGTTTACTTTTCTTCTGAGACAGCCAGATGTATGGTTTCAACATAAGAGATACCACAACATGGTGATGGAAAGAGTTCCCTTTCTTCCATGACAGCCGGCAGTATGATTTCAACATCAATCAGAGATGAATCAACATGCTGTTGCTTAAACACCAATACAGTAGCTTCCTGTCAACCACCATTCCAAAAAACTGGAGAGAAACGAGAAGTGCAGAAGACAATGGACTCTCGTTTCCCTTAAATTGCAATGTAGCAAAAATATACCCAGTCTTTCGTAAGATGAGAGGCACATGGTCTCATTTTCATCACATTACACAAAAGGATAGCTTAAGCCTGTGAACTGTATCTTCAAATGTTAATTAGCCACCTACATGAATGAGTAAATGGCAGTATTTGTCTCAAAGTGCCACAGGCATGCAATGGCATGCCAGATGGCGGTTTTCTTTCTGAGCAGTTACTAGAACCACATGTGCAATCCAGTCCATTTTAAGAACAATATTGATATATATAATCTATTCAGTGGCATGCTGAACTGTAATGAAAACACCCCGACACATTCAGTTACTACTGTGTTCTGAAAGTACAGTTACATAAGAACTTCCTAAAAGAACTAAGGGAGGACCTAGTGACACCACTGACCACACTTTTTAACAAATCATGGGAGGATGGGGTGGTACCCGAGGACTGGAGGATGGCAGATGCGATTCCCCTTCACAAAAGTGGGAGCAAGGCAGAAGCAGGAAGCTACAGACCTGTATGTTTGACCTCAGTGGTAGGGAAAATGATGGAATCACTTCTGAAAGAAAGAATTGTTGAGTACCTAGAGGCCAGCGGGGCACAGGACCCAAAGCAGCATGGATTTACAGCAGGAAGGTCATGTCAGATGAATCTAATTGATTTCTTAGACTGGGTGACCAAAGTAATAGACCAGGGAGGGGCTGTGGATATGGCCTACCTATACTTTAGCAAGGCATTTGACACAGTCCCGCACAAAAGATTAATAATCAAGTTAGCCAGCCTGGGAGTGGGTTCCAGGGTGGTAGCCTGGGTAGCAAACAGGACACAGAAGGTAACAGTGAATGGAACACATTCCAAAGAAAGTGGGGTTACTAGTGGAGTACCTCAGGGCTCAGTACTGGGTCCAGTCCTCTTTAACATCTTTATAGGTGACATTGCAGAGGGTCTGGAGGGAAAGGTATGCCTCTTTGCAGATGACACAAAGACCTGTAACAGAATTGATACACAAGGCGGGGTAGAAAGGATGAGAAGGGACTTGGCAAGGTTGGAGGAATGGTCAGACATATGGCAACTTGGATTCAATGCAAAGAGCAGCAAAGTAATGCACCTGGGAAACAAAAACCCAGGAGAAGAGTACACAATAGCAGGGGAGGTACTAACAACAACAAAAATGGAAAGGGACTTGGGGGTAGTCATATCAGATGACCTAAAGATGGGTAAGCAATGTGAGAGGTCAGTAAGGAGAGCCAGGGGGATACTGGGATGCATAGGACGGGGCATCACAAGTAGAAAAAGGGAAGTGGTTATCCCTCTGTACAGACAGTTGTTGAGACCCCATCTGGAATACTGTGTGCAGTTTTGGAGACCCCATCTACGCAAGGACAGACAGGATGGAAGCAGTCCAGAGGAGGGCAACTAAAATGGTGCAGGGTCTGCATCAGAAACCATATGAAGAGACACAGAGAGCTTAATATGTATATCCTTGATGAAAGGAGGGACGGGGGGGGACATGATAGAAACTTTCAAGTACCTCAAGGGACTCAAAGTCCAGGAGGGTAGCATCTTTCAGAAAAAGAGATGTGTAAGAACAAGGAGACACAATTTAAAGGTAAAGGGGGGATGGCTCAGGGGTAATGTGAGGACATTTTTTTTTTTCCACAGAGAGAGTGGTGGATGCATGGAACCGCCTTCCTGGGGAGGTTGTTGGGTCTAAAACAGTGGGGGAATTCAAACATGCATGGGACAGACATAAGGCAATTGTAGTGGGGGGTTGCAAGAAGTAGGCTGCTGGTTAACTAGAATCTGCAGCTTATCCAATAGGAAGGGAAATGGGCAGACTGGGTGGGCCAAGTGGTCCTTATCTGCCGTCAAAGTCTATGTTTCTATGCAACTTACTGTGACAGTAGATCTTCAAGAGGATCTCTTGCAGCAGACCATCACTGGCACGACTAAGCTGTCTGGCACCAAGACCACATGGAAACCTTTCTAGCTAGCAGTCTACCAGAGGGGGATGCCCACTTCAGACATCAGCGGCTGATGTCAGCCTATGCTATATAAGGTGAGCGGCCCCCATGCTCTCATCAGTTCTCCCACCAGAGACCATAAGCAGGATACCGGAAGTGGGGGAACCGAGCAGGACACTGAAGTAACCCTTAAAAACAAAAGGCTCACCCCGATGGAAGGAGAGAGACACGGAAAAAAAAGGGGGAGGAAAGCCAAGTGATACTATCTTACTTTGGGGTATCTTTTGCAGCAGGCCATCAACGGTAGGACTGAGTCCCAAGCAGTTCTGATATTTATAGATAGGCAAGCCAGGCAGTAGACTAAACTAAAAAAAAAAATAACAGCCTAAGAGAGGAGGCCTTGGAGCAGCACTAGTCCGAAGTTGGCTCGATGCCCATGGCTGGGCCAGACTATAGTGCTTGGTAAAGGTGTCAGCAGTGCTCCAGGTGGCAGCAGCGCACATGTCAGCAGCGGACACATTACAAAAGCAAGCCACAGATGTGACCACACCCCTTGTGGAATGGGGGATAGCAAAGAGTGTGCACGAGGGCGTGGTGCATAGAAACAGTCAGTCATAGACAGAAGATGGTTTCCTGCACTCACCAACCTTAAAGCAGGGATGCCAGACCAGTTGCTGATGTTTCTAGCAAGTTCATTTATTCATGGTAGACATACACAGCCAAGCTCCTGCTTGACATGTTTCGGACCTGGGTCCTTTATCAAAAGTCTATAGTGTCAGTAACAGGACTTGACCAAAGTGCCTGGTGCGGTTATAGAACCCACAGCCTTCTGATCTTCCAACATCACAGGCAAGCATGCAACCTGCTGAGCCACTGACTTGCGCCTTATTACGACTGCATAGAAACAGACTGACAGCAGATGAGGACCACTTGGCCCACCTAGTCTGCCCATTTCCCTACCTACTGGATAAGCTGCAGATCCTAGTTAACCAACAGTCTACTTCCTCCTACCCCGCCCCATTAGAATTGCTTTATGTCTGTCCCATGCATTCTTGAATTCTCCCACAGTTTTAGACCCCACAACCTCCTCGGGAAGGTGGTTCCATGCATCCACCACCACCCTCTCTGTGGAAAAAATACTTCCTCACATTGCCCCTGAGCCATCCGCCCTCTATCTTCAAGTTGTGTCCGCTTGTTCTTGCACATCTCTTTTTCTGAACGATGCTACCCTCTTGGACTTTGTTGATTCCACTGAGGTACTTAAAAGTTTCAATCATGTCCCCCCCTCTCCCTCCTTTTCTCAAGGTTATACATATTAAGTTCCTCCCAGACCCTGCACTATTTTAGTTGCCCTCCTCTGGACTGCCTCCATCCTGTCTATGTCCTTGCAGAGATGGGGTCTCCAGAACTGGATGCAGTACTCCAGAAGGGGGTCTCACCAACTGTCTGAACAGAGGGATAACAACTTCCTGTTTTCTGCTGGTGATGCCTCTCCCTATACATCCCAGTATCACCCCAGCCCTCCCTACTGCCTTCTCACATTGCTTGCTAACCTTAAGGTCATCTGATATGATTACCTCCAGGTCCCTTTCCATTTCTGTTGTTGTTTCTACTTCCCTCCCCCATTGTGTACTCTTCCCCTTGGTTTTTGCTTCTCAGGTGCATTATTTTGCACTTCTTTGTAGTGAATCCAAGCTGCCATACTTCTGACCATTCCTCCAACCTTGCCAAGTCCCTTCTCATTCTTTCAACCCCCTCCTTGTGTATCAACCCTGTTGCAGATCTTTGTGTCATCTGCAAAGAGGCATACTTTTCCTTCCAGTCCCTCTGCAATGTCACTTATAAAGACATTAAAAAAGGACTGAACCCAGTACTGAACCCTGCGGTACCCCACTAGTAACCCCCCTTTCATCAGAGTGGGCTCCGTTTACTATTACCTTCTGTGTCCTGTTGTCCAGCCAATGTTTTACCCAGGTTACCACCCTGGGACCCACTCCCAGGCTGGCTAATTTAATCGATTTTTTGTGTGTGACTGTGTCAAATGCCTTGCTAAAGTCTAGGTAGGCCATGTCCACAACCCCTCCCTGGTCTACTACTTTGGTCACTCAGTCAAAGAAATCAATTAGATTCGTCCGACATGACCTTCCCGCTGTGAATCCATGCTGCCTTGGGTCCTGTGCGCCACTGGCCTCTAGGTACTCAAAAATTCTTTCCTTCAGGAGTGATTCCACCATTTTCCCTACCACAGAGGTCAAACTGATAGGTCTGTAGTTTCCTGCCTCTGTTTTGCTCCCACTTTTGTGAAGGTGAAATCACATCCATCCTCCTCCAGTCCTCAGGTACCACACCATCCTCCCATGATCTGTTAAAGAGGGTAGTCAGAGGTGTCACTAGTTCTACCCCTTAATTCTTTTAGAATTCTGGGGTGAATCCCGTCAGGCCCCATTGCTTTGTTCACTTTCAGTTTTAGGAGTTCTTTCAGAACCCTTTCTTCTGTGAAAGGACTGGGATCGACCCCCTTATCCAGAGTGCTTCTGTTAATTGGACTAGGTACCCTCCCCCTTTTGTGAATACTGAGCAGAAGTATTCATTCAGTATCCCTGCTTTTTCACTGTCCTCCTCTGCCCACCCACTGTCCATTCTATTCAGCCTCACTATCCCTCTGTTTTTCTACGCTCCCTAATGTACCTATAAAAGGTTTTATCCCCCTTCTTGACCGAGCTGGCTATCTTTTCCTCAATTTGGGCCTTTGCTATTCTGACTGCCTTCCCTGCTTTTTTCTGCCTTAACTGGTACAGTTCTCTGTCCTGCTCCTTCTGTGTTTCCTTATACTTCCTAAATGCTATCTTTTTCTCCCTAACCTTCCCCTCCACCTGTTTTGAGAACCATAGTGGCTTTTTCTTTCATTTTGATTTGCTTCACACAAAGGCTTGTTGCTTCTGTGATGGCAGTTTTGATGTTTCCCCGTTGTTGCTCCACCCCTCCTTCTTGCCTGTTTGCTAGTGCTTTTCTAAGGCGCACTCACATTTTGACAAAGTCAGTCCTCCTGAAGTCCAGAACCCTCACTTTTGAATGGCTTGACTCTGCAGCTGAGTTTATCCGGGGTTCAGATAAACGGGGTTGTACTGTATTTACAAGAACAAGGGGGTTGGAAAGGGTAGGAAAGTGAGGGAAAGGGACAGGGAACAGGGACTGTACAGTGGGAAGGGGGACTGTAGGGGGAGGTACAGCAGGGAAAACAGGGGAATGCTGGGGTCAAACTAATTGCAGCCATGCCCTGATGCCCCTTGGTGCACTCACCGCCCCCAGCCTGCCAGCAGCAAGCGCTGACCTTGTAGCACAGCCTCCACGATGGTAGAGGTTATCAGTATCAGCTGCCGGAGCAGTCTGCAGTGCAGCGGAACCACACTGTTTGGTGGTCACTTGTTCCCAGATGGCTATCCACTTCTAGATCTGAGATCCTCTCACTGTCCCCATTTGAGAGTACCAGGTCTAAGATTGCTCCCTCCTGAGTGGGTTCCAACACTAACTGTCTGAGGCATGGCCCCTGTAGGGCATTGAGAATGGCCCTGCTCTTGGATGTGGCTGCAGCAAAGGTGCTTCAGTTAACATCTGGCATATTCAGGTCCCCATCAACAACATCTCCCCTTTCTCTGCCATCCTAAGGATACCTTCCATCACATCCTTGTCCATTCCCTCCCCCTGAGATGGGGGTCTGTATACAACCCCTGTGCGGATTGTGGTGCCATTTCCAGTCTCTAAAGTAACCCACAGTGCCTCCTCTCCTCCCTGTTTACTCTTTTGTTCTGTTGCTTTTTATCCTTTCCCTTACATAGAGAGCTACTCCTCCCCCTTTTCTACCCTCCCTGTCTATCCTGTAGGTTGTGTACCCTGGTATGTTAACATCCCAGTCATGGTTCTCTGTGTACCATGTTTCTATGACTGCCACGATATCCAGGCATCCCTCTTCCATCAAGACCACCAGTTCAGAGAGCTTGTTGCCCAGACTACAGACATTGGTACTCATTACCCTCCATTTCTTGATGGCCTTACCCCTTTTTGTCCCATCCCTGTCCTTACTGCCTTTGTCGATATCACCATTTACCCTTGCCCTTCTCCCTATTTGGAGACAGTATAGCACAGTGGGTTAAGGATCTGAACTGCAGATATGGAGACCTGGGTTTGAATCCCTCAGCTGCCTAGGTGCATACTGTGTGATCCTGAGCAAGTCACTTAACTTCCTTGTGTTCCCAGGTCGCATCTGGAAACGAGCTTTGGCTTAGTGTGCTGCTCCTGGTTGAACAATGTTCCCTTTCCCAATGTTCCCCTATTGACGTCTCCATCTTGGTGTTTACCTCACTAACGACCCTGATATTTTTGTGAGGTTAGGATTTCCCTGCTCTTTTCCAGTGCCTCCCCCTTTGGCTAGTTTAAATGTTTGCCAATGAAGCATTTAAACCTATCACCTAGGATCCTGGTTCCCCTCCTGGACAGATGCAGACCATCGCGCCAGTATAGGCCTGCATCACTCCAGGTGGAACCCCAGTCCCCAATGAAGCCAAACCCCTGAGTTCTGCACCAGTGTTTCAACCACTGACTGAATCCCATGGTGTGGAGCACCCTAATTTCACCCATGCCATAGATAGGCAACACCTCCGAGAAGGTTACCTTGTGTGCTACTTGTCTAAGGCCCCTCCCAAACTCCAAAAACTCCTCCTGCACTGTTCTGATCCCTTTCCCAGCCAGGACATTTGTTCCTAGGTGAATACTGACATCCAGTTCCCTTCCCAGTGCAGCTGCTCCAGCGATCCTGAGGATTCGCTCCCTGTCCCTCCAAGCCATAGCGCCTGGCAGGCACCTTGCTTCCCTTTCCCCTCCCTCCCCAGTTCTACCCTCCTAACAATGGAGTCCCCCCACCAGGAGTGGTTTCCTTTCCCTCTGGGGTCCCATGCCACCCTCCTGTGGGTCTCATTGGTGGAGGTTCCCAACATCCTCCTTGGTCTCATCTGTGGGTGCATCTATACAGGAACCACACTCTGCCAGAGTGGCATACGAATTGTGGAGCGGTACAACTGGAGAAACGTGCCTCTGTTCCACCACCCTCACCCTCCCTGAGCCCACTGTGGTCCAACCGCTCCTCTTTCTTGGCAACCTCTGAGGCACCGGCAGTGGCACTGGTGGTCCCTGGATGGAAGAGGAGGTCCCACAAATCCTGGCCAACCTCAGCCTGGAGATGAGCAACCTCCTCCTCAGCCCAGAGAGGTGCCTGCAGATGGGACAACACTGCATCCTCCAGAACATCTCCGAAGACTGCTGCTCCACAGTCACTGCACTACACCACTCCCATCATGTCTTATTTCTGGCCCTTAACTTTGTTTTGAATACTTACTCTTCCTGTGTGTATATATGTATATGTATATATGTATATAGTATATATGTATATATATATATATATATATATATATATATATATATATATATATATATATATATAATCCCCAGTTACCTACTGCCTCCTGTGCCTTAAAGCTCCTGATCTTCCTGTTCTGAGACAGGAAGTTCTATATTTCTCAGTAGTCTCCTTACTTGCTCAAAGTCAGAACTCCAGCAGCTGGGGGGGGTGGACAGAAAGCTACTCTTTTCCTTCTAGGATGGCGAGTCTTCTGTGTCTCTGACCACTCCCTTCCTTCCTGTTCCCAAACAGAAGTTCCTGTTGTCAGTCAAATCCTGTGCCTATAAAAGTAGAGCTGGCTTGGGGGGGCACTATAGTCCCAGTAGAGAAGTATAGTTCTAGCAGCACTTCCTTCCTCTTGCTGTTCTCTGCCAGAAGGTATTTAGGGCAGTTTTTAAATCCTAAACACCAGGCTTCCTTCTAGTTAAGCTACTCCCTTTAATTTACAGCTCTTTCTACACCTGGATAACTGCACAGATAAAAATTCTCTTCAGCCAACTCAAACACATTTTTTTTTGGTTTTGCCCTTGCCCTAAACTGAAGGTCCCAGCTGTAGAGTTCTAATTCTTTAGTCCCAGTAGAGACTAAGGTAGAGAAGTATAGTTCTAGCAGCACTTCCTTCCTCTTGCTGTTCTCTGCCTATTCTCACCTGTATGATTGCTAATTTTTATTTGAAGCTGAGCTTTCAATTTTTTATATTTTTAATAAACAGCTTACCTATATATACCCAATATCTTGCCATGTCACACCTGTGCTCCGCGGCCTGCACTGGCTGCTGGTTCAGTGGAGGATCACCTTCAAGGTTGGATTACTGACCTACAAGGCCCTACACGGATTGGCACCGCAGTACTCTGCAAGATCTCCTTTGCCCCTACCCCCCCTTTCCGCTGCACCAAGGGATTGCTAGAAATTCCCAGTGTCCATTTGAAAGCTTCTGGAGCTAGATCTTTTGCAGCACCGACCCTGTTGAATTCTCTACCTCATTGGATCACAGAATGCCCGACCGTGGAGACTTTTAAATCCACCTAGACTTATCTATTTAATCTAGCATTTCTGGATGCTTAAAAATTCTAGCAGCCTTTATTAATAATTGGTGTTAGGATTATGGTTTTTGTTTAATTTTATATTTTACTGTTTTATTCGTATGTACAATGCTATGATCTACCTTGAAATAGCGTTTAAGAAAAAGTTTGCTTTGCCACCTGTGGTAACCTCTCTCACCTTTACGTATGTTATTGTACTGCTGATGGCGACCGGCAAACCCCCTCCACTCATAACGTTGGTCAGTCACCATCTGAATGGCAGGGAATGCTCACTGCCATTCATAAGTCTTCGGCCGAAGAGGTGAACAAATCTGTCGGTCACCGTCAGCAGTACGATAAGTCTAAATGTGTGAAGGGTTACCACAGGTGTCGGGGGTGTCACGCTAAATGGGAGATTTGCATGCACTTTACATCAGGGCCAGGTGTCATTGTGGTAATTCTGGAGGAGAAGCATCACTAATGCCAGGCAGTTTTAGGGGTTTGACAACTACAGGATCAGCGGGGGAGACCACTGCACAAGAGAGAATGGGAAATGATGAGGTTAGAGATTTACCAGCATTTCTACCTAGTAGCAGGGAGAGGATACAAACAAGGTTCATGCAAGTGTAGCAGGGCATAAAACAAGAACACCAACAGTGAACATGCATGGCAGCAGGAAAGGGAGATAGGTTCTTTCTACATTAGCACTACCAAATGTACTGTAGAATGTCTCTGTGACCGTAAGGCACATCAACAAATAAGTAAACAGGACCGTAATGAAAACTTTTATCTAGTACATAAACTGCTAGGAAATGGGGGTGGAGACACAGCCCAATGCAAATCGGGAGATGGACGTGGATATGAACCAAGAAGAAGAGCTCGTGTTTAACTAGTACTTCAGGAACCCACTAAATGATCTGCTAATGGTAGAACTAGCTCCCTACTGGACTGGATACTATCAAACCATCCAGACAGGATCAGCTCCGCAGGAACCCTACCTGACTCCATCTCGGATCACACCCCGGTGTTTTGCATGAGGAAAGTCCCTTCACCAAAAATTCCCCACAAGATTATTCAGGTTAGGGATTTCTCTAGGTTTGATCTGGGGTCATTTCATGAGGATCACGGACTGGTCAGAAATGCTTAGTACCCATGACCCCTCTATAGCCGTATCCCAGTTTCTCACTGTTTTTGGCGCCCTGCAGGACAAGCATACCCCCCTTATCAGGTGCAGAGTAAGGGGGTCTGCCACAAAATGACTGCACAGGAGCCTCTTAGCCTTCATGCGTGCAAGGGACAAGTGTTGAGCTCACTTCAAAAGCACATTGAATCAGTCCATCTTCCAACAGCATAGTAAGCTCAGAAAGGAGTGCAAAAAAGCCATCAGGGTGGCAAAAAGTGACTACTGTAAATCTGCCCTGCTTAGCTCTGCTAAGGACCCACGTAGGTTCTGGAGGAACTTAAACTTAGTTGGCGGCTCCTCCAACTCTGGGGTATCTGAAATGATCATAGGTGGGTCGAGTTGTAATAATCCACTTACGATTGCTAATGTTTTAAATTCCCACTTTTCTGACTTGTCTGCACTTACCTCCCTTTTCTCTGCTACTAAGAACATTGGTGGCCCATCGGCCTCTGTCTCTCAGGAGGTTCACTCCTCTCGCCCATTACTTTATCTCAGGGCGTTGTCTGTCATGGAGATGCAGAGACTCCTCTCTGGTCTCTCTCCTCGCTCCAGTGCTGGCCATGATAACATGGAGCCCAAGCTTCTGAACCTGGGTGCCCCCTACATTGCCATCCCACTGGCGCATATTTTCGACCTGTCCCCTTGCCACTGGTGTTATCCCTGGCATTTGGAAAGTAGTGAGGATTGTCCCCGTTCCAAAGTAAGAGAACCCCAAAGTCCTGGACAACTATCATCCAATTGCCATCCTATCAGCCATTAGTAAACTCAGAGAAAACTGTGGCTGAACAGCTTACACAGTACATCCAAGCTCATAAGTTGCTCTCCCCTGCGCAGCATGACTATCAAAAAGGGTATGGCACATCCACAGCCCTTGTCTCAGTCTCTACTAGCATCAGAGCAGCCATGGACCAAGGCGAACTCGTTGGGGCCATATTTATAGACTTATCTAAGGCCTTTGACCTTGTGGACCATGAATTACTTTACTCACAGATGCTGTGCCTTGGCCTGTCCCCTCCTGCCTTGAACTGGCTTAGAAACTACCTCCAAGGCGGAATACAGCAGACTAAATTCAACAAGGTCCTCTCTGCCCCCACTCCGGTGACCTCTGGCATCCCACAGGGATCAGTTTTGGGGACTCTTCTTTTTTCTGCATTCATCAACAATCTCCCTGCTGCTACTCCCAACTGTAGTGCCACCCTTTATGACAATGACCTTGTAATCTTTGTACACTCCCGGGACATTGGATTCTCAACCTTCAGCTGAGCGAGGCCTTCAAGAACATTCAATCCTGGGTAACGACTCACAAGCTGGCACTCAACCTAAATAAAACTCAGGCCATGCTTTTTGGGTCAGTTGCCAGTATCAAGGCCTCCCTGTCCCTCTATGTGTCAGTGGTGCTAATGGCTCTCCCCTCTTAACCACAGTTTCAACAAAATACCTTGGAGTGACACTTGACCCCCAACTTGACATGGGGTGTCACATCCTAAATGTTTGCAGAATCGTAAACTACAAACTGGGTCTTGCCTTCAGGGCAAAGAAAAAATTGACGTCTGCAGCTCGCTTGGTGTTGGCCAGAGGTGTGCTGCACCCTTCACTTAGCTGTGGCCTTCTCCTGTTTGCTAGCACCTCCAAGGTCCACCTTGCTCGATGGAACACAACCTACAACAATATCTGTCGCTTTGCCCTGGCAGCCCCACGTCTCACCCATCATTGTAAATTATATGACAAACTGGGTTGGCTTTCCACAGCCAATCACTTGAAATATGGGCTGGGCTGCTTTGTAGGTAAGGTGCTCAGAACTGGAACCCCTCCAGGGCTTGAGCAGTTACTCAAGCCTGCTGAATCCTCCTCTTACTCCCTCAGGTCTCAATGTCCTGGGATGCTCAAAGTTCCCTATACTCGAACCCTAATAGGGGAAAGAAACTTTGCTACGTGCGCTCCGAGGCTATAGAACTCCCTTCCAGACCACATTTGCACCTCCCCCTCCCACCTGAGCCTCCACAATTCCCTGAGGGGGCACTTGAAAGTGCACTCTGTGTGTGGGTGTCCTAAACCACCTTAATCAGGTCTCCAAATTGGTGTCATCTAATCCACTGCCCACTGTCCAACTCTGGGTAGCACGTGATCATTTGCTATCTGCTTACAAATTGTGACACCCTGGAAAAAAAGGGTCACTCATACAATGTAATTGCTTGAATGTCTTAGTCTATTTATTCTGTATGTATACGTATATTTTTACCTATTTACTGCCTACTGTTAGACTATCTGTTCATCTTGCTCTCCTCTAACTATGTACATTGCCCTCTTGTCATTAAGTACCCTGTTTGAACCTGTATTTTTCATTGTACTCTCCCAGGTCGTACCTGAAAATAGGCATATAGCTTGTCTAGTGTACCTACCTGGTCAACAAAAGCTAAATATATAAAATAAATAAACTGCTGCTTTAACAGATTACTGGCACTAAAGGTCCAATTTTAAGTGATGCGGTGGTGCAGCAGACTTGCAGCAGGCTGGACGCAAGTTGCAACCTGCATCCAACAATGCAGCAAGTGCCATTTCCAAATGTGTACTGCAAAACGCCCTCCACAAGTCCAGAATGTGGGACAAAGGGGAGTTAGACCAGGTACTCCCCTGGTCCAACTTTGCATCCCAGATCGCGGCACTTGTGCCAAACTTGTGGCGCATGGTGCTGTAAAGTCGGTGAAGTGTTGCAAGTGCACCAGCCCTTCTAAAAATCAGACCAACCTGTGTCCGAGTGGCTTTGGCACGGCTGCAAACTTTGTGGTGGAAGCAGGGCTTCACGCAAGCCCTGCATCCACCTTGTAAAATTGGGCCCTAAATGTTTCCACGGAACCGTACAGTGCAGGTAAAAATGCATTGATGGCACTGTCAAAAGCAACTAAAGAGCTTAACTGTCGGATGGCCACTGCATAGGCAAGGGTCATCTGGCCATAGGAATTCTCAAGCATGGTTCTTTCCTTTATTCTTCATTACAGTGGAACCAAGGATGTTGTAAGTAAGCAAAGTTTATTTTTTATAAGGCGCCCTTCCCAAGCTCAGGGCGCCTTTACAAAATTCCATAAGCAGCATTAAAACCACAATAATAAATAACATTTTTATATATAAACAGCTTTAACATAATTTACATCACTGAAATGCTTGATTAAAAAGGAAGGTCTTTAGGGCTTTTCTGAAGCCCTCCACAGTCAGACTATTTTGTATCTGGCAAGGTAGAGAATTCCACAGGGTAGGAGCCATAAAGGCAAACGTTCTTCCACCACATGTTTTTAAGGTTACCCTGGGAATCTCTAGCAATCCCTCGCCAGAGGATTGGGGGGACCGGGAGGGGCAGTAAGAAGTCAGGAGTTCTTCCAGGTAGTGGGGTCCCAATACACTTTCTGAAACCCTATACTGCACATGGGATATCAGGTGGCTCCCCCAAATGTGTATTAATTACAGAGTGCCTGTAAATATCCCACTATGGTACATCTTGACCTATAATTGCTGTCCTTCTCTGCGTAGTCTTCTTTGTACTGTTCATAAATATCCCACTACAGCATGTCTTGACCTGTAATTGCTATCTTCCCCCGTGCAGTTTTCTTAGCCTTTTTTGATATAAACAGTACAAATAAAACAATTTGTGCCATCCAGTGATCCCAACAGCTACACTTGCACTGCTGTGCTGGAGAGCTGGGTTTAGGAGTGGTGCTGGTGTTAGCATGCCCTTAACCAAAGAGGGTGGCACCTCACACCTGCAGCACCAGCTACCCCTGTAGTTGGGCCCCAGAGGATTCACCCTCCAGCCACAGGAGGAAACTGGTGCTTGCCAGGCGAACAGTGTGCTGTGGAGATGGCAATACACCGAGAGGAGCAGGACTGCAGAAAAGACAGTGGTAAAACTACACTTGCATTTTGATGGTGGCTGTCTGTATGCTCAGGTTTTCTGTTATGGTGACCTAGCAGGGATGTGGAGGCCATGAAGGAAAATAAGCCAAATGAAAGAAAAATGTGTTTACTGCTTTAGAATTACTGGTTAGCATTTTTAATACACACATTACCATGTTGCAATTATGCATTACAACCCTCCATGTGTAATCATGACCCGTCAATCAAGACCGTGGTTCTAAACCACGTGGCATAGTCTCACAGTTTAACGAAAAATTATACCCACTAATGTATAATATTTTTTTGCAGTTAGTGATGCTTCTTAGGCACCCAAGCTGTCCTTCGGCTGTCAACCACCCCAGCTCCACTCCACCACTTTCTACCAGGACTTACCTTTGCACAAGAGCAGTGTGGCCTGGGTGCTCAACCGGGTTCTGGGCTCCAGGTAGTCTGGGTCAGCGACAGCTCAGACAGCCGTATTTCTGGTTTTCTCCCTCGAGGGAAAGCGTGCAATGCCACCCAGATGTCTCCGTGCACGCTTCTGTGCATGGAACGTTGGCAGTTGCCACTCTCTCCCTCCCCACAACAGCTCCAGCCTGCCTTACCCCCAGCCAACGCTAGGGGCCAGGCGATAGTCAGGAACCGAAACCCTCCCTTCCTGTGAGAGGAGAGCAATCAAATGGATGCTTAGTCCTCTCCTTCCCTGGCCGAACCAAGTCCGCATCTGAACCCGGGTCGCCGGCATGGTGCAAGGTATGGTGTCCAGCGCCTCAACCCCCACCGCCACCAGGCAGGTAGTGATACCTAGTAATTATAAGACAAAACATTGGTTGATGTGTGCAACCCAGAATTTTATACACACCCCTAGTGTAGGTGGGATGCTTTTATAAACCCCTCAAGCTTTACCCTCGGGGTTTATGCAGCATCACACACACCTCAGTGTGTGTAAAATTTTGGTTACACACACCAATGTACTATTCTCAATTTTAAATTTCAGTGCTTAGTTTACAAGTAGCCAATCTAGCAATTTACTGACAATTAAGCTAACGAAATTCAGCTAGCATTTGGCTACTATTTTGATGGCCAAGACAGCAACTGTGTCTAAATAAAGATTTCAAAGTGACATTAACATACTAACATACTATTTGCCAGCAGATTAGGCCTTACGGTCTATTGAGTCTGCTCGAACCTTAGATCCTTAGTTGGGTGCCGAGGCCCCCCCATCCCTTGTGCTCCAAAAACCCCTATCATCCATCCCACCCCCCTGGGACAGGCCATCATCTGGTACCTCCACTTTCTGTGTCTGTCCCACCCTCTCTTGAAGCCCTCCACTGTGGATCTCTGAACCAGCTTGCCAGGCAGTGCATTCCAAGGGTCCACCACCCTCTCAGTGAAAACCTCCTCCTCTTTCCCCCTCACCTTCCACCTTCCAACTTCAAACCATGCCTCTGGTGATACCTCCCTGCTTTAGTCTAAAGATCCCTCCATGTTTACCCTATTTATTCCCTTGAGGGTACTTGAAGACCTCAATCATGTCCCCGTCTCTCCTCTCCTCCAATGAAAACAGGCAGAGCTCCTCAAGTCTGTCCTCATATGTCAAATCCCTAGCCCTCGTATCATCTTAGTTGCCCTCCTCTGTACCCTCTCCAGGGCTGTATGTCCCTCTTCAAGTGTGGTCTCCAGTACTGACACAGTACTCAAGGTGTGGTCTAACCAGTCCATTGTACACTGGCAGAATCACTTCCTTGCTCCTAGAGGTGATCCCCTTCGATGCATCCCAACATCCTGTTTGCCTTGCTAGTCGCCTCTCCTGCACTGCTCAGAGTTATTCATACATGCATCCACCATGACCCCTAGGTCTTTTCCCCTATTGAGGGCCTCCAGCGCCTCCCTCCCAGGGTGTACCTGTGTTTAGGGTTTTCCACGCAAGGATGCAACACCTTGTACTTGGTGATATTAAATTTAATTTCCATGTGTGAGCCCAGCTTTCCAGGATGTCCAGGTCCCCTTGCAGGGCCAACCTCCCCTCTTCTCCCTCAACTACTGCTCCCATCTTGGAGTCATCTGCGAAGAGACTCATTTCACACCCTATACCCTCCCTGATGTCCGATATGTATGCATTAAACAGGATCGGACCCAGAACCGAGCCCTGCAGTACCCCACTACCAACCTCTCTAGGGTTCGAGAGCTCCCCACAGACCACTACTCTCTGGGTGCGTCCAGCTAGCCAGTTTTCAATCCATCTGACCATCAAAGGGCCTACTCCTAACCCCATCAGTTTCTCGACCAGACCATTGTGGGGGACAGAGTCAAACGCCTTGCTGAAGTCCAAGAATAATACATCCACAGGCTTTCCCCTGCCCAGTTCTGATGTTACCCATTCGTAGAACTCCACAAGATTGGTTTGACATGATCTACCTGGCACAAACCCATGTTGCCAACTATCCAGACCTCCTGCCTCCTCCAAGTACACCCCCAATCGTTCCTTTAGTATACTCTCCATTAATTTTCCCACCACCGAGGTCAAACTGATGGGTCTATAGTTACCTGGTACTTCCTCGACCCTCTTTATGGATTGGCACCATGTGCCTCTCGCCAATCTCTAGGTACCCACCCTGTCTCAAGTGACCTGTTGAAGAGCTCCGCCAGGGTGCAGCCAGTATGTCCGCCAATTCCCATAGTACTCTCCCGGATGAATACCATCCATTGGGAGATTGTCTTTCTTTGGGCCTTGAGGACTAACCACCCTTTTAGGCGGAGATAGCATCATCCGTCCCTCCACCTTACTTCGGGCCTTTTATCCTTATCCAGATGTGACACCCCTGGGGTACCTCTCCTCCTCTTGCTCCATTTCTGTTGCTCCCTGATCCCACTCACTGCTGCTTCTATCCCTTCATGCCTTGCTTTGTAGATATCCCAGCCCCTCCCTAGTGAACACAGAGGCAAAGTACTTGTTAAATACCTCTGCCTGGTCCCTCGCCTCTTCCACCCACCCTCCTTCTGATCTCAATCTGCTGAGATGGCCTTGGTTTTCTCCGCTCCCCAATGTGCCGGAAGAACCCTTTTCCTCCTTGTATCCCTGTGCCAGCCGCTGCTCTTACTGGACTTTGCTCCCCTCACCATACGGGTGACTTTTCTAGATGCAAGATGGTACATTTCCTTATCCCTATCCCTCTTGTTGTTTTATATTTTTGTAGGCCTTCTTTTCTCTGACTGCTACCTGTACCTCACTGGACCACCAGCATGGTTTATGTGACCTTGCACCCATGCGTTTCAACTTAGCACAGATCCTGACTGCCTCATGAAGTCCCCGTTTTATGACCTCCCATCTCCTTTCCACACTTGTCATTAATGTAATCCCCTTCAAGTGATCCTTGAGAATATTTCTCATGCCCTCAAAGTCTCGCCCTGAAGTCCACTGCCAGTGTCCTAGATCTCACCCCCTCCCCCATGCTTATTTGAAACCAGACAGCTATTGTGGTCGCTTCCCAGTCAGGGGTCCTGTACAACCAGGTCCCTTACCAGATCCCCATCTGCCAGAACCACGTCCAGGACATGCTCCTCCCTTGTGGGCTCCATCACATGCTCTGTTAAGAACACATCCTGGAAGCTGTCCAGCAGCCTCTGCTCCTTGGCCACCTTAGAAGACATGGTTCCCCAGTTCGTACCTGGCATATTAAGGTCCCCCATCAACACCACTCCTTCCCCTTTTGGTCCACACTGGGCAATGATGTTGTCCAGCAAACCATCCTCTAGAACATCACTCATACCGGGGGGCCTATATACTACACCCAGCTTGACCTTATCTCCTGCTGGGGATCGTAAGGTGACCCATAAGGCTCCACGTTTCCCTCTGCCTCTTCTACCCTAGCAATTTCTATGTCATCTCTAATGAACATAGCCACTCCACCCCTCTGCCCTCCTTTCTATCCTTCCAAGCTGTTACAATTTCGCATGCTTAGGTCCCAGTCATGGTTTTGTTGGCCCACGCCTCCGGACTACCGCCACATCCCTCCAACAGCATGGCCTGGAACTCTGGCAACTTGTTTCCCAAGCTCCTGGCATTTACCAACACCAACCCCACCCCTTATCCCTGATCCTCTTTGTCGAACCCACCCAGATTCCTTATACTTCCATCCTCCTTCTGCTCCTCCTGGAAACCTCCACCCCAGTCTGTTTCCCCTCCCCTTGGGTTTGAAGGCTACTCCCCTCATCTGGAGGAGAGGGCTTCTGGTCAGCCCCTCCCTTATCCTTCCCCTCACAAGTTTAAACCCCACCTTTCTTGAATGTAGTCAGCCATCCCCTGTTTAAGGACTTCCTTCCCTAATGGGGCAAGATGAAGCCTGTCCTTGGCATATAGTCCCTTATCCTCCCAAACTCCATTCCAGTTCCCCAACACCCCCAACCCACTCTCTTCGCCCCACTTCCTGAGCCAGTCATTAACCTCTGTGAGCTTCATTTTTTTCTCCACTGAGGCCTTTGGTACTGGCAATATCTCCAAAAAGGAAATGTTGCATCCATTATCCCGACAGACTCTGGCAAGTTCTTGGAACCTAGCTTGGATTTCTAAAATGCTATTTCCCTCTACATCGTTAGTTCCCAAATGTACCAGGAAATCCGGTTTCCCTCCACAATCCCTAACCATTTCATACACCATGAACTTTGCTCTGTGCACTGTCAGCCCAGAGATACTCACTACCTTCACCGGGCTATGGCATCCACCCCCCTGTCCCTCCCACTGGATACCCCTAATCATCGAGTCTCCCAATAACAGAACCTTAACACCGCCATCATCCTTATGGTTACCTCCACTATGGCCCTCTCAGCCCCCCTTTATTCATGATCTCAATTCCATGGGAGTCTTCCTGCCTTATTAGAGACCCCCTTGTCACCTTCCCCTTTCTGCCTCCCTTGTTATTTTGCCCACTTAACTCAAACCCCCTCTGATTAGGTGTCCTCTTTAACCCTCTCTTATCCGAAGCATTTATCCTGGCCCTGATGGTTTCCCCTTCCCCCACACCGCCATCCTCCCCCCTTGTAATAGTACCCCTGCCTCCAGATTACCTTCAGCTATCTAAATCAATCCAATTTTTTTTTCTTATAGCAGATATAACTAGGAGCATCTCTAAGCGCTACACATGAATGAAACACACTGACCCAGGCAACACCGTACGTTACAAAATTAAAACAAGCATAGGCCCACAAAAAAACCTTACACATGATCGCAAGAACCACAATCAAACCAATACAATAAAAAACAACCACCTTCATTAATTACGCTAACGTAGCTTTTGTGCCCATCAGACATCACATACCGCTGTATGAATATGTATCCTGATCAGGATGTAGAGGATTGGCAGAGTGATGTAAGCCATAATCTCCCAGACCTTTCCCGTCAGCAGCATCCAGAGAACGTGATCATCCTCTTTGAGATTGACCCAGCACCAGCCCACGGACACAGATGAAGCATCATAACCAATCTTCTTTAGCGCCACCGCCGTAACAGTGATCACAAGTGGTACACACCAACTGCAGAAATAAGGAGAACTGGCATGTTAATAACAGAGCAAAAAACAGTGACACGTCTTGCAAGGTAAAAACAGTAATGAGCCTTTTAAATTCAAACCCAGTAAGCAATGCACACTCGCATGATCTAAAAGCTTTTTTTTTAAAAAAAAAAAAAAAAAAAACATGTTTTATCTGCCACTCGCCAAGCCACATTTTGCTATTCATTTCTGAATTTGGTGTTATTTTTTTCTGGTCTCCGAATCACCAAATTTTGAAACTTATGTCTGCCGTGTGTCTAACTAAATTAAATATTTGGGTCTGGCTGCCGATTTATGGATTTCACTACAACATTTCAGTAACAATTAGCCCAGAAACTGCACATTCTACATTTCCAGTCTGCACCCTGTTTAACACTAAAGATCTTTGTTGCCATTTTTTTGGTCAGTTACAATACTTACTCGCACAGTACTGGACGGTCAGGGGTCGTGTAACTTGTCCAACTCATCCAACAATGCTAAATCACTTGTTTCAGAAAAACATGCCCGCTTGGGTTAGAGGACAGATAAAACAAGACAATAAAACATCGACCTCAGGAGGAGTTTAATGTCCCTTGTTTTATAAAAAATGAAGGGACACCTTTTTATCCATGTTAAAATGGAAAAAAATAGGATTAAAAATAGATTTTGTCCAATTTCAAACACCACTTACAATTTTTCATTAAAAAAAATGCATCACATTTTACAACCACACTTAGCATAAAATGCTGGTAAACACCCCATTTTGCCACATATTTTTAGTGCAAAACATGTACATTTGCACCCAGTTTTGGTGGGAAAAAATTGATTTTAAGATTTTTGAAAATGGAAAATGAGTGGCCCTAGAAAGGAAGCGGTTTGTCCTATTCCAGACTTTCGGTAGTCCAAAGCTCTTAAGTCTAATGATTCTTATAAATAGAGGGGTTAGAAATGGCTGCATTTACAGGGCTGACTAACTGGGCCTACCGGTCCTTTTCTGCTGACAAATTCTATGATTCTACCACCTTGCAGCCCGATCCCACAGGACATTGGAAGCTAAGCAGAGTCAGGCCTGGTCAGTAGCTGGATAGGAGACCTCCAATAAACATCACTGCTGCAGAAATGGAGTTAATAGCTCTACAAGGGGCCACTTTCTCCTTGGTTACAAGTACCAAACCGATGCTCCAGCATGGTTTTAAGGGGACACTGCCATCTTAAGATGCCGTATTTCAGTGAATAAATGAAACTGAGGTTCCAAATGACTGTTTTGGTAGACTAGACACAGTGGCCATGATGGAAACCTAGTTCACAAAGAACCATGTTTGGGACATGGCTACCCTGGGCTACCACCTGTAGAGAAGGGACGGGAAGGTAGGAAAGGGGGTGGAGTAGCATTATGTGTCTGGGAGGAAATCAAGGCTACAGAGATTCAGGTGATCCCAGATGAGTCAGAAGCACTATGGGTAACAGCACAGACAGGATCAGGAGCGGCCATTAAGATAGGAGTCATCTATAGGCCCCCGTCGCAAGGGAATATTGGGGGACAAGGAAATGATGGAGACATTCCACAAAACAACAGACAAGGGCGAGACAATAACAGCGGGGATTCGAACTTGCTAGACAAACTGTAAATCTTGCACAGCATCTTCATCAAGAGGAAAGGACTTTGTAATGGCCCTGCAGGGCTGAAGTAGCTTTGTAATGGCCCTGCAGGGCTGAAGCAGCTGAAGTAGTAAACTCCTACCAGAGGAGAAGCTGTCCTGGACTTGTTTTTAACTAACAGCAACAGGGTAAAGGAGGTAGAGGCGGGGTGCTACTTGGGAAATTGTGACCACCGCATGGTGGGATCTAAAGTAAACACTAGCGAAAACATTAGTCTTTCCAAGATCAGGGTTTTACATTTCAGAAAAGCAGACTTTCGGAAGATGAGAGATAGCCTGGCAGAGAGTCTTAGATACAGGGAAGAGAAAGGAGTAGACGAAATGTGGGAGTATCTCAAAAGAGCCATCACAGAGGTAACTGAGCAGTGCATCAAAAGGGTGAGCAAGACAAATAAGAAAAGGAAACCCCTCTGCTTCTCCAGGAAGGTGGCTACAATAGTAAGGGAGAAAAAGGCGGCATACACATAAAGTTTAGGGTGTCAATGAAAGATAAGGATAAGGAAACCTACAAGATAGCGCAGAGGGAAGCTGATAAGGCAGTAAGGAAGGCCAACGCCTGACTGAACTGAGGATTGTGCAGGGTGTAAAAGAGGGAGATAAAGCCTTCTTTAGGTACACGAGGGAAGAGAAGAAAACCAAGTGGGGGGTAGTTAAGACTAGCAGATACTAGAGGGAAACTGACTGCCCTCCCCGCACTCACCATTGTTCCTTACACCAATCCTTGGCACTCTCCCCCCTCTCTGATCGCCATCTTATTCATTGCACCAATTTTACTGGCAAGTCCTGGCTAGGAATGCTCCCCATTTACCTAGCAGCCTTACGAACATACGAAATTTGCCAGCAGATAAAGGCCTAGAGGTCTATCAAGTCTGCTCAAATGTGCAGTTAGCACCCCTTATTCTGCAGCTGCCCCTCCTTCCACCCTTCCCCTTCATTGACCCTCCCCCCGTCCTGTCCCAGCCCCTTTTGAAGCAGTCCACTGTTCTACTGGATACCACTTCTGCAGGTAATGCATTCCACCCAGCCACCACCCTCTCTGTAAAAAAAAAAAAAAAAAAGTGTCTCCTCATCTCCCTCCTGAACCTTCCTCCCTCCAATCTCATATCATGGCCCCTGGTGTCCCTCCCCTCCCTTACTCTGAACAGCCCCTCTGTACCGGTCTTGTTTATTCCTTTCACGTACTTAAAGATCATGTGCAACGTTTTTTACATATTTTTTTATAAAAGCTTGAAAAGCTGACATTCAAGTCCCTGTGTCATGATTAGTGTTTCCTGAAAATTTCATGCTGTTTGATTTTGTGGTTTCCTTTAAATCAGCATTTGTTAATCTGCTCTACAGTGGCTTAAAACAGTGGAGTTATTTATGTCTTCTCAAACTTAGAGTGCGATGTCATCATTTTGGAATAGCTTACTGTTTCAGATTCCTAATCAGAGCAGCACTCTGTAGAGTTTATGGTTTGCTGAGCTCTCCAAGTTTCTTACAAACCCAGTCTCTGGTTTGTGTTTCGATAGATCAACTTAAAACTTAGCATTATCTTCTGATTAAAAAGCTGATCATTTCAGTTTCAATACTGAATTGAAGTAGTGGAAATCTTTCTCTGTGAGAAATAAGCTTGTCTGTATCACAGCTTTCAGTTCTTTCTAATCAAAAAATCCGATTTTTTTTTCTAACTCTATAGCACAGGGCTGTTTAATATAAAATACTGTCAATCTAAATTTTGCTCATTCACAGAAAGAGTCTGTCTTTGATGTAGAAACATAGAATTCGACGGCAGATAAGGACCGCTTGGCCCACCCAGTCTGCCCATTTCCCTACCTAATGGATAAGCTGCAGATCCTAGTTAACCAGCAGCCTACTTCTTCCTGCCCCCACCCCCTAGAATTGCCTTATGACTGTCCCATGCATGCTTGAATTCCACCAGTTTTTGACTCCACAACCTCCTCCGGAAGGCCGTTCCATTCATCCACAACCCTCTCTTTTTTTTTTTTTTTTTTTTGTCAGATTGACAAACAGTACATGTGGTTGAAATACTGTAGCAGAGTGTGACAGGCACCTGTCTGAACTCACAAATTTCAGTTCTTTGGTGGTTTCTGCGTGAAAATATATTATGTACGTGTACAATTAGAAACACTATGTGGCATCCTGATCAGTGTTCCCCATTTACCCCCATCTGTACTAGATTCAAGTACAAAACTATGAAATTCAAGTACATTTTTGTGGGAAGGGGGTACACTGTACCCCCATAATTCTGTTTGAAGTATATATACCCCACAAAAATGTTGTACAAATGGTAGAATGAACCCTTATAATTTATGCTGTACCCTTGAAAATGTTTGGAGAGGGTGCAGTGCACCCCCAGATCTGCAGCCTTAATGGGAACACTGATCCTGATGCACCATGTCTCTGCCCCACAGTTGAGGCAGCTGCAGTCTACTGCCACCTGCCCCTGCCTGACAAGCCCCCTGCCTTCTGCTCTACATGCGAGACTGCTGCATCCTGCTGCCCACTGCCTTCTCCCACACAGTCAGGGATTGTGCAACCTGCTGCCTCCATCCCCTGACTAAAGAATCAGGGCTGCTGCACCCTGCCACCCCATGCCCAGACAGTTGGGGATGATGCACCCTGCTGCCCTCTGTCCTTCACCCTCAGAGTTAGGGAAGCTGCACCTGTTGACCCCTGTTCCTGTCTCCACAGTCAGAGCTGCTGTGCCGTGATAAGCCCTAGTGTGCCAGGTCCCCTGCCTCCACAGCTGGGGCTGCTGTACCATGCTGCCCTAGCCACCAGAGGTGGGGCTTTTGCTACACCCTGCTACCCACTCTCATTGCCCCAAATGGGCAGGGCTGCTGCACCATCTGTACCCAATCTCATAGTCAGGGCTGCTGTACCCTGATGCCCCCTGTGTTCTGTAACACAGTTGAGACTTCTGCATCATGCTGTCCTCTATCCCTTGTCAGAGACAGGGCTGCTGTACCTTGCTCCTTTCTACACAGTTGGGGTTGCCATGGCCTGCCATGCTCTACTGTAGTCCCCCATGCCGCTGCAGTTTGGGTTGCTGCACCATGCTGCCACTTGCCACAAGATGCAGGGCATTTGCTGCATCCTGTTGCATGCCTCCACAGTTGAGGCAGTTGCACTCTGCTGCCCCCTGCCACCAGAGTCAGATCCTTTGCTATACCCCGCTGCCCACATCTTGTCCCAGACAGGTATGGCTGCTGCACCCTGTCCCACAGTTTGGGCTGCTGTATCCTGATTCCACTCCTATCTCCCACCCGAACATTCAGGGCTGCTACACCCTGCTACCCTCAATCCCCATGCTCACAGTCAGGGCCACGGCACCCTGTTGCCCCCTGTTCCTGTCTCCACAGTCAGGGCTGCTGTGCTGTGCTACACCCTAGAGTCTCATGCTGCCTGCACCCACATTTGGGGCTGCTGAACCCTGCTACACATTTCCATTGCCCCAAATGGGCTGGGCTGCTGCACAATGTACTCCCTGTACCACTGTCAGGGCTGCTGTATCCCGATGCCCACCAATGTCCTGTCCAACAGTCAAGGCTTCTGCACCATGCTGTCCTTTGTCCCCTGTCACCGCTGTGTTCTGCTGCACCACACAGACCCTTGCCTCCACAGACAGGGGACAGTGTGCAGCAAATGCCCTTACTCTTGTACTGCACCCTTCCCAAACAGTTGGGGTTGCTGCACCCTGCTTCTGTCTCTGTCTCTCTCACTCTGTCTCTGTCCCTCTCCCTCACAGTCAGGGACACTGCACATGTTGCCCCTTGTTCCTGTCTCAGCACAGTGTAGCAAAGCATCTGACTCTGGTGGCAGGGGGACAGCAGGGTGCAACTGCCTCAACTGTGGAAGCATGCAACAGGGTCGAGCAAATGCCCTGGATCTTGTGGCAAGTGTAGCACGGTGCAGCAGCCCTAACTGCAGAGGCATGGGGCTCTAGGGCATAGCAGGCCACAGCAACCACAACTGTGCAGAAAGGAGCAGAGTGCAGCAACCCTGTCTGTGGTGATAGAAAACAATATGGTGCAGAAGCCTCGACTGTGGGGCAGGACATATGGGGCATCAGGGTACAGCAGCCCAGACTGTGAGATGAGGTACATGTGGTGCAGCAGCCCTGCCCATGGAGGCAGGGAACATTGCACTTTAAGGCCTAGTGCAGCACAGTAACCTTGACTGTGGAGACAGGAACATGGGACAACAGGTGCAGCTTCCCTAGCTGTGACGGCATGGGAGATAGGGCAGCAGGGTGCAGCAACCCCAATTGTTTGGGCAGGGAGCAGTAGGGTGCAGTAGACCAGATTCTTTAGGCAGGGGATGGAGGCAGCAGGGTGCACAATCCATGATTGTGTGGGAGAAGACAGTGGGCAGCAGGGTGCAGCAGTCTCGAATGTGGAGCAGAAGGCAGGGGGCTTGTGGGGCAGGGGACTGGTGGCAGTAGACTGCAGCTGCCTCAACTGTGGAGCAGAGACACAGTGCATCACGATGCCACATAGTGGTTCTAGTTGTACACGTACATTATGTATTTTCACACAGAAACCACCAAGGAGCTTAAATCTGTGAGTTCTGACAGTACATGTGCTTGAAATACCTGGCGGAGTGCAACAAACACCTGTTTGTCAATCTGACTTGAAAAAAAATTCTTACATGATTGCATTTATGAAGGCTAAATCAAACTCTTTCTGTGAATGAACAAAATTTAGATTTATGTTCATTAAACAGCCCTGTGTTATATGGTTAGAAAAAAATTGAGGTTTGATTACAAAGAACAGAGCTGTGATACAGACAAGCTGATTTCTCACAGAACAAATTTCCACTGCTTCAGTTCAGCATTGGTACTGAAATGATCAGCTTTGTAAAGGAAGAGAATGATGTATTTTAAGCTGATCTATCTAAACACAAACCAGAGACTGAGTTTGTAAGGAATCTGGAGAGCTCAGCAAACCATAAACTCTACAGTGTGCTGCTCTGATTGGGAATCTGAAACAGTAAGCTACTCCAAAATTATGTCATCGCACTCTAAGTTTGACTGAGAGGACAGAAATAACTCCACTGTTTCCAGCCACTGTAGAACAAGTTAACAAATGCTGATTTAAAGAAAACCACAAAACCAAACAGTATGACATTTTCAGGAAACACTAATCATGACACAAGGACTTGAATTTCAGCTTTTAAAGCTTTTATTAAAAATATGCAAAAACCGTTGCACATGATCTTTAAAGGTTTCAATCATGTTCCCCCTGACCCTCCTCTCCTCCAGTGAGTACATGTTCAACTCCCTCAGCCTCCTCTCGTATGATAAGTCCCCCAGCCCCTTGATCATCTTTGTCGCCCTGCGCTGCACCCCCTCCAGTAACTTAATGTCCCTCTTCAGATACAGGCGCCAGTACTGCACGCAGTACTCCAGGTGCAGTCTAACTAATGACCTATACAGTAGCAGAATCACCTCCTCGAGGATATACCCCTTGCAATACAACCCAGCATTTTGTTGGCCTTTGCAGCTGCCTTCCTACATTGTGCCAAGTTGTTTATTGACCCTGCAATGAGCACCCCCAGATCCTTCTCCTCTGTCTGGGCTAGCTGCACCCCCCCCAAGCTGGTAACTCCTCCTTGAGTTCTTCATCCCAAAATGCAGCACCCTGCATGTTTTGGCATTAAACCCCAGTTGCCTTGTGTCTGACCAGGTTTCAAGCTTTGCCAGATCATCCTGCAACCCCAGCCATCCCCCTAAGTCATCCACCACCACTCCTACCTTGGTATCATCAGCAAACAGACTGATCTTGCTCTTGATGTTCAATATGATGTCTGCAATGAATATCACAAACACCACTGGTCCCAACACCGAGCCCTGTGGAACACCGCTCATCACTACCCTTGGATGTGAGGGCTCCCCACCTACCACCACCCTCTTTTGCCTTCCCCGAAGCCAGTTCCCTACCCATCTCGCCAACTTTGCACCTGCCCCTGTGCCTACTAACTTCCTTCCCAGCCTTCCATGCGGCACCGAGTCGCGTGCTTTACTGAAGTCCAGATACAGGATATCCACTGCATGGCCCCTGTCCAGTTGCCTAGTTACCCAGTCATAGAACTCCACCAGGTTGGTTTGGCAGGATCTACCCCATATGAAGCCATGCTGTCTGCTGTCCTGTAGTCCTTTGGCCTCTAGCAGGGCCACCAGCCTCTCCTTCAGGATAGTCTCCATTAGCTTACCCACGATGGATGCGAGGCTCATGGGTCTGTATTTTCCCGGTTCATCCTTGGGGCCACTCTTGTGGAGGGGCACCACATGAGCCATCCTCCAGTCCTGAGGTACACACCCCGAATGTAGTGAGGCATTAAACAGGTCTTCCAAAGGTCCTGCAAGGACCTCTGCCAGCTCCTTCAGTACCCTGGGGTGGATGCCATCTGGGCCTGGCACCTTATCCACCCTCAGTGCCTTCAAACCCTCCCGAACTCTGCTCCATGATTTCTCCATCTGTCACCCCCTCCCCCCACCGTTTCTGCCATTTCTCCCCCCTTGGGTGTCACCCCCTCTTCTCTTTAGTAAATACTGAGCATAAGTACTCATTTAGCGCTTCTGCCTTATCGCACCCTGCTTCCACCCAACCCCCCTCCTTCCTAATCCTTACTACGTGGTCCTTACAGCTCCTTTTCTCCCTGATGTACCTAAAATAAGTCGTTCTCCCCCTTCTTAATGCCTTGTGCCAGCCTGAGTTCCGTAGATGCCTTAGTTCCCCTTACTGCTCTTGTCACCTCCTTCGATTCCATCAAGTACTCCTCCCTGTCCTCCCCTCTCCCCGTTTTCTTGTACTTCCTAAAGGCAGCTCTTTTCCTCCTTACCTTTTCCATGACCTCCTTGCTCAACCAACTCGGTTTCTTAGCCCTAGCCTTCTTGCTCTGGGCCTTGCAGCAGGTTTTGGTTGCCTCCACTATCCCCAGCTTTATGAGCTCCCACCTCTGGTTAGTGTCCATACTAGATTGAATTCTGGCCAGGTACCCTTTTACCACTTCCCCCACCCTCCCAAAGTTGGCCCTCCTGAAGTCCAGCACTCTTGTGCCAGATTCCACTCCTTCCTTGCCCATATCCAATGTGAGCCATACTGAGTGGTGGTCATTCCCTGACAGCGGTTCCTCCACTGTAAGTTCTCTCACAAAGTCCCCATTTGCCAGCACAAGGTCAAGAGTATTCCCTAACCTGGTTGGTTCACTGACCATTTGCAGCAGGAAGCTGTCCTGAAAGGCATCCAGCAGTACCTGCTCCCTTCTGTTCCTGGTTGTTGGGGCACTCCAGTCCACTACTGGCATGATGAAGTCCCCCACAATCACCACACTACCCTTCTCACAGGTCCTCCTGATCTGTCCCGCTAGTTCCCTGTCTAACTCTTCCGTCCGAGATGGCAGCCTGTACACCACTCCCATTTTAAGAATCCTATTCTCCCTCACACACTTCAGTCCTTCCTTCACATATAGTGCCACACCCCCTCCTTTCCCAATCACCCTGTCCCTATGAAACAACCTGTACCCTGGTACAGACAGGTCCCAGTCATTGTATTGGGTGGCCCATGTTTCCGTGATGGCTGCAATGTCCACCTCTCCCTCTGCCATGAGCACATGTAACTCTGCAGTTTTCCTCCCAAGGCTCCTAGCATTAAGGGTAACCACCTTCCACCCTCCCCCATCCTGCCCTCCTTTCCTAGCATCACCAACAGTACTTGCCATTTGTCCTTTGTCACTGTTATGGGGGGTAAGCTCATATGGTTTCCCAACCTGTGGTCTCTGCATGTCTCTTGCCAAATTGCCACCCCCCTCCTAGTTTAAATTCTCACTTCTGCCAGCCTCTTGCACTCTAAGGAGCAGTGCTGTCTGCACCCTCGCCATCCTCTCCCGAATCGCCTTCGCTGGTCAGTCTTCCTTCTCCTACCACTTGCCAAAGCTTTGGAACTCCCTTCCCATCAACATTCAAAATGTTCCATCATCCCATGTACTTTCCTCCCTCATGCGTTCACACACAATCCCTACATGCAACTGCCCCAATCACCGACATTCCAGTTGCACCCCCCCCCCAGTCAAACTGCACCCATTCTTGTCGTCTTACCCTACTCTTGTCTGGTACCCATTTATTTTCTCTAAACCACCTTATGCTTTGTGTCAGGTCATCTGTTGTTGTTTGAATGTAATTTCTATGGAACAACGCTCAATGTTATATATTCAACCCGGCTTTCTGTACTGTATCACTTTTTTTGCCTATTGTATCTAAATTGGTATTATCTGCTGTATTATCCCTCCCCCCTTCCCCCAGGACACATCTGGAAACAAGCAATGTTGCTCAGTATGTCTTCCTGGTTAAACATTTCAATAAATAAAAAAAGATTGTGGGAAAGCAGAAGCCTTAAACCAGTACTTCTGTTCTGTGTTCACCAAAGCGAATACAGGGGATAGACCAAGCCTGCACAGCAGCAACCCCCAGGGACTGGGGGTTGACACAAGCCCCTTCACAGAGGCTTAAGTCTTGGAAACTTTAAATACACTAAAGGTGGACAAGGCCATGGGACCGGGTGGGATTCACCCTAGAGTTCTCAGGGAGCTGGGGAGTGTACTAGCAGCACCCCTAGCAGAACTATTCACCAAATCACTAGAGATTGGGACCGTACTGGAGGACTGGAAAAGGGCAACAGTGACCATCCCGCTCCTTGATTATTGCTCTCCTGTCTACTCCCTCATCTCCTCAGTTATGCGCTGTAGACTGAACTCAGTCTACAACAGTATCTTTTGCTTTGTTCTCCATGCCCCCTTTTCTACCCATCATTGTGTATTGTACCAGCCACTTGGTTGGCTCCTACTGCAAGGACAGTTCGACTATGCCCTTGGTTGCTTAGCTGACAAGAGGCGGACACCTGTCCCCGTACTCATCTCTCCTCACAGGCAGAGTGGCAGCTAGAAGCCTCCATGAATTATCCACCCCCCCCCACACCAGTAGTTCCACAAATCTCCTCTACCATGGGTAGTAAAGCCTTTTCCGTCTCTGCCCCCTCCCTATGGAACAGACTCCCTACAGTTCTCTGCTCTTCCACCTCCCATCTCTCCTTCAAAAACAATTTCAATCAATCAATCAAAATCTTTATTCAGGTGAACATCAGGCTACCCACCGCTCTCCTGGGTAATTTCTGACATCCCCTCCCTCCGTCCCGTCCCCCCACCCCCAAATATCAGCAGTCTCTCATCCTTGCTACGCTCACCACTACCGCTCCTGTCCTCTTCACCCACTTTTCGGGGCTTCTGCTGTTACCTCCATATTCTAACTCTCATCACCATTTGCTAAGGGGAAGTGTACTCGATTTCAGAGTTCCAATCTGCTCGCTGACCTGTGCACTATTAGTGTACCTGAATGCTGAATGCATTTTGCACTTTATGTATCATATCTGAGACTTATGTTTCATCTCTATGTTTTGTGACTTACTGCTTGGCCTGTGACTATGTATTTTTGACCTGTATGCTGGCCTTCTTTGACAACTTGTATTCTTATGTAATTGAACTTTATGTAATGATCTCTTGTTTTGTAATTTGCTGCACCTCATGTTGAGGCCTGTGTTTACTGTTGTTCTCCACACCTGTACTGCTTAATGTGCCATGCTGTGGCTCGGGTCATGCCTAAAAATGGTGCTTTGGATCAGTGCACCCACCCGGTTATCAAAGACATAACTGAATAAATAAAATAAACAAAGCGGGGAGCAGGGAAGAGGCTGGCATTTACCATCCAGTAAGCCTCACACTGGTGGTAGGGAAGCCGATGGAGACGCTACTCAAACAGAGAATCATAACGTATCTGGAAATCCAGTGGGCAGCAAGACCCAAAACAGCATGGGTTCACAGCAGGTAGGTTTTGCCAAACTAACCTGGTCCACTTCTTTGACTGGGTTACAAGAATAGTAGATCAGGGAGCAGCAGTAGATGTCTATCTGGACTTTAGCAAAGCCTTCGACTCTGTTCCACACAGAAGGCTGGTAAGGAAGCTGGACCACATGGGGGTGGGCAGGGAGGTGGTTTGAGTGGGTGAGTAGCTGGCTGAGAGAAAAAACACAGAGGGTTCAGGTAAACAGGGCATTTTCAGCTGAGAGGGAGGTGACCAGCGGGGTACCACAGGGTTCGGTACTGGGTCCCCTACTCTTCAATGTGTTCATAGCAGACATTGCAAATGGGCTGGAAGGTAAAGTGTGTCTATTTGCTGACAACACCAACATTTGCAACAGAGTGGACTCCACTGAGGGTGTGAGGAGTATGACTTCAGACTTGAAGAAACTGGAGGAGAGGTCAGAAACATGGCAGCTGAAATTCAACGTCAAAAAGTGCAAAGTCATGCACTTACGCAGAAACAATCCCCAAGAGGATTACCACCTGGGAGAAGCTAGCTTCCACCAGCCAGGAGAGGGACCTAGGGGGTCGTTATATCAGAAGACCTGAATGTGGGTAAACAGTGCAAAAAGGTGGCACTAAAGGCAAGTGGAAGTGGCATGCCGGGCTGCACTGGGAGGGGAATCATGAGTTGCAGGAGGGAGGTGGTGTTTCCACTCTACAGGGTGCTGGTGCGCCCCCACTTGGAAGTATTGCGTACAGTACCGGAGACCACACCTCAAAAGGGACAGACAGAATCGAGATGATGCAGAGGAGGGCCACGAAAATGACTCAGGGACTGCACCATACGGCATAGCAGGACAGGCTGAGGGAACTCAACATGTACTCCCTGGAACAGAGGAGGGAGAGGGGTGACATACTTGAGACTTTTAAATATATGAGAGGTATTAATAAGGTTAACGTTCAGGAGCTTTTCCAATTGAAAGAGAGTGGGAGAACGACAGGGCATGACATGAGGCTGAAGGTAGGGAGGTTCAGGAGAAATACAAGGAAGTTCTGCTTTACAGAGATGGTGGTGGACCCATGGAATAGCATACCCAAGGAGGTAGTGAGGGCCAAAACGGTAAGTGAGTTCAAGAACGCATGGGATAGATATAAAGGTAGCATACGGAAAGGCAAGCGGGGGGGGGGGACAGCACTAGGTAGGTTCTTGGGCAGACTAGACAGACCTTGCTGTCCCCTTCTGCCGTCACTTTCTATGTTTCTACATTAACGATCCCACAGCACTTAGCAAGAATGGTCGGTGAATTTCACCAGTGTCTGGGTAGAATTTCCCTATGGTACTAATATATCAACAGCTTAAAGCGGCAGTATCTGTCACTATAGTCTGCAAAAACGTAATCATATAGTTTGTTAGCAGTGATACATTTCTGACATACTTAGATTCATCATAAGCAAGGCCACAAAGACTGGGAAGTCAAAGTAACCTGGTTGATGAAACTGTACGAGAGATATCACATCTAAACTACGGGAAATTTGGGGGTTAATATATATAGACAGCATTTCATGGAGGTACGGCACTGATATATGTGGTGCATAGGCTTAACTTAGTATCTTTAAAACCCTTCACTGATTTTCACAGTATCACAGTAAAAGCCAGCAGAATAGGCCCCATTGTCTATCGTGTCTGCTCGGAAGCCAGCCCCCTACTGGGAGCTCGCTCCTCCACCCCCCAGCCCCATAGGTGGTCTTCCCTGGCCTCAGTTTCCCCCTGTATCTGTCCCAACCCTTCTTGAATCCTTCCACTGTGGTCTCTTCCACCAGACTCCTGGGCAGTGCGTTCCATGGTTCCACCGCCCTCTCAGTGAACAAGTGTCTCCTACGCTCCCCCCGTACTTCCCCTCCCTTCCAGCTTCCACTTGTGCGCCCTGGTAGTTCCCTCCTTCTTGGGCCTGAACACTTCCCTGGCTCTGCCCTTATTTATCCCCTTTACATGTTCGAAAGCCTCTATCACGACCCCTCTGACCCTCCTCTCCTCCAATGTGCACAGATTGAATTCTTCGAGTATCTCCTCATAGGTCCTACCCTCCATGCCCTGAATCATCCTGGGTCGCCCTCCTCTGGACCCTCTCCAGCAGCGCTATGTCCTCTTAAGATGGGGTCTCCAGAACTGCACACAGTACTCAAGATATGGCCTAACCAGAGCATTACACAGAGGGAGGATCACCCCCCCCCCTTCTCCTGGAGGTAATCCCCCTGGTTCTGCAGCCCAGTATCCTGTTTGCTTTTGCTGCAGCTCCTCGACAATTTTCAGTGTTATTCATTTTGTTGTCAGTCCACCACTATGCCTTGGTCCCTCTCGCCCGATGTGACTTGCAGTGTGGTCCCTCCCAGGGTGTATGAATGTCCCGGGTTTCTGACCCCCAGAAGCAGCACCCTACATTTCCCTGCATTGAACTTCAACCCCCCCCACTTCCTTGCCCACCCCCACAGGGTATCCAGATCCCACTGCAGGGCCTCTCTCCCCTCCTGCCCGTCTGCCAGTGCTCCCAATTTTGAGTCATCCGCAAAGAGACTCTGCCTACTCCCGACACCCCACCCTATGTCTGAGACACAGGAAATGAACAGGAGTGGCCCCAGGACCGAACCCTGGGGGACCCCACTGATGACCCTCCAGGGGGAGGAGACTATCCCTCCAACCACCACTCGCTGTATTTCGCCCCGTAAGCCAGTTCTCCACCCACCTGAGCAACTGCCCCTCCACTCCCATCCCCCCCAGCTTTGTTAGTAGGCCGTTGTGTGGTACCGAGTCGAACGCCTTACTGAAATCCAGATAGAGTATGTCCACCGACCTATGTCGGTCCAGGGAATCCATCACCCAGTCATAAAACTCCACTAGGTTAGTCTGGCATGATCTCCATACAAAACCATACTGCCTGTCATCCAGGTGCTCCAACCTTTCCAGCTGCCCCCCCCCCCAGCCTCTCCTGGACAATGCCCTCCATAACTTTACCTACCACAGACGTTAGGCTAACAGGCCTATAATTCCCAGTCTCCTCTCTGGACCCCCCCTTGTGGATAGGCACCACATGAGCCACCTTCCAATCTTGAGGCACCCACCCTGTCATCAGGGAGATGTTGAAGAGTGAGGCCAGTGGAGCTGCCAGCACATCAGCCAGTTCCTTCAGCACCCCTGGATGCAGCCCATCTGGCCCCAGCGCCTTCTCAAGCTTTAGCGAACGGAGTGCCTCTCACCCTATCTGCTGTGATTTCGCCCTCCCATCCCACCTCCTCATGCATCCTCTCCTCCCCTTCTAGATACAACCCACCCCCTACCCTAGCCTCATACAGTCCTTCAGTCTCCAACTGACCTCCTGGTTCAGTGGGCTCCTCTTCCCTCCCATCGGGTTGGAAGGATCCCCCACCTCCCGCGGTAAAGACAGAGGCAAAGAACTCATTTAGCACCTCTGCTTCAGCTTCCTGCGCCCATCCCCCCCAGTTCTAATCCTGCTGATCTGTGCCCTCACTTTTCTTTTCTCCCCTATGTATCTATAGAACCCCTCCCCACCACAGATATCCCTGGCCAGGTTAAGCGCCTTCTTCGCCTTGGCCCCCCTTACCACCCTGGTGACCTTCTTAGCCAGGAACTCATACTCTTCCCTCTCCCTCCCCCCCCTTGAGCGCTTTACCAGTGTACTGGCACCCATTTTTTCTCTCACCGCCTCCTGCACTTCCGGGTCCACCAACACAGCTTACCGGCCCCTACATTGCCTGTGCCTTACCTTTGCGAGGCCCTCAGCCTTCCTGCACCCCCTTCTTAATGGTCTCCCACAAGCTACCAGCATCCATATTTGGCCTTATCTCATCCAAGCACCCTTAAGGCAGCTTTTGACCCACCTACCCCAAGAAGCACAAAGAACCCTTGCCTGCACCCAAATCAAGTCTTTCAGTAATTTTCTCTGTTGTCCCCGATTTAGGAAGGGAAGGGATCGTATTTTTGCTCCGTGGCGCTCCGCCGCACCGATCCCTTCCACTTCCTTGTACCTCTGCACCTTGCACTCCACCCCCCGCGCTACTACGTTTTGTGACATCAGTGTATGAGGAGCACGGCGAATGCATTGCAGTGAATGGGCTATTTTAAAGTTTAAATTTCATAGTTTAGATGGCAAGTCAGAGTAAGTTCATGGCTACCACTTAACCAACAAGGTCTTGTTAGTTAGAGCAGCCATGACTTATTCCAACTTGCCATTTAAACTATGAAATTTAAACTTTTAACATATCCTCATTCATTGCATGGACGCCGCTCCCCACGCTTCCTCATACACTGATGTCACAAATGTGTAGCGCGGCGGAGTAAAGGGTGTAGAGGTATAAGGAAGTGGAAGGGATCGGCGCGCAGAGCTTCCAATGGAGCACAAATATGATCCCTTCCTTCCTAAATGCACTAAATAAGAGAAAATTACTTAAAGATTTGATTTGGGGCAGGTAAGGGTTCCTTGTGCTTCTTTGGTGGGGGGGGGGATTCGATACAGAGTGCGATAGTTGCTCTTTAAGAATCCTTCCCATGCCCTCAAAGTCCGCCCCCCTGAAATCTATTACTTCTGCGTTAGTGCAAATTTCCTCTCCCCCTAGGAACATAAGTAACCAGACCGTGGCATGATCACTGCCTGCCAACAGGCTGCTCACCTCCAGGCCCCTTATCTGGTCATTATCTGCTAGGACAATGTCCAGAATCCAGTCCTGCCTAGTAGGCTCCCCCACATGCTGAACTAGGAAGGCATCCTGGAAAACATTAATTAACCTCTGCTCCCTGGCTAATCAGGGGATGTCATAGTGCCCTGTGTCCGGGCTCTTCTGCATGTTTAGGGTCACCAAGATCACCACACTCCTGCCCTTTCCGAGGCCACAGTGACCCCTGATATTAGCCAGATCATCCTCCAGTTCTGCTTCCATTGAGGAGGTCTGTACACCACCCCTATTTTTAATCTTTTACCCCCCCCATTTGTAGGGTTACCCAAATTGCCTCCACATCTCCCTCTGCCGCCTCGATTTCACTAACTACGATGTCATTTTGACTACTTATCACCTCTTCCCACCCCTATATTTCCTAAACATTATAGCCCTCTAAATTTAGGTCCCAATTGTGCCTCTGGGTGGCCCATGTCTCAGTAATTGCCGCTATGTCTGCTGCACCCTCAACTAGCATTTTCTAGATACTGTTCATCTCGCTTTAAGGGCATACCAACAAAATCCTGGGCTGGGCTGAATACAAGAAGTTGATGTGAAACTGGGTTTCAGAAAGTAGACCGCTTCACTTAATGGTCAGGTATACAAAGAGGAAGGGGTCACTTGTTTTGTGCGTTTGTGCAGCAGGAGCTTTGTTTACTAATCCTGGTGGTGGGGGGTTCCTGGGATCCCTAAGCAAGTTTTGCCTTCTATGCCCCAGGGCATGTATGGTGTGTGTCTGTGTGTGTGTCTGTGTGGTGGGGGGCATCTGAGGATCCTGAGCATGTTTTCTGCCCTCTGTGCCCCACAGTGTGTGGTGTGGGGGGGAGAACAAGTCTGAGGATACTTGAGCAAGTTATTTTTGCCGTCTCTGTGCCACAGAGCATATATGGTGTGTGTGTGGCAAATCAGAGGATCCCTGAGCAACTTTGTTTTGCCTTCTGTGTGCCCCAGAGCATGTATATGTGTGTGTGTGTGTGTGTGTGTGTGTATCTGGGGCACACAGCAAGCAACACAAACCCTCAGACTTCATAGGAGGGGGCTTGCACACTGTAGCCTTGAGCAAGTCCAAGGGGCCATGTTGCCTGCTGTATGCCCCAGTACGTCGGGGGGGGGGGGTTGCACAACACACTAACATGGGTAAGTCTGGTGGTGAGAGTTGGCACTGGTGCATTTTTAAACTCGTCCGAGGGGCTGTGTTGATTTCTGTGTGCCCCAGAGCAAGTTTGGGGATGGATGGTTAGTGTTGCACACAGACCCTGTTACTCATGTGTAAAGCCCTCCCCCTGTAAACTTGCTCTGTGGCACACTGAAATCAACACAGCCCCTCAGACATGCTTGTGGATGCACCAATGCCAACTTGCCTCTGGTCAGTGTGGAATGCAAATTCCCCCTCCCCCAAAACATGCTCTGTGGAATACAGAAAAAGACACAGCCCCTCAGACTCTGCAGGAGGGGGAGCATTGCACACTGTCCCTGAGCAAAGATCTCTTGCTTTTTGTGTGCCTCATTTGTGTGACACACTAATGCTTTATGCAGGACGCTTATTTGCTCTCCCAATTTGTTTGGAGAAGAGACTGATCTAGATGCAATTCTACTCACGGCAGGTTGTTCCATATTAGATAAGATGTGCTACAGCACCGCAATCATTCAGCTCAAATATACAGTACATGTTTATAATGAAAAGTGCATCCAGGAGGGTGTCTCTAGAAACTGCAGACTGCCTCTGAGATTTCCATTCCATTTTACACTAATTCAATCCTTGAGTCTGTGATTTTGTATGGCAGCTGGCAATGGTTGGTTAAGGGGCTGCTGTGGAGCAGTCTGCCACTAATGTCTTGTTTTTAAAAAATGCAGAATGGTGCAAGGGGCATTCTACACTGCGTGGCTCCAACTGTTGGCGTGTCCCTAGCAAGTCCTGAAGTCTGAAACTTGCTCTGAAGTAACAGGACGCGCCAATGCCAATTCCTGTCCCCCTTGCAAACTTTGCTTTCTGTGTGTCCCTGAGCAACTGTGAGGTTCACCTTGGTGGTGGGCAAGGTGATGGAGACACTAATAAAAGAAAGGGTGGTAGACTACCTGGTGGACAGCGAATTGCAGAATGAAAGGCAGCATGGCTTCATGAAATACAGGTTACTCACCTGTAACAGGAGTTCTAGGAATGGTATATGTTGTTCATCCACACTGTTTGGCAGGTATCCTTGCCGCTTTACATCTTGCCGGAAGGTCTTCGAGCTGGCTCCTCCCACCCACCCGGGTGGTAAAACTCTCGGCTCCGCCCCATGACGCCAGATCTGGCCCGCTGAAAGCTCAGGTTGTGCGTCGAAGCCGGGGAGGTCGGGTGGGTCGTGTGGATGAACAACATATACCATTCCTAGAACTCCTGTTACAGGTGAGTAACCTGTATTTCTAGGGACATGGATATGTTGTTCATCCACACTGTCTGGCAGACTCCTAGCAGTTCTCCGGGAGGAGGGAGGCAAGGCAGACACCCCTGATACTTACTTGGGAAATAAGGACTGGAGAACCGAGGCCCCAAAACCAGCATCCCGGCGTGACTCAAGGTCGATGTGGTAATGGGTGATGAAGGTGTGTGCGACTTCAGGTAGCAGCCCTGCAGATTTCCTGGATAGGGACGTCCCTGGAAGCAGCCACCGATGCAGCAGTATGGCGGGTAGAATGAGCTCTTATCCTCTGGGAGCTCCTGCCCGCCAACTTATAACAGAGCTATGCAGGAGGTGACCCACCTGCCTATCGTCCGCTTGGCTGCAGGTCTGCCAGGTGCGGCTTGGCCATGGGTGACAAACAGCTGGCGAACCTCTCCGAATTTCAGCCGTGCGCTCCTTATAGTAAGCGAGCGCCCTTCTAGGGTCCAGAGTATGAAGCCTATATTCGGCCTCCAAGGTGTGACTGGGGTAGAACACCGGCAGAGTCAACACCTGGTTAGGGTGAAACTCCGACATCACCTTCGGAAGGAATTTCGGGTGGCGGCGCAGGACAACCTTGTCCCTGTGGAAGACCAGGTAAGGAGACTCGATGCAGAGTGCCTGGAGCTCTCCCATCCTTCTGGCTGACGTGATAGCCACCAAGAAGGTGGTCTTCCACGACAGGTGAGAGAGTTCACACCTGTGCATTGGTTCGAATGGCTTGCCCATGAGCTTTGCCAGTACCAGCAGTAGATCCCACGGAGGTGGAGGTTCTCGCACCGGAGGGGAAATGTGATCAAGGCCTTTGAAAAAGTGCCAGACCACCTTCTCCTTCGTCACCGACTGCTTCCCGGCCCGCGCCCGGTAAGCAGAGATGGCTGCCAGGTGCACCTTGGCGTCACGACCTAAGCCCTTGCTGAGAAAGGGACCAAAGGTAGTCCAATATGCTCGCCAAGGAACAGGAGGAAGGGTCCAGGCCCTTGCCCTGGCACCAAATGGAAAATCTCTTCCATTTGAAGGCGTAGCATTTTCTGGTCGACTCCTTATGGGACTACGTTGAGGACCTCGTCGGAAAGACCCAAGGCCTGGAACTCTAGCCGCTCAGGAACCAGGCCGTCAGGTGCAGGGATTGAAGGTCCGGATGGAATACCTTCCCCTGACTGACAGAGCAGGTCCGGGCGAGCTGGAAGCTGCCTCGGGAGCCTGGAGCTGAGGCTGAGGAGATCTGGGTACCAGTACTGGCGGGGCCAGTCTGGGGCTATCAGAATCACCTGCGCCATGTCCCTCCTTGCTTTGAGAAGCACCTTGTGCATCAAGGGGAACGGGGGAAAAGGCGTAGAAAAGGCCCGGGGTCCACGGCCTCGAGAAGGCTTCCCCTGCAGCGAGCCCTGCTGAGGGGGGCGGGCATGGAACAGCCTCAGCTTCGCATTCTCCCTGGAGGCAAACAGGTCCACCTGAGGTGTGCCCCAATGGGAGAATAGATCTTGTACTACCTCCGGCAGGAGAGACCACTCGTGGGACGCAGCCCCTATCCGGCTTAGGGCATAGGCCAGGGTGTTGGAGGCTCCTGCCACATGAATGGCTAGGAGATCCACCTCCAGGCTGCGCACGAGTGACCAGATGCGGAGAGCTTCCTTGCATAGAAGCATGGAGCACTTCCCGCCCTGGCGGTTTAGATAGTACATGGTCGTGGTGTTGTCCATCTGGATCTGAACCACCTGACCCCATAGAAATGGAACGAAGGCAGTGAGGGCTAGGCGGACCACTCGGAGCTCCAGCAGGTTGATATGGCATCGGGACTCCTGAGGGGACCAGAGGCCATGCGCTCTGTGCTCCCCCAGATGGGCACCCCAACCCATCAAAGAGGCATCGGTCGATAGAGAGACCGTCGGCTCGTGGTGGACAAATGGGATGCCCTCCTACAGATGAACTGGAACGGTCCCCACTGGAGAGCGTTCCACATCCCCTGGGTCACCGTCACTAGCTGGTCCAATGGATCGCAGCGTTGGGACCACTGGCTGGCCAGCCTCCACTGAAGGGGGCGCATGTTCCAGCGGGCCCAACGGACCACGCTGGTACAGGCCACCATGAGACCCAGGAGGCGCAGGAAGTCCAGAGCAGGGCGCAATTGCCCAACCAGAAATGATTGGGCAAAGGAGGAAAGAACTCAGCCCTGTCCGCGGAAGCCGTGCTCTGGCTCGAAGAGAGTCGAGCCCTGCTGAGGGGGGCGGGCATGGAACAGCCTCAGCTTCGCATTCTCCCTGGAGGCAAACAGGTCCACCTGAGGTGTGGCCCAATGGGAGAACAGATCTTGTACTACCTCCGGCAGGAGAGACCACTTGTGAGACGCAGCCCCTATCCGGCTTACGGCATCGGCCAGGGTGTTGCAGGGGTTTTATACAGACCCCCCTCTCAGGGGGAGGAAATGGACAAGGAAATGATAGAAAGTATTACTTAGAATGGCAGATAAAGGGGAGATATTGCTGATGGGTGATCTGAATATGCCAGATGTTAACCTGAGTGCAGTTGCAGCAGCCACTTCTAAGAGTGGGGTTATTCTAGATGCCCTACAGGGGGCATGCCTTAGATCTGGTTCTCTCAAATGGAGATGAAGAGAGGATCACAGATGTAGAAGTGGGTAGCCATCTGGGAACTAGCGACCATCGAACAGTATGGTTCACAATAAACACAGCAATAGAGTCAAGCCATACAAAGACAAAGGTACTGGATTTTAGGAGGGCTGACTTTGCCAAAATGGGTGAGTGCCTAAGGAATGCACTAGCAAATGGGCAGGAAGGAGGGGTGGAAGAACAATGGGGAATAATAAAAACTGTCATCACAGAGGTAACAAGCCTTTGTGTAAAGCAAATAAACAAAATGAAACGAGGTAAGAAACCACTATGGTTCTCAAAGGAAGTGATAGTGAAGGTTCAAGAGAAAAAGAAAGCATTCAGGAAGTACAAGGAATCACAGAAGGAACAGGACAGAGAACTGTATCAGTTAAAGCAAAAGGAAGCTGGAAATGCAGTCAGAACAGCAAAGGCCCAAACCGAGGAAAAGATAGCCAACTCAGTTAAGAAGGGGAATAAAACCTTTATAGGTACATCAGGAGCCAAGGAAGACCAAGGGAGGGATAGTGAGGCTTAATAAAGGGAGGAGGGTGGCCAGAGGGTGACTGTGAAAGGCAGAGATACTAAACAAATATTTTGCTCAGTATTTACAAACGAAGAGGGAGGAACCTAAAACAAACAGTAGAAACACTCTGGATACAGAAGTTGATACCAGCCCATTTACAGAAGAAAGGGTTCTGAAAGAGCTCTTAAAACTGAAGGTGGACAAAGCAATGGGGCCTGATGGGATTCATCCCAGAATTTAAAAGACTAAGGGTAGAACTAGTGACACCACTGACTACCCTCTTTAACAAATCATGGGAGGATGGGGTGGTACCCGAGGACTGGAGGAGGGCAGATGTGATTCCTTCACAAAAGTGGGAGCAAGGCAGAAGCAGGAAACTACAGACCTGTTAGTTTAACCTCAGTGGTAGGGAAAATGATGGAATCACTTCTGAAGGAAAGAATTGTTGAGTATCTAGAGGCCAGAGGGGCACAGGACCCAAGGCAGCATGGATTCACAGCGGGAAGGTCATGCCAGACAAATCTGATAGACTTCTTTGACTGGGTGACCAAAGCAGTTGATCAGGGAGGTGCTGTGGACATGGCCTACCTAGACTTCAGCAAGGCATTTGACACAGTCCCACACAAAAGATTAATATACAAGTTAGCCAGCCTGGGAGTGGGTCCCAAGATGACAGCCTGGGTAAAGAATTGGCTGGAGAATAGGACACAGAGAGTAATAGTAAATGGAGTCCACTCTGGAAAAAAAGGGGGTTAGTAGGGCACCGTAGGGTTCAGTATTAGGACTGGTTCTTTTCAATGTCTTTATAAGCTTACATTGCAGAGGACTGAAGGAAAAGTATGTCTCTTTGCAGATGACACAAAGATCTGCAACAGAGTTGATGCACAAGGTGGGTGGAAAGGATGAGAAGGACTTGTCAAGGTTAGAGGAATGGTCAAATGTATGGCAGCTTAGATTCAATGCTAAGAAGTAGTAATGCACCTGGGAAACAAAACCCAGGGAAGAGTACACAATGGGGGTGAGATACTAACAACAACAAAATGGAAAGGGACCTGGGGTAGTCATATCAGATGACCTAAAGGTGGGCAAGCAATGTGAGAGGGCAGCAAGGAGGGCTGGGGAATACTGGGATGCACAGGAGAGGCATCACCAGTAGAAAACAAGAAGTTGTTATCCTCTGTACAGACAGCTGGTGAGACCACATCTGGAGTACTGCGCAGTTCTGGAGACCCAATTCCGCAAATACATAGACAGGATGGAAGCTGTCCAGAGGAGGGCATTAAAATGGTGCAGGGTCTGCACCAGAAGACATATGAAGAGAGACTTAAGGAGCTTAATATGTATAGCCTCGAGGAAAGGAGGGAGATGGGGACATGATAGAAACTTTCAAGTACCTCAAGGAATCAACAAAGTCCAAGAGGGTAGCATCTTTCAAAAAGAGGAAGTGAACAAGGGGCACAATTTGAAGATACGGGGGCAGCTCAGAGGTAATTTAAGGAAGTATTTTTCACAGAGAGGGTTGTGGATGTATGAACGGCCTTCCAAAGGAGGTTGTGGAGTCAAAACAGTGGTGGAATCTGCACGCATGGGACAGTCATAAGGCAATTCTAGGGGGTTGGGGTAGGAAGAAGTAGGCTGCTGGTTAACTAGGATCTGCAGCTTATCCATCAGGTAGGGAAATGGGCAGACTGGGTGGGCCAAGCGGTCCTTATCTGCCGTCAAATTCTATGTTTCTATGTTTCTGCCCCGATGAAAAGAATCACCTGCTTTGGCTCGAGTTCCGACTTGGCCTTGTTGATGAGGAGGCCGACCTGAGAGCAAACCTGGAGGGCCAGATCTCTGGACCGCTCCACCTCCTGTCTGGAGGGGGCTGCTATCAGCCAATCGTCCAGGTAAGGGTAAACCCGACCCACTCGGCGCCGAAGGAATGTTATCACCACTGCCATGCATTTGGTGAAGACCCTGGGAGCTGGAGATAAGCCGAGGCATGGCTTGGAACTCGAAAAGGGATCCCTCCACTCGAAAGCGAAGGAACCTCTGATGTGACGGACGGATAGGGACGTGAAAGAATGCGTCCTGCAGGTCCAGAGAGCAGAACCACACGCCGTGTTCCAAGAATGGTATTATCTGAGCCAGAGTGACCATCCTGAAGGTTCGAGACCTTAGGAACTTGTTTAGGTCATGTAGGTCGAGAATGGGGCACCAGCCCCCCGTCCATTTCAGAACCAGGAAGTACCTGGACACGAACCCCGGGTGTGAGGGAGGGTCCGCCACCTCTCTTATCTCCTTCTCGAGGAGGAGAGCGATGTCGGCTCGGCGAGCTGACAGCGAGGCTTCGGACCCCGAGGTGCGACGGCTCTGAAGGGTGGGGCCTGCTCGAACTCCAGAGGCAGGCCCTTTCCCACCACCTCCAACACCCACCGGTCTGTGGTGATAACGGACCAGGCGGAAAGAAAGTGGCGGAGCCACCCCACGGGGGGCACCTGGGGTGAGGCGACGGGGTTGGTGGCGACACCCCTCAACCAGTCACTGGGCAGGCTTGGAGGAAGGACCGGCTGAGGGACCTCCAGGGCCTTTACCTCCCTGCTTCCTGGAGGAGGAAGCCGCGGGTTTGGGTTTGGGACGCCAAGAACGAGCCTGCTGGCCCTGATGCTGCTGGGCCGGGCGTGCCGCAGGCGCAGATGGACGAAAGGGCTTGGGTTGCGGTCTGCGGCCCTTGTCCCTCTGAGTGGATGAGACCGAGTCCAAAGTGGCATTGGACTTTTCGATCCTCTGGAGGTGGCCTTCCACTCCAGGGCCGAAGAGGTCGGGGGACATCCGCCAATTTGTGCTGGGTATCCGCCAGAAGGTGGATATCCTCAGCCATGCCCGACGGCGATAGCCACCGCGCCGCGACTGACCTGCGCATGAGTCTCCAATGTCCAGAGCAGTCTGAAGTTGCTGCTTGGCCACTGCCCTGCCCTGGTCCCGCACCTGCCTAACTGTGGTCTGCAGGTCAGCCGGGAGATGAGGGACTACCTCGTCCAGGGAGCCCAACAGGGTATGGGAGAAATGTGCCATGAGCACGGCCGAGCTGGCCCGACGAAGGCCAAGGGAGGACGCAGCGTAGACTTTTCGCCCGGCATAGTCCAATTTCTTGACTCCTTGTCGGAGGTTTGTCTACGCCCTCGCTCTTGCACGCTGAAAACGCTGTCGGTAACTAACCCCTCGGCTGAGGGATGTTCCGAGAAACTGGACAGGAAACCGTAGGGACCACATACTTCCTGGGCCAAAGGTGCAGGGCAGGAAGCAGGGCGCCAGAGCTCCAAGGCCGGGCCCACAATGGCCTCGGCCACAGGAAAGGCCTCCATAGGGGAATCCCCGGTCCAATAGCTCTGAGGGGATACTGGCCCGCTTGGATACGGGCTCGAGCTGCATCCCGTGGACTCGAGATGAGCCTAAGCAAACCCAGGAAGGACGGAAGGGCTGTCGTCCAGCGACTGACCTCCAGAGGACCCCAAGTCCATCGCCCTGGAGAAAAGGGAGGAATCGTCGCGGACTCAGAAGAGTCCGCAAAGAGCTGCTTTGGGCCTGAGCCACCCTCCACCTGCCGAGGGCGATCGGGAGTGAGGGTGACCGACAGCCTATGGGGCAGACCCCGAGCCGACCGAGAGTTCTTGGTCGGAGCCCCAAACAGCGGCTGTGGAGGCGGAGGTTCCACCGGAATCGGTGGAGCAGCTGGTTTTGGCCGAACAACCGGCCTGGGAACAGGCTCCTCGGGTAAGACGAGGGGTTGTTTCGGCCGCTCCCGTGACAGCCACTTAATGGCCGGGGAAGGCGTCGGCTTGTTCCTTGGTCAGAGAAGCTGTTGCTATATGAGGTCCTCGTATCGTCGACGAATTCTACGCTGAAGCCTCCCTCGTCCGAGGAGGAGGACGAGGATGAGCGGCGCTGCCATCACTAGAAGCCGAGACCGCCTATGACGCGGATCGGCTGGACCGGGAAGTCTGAGACTGAGAACCCTCAGCCTTCCTAGGACGGTGCGAGAGGACGGTGGAACCGCTCCCTCGGCTCGGAGGGTTCACCCAAGGCCCGGAACCGAGGCACTGGCAAGTCCACAGGATCTCAACTCCACCGGGGAACCGTGAGAGGGATTGCCGTCGGCTAACCCGGCCCAACGGGTCGAAAGATCTCGACCGCGCCGACGGAGTCTCGTCAACTGACCTGACGGACACCTGAGACCAGTGGCTGAAGTCAACGATCGATCAAGTCGATGGCCGACTAACCGGGAGAGGGACCTTTCCCGCCCCCAAGAGCGCCGACGGAGGGACTTACCCTTGTCTTTCTTCTTGGACCGAGAAGAAGGTCCAGCAGACGTTGGTCCCTCTCCTCTAGTGGAGAAGGACAGACAAAGCTCCTTAAAGGAAGCTGTGTAAGAGGAACCCAGGGAGAGTGGGATAAATGCTGCGGTCGAGGAAAATGTGGTCCGCGCCGCCTCCTCTTCGAGGGCGATCATCTGCTGTAGCTGATCCGACGAGTCCGCTGCCACGGAAACCGCCGACCGGGCCTCTTTTGACTTCACCGAAGGAAAACGCTTCAGGGCGCCCAGTTGTAAACGGAAGCACGGTCTCAAGGACGTAGGCTGAGAAGGAAGAGCACAGGTCGGAAGCCCGCGGGTCGTGTCAAGGCCTAAACAGTAGACACACGTGAGTGCGGATCTGTCCGAGACATCTTCTGCCCGCAAGGGCATCTCCAAAAACCGAGTCGATGGTCCATCGCAGCCGCGAGGGATAGAAGACCAAGTCTATAATGCAAAACGCTAAATTCGGAAACCGAAAAATAAGGAACCAGTCTTATATGCAGAGCGTTAAGGAAGGAACCCGAGCTTCCAAGCGGTAAGGAAGATCTGGCGTCATGGGGCGGAGCCGAGAGTTTTACCACCCGGGTGGGTGGGACGAGCCAGCTTGAAGACCTTCCGGCAAGATTTAAAGCGGCAAGGATACCTGCCAGACAGTGTGGATGAACAACATATCCATGTCCCTAGAAAGGGAGGTTATGCCAGATGAACCCGATAAGAGTTCTTCAATTGGGTGACGCAGGTGGTGGACCAGGGAGGGGCGGTGGACGTAGCCTGTCTGGAGTTCAGTAAGGCCTTCAACACATCCCTCATAGAAGGTTAGTAAATAAGCTGGAAAGCTTAGTAGTGGGACAGAAAATAACTAGGGGGGTGGAAAACTGGTCGGCGGGCAGAAGTCAGAGAGTTGTAGTAAATAGGGTGCATTCTGAGGTGAGGGGGTAATGAGTGGGCTGCCCCAGGGGTCAGTACTGGGACCCCTCCTTTTTGATATATACATCAGTGATAGGGCAGAAGGCCTGGAAGGAAGGGTGTACCTATTTGTGGATGATATGAAAATTTACAATAGGGTGGACACCCCAGGAGGGGCTGAAGCCATAAAATATGATCTGAAGACGCTGGAGGGGTGGTTGGAAACTTGGCAACTAAAATGCAATGCCAAAAGTGTGCTATGATGCACCTGGGGCATAAAAACACATGAGCAGCTGCTGTTTTAGGAGGGAGGAAAAAAAAAAAAAACAGCACGAGAGGAATCGGGGGATTATAATATCAAGCAGCCTTAAGGTGGGTAGCCAGTGCAGCAAAGCAGTGGGGTTGGGAAGGCAAATGGAATATTGGCATGCATTGGGAGGGGCATAACTAGCAGAATGAGGGGGGGTGCTGGTGCCTTTTTACAAGGCCATGGTGAGGCCACACCTGGAGTACAAGGTCCAGTTTTGGAAACCACACCTATGCAAGGACACAGATGGGTTGGAGAGGGTCCAGAGAAGAGCAACCAAGATGGTGCACTGTATGCAGGAGAAAAGATACAAACAGAGATGGAACGAATTGGATCTGTACCCACTGGAGACTAGAAGAGAGAGGGGCAGCATGATTGAAACTTTTTAATAGGTGAAGGGGATCAATAAGATAGTAGGGGAGCTTGTTCAGAAGGAAGGAAGGGGCTAAAACTATGGGGCATAGCCTAAGATTGGAAGGGGGAAGATACAGAGGCAATGTGAGGGGGCAATTCTTCACGGAGCGGGTGGTGGAGGCCTGGAATAAACTACCAGAAGAGGTGAGGGGCCAAAGGAGGGATTCAAGAGGGCATGGACAGACATATGGGTTGGAAGTGTGTGGGGAGGGTCTGAAAAGTGGAGATGAGTAGGAGGGGAAAAGGGCAGATTCGATGGGCCAAAGAGGTTCTTTTCTGCTGTCAGGATTCTGTGATTCTGTCACTTGTAGCATGCACCAAAGTAAGTTTTGGGGTGGAGGAACAGATATTTCACAATGACTACATTGCCCTGATTGTGGCTCCCCTGCAAACTTACTCCGTGGAAGCAACTGGGGACAAAGAGCCTCATGAGCTCAGGGACAAATCGATGCCAACTCCCTACTTACTCTAGAGCACACAACAAGCAACAGTGACCCTCGGACTTTGCAGAAGAGGGCGTACAGTGTGTTTCCCTAAGCAAGTTTGAGGGGCCAGACTGCTTGCTGTGTGCCCCAGCAAAAGTGGGGTGGTGGAAACTGCATTACACATTGACCAGGGGCAACTGGGGGATGTTGGCATTGGTGTGTCTGAGCAAGTCCAAAAGGGCTGTGTTGATTTCTTTATGTAATGCAAGCTCACTCCCCCCACCACTTCCTCTGGGACACACATCAAGCAATGCAGCCCCTTAGACTTTGCAGTAGGGGATTACACATACATCCCTGAGCAAGTCTGAAGGGCCATGTTGCTTGCTGTATGCCCCAGGGTAAGTTGAGGGCGTTGTGTTTGTGACAGGAAGGTTATTGTGGTGACCTCCAAGCTGATATAAAACAGGTTGAGTTTATCGTTATTGGATTCAGTATGTAATAGCACCATGTCACAAATACCTTGATGTATATACCTTATGTTTATGAAACATGTAAATGTTGAAGGTACCATGGTACTAGGTGTTTTTGATAATGGTAAAAAAGTACTAGGTGACTATTACAGAAATTAAGTTAGCTGTGCTATTTAAAATGCATGCAAATTACTGTAAACTGAAGTCCTAAATGTCATGGTGATTTGCATATATCCCATGATGCTTTGCATTATGGAAGTATGTATGACTTATTTCTTTGAAACTTGATTTGTTGCCAATGCCCTTTGGGGTAACCCATGTTTCAGTGTTTCTGCACTGAGGATCTTTGTTTTTGGCTTGTTTTTTTTTTTTTCTTCCTCTTTTTGAGCCCCCACTACCCTAACAAACAGGGCCCACATAGGGATGAAGGGTTTTCATTAAAAAGTGGTTAGATAAGAGATCAGTGTCAGCAGGTGCTGGCTAAGTGCAGAGAAAGGACATTCATAGTTTGTTGCTGCAAACTGATGTACTGAAGAAGGAATATGATATTGCAGAAGCTCATTTCTTGCACTTTGAATAAACATCACACAGAGATTGTGTGTTGAACCTGCAGTTCAGTGTCTGGTCTATCTGTTATCCCACAACCCCTCCACAGTGTTGCACACTGACCAGGGTCTTTAGACCCACCTCTTAGACTCATATTCAGTTTTAAACCTATTTATTTAGTCTTCGAGTCAGAATTTGTGAGGAATCTGGCAATACTGGGTCATGGGGCTGCTGTGGTGCACCCCAACACTTCTGTCTCTGCAGAATAAATGGGCTGTTCAGGGAAATGCAGTGATTCGGGGGCATTCTACACTGTGGGGCTGTGATGAGTGGCGTTTCCCTGGCAAGTCATGAAGCTGTGTTGAAACTTGCTCTGGAGCAACAGAGAACACACTAATGCAAACTCCCACCCCTAAATATGTAAGGCCCCCCTGCAATCTTTGCTTTCTATGTGGCTCTGAGCAAGCCCGATGGTCTTAAAGTCCCTGAAGCTTTCTCTGGGGCATGCAACATGCAACCGAGACCCTCAGACTTGCTTAGGGAAATGCAGTGTGTATAGCCTCCCCCCCCCCTGCAAACTTACTATGGGGATGCACTGCTTTCTGTGCAGCCCAGAGCAGGTTCACACTGGAGGTCCTACATACAGTGCAGGGTTTTATTTAACTCCAAAAATTGATTAGCGTTTTGCTCATAAAAGTGCTAAAACATTGTGAAAATGCATTGCACTTGCCTCACTGTGTTTAACAAACATAACACTTCTAGAAAACCTATATAAATACTTTCTGTACAGTTAGCATTGTCCCAAGAAAAAAACTGCTAATCAATTATTTAAAACCCTGCAGTGTACCTGAGCAAGTCCAAGGGTCTCTTACTAGTTGCTTGCTGCATGCCTCAAACCAGGCTGGCATATGGGGAAGGCATCAGTGTGTTCCTGAGCAAGTCCAAAGGTCTCTTGTTGCTTGCCGTCCTCTGTAGGTTTCATATCAACAGCATCCGTGTGTCTGAGTGAATATTTTATCTATGGTGTGTCAGCTATACTAGGTAATTTTTCTGTTATCATCCTCTGTACATTTTGCATCAACAGCGTCCACGTTTGAATATTTCATCCATGCTGTATGTCAACTATACTGAACAATTTCTCCATCATCCTCACCCTCTGTGTGTTCTGGATCAAAAGCATCTTGTCTGGTTTCACAGCAAGTCATGGGGGCTTGTCCATAGCTTTGTTTTGTTCAGTTTGTCATTTGCTCCTGTAGTTATATAATTTTGTGGTTTGGGTTTTTACCAATTTCTTCAACACATCCATCCTCGTGAGTCTTCATGATGTTAGCTGCACCTAGCAACAGGTCCAAGATCTGCCACACTGCTACAGAGCATATCTACCAGTTCAAACTGTATGGCCTATATGAAGATGGAGGGTACATTTTTGGCACTGTATGCAACAGCTGCTGTCTGGACCCCACTAGAAAAGATACTATCAAGGACCACTTAGCAAGCCCAAAACACCAAAGAAATAAAGAGAACACAGGGAATAAGGATAAGCCTACTAGACAGGCAATACTGCACAGTGGATTTAAAGCGGCTACAAAAGCAACCACGGTCAGGACAGAGATTTCTATGGGTACGATGAAGGCATGGTGTGCTGCAAATATTCCAGTAGAGAAACTGGATCATCCTCATCTTTGGGACTGGATGGGGAAGTGTATTAAAGGGACTGGAGTACTGCCACAAGCAGACACCCTAAGAGAACTCTACCTACCTAAGCTGCAAGAACAGCTGGAAGCAGAACTTTGCAGCACTGCAGAAGGAAAGGCATTGGCAGTTAGTTGTGTGCGATAACATTACAGATGCAACAGCACGCTGCATACTTCATGTGATTTTCATACTAGTGAAAGGAATGGCCTATACTGCTAACAGAACAGAGCTTCCAACTGTGAATCACTCAACAGGGGCTCAACCTGTCCTGGAAACACTAACATTACTATGTTAAACTGCAAAATGTGATTGCCTTTCTAAGTGCCAGTTCATGCTACATGCTAAATAGCTTCAATAACACACTTTGTGGAGTAACTGGAGATCACGTTGTGCATGTTGCCTGCTGGGCTCATGTCTTGTCCCTTGTTGGTGATACATGGGTACATCAAGGTTGTGAACGAACTTGTTTCTCTAGTGAAGTACATCTTACAACAGTCTCCAAAGCACAAATGTGAGTACATTATGTTTTTGGAAGAAACAAGACTTCAGAAAGAGCGGATTGCATTGCCACCAGTACCAGTGTTGACAGGATGGAACACATGATTTTATGCTGTAAGATACCATGCAGAGCATCTTCAGTACCTGAAAGTCTTTCTCTGCAAAGATTCTAGTGATACCACATCCATGAACAATTTGTGGACCTTACTCAGACAGGTTTTCCAAGCTCCAAACACAACTGTCTTATTGCAGAAAATTCATCTGACATCATCATTACATAGATGTTGATGGCAGGAAAAGGCTCTTTGGTCCATCCAGTCTGCCCACCCTACCCAACTGTTCTGTACTTTCCCTAGTGGCACTCTTCAACTTCGGTTACTCCCCCACCCCATTTTTTTTTTTTTTTTTTTTTTTATAAAACATACGTTTTTTTCCATCTCTTCTGAGGAGCGGGCCCAGCGATCGTCCAGCCCCCGGCACCGACACCCTCGGACCCAGTCTGGTCAGCAACTCACTCTCTTCCACAGGCTGGCACACACAATATCCCACCCCCTTGGGGACCTGGAACCAGTACCCAGGGGCGTACCTCTTATAGGTCTGGGGGCGCAGCCATCAGCCGCCACCACCGCTCTGCTATTTTCCGCCATATTTTCTCCCCTGGAGCTGGCAGTGCAATGACGTTCTGTGCCAGAGGCAAACATCTGCCGCGCTCTACCCTCTTCTGTGCACCACAATTGTGCTTCACCCGACAACCGCCTGGCACCACTACAGAGCAATGTGAACCCCTTACCCACCCCAGAGAGAGAGGAGCTGTAGTGGGACGTTCAATCCTCCCTCATCCCCTGCTGACCAGAGTCTGCTCCAGAATCCAGGTCACCGGCATTGTGCGAGGTGTGGTGTCCAACACTTCAACCCTCAGTGCCACCGGGCTGAGACCCCACCCCCATTTCTAATTAATTCCACGTGCCTGTCACTCATCAGCTTTAAGCTGCCGACTGATCTGTACCACTTCCTCCGACAGCTTTCCACTGGTCCACCACCCTTTCCACAAAGAAGTGCTTAAAGGACTTCCTTTCTGAATCTCTCCCCTGCAAGCTTTTATGAATGCCCTCTCAGTCCTGTAGCTGAACTCAAGAAGAGTTCCTTGACATTCACTTTATTTATCCTGTACAGGTACTTGTAAATCTCTTATCATATCCCCCCCCCCTTTTTTTTTTTTTTTTTTCATAAACGGTATCATGTCTTATTCGCAAGGCCAAGGAACATCTTGGTTGCCGTGCACTGTACTGCCTCCACCCTGTTGCAGTCTTTCCTGAGGTGTGACCTTAGGTCATCACCACTCCAGACTTAATTTACCATTACCTCCCAGGAGGACACCAAAACTGTGACATACCATTTCAAATATGTAAATGACAACTGGTCCTATCCTTCTGTCTTGACAGACAGATTGTACAACCCCTTGCTAAGGTGCTGTAGGGAATCGGCCCTGCAACCAATGGAGTCATGCAAGCGAGGACTCCTTTTCTGCAGTAAGTTCTTTTTCTCCCCTGGTCCTAAGCTGCCCTCCGGGTTGCCAGCCACTCCAGCCCCATCTTCCAGATTTTCCACCAGGACTTAGCACTGCATGAAGGCATCATGGCCTGAATATTCACTGGTTGCAGGGCTATCGAGTGACTGGAAGTTAGTGGCCACCCAGTAATCCAGAGACTGTCTGGATGGGGGCAGAGTGGTGGCTGCTAATGTCCCACATGCAATAGCGCAGCACTGCACATCCACTCTGAAACACAGAAACATAGAATGTGATGGCAGAACAAGACAAAGGGTCCATGGAGTCTGGCCAAAGTTTCCTGGACCTAGCGACAATCGGGGACCTACCTCCCCACCCCCCCTTCAGCTCATCCCTCACTCTGCAAGGGAGAAAGGGGAAAATAGATTCCTTGGTGGCTGGAAGTCAGCAGCAGCGAAATGAGCTGATGAATGGTGGAGCGGCAGCTGGCCACAGCACTGGGAGATAAGACAACCCTGCAGTGAAGACCCCAACAGTGCATCTAATTACAGCAACTGAAGTCCTGTAGTGTAAGGATAGACCTCTGGCAGTATCCAATTACGATTCTCTTCTGTCAATCAGGCTTTGGTGAGAAGGTGAACAAGTACCTTTCCCACTTTAGGAGCAAGGTAAGAGAAGACCATATTAAACTCTTCAAATCAGCTTTCAAGGTCTGCATGGAAAAAAAGAACAGTTATATAAGAACTTACCGTAACAGTCAGTCTTTGAGGGGATCTCAGTCATCAGGTCACACTGCAGGAACTTCACCATCTGTGAAGCAGGATCCACACTGGAGATTTTCCAGTAGTACCACTGGGGCTGCCCATGCAGACGTCACCAACCCTATCAAGGCATGAGCGGCCCCACTCCCTCCTCGGTTCTCTCCCCTGGAGACTAAGGAAGCAAACCTGTGCCAAGGGGGGGGGGTGAGAGGAAGGGAGAGAGAGAGAGAGACAGACACACACACACAGACAGACAGAGAGGGGTGCCCAGCCAAAATGAAAGGCTGGATACACCAGTAAGCCAGTTCTGAGAAGAGAACCCTGTAATAGGGGGATGGTGGGAGGGAAGGAAGACCTGATGACTGAGATCCCCTTGAAGATCTACTGTTACAGTAAGTTCTTATGTAGCTATGAACATAGAAACATAGAATTTGCCGGCAGATAAGGACCGCTTGGCCCACCTAGTCTGCCCATTTCCCTACCTGATGGATAGGCTGCAGATTCTAGTTAATCAACTCACTTCCTCCTACCCCCCCACTAGAATTGCCTTATGCCTGTCCCATGCATTCTTGAATTCTCCCACTGTTCCTGACTCCACAACCTCCTCAGGAAGGCTGTTCCATGTATCCACAACCCTCTCTGTGAAAAAATACTTGCTAACATTACCTCTAAAATGTACCCCCCCATCTTCAAATTGTGCCCCCTTGTTCTTGCACATCTCCTCTTCTGAAAGATGCTACCCTCTTGTACTTTAATTCCCTTGAGATACTTGAAAGTTTCTATCATGTCCCCTCTCCTCCTTTCCTCAAGGGTATACATTAAGCTGCTTTAGTCTCTCCTTGTATGTCTTCTGGTGCAGACCCTGCACCATTTTGTTGCCCTCCTCTGAACAGCCTCCACTCTGTCTATGTCTTTGCGGAGATGGAGTCTCCAGAATTGCACGCAGTACTCCAGATGTGGTCTCACCAACTGCCTGTACAAAGGGATAACTTCCTGTTTTCTACTGTTGATGCCTCTCCCTGTGCATCCTAGTATCCCCCAGCCCTCCTTACTGCCTTCTCACATTGCTTGCCTACCTTTAGGTCATCCGATATAATTACTCCTAGGTCTTTTTCAAATTTTTGTTCTTATTAACTCACCCCCCACTGTGTACTCTTCCCCTGGGTTTTTGTTTCCCAGATGCATTACCTTGCACTTCTTTGCACTGAATCTGAGCTGTCACATATTTGACTATTCCTCTAACCTTGCCAATCTTGCTTTGCTATCTTCTTCAGGGGTATCTCCATCATCAAGTCACACCGAAGAAATGAGTCCCTGCAGCAAGACAGTCTGGGGGGAAGGACAACAAAAGCCTAGGACAGGAGACCCTGCAAGACCACCCGACAGAAGCCTGCTTGAGCTCTAGAGGCAATGCCCAGTCTGTAGTGCTTAGTGAAGGTATGGACAGTACTCCAGGTGGCAGCAGTGCAAATGTCAACAGCTGAGACTCCCTTAAAACAAGTCACAGACGTAGCCATGCCCCTTGTGGAGTGGGCTTTCACCACCCCTGGCAATTCTTTGCCATGCTTGCTGTAGAACACAATACAATGTGCCAACCATGTGGACACACACACACAGACACCTGAACATCTTCTCTTCCTGGAGCGAAACAAAAAAGCTGCTTTGACTTTCTGCTATCTTTAGTTTGGAGCAGATAATATTTCAAACTTCTGCACACATCCAACAAATGGAGCAGTGCTTCCCCTGGACCGGCAAGCTCGGGAAAATAAACTGAAAGGTGGATAGATTGGTTCACGGTAAACTCAGAAACCACCTTGGGGAGAAACTTACGACTCATGCGCAAAGACACCCTGTCTTTGTGAAAAATCAAATAAGGCTCCTCACACCAGAGGGCCTGAAGCTCAGAAATCATTTCAGCAGAGGTAATAGCAACCAAAAATAACTCTTTCCAAGAAGGAAAGCATAGCTTGCAAGTCATGGCTGGCTCAAACGGAAACAAGGTAAACTTCTAAAGGTAAACAAAAATTTAAATCCCAAGCCAAGACAGGGGAACAGATTGGAGGTTTCAGATGCCCGATGCCCATGAAAAAGGTACAGGATACATCCAACTGAGCCATGGTACAACCACCCACAGGCTCGAGAAAGGCAGAAATAGCCAAAAGGTGCACTCTGAGGAACAAGTACTGGAGACCACAGTCAGACGGTGAAATCAGGTAGTCCAGAATCTGGCTCACCGGACAGGTAAAAGGCTCCAGATGATGTTGGGCAGGCATAAGTGACTCTAGAGGAGGGTTTCCAAGCTGCCACAAAATCCACCACTCTCTGAGATACCCCAAACCAGGCAATGGCTATGTTCTCAGGAGCCAAAAATGCAGCCGAAGGGACCAGAGGTTGGGATGGACCTGGGTCCCTTGAGCCTGCGTCAGCAGATCCCTGCAGAGGGGCAGAGAGGCAGAGGACCAGGGGTTCCTCCGCTAACTGTTGTGGTGACGGAAACCATATCTGCCATGGCCAGAAGGGTGTGACCAGGATCATGCTGCCCCCCTCCATCTGCAGTTCGATTAGAACCCTCCGAATCGGAGATCCAGGAAAAAAAAAAATTTTCTCATAAGGACCAATGCAACAACATAACTAATTTTCTGTGTCTGAATCATAAGAAATGGAGGGAAGGCATACAGAAACTCTCGCTCCAGGAGCTGGACAACGTGTCTCACCAGAAAACTCCAGGTCCTGGATCTAGCGAGCAGAAACTGGGCAGTTTTGCGTTGAGTGGGGACACAAAAAGGTTCAACTCTGGACAACCCCATCTGGCAAACAGATCTGCAATGGATGAGAGAAGTTTCCATTCATGCATGCTGGACTGTGTCCAGCTGAGGCTGTCAGTCAGGGAGTTTTGCATGCCTGGGACATGGACTGCTGAGAGAACCAGACTGTGGTCTAGTGACCAGTACCATACTATCATGGCCTTCCTGCACAAGGGGTAAGAATTTGTCCCCCCCCCCCCCCGCCTGTTGATACAGTTGACAACACTGACATTGTCAGACTGGAGAAACTGCTGACCCAGGAGGAGCTTGTTCTGAAAGGCCTGCATGACACACAGGACCACCTGCATCTCCAGGACGTTGATATGCAGGGACATTTCGATCTGAGACCATGTTCCTCCAAGTCTGAAAGGGACCAAGGTGCACTCACCAGTCCGAACCGGAGGCATCTGTGCTGAGGATTTGCTGGGGGGAGGAGATCTGGAATGGAACCCCCTTGTAACAGGTTCTGTAGGTCCATCAATCACTGGAGTGCCTTGCAGACTGGGGAGGTAACCAGAACTAACTGATCTAAGTTGTCCATGCATTGGTCCCATTGCACTCTAAGTGCCCACTGGAGTATTTGCATGCGAGTCTGGCCAAGGATACCGTGGCAATGGCCATAAAACCCAACAGCCTCCGGTACACCCTCGCAGGAACATAACTGCTCTGGGTGACCTCCTGAGCCTGGACAATAAGGTACTCTGCCCTGTTGAGAGGCAAGAAGGCTTTGCCCTGCGCAGAGTCCAGGACTGCCCCTATAAACTGCAACCTCTGGGACGGAATCAGGATGGACGTGGGCAGATTGTCACTGATGCCCAGGGACAGAAACAGCAAGAGGGTTCTCTCCAGGGTCCAGAGGAGCTGTTCTCTGGATGAAGCCTTGAGGAGCCAGTCATCCAGGTAGGGGAAAATGTTCAGTCCTCTCCGGGCTACCACTGCTAAGCACTTTGTAAAGACCCCTGGCGCAGAGGATAAGACAAAGTGAAATACTTTGAATTGGTAATGCTCGCCCTGAAAAAGAAGCCGGAGAAATCTCCTGAGCTGTGGGCACACCAAGATATGTAGGTAAGCATCCTGCATATCCAAGGAGCACAGCTAGTACCCTGCTTGAGTAGGGACAGCAGGCCTGGCAGAGAACCATGTAGAATTTCTTGTACTGGATATAAAGGCTGAAGTCCTTGAGATCTAGAATAGGTCTCAAATCTCCATTTCTCTTGGGGACCAAGAAGAACCTGGCATAGAAACCCCTGTTCCTTTGGCACCTGGGCACTGGCTCGACGGCCTTTATTCCACAGAAGGGACTCTACCCCCTCCCCAGAGAACTGAGGAGGTGGAGGGTACCAGAAGAGTCTTTGGAGGCATCTCTACAAGTTCCAGAGTGTGACCCCTCTCTATAATCTGAAGAATCCAGGCATCTGAAGTAATGGTTCTCCATTGAATAGATGGATGGAGAACTGACCTCGGGCCACCGCCTCTTGGTCTGGGACCAGAAGGGGGGGGGGGAGTCTGGTAAGAAGTCAAGCAGAGACCGATCCACCTGCTGTGGCTTGTCCATCACCTCTGGGATGCTTTGCAGCAGCACCAGAGGAAGAGGGGGTAGGCAAGGTGAAGGAGGCATTTCTCTTACCCTGAGGGTAGGAGGCTGCTCCAGACTTATGAGACACCGTAAGAAAGGGAGGGCACCGTCTGCTCCTAGGCTGCGTATGATAAAGTGAATAGACAGACTAGATAGCCCTGCCAGATGCCAGTAGGTCAGTGATGAAGTTCTGGATGTCTGGCCTGAACAGCTTAGAGCCACTGAAGGGGGCATTAAGCACCTGCTGCTGGACGTCTGCTGCAAACCCCGAGACCCTCAGCCAGGAGTGCCGATGAAGGCAGATGCCTGTGGTAGCAGCCCTGGCACCAGTGTCAGAAATATCATACAAAGCCCTAAGGAGATGCTTAGTAACATCATCAGTGGTCTGTAACCATTTGAGAACTTCCTGCTTCTGGGAGCACTCTGGAAGGGCCTAGGCAGCTGCCTTGCCCTTGCAGATGGTGTTTTAGTATTTAACCATATGCAAAAGGTAGTTAGCAATCCGAAGTTCCAAGGTAGAGGAGGTGTAGACCCTCTTTCCGCAAAGGTCAATCCACCTAGATTCCCTGTTTGGGGGGGGGGTGGGCTTAGGTGCTTGGGCACCTTGGACCCGTCATGTGCTGACTTAATGACCATAGAATCCATCTCAGGTTGGGCAGCATAGTAAGGCAGGCCCTGAGGGGCATGGTACAGCTTATCTGCCTGGCGAGGCATGGCTGGGACCATGTCAGGCCTATGCCAGGCTGCAGTAGTGGCATTCCTCAATGCTGGAAGGATAGGAGGAATCACCCTACGAGGAGACTCTGGGATCTCCCTAAAGTCCACCAGTTCCCCCATGGTGGCATCCTCTTCCTCCACTTCTCCCTATACTGTGGACAGCTGCTTCATAACATTAAAGAAGGCAGGGTCTTCAGGAGAGGATCTGGGAGTATACTTGACGGTCTCCTTGCTCACTGAAGAAGCTGTGGACCTATCAAGAGGAAAGAGGCTCCTCCTCAAGTGATCACTGCATGTCGTTGGGATCTGTGAGTGAGGTTCGAATAATCACGGTGTGCCATTCCAATCTGTGAGTGAGCGAGACAACAGGAAAATAGGTAGCACCATTGCAATGTGTATGCAAAGATGGCCAAGAGGAGCAGTAAGCAGCAGGACATACAGGCAGCCATTTTATGGAATGTGGGCTGTTTTCATTTGAGTGGCGTTTCTGTGAGAGGGTTAGCTGCTTGTGGGTTTCTTTGAGGTAGAACGTAGGAAAGACTACAGGGTGGGAATGGTGACGATTGGGAGCACTATGACTACACATGCTCAGACTACACAAACACATTTTAAACTGTAACCCAGAAAATGTTTAAATGCTTCGTTTCAGTGTCACTTGCTACAGCGAGTGTGTGTGGTAGTTTTGCTGTGTTTTCAAAAGTAATGGGAGACAGCAGGGTTTTCAAAGCCCAGGATGAACCACACTGCCAAGGGAAAAAAAATGGCAGCATTAAAAAAAAAAAATTAATTGAAAATTAACATTCGAACAGCACTTTGATTTCATTTTTTTCCCCCAATACAGTCCCACTTTTAGGAACGGATTGGTTATTACCTCTTATGAAATCTGTCTCCATGCAGAGGTAATAACCAATCAGAATGCAGGATTTTCACTCCCCATTCTATAAATAGTGTTTACAGAAATACTCTGCTCCAGTTGTGCAATACTGTGCCTTATCTTAACACGTGCAATATGGTACAGCACTATGTGTCCTTGGCATAACATGTCGCAATACAGTTTTGTAAACGTACAATATTACACATACTGCATGGTATGTTTTACAGCAGTAAAATTGTACAACTCTGATGTGCCACCTGATACAAAGCATTATACTTTTATACTTTCACTATCAATAAACACAAATCACAACTTGTATTGGAGTTCTGTTCATTACATTACGCAGGATGTGCTGAAATGTAAATATGCTCTAACAATAAGTACTCATTTTGTAAATATCAATATGGGGCCACCAGTGGGTTGCGGTGCCAGTGATCCCAGTTTAGTAGGGGACTTGCACTAGCTGTTACTAGCTACTCGTCCCAGCAGGGAGAGCCGGTCCAGAGTTCTGCCACTGCACTGCCCACTTACTCGTTTCAGCAGGCATTTAGAGTACTTTTGTAACATATACACCCCTTTTAAAGGGGACAGGAAATCAGTGCTAATTGGCATGACTTAACGTTCCTGTTTACAGTGATGAAATTCATACCTACGAATAATCCATATTTAACTGTACATTTATACACAGATATGAAAAATTGTGCTTTCATCGTTTCCTTTTTATAGACAACATTCTTCACAGTTCTTTACATGAACTTGGTAAGTTGGAATTTTTACTATGTCATGGTTTGTGTACACAATGCTAAGTATGAGCTGTTGACCTATCAGAACACCGCTCAGAGTTCTGTGCACAAACCGCAACATAGTTAAAACTCCAGAGCACTGGTTCCACGAAGAGAACTGCAACAGAATACTGCCCATAAAAACAAAACAATGTGGCCGGCCCGGTGGGGAGGAGGGTTGAGGCGCTGGACGCCACATCTTGAGCCACGCCAACAACCCTGGTTCGGGAATGAGTTTGGGACGCTGGGGGTCGGCAGGGGAGGAATCTAGGGATTGTTCCACTCCTGGTGGTGACCAGGGGTTGCGCGGAACTTGAGGCACAAAGCGGAAGCTGGGGGCAGAGCGACGGCAGGCATCGGTGCTTCTCACCACGGACGCCATTACACGTCTGCACTCCATAGGGGAGAAACAAAAGCTAAAAACCCCCTCTGGAGTGCCACGAGATGATGGAGACCCCAGGAGTGCGCCCGAATCTCAAATGCTGGCCCAGCGCACCCAGAACTCCCACAGCCGACCCGGGCGATGAGTTAGGTCCTTCTAATTGCCAGAAAGAGCCAGATCCAGTGGGGTGGGGGGGCTGGACTGGCCAGAGTCGTCGGGGGGGGGGCCTGGGAGAAGCAGGGGTTCAGGCTCGGAGTGAGAGGCAGCAGCTGAGTGGGTACTCCCGAAGGATGCCCAGGGAGCCAGAGTGAATAAAGTGAAAAAAAAAAAAAAAATAATCAAAATACTGTTTTTCATTGTCATGTTTTATTCATATACAGTTCTATATAAATAATTTAGGGGAAAGAATATCATTTTTGAGAAGAACTTTATAAACAGCTGCCAATTAGAAATGATTTTCTGTCCTCTGTTTAGTTAATGTAGGTTTTTATTTTTCTATTTATGTTATTTAGAATGCCAAATTACAGAATTTACTTCAGTTAGGCTCCGTTTTATGTAATGGCACCCTGAGCCTCCAGGGAAGGGCACCACAAATGAATTACTGCAGGAACTTGGTTCTACAATCAATCAATATCAATTATTTGTTTAGTGAAAATTTCAAGGAGTCAAAGCGCTTTACATACTGCCAGAGAATTTCTTAAATAAAATATTTTATTGCTTCATATTTTAAAATCCTCAATACTAAAATCCTTAAATTAACTCTCATCAGAGAAAGCCTGGCTAAATAAAAATATTTTCAGCAGAACTTTAAACCAGTCGATGGTCTGGCACTCTAACCTGACAAGGTAATGAATTCCACAGGGTTTGGCCCACAAAAGCAAATTTGGTCCCAGATGACTTCAATTTAACCCTGGGAATCTTTAGCAATCCCTCGTCAGTGGGGTGGGGAGGCGGGAGGGACGAAGGAGATCTTGCAGGTAGCTGATATAGGAAAGCCAGTCAACAACCTGACCACCGCATTCTGCACTAGCTGCAATCGGCGAAGATCTACTCCCAGTAGCCCTAGGAATATGGCATTACAGTAATGTAGGCGAGAGGTTACAAAGGCATGAACTACATTGGCATGTTACTTGGGAAGATCAGGTGTTTAATCCGGGTAATGTTACTCAGATGGTAAAATGAGGCTTTGACCACAGCCGACACCTGCGATTTCAATGACTGCAGTCAAGCACAACACCCAGATTACTCACCCGATCTGAAGCAAGCAGCTGAGAGGCCAAACTCCAGAGGCCTCAACAGCCTGCACCCCCCCCCACCCTAGTGACATGGTTCTAACACCAATACTTTGGTCTTATCTGGATTTAATGTCAACCAGTTGGTCTTCATCCAGTTTTGAATCTCAGCAAGGCAGTTGTTGAAAACAGAGACCGTCCCCTCCTGCTCAGGCGCCAAGGACATGTAGAGCAGATTGTCATCTGCACAGCAGTGAAAACTCAGCCCATACCACCTAATGATATCCCCCAACGGCAGCAAATACACTGCGAACAACATTGGGGATAAGACAGAGCCCTGCCGGACCCCACAAGACAGGGGCAGGGAGTCAGAGGAAAAAATTCCCAATACCACTCTGCATCCTGCCCATGAGGAAAGATTTAAACCAGCTGTGGACTATACCAGTATGTCAACAGTATACTCACAGGTGCTCCATCAACACCCCATCATCTACAGTGTCAAATCCCACTGAAAGAGATCGAGGAGTACCAAAATGGAACGGCTCCCTCGATCCCTCACTGTCAGGAGATCATTCAACAGCTGGAAAAGGACAGTCTCAGTACTATGCCTCTTCCTGAAACCACACTGGAGAGAGTCGTAGATGTTATGAGTTGTTAAATAATCATCCAGTTGTGCGGCCACCACCTTCTCAATAACCTTTCCCAGAAAGGGCAGGTTAGAGACAGACCTGTAGTTAGCTAGGATGTCCGGATCCAGCGAAAGATTTTTCAGGAGTGGTTTCACAACCGCCTCCATCAGGGATTCTGGAAAACTCCCCGTCACTAGAGAACAACGGACAACTTTTGCCCCAGTTCCCAAAACCAGCCTATCAAAATGAGACACAGCCTACAACAATGTTTGCCGCTTTGCGCTTTCCGCCCCTCCCCTCACTCACCGTTGTGATCTCTACAACTGCCTAGAGTGGCTCCCCGGAGAAACACCAGTCCTTTGTTCTAGGTAATTTCATTGACAACATTGTCCGCTCTGGCTCCCCTCCCGCCCTTGCCCTTCCCCTTAATCCTGGGGCCCCATCCTACCGCCTCAGGCCTGGGACAACCCAGGAACGTCTTGTTCCTAGGACCTGCACCCTCGCGGGTGATCGGTCCTTCCACATTTATGCCCCCAAACTCTGGAACTCGCTCCCTGAACTAGTCAGGGCCTCCTCCTCCCATCCAAGCTTTAAAGCCTCCCTCTGGAATTTCCTGAAACCTTCTCCCCCCTGTCCCTGTACCTCGTAACCTACTCCGTTGCCTCCTCCCTCCCGGTTTGGTGGGGGCCTCACCCTCTTCCTCACTCCCCCGCTTCTGCCCTACTTACACTTCTCCTCTAGCTCCGGCCCTGCAACCTGGTGCAGCCCCCCTGCCTTTGGCACCCCCCGCTTGCACTTACCATTGTCACAGCTACTGTTTATGCATAGTGTCTACCTTGTCCTAGAGCTAGCCTTGAAACGCCTGTTGTGTTAGGTAATTTTCTTGTCTCCTCAAACTGACTAATTGTGAACTCTACCAATCTGCGCTCTAGAGTTATTTCCTATGTTATTCTTGTATTTTTCCAGTGTATTTTCACAATTACAGAGCCACCCTTGTGATGCCTGGCTCTCCTATGGACTTTTCCTATTCTGTAACTGTTAATTGTATGATGTCTGACACCGGTAACTCTCCCGGGTCGCACCTGAAAATAGGCACATGGCTGTCTAGTGTGCTAACCCAGTTAACAAAAGCAAATAAATAAATAAATCCTAGCAAAGACCAGGCCAATTACCTCCACGTACCCCCAACAAGAGGCATGTTGGCTCTGGATCTAAACTACTATAGGTTGGCCGTAACTCCTGGACGATCTGCATAACATCCATCTGTCCAAAGTTAGACCACACAGAGTAATTGTGACCGCAAACCAGTCATCACAAGGCCCATTTGAGGGCACTGACTGGATCTCCGATCTGATAGCGGCAATCTTATTGACAAAGAACTGAGTAAACTCATTACATCTAAATTGTGAAAAGGCTCCCTGAGACTGAAAACAGGTTGGATTGCACAACCTATCAACAGTGCGGAACAGCTGAGCTGCTATGTTGGTTGCCGCAGCAATCTCCTTGGACAGGAGCTCTGCCTCCTTACAGGACGTTGCTGACAGAATCTTTATAATGGACTGACAATCTAAGTTTGTCATCTGCCAGACCAGATTTCCTCCAGTGCCACTCCAACCTTTGCCTCCTCCTCATCTCCTTCAGAGTCTCATTAAACCAAGGAGACTTCTAACAGGACACGAGGGGCGAACACGAACACATGCTACAGAGTTGAGGGCACTCATAATAGCCTTATTATAGGCCAGCACCAGCTCCCCTGGCTCCTCACATACATTCTTCATGCCCGATACCTCCATTAGACCACCTGGGGATAATCCCCTTGGGGCAGTACTGGACCATCTCCGTAGTGGCAGGTCTATTAAGGGGTGTCTCAAACCTGACCCTGACAGTATAGTGGTCAGACCAACTCACTGGCTACACCACCAGATCACAGAAAGTGCTCAGTGGGAGGATTAGATAACATGGCAGGGCAAAAATCACCGGACTGAAAATGCCAACCATGATATGACACTGAGAATGGTACACGTAGGGACCCAAGGAGGTCATTATCGGATTAGATCTGGGTCATACTGGACAGATAAAAGACCCATATAGGGGAGCAGTGTCCGTACACAGTATGTATAGAATGCTACATACATGACAGAGAGCATAAAATGGACCCTGGTAATAGTGGACCAATGTATGCTGGACCGCTAAATCAAGCACAAACATCAAAAACCAAATAAGCAACCTATACCTTAATAAAGTGGTAAAGGAGAGCACAAGAACCAACCACAAAACCAGCACCCTTATAGACTGGGTCCTTACGACCCACCCAGAAAGGCTCACTGAAGCCATAGTGTTGCCCGATTTATTTATGTATGTATGTATGTCTTTGGTAACCGGGTAAGTGAGCTGATCTGAAGGACCGTCTTCAGTCATGACCCAGGCCACAAAGTGGCATAACATAAGTCAAAAGCAGTAAATACAGTAACATGGGATGAACACGCCTCAACATGAGGTGATGAAGCAAAATGTACAGTAAAAATCTGGTTTTACAAACAACGTAGCAATAGTACAATTAAATGATGTCTTAAGCGACCACTCCTCCAATACTGCGCTCATGATCCACCTAATTAAAAAAGGCCCCTCCCGCCAGCACCACTTATAGTAGAGTAATAATGAAGGGAGCAGATGGGAATTTTCAACACCAATTGGCCCAAACTGATTGGAGCTACTTGAACACCATGCCCTCCACTGACCAGGCCCTGGACTTCTTTGTAAATGCAGTTGCAGACAAATTCGCACCTTTTAACATGGAAACATAGAAGTTGACAGCAGAAGGAGACCGCTAGGTCCATCTAGTCTGCCCATTTGTTTCATACCTATTTTGACACTCTAATTGCCCTTTGTAGTCAGGGCTCCCTTGTGTTTATCCCATGCAATCTTGAATCCCCCGTGCTGACCCCCACAACCTCTTGGGGCAGGCTGTTCCAGGCGCCCACCACTCTTTCTGTGAAGAAAACTTCCTGCTGTTGGTAGAGAACCTCCCTCCTTGCAGCCTGAGGTCATGTTCCTGGTCCTAGAGCCCTTCCTGAAGTGAAAAAGTTCCTGTGCCTGTACCTTGTTAATGCCTTTTATGTACTTGTTTCAATCATGTCTCCCCCAACTCCAGGGAGTACATATTCAGTTCCCAAGTCTTTTCCTCAGAGGACATGTACTGCACACCCGAATCATTTTTGTCACCTTTCTCTGTATTGTTTCTACCTAGTCAACATCCTTCCTGAGGTGAGGCCTCCCCAGAACTGGACTCCATATTCCAAGTAAGGCCTAACCAGCGATCTATACAGGGGTAGTACCACCTCTTTCCTCCTGCTCGTGATTCCCTTCCCAATGCAGCCCAGCATTCTGTTGGCCTTCAATGTTGCCTTCTCACACTGCTTACTAACTTTCAAGTAGTCTGAGATTATGATTCCCAGATCTCTTTCCTGGTTTGAGGCCGCCAGTCTTTCACCTCCTAGGTAATGGTCTTGAGAGGGATCTCAGCAGACTGGGTCACACCACCCCTCCTTGCACACAAGGACCAGGGATAACCTTTGGCATAAGGCCAGGGCCTCCGACTTGCCAACACATTTGCAGGAATACAGAGCTGCTAGAAACTGATATACTAGACTAATCAGACAGGCAAAGGCCTCTTACTTTATGGAACAACAAATAAATACATGGGGCAAGGGGAAAGCCTTCTAGGACTGACTACACAAACTGTTAGGGAAGAAAGGCAAATCCTCCCCAACAATGCTTAGCATGAATGGCTAAGTCACTATGAACCCTGCTGAGATTGCCAACACTTTCAAAGTCAATGCTTTTCTCTAGCATACAGAAAAGAAACAAGGTCCCCCCCCCTTACCATCTTCAACGCAACGGGAGTTGCCCTAGACACCAGGTTGACACATTTAAGTACCTGGGCATTACAACTGTCCAATCTACTCACCTTTGCTCCTCACGTCGATCAGCTGGTATGCAAGATCAACAGGAAACTTGGGGCACTCTATAGGCAGAGGCACAAATTTACCACAGAGGCCAAAAGGGTGGCTTGTCACTAGCTCCATCCTCCCAATGGTCAATTACGACATTCTGGTCTACGGGGCTGCCTCAGAAACAGTTATTACCAGGGTCAAGATGACTGTGAACAAAGCATGTCAGTTTCTCTTTGGAGCAGCCAAAACCACCCACACGTGTGCACTGTATATCCTCACAAACTGGCTACCCCTTACTAGCAGGATAAAATACCAAACCTGCCTGATGGGAGTGAAAGCACTCCTGGGCCTCACCTCCCCCGGGATACAAACTCTCCTAATCCCCTCACAGAATGCCTGTGCCACCAAGTGCTCAACCTACGGTTACCTCTCTGTCCCACACTGCAGAACAAACCAGGCCATCCACCCTTTCCAGACCAGGGCCCCTCACTGGTTAAATGACCAGGATATTGACGTGACACTCCAGGGGCTCTCGAGAATTTAAGATTTAAGAATTTAAGATTTAAGAATGCATGGGATAGACATAAAGGAATTCTGGAGGTCAGGGGTAAGGGGCAACAGACTTCCTGGAAAACATAAACTGAACTTACAAACTTAAATGGGCAGACTGGGTGGGCCATAGGCCCTTATCTGCTGACACTGTCTATGTATCTATGTATGTATCTATGAGAATTGAAGAATTCAAAAGAGAACTACTGAGGGCACTCATGCCTGGCCCATGCAGTTGTCCCCAACAACCCCCCCCCGATCTGTCAGAACTGATGGCTTTTATGCCCAACATGCCTTGACATGTGTTTCTCTGACAACACCAACACTGGGTTGCCTCTCTCCTGCCTGTTGCCCATTGTAACCTACCTTCCGTTTATACCCTGAACTACTATTCTCTTTTAAACTGACAGAACTGATGTAAATGAATACTAGCCCCGCTCTTGCTTGCTGCAAACTGTAAACTACCGGCTGTATACTGTGGTTCAGTTAATTTATTTTTAACTAGAAGTCTAAAACTTCCAGGATTTCAAATCTGGAAGTCATTCCAATTTTTTGGAAGTCAAAATACTTCCAGGATCCCACTTTTGGAAGTCAGTATCCTAGGATGGACAAATTTATGGGTGTTAACATAATAAATTAGTGGTAAAATACATTTTCTTTCAGAAAAATCCATCATTTCTGACTTCCGTGCCTGCAATTTGGGAAGTCATTTAGTTTCTGGTTTTACATGTGGAAGTCAATGACTTCCTCCCTCTTTATTTTGGAAGTGTTTGCCTTATTTTTGGAAGTCAGATACTCCCAGAGATAGAGTTAACTGAAGCCCTGGTTATAGACCCTTAACTGTCAATATTGTAGCCTACCTTTTGCACATACCCTTAACTGTTCCATCTCCTTGAAACTGACAAGGAACCACTATAAATGAGCAGTAATGTTCAAAGGCATTTATCCAATTTAATAAAATAAAGTACAAACCTATACCATTCTGCATTTAAAACTGTTAACTATCAATACATACACCAGTACTTTATTAAAAATGACCAAAATAAAAAATATTTTTTTCCAGTTGCTGGTAAAACCCAAAAATGAACTTCAAAAACACTGGAAAAAGTACTGGTTTTCAAGGTCATGAAAATGGAATTTAACTTTTTCAGTCACCGGAAATCAGTGGCCCCGTTTTTGCTTTGTCCTTTAAAAAAACATTTTGTTACTTATTTTATAATAAATGATTCAGATTAAGTTGCTACTGGCAATTGCTGAAATCCTTTCCTTCAGGGTTACTTTTTGACTTTACATGCTGGATTGACACTGTGGATGTATTAGGAGGGTGCTGGCACACATTTCGGATGGTAATCGGCACATAACCAAGTGAGGGTTTATATCCGGACACCCAGCCCCTATGAATGAGGGATAACTGAATGTAAAGCAGAGTCCCATATAGCATAATATATGCTATATGGCTAGACACACACTTACATAATATATATGTATACACACACACACACACACACACACACACACACACACACACACACATATATATATATATATAATATATAGCATTAATCACAGACAGGGAAGATTCGAGGAATTAATGCATGGTTGGGGTGCACGAGGTCGCAAGCTGAGGGCTTCCCACCACCCAACCATGCATTAATTCCTGGGATATGCCCTCCTGTCGAGGTGATTAATGCACTTGTAATATGGAAGTGCTACAGAAATTGACTGCCAACATTATTATTTAAAACGGAAACAGAGACACATTTTTGTTTGAGTTACTGTATGCTACTCAGCGCCATATGTTTTTGGACATCTAAGATCAGTTCATATTGTGCCTGCTACGAGTTCAACATTTAGATTGTTGCTCTGTACTGTCATTCAGCCCATGTCTCACTGTCGGGTAAGACGCCGTTTGCGCTGCTGCTCGAAACCGCATAACTATCGTCACGGCTGAGTGAGTAACTGGAAAATTTCTCTGTGTGCTCAGGTAGCGCTTTTCGTGTGGACAGTATTTGTACTACAAAATGCAGCGGTCATTTCTAGGGAATTAATGACTGCTTCATTTTGTACCCCCAGGTGTGTTTCCACCTATCATTGTGCCAGATTCACGGCACACATTATTTGCCATGTTGCACACACACACACACACACACACACACACACACACACACACACACACACTCACTCTGTATGTCACAATAGCAGTCTAACCTGTTACTGATTGTATATAATTTTGTTATAATTATATGTTTTTGAATTTCTGCTTGTGAAACATGGCAGTCAGCAAAGCATCATGGAACCCTGGATTTTCAAAAATTTAAAGTTAGCGCTTTCCTTCCACTCAGAGAGCGAACAGTATAAGACACTGACACATGCCTAATAAAACCTGTATGGAAATCATAAAATCATAAGTCACATTCTCCGAGAGTTTTTGCTTTGAAATGAAAATATTGCCTTTTCTTCTCCCCCCACTTTCCTTTTTATCCCACCTTACTGCCCCCTCGTTCCACTCCTTCAGACCTCTGATCATCCCTGCAGATCCCTCCCAGAGGATCTGCCCCTGGAGTGCCAGGCTTACTCCTTTATCCTCCTACCTTACTCCTTCTCCTTGGAGTGCCTGCACAACAGGGTCTGTCCTGTGGGTAGGTGATCCGAGGTGGATCGTCGTCTTGGCCCAGAGGGAGTTATTTTTCGTTTTTCTCCCCTTAATCCCTCATTCCCCTGAGGGCGTTGGCACACAGGACTGATGTCCAGTCATACGGCATGCTAGCAAGCACAGCATAGACAAATGCCCATAACATCCTCCCCTCACCGACTCTCGAAGAGCCGCCTGTGCATGGATGCCCGTGCTTCAATCGGCACAGGTGCATTGGGTGTACGAGACACCCCAGGATCCCAGCCCTGGAGGAGGCGAGCATCCACTGGGACACTCACCTCTCCTCCGACTTCTGAGTCCATTCCCAAACCTGTCGCTATGCAGTAAGGTGGCGCCCAGCGCCCAACCCTCGGCGCCACCAGGCCGGCCAAAATATTGCCTTTTTATGAGATGACAAAAGAGAGAATGCTTCCTAGTCTGTCTACGTCAAAAATCTCACAATGTTGTGAAACAGTTCATCAGGATGTTTTTCTGAAACACCAAAGGGGGTAATTCTAAACCAGCCATAAACCATGTTCTGTGATTCACATGGGAGAAAACAAGACTTTTTTTTTTTTGGTTAACAATTGGAATATTTGGCCTTGTGCAGTGGCATGTGACTAATTCAGTATGCAGGAATGAATGCAACCTCACACTAGCAGCTCAGAGCTGTAACACCACAAGGAGGGAGGGACATCCTGGCCTCTTTGACATTGGTGAAGCTTGGCTGAAAGGACAGACACTCGTTCTGAATGTGGAAGGGACAATTTTGTTCCTGGACTCAAAGAGAAGCACTTCTGCCAAAATAGGTAATTTCAGCACCATTATTTACCAACTGAAACTGGGGTAGGATTAGTTATTCAGTACAAGGTGGTTTGTTTATAATTGTCCATTTATTTTCTGACTGTACCCTTAGGCCCTGATATTCCGACTGCGCCAGGCAGTGGCACAAGCCTGGGGCAGCACAACTGGGATGCACCGGTGCCAGGGCCAGGTTATATGCTTGGTGATGCGCCATGGCACAGCCCTGCTGAATATCGCAAGGTCAGTGCACATACTGCGCATGGCACAGTGGCACTGCACCAGTGCAAGCCACAGATAGGGAGCACAGGGATGCACCAGCGCAAGTGCAGTTGCGCTAGGTGCATCACCCGTGATATTCAGCAGGGGGCATGCAAATGAGGCCATAAAATATGCAAGGTGAAAATGGGGCCATTTGCATGTCATTATGGCCCCATTTGCATGCCTTGTGCAGGGCAGCCTGGCAACTTGCGCCTGGCACCCTGCACAGCATGACGTGTGCAGTGGGGATCCTGGACATCCCTGCCCATAGCAGCGATTGCGTAAATGTACAACAAACAATCCCTGGTGGTCTAGTGGTCCCCCTCCCACCCAATCCCCTGAGAAATGTAAAATGGCCGTCCCTGGTGGTCTAGTGGAACCCCAGCGTCTGTTGCGCGATCAGGGTATTCTCTATGAAATAACTGCCCTGATGATCCAGTGGCACCCCACCTACGAACTCCTTGCCCACACCGCCATTGGTAGGCGTGCAGAACCCCCTGCCCACCGATTACAGGTACTATATGAGGCAATAAGCTCTATTGTCCTCAGTAATGGGCTTGTAGAGCAGCAGCTAGACAGTCCCAAATATGCGCTCTATATTTGGGACTGTCTAGTACAGTATGCCCTGCAAGCCCGTTAGTCCACACTGGGGACCAATGGGCTTACAGCCCATACTGTAATTTGGCGGCGGCCGGGCGGTATGCAGGCGGTTGCAGCCGCCACCGGCGATGGGGGTGGGGGAAACGGGTGGCAAGGAGTTCGCCGTGGGTGGGAGGGCCACTAGACTACCAGGGACAGGGTTTACTGCAGCTACAGCGATCGTGGGCAACTGGTGTGGGGGGATTCCACTTGACCATCAGGGTTGTGTGTGTGCTTGCCGACGGTGTTCTGGGTGGGCGGGTGGCCACCCATGGCTGGGCTGCTGTGCTGCACCCTGCAATACTGCTGCCCGCATCTGGGTGGCCAGGAGTTGTTCCAACTTTTCAGGGGCTCAACTTTGAGCCCCCATGTGGCGCAGAATGCAGGTTGTGCCAGCATATGCGCCCACGCATCCCGGCTGAATATCAGGATGCCGCATATGCATGGCACTTCTTGCATCTGCGCCGCGATACATTATCACTGCATCCCGTATCGATTTGCGCTGCGCCAAACAGCCTTCTCAATATCCCACAGGGGCGCAATGCGGTGTTGCGCCAGGCGCAACCCCTTTGAATATCCGGGCCTTAATGTACATATGTTCTGTGTTTTGCATTTTATCTACTATTTTTAATTTTAGTAAACTTTGTTTTTCCTTAAAACGCTGCCTGAGACATGCTCATTTGTGTGTGAATGGTGGAACAGTCTTAATATTCTAACACAGCTGTTAAATGCTTGTGTCACCTTAGGCAGCCACGCTAAGAAGGATCTGTGTAAAGATCCAGCAAGCCACGGCACTCACCTCAGCACACAAAAATAGGCAGGAAGCAGTAATATGATATAAAATCACATACATCCTTTACTTGTAAAAGCAGCATAGAAAATACAGATAAAGACAGCACATTTTCTTCTCACGTTTCCCCCAATCGTGGGCTGTTACAAGTAAAGGATGTATGTGATTTATATATTACTGCTTCCTGCCTATTTGTGTGTGCCGAGGTAAGTGCCGTGGCTTTTTTTCTGAATTGGTCTTCAACAGTCAGAGAGCACCCTTCACCTTTGAGCGGCTTTGTCTACTAGAGATAAAGATCCTGCAAGGTAAGAATACCCGAGTCTCACTGAGTCAGAAGGGGGGGGGGGGGAAATGTGTGAACCAGATTGGTTGTATGCCCGCTGGGTCTAGTACTGTGCTGCTTTCCCCGAAGAGAGTGGGATACTTGGACTGGTTACTTGGGTGTGCTGGCTAAGAAGGGTTCATAACTGATCCCAGGACTCGAGACTGGTAGTTTGCTCGGACCCAAAACAAACAGGAGGGTGTTCCCGTTTGTCCTCTGTTCACGAATCGCACTTAAAAGGTTAGGCGCTGTGGTAGCGGAGGCCCTGACCCCAGAATTGGGTTTGTGATACTGTACAGTATATAGAGAGACAGACACACACACACACACACACACACACACACACACACACACACACACACACACACACACATACCTATACACACACACACACACACACACACACCTACCCAACAATCTACTTCACTCTTTCCCTTTAGAACAATGTCTCCACTGTCTGCCCCTCCTAAAAGGAGTCTCTGACTCAAAGGTTTATAATTCCGGTTTGTTCTAAATAAATAAATTAAAAAAAAAAAAAATAAATAATTTTTATAAAATGGGTAGGAAAAATCATCTCTGCTGGTTGGTTGAAACACATCACATGACCGTGCATATATCAGAGCATGACTGCACTCCTGCACTTTCACCCCCCTCTAAAACAAATTTTGCCATTTTATAAGATAGATAACCCACTCTAGGGTGTGCAGTCGCGCGCTGATATACGCACACCTTGGGTGGTTGACGCACAAGGAGTGCGTATATCAGAGCGCAACCGCACACCTTCGAGTGGGTTATCTATTACACACACACCCCACACACACCCACCACACCCACACACACACACTGTATATACATACATGTCTATATAAAAAAAATATGGGATACATGTTGGGCAGGAATGTGATATGGAAAATATTTTCACTCCTGCAGAATGACCTTTGGATATTCACGAGTGGCGAAGCCACAAGTGAGTATCCAGAGGTCACTCTGCAAGTGTGAAAATATTTTCCATAGCACACGATCTGCACATCATGCTCCCAGGTCACTCCTGTAAAAAAGCTTTCAACTTAGTGTGCTATACCTGGTTAAACAACTAAATAATAAAAAAAAACTTATGCAATAGGGTTTCCAGAACTACTTTTTTTTTTTTTTTTTTTTTTTATTTCAGTTTATCTTGTGGAATAAACACAGAAGTCATAGGACAAAAAAATGAAAATTCTGCTAAAAAAGCTGAAACACTGTCTTGATATTTGGGATGAGGCAAGCTATATTCCTTGGTAGTCGAGGTATTTGTGGATGTGGAAGGCTTCGCTCTTTTTGGCTTCTTTTTCAGTCTGAAACTCAGGCTGCCGTTTGCCTGCTTCGGGGGTTTCATAGAGTGCATAAGAAGTGAAAGAGGGAATTACAGGTGCAGGTGTGACAGGTGAGCTACATTCTTGTCATTAACTTCATGAAAGTAAGCCGGCCTGGCCCGGTGGTGCGGAGGGTTGAGGCGCTGGACACCACACCTCACGCCACGCTGGTGACCTGGGTTCAGGAACAACCTCGGGCCACCGGGTGTTGGCAGGGGCAGGAGAGGATTAAGCGTCCGTAGGACTGCTCTCCTCTCTTTGGGGGGATACAATCTTTCACAGCTTGTGCGACCTCTGCTGGTGGATGGGGGTCGTGCATTGCAGAGACTACAACAATGGGCGTATAGGAACTACGGCAGACGTCCTGTGGGCAGGGGTTGGAGTGCGCCCATCGTGCACTGGACATCACTGCACATCTGAGCTCCCAGGAACCAAGGAGATGTGGAAAAAACCCTGGCACCTGGGTAGGGGAAGGCCTGCCCACCTGACCCTTTCACATTCATAGTCGGGTCCGCCCCGTCTGTCTCCGAATCCTCCATCCCCCTGGTGGCAACTTGGCACTTAGAACACCAGAGGAGTTGGCGGCCCTTACCCAGGGGGCTCAGAGCCGGGTAGTCGAATGCCGGAGAGAAACTGGAGGATGCCCAGAGTCTGAGGTAGGACACTGAGGGTCTCAGACTGAGTGGGAGAGTGGGTTAGGATCTGGGGCAGAGCTGGAGAGAGACCTATGGGACCAGTGAAAGGAGTAAAGAAAGTATACAACTTAGACAGGAATTGCACAGGTCTGTCTTGTAAACTGGACTTTTTGTCCAAATGACATGTATTACCTGTATAAAAATAAAATTTTAACCTACCTATACAAAAAAAAAAAAAAAACTTCATTAAAGCAATTCAATCACTTAGAATCTAAGTGCTGCTGGGTGAGATCAGCACAGTTGAAATAAATGCAGATTATCTCACTGAGAAAGCTATATAGAAGTGACCTTTACACTGTGTGACATCTACAAGTGATCTTTGCACTGTGTGTATAAATGTAAGCTTTTGTCACAGTGTAGATATCAGTACTTTGTGTTCCTGCAGGGTGGAGATGGAGATATGTATTTTATTCCACTGCATATCACTTCACCCTATATTTCATACATAATATATATATATATATATATATATATATATATATATATATATATATATATATATATATATATATATATATATATATATATATATATATATATATATATACATACACACACACACACACACACACACACACACACACATATACATATACATATACACATACATATACACATACATATATATATACACACACACACACACACACACATATATATATATATATATATATATATATATATATATATATACATACATACACATATATATAATATATATATACATACACACACACACACACACACACACACACACACCCCTATACATCTCCGAACCGTCCTGTGGAATTCGCTTCCTCTATCAGTAAGGGAGGCCCCTTCAGTTGAAGCATTCAAGGCCCGCCTCAAGACCTTCTTATTCAGACAGGCATTCCCAGACACGGTCTTTTAGACAGCCTTTTAGATATTGTCCTCTAGATAGTGCGACAGAATGGCCCCTTCAGGAATTTATTGCTAGGCCAGGCCTCCTGTTTTTAAATGGTCTGCTTTTAACTACAGCATCCGTCGATGTTTTGCATTTTAATTACTGTATTTTTAACTGTCTTTTTTTTTTTTAAATTGTACGGCATCCAGAGCTTCTGGGATTGCACACCTGGAAAAATAAAATGTGCCTTGCCTTGCCATAATATACAAGCTATACAAGGGAGAACAGGTATTTCTGCTCAGTCTTTACTAAGGAAGAGGGGGGTAATGGGTCTGAAGGGAGTACAAGGGGTGAGAATGGTGCAGAAATGGACACAAGTCCCTTTACACGAGAAAGGGTCCTGAAGGAACTGGAAGTAATAAGAGTTGACAAAGCAATGGGGCCAGATGGGGTGCACCCCAGGGTCCTTAAAGAACTAAGAGAGGTGGTGGCTGAACCTCTGGCTATCCTGTTCAGCCAATCACTGGAAACAGGGGAGGTACCCAAAGACTGGAGGACAGCAGATGTAGTCCCCTTATACAAAAGTGGGAACAAAGAGGAAGCAGGGAACTACAGACCAGTCAGCCTCACCTCGGTAGTGGGAAAGATCATGGAAGCACTACTGAAGGAGAGATTGGTGGAACATCTGGTTGTCAATGGACTACAGGACCCAAGGCAGCATGGTTTCACCAGGGGGAGGTCATGTCAGACCAACCTCATTGAATTTTTTGACTGGGTGACTAGGGAGGTGGATCAGGGGAGGGCAGTGGACATGGCCTATCTGGACTTCAGCAGGCCTTTGACACTGTGCCACATAGAAGACTATTACACAAACTGGGGAATATGGTGTGGGCAGGACAGTAGTGTGGTGGGTAGGTAACTGGCTGGGTGGCAGGACACAGAGGGTGGTGGTAAATGGCTGTCACTCCACAGAGTGAAGAGTGACCAGTGGGGTACCACAGGGATCAGTGCTGGGACCGGTCCTATTCAACATCTTCATCAGTGACATTGCACATGATATAGAAGGCAGAATTTCACTGTTCGCTGATGACACAAAGCTCTGTAACAGAGTAGACACACCAGAGGGTGTAGACAGAATGAGAAGGGACCTGCAGAAACTTGAAGAATGGTCAAGGGTTTGGCAGTTGAAATTCAATGCAAAGAAGTGCAAGATAATGCATATGGGGCACAAAACCCTGGCACAATATATCAGTTGGGGGTGAGGATATAGCATGCACCAAGCAGGAAAGGGATCTTGGGTTGTCATCTCTGATGACCTCAAGGTAGGGAAACAGTGTGACAAGGCATCAGGTAAAGCAAATAGGATTCTGGATGTATAGGCAGGGGCATCACCAGCAGGAAAAGGAGGTCATAATTCCGCTATACAAGACATCAGTGAGGCCCCACCTGAGTACAGTGTACAGTTCTGGAGACCATACTTACGTAAGGACATAGACAGGGTAGAGAAGGTTCAGAGGAGGGCAACAAAGATGGTGCATGGGTTGCATCACAAATCCTATGAAGACAGGTTGAAGGAACTGAACATGTACTCCCTGGAGGAGAGGAGGGAGAGAGGGGATATGATAGAGACATACAAGTATCTCACAGGGAGGAACAGGGTGCAGGAAAACACTATTTTTAAGCGAAAAAGATGTTTCAGGACTAGAGGGCATGGGATGAAGTTGGAGGGAGGACGATTCAGAGGAAACATGAGAAAGAATTTCTTCACTGAACGGGTGGTGGACAAGTGGAACACCCTGCCAGAGGAAGTGGTGGGGGCTGAAACAATCACGGGATTTAAGAATGCATGGGATAGACATAAAGGAATTCTAGAGGTCAGGGGTAAGGGGAAATAGACTTCTAGGAAAACAAACTGAACTTACAAGCTCAAATGGGCAGACTAGGTGGGCCATAGGCCCTTATCTGCCGACACTGTCTATGTATCTATGTATCTATGAGAAAAAAAAAAAAAAAAGCTCCACTTCCATTTGCTATCCCATTTTTAAAACGGATTTAATTCTTTTACAGTCACCATGAATTGAATATACCAACATTTCATGGCGATTACCACTCCGACAAGGAGAACGGTGGTCACCCATCGCTCTTTCTTAGATCTCAAACACTCCTGCTTCTGGAGGTTATGCTCTTGTTTTGCAAATCAGCCAATGGGCTCCTGTTCATGGTCTTTCCCAGTTTACAGGGGCACCAACTCGCACTGAACTGAGGGACAACACTGCACCAAGATGTTTATTGTATTCACAGTGGGCACTGCACAGACAGCAGCTGCGTTAGCCCCATGTTTCAGTTCAGGCATGATATACAATGAAAATAATACAGTCTTACTGGTATTTTTCCCAGAAATAGAACATTAGTAGAAAAAAAAAAAAAATAAGACACTCTGTATGAGTTTTTCCCGCTAACAACTACTGCTGCTTTAACTAGTTCAATATCAAACAGCACTTCCTGTATCTAACCCCTTGAACAAGGCTAAAACAGGAAACTATTTCCAACTCTCCTTACTAGTCTGGAAGGGGGCACAGGAGGTGCCATTTTACAAAGTGGGGGAGAGACCCTGGAAACTACCGCCCAGAAAGTAGGCAAGCTGATGGAAACCCCATTAAGGAAATACTAGTAAGACACCTAGAGGAGAAGGGCTAAGTGACAACAACCAACATGGGTTCATAGGGGGTAGGTCTTGTCAGACCAACCTGGTAGAATTCTTTTGAGGATGTAATGGAGGTGTATGATCAAGGGGGGGTGGTGGATGTGGCCTACCTGGATTTCAGGAAGGCGTTCGATTCCATCCCCCACAGAAGGTTGGTAAACAAGTTAGCCAGCTTGGGAGTGGGGGGCAAAGCTTACAAAGTGGGTGGAGGACTGGCTGGGAAGAAGGACTCAGAGTAGCAGTTAATGGAAAGTACTCCAGGGAACTAGGGGTAAAGAGTGGGTACCACAGGGATCAGTGCTGGGTCCAGTATTGTTCAATTTGTATGTGGGGGAATTTAGCGGAGTGTCTAAATGGAAAAGCGTGCCTGTTCGCGGATGACACGAAAGTCTGTAACAGGACAGACATGCCGGAGGGGGTGGAGAAAATGCAGCAAGATCTAGCCAGGCTTTAGGAGTGGGCAGAAAGGTGGCAACTGGAATTCAATTTGAAGTGCAAAATAATACACATAGGGCGAAATAATCCAAGAGCAAATTACTGCCTAGGAAGTGAGCCACTGCAGGTCATGGAGCAAGAAAAGGACCTGGGAATTTGGATCACTGACACATTTAAGGTTAGAAACCAGTGTGAAAGGGCAGCGAGTAAGGCAACAAAAATGTTGGCGTGCATTGGGAGGGGTTTCGCTAGTAGGAGGAGGAAAGTAATCATGCCACTGTATAAGACACTGGTTAGACCACAGTTGGAGTATGGAGTACAATTCTGGAGGCCCCATTTACGAGGAGACAAGGATAGGCTAGAGAGGGTACAGAGAAGGGTGACTAAAATGATCCAGGGGCTGAGAGAGGGACCATATGGGGAGAGGTTGGAAGAGCTTGGCCTATATACACTGGAGATGAGAAGGGATAGGGGGGACATGGTGGAAACTTTCAAATACATGAAGGGAGTGAATAAGGTTAAAGGGACTAGCATCTTCAGACTGAGTGAAAAAAAACCACCAGGGGTCATGCGCTCAAGCTGGAGGGAGCAGACTCTCGAGGAGATACAAAGTGAGTCACTTCTCTACAAAGGTGGTAGGAGGCCATGGAATAGAGTTGCGAAATGGGTAGTGGAGGTGGATACAGTGGAGAAATTCAAAGGGCATGAGATACCTACATGGGGCGAGGCAGGGATGGAGAAAGGGGGGGGGATAAAAGGGAGGGGGAGGTGGGCTATCATGTTTCGAGCAGACTCGATGGGCTGTATGGTCCTTTTCTGCTGGCAGGTTTCTATGTTACTATGGTTCTAGATGAGATGAATAACATATCAAAATACATACATAAATACCGTAATATAAAATTAGATCAGCGGCATACTAAAACAGCATTGGTCAGTCTACTGCTCGGACTACTTCGCTCTGGAAGGCCAGGGCAAAAAGATGAGCCTTGAGACCCCTTTTGAAAGCCTCGAATGATTGGGCCTTCCTAAGAGATGAGGAAGAGAGTGCTGTAGTAAGTGCGGCAAACACCAACATAGAGGTGTCGATAGGGAGAAGGGCAGGGGTAAATGGAGAAAGTGACAAAGGCAAGGACAGGGATGGGGCAAAAGGGAGTAAGGCCATCAGGAAATGGAGGGTAATGAGTACCAATGCCCGTAGTCTGGGCAACAAGCTCCCTGAGCTGGTGGCCTTGATGGAAAAGGGATACCTGGATATTGTAGCAGTCACAGAAACATGGTACACAGAGAACCATGACTGGGATGTTAACATACCAGGATACATAACCTACAGGAGAGACAAGCACGGAAGAAGAGGGGGAGGAGTAGCTCTCTATGTAAAGGAAGGGATAAAAGCAACTGAACAAAAGAGTAAACAGGGAAGAGAGGAGGCACTGTGGGTCACCTTGGAGACTGGAAAGGGCACCACAATCCGCACAGGGGTTGTGTACAGACCCCCATGTCAGGGGGAGGGAATGGACAAGGATATGATAGAAGGCATTCTTAGAATGGCAGAGAAAGGGGAGATACTGTTGATGGGAGACCCGAATATGCCAGATGTTAACTGGAGCACATTTGCTGCAGCCACATCCAAGAGCATGGCCATTCTTGATGCCCTACAGGTGGCAGGTCTCAGACAGCTAGTTTCGAACCCACTCATGAGGGAGCAATCCTAGACCTCAGACTCACAAACGGGGCAGTGAGAGGATCTCAGATCTAGAAGTGGTTGCCATCTGGGGACAAGTGACCATCAAACAGTGTGGTTCATGTTAACTCAGCTAAGAGTCAAGCCACACAAAGTGAGGGCACTGGACTTTAGGAGGGCTGACTTTGCAGATGGGAGAGTGCCTCAGAAAAGCACTAGCAAACAGGCTTGAAGGAGGTGTGGAGCAACAATGGGAAATCATCAAAACTGCCATCACAGAGGCGTGTGTGAAGCAAATAAACAAATCAAAATGAAAGAAAAAGCCACTATGGTTCTCAAAAGAGGTGGCTGTGAAAGTCAGGAAGAAAAAGATAGCATTCCGGAAGTATAAGGAAACACAGAAGGAGCAGGACAGAGAGCTGAACCAGTTAAGGCAGAAGGAAGCAGGGAGGGAAGTCAGAATAGCAAAGGCCCAAACTGAGGAAAAGAAAGATAGCCAACTCAGTTAAGAAGGGGATAAAACCTTTATAGGTACATCAGCGAGTGAGAAAGACAAAGGGAGGGATAGTGAGGCTGAATAGAATGAACGTGGTGGTGGCAGAGGGGACAGTGAAAAGCAGGATACTGAATGAATATTTCTGCTCAGTATTCACAAAAGAGGAGGGGAAGTGCCTAATCCAATTAACAGAAGCACTTGATTTGGGGTCTGATCCAGTCCTTTCACAGAAGAAAGGGTTCTGCAAGAACTCCTAAAACTGAAGGTAGACAAAGCAATGGGTCCTGATGAAATTCACCCCAGAATTCTAAAAGAATTAAGGAAGGAACTAGTGAAACCACTGGCTACTCTTTTAATAAATCATGGGAGGATGGTGTAGTACCAGAGGACTGGAGGAAGGCAGATGTATTCCCTTCACAAAAGTGGGACCAAGACAGAGGCAGGAAACTATAGACCTGTCAGTCTGACCTCTGTGGTAGGGAAAGTGATGGAGTCACTTCTGAAGGAAATAATAGTTGAGTACCTAGAGGCCAGTGGGCACAGGACCCAAGGCAGCATGGGTTCACAGCAGGGAAGGTCATGTCAGATGAATCTAATAGATTTCTTTGACTGGGTGACCAAAGTAGTAGACCAGGGAGGGGCTGTGGACATGGCCTACCTAGACTTTAGCAAGGCATTTGACACAGTCCCACACAAAAGATTAATAGTCAAATTAACCAGCCTGGGAGTGGGTCCCAGGGTGGTAGCCTGGGTAAAACACTGGCTGCACAACAGGACACAGAAGGTAATTGTAAATGGAGTCCACTCTGAAGAAACAGAGGTTACTAGTGGGCACCGAGGGTTCAGATTGGTCCAGTCCTTTTAATGTCTTCATCAGTGACATTGCAGAGGGACTGAAGGAAACGATGCCTTTTGCAGATGACACAAAGATCTACAACAGGGTTGATACACAAGGAGGCGTGGAAAGGATGAAAAGGACTTGGCAAGGTTGGAGGAATAGTCAGAAGTATGGCAGCTAGGATTCAATGCAAGAAGTGCAAAATAATGCACCTGGGAAACAAGAACCCAGGGGAAGAATACACAATGGGTGGGAGGTAGTAACAACAAAAAAGGAAAGGGACCTGGGGTAATCATATCAGATGACCTTAAGGTTAGCAAGCAATGTGAGAAGGCAGTAGGGAGGGCTGGGGGTATACTGGGATGTATAGGGAGAGGCATCAGCAGCAGAAAACAGGAAGTTGTTATCCCTCTGTACAGACAGTTGGTGAGACCCCATCTGGAGTACTGTGTGCAGTTCTGGAGACCCCATCTCCACAAGGGCATAGACTGGATAGAGGTAGTCCAGAGGAGGGCAACTAAAATGGTGTAGGGTCTGCAAGAGAAGCCGTATGAGGAGAGACTAAAGGAGCTTAATATGTATACTCTTGAGGAAAGAAGGGAGAGGGGGCACATGATAGAAACTTTTAAGTACCTCAGTGGAATCAACAAAGTCCAAGAGGGTAGCATCTTTCAGAAAGAGAGACGGCAAGAACAAGAGGACACAATTTAAAGATAGAAGGAGGGCGTTCAGGGGCAATGTGAGGAAGTATTATTTCACAGAGAGGGTAGTGATGCATGGAACAGCATTCCTGAGGAGGTTGTGGGGTCTAAACTGGGAGAATTCAAGAATGCATGGGACAGACATAAGGCAATTCTTGTGGGGTAGGAAGAAATAGGCTGTTGGTTAACTAGGATCTGCGCCCTATCCTGTAGGTAGGGAAATGGGCAGACTAGATGGGCCAAGCAGTCCTTATCTGCCGTCAAAGTCTATGTTTCTATGAGAGTTCCACAGGACCCGACCCGCAACACTAAAAGCCCTGCCACCGGAAGTTCTCAGCCTGGTCCTGGGAACCTCAAGGAGGCCCCTGGTTATGGAGTGGAGGGAGTGGGCCATGGTGCAGGGTGTTAGGAGTTCAACCAGGTAGTCAAGAAAAACCCAACTAATGTAAATCTGACTTAGCACAAAGGTTTTTTATACCTCTGTGGTATGTACTACTGTACAACAGAACTTTCTGTTTTTTCTCCAAAAAAGACCCATATAGGGATGTTTAAGTTTCAAGATCCATTCAACTTAATTATGGTACTCAGTGGACTTTGGTCAGCCTGAACTGCAAGAGCCCTCTACAGTTCAGAGCTTGCACTTTCAGCATCTTGCACGCTATGTGACTGATGTGTGACATCATGATGTCACCTAGTGGCGCATCTGCAATGTACAGACACCAGGAACAGCAAGCTGCTCATAAGGAAAGAGGGTTAGAATGCCAGCCAGCATGGCGTACAGAACTTATTCATGAAAGAGACCCAAAGATGCATAGATATATAGACACTGTTGGCAGATAAGGGCCTATGGCCCACCCAGTATGCCCATTTAAGCTTGTAAGTTCACTTTATGTTTTTCTAGAAGTCTGCTGCCCCTTACCCCTGACCTCCAGAATTCCCTCATGTCTATCCCATGCATTCTTAAATCCCTTTCTGTGAAAAAATTATTCCTCACATTTCCTCTGAATTTCCCTTCCTCCAGCATCATCCCATGCCCTCTGTGACGCTTGGCCAGCTGGTTATGATTATTGTATGATATTTGTAAAATAAAAATATAGTATGTGACGGTCCCACATAAGACAGCCTGTGCTTCCATGGGTGCCCCCACAAGGTTTCAGTAAAGCTACAGGATATGTAAACTGACCAGGAACCATTTATTTAAATGACTTCCTGCAGAATGGCATTTTATTACCTTTTTATGGCCTCATGTTTTAGAAATGGAAAACCAAATGTGGCTATAAAAGTCTGCCACAGGACGAGCCTAATAAACTTTTATGACGTCTTAACAAGAAGCAGACACCAGTTCAAAGGAAATGCTTGATTAAAGACAGTCATAATTTAGGAAATGTTTTTTTCTTCTGACGTCACCTTACTTAAAATACCTCCTAGTAGGGAATCAGGTTTGTGATTTTTAAATTCTAAACAGGAGGAGCTAGATAACTCACAAAGGGGGCAGAGAGACAGAGTTAAACGAGTACTTGTGTCTGAACTGTTGGTCATATCATTTTGGGACTCTAGAGAGACACAGCTCTCTAATCTAACTTTAAAAACGCACTTCCAGAGGTAATACCTTAGATAGCAAACATCTAACTGTATTGTGGTAGGAGTTTTGCTTTGTAATTTTCCCTTGTTCTTTTATGTGATCGTGAGCTCTTTGATATATTGCTATGTGTTTACATTTTTCATATTTTTATCTTATTTTAGTAAAGTACATTTTTTTTTCCAAGAGACTGCCTAGGTGTGTCTTCCAAGTTCTTTTTGCATGTGATGTATATGTGAAGTCTGACAGCTGTTTTGAAGGGCTTGATGGTGTTAACTGGGAAAAAGTAAGACTATACCAAAGGTATCAGAGAGAGTTTTAAGGGTTCATTTTGGTAGCCTGGCTTGGTATCCCTGGTGAAAGATTGTGCCGCAATCCCCGAAGAGGGTACGTATCAGAGCCTGTACACCGGGTACGCAAGCATAATGTTCACAGTTTGAATCCCCCCTGAACTTGAGACTAAAGGTGATTCGGACCAAAATGCAGGCAGGAGGGCTACCCTGTCCGTTACCTGTTCACACTATTGCGCTCGGAGGTTGGCACTGTGGGAGCAGAGGACTTGGCCTTCTGAGTGCGTTTTTGACACCCTCTAGTCCTGGAACATCTTTCTCGCTGGAAAATAGTGTATTCCTGCACCCTGTTCCTCCCTGTAAGGTACTTTTATGTCTCCATCATATCCCCTCCTCTCTCCCTCCTCTCCTCCAGAGAGTACATATTCACGTCCTTCAGCCTGTCCTCACAGGACTTGTGACGCAATCCCTGTACCATCTTTGTTGCCCTCCTCTGAACCTTCTCTACCCTGTCAATGTCCTTACATAGGCAAGTTCTCCAGAACTGTACACCGTACTCCAGGTGGGGCTCATTAGTGTCTTGTATAGTGGAATTATGACCTTTTCCTGCTGGTGATGCCCCTGCATATGCATCCCAGCATCCTATTTGCTTTACCTGCTGCCTTGCCGCACTGTTTCCCTACTTTAAGGTCATCAGAGAGGATAACCCCAAGGTTCCTTTCCTGCTTGGTGCATGCTATATCCTCACTCCCCCCAACGGATATATTGTTCCAGGGTTTTTGTGCCCCATATGCATTATCTTGCACTTCTTTGCATTGAATTTCAACTGCCAAACCCTTGACCATTCTTCAAGCTTCTGCAGGTCCCTCCTCATTCTGTCTACACCCTCTGGCATGTCCACTCTGTTACAGAGCTTCGTGTCATCAGTGAAAAGGGAAATTCTGCCATCTGGGTCCTGCACAATGTCGCTGATGAAGACGTTGACTAGGACTGGTCCCAGCACTGATCCCTGTGGTACCCCACTGGTCACTCTTCCCTCTGTAGAATGACAGTCATTTACCACCACCCTCTGTGTCCTGCTGCCCAGCCAATTACCTACCCACCGCACTACTGTCCTGCCCACTCCCATATTCCCCAGTTTGTTTAATAGCTTTCTATGTGGCACAGTGTCAAGGCCTTGCTTAAGTCCAGATAGGCCACATCCACTGCCCTCCCCAGATCCACTCGTCACCAAGTCAAAAAATTCAATGAGGTTGGTCTGGCATGACCTCCCCCCCGGTGAAACCATGATGCCTTGGGTCCTGTAGTCCGCTGGCAACCAGATGTTCCACCAATCCCTCCTTCAGTAGTGCTTCCATGATCGTCCCTCTACAGAGGTCAGGCTGACTGGTCTGTAGTTCCCAGTTTCTCTTTGTTCCCGATTCCCCCAATTGTTTAACCAGGAGTGGCACACTATGCTGAAAGCTTGCTTACAGGTGCAACCTGGGAGCACAAGGAAGTTAAGTGACTTGCTCAAGGTCACACAGTATGCAAGTGGGGACTGTGGGATTCAAACCCAGGTCTCCAGATTTGCAGCTAAGAGCCTTAAACCACTGCACTATACTGCTTCCCTAGGCAGTAAGGGGACTACATCCGCTGTTCTCCAGTCTTTGGGTATCTCCCCTGTTTCCAAAGACCGGCTAAACAGGATTGCCAGAGGTTCAGCCACCATCTCTCTTAGTTCCTTAAGACCCTGGGGTGCACCCCATCTGGCCCCATTGCTTTATCGACTAATTTCTTTCAGTTCCTTTAGGACCCTTTCCCTTGTGAAGGTACTTGTGTCCATTTCTGTGCTGTTCCCACCCCTGTACTCCCTTCAGGCCCATTACCCTCCTCTTCCTCAGTAAAGACTGAGCAGAAATATCTGTTCAGTATGTCAGCTTTACTGTTGGCATCCTCCATGCGGTCCCCATCCTCCCCCTTCAGTCTCACTATCCCTCCCTTTGCCTTTCTTTTTTCACTTATGTGCCTGTAAAAGGTTTTGTCTCCTCTATCCACTGATTTTGCAATACACTCTTCTGTCTGAACTTTGGCTTCCCTTACTGACCTCCCTCTGCTTCTCCTTAACCCCTTCTGCTTGTGTCTTTTTATATTGCCCGAATGAGATCTTTTTGGCTTTCACTTTCTCCGCTACCTCCTTGAAAAGCCATAATGGCCTCCTCTTGCTAACCTGCTTAATGCATAATTCTGTTGCTCTTGTAATCCCAGTTTTAAATATTGCCCACTGTTCCTCAACCCAACCATTCCCTCCCCATTAAGGCCTCTTTCAAGCATCTCCCCATTTTCCCAAAGTCTGCCCCCCTAAAATCCAGGATACGTGTTTTTGTGCAGTTTGGTTCTGCTCCTTCTGTGATTTCAAAACCACAGTGACCAGTGGTCACTGTTCCCCAGGTGCTCCTCCACTGTTACCCCATCACAATGTCCCTGTTCGTTAGCACGAGGTCCAGTATTGCCTTCTGCCGAGTTGGTTCCATGACCAGTTGCTTGAGGAAGGCACCCTGAAGGGAGTCCAGAATAAATCTGCTCCTGGTCGATTCTGCTGCTGCGAGGCTCCAGTCGACGTCTGGAATACTGAAGTCTCCAACCAGCACCACCTCACCCTTGTCTGCCATCCTTTGGATGGATAGAATCAGCTCCCTATCTGTTTCTTTCTCCTGGGCTGGTGGTCTGTAAACCACCCCTGTGCAGATGGCTGACCCCATTTTCCCTTCCAGCTTAACCCACAGTATCTCTCCCCCATTTTGTTCCTCCTGGATCTCTGTGGCCTTTATGCAGTGTTGGGTAAGTTACTTTTTCTATTACGTTTGGAAACTTGTTCCAGGAAGCTCTGTGCAGTCACTAGCAAGAATGGAGACGTACTAGACAAAGTAATACACCTTACAATTATAGTTATTTATTTTAATACAAAAACCTTACAAAAATAATAAATAACTATAAAAGATTACATTTTTTTGAAAGTAATAGGTTAGTTACTTTCAAATAAATGTAATCTGTTATAGTTACGTATTTCTTTTGTATAAAAAAAAAAAAAAAGACATAAGTAGATGTTACCATAAGGTGTATTTCATCTTCCAGTACCACTCCATCCTTACTAGTGACTGCACAGAGCTTTCTGGAACAAGTTTTCTAAAGTAACAGAAAAAGTAACTTACCCAACACTGCCTTTATGCCAGCTTTCACATACAGTGCCACTACCCCCCCCCCCCCTTCCTGCCGTCTCTTCTGAATATGCTGTAGTCAGGTATGGCCATCGTGGTTATCATTACACCAGGTCTCGGTCATGGCCACAATGTCCAGGTCCGACTGTACCATGGCAGCCTCCAGATCCTCCATCTTGTTGCTAAGGCTCCTGGCATTAGCACACATGACTTTCCATGATGTGAACTCCCTGGGCTATTTAGCTGTTCTATTCCAGCCCCCTCCCGGGTTGTCCTTTATCCATGGTTCTCCCTGCTGTCTGCCCTTCTGTTAAATTTTGCCCCCTTTCTTCCTATCCACCCCTTGGGTGCTTATCTCCATCTTTTGCACACTGCTTTATAAAGATTCACTGGTTCCACTGCTAGCTGTGGGGGGGGGGGCCATTAGGTACCCTTCCTGCTGGCCTGCCACCCCCCTTGGCTAGTTTAAATGCTTGCCCATGTAGCATTTAAACTTAATCACAAAGTACCCAGCCCAGTGGCGCTGAGACGCTGGTCGCCTTACCTTGTGCCACGCCAGCGACCCGAGTTCGGGAACGAGCTCAGGCACCGGGGGTCAGCAGGGGGGAGGGAGAGAGGAGGGAGAGGGAGGATTGAGCATCCAGGGGACTGCTCTCCTCTCTGGGGGAGGGATCCAGGGCCCCCGGTGGTAGCCGGAGGCACTACTTGCGCTTAGAGCTGAAGTAGAGGGGAGGAGTGTAGTGGACATCTGTGGCAGTGCCGCACTGACGTCATTGCACTGCCACACTCCTGGGGATAAACAAAAAATGGAAAATCCCCTGGCCACAGCACCACAGAGATGAAGGGGGATCCAGGAACAGGCAGACATCCCACCGCCAGCCCATCACTGCAGAGGCTCCACGGCCAACCCAGGCCCATGCAAGGCCTCTCTAATTCCAGATAGGCTGCCAAGGGAGGGCAGACCCTTTCCGGGGGGGGGGGTGATCCGGGGGGCTAGGCCTGCCTGGGTGGTCAGGGAAGTCCTGCAGATGAGGGGTTCAGGCACGGAGCAGAAGGTCTAGTCGAGCGAACACCCCGGAAGGATGCCCTGGCTGTGGAGGGACCAAAAATAGAATATACAAAAAACACTTATCGAGTGCTTGGATTCCCCTCCAGGACAGATGCAGGCTCTCAGGCTTGAACAAGCCCCCATCCCTCCAGGTGGATCCCCAGTCACCAATGAATTCAAACCCTTCCTCACAACATCAGTTCTTCAACCATCAGATAAATTTCCTGGTGCATGCGTCCCTATGTTCTCCCATGCCGCTCACAGGTTGCATTTCCGAGAAGGTGACAGAAGTAGCTACTTGCTTGAGACCCCTCCCCAATTTCCTAAACTCTTCCTGAACTTCCTTAGGCTCCCCATTTGCCAGGTCATTAGTACCTAGGTGGATAAGGACATCCAGCTCACCCTCCAGTCTTCCCTTCCTGGCAATCCCCAGGATCTTCCTCCCATCCCTCCATGCCATGGCACCTGGTAGGCACCTCACCTCCCTGTCCTCCTCCTCCTGTGTTCCTAGCTGGATCTCTTTTACGATGAAGTCCGCCACCAGGATTCGCTTCCTCCTGCTCTGGGGTCCACTGCTCTCCCCACTGAGGTCATCTCCTTGCTTGACCTCCACATCCTTCCCTTCCACTTCTCTGGGTAATTCTGTTTGGTTGTCCCAGTTTGCCAGTGCGGCATATGAGTTCTGGAGTGGAATAGGATTTGGAATGTGCAAAGCATTTAGTGAATAAAACTCACAATAAGTACTATGTATGTACTCTTGTAATCTGATCAAAAAGTGTAGGATTTTTCTCTGCTGTCTAGCCAAGAACCAGGTTTTTATGATAGAAACATAGAAATCTGACAGCAGATAAGGACTGCCTGGCCCACCCAGTCTGCCCATATCCCTACCTACTTAAACTTCAGATCCTAAATGACCTGCAGCTTACCCTCTCTCTCCTACCACTAGGGTTTGCCTTCTGTCTAGCCCATATATTCTTGAATTCACCTGTCATTTTAGCCTCTACAACCTCTGCTGGGAGGCTGTTCCATGCATCCACCATCTTTGTGAAAAATATACTCCCGCATATTACCCGAGTCTCGCCCCACTAGCCTCATAGTGTGACCTCTTGTTCTTGCACATCTCTGCTGCCCTCCTAAACCTTGTTGATCCCCTTGAGGTACTTTAATGTCCATCATCCCCCCCCCTTTCCTCCAGGGTATAAATATTGAGGTCTTTCAGTCTATCCTTGTATATTTTCTGGTGCTTTCCTTTCACCATTTTTATTGCCCTTCTCTGGGCCGCCTCCATTCTGTCAATGTTCTTCGGGAGATGTGGTCTCCAGAACTGAATACAATATTCCAGATGCAGCCTGACCAACTGTCTGTACAGCGGCATCACCACCTCCTGTTTTAAACTGGTGATGCCTCTCCCTATGCACCCCAGCATCCCTCCCGGCCCTCCCTACCACCTTTTCACATTTCTTGGCTACTTTCAGGTGGTCCATTACTAGTACCCCCAGGTCCCTTTCCAGTTTTTTCTTTTTTTTTTGGTGGTAGTAGTATCCCCTTCCCCAACCACCATCGTGTATTCCTCTCCAGGATTTCTGTGTCCCAAGTGCATTACTTTGCACTTCTTTGTATTGAATGTAAGCTGCCACGCTCTTGATCACTCCTCCAACCTGCCTAGGTCTGTTCTCATTCTTTCCACCCCGTCTGGCGTGTCCACCCTATTGTAGATCTTGGTGTTATCCGCAATGAGGCTTACCTTTCAGCCCCTCCGCAATGTCACCAATGAAGACATTGACGAGGACCGTCCCCAGCACTGAGCCCTGTGGCATCCTGCTGGTCACCCCCCCTTTCCTGGGATTGAACTCTTGTTCATCACCACTCTGTGTCTCCTTGAATTTGTGATACAGAAAACAGATTACATTACAGAACCACTGCCCTTGATAGTGCACTGTTAATATAAGCACAAAACATTGGACTGTTATGGCGGCTTGGTATTGAGAATAAAAATGAGGAAATGAAGTAAACAGAAACTCTTTGTGGAGTCTGTTGTCTGTAATTGAAATTGTGCTGCGAGAACAAATGGGGGAGACAGAATGAAACCATTCATTATGCCGATGACTCAATTTACATAGGTATGCAGAGAGTGGCAACAGAAAGGGACATCTGTGCTCTGGATTCCTCTGCTGCCCATCTGGTCACCGAGAACCACCACTACCACTTACAACTTATACTGGTTAGTTAGACCTGTGATTGCAAGGAAGTGTACCAATCCAAGATCATAATACAAGTAATTACACTGCTTTGTGCCCAGACTCATATTATATTATACATAGGTTATGAATGGATATTTTCAGAGTGCTGTATTTGATATCTATTCTCTCTCTGCTTTTGTATTACATGTATTGTTATGAAGTTCTGTGTTGTCTTTGTATATATGCAACTGTAATTTTTTATGCGACCCTCTCCCAGGTCCACCATGTAAATGAGTTCACTTCAATGGTGTTTTTTCCTGGTAAAATAAAAACTGAAAACAAAACAAAAACAAAACAAAAAGCATTACAGGTGGGTGAAGCCTTTTATTTAAGCAATATACCACGACAGGTTGTGGGTTATGGCAGGATTTACCATGTCTGGTGTGGTTTGGTCACAAGGCTGCAGGCCAAGTGAGTAAACTACACCAGAAGTGGTAAATCCTGCCAGGACCCACTCCCTGGAGTGGTATATTACAATGCCTCCCCTTTTTTGCAGATGGAAAAATAGTAAATAAAAGGTTTTTTCCTCCAATTTTAACTTGTATTTATTGCGTTTATTGCTACGCCATGAAGTATAGTCCTTGATTGCTGGGACTGTGGTGGTACAGCACATGGGCAGTATTACTGTGTCATTCGAGTGCAATGTTTTTTTTTGGGGGTGTTTAAAAGTACCCTGTCTTGATTTTTGACTGTCCCAGCTCAAAGTTGCTGCTTGGTTCCTTTTCTGCTACAGAGCAGTGTTCCATTTCTTTGGGGGCTGTTCTGGGCATGCATGGTACCGTAGATTGTGGCGTGGCGTGGTTTGTGTGGATCTTTCCGTGGCATGTTCACGTTTGGGCCAACGGAAACAAAGCACTTTTTTTTTTTTTATTTTATCCTCTGCCTCCCCTTTTCAGGAACATGAGGATTGAAGGTTGCAAGTGGGAACAGCTGCTAATTTGAAGTGTGTGTGGAGAACTTTGGAGTCCTGTGACTGGCCATCATGTAGTTCTCATTCTGGAGGGTTAAGGGAATGCTGCAAGGGATGATAAAGGTACAGACTGCCATAAGAAAGACTGTAAAATGAATAAAAATAATTATGTAAAAAATAGAAAGACTGGGAGTGGCTGCAGATCACTGAGAGAAATGGGGGCGGGAAGAGGCGGAACTACGGGTGGGAAGGCAGTGGCATTACGGGCAAAGGAAGCTCGGAAACCGGGAGTGTGAGGTGCACTTTTTTTTTTTCTTCCTCTTCTTCTCCTTCTTCTAATATTTCAGTTGCGAGGTAATAACGTGGAATCAGACCGACAGTGTCAGTTGGTGTTTTCTTTGCCTTTTCTTTTTTTTTGTGGGGGTTATAGCGATTGAGCAGAGACTTTCTGGTGAGCTCACGAGGAACAGAGCTGTCCATTTGAAACCTGTGGAGTTTTGTATCTTACTGTCTACTGCCGACTCTGAGTCCTGGCTTTGTGGTGCTTGCGGTTATCTCAGGGGGAAGTTTCTGATGCAGCTGACTGGTGGCTGGCACCTTTTCCCATTGGTAAATCATACCACAGGGAAAGGTGCCCATCAGCCAATCAGAACGGAGGATTTTTAAGACATATTGTATTATGGACATCTAACTCCTGAAAGCCAGTTTCAAAAACAGTTTTATTAGTCCAGTAAAAGGTACTACCTGCAATATATTTTTATTTTATTTCTATATCATATAGACTGGACGGCTGAAACATTTCTACTTCATAATAGAGCAAACTAGATCCACACTGTTATGCACAATGTCTTCTGCAGAAATCAGGGCAGTGAGGGAGGGGAGAAGAAAGGGTATAAAAGTGAATGCAATGTTTTGTTGTGAAAGTGCACTTCAGCACCAACTTCTCAACAGAAGCAGAGCAAACCCCAGTTTAACCTACTGTAAAACAGCTATTAATTCCTGATATCTCATGAACCATGTTCTTACACTTAGCTACTGCAGCTTGCTTGGGATAACAGTATATGGCTCTGGTGGGATTTGAACTTGAACTTGCTGTTTCCAAGCCTGTGATCTACCACTAGGCTCCAATATCATCCCTCTGTCACATCTGTAAAACTTTTAAGCAAAGCTTAAAGCAGACAGTAGAGGAAATAGGAGGGTACTTGGGGTGTGAGACTCCATTCTGGGAGCCAAACTAAGTCCGACTCAACTTCAGGAGCAAAATGAGGAAGGATGTCGCCTATGTGCAAAACACATCTCTAAAAGGCACAAAACCAACTAAATAAAGTGTAAAACTGCAACATACTGTATAATTCATCATACTGCATCTTCCAGAAAAAGAGATGTGCAAGAACAAGGGGGCACAATTTGAAGATAGAAGGGGGATGGCTCAGAGGTAATGTGAGGAAGTATTTTTTCACTGAGAGGGTTGTGGATGCATGGAACAGCCTCCCTGAAGAGGTTGTGGGGTCAAGAACAGTGGGGGACTTCAAGAATGCATGGGACAGGCATAGGGCAGTCCTAGTGGGGGGTAGGAGGAATTAAGCTGTTGGATAACTAGGATCTGCAGCTTATCTGTTAGGTAGGAAAATGGGCAGACTAGGTGGGCCAAGCGGTCCTTATCTGCCGTCAAATTCTATGTTTTTATAATGAAGAAACATATCCTCAGACCCTGTCAGATAAAGTATGTTCAATACTAAATCACAAGTGATGGGTTCCCTCAGTGAATCCTTTCCCATTTCCAACACTGAAAGCAGACTTCTTGTTAGCCTACTGCCAGGCATGGCCGAAACCGGAAAAAGTCAACTCTGCTGTTTTAACCCCTCTGACAGGAAAAGTCTCCAGGGTGCTAACCACAGTAGAGCTACAATACAATGATGTAGATTGCATACTAATCTACTTTTGACCCCCCCCCCCCCCAATCTGAAGCAGAATCCATGACCCATAAACTTTTTTTTTCCCCCTGCTGTTCAGTAAATGTGGAATTTTTAGTAAGTAATTAATTTTTATTTTGAAGCAACCCATCCCATTGGCTCTGGGCACTGTACAAGCAAGGCAAAGCATACATTTAGGCACCAATATAAAAACAAATAAAATTACAACAATTTAAAATCAGGTAAAAAAAAATTACGTAGGAATTGCAGCAGTTTAATAAATGAGTATTAGCAATCTGGATATACCTTCCTGAAAAGATGTGCATTTAGGCCCCGCTTAAAGGTCTTCACTGATGAGGCCTCCCTCAAGGGTGTTGGTAGCGATTTCCATAGGACTGGGCCTGCCATCTCGAACGCACAATCTCCAGAGGATTTTAAGTGGGCCCTGGAACCTGCTGGGAGGCCCTTGGCAAGTCTACCTTGAAGAAGATTCTCCACCTATCCGGCAGCCAGTGCAGTTCATGCAAAACCAGGGTCACATGGCAGGACCACGGAAGGCCTGTCAGTAACCTGGCTGCTGTGTTCTGCACCAACTGCTGGCACCAGGCAACCCCTCAAGTGACCCATAGGTACAGAGCATTGTAGTAATCAAGCTGGGATGTCACAAACACGTGTACTAGTGAGGGCAAGTCATCAAGCAGGATCAAGGCTTTAATCCGGGCAACATTCCTTTAAACCACTCTTGACAACGGATGACACCTGAGCCTCAAGTGTCAATCCGTCATCAAGAGTAACACCCAGATTCTTCCCTTTGGTGCATGCTGTCAAGGGAGTGGATCCAAGGAATATTCCTGTTCGCCTCCCAACAGCGTTCACATCCCATTGACAAGGCTGAATCACCAGCACCTCCCTCTTGTCGGGACCGAGTTTTGGCCAGCTAGAGGTCATGCAGCCCTGGATCTCAGCAAGGCATTTATTTAGCACCTCCACAGTGCCCTCTGTCTCAGCTGCAAACGACATGTACAACTGAGTGTCATCTGCATAGCAGAGGAAACCCAAGCTATACTTTCTAAGGATTTCACTCAAGGGAAGCAGATACACAGCAAACAACACAGGCGACTGGATCGAACCCTAGGGAACTCCACAAGGCAGAGGCTTCGGGCAGGATAAGAAATTTCCCCATCACCACCTGCTGCATCCTGCCTGTGAAAATGGACTCAAACCAGTTGGTGACAGTACCATGAGTCCACAGAGACCCCTAAGGCAACCCAGCAGCAGTACAAGGTCCACAGTGTCAAACGTTGAGGAGAAAAAGAACTGACCACTCTCCTCTATCCCTCACACTGAGTGGAATATTTTGCACTCTGACTAGTGCCGTTTCAGTGCTATGCCTTGACCGTAAACCCGGTTGCAGAGACTTATAGAGGTCATAGGCCACGACGTGCGCCTGGGAGCTGCAGAGCCACCACTTTCTCAATAAACTTCCCCAAAAATGTGAGGTTAGAGACCGGTCTATAATTTGCCAGGATGTCAAGGTCGAAAGATGGTTTCTTTAGGAGGGAGTCTCACCAACGCCTCTTTCAAGGTGTCAGGAACGCAACCTTCTGAAAGCAAGGACTGGACAATATCAATGAAAACTGATCAACGGACTCTACACATCCCATCAAGAGAGGAGTCTGGCTTGGGTCCAGCTCACAGTATGTGGGCCGGAGCTTTGAGATCACTTTGCAGACCTCAGCTATCCCTACCAGCCTAAATTCACTCCAAAACAACAGGAGTGATTCCCAACACACCCAACGCGCCATCGCCAGGCCACGAGGGCCTTGTTTGGGCGATCCTAGCCCTAATGGAGGACACCTTGTCAGAACCTACTGTGCAAGTCGCGTTAAGCTGTCCCTCCATATCTGATTTGTTTTGGTTACAGTTTATTAAATAATCCTTACAATACTATCATTATCACATTTTAAAATAATTCCTATACAATGCAAACTGTCAATTCCACCACATGCAGTATGTGTGAACATGATATGTTGAGACATGCTTTTTTTCATAACCTGCTTTCCTCCCGCACGCATAAATTAGCAATGAAATGTGACTGCATTGTACCCGCAATCTGTTAAGTCGACAACACACACCCAATTTTGTTTTATCTTGACTATGGTCATCAACAAGTTGAGCAGCATGTCTACCAATTATGTTTGCCAAGTCATTTTTAGAAAAATAGTATGACCTAGCTTTTTTAAAATCTGCTATCCTCTATGCATGTTTGTAAAGAAATTTGTAATTTTCCTTTGTTCATGGTTTCATAACATAGCATTCATAGCAGTAACTATGATACAAAGATTGGTAGATATCCAAAATTATCATAGTCATCATGGTAGCTGCATCCACAGGGGTTAGATGAACATGATCTGCATGGAATTAGACTGCAGGTAAGAACCACTTGACCCACCCAGACATATGCCCCATAGTTTGTTTTTTTTTTCGTTTGTTTTTTAATATTCTTTGGTAACCAGGTAACGTCCACTATGCACAAGTGCCCGTTTTCGGGGGTGAGCCAGGAGCACTGGGGATGTCAAGTGACTCTCTCAGAGTCATGTAGTATGCAAGTGGAGGTTGTGGGAATCAAACTCAGGTCTGCTGGATGTACCAAGCTCATTTACAGCTTGTTATTCTACACTCCAGGCTATACTAGTGGCCAAGGGAGAAAACCAAGTAAAAATATCTGTGTGTCCCTATTGCCAGTTGGCAGGATGAGGAGACGGGAACCAAATAGCTATACTACAAAATAAAAAAGGTGGTGAAAGCCGGCCCAGTGGCGCGGAGGGTTGAGGCGCTGGACACCACACACTGTGCCACACCAGTGACCCATGTTCGGGAATGAGCACGGGCCACCAGGAGTCCGTAGGGGAGGGAGAGGATCGAGCATCCGGAGGATAGCTCTCCTCTCCCAGGGGAGGAAGGGAGGCTTGAATACCCCACTGCATGACTGCCCCCAGGTGGAGGCCTGAGGGTAGGATGGGACAGGGGTGCCAATGGAAAGGCGGGTGCTTCAGGGACTCCGCAACCTGCGTACGCCGCCACGTACACGCGCTGACGTGTCATGCCTCAGCAATGGGACTGAAGAAAAAGGAAAATCTCTTACGGCAACAGGATGAAGACCAACCTTCCACAGGCTCCTGCATCGTGCCGGTGACCGCCCCAGCCAGAGCAGATCTAAAGGTAAGACCCTTGGAGGAGTCGTCGACAGGGCTGGGGGTAGTCAGGATGGGGCTGCCTGGGAGAACAGGAACATAAACTACAAATGAAAAAAGAAAAAAAATGAAAAAGATGCTGAAAGCTTTTGCATGTACTTCCTATGTGAGGCCTAACAGTTTAGTTATGTAAGAGTTTATTTCTGATGTTGTAATATTTTTACTGCGTGTTTTAAGTGATGCATCTCATTTTATTGTAAAAGAGTAAAATCTTTAAAGCAAAAAAAAAAAAGATGGTGAAAGTGAATTCAGCTAAGTACGCTAATGCTTAAATATATGTAACTCATGAGTAATGAAGTGTGTGTGGTGGGGTGTTAAATACAATATGTATAAGACTTTGCATATCATTATATTGGTCACCGAGACTGCAAAAACGATTGTTAAGGATGGCTGTATTGTGTGACCTGATGGATTGTTCCCCTAAGATAATATAAAGATTTTGGGGGGCTATTACTATTTCTTTGCTGAAGACAACATTGAGGCGAGAAACTGTCTCGATTTTAGTACATTCCTTTCTTGTAACAGACTGCACATCTGGAAAAGGCAGGTTGAAGAACCAAGAAGCTAAGAATCACACGCGAGTATGTGGCTGTGGTGGGATTCTAACCTACCTCCAGAGCCCCTTGATTATGGCTCCTCAACTTAATCAGTGGTTCAGCTGGACATTTCCAGGTGTAAGACAATGCATAAGCAATGAAACCAATGTGTAAATGATGTTTTCTATCTGCTGTGCAGTTCTGGGCTTCTCCACAACCTTTGGCTGCAAGTTGCCTTTTTTCTCCCATAAAGTTTATAGGTGGTACATGGGACAAGGGCTGGCTAAACCATTAAAGTATATAATCTAAAAACACAACAATGTCCTGCACTTAGTGGTAACTGAAAATAATGCTAGATACAAAATCTTTGCTTGAAATAATTTAACTGTCTCATGCAACAGCAGAATGCAATATCGCAGCGTACTGTACCAGTGTATTCCACCTTCCAGCTGTGATATTCCAACAGTTAAAGGAAGAGAAACATCATGAGGATCAAAGCATCTGGGTGGATTTATCGTGCTGATAGCCATCTCGGGGTAAAAGAAACTTTTTTTTGCAGAGAAAATGCTCAGCATTACTTGTAACTACATTTTGCATACCACTGTAACAGCTGCAATATCACAGCTGTCAGCTGGAAGGAACTAGGGCAATATACTGTGGAATGAAATGGTGCAATATACTGGGATGTATGTAGGGTATTGCCTAACTCAACGAATGCCCGTGATTGTAATGTGATGGCTACTAACAGAGAACTTATTCCCCTATTTTTGCACATTTGCACTGAACTTGGTAAGAATATTTCATTCTGCTGCATGAGACAAATATACAGGTTACTCACCTGTAACAGGAGTTCTAGGAGTGGTATACGTTGTTCATCCACACTGTCTGGCAGGTTCCTTACCGCTTTAAATCTTGCCGGAAGGTCTTCAAGCTGGCTCCTCCCACCCACCTGGGTGATAAAACCCTTGACTCCGCCCCATGATGCCAGATCACGCATCGAGGCCGGAGAGGTCGGGTGGGCCGTGTGGATGAACAACATATACCACTCCTAGAACTCCTGTTACAGGTGAGTAACCTGTATTTCTAGGGACGTGGATAGGTTGTTCAATCCACACCGTCTGGCAGACTCCTAGCAGTTCTCCGGGTGGAGGAAGGCAGGGCGCGCACCCCCTACTTAGGGAATAAGGACTGGAGAACCGAGGTCCCAAAACCAGCATCCCGGCGTGACTCACGATCGATGTGGTAGTGGGTAATGAAGGTGTGTGCTGACTTCCAGGTAGCAGCCCTGCAGATTTCCTGGATAGGGATGTCCCTGGAAGCAGCCACCGAAGAAGTGGCATGACTGGTAGAATGAGCGCTCATCCCTTTAGGAGGCTCCATGCCCGCCAACCTATAGCAGAGCTCTATGCAGGAGGTGACCCACCTGCTTATCGTCCGTTTGGCTGCAGGTCTGCCAAGTGCAGCTTCAGCGTAGGTGACAAATAGCTGACGAACCTCTCCCCGAACTTCAGCCGTCCGCTCCTTATAATAAGCGAGCACTCTTCTAGGGTCCAGAGTATAGAGCCTATATGCGGCCTCCGAGGGGAGACTGGGATAGAACACCGGCAGAGTCAACACCTGGTTAAGGTGAAACTCCGACACCACCTTCGGAAGGAATTTCGGGTGGGGGCGCAGGACAACCTTGTCCCTGTGGAAGACCAGATAAGGAGACTCTATGGAAAGAACCTGGAGCTCTCCCATCCTTCTGGCTGACGTAATAGCCACCAAGAAGGAGGTCTTCCACGACAGGTGAGAGATGTCACACCTGTGCATCGGTTCAAATGGCTTGCCCATGAGCTTAGCCATACCAGCAGTAGATCCCATGGAGGTGGAGGTTCTCGCACCGGAGGGGATATGTGATCAAGGCCTTTGAAAAAGCGCCAGATTACCTTCCCCTGCGCCACCGACTGCTTGCCAGCCTGCGCCCAGTAAGCAGAGATGGCTGCCAGGTGCACCTTAAAGGTCATCGACCGAAGCCCTAGCTGAGAAAGGGACCACAGGTAGTCCAGAATCCTAGCCAAGGAACAGGAAGAAGGGTCCAACCCCTTGTCCCGACACCAAATGGAGAATCTCTTCCATTTGAAGGCGTAGCATTTTCTGGTCGACTCCTTACGGGATGCCTCAACAACGTTTAGGACCTCGTCAGAAAGACCCAAGGCCTGGAATTCTAGCCGCTCAGGAACCAGGCCGTCAGGTGCTGGGATTGAAGGTCCAGATGGAAAATCTTTCCCTTGTTGACTGAGATCAGGTCCAGGCAGGCTGGAAGCCGCCTCGGGAGCCTGGAGCTGAGGCTGAGGAGATCTGGGTACTAGAACTGGCTGGGCCAGTCTGGGGCTACCAGAATCACCTGCGCCTTGTCTCTCTTTGCCTTGAGAAGCACCTTGTGGATCAAGCTGAATGGAGGGAAGGTGTAGAAGAGGCCCGGGGTCCACGGCCTTGAGAAGGCATTCCCCTGCAGAGAGTCCTGCTGAGGGGAGCGGGCATGAAACAGCCTCAGCTTCGCATTCTCCCTGGAGGCGAACAGGTCCACCTGAGGGGTGCCCCAATGGGAGAACAGATCTTGTACTACTCCGCAGAAGAGACCACTCATGAGATGCAGCGCCTATCCGGCTGAGGGCATCGGCCAGACTGTTGGAGGCTCCTGCCACATGGATGGCTAGAGATCCACCCCTAGGCTGGATCACAAGGGACCAAGTGTGAAGAGCCTCCTTGCACAGAGGCAAGGGAGCGTCCCACCCTGTCGGGTTGAGGTAGTACATGGTCGTGGGTGTTGTCCGTCCTGGACCTGAATCACTTGACCCCGTACAAACGGAGTGAAGGCTAGATGCACCGCTAGGAGCTCCAGCAGGTTGATGTGGCATCGAGACTCCTGAGGGGACCAGACACAGTGGGCCCTGAGCGCCCCCAGATGGGCACCCCAACCCAGAGAGGCGGTCGTCAGAGTGACCGTCGGCTCGGGGCGGACAAATGGGATATCCTCCTGCAGGTCAGCTAGAACGAGCCACCACTGTAGGCCATCCCACATCTCCTGGGTCACCATCACTGGCTGGTCCAGAGGACCGGATCGCTGTGACCATTGGCGGGCCAGCCCCCATTGCAGGGTACGCATATGCCAGCGGGCCCAACGGACCATGCTGGTGCAGGCCACCATGAGGCCCACAAGGTGCAGGAAGTCCAAGGCAAGGCTTAATTGCCCAACCAGAAATGATTGGGCAAAGGAGGAAAGGACCTCGGCCCTGTCCACCGGAAGCCAGGCTCTGGCTCAAAGAGAGTCGAGCTCTGCCCCGATTAACTGAATCACCTTCGATGGCAAGAGTTCCAACTTGGCCTTGTTGATGAGGAGGCCAATCTGAGAGCAGACCTAGAGGGCCAGATCCCTGGACCGCTCCACCTCCAACCTGGAGGGGGCTGCAATTAGCCAGTCATCCAGGTAAGGGTACACCCGGACCCCTTGGCACCACAGGAATGCTGTCACCACTGCCATGCATTTGGTGAAGACCCTGGGAGCGGAAGAGAGGCTGAAGGGCATGGTCTGGAACTCGTAAAGAGATCCCTCTGCTCGGAAGCGGAAGAATCGCTGATCAGACAGACGGATTGGGACGTGAAAGAACGCGTCCTGAAGGTCCAGAGAACAAAACCACACGCCTAGTTCCAAGGATGGAATGATCTGAGCCAGAGTGACCATCCTGAAGGTGCGCTGCCTTAGAAAATTGTTCAGGTCGTGCAAGTCGAGAATGGGGCACCAGCCCCGTCTGTTTTGGGACCAGGAAGTACCTGGACACAAACCCTGGGTCTGGAGGTGGGTCCGCCACCTCGCTGATCACCTCCTTCTGGAGGAACAGAGCAATGTCGGCTCAACGAGCCAACAGAGAGGCTGTGAAACCCGCTGTCCCCCCTTTGGGGCGACGGCTTGATAGGGAGGGAATTGCTCGAATTCCAGAGGCAGACCCCTGCCTACCACTTCTAGCACCCAGCAGTCTGTGGTGATAGCGGACCAGGCGTAAAAAGAAGTGGCGGAGCCGTCCCCCCACGGGGGGAACCTGGGAGGAGGACAGGTTGGGGCGACACCCCTCAACCCGTCACTGGGCAGGCTTGGAGGAAGGGCCGCTGAGGGACCTCCTGAACCCTGCCCAGGCTTCCTACTGGAGGAAGTGGCAGACTTGGCCTTAGGGGCACCAGCGTGCCTGCTGGCCCTGGTGCTGGTGCTGCTGGGCCGGACGTGTCGCAGAGGCAGAAGGGCGAAGGGCTTATGCTGCTGCTGGCGGCCTTTGTCCTTCTGGGCAGAAGTGACCGAGTCCAAGGTGGCATTGGACTTCTCGATCCTCTGGAGATGGCCTTCCACCCCCGGCGCAAACAAGTCGGTGCCCAGGAAGGGAACATCTGCCAGCTTGTGCTGGGTGTCCACCATGAAGGTGGAGATCCACAGCCAAGCTCTGCGGCGCATGGCCACTGCGGCCGCTACTGATCGGGCACAAGAATCACCTATGTCCAACGAAGTTTGGAGCTGCTGTTTTGCCACTGCCCTTCCCTGATCCCGAACCTGCTTGACCATCGTCTGAAGGTCAGCTGGGAGATGAGGAATCACCTCATCCAAGGAACCCATAAGGGCGTGTGAGAAATGTGCCATCAGAACGGCTGAGCTAGCCTGACGAATGCCTAGGGAGGAAGCAGCGTAAACCTTCCGCCCCGCGTAATCCAGCTTTTTGGATTCCTTATCAGGCGGTTTGTCCCCGTCCTGAGCGTCCCTGGAGCGCCGGAAAATGCTATCAGTCACTACTAACCCCTCCACAGAGGGGTGCTCAGAGAAACCGGAGAGTGAGCTGTGGGGATCATGTGACTTTCGAGACACATCCTGGCTGCTCACACAACTCCAGGGCTGGACCAACAATGGCTTCCAGCCACAGGAAAGGCCTCCATAGGAATCCTCGGTCCAGTATCTCCGTGAGGGGATACTGGGCCCGTTTTGAAACGGGTTCGAGCTGCATCCCGGTGGACTCCAAGATAAGCCGAAGCAAACCTAAAAACGAGGATGGGCTCTCATCCACCAACTGGCCCCCTGCAGACTCCAGGTCAAGTGTCCTGGAGAACAGGGAGGAGTCGTCGTCAGACTCCAAGGAGTCTGCAAGCAGCTGCCGGGCGCCTGAGCCACCATCCACCTGCCGAGGTCGATCAGGAGTGAGGGTGACCGACAACCTGTGGGGCAAGCCCCGACCCAACCGAGAATCCTTGTTCGAGGCCCCAGTCTTCGGTTGTGGAAGCGGAGGTTCCACCACAATGGGCGGAGCAGCCAGCTTCAGCCGAACCGGTTCCGGGGTCGGCTCCTCTACCACTACAAGGGGTTATTTCGGACACTCCGGTGACAGCCACTTAATGGCTGGAGAAGGTGACAGAGTCTGCTTATTCCCGGACAATAAGAGCTGCTGCCACATTAACTCCTCGTAGCGCTGACACAACCTGGGGGGGAGCCTATCCTCCGAAGAGGATGACGAGAATGAGCAGCGACGCCACTTTCCATGGTGCCGAGACCAAGACCTCCGACGTCGGCGAGACCGGCTGGACCTGGAAGAGGACCGAGACAGAGACCTTCAGGGGTTCTGAGGGTGGGTCAGAGAGGGGACGGGGGAAACCCACCTCTCCTCCTGGCACAGGGACCTTAACCGGGACTCCGCACAGGAGGCACAGGCAAGTCCTCTGTTTCCACCGGGGAACTGATGAAGTAGGGTTGTTGGCTTCTCCAGTCAACAAACCCCCGACGGGTTGAGGAAAATTCACCGCTGACGGATGTCTCAGCCGGCTGACCTGACAGGGGCACCTGAAGCCAGTGGCCGCAGCCACAACCTCAACCGAAGTTGAGAGTCGACGGTCTGGTGAAGGGAATCTCTCCCGCTCCCACGAACATCGACAGTGGGACTTACCCTTAGAGTTCTTCTTCTTGGACAGACTGGAATGTCCCGATGGCCCTTCTCCCTTGGTGGAGAGGGACTGGCAAAGCTCCTTAAAACGAGCCCAAGGAGAGCGGGATAAATGCCACGGCCGAGGAGGAAGAAGAAGCGGCCTGGGCCGCCTCCTCCTCGAGGGCGATCATCTGCTCCAACTGCTCCGCAGAGCCTGCCGCAAGACCCCGCCCAACAGGCCTCCTTAGACTTGACTGGTGGATATCGTTTTTCGCGTCGCCCGATAAGAAGTCTGGCAGCGCAGTCCTCAAAGACCGAAGCTGAAAAGGACTTGCACAATCCGCAAGCCTGCGAGTCGTGACCAAGCCCCAGATGCATGTGGAGTGTGGATCGGTCCGGGACATCTTCTGCCCACACGGGCACAGACGGAAGCCGGGAGTCAATTTGTCCATCGCAGCCGCGAGGGAAGACGAAGACCGAAGTCTTGTAAATTTTAAAATAAGTTTCGGAAATTCCGAAGAGTGTGGATCCAGGCCTAAAAACGCAGAGCGTTAAGGAGGGAATCTGAGCTTTCAAGCGGTAAGGAAGATCTGACGTCATGGAGCGGAGCCAAGAGTTTTACCACCCGGATGGGTGGGAGGAGCCAGCTTGAAGACCTTCCGACAAGATTTAAAGCGGCAAGGAACCTGCCAGACAGTGTGGATTGAACATAATATCCATGTCCCTAGAAACATTATTTCAAGAGAAAACTTTGCAAACAGCATTATTTTCAGTTAGCTCTATCAGAGTGTGGGATATTGTATGTTTGGATTAAATGCTGTTTTGGGCAAAAAAAAATGTAAAATAAAATTTAAAAAAAATGCCACTAGTGTGCAGGTTGAATAATTTTTTTTTTTTAGATCAAGTTGTAAAAAAAAGAAAAAAAAAAAAAGAGGAAAAAAACGATACATTCTTAAGGTTACATGCTATATTGCCCACTAATAGTCATTTTTTACTATCTATGGCTCTTTCTACTGTTTATCTGCAGTTTCCCTTTGACATGAATAAAAATGAGATGCTATCTTGTGCTAGCCTGGTGAGCAAAGCATAATGTAAATTTAATTAATGTTTTTTTTTTTTTTTTTTAACATGGATAATGGCACTTTTATTTATTTTTTGGTTATAACTGGGAGGTTATAATCAGCACCTGTCAGTCAATTAAGCTCTCCCACAGAAAGCTCACTGGTTCTTACAATCAAATCAAAATTTAACCAGGCAAAATCATCCTTGAGCAAGCTTGTTTGCAAGATGGTCCTGGACAAGTAGCACATATACAACTACAGCAAAATGACCAGATAAGCAGTGTACACACAGTGAGCAAATAAAAGACAGTTACAGAGAAACAAATAAGATCAGGGCTGGGGAGTACATATGGTGAACACTATTTCGGGTTAATAATTGACTGTATATAAAGGATTCCCTCAAGACGTGGGATTATTCAGACAAAGGTCACAACATTACAATAAGATGAGGGATACCAGTTAGGTAAGTGAGGGAACAACAACCAAAGGTTTATGGGCAGAGGAAAAATAAAGGAAAGGGTAGGTGAGGGGTGGAAATAGATGTAGTTAAACAAACCGGTGGGAGCTGGCAGAATAATCCCAAGGTGGAAAGGAGAAGAGAAGTGCTAGAGGAATACATGTAAGTGCCAAGAGTTTGGGGAGCCACAGGAGATGGAGGAGGTGGTTATTTGCAGCATACACACAGGGCTCTCAGTTTGAGAGCGAGTAGCCTCCTGAAAGAGTGAGGCCCTGGGAGGGGAGGACAGCCTGAGAGTTTCTTGCATGACATTACAAAGGGTGGACAGAGAAAAGATGATAGCCGCTGAGCCATGTCGTGTCCTTATTTTGGGTACTTTAAGAGAGACAAGAGACAAACTGTTAGACCATAAGTTCCCTCAGTATGCTGAAACAGTGTAGAAATATAGGTCAGTAGTTTATCGGTTAGGGCCAAGTATGTCCACATGAGGGCATTTTTTTGCCTCCTCAGAGTAAGGGAGGGCCAGTCTAGCACCTGATAGAGCAGGCAGTGGTGGATGCATAATGGCATGTTTAGGATAAATTTCAGCGCGAGACGGTAGAGGGTGTCAAGTTTACATAGCGCCTGAATAGGACAGTGACTATAGAGAAAGTCAGTATAATCAAGCAGCGGTAGAAAAGTCATTTGGACAAGTCGTTTCCTTGCTTCAAGGGTAAGGAGGTGTCTTATCCAATAAGATATGACTAGATGTTGTCTTAGCTTTTTAGATAGTTCATTAAGGTGAGCCAAGAAGTTGAGCCTCTTATCCAGCCAAACACCCAGGTACTTGAGTTTTTCTACTAGTTCCAAGGCTTCGACGAGCAAGATATAAATCTGAAGGCTTGAAGATGGTCCTGCGTAGTGGGCAGCACAAGGTGAGATAATCATAGCTTTGGTCTTTCTGGCATTAAGCAGAAGCTTGAGCCTGATTGAGTTGCATTGAAGGATGTCAAAGTCTAACTGAAGCGCCTTGTGGGCCATGTCTAGGGAGCTGTTAGAGCATAGTATCATTAGCGAATAGATGAACGTTACTTGTGCGTATACAGGAGTCTATATGGTTTATACAAATAGCAAAGAGAATAGGGCCCAAGATGGAGCCTTGAGGCACACCACGTGGCAGGGTCTTTAACTGAGACAGTTCCCCTTGATCTTTGATTTGTTGCATTCGGTTGGTGAGGTAACAATCAAACCACTTTAAGGCAGTGTTTACCCTGATGCTGCCCAAGACATTAAGTAGAATATGATGATCGACTGTATCAAAGGCCTTGCTAAGATCTAGAAAGAGGGCATAGATGTATCGCTTAGTATCCAGGGTGGTTTGCCATTCGTTGGACACTTTGGTAAGGGCTGATACAGTACTGTGCTTGGGCCTAAATCCCGATTGGGTGGGGTTTAGGATGTTTTCGGTGTCAAGGAACTCTCAGAGTTGAGTTAATTTTTTCCAGGGTCTTTGACAGGATTGGGAGAAGGGAAATCAGGCAGTAGTTGTTCAGGTCAGTTGGGTCACCAGATTTAAAAAGAGAAATAATGTGCGCTATTTTCCAAAGTGGTGGCAACTCACCATGAGCCAAGGAACTATTAAAAAGGTGAACGATTGGAGCCGTCAGCTGATAGCAGCCAAGTTTCAAGAAGAACGGTTGTAAGAGGTCAGCACCGGCAAACTTTTTCATGTCCAAGGCTAGCAGGAGGTCCTCCACCTGTTCAAAGGTTACTGGATGAAAGCTAAAGGAGGAGCGCCCTGGGATAGCTGTGATGACAGGGCTAGGGCCGTCGTCATCACTGCAGACGCTCACTCTACTGGCAGGTGAGGCATCAAACACAAGGCCTGCGGTGGCAAAGTGGCTATTTAGCTTTTCTGCAATGTCCACCCCTGTCCGCGTAGGAAATGTCTCCTACCACAATCTTAGCAGGCAAAGGTGAGGCTGATGAGCAACCTACTACCTCTCTAAGAACTTTCCAGAATTTAGTGGAACAATCTTTATTTTCTTCGAGAGCGGACTGGAAATAACGTGATTTTTCAGTTCTAACAAGTTTGGTGCAGGCATTCCTGGCAACCCGAAAGGCCAGCCAGTCAGAATCCAATTTTGCTTTCCATGCCCTTTTCCACAGTATATCCCCGTCCCTCAGAGCTTTCTTTAGGGCGGGTGTAAACCAGTTGGGTGTAAACCACTTTTCCTAGATTTGATTTTTCTAAGCAGTGGGTGTTTATCAATCACCTTCAGAACCAGGTTTTGGAAGATATTAAAGGCTTCCGAGACAGAGGGTGCCAGGTAAAAATCCTGCCAGTTAATATTCCCTAGGCCTGCCAGGAAGGCAGGTTGGCAGAAGTGTTTTAGACTTCGTTTAAGTTTACGAGTGGAGGTAGGAGGCTGGTAAGGAGAGCTTCTAATACAGGCAGTAGCACAGTGGTCACTCAGGTCGCTGTGGAAAACCTGTGTGAGAGATACTGTGTAGCTTGTTAACCAGCATAAGATTCAGTAATGAGCTGCGGTCAGGGGATTTCTTGTTAGGACGGGTATTCTCCGGGGTGATCTGGGTTAGGCCACGTTCGTCGCAGAACTCTTTAATTTTGTTGGAGACGGCATCATTCCCACGGAGATTAAAGTCCCCCATTATTAAGCATTCTGAGTTTGTTTTTTTCAACAGGGAGTGAAGGTGACCCAGTATGCCAAACCCTGCAGAAGGGGGCCTATAACAAGCAGATATTAAGAGGGCCACTCCAGAAGAGGAGGTCAATTTCACAGCTAGGCTGTCATTCCTTCGGTATAGAGTTGCAAACAATATCAGAGACAGAGAGATTGGTTTTGGTATAGATGGCAACTCCACTGCCCCCTGTCGGCCTGTCGCACCTGAATAAATTATAACCGTGGATATTAACAGTTTTGTCAGGAATGTTAGTGAGCCATGTGTAGTACCCAGGCTTGGACCATGTCAATTTTTTTAGGCAAGCTACGGATATTCATATGTAGAAAGCTGAGAACTTTTAGCAGAGGGAGGTCCGAGTGTGCATCTATAAAAAGGGGTGGACCAGGGTTTAATTCCACACTCCTTGAGCAGAGTAGAAGAACTACTAATAGTTTCCTAAGGCAGTTTATAGTCGTTTTTAATGTGAGTTTATTCAGACGCTTAGTGTGCAAGGTTTTGCAGTTTGCATTGCTGGGGGTAGCAAAACAACGAGAGGGGGCAGAGCATAGATCGCCACTCTAACTGGGAGGAGGAACGATAAGTGGGTATGGATGGAAGATCTGGACTGGAAGGGAGATACAGTGAGTGTGTGGAGGTCAGTACCCGTGGAGTAGGACAGATAGTGAGCTAACACCGTACCATGCAACTCTTGGTAGTTGGGCATGTCTTGTAGGGCTGTATTCTCCATTCATTTAACAATGAGGTCATAAGGGAGGAGTAGGAAGCAGCGGAGGACAAGAATAGTTGTCAGTGGAGCCATTAGATTAGAGGTGAAGCAGTAGGCAGGGAGGACGGGAATGCAGTGCCAGTCAAGTACAGGAGGAGGAGTATCTATTTAAGAGGGGAGGCGGCTTATTACCTGCACTAACATAGTTTGGCGGTGACCTAAAAAGGAAGATGTCTTTAAGGGAAGGACAGGACAAGTGTTAGGCCTAATAGCTGCACTCTGTATCTTTAAGTGTAATTGCAATGTTAGTGAGAAGGAAGAAGATTGCATAGGGGTGGTACCAAGGGGAGAGGGAGAGTATTTAATAAAGGCTGGAGGTGGGGGAGGGGGGTGGGAGTTAAGCAAGGAGGAGACAGTAGGAGAGAAAGTGAAGCAGAAATTGGATTATTTGCAGGGCAAAGCTTACAACTGTGACCCAAATGAAATCTAGTCTAAACTGAAAAAACTGTATCACTTTAAAGTTAGTTTCTGCTCCAGGGTAGATTAGCACTGGACCTTACAACAACAAACAAAACTTTGTCTGTGGGCTGGCTAAACATCTCACACAACATGGTGTGTGTGTGTTTATATGCCGTCTATCTCTGACAGAAGTGCTGCACCAATCCAACTGTGTTGGAAAAAAAAAAAAGATCAATAAATTACAATAATACGTGTGTGTGTAAAACCAGAATTTTACACATACCTTTGGTGTGGGATGCTTTTATAAACCTCTCGAGCTTCACCCTTGGGGTCAATGTAGCATCCCACACCTCGGGTGTGTGTACAATTCTGGTTATACACACCCTCCCATATATTATTCTATATGTTATAACTCAATACCCAGTCACACACGGAAAGTGCGTTCTGCAACATTCTAAGCTGGAATTCCTAGAGGTTTTTTTTTTAAACTATTTTAGCACCTCACTTATAGCAGGGATGGCACCTCTCCCCTAGTCCACCCTGTACGTGGACCCTCAACACCATGTTATTGCATGATTTTAACACATGCATTCATTAAAAGGAATATTACACAGTCATATCTTGTAAATGTTGTTGCTTGTCAACACATACAGAGGGATTAACCCACGACAGGCATATGGGTTTACTTGGCATTAATCCACACCTGGGTGTGGGGGGAGTTGGAGTCACGAGACGAAGCCGAGTAACTTCAACCATTCAGGTATGGATTAATGCTCAGTAAACCCATACCCTGGAGTGGGTTAATCCTCTTATGACATGGGTAATGTTATATTAGAGTTTTACCTAAAGAAATAGTAAAATAAAGCACTGTGAACATGCAACTGTGGCTATATCAGGGATTAATCAATGGTCAAGGTGACCTGTTTGGACAAACAAAGACAGTATTTTCAGAACCCATGTTATAAAGTCTCTTATTGGGTATAGCTGTTGGGGATATACGAGTTTGCTTTATTTTGTTTCCACCGTTCACACCAGCCCCAGTAATTAGCCTGGGGGTCTCCATTTTCTGGTTGTTGAAATCTCATTGTCCAAGACAGCTGCATTAGCATAGAGAACATGATGCCACAACATGCATATACACCAAGTATCTCTATGCTGAAAGTACACATAACTTGGGGAAAAAAAAAACTCTCTAGAAAAACAGACTGACTGCAGTTTAGAGATCTACCAAGATAATCCAATGGAGGTATCTATTGCATATACTGAAGCCCTACCCCTGCAAAAAGTATTTGCTGCATAGAAGCCCAAAAATATCACCGTAGTTTTAATGTAAAAACACTCGTAAAATTGTCCCCACCGAGTCTTGTTTACTTCCCGGTATATAGAGCCACCCACGCTCTGCCCCCGAATACAGCCACGTTATGATGTAAAGCCAGGGAGAGCGAGGGGACACATTCCATTATAGCCTATGGGGGGCAACTTTCCAATCAGTTTTATATATTGTAATGGTCAACTGCCGATAAATCAAGGGCAATTGTCTTTTACTGACTGGGGAAGGTGGTTACATAGAAACGTAGACTGATGGCAGATAAGGACCACTTCGCCCACCTAGTCTGCCCATTTCTCTACCTATTGGCTAAGCAGCAGATCCTAGTTAACCAACAGCCTACTTCTTCCTACTCCCCACCAGAATTGCCTTATGTCTGTCCCATGCATTCTTGAATTCCCCCACTGTTTTTGACCCCACAGCCTCCACAGGAAGGCCATTCCATGAGTCTACCACCCTCTCTGTGAAAAAACAGTTCCTCATATTACCCCTGAGCCGTCCCCCATCTTCAAATTGTGTCCCCTTGTTCCTGTACATCTTTCAGAAATATGCTAACCTCTTGGACTTTGTTGATTCTCTTGAGGTACTTGAAAGTTTCTATCATGCCCCCTTCCTCAATGGTATACATATTAAGCTCCTTTAGTCTTTCTTCTTATGGCTTCTGTTGCAGACCCTGCACCATTTTAGTTTCCCTCCTCTGGACCATGGGTGTAGGCAGGCATACTCCAAGCACTCCATGGTGTGCAATTTTATTTATGGGGGGTAGCAAATAGGCTCTGAACTGCTTCCTTTTTCCATGAAAACTAACAAAGAAACTACTGAACCGTTCTGTAATTTTACTCATAGGAGTCGAAACCAGAAGTGCTGGTCATTAATACTCTCTTTTGCATCCGAAGGACAATACAACTTTACAGGCTCTGGGCTGGTATGTGGGTGTCTTAGGGAACAATGCAAGGCATTTGTATTTACCCATGCATGGCAACAACCATTGTCATGAGATACAAAACTTGTATTTATTGCGCCAAATGAGGCAACAAACACGGTCCTGGTGTACATTTGTATATTGTCTGGTTACAACCCGGGGAGTAGCTCACCTAAGAAGGGGGGAGTAGCAGTGAGTCCACTTGGTGTGCAGATCTGAAATCCCTGGCTACTTCCCTGCTCTAGACTGCCTCCATCCTGTCTTATGTCCTTGCAAAGATGTGGTCTTCAGAACTGCATGCAGTACTCCAGATGGGGCCTCACCAACTGTCTGTACAGAGGGATAACAACTTCCCGTTTTCTACTGGTGATGCCTCTCTCTCTATACATCCCAGTATCCCCCCCCCAGCCCTCCTTACTGCCTTCTCACATTGCTTGCTTACCTTCAGGTCATCTGATATGACAACCCCCCAAGGTCTGTTGTTGTTGTTGTTGTTGTTGTTGTTGTTGTTGTTGTTGTTGTTGTTGTTGTTGTTGTTGTTGTTGTTGTTGTTGTTGTTGTTGTTGTTGTTGTTGTTGTTGTTGTTGTTGTTGTTGTTGTTGTTGTTGTTGTTGTTGTTGTTGTTGTTGTTGTTGTTGTTGTTGTTGTTGTTGTTGTTGTTGTTGTTGTTGTTGTTGTTGTTGTTGTTGTTGTTGTTGTTGTTGTTGTTGTTGTTGTTGTTGTTGTTGTTGTTGTTGTTGTTGTTGTTGTTGTTGTTGTTGTTGTTGTTGTTGTTGTTGTTGTTGTTGTTGTTGTTGTTGTTGTTGTTGTTGTTGTTGTTGTTGTTGTTACCTCCACTGTCTACTCTTCCCCTGAGTTGTTTCCCAGTTGCATTACTCTCCACTTTTTTGCACTGAATCCGAGCTGCCATACTTCTGACCATTCCTTCAACTTTGCCAAGTCCCTTCTCATCCTTTCCACCCCCCTTTTGTATCAACCCTGTTGCAGTTCTTTGTGTCATCTGCAAAGAGGCATACTTTTCCTTCTAGTCCCTCCGCAATGTCACTTATAAAGACATTAAAAAGGACCGGACCCAGTACTGAACCCTGTGGTACCTGCTAGTAACCCCCCTTTCTTCTGAGTGGACTCTGTTTACTATAACCTTCTGTATCCTGTTGTCCAGCCAATATTTTACCCAGGCTACCACTCTTGGACCCACTCCCAGGCTGGCTAATTTGTTTATTAATCTTTTGTGTGTGACTGTGTCAAATGCCTTGCTAAAGTCCAGGTACGCCATGTCCATAGCCTCTCCCTGGTCTACTACTTTGGTCACCCAGTCAAAGAAATCTATTAGATTCGTCTGACATGACCTTCCCACTGTGAATCCATGCTGCATTGGGTCCTGTGCCTCGCTGGCCTCTAGGTACTCAACAATTCTTTCTTTCAGAAGTGATTCCATCATTTTCCCCACCACTGAGGTTAAACTAACAGGTCTGTAGTTTCCTGCCTCTGCTTTGCTCCCACTTTTGTGAAGGGGAATCACATCCACTCTCCTCCAGTCCTTAGGTACCACACCATCCTCCCATGATTTGCTAAAAAGGGTAGTCAGTGGTGTCACTAGTTCTCCCCCTGGTTCTTTTAGAATTCTGGGGTGAATCCCGTCAGGCCCAATTGCTTTGTCCACCTTCAGTTTTAGGAGTTCTTCCAGAACTGTCTTCTGTGAAAGGACTGGGGTCAACCCCCTATCCCGAGTGCTCCTATTTTTTGTTTTAGGTACCTCCCCCTCCTCTTCTTTTGTGAATACTGAGCAGAAGTATTCATTCAGTATCCCTGCTTTTACACTGTCCCTCTGCCCACTCACCCTCCCCTGTATTAAGCCTCACTATCTCTCCCTTAGATATATAGATACATAGACAGTGTCGGCAGATAAGGGCCTATGGCCCACCCAGTCTGCCGATTTGAGCTTGTAAGTTCAGTTTGTTTTCCTAGAAGTCTGTTGCCCCTTACCCCTGACCTCCAGAACTCCTTTATGTCTATCCCATGCATTCTTAAATCCCGTGATTGTTTCAGCCCCCACCACTTCCTCTGGCAGGGTGTTCCATTGTCCACCACCCATTCTGTGAAGAAATTCTTCCTCACGCTTCTCTGAATCGCCCCTCTGTCCAACTTCATCCCATGCCCTCTAGTCCTGGAACATCTTTTTCACTTAAAATAGTGTATTCCTGCACCCTGTTCCTCCTGTAAGATACTTGTATGTCTCTATCATATCCCCTCTCTCCCTCCTCTCCTCCAGGGAGTACATATTCAATTCCTTCAACCTGTCCTCATAGGACTTGTGATGCAATCCATGTACCATCTTTGTTGCCCTCCTCTGAACCTTCTCTACCCTGTCTATGTCCTTATGTGGGCAAGGTCTCCAGAACTGTACAATGTACTCCAGGTAGGGCCTCACTAGTGTCTTGTACAGTGGAATTATGACCTCCCTTTTCCTGCTGGTGATGCCCCTGTCTATGCATCCCAGCAACCTATTTGCTTTACCTGCTGCCTTGTCACACTGTTTCCCCCACCTTGAGGTCATCAGAGAGGATAACCCTAAGATCGCTTTCCTGCTTGGTGCATGCTATATCCTCACCCCCCCCCCCCACCAAACTGATATATTGTGCCAGGGTTTTTGTGCCCCATATGCATTATCTTGCACTTCTTTGCATTGAATTTCAACTGCCAAACCCCTGCCCATTCTTCAAGTTTCTGCAGGTCCCTTCTCATTCTGTCTACACCCTCTGGTGTGTCTACTCTGTTACAGAGTCTTTATTCGTTCCCTAATGTACCTATAAAAAGGTTGTATCCCCCTTCTTAACCAAGTTGGCTTTCTTTTCCTCAGTTGGGGCCTTGGCTATTCTGACTGCCTTCCCCAATAACTTCTGCTTTAACTAGTACAGTTCTCCGTCCTGCTCCTTCTGCGTTTCCTTATACTTGAATGCTATATTTTTTCTCACTTACCTTACCCACCATCTCTTTTGAGAACCACAGTGTTTTTTTTCTTTCATTTTGATTTGCTTCACACAAAGGCGTGTTGCCTTTGTGATGGCAGTTTTGATGTTTCCCCATTGCTCCTCCACTCTTCCCTTCTTGCCTGTTTGCCAGTGCATTTCTGAAGCACTCCCCCCCCATTTTGACAAAGTCAGCCCTCCTAAAGTCCAGTACCCTCACTTTTGTATGGCTGGACTCTGCGACTGTGTTTAATCGTGAACCACACTGTCTGGTCGTCACTTGGAAGGGGCATAACCAGTAGGAGGAGTGAAGTGGTGATGCCACTATATAGCTCACTGGTGAGGCCTCATCTGGAATACGGTGTCCAGTTCTGGAGAGTGTATCTCAGCAAGGACAGACAGAATGGAAGCAGTCCAGAGAAGAGCAACAAAAATGATACATGGACTGCACCACAAGCCTTATGAGGAAAGACTCAAGGAACCAAACATATATTCACTGGAAGAGAGAAGGGGGAGAGGGGATATGATAGAGACATTCAAATATCCTTAGAGGAATAAACAGGGTACAGGAGGGAAGCATGTTTCAGAGAAGAAAGTGCACAAGGACAAGGGGACATAACATGAGGTTGGAGGGAGGCTTAGTGGGAATGCTAGGAAGTATTTTTTCCACAGAGAGGGTGGTGGATCCGTGGAATAGCCTACCAGCTGAGGTGGTGGAAGCGAAAACAGTACAGGGATTCAAAAGTGCACGGGATAAGCATAAAGGCACCCTGTTGTACAGCAGAGCAGGAAAAAAGCAGTCCAGATACGAGTAGGGCTTGCCAAACCAAGCAGGATAGTGGGCAGACTAATTTATTTAGGCAATCAGAATTTCAACCCTTTGAGTCAAAGACTCTTTTGCAAAGGCTCCACATCAGGAATACAAAGCACATAAAGGGAACAAACAGTGCAGGAATACAGACAGTGACAAAGCTCAGAAGTACATACAATTTAGGGCCAGTGACCCAGCGTCAGAAGCATTACAATACACACTTGTGGAATAATGCAAATAAAAAGCAAATACATAAGTTAGATGGCTTCGGGGAAATTTCATATCTGAAAAACAGGACATTGGGCTGGGGGGGGGCAGGCAAATCCCAAGGTGAAGGTGGGGCTACTAACAAACAGTCATAGAAGGAGGAGTCAAGTAGCAGGGTCTTTAGCCCAGTTTTAAAGCATCAGAGTCTGGGTTCCAAGGAAATGGTGGGGGGGGGGTAGGCTGTTCAGCCAGAGTGGGGCACAATGGCAGCAGGACCTTTGACCAAGGGAGGTCCTACATTGGGGGACTAGGAGGGAGGTTTCTGAAGAACATCTGGAAGCTCTTTCGTGAGGGATTATTTGGATGAGGGGGTGGAGGCCAGAGGGGGCTTGCTTCTGCAGTATTTTCTTGGCAAGGAGAAAGTTGTGGTACTTAAGTCTACCTTCAAATTTGAACCAGTGTGTAAGCTTATAAAGCTCACAGGTGTGTGTTAATCTATCACATCCTGAGACCAGGTGGCAGGCTTTATTGAGTGCTAGTGTTATGCGGTGTAGGGTAGTTTGGTTAGCAGTCCCGTAGATAACGATGCTGTAGTCCACCAAGGACAAGATGGAGGAGGATACAGCAAGACGGATGGCCTCGGGCGGGGGCTAGGCAGTGCTTATGTCAGTATAGCAGCCCCAGTCTGGAGTTAATGGTGGAGGAGAGGTGATGGATATGGGCATGGGAGGTGCCCAGCAAGACACCCAGGTATTTAAAAGAGGTGACCTTTTCTGAGGGGGTACCCAGCTTGTTAGTGATGGTTATAGGATAGCTACTGTATAGGGTCTGGCGGTGGGCAAAGATCATGGACTTGCTTTTCTGGTAGTTCAGTATTAAATGGTGGTCAGAAAACCAGGTTTCAAGTTCTCCAAAGAAACCCTGAAGGGCATGTTGAAGGAAGTTTGGGTGGGGGTGCTTCCAGAAAACTACAGCATCGTCCGCTTAGAGCAGTAATTTACTGCTGCGGGATTTAGAGAGGGAGATCAGGAAGAGGGTGAAAAGCAAGGGGCCAGCTATGGATCCTTGTGGGACCCCTGACAGAACTGAACTGGTCTACTGGAGGAGATTGTGGTGTTTATTTTGACCTGTTGTGTTCGATCGGAGACATAATCTTTGAACCAGGAGGTAGCCTCTTGGGAAATGCCCAGGGATGGCAGGGAGTGTAGGAGCAGTGCATGACCAACTGTGTCGAATGCTTTGGTCAAGTCGATGTAGATGGCCCCAGCCAGGTGGCCTTGTTCCAGGGCCTCACGTATGAATGATGTAAACTCGAGGAGGGCAGTGGTGATGCTGTGCCCCTTCCTGAAGCCATGCTGTTCTGTACAGAGCAGGTTATGCTTGGACAGGTGGTCTGTGAGTTGGTCAGAGACTATTTTTTCGAGAGCCTTGGAGATGGGGCTAGGATCGAGATGGGGTCATTAATTACTGATATGGATGTGCGGTTGCCACTTTTCAGAATGGGGTTACAACTGCACGTTTCCAGGGCACAGGGAATTGGCTGAGGCATAGGGACAAGTTAAGAATTTTGGTGAGATGGGGCAGGGCCTCATCCAGCGCAAGACGGAGGAGTTTGAGGTCCAGGGAATCACTGCTAAAAATGAGCATTCGCCAGGACTTTGGTTGGTGAGGTAACGTTTTGCTTCACTACAGGAGATGAGCAGTCGGGGGCGGGCAGCAGTGGCAAGTTTGTCCTTCGGGCTGTTATGGATGGGGTCGAAAACGTTCAGGGGAAGGATGTGGCTGAGGTCAGAGAAGGCAGCATTTAGGGCGTCAGATTGTAGAGGGATCCTAGGTGACGTCCCCATCAACTAGTAGCTGGGTAGCAGCAGGGATACAAGTTTTCCACTGAGCTCTTTAATACTGCTCCAGAATTTTTTCCCCGGATTCCCAGGAGGAGGAGAGGGTTTGTTGAAAATAAGCAGCTTTGGCTTGGTGGATGGCCCAGGTACATTTGTTTCTTGCCTCTCTGAAACGTTGTCTGTCCTGGGGGAGCCGTGAGTCCTGTGCTCTATACCAGAGATCATCTCTGAGGTGCATTTGGTCTAGCAGTGACTGGGTGATTCAGACTGTGTGTCTGTGTTTCACTATCTGCTTGGAGAAGCGGGTGAAAATGTCACGAGCAGCATTAAAGGTAGAGATAAAGTAGGAGAGGGTGGTGTCTATGGACTGGACAGTGTGGAAGGGGGACCAGTCGCAGGTTGTGAGGTAGGCTTTGAGGCGGGATAGGGACCTTTTTTGAGGCACCTTTGGTGGGAGACATTGGGGGGGGACTGGGGGAAGTCTGTCAGACCACCGGCAGGTAACCGGGGAGTTGTCACTTAGAGTACCTGGGAGCACTTTGACATGGGTGAGATTAATAGGCTGGTTACTGAAGAGGAGGCAAATTAATGTAGAGGTCCTAGTTTTTGCATCCAGTCTGGTGGGAGACTGGACAACCTGGGTAAGGTCAAAGGATAAAATGGATTCTTTGTAGAAGAAGACACATGGGAGAGCCAGTTCACACTGAAGTCTCCCAATATGATAATTTCGCTTTTGGATGGGAGGTGGGTGATACTGGTTAATAATGAGTCAAAGGCAGACTTTTGGTTAAGTGGGGGGGATGTATACAGCCATAACATAAAAGCGTTTTACCAGGGTTACCAAAAGTAACTTAATGGCAAGGCTTTGGGCTGTGTGCGCGGGGGTGGGGGGTGAAATAGGGAAGGCGTGCAGGAGTTTTCTGACGTAGAGGGCACAACCACCACCCCATCTGCATAGTCTGCCATCTCTAAAAATGGAGTAATCGTGGAGGGCGACAGATGCATCCAGAATGTCTTCGGACAGCCAGGTCTCCGATACGGCTAGGATGTGTGGAGAACGTTGCGCAATTCAGCATTGGAAGGGTGTGAGCTTTTTCTAGAGGCTGCAGATGTTGAGAGAAGAAAGCAGGAGGTTACCAGGCTTGCTCAATTGGGGGGCATCTGACGCAGGCCCAGGATTAGGGTCTAGTTTAAATCCACCTTTGTTGCAATATGCCTCCCTAGCATTCCCCCGAAGCCTCCCTCCAGCCTCATATTATGTCCCCTTGACCTTGTTAAATAAATAAAATTAAATAAATAAAATGGGTAGCTTCTGAACCAGCATACTGAGTCTGTAGATGGACCCATCCATGAGAGTTTGTTCAGGAGCAGTTTGTGGTTAACAGTGTCTAACGCCTTGGTGAGGTCTATGTAGTTTGCCCCCACTAATAGCCTCAGTCTAAACGCGTTGTGAATATATCCAGTAAATACAGGTTACTCACCTGTAACAGGAGTTCTAGGAATGGTATATGTTGTTCATCCACACTTATTGGCAGGTTCCTTGCCACTTTAAATCTTGCCAGAAGGTCTTCAAGCTGGCTCCTACCACCCACCCGGGTGGTAAAACTCTCGGCTCCGCCCCATGACGCCAGATCTGCCCGCTGAAGCTCAGGTTGGAAGGCCGAAGCCGGGAGGTCGGTGGGTCAGGTGGTGAACAACATATACCATCTCTAGAACCCCTGTTACAGGTGAGTAACCTGTATTTCTAGGGACATGGATATGTTGTTCATCCACACTTCATTGGCAGACCCTAGCAGTTCTCTGGGAGGAGGGAGGCAGCCATTCCTCAATACTTAACTTGGGAAATAAGGACTGAGAACCGAGGCCCCAAAACCAGCATCCCGGGCGTGACTCAAGGTCATGTGGTAATGGTAATAGAGTGTGTGCTGACTTCCAGGTAGCAGCCCCGGCAGATTTCCTGGATAGGGACGCCCCTGGAAGCACCCACCGATGAAGCAGTATAACGGGTAGAATGAGCTCTTATCCCTCTGGGAGGCTCCATGCCCGCCAACTTATAGCAGCGATCTATGCAGGAGGTGACCCACCTGCCTATCGTCCACCTGGCTGCAGGTCTGCCAGGTGGGCTTCAGCGAGGGTGACAAAGCTGGCTAACCTCTCCCACCTCAAGCCATGTGCTCCTTATAATAAGCGAGCGCCCTTCTAGGGTCCAGAGTATGGAGCCTATATTCGGCCTCCGAGGTGTGACTGGGGTAGAACACCAGCAGAGTCAGCACCTGGTTAAGGTGAAACTCAGACACCACCTTCAAAAGGAATTTTGGTGAAGAGGACAACCTTGTCCCTGTGGAAGACCAGGTAAGGAGACTGATGCAAAGCCCTGGAGCTCTCCCATCCTTCTGGCTGACGGATAGCCACCAAGAAGGCGGTCTTCACGACAGGTGAGAGAGATCACACCTGTGCATTGGTTCGAATGGCTTGCCCATGAGCTTGCCAGTACCAGCAGTAAATCCCATGGAGGTGGAGGTTCTCGCACCGAGGGGAAATGTGATCAAGGCCTTTGAAAGCGCCAGACCACCTTCTCCTGCGCCACCAACTGCTCCCCGCCCGCGCCCGTAAGCAGAGATGGCTACCAGGTGCACCTTAGGGTCGTCGACCTAAGCCCTGACTAGAAAGGGACCACAACTAGTCCAAAATGCTTGCCACAGAACAGGAGGAAGGGTCCAAGCCCTGCCCTGACACCAAATGGAAAAATCTCTTCCATTTGAAGGCGTAGCATTTTCTGGTCGACTCCTTACGGGACGCCTCAACAACATTGAGGACCTCGTCGGAAAGACCCAAGGCCTGGAACTCTAGCCGCTCAGGAACCAGGCGTCAGGTGCAGGGATTGAAGGTCCGGATGGAACACCTTCTCCTGATTGACGGAGAGCAGGTCCGGGCGAGCTGGAAGCTGCCTTGGGAGCCTGGAGCTGAGGCTGAAGAGATCTGGGTACCAGAACTGGTGGGGCCAGTCTGGGGCTATCAGAATCACCTGCACCTTGTCACTCCTTGCCTTGAGAAGCACCTTGTGAACCACGGGAAATGGGGAAGGAAGTAAAAGAGGCCCGGGTCCAGGGCCTCGAGAAGGCATCCCCTGCAGCGAGCCCTGCTGAGGGGGCAGGCATGAAACAGCCTCAGCTCGCTCTCCTGGAGGCAAACAGGTCCACCTGAGGTATGCCCCAGTGGGAGAACAGATCTTGTACTACCTCCGCAGGAGAGACCACTGTGAGATGCAGCCCCTATCCGCTCAGGGCATCGGCCAGGGTGTTGGAGGCCCTGCCACATGAATGGCTAGGAGATCCACCTCCAGGCTGCGCACGAGTGACCAAATGCGGAAAGCTTCCTTGCACAGAACGTGGAGCGATCCCGCCTGGCGGTTCAGGTAAACATGGTCGCGGGTATTGTCCGCCTGACTCGGACCACTTGACCCCGGAGAAACGGAGCAAAGGCGGTGAGAGCTAGGCGGACCGCCGGAGCTCCAGCAGGTTGATGTGGCATCGGGACTCCCCGGGACCAGAGGCCGTGCACTCGGTGTTCCCCCAGATGGGCACCCCAACCCATCAGAGAGGCATCGGTCGATAGAGAGACCGTCGGCTCGGGGCGGACAAACGGGATGCCCTCCTGCAGATGAGATGGAACGGTCCACCACCGAGAGCTGCCCACATCTCCTGGGTCACCATCACTAGCTGATCCAATGGATCGCAGCTGCTAGGACCACTGGCTGGCCAGTCCCCACCTGAAGGGGGCGACAAAGCGCCGCGTGCTTCCAACGGACTACGCTGGTGCAGGCCGCCATGAGACCCAGGAGGCGAGAAGTCCCGGCAGGGCGCGATTGCCCAACCAGAAATGATCGGGCAAAGGAAGTAAGAACCTCGGCCCTGTCCGCCGGGAGCCGTGTGCCTGAAGAGAGTCGAGCTCTGCCCCGATAAACAGAATCACCTGCTTGCTCGAGTTCCACTTGGCCTCGTTGATGAGAAGGCCGACTTGAGAGCAAACCTGGAGGCCAGATCTCTGGACCGCCCACCTCCTGTCTGGAGGGGCTGCTATCAGCCAATCGTTCAGGTAGTGTACACCTGGCCCCTTGGCGCCAGAGGAGCTGTCACCAATGCAATGCATTTGGTGAAGACCCTGGGAGCTGGAGACAGGCCAAGGGCATGGCTCGAATCAAGAGGGATCCCTCCGCCGAAAGTGAAGGAATCTCCGTGTGACGGACGGATAGGACGTGAAAGAACGCGGCCCCTGCAGGTCCAGAGAGCAGAACCACACGCCGTGTTCCAGAGATGGTATTATCTGCGCCAGAGTGACCACCCTGAAGGTTCGAGACCTTAGGAACTTGTTCAGGTCGTGTAGGTCGAGAATGGGGCGCCAGCCCCCTGTCCGTTTCGGAACCAGGAAGTAGCTGGACACGAACCCGGAGTCTTGAAGGGGGTCCTCTACCTCCTGATCACCTCCTTTGAGGAGAGATGGTCGGCGCTCGATGAGCAGACAGTGAGGCTTCGGACCCCGAGGCCCCCCGAGGTGCGACGGCTCTGAAGGGCGGGGCCTGCTCGAATTCTAGAGGCAGGCCTTTTCCCACCACCTCCAGAACCCACCTGTCCGTGGTAATAGCGGACCAGGCGGAAAGGAAGTGTCGGAGCCGTCTTCCACGGGGGAACCATGGGCTAGGGTGACGGGATGGGGCGACACCCACAGCCCGGCCACTGGGCAGGCTTGGAGGAGGGCCGGCCGAGGGACCTCCTGGGCCTTTTCCTCCCCTGCTTCCTGTTGGAGGAAGCCGACAGCTTGGGTTTGGGATGCCAAGCTCGAGCCTGCTGGCCCTGACGTTGCTGGGCCTGGCGCCGCCGGCGCAGAAGGACGAAAGGGCTTAGGCTGTGGCTTGCGGCCTTTGTCCTTCTGAGCGGAAGAGACCGAGTCCAAGGTAACATTGGACTTCTCGATCCTCTGCAGGTGACCTTCCACCCAGGGTCGAAGAGTCAGTCCCAAAAAGGAACATCCGCCAACTTGTGCTGGGTATCCGAGGGAAAAGTGTATATCCTCAGCCAAGCCTGACGACGATGGCCACCGCGTGCCGCCACCGACCTGGCACATGAGTCCCAAAGTCCAAAGCAGTCTGAGCTGCTGTTTGGCCACTGCCCTGCCCTGGTCCCGCACCTGCCTGACCGTAGTCTGCAGATCCGCGGAAGATAAGGGACTACCTCATCCAGGGAGCCCAACAGGGCATGTGAAAATGTGCCATGAGGACGGCCAACTGGCCTGACGAGGCCGAGAGGACACAGCATAGACTTTTGCCCGGCATAATCCAATTTCTGGATTCCTTGTCGGGAGGTTTGTCCACATCCTGGCGCTCCCGCACACCGGAAAACGCTGTCGGTAACCAACCCTCCGCAGAGGGGTGTTCCAAAACCGACAGGGAACCGTAGGGACCAGATACTTCCTGGCCATCCTGGCGGAAGGCGAGGGCAGGAAGCAGGGTGCTGCAAAGCTCCAAGGCCGAACTCACTATGGCCTCGGCCACCGGAAAGGCCTCGAGAGATCCTCGGTCCAGAATCTCCGTGAGGGGATACCTGGCCCATTTAGAAACGGGTTCGAGCTTCATCCCGGTAGACTCTGAGATGAGCTGAAGCAACCCTAAGAAGGACGAAGGGCTATTGTCCACTGACTGTCCTCCCGAGGACTCAAGTCGAATCGCTTGGAGAAAGGGAGAATCATCCTCGGACTCAGAAGAGTCCTCAAAGAGCTGCTCGGCCTGAGCCACCCTCCACCTGCCGAGGTTTATCGGGAGTGAGGTGACAGACAGCCTATGGGCAGACCCAAAGCCAATCGAGAATTCTGGTCGGAGCCCCAACTAATGGCTGTGGAGGCGGAGGTTCCACCAGAATCGTGTGGCAGCTGGAATTGGTCAACAACCGCCTGGGAACAGGCTCCTCAGCTACAACGAGGGTTGTTTCAACGGCCCGGTGACAGCCACTTAATGGCTCGGGAAGACGACCGCCGGCTTATTCCCGGTCAAAAGGAGCTGTTGCCACATGAGTTCCTCATACCTCCGACGCACTTGCGGCCTCCCTCGCCCCGAGGAGGAGGAGAGAAAGAGCGCAGCGCCGCTGTCGCTGGTGCCGAGACCGCCATGACGGCGGATCGGCTGGACTGGCGAGGATGTCCGAGACCGAGAGTCTCGACTAGGCCGAGGAAGGCGAGGAGAAGTGTCGGAAATTGGCACTCCCCTCGGCTTGGACGATCCCACCGAAGGCTCCGGAACCGGAGGCACAGACGAGCCGACGGGATCCTCAGCTCCCACCGGGGAACCGGGAGGGATTCTCAGCTTCTCCAGCCGACAACCCGTCTAACGGATCGAGAAAAATCTCGACCGCGTCGGGCGGAGTCTCGGTCAACTGGCCTGACGGGGACACCGTGAAGCCAGTGGCCGAAGCTGAGGGGTCGACCGAAGTCGACTGTCGACAAGAAGGGGAGGGGGATCTTTCCCGCTCCCAAGAGCGTCGACGGTGAGACTTACTTTTGCTCTTTTTGGACCTGGAAAAGGGTCCAGAAGAAGTTGGACCCTCACCTTTCGTCGAGAGGGTCAGACAAAGCTCCTTGAAAGAAGCCGAGCACGAGGCACTGAGAGAGGCGACAAATGCCGCAGCCGAGGTAGAGCGGCCACCTCTTCTTCAGGGGCCATCATCTGCTCGAGCTGATCCGGCTGAGCCTGGCCAACATGGACACCGCCAACCGGCCTCTTAGATTTAACCGTGGAATTCTTTCTCGGCTCCAGTTGTAATCTGGCAGCACGGTCTTCAAGGACGAGGCCGGTGCTGAGCGCAGTCGGCAGGCCTCGGGTCGTGCTCAAGGCCCAAGCAGTAGACGCACGTGAGTGCGGATCCGCCCTAGACATCTTCTGCCCGCAAGGGCACCTCCGAAACCGGAGTCGATTGGTCCATCGCAGTCATGAGGAAAAGAAGACCAAGTCTTTTACTAAAAACTTTTGATTTCTAATCAAGAATTAGGAACCAGTCTTATACGCAGAGCATTAAGGAGGGAACCTGAGCTTCCAAGCGGTAAGGAAGATCTGGCGTCATGGGGCGGAGCCGAGAGTTTTACCACCCGGGTGGGTGGGAGGAGCCAGCTTGAAGACCTTCCGGCAAGATTTAAAGCGGCAAGGAACCTGCGAATAAGTGTGGATGAACAACATATCCATGTCCCTAGAAACTCAACAAGGGCAGTTGTAGTGCTTTGTTGCTTATGGAATCAGTGTTGTTGACGGTATTGTAGCAGATATTTGTCCAAGTAGTCGGACAGGAGTAGGGGGAGGGGTCTCAATTGGAGAGGGGTGGGGGGGAGACACTGGGGCAAATGATAAAAGCAGCGTCTTCAGTGGCCCTGGGAATGAGAACCTGGGAGGGGTGGTGGTGATGGGCACAAGGAAAGGGGATGTGTACTGTTGTCTGGGGACTCCATTCTCAAGGGGATCAGATGGGGCAGCAAGGAAGAGAGGCACAGTCGGATATGGGTGGAGTCCATACCGGGATTAAAGGCAAACAAGGCAGGACAGGCAATCCTAAAGTGCACAAGGAGGGGTAGGAGGAAACTGCACAGTGGTACATGTAGGGACAAACAACCTAGCGGGGGAAATGGCGGAGGTAACAAGGGAGAGGTTTGAAGAAGTGGGAAGGTTGTGTGAGGAGACTGGGGATTCTGAGGCTTTCTCAGAGGTGCCACTAGTACCCTATACAAGCACAGCGAGAAAGGAGAGGATTGGAGAGTTGAACGCATTAATGGTAGAATGGTGTCGAACTAAGGGGTACAGGGTTGTGGGTGGCTGGGGCAGTACCTGGGATAACAATCTGTTTGCAAGAGATAGGCTGCATCTGAGCTGGGTGGGGAAGGAGATAATTAAAGCAAAGACTGGGGAGGTATATTGCGACAAAGGTGGATTTAAACTAGTTGGGGGGGGGCGTGGCAAGTGGACAGCAGGTAAGTAGGGATCCAACAGAGCGGAGTCACAGTCTACCCCCCCAGGTTACCAGGGAAGGATTTGGGGTGGCGGAAAAGGGAAGAGATAGAGAGCAATGAAGGGTGGTCTCGCTGAACGCGAGAAGCTTGGGCAACAAAATCAGTTGAGCTACAGGCACTCTTGGCAGGGTGGAGGGTGGATATTACGGCTGTTACAAACGTGGGCAACAGAGCACTGGGACTGGGATCTGGCAATCCCAGGATACAAAGAATACAGGAAAGACTATGGGGGGGTGGCAGTCTATATGAGGGACAGGATCAAATGCACAAGGGACGAGGGGGAGGAAAGGAGAACAGGGGCAATCTGGCTGCAACTCCTAGACTCAAGGGGTAAGAAAGAGAGGTTTGGGGAAGTATACAGGCCACCATCCCAGTCTGAGGAGCTTGACAGGGAATTAGCGGGACAAATTAGAAAGGTATGTAGAAAAGGGAAGGTGGTCATCGTGGGGGATTTCAACTTGCCAGGGGTTGACTGGAGCATTCTGGTCACCTCCAGTACTAGGGAGCAAGTGCTCCTGGACGCGATCCAGGAGGGTCTCCTGACGCAGTTGGTCAGTGGACCTACAAGGCTAAAGAACACTTTAGATCTGGTGTTGTCAAATGGGGAGGCAGTAAGGAAATAAGGGCGGAGGACCCACTAGGTGACTGCGATCACCAAACAGTGTGGTTGAATATCATGATGTGCAGGGAGCCAGAGAACTCAATAACTCAGGTGGTAAACTTCCAGTGTACTTTGGGAGGATGCAGGAAGTACTGAAAGGAAAACTGGAGGGCATAAGGCAGGAGATGGATGTGGAGCAGAAATGGGACATTATTAAATGTGGGATTACAGAGGCAACAGAAGCCTGCACCAAGACACAGAGTAAGAGGAGCAGAGCAAGGAAACCATGCTGGTTGAACAGTGAGGTAGTGGAGATGGTGAGGGCAAAATGAGAGGCGCACCAGAGGTATAGGAGGATGGGGAAGGAAGGAGTATGCAAGATTGTCCAGGGAGGTGACCAGAAAAGTGAGAGAAGCCAAGGCCCAGAGGGAGCTGAGATTAGCGCAGGGAACTAAAGGAGTGGGGGAGAAACACTTTTTCAGATACATTAGGGAGAAAAGGAAGTGCAAGGAGACAACAGAATAAAAAAGGCTGGGAAGTGGACAGAAAAGGGGGAGGAACAGGTGGAAGCACTGAATGAATACTTTGCTCAGTGTTCACGGAAGAAAAGCAGGGACCGCTACCACCATGGGCTGGGAGGGTGGGGAAAGGAGGTGACAGATGGAAGGATTGAGGGAGGTAGAATCCTAGAGGGACTGAGCGTAGACAAGGCACCAGGGCAGGATGGTATCCACCCCAGGGTGTTGAGCGAGATGGTGGAGGTGTTGGCGGAGCCACTGATGGATCTGTACAGCACCTCACTGGAGTCAGAATGTGTGCCACTGGACCAGAGGATGGCACATGTAGTCCGTTACAAGAGCAGACCAAGGGACGAACTGGATAATTATCACCCGGTAAGTCTCACCTCCATAGTGTGCAAACTCATGGAAACAATTCTAAAGGAAACACTGGTGTTGTACCTGGAGGACAACGGCCCCCAGGAAGTGAGGCAGCATGGGTTCATTTCAGGGAAGTCCTGTCAAACCAACCCAATACAATATTATGACTGGGTGACAGGTGAGCTGGATAAGGATCATGTGGTGGATGGTCTTTACTTGGACTTCAGCAAGGCCTTCGATTCGGTGCCTCATGAGCAGCTTGGGGGGAAGCTAACTGGTGTAGGGGTGGGGCAAAAATGATGAACTGGATTACCAGCTGGCTGAGTGGGAGGCTGCAACAGGTGGCTGTGGGAGGGGAGCTCTTAACTCAAAGCCGGTGATGAGCAGTGTGCCACAGGGCTCTGTGTTGGGGCCAGTATTGTTTGGGCTCTTCATATCAGGCATTGCACACAGGGTGGTGAGCAAGGTAAGTCTGTTTGCAGACAACACAAAAATGGTAGCAGTAGTGAATGGACGGGAGGAATGGAAGCAGCTGCAGGGGGACCTAAGCAAGCTACAGGACTGGTCAGAGGTGGCAGCTGGAGTTTGATGCAAAGACGTGTAAGGTTATGCACTTCGGGGCAAAGAACCCAAGGAGAGAATACTGGCTGGGTGGGTTAAGCTGGGGCTCACGGAGGAGGAGAAGGACCTAGGGTAATGGTAACAGGGACCATGAACAATACTGCCCAGTGCAGAAGAGCAACTGCAAAAGCGAACAAAATGCTAGGGTGCATAGCGAAGGGGTTTTCATCCAGGCAAAGAGAGGTGACCATGGCCCTCTACAGGTTGCTGGTAAGGCCGCACTTGGAGTATTGTGTGCAGTTTTGGAGTCCATACCTGAAGTATGATATCAGGCTACTGGAGCGGGTGCAGAGGAGGGCAACGAAGATATACGGAATGGAGGGGAGAGACTATGAGAGCAGGCTGGGAAACCTTAATATGTACACCCTGGAGAATAGAAAGGACGGGGGGCATGATAGACATATTCAAGTATGAGGGTGGTAGCAAAATAGAGCGCACTATCAGAATGAGTGGTATCATGTAAATCTGTAAACAGCTTTAGAAGGGCATAGGAAAGGGAAGCAGGGGAGTGTGATGGGGGAGATGGGGGCGGCAGTGGGATGACAAAGGGGGTGGGCAGCTGCACACTCGAGCAGATTCAGATATACTGGGTGGTCCGTTTCTGTTGGCATATTTGTATGTTCGTATGAGAATTAGTGTGAAACTATGCACTTAAGTGCTTTGGGGGGGGGGGTGGAAGTAAGGAAATAGGTCTATAATTAGAATGAAGGGTTTGGTCGCCGCTTTTGTAGACAGGTGTGACCACAGCTGCTTTCCACAGACGGGGGAATTTACTAGTGATAAGCAATAGATTCAATATTTTGGTCAGAGGAATAAGAATAATACAGAGGGTGAGCTTAATGAGCTTAAGGTCAAGCATATCGCTACCGGCTCTGGTATTTCCGATCGCTTTAATGAGGTACTTTTTAGCCATAGCAGAAGCAATGATTTTCAGGTAGAAAGGTGGTGTACTGGTGATGGGCATGGGCTCCCCCACATTACTGCCGTTGCTCGGGGGTTGGAGGAAATCAGAAGGCAGCACACTGTTGAGGTCGGTGAATGCCTTATTAAAACATACTGGCGACATTAGGATCCGGGGTGAGGGTACTATCCACATTTAGTATGGCGGGGGGGGGGGATTTATCAGGTTTACCCGATAAGTGTTTAATGTTTTCCCAGAATCTACGGCTATCTCCCCATAAGTTAGTTAGTTCAGTTCTGTAATGTTGGCTTTTTGCTTTCCTGATAGCCCAGGTGCACTCATTTCGAGAAGTTTTGTAGTGCTGGATGTCAGCTGGGAAGCCAGTATTTTTAGCATTAGCCCAAAGGTCATCTCAGTGTTTCATCATATCTAGGAGTTGGGGGGAGATCTAGGAATTGCAGGAGTCCCTAAGCTTTTGTTTGGTGTGCGGGGCATAGATATAACAGAACTTGTTGAACCCGAGTATGAACCCTTCTAAAGCAGTGTCGATGTCCTCCGTGATGTCTAGGAAGCTCCAATCTTAAAGTCTAAGGTGCGTTTTCAGGGCAGCCAGTTTCCCTTTTTTCAATACTCTGTGCGAGACTGTTCTAGTTGGTACTTTGGGGGACTTATCTGACCAGCTCAAAAGGATGGGAGAATGATCACTGAGACTATCTGGGACGACTGTGGTGCGAGTTATTCTTTCTGGCTGGATTGGTGATAATCCAGTCAAATAGAGAACTTGTTCCCATATGGTAATTTTGGCAAACAAGGGAGTTCATAATTTGAATTATGTTAAGGGCTAGTAGAGCATCTTCCTAGGGTGCTGCGTCAGGGGATGTCTAGTTAATAGTAAAATCTCCCATCTTTATCAGTTCTGAGTTCCAATAGTGGTCAGCAAGATAGTTCTGGATGATTTTGAAATCGTTGTGCTGGACCTTGGGGGCTATAAACCGATGCCAGTTACTGTTTTGCCATTAGTGCAGAGTAATACTTTTAACACTAGAAGTCGGATACTACAGTTGGTGGCTATGGGTGGTAACATCTGGGCCAATATTTGCTCCTTCAGGTAAAGGACGCAGCCACCCCCACGCTTGCCTATTCTGTCAATCCTGAATGAGGCGTATCCTGGCATTTGGATGGCAGAGTCTGCAATCCTAGGACTGAGCCAGGTTTTGACTACCAATATGATAGCCGGCTGGTGTTGGGTAATCCAAACTTGTAGGGCATCTAGATTTGCCAAGAGGCTGCAGATACTGATGGAGGTGAGAGTAAGCCCACTGTGCCTACTAGACTGAGCTGAAGCAATCAGCTGCGCTGATAAATTTGCCATGGAGCCAGGGTTGGGGTGGATATTCCCAGAGAGAGAAGCAAAAGTAATCAAGCCATATGTATAGCCTGCCTCTTTAGGTTTGCTAGTAATTAAGCCCGGTATCGTTTATTGGTAGTGTGGCATTTGACTATGGTGCTGGTGAATAATATTTTTAGAACAGAAGGCGGGAGGGGCTGCACGAGTCGCCCCGTGTCTATATACATGATGCAAGGTAGGGTGAGGCACTGCATAAGGTACTTAGCTCAGGGGTGGAGGTTGATGTACAGCGGTGTTAAATTGAGATACTGCTTATTATTGCCAAGGTATTATTTAAGGTAGTATCTGGAGGCTCAGTAATGGTAGGTGCCAGTATCTGACACATAATAAGGCAAACAGTTTTTTTTTTTTTAAGAGGAGCATTTTGCTGGGCATACCAGAAGACGTAGTAAAACTCAGGGAAAGTAGTTGAAAACAACGGGGGTGAAATGCAGGGGGCAGTGACAAGGAGAGAAAGAATTATTAAAATGCAGAGGAGTGTGGCGAGAATTACACGAAGCCGATAGGGAGGATCTCAGAGAATCAGCTTAACACTTGATTAACCTATTGATCAGTCTGTGGTAGAAAAAGGAGCCAATCAGGGTAGTCGGGAGGAGGTAGGTGGTGTGGCTAACCTGTATTTAATAGAGGTCAAGATCGGGATCGATGGGCGGGACAAAATATAAGCAGGAAAACAACCAGAAAAAAAAAAAAGTGGTCCCAATTTAAATGTTGCCAGCGAGGACCAAGCTTGCATGGAAAAGTGGGATTCCTATGACAGCCAATCACTGGGAGACTGGTCTGGGAAACAACCAATGGCACGGCTGAGGTATCCGGTAGCTAGCCAATGAGGGAAAGAGCCATACTCCAGGACTCAGATCGGAGCGCCGATGGAGAGCACTGAAATTACCTTGAATCCTACATTCGCTGGAGAAGGAGGGGATGGCGGCCAGTGAAGAGCCGTGTCCCAAGGAGGCTGTAAGCCACTTCAGCTTTGCACCCACTGGGGCTCCTGAGGAAGAGAACAAAGGGGGGGGGATTAGTTATTAAGCAAGAGCAATGGGTGGGCGGGAGGCAGACAGGGCAGGGAGACTGAGTAGCAGCAGGTAGGGAGGGGACAGGGTTCACAGGTCTGAGAGGGGGAGAATCTGTGGTGATGGAAAAGAGAAACAAGAATCAAGCTAAAGTGTGAGAAGGGGGGGGCACAAGAATGGAGTGAAGCTTAGTTGAAGTTAGAGTGAGGGGTGAGAGACATGAAATTACAATATCTAGGGCAGTAAAACGTTAAGCAGACTCAGATTATTTAACAGCTGCAACCACAGAACACTAGGGTCAAGTCTAGAAAAGTACAGGAAAATGGGCTAGGAAAGCTGCAATCACTTTGTAAATTCCTGGCTCAGAGAGTTATGCAGCAATGAGTAGAGAAATACACAATAAATGCCTGGCTAACTCAAATTATGCAGGAACCAGCAGAAAAAGATACTAGGAAATTTCTGGCCAACTTATTTTAAGTAGCAAATTAATGACACTGGGTTATCTACTGGTGCTGCAAATCACAGATTTCTGGCTAATCATTTTTTTTTTTTTTTTTTTTTTTTAAATCTCATGTCATGCTTTTTCTGCCTTGCTGCAGAACGAACGGCGGGGGACATCCAGCCGCCGGCTTGACTAGCCCGGAGGGCAGCAGGCTCACTGACATGATGGGTGGTTGGTACAGCCGTTCCTCAACTCGGCTGGAAGGCCCCTCATGCCTTTCCATGCCAGGCCGAGACCGACTTCCGGTGCGATTCCACGACAGACCTCCAGGCGGCCCAAGCGCCGCCATTGCTGCTCGCCTGCATTCTAGCCTTTTCCTCCGCTGATAAGCCCCCACTGAGTGCGGACATGCACGATGTCCAGGCACTGCGTGCCAACGCCTGCCGCACTCCCCACAAAGTAATATTCAGCGCCAAAGCCCCCAGGCTTCACCAAGGACTGCTACAGGTGGTGGAGTCCCTCAACCTCCCCAGGGATAGGAGAGCTGTCTACAGATGCTCAATCCCAACCCTCCCCTGTCGACCCCCGACGACCCAGCTCATTCCCAAACCCGGGTCGCCGGCGTGGCACAAGTTGTGGCATCCACCTTTCCTCACAATTCAGACTGCACAGTTTTAATAAACAGGGGGCTCTCTTACCTGAATTATAGTTCCTCCATTCAAGTTTTAAAACAATATGCTGTTCCCCCTTGGGAAGGGACTGTATTGTGCCCCCCCCAGGGGGCCAGCCACTTGATCCCTACCACTTCTTGACTTGCTGCTCCATCCCCACGCTTCCTTGTTTTGTGATGTCACTATAGGACCATTGACTTGCATAGAGCACGTCTCCGCGTTGGTCCTTGTGACAGAAATGGGAAGGAAAGAGTTAATGGTTTGGATTCTGTAGATGCCTTATTTTTTTAGCAGTGTGGAAAAAATACACTGAGGCTGAAATCCTCCAGCAGCAACCAGCTTGTGGAATTCCTAGCTGCTAGATAAGAGCTGGGTCATAAATCTCGAGTGGACATCTCCAGACACACACAGACCTTGCAGACACGGACACAGGGCAGTTTGAATGGATTGGATCATTCAAATATAAACTTAAGGTGAAAAGGGAATATAATTGGTCACCATTAGGTGTTCACTCTGATTGGGACAATTAAATACATACATGTTAGTTGGTTGGTGCATTTAAGGGGAGAATAGGAATGACCTAGTCTCCATAGACTATATAAGCTTCTGTAAGACAGAGAACTCTCTCTTGCCTTGGGAAGCTGTGAGGGGAAACATAAGCTTGGAGCCTACCTGGTATGTCCGTGGGAGCTGGCAGTTAGAACAGGGCCCAGTGTCTCTTGTAAGGACAGGGAAGGGTAAGTTTAGTGATAGTATATTTCAGTAATAGCCTTCTTCTTTTGCCATCTGTTGTTTAAAAACATTTGTTTACTTTTCCTGTATGAGTGTTATTCTCTTGTGTTGTAAATACATTTCCTGTAAATGCTCATTGCACTTTCTGTTAAGTAAAAGCTATTTATTTGCTCAACAGTTGTGACTCTGATGTCATTTTCTAAGGTAAGATTTGGTTTTCCACTGGCTAAGGTAAACTCTGTGTAGCATCCGCCACCTGAAAGAGACACACTACCAGACTTTAACTTGTGCAATTGCACATGTGATTTTTCAAGTTTGTACACTTGAAAGAGGTGCCGGAAAGAAAGTCCGGCTGGTGGCAGCGAATACCTGAGGAGACACACACACCTCTCTAAAAGCTGTTTCAGCCCAGAGGGAGAGGTGGGTTGTCACAGTCCTATACTGACATCACAAAACAAGAAAGCACGGGGACAGAGTGGCAAGTCAAGAAGTGGAAGGGATCGAGCAAATACGATCCCTTCCTAAGAGGGCACAGCATATAGTTTTAAAATTTGTATGAACGAACTTCCATTCAGGTAAGGGAACCGCCTATTTGTGTTTTAATGCACAGAGAAAGGTGCTCTTTAATATTTATATATAGATATATAGATATATAGATATATAGATATATAGATATATATATGTAACCCCCCCCCCCCCAAAGTTCCAAAAAGTAAAGTACTTATTTTAAATTTTGAATTAGACACTTCTTGTAATCACTGCACAAATTATCCTGGAAAGTTTGCAAATTAGAAAAATTTCAAAACGGTCAAATCAAGTTGTTACTATGTCCACAGGCAGAAATGTCTATACGAGTTCACCTTTTGTTATGGGTGTATGATTTTCTTGCATTTACAGTAGTTGCAGAGGAAAATACAGTGTAACCTGAACTTTAATTTCTACAAAACAAGCTTAGTGAGACATGCAGTAAAACTGATGTGCAATTGTGAACAATGACAATTTCACGTTTATAGTATACGAAACATTTGACCAGACAAAATTATTTCCACATTTTATTCCTTTGTTCATATTTCAAACATATTATGTTAAAGTAATCAAATTAATCATAGTTTAATTTCAGCAAATCACAACGAGAGCATACATTTTTGTGTTTCTAAATCAAACGCAGTTGTGTTCTGATAGCTGAAAGAGCAACTACTGCACTCTTTACATTCCCCTTCCCACCCCCCACCCAGAGAACCACAAATAACCCTTACCTGCCCCAAATCCAAACCATATAGAAATTTATTTTTTTGGTGCCCCGGTTTAGGAAGGGAAGGGATCACATTTTTGCTCAGAGGAGCTTCATGGCGCGGATCCCTTCCAGTTCCTTGTAGCTCTGCAGAGTGTACTCTGCTCCTGATCCGCCCCTGCACTACCATGTTTTGTGACATTAGTATATGAGGAGCGTGGGGCGTGCGCCAATAGATATGAATGGGGGCTGCTTTCTAAAGTTAAATTTTGGTACTTTAAATGGCCATTCAGAATAAATGATGGCTACCGCTTAACTAACAAGGATCTTGTTAGTTCAGCGGTGGCCATCATTTCGCTTGCTCACAGGACCACTGTCGCACAGGATGGCACCGGAGGGACACAGGACCATCTCCATGTTGAGGGACACTGTGGCGAGGTTAGCCTGCAAGGACACCACTGACACTTACTGCTGCTGTGTCTCTCTGTTCCAATCTCACACAGTGACACTGGCACTCATTTCCATGGCTCCTGTTCTCCAGATACATAGGACGAGGTACCATGCCTGGAGTCGAACAGTGGTGTGGGGAAAATCAGGTGATCCACTGGGCGGGCGGGTACTCCTGCATGTGTGCCCCACTGAGAGCAGGGGGAGAGAGAGAGAGAGAGAGAGAGAGAGATTGGGGGAAGAGGAGAGAGGCACAGACAAAGAATAGTGCACAAAGTTTGAACATTGCAGCCACTCTTGGTGCACTGTGCCGCACTACATGACAGGCTTCAGCTCTTGCTCACTTAGTGAGGATAGTAATGGCCGCCACTAAGAATGCATTTCTGGCACAATAACTAGATCAGGACCACACAGTGATCTCTCAGGGTGGATGGTTCACCACTTGCTGTGCATATATGCTGCATTAATCAACGGTCACCTGATGGCTCTGTACCAATCAGGTACCTGTGTTTGTCAACCCCATGTTATAAGTGGTAGTATTTTTATTAGAAATCTCATTCATTTATTTAGTCTAACACATACTGTAATGAATGACAGAGATCTGAGCTGGAGCCCTGATTTTAAAAACAGGTATTTTCTTTGGATCCGTCCTACAGTGTTTTCTGTAGACTGCAGTGCTGCAGTAAGGTGTCCCAAAAATGGAGACCTGTGCAGTGCAGCTCAGACGTCAACCCACTTCTGAAAGAAACTATCCATCTCTTAATGCAGATCTGCGCAAGGGCAGTGTCAGATCTGCAGTCAAGTTCTGTATCACCTTTTCATTCACTGACAAGCTCTTGCCCCCCCCCCCCGCATCACTCACATTACTGATGTGAAAAGAAGGGGTACAAAAAATTAAAAAAAAAAAAAAATGGCACTGGTATACCATAAATTATTTCTGATTGGGCAATTAAAGAACACCCTTCTCGGAGAATTAAACACAAATAGGAGGCTCCTTTACCTGAGTGGGAGTCCCTCCATACAAGTCTTAAAACAATATGCTGTGCCCCCTTAGGAAGGGTTCGTATTTTGCACCCCCCCCCCCCGGAGGCTAGCTGCTCGATCCCTTCCACTTCCTGACTTGCCGCTCCGTCCCCACACTTCCTTGTTTTGTGATGTCACTATAAAACCAGCGTTGCGATGTCATTTTAAAAGCTTCTTTCTATATTTTAAATAGACTTTTGGTAGAAACCGAAGCCAGTATTCAAGTAACAAGGCTCTAGGTTGGACATTTTCAATATTTTGACCCCAGATTTTCAACACAGCCTTCTTATTCCACCTCATGTATGTCACAGCTGTCATTTTTCAAATCCTAGCCAAAATGTGTTTTCACACCTGTGGCACGGAATGGCATTGCAGTTGTGCAGAATTACATTTTGGCAGGGATTCGAAGATTTTCTGTACTGGTTACATGAGGTGGGGTCACAAGAAGGCTATGTTGAAAATTTGGGGTCTACGCTTCCATGTATAGGACAACAGTAACCAAACTGTCAGCATAGTCATCTTAATCACCCCATCTCATGTACCCAGTACAGAAAAATTCAGAATCCCTGCAAAAATGCAATTCTGCTTAACTGCAAACGCCACAGGTGCGAAAACACATGTTTTGGCCAGGATCTGAAAAATGACAGCTATGACATACATGAGGTGGGGGTAATAAGAAGACTATGTTGAAAATTTGGGGTCAAAATATTGAAAATTTCCAAAGTTACAAGCATGCGTAGCAAAATTGCAATGAATGGTCATAACTTTGGCATTTTTACATATTTTGACCCCAAATTTTCAACATGGCCTTCTTATGACCCCACCTCATGTACCCAGTACAGAAAATTTCTTAAATCTTCGAATCCCTGCCAAAATATAATTCTGCACAACTGCAGCACCATTTCGTGCCACAGGTGCGAACACTCATTTTGGCCAGGATTTGAAAAATGACAGCTGAGACGTACATGAGGCAGGGGTAATAAGAAGGTTATGTTGAAAATCTGGGGTCAAAATATTGAAACTTCCCAAAGTGACAAGTGTGCGTAGCGAAATTGCAACAAACTGTCATAACATTAGCATTTTTACATATTTTGACCCCAAATTTTAAACATAGCCTTTCTATGACCCCACCTCGTGACCAATATGACTTATTATGCAAATCCTGCCCGAAAGGTAAATTCACCAAGTGACCGTATTCATGAGGTGGGGTCCCCAAATGGCTATGTTGAAAATTTGGGGTCAAAAAATGGCTGAGTAGGGGACTTCCGGTGACGTCACTGACATGGTGGGTAGCTAACTCTAAGGGCTCCCTGACCGCTTCACCCTAATCCCGAAAATTCAGAACGGAAAACACTCCAATACAACTCTTTCAACAGCGAGGCTGATACTATACATGGCAGGGAAGTCACAGAAGGCAAAAGGAAACCGATTACTCTCGACAAGTAAAATGAAGCAAACAACCTTGAGTAGGCTGCAGGAGAGCCTAATGGCTCTACCACAACGTAGAAGGCACCCCTCAGAATCGTCGGCAGACTGGGATCAGGATGATGCTAAACCATCGGAAAGTAGTCAAACCCTGAAAAAGATCCTAGCTACAGTAAACAAAATTGACTCAGCACTGGCTGATTTGAGACAAGATGTGAAAGCTCTAGATAGGAAAGTTTCGTCGTCGGAAGCCAGAATCGGAGACCTGTCTGAGGCGCAGGAAACTATAGAGCGATTGCTGCTATTCTTACTTCAGAGAGACCGAGAAACCCAAGCTAAACTAGAAGAAGATTTAGAAAACCGTTCCCATAGGAACAACTTCAGAATTCATGGTATCCCCGAGGGGGCTGAAGAATGCTTTCCAACGACAGCAGATTTCGTGCAGCAAGTGCTGCGGGCAGTGCTCTCTCCACCTCCCGACCAGAGTTTAGAGGTTGACCGGGCCCACAGATCGCTAATCCCGAAACAGACAGACCCCAATGCAAGGCCCCGCTCCCTGATAGTTCGAATGTTACACTTTCAAACTAAAGAATGGATCATTCGTGAGGCCTGGAGGCTTAAAGACTTAAAATACCAAGAAGCAACAATTTTCTTTGACCAGGACTTTTCCTCAGCCCTGCAAGCCGAAAGGCAAAAAGTCAGGGGGGTGATAAGGGAGCTTAGGCTGCAGAAACAAATGCAGGCACAGTTGCTTTTCCCTGCGAGGCCGAGAATTCACATGGAATCAGGAATTAAGACCTTCCCATCCCTGGTCGAGGCGAGTGCCACCTTAAGAGCTTCAGGTTGCGGTGCCAGATTTGGAACAGGAGATTTCAGAGAAAAAATTGAGAGGGGGAGCCTGGAACGTAGTATCTCGCAACCAGACAAGGAAACGAGGCCTGCCAGGATCCATCGCGATGGCGAGTGTGGGGGACATTGCTAAGCTGTTGCTTCGCACTGAGAAGAGAAACAGGACCCAGAATGATGAGAGACCGACCTCACCATCCTCAAAAGGCGGAGTCTACTAACATACGGAGAATGTTTTGCGGAATAAATGTTAGCGCTTGAGGAGGAATTGGTGGACGTCTATGCGAATTGACCAGTGGTTCCACAAGTGGATTGTCAATATAGACTGATCGAGGCGATCTAAGGACAGTAACTTTATACAGACTATTCATCCTTGGTCCATGAATACATCCTTTTCTCAAGGGGACACTGGGCTTGGGGGCCCCTCTATATTTTTTTTTTTTTTTTTTTTTTTACATAGTTAGCCCTATTAAGTACTGGTACTGAATAGGTAATATGTTGGAGCCATTAGAGGGCAGTAAAGGGCTATACAGAATATAAATGTTTGATGGGGGTCTGATTTGGGCAGTGATTTCCCTTTGGAGGTGACTCTTGGGGGACCTCTCTCTTTACTCCCTTCCCTTCCTTTTTCCTGCTCCTCTCCCCCTTTTTGGGGGGATGAAGAGAAATGACTGGTGAGTTACAGAGGGAACTTTATTGGAAGACATAGTAAAGCATAAGAGGGTGGGGTGGTGGGGTGGTTGGGGTTTGGTGGCTCTTTCCATATACACAGAGTGACGTCTATTAAACTAACTGCTGTCAGCCTGGGAAGTCACTTAGCTGGCAAGGCATGAAACACCCTAAACATCAAGGTACTGATTGTGTCACATGTGTGACAAATCCTGGGTGGTCTTAACTACTAGAGTTATTTTCCTAGGAAATCAATTTAACAGACACTTGCTTTGATTCGACAAAAGTTTTGTATTGTGGATCCAGGTGGGATCTGATTTTTTTAGTTAATTGATTGGTGTTATTAGTCCATAGGTTTTAAATGTTTCTGGTTATACTAAGTTGATGTGGGTTCAAAGGGGAAAGAGGGATCTGGATTGGTTCCAGCGAGCCTATAGGGTCGAGATGAGTATTCCTGGGGGATAGTATGAACAAGAAGATAACTTACAGGGTTAGATTATGGCTATGCGCCTAAGGATTATTTCTTATAATGTTAATGGGTTTAATTCACCCATTAAAAGAGCCAAAATCCTAATGGAACTTAATAGGAGGGGGCTGTGATATAGCACTCCAGCAGGAAACCCACCTCTCTGAGGTGGAGCACATGAAACTAAGACGGCAGTGGGTAGGCAGAGTGTTATTTACCTCAGGCAAAGAGACAAAAAAGGCCAGAGTGGCGATATTAATTAAAAAAATTCTCATTCAGTATTCAGGAGGTAGAGGTTATACTCAGGGTAGGTGCATTAGGTCCTGGGGGTAATCCAGGGTAACCTAATCCATGGTAAATGTTACGCCCAATAGCGGGCAGTCACCTTTTATCAGGAGGTCTTTCAGAGGGTGGCCCCTACTTCCCAGGGGTCAGTTAATACTTGGGTGACTTCAATACCACACTGTGCCCAGTTTTAGATCGATCATCTGAAAGTTGGAGACTTCTAAACAGGCCACGAGTGTTTGAATACATTCAGGGGGGGGTTGGGGACATTTGGAGACTATATCATAAAAAGAAAGGGATTACACATTCTACTCAGTCCCCCAGAACTCATACTCTCATATAGATTTTTTTATAACATATACCACAGATGTCCACCTATTTTCCAATTCGGTAATCTACCCAATGACCATCTCCGACCATGCTCCAATCTCAGTAGATTTTGTTTGGGAGAGGGAACCCAGGACAACGAATTGGAGATTGAATATCTCATTACTTAATGATAAAAATATCATACGACAAATTACAGAGGATATAAAAAATCTTGTGACAGATTCCCCCATCTCGGACAGTACCCCAATGGTGTGGTGGGACACAATGAAGGCTGTTCTAAGGGGACACTTAATCAGTCTAGCTTCAGCCAGGAAGAAACTGAAGAACAAAAAGATAGAAGAACTGTATACTAAGATAAGAGGGTTAAGAACAGGGACATAAAAGTAATCCAAAAGGTAAGGAGAAAATCTGGAGGGACTTAATGGAAAGCAGGAAAGCACTCAATAAGTTAGAAGCGGAAAAGGCGGAGTGGATGCTGCGTTACACAAATCATAAATATTATGGGGAGGGGGTAGGGCCTTAAATCTCCTCGCCATGAGATTGAGAAAGGAACAAGCAGGCGGATATGTCTCATCTCTCCAAGGTGGAAAAGGGAATGCACTCCGGATAGAGAAACCTAGAGAGATAGCCAAGGCTTTTAAAAATTATTATAGGGAATTATATAGTGAAAGGAGAGATTCAGAAGAGGTACAAAAGACTGCAGACTCCTTTCTGCGGACCCTGAAGTTGCCCAAGCTCTCCCCAGGAATGCAGCAGGAGCTGTCCGACCCCATTACGGAGAAGGAAACAGCAGCAGTTATAGACAAGCTTCCTTCAGGTAAGTCCCCAGGTCCTGATGGCTACCCGGCCGAGTTCTATAAAAAATTTAAACAAACACTAGCACTCAAGTTGGCTATGGTGCTGAATGCTATCCTAGAGAATAATGAACCCCCAGGTTCCTGGAATGAGGCTATGATCACGGTCATTCCGAAACAGGGGAAATCCCCGGAGCTTTGTGAATCATACAGGCCCATCTCCCTGTTAAACCAAGATTATAAAAATCCTCACAAAAATCCTAGCTAACCAGCTACAGAGGCATATTGAAAATCTGATACATCCGGATCAAACCGGATTTATACCAAACAGACATATGTCTGATAACATCAGGCGTTTGCTAAATATCTTGGATTACAAGAATGCCTCCCAGAGTATCCAGATTGCTATTTTTTTGGACGCGGAAAAGGCCTTTGATAGGCTAAATTGGTCATACCTAAAAGCAGTTCTCACAAGGATGGGGTCTGAAGGTGCCTTTTTACAGTGGGCCACTTTGGCCTATCAGAATCCTTCGGCTAGGGTCAGGGTAAATGGGACTTTGTCAGAGGCCTTTCCGATCAGGAGGGGCACTAGGCAGGGATGCCCCCTGTCGCTCTTGCTTTTCGCACTAGCCATGGAAACCCTTGCCCAGGCCATAAGGGAGGAAAGCAAAATACAGGGCATTAATATAGCTCAGGCCCAGAATAAAGTGTCACTCTATGCAGATGACATGGTGATATATATGCAGGACCCTGAGAAGTTGATCCCACCACTGATGGCCCTTTTAGACCAGTTTGGGAAGATCTCGGGCTTTAAAATCAATAGGGATAAATCTGAGATTCTATCAATAAAGGGGAGAATTACACAGAGTTTGCGTGAGCTGATCCAGTTTAACTGGGTCAGAGAGAAGGTAAGGTACTTGGGGATTCAGATTAAATTATCAAGACTATATCAAGTTAACTATGGAGCACTCCAGAAAGCGGTTTTTGTGGACATAAACAGATGGCACTCCCTACCCCTTACCTTTACTCATAGGATAGATACAGTGAAGATGAACGTGCTCCCTAGATACCTTTTTTTGTTCACTAACTTGCCCTTGGCTTTCTCTAGAAGGGAATGGAAAGATTTAAAACAGAAAATGTCAAGATTCATTTGGGTGGGAAGGAAACCTAGAAAGCGGTGGAATCTCCTCACAGAGACAAAGACTGGGGGGCAGGGGAGTCCCCAATTTATATAGTTATTATAAAGCTGCTCAAGTGGTGCCTATCCTAAGCATATTAAATCCAGGTCAGAAGGGGGGTTGGTCTCTGATGGAGCAAGGAGCACATCAAAACATACCATTGAGGTTACTACCCTGGGTTGCCACACACTCGGATCTTAAACTAATCAATAACAGATGGACTAAACATACCCTTAAAATATGGCTGGAGTACGGCTACACTGGGGGGTAGTGACCCTGGTCTGGAGGTATATTCCCCTTTGTTCTTTGCTGGGATTTCCAGCCTCCTCAGGGGACCCTTGTTTCAGGAGGTGGCAGGAAAAAGGACTGTTGTTCCTTACCCAGTTTTTTCAAAGGGACACACTGAAATCCTTTTTGGAAATGCAGGGTGACTTTAAACCTTCCAAGACAGGATTTTTATAGATACCTACAATGTCGACACTACATCTTAAATGTGGCAGTGGGGGAGTTTCTGGCAGATCCGCCGGTCACAGTGAGAACCACCTTCCTCAAAAGTAGGGGGACAGACTCGAGGGGCTACATATCCTTCATTTACAAGTCACTTCAGGATGATGTGGGTAAAGTACTGACAACAAATTGAACAAAAAATGGGAGGAGGAGCTAGGCTTGCATCTTGCAGAAGAGGAATGGGCAGGAGTTTGGGTAGGGATCCCTAGCACTTCTAGCTCTCCAAGTTGGGGGGATTTTAGGTGGAGAGTGGTTACCAGGTACTTTATTCCCCCAGTGGTCTCAGCTCATTATTCAAAGGGAAAGTCCCAGGAATGCTGGAGGAGATGCGGAGGTGTCGGTTCTTATGCCCACATATTTTGGGATTGCCCTCATAAATAATTACTGGAAACAGGTGGCTCAGGCATTACAGAGAATCTTTCAATGGAGTTGTGTGCTAACTAGCTCCCATTTGATCCTGGGTCTTCTACCTAGTGAGGGGAGGACCAAAAACCAGAGATATTTATACTACATATTAGTGGCAGCTGCACTAAAAGTGATTACCCAACACTGGTTAAGTTCGGACTAGTTATCTCTCTCCATGTGGAGGGCCAATATTAACAGAATTAAAGAGATGGAAGCCATAACGGCCTGGTTAAGAATACAAATAGATCAATTCAATGCTAGATGGCTTCCATTTTATGAATACATCGAGAATCTGGAGGGCACTCCCATACTAGCTCAATATCTGCTACCTTGAGACACTTTGCACCCACGTCGACCAGAAAGTTTTTAAAAATATCTCCCCTTTTTTTTCCTTTGCTCTTTTTACTATGGTTTTGGCTTTATTGTTTCTGTGAGAATGTGTTTAGAGCACTTATGGAGAAATCAAATAACAGATTGGATCATTATAAATATGGTTAATCAAGTAGAGTTTATGTAACTGTTATATAGTTTAAAACAGTTTATACAAAGAAGGATTGAAAGGGCAGGGGTAATGGGAATGTATTTCCCCAGGGTACTGTTTGAGTGCTACTGAGATAGTTGTACTTTAAGTTAGGGTAGAGACAAAATGGAAATACTCCTTGGAGTCATATTGAAAGTCGTACGCCTGCAGAGTGTTTGAAGTGCTTTTTAAATAATGACTATTAGATGTATAGTAATCCTTCAATAGAATGTACACTGTACACTGAATTCATGGAAGTTCTTTTAAACTCCTAATAAAAAATTATGCAAGTTCAAAATAAAAAAAAAAAAAGGCTGAGTAATGACTAAAAGTTGAAAGCCCCACTGAAATACAGTGAACCGCATTTACCTTAGTTTCTCATATTTATGTCGGCGGCTACAGTAGCAAGCCTCGTCTTCGATCAGAGAGTAGATCTCAAAGCTGGGACCTGTTCAGGTGAGGGAGGGTGTACTGGGGACGTGTGGGGTGGTGGGTGCTGAGTAGGAGGTGGGGTGGGGCAGGGCTGATCAGCGAGGGACTGTTTTGTTTTTTGACAGGTTAAACAAAAATAATTTTGTTTCGAGGGACATTTTCTTTATTTCAGGGTTGTGCTGTAATGTGGGAAGGTGGGGGTGCCACCAGACACCAGGGAATGTGGGAAAGAAAAAAAAATAACAGGGATAGCGATCAGAGAGTGGGGGGTGCCACTAGACACCAGGAATGTAAAAGTGGAGCCTTTTATAGAGCAGCAATTTATGTGTCTGGCAGCAACTCCATGAAAGTTTAAAGCTGGTTGACTGCTTCACCATTGGGCTTAACAGCCCTAGTTTCCATCTCAACAAGAAAAGATGGAGGGTACACACTGCTGCATAACAGGAGAGAGAAGGGTGAGAGCTGCGAGGAACAATGCTGAGATGAATAAAATGCGGTCTCTCTCTCCCTCTCCCCTTTTCAGCAGTCTGGGACAGTGTGCAGAATAAAGTGTATTGGGATCAGGAAATGGACTCCCCAATATCTATTCAGACCATAAGAAAACAGAATTAATTTTATTTAAGAGAGGACAGGTAGCCAGCCTAATAGAACAAATGGGGAAAAAAGTTCAATAGTTGCCTAAAAGTTGTGTAAAGGGGTGGCAACGGTCCTTTGCAGGACACTTTCCATTATGTTATTGTGCCAGTAGACACCAGGGAAACACTGGGGCTGGGGATCGAGTGGGGTGGGGTGGGGGACTAGACACCAGGGAAATTTGCAGTAGCCCCCTACAGACAGAATGGGATCAGCGGCTAACTGCTCTCTCTACAGCCCACAGCACGAGTTCCAGCTGCGGCTCTAGACGGCAAGAAACTCCAGCTGTTCTCATACAGAGAATGCGGGTGCACGGCTCCTCTTGCCAAGTTGGACACTCAGGATTTTGGTGCCCAGAAAACCTATTTGTGGACATTATGTTAAGAAACAAGCATCAGAACCTAGCTAAAAGGACCTCGTTTAGCTAGGTTCTGATTTTTTTTTTTTTTTTTTTTTTAAATCCCAGCATTTTTATGTATTTTCCATGTTTGCTGGTTTCGTGGAAAAGATCCACAAGATGGCAGTGGCACAGCACAAAAAATGTTTTAGTATCGAGACAATTCAGTGGCACGAAACCAAAAACCAGCATTGGCAGCATAAAATTTTTTACTTTTGCCACAGAACGTTATCCGAAAAACCCTACTGAGCATGTGCCAGTCGGAAAACACTGAAACTTAAAGCTTAATAACTCTGGAACACCTTGATATTTTTTCCAGACCTGTCAAAGGCACTACCTTGGGACATGACACATGTCCCTACAAGTTTGGGACAACAATTCCTTTCCATGTGGCGAGAAAAAAAAAAAAAAAAAAGCGTTAAGTATTGGGGGGGACTATTTTCTAAAATGACACATGCAGATCTCAGGAACCACACAAGCTGCCTTCACAAAAATTTCCATAAATCAAGACTGCATCCTAGACAACACATGCAGAATTTCATCTCATTCTGTCCAAGAGAGCCAAAGATATTAAATGTGCAAAATTTGAGGTTTAACATTAAACAGACTACTCAATCCTAACTATGGGGCACTACTGCACCCCTAAAATACACACACAGCACACTCTCCCTCTCTGAAATCCCTGTTATGTGCACACCCTAAATGCCAAGAGGGCTTCACTGAAAGCACTGAAAAATCCTTATAAAATCTATTAACATTATGAAAGCTGGCCATACTAGTTTTTAAGAGAAACCACTATTAAAAGCAGAATAACATAGCTTTTTAAAAGCGCTCTTGCCCAGACAATTGGAGCACTGTTGTAAAGTTTATTCAACATCACAGATGTCCATGAATTAAAATGGGTGTGTGAAAGATGCCCTATGATGAAGACAGCACATAGAAATGACTGTTAGAACAACACTTGAGCGAGACCTCACAAAAATATATTCTTATAAAACAGGACGTAGTGGTAAAAAGCGAGACCTCACAAAAATGTTCTTATAAAACAGGATGGTCTTATGTTCCATGGTGTTATAAGTGGGCTCCACAGGGTGTGTGTATACTATACAGTACATGTATATATGTGTGTGTGCGTGCGTGTTCTTTGCACAAAAACTTCATCAATGCACCAGTTAGGGTTCAGATTAAAAGCGACAAAAGTTGGGAAATGTGGTGTTATGGTTCCCACCTCAACACCCCAACCCCACCCTGCAGACAGCAAAAGGAAAAAAAAAAGTTACAGTTTCACCTTTCCTGAGTCTTTGCAAATCTGGCCTGGGATGTTCCTTGGAGTGGTCAACCCTAACACTTACCCCATTCCATCAGTAAAGAAGCCAAAAGGTGCAGATTATATAATAATGGGGTGAGCACTGGAACACCCCAGCACCCCAGGCCTGATTTGAAGGTGACTTAGGAGACGTGAAACCATGTTATGTTTTCTTTTGATGTCTGCGGGGTGGGGTGTTAGGGGTGACAAACCTACCACCACATTTCCCTGCTTTTGTTGCTTTAATCTAAACCCTAACTGGTGCATTAACAAAAACGTTTTTTGCAAAGAATGTCCTTACTTTCTGAGATAGTATAATCGTATCCTCATTTACACAGGTCCCTTTGGGACGTGCATGAACATATCCATTTGCCCAATGGCCCTGTGCTTCCGTGCCTCCATAGATGCACACATCCATATTTCTCCCAAAAGACAATTTATTTGCTTGGTTGCATGGCTTGTTAAACTTCCAATGTTACCCTTTGGGAAGTGTTTTTTTTTTAATATAGCCCCTAAATTTTTTGGGGGGGTTGTTCTGTGTTATTCTTGTTGTACTCATTCAGACTTTTGCTTTGATATATACTGCATCCCTCAAGTACAAATATTGAGGGGATTATGGCTTGCTGAAGTTGCAATGTGAGAAACAAAACTAAGTCCAAATTCCTTTTTTGTATTTTAATTTATTTAAAATTTGGTAACCGGGAAAGGCACACTGAGCTGAGACCCGTTTTCAGGTCTGACCCAAGGAAAACAAATACAACAGAAATGGAGGAAAAATGATCACATAATGACAATAATCAGTATGAAGCCATCCTTTTCATATGAATGAAAAACAACATACATAAAAGAATTCCTTCATCAAGAAAAAGTTTTTTTTTTGGAGAAAAAACAAAGGCCAAAAAAAAAAAAAAAGATTGTAGTCCAACAAACAAAAGACTGGGAAATACTAAGTACAAATTCATGTTTCATATGAGGGCATCCTTGCTTGCATGAATGAGAAAAAAAAAAAAAAAAAACGCACAAAAATTTTTCCCTCATATGAAAAGAATCAGAGAAAAATACACTTTCTTTTCTCATATTTTTGTTTTTTTTTTTTCCTTTTTTTTAAACCACGAGAAAGACACTAAGCTGGAAGCTTGTTTACAGGTGCGACCTGGGAGCACAAGGAAGTGACTTGCTCAGGGTCACACAGTATACAAGTCAGGGCTGTGGGATTCAAACCCAGGTCTCCAGGTTTGCAGCTCAGAGCCTTAAACCACTGCGCTATACTGTCTCCATATGAAGGGATCCTTTTCCGTATGGCCCAATTTCTTTTTTTGTACAGCCCAATTCCTTTTTCGTATGACCATACAACAAAAAGGAAATCAAGACACAAAAAAGGAAAAAAGATTTTAAAATGTGTAAAAAAATTAAAACAAACCACAAACACATTTCTGGGTCATCTTTAAAAGTGTAACTACAGAATCCACCTAATGGGGTCCCGATAAGCAAGATACAGGTGTTAGTGTCTCTGCAGGATGTAATTTTTATGGGTTTTCAACTTTTTTGGGGAAAAGAAAACCCCCAGAAACAAGATGGCAGCCTCACGAAAAAAGGGGCCATGGCATATTTGTTTTAATAATATGGGTTGAGGAAAGGGGAAGAGGTAATTGGATAAACACCATCACCTGACCATGCATTAAAATGTCTGTAAATGCACAGCTGGTGTGCAGTTCCCGCAGCAGGATCCAAGTAGCAGTCAGTACTTGTTAGGTGGAGCGGAAGAGACACCTGAGGGGCTGTCATTAAAAGTTAGGTGAGAGCAATGTGCTCATTACAGGCTTTTAATGCATGGTGACCTGCAGAAGTTTGATAGCACATACCTTCATTTTCCCTAGCTTGTTGTGTCTTGGTGATGGACTGGTTTCTCTCTCTCCTCTCTCAGCCTTTCTGTGTCCAACTGCTGAATGGCCCGCATGACAGTGCAAGTGCCTACTGACATGTAGAGGAGAGGGGGGGGGGAGAGACAGAGAGAGAGAGAGAGAGAGAGAGAGAGAGACATATACACAGACAGACAAAGAAAAGAAAAAAAAAAAAGAGGGGGGGGCCACAGTGAACCGTCCCACCAGACCAGCAAAGACTATAAGAGGGAGGGAGCGAGTGGAAGATGGTTTCCGAGGGAGGGAAGGCGTGCAGCAACCCGATGTCATCCCCACTGTGTTGTGGTCCGATTGCTATTGCAGCAGCATGGTGTGGCAATCTCTTCTCTCTCTCTCAGCCCTTCTGTCTCCATCTGCTGACTGGCCCACTCTGACAGTCATCGGTCTCCCAGAGCAAGAATCCAGTGAACGGACTGGAGTCCCATCGGTTGCAGAGAGATTCTTCCCCCAAGCAATGTAAATCTCCGTTGATATGTGGGGGAAGGCTGGCCACAGCAAACTGACCGCCAGACAAGCAAAGACTATACAGAGGGAGTGAGCACATGGAAGATAGTTTCTGAGGGAGGGAGGGCATGCAGTAGCCCGATGTTGTCCTCACTGTGTTGTGGTCCAATCACTGTTGCAGTAGTGCGGTGTGGCGATCGTCCGTTCTGTGTGTGTTTCTGGAGTCCCCAACCTACAGTAAATGTCAGAGTGAGTGAGTGTCACCAGTCACCGCCTGCTGCAAAACTGTACATGAAGTGTTGAAAAGGGGAGGATTCCCCCCCTTTTGTTGCTGAATATGTATGATGAGATCAGAGTTCCAAGTACAGCTGCCCCCCCCCTCGTTTGCAGTGCAGTGAGGAATTGTTGCTGTCTGCCAGGGAAGGCAAGCACAGAGACTGAGGCAGCGCAGAGCAGATAAAGGTAGTCAGGGGTGGGATCCTAGCTGATCTGTCCCATCGAGAGCTAGAGTCAGAGAGAGAGAGAGAGAGAGAGAGAGAGAGAGAGAGACACAGAGGGGAGGGAAGAGGATCAGTGACCCACAGCAAAATAGAGAGCCTGTATATTCCTGCTCGCCCATACAGCATTGCTGAGCACCCACCGGAAAGAGAGAGAGAGATGGGGTCATTTAATGCAGAAGTGCTACAGTGGTGTGTGTGTGTGTGTGTGTGTGTGTGTGTGTGTGTGTGTGTGTGGCGTGTGTGTGGTGTGTAATGCGCATCCCTGTCTGTGTCTTTTCCCTCCCTCGCCTTGAAGTCCGAGGAAGCAGTATGCGCAGGTGGGGAGCATGGAGTCCTTGTGCTGCAGCCATGTCACGCCTGGGCACCGTGAATCATCCGATCATCTGCACCCTCAGTGACACTGTGGTGGGGGGAAGATGAGCAGTGCAGTGAGTCTCTCACAGTCAGAGACATTCCCAATGTCGAGTAAGTGAAACACTATCACAGTGTGTGTGTGAGTGCGTGTGCATGTCTGTGTGCGCGCGCCTCTCTCTGGTTGTGTGAGAGTCCTGCTGTAAGCGAGGCAGGAAAGGTACTGTACTGCTAAAAGAGAGAGAGAGAGAGAGAGAGAGAAGAGGGAGACACGCAGACAGCGTGGGGGGGGGGCAAGGAAATGTCGTAGGCACAGTACCAGAGCATGTTATGCACAAAAAATGTCACAGATCACGTCAGTAATGTATGTGTGACCTTTCTATGTGCATAACAGCAAGAAAATGTGCATGTTTTGTTAAGGGCTATTTTGTAAGGTGGCAGGATACAATACTTTTTTTTTTTTTTTTTTTTAAACGAGAATTAAAACTTTTTGTGGGGTTTCCCGTGTTTTTGACATAACCTGTATGGCTTATAGGCATTTAATGCACACCTCAGGCCTTGTACCTCACAATGCACCACAGGTGTGCATTAAATATAGAATAATATATGGGGTGGTATGTGTAATGAGGAGGTTACACCCCCCCGAGGGGTTAGATGCTTATAAGCCCTGAGAGCGAAGTTCGAGGGGTTTATGTTAGCATCCAACCCCTCAGGTGTGTGTAAACTTCGAGTTTAAACACACTACCCCATATTTTATTTTATATCATTGCTGGGTTTCCCTTTTTCACCTCCGCAATTATATAAAATAAAGAGCTTCCAGTGCATCCTCGATTCGGTTTCGTTTTAGTCCGGTGCCAACATTTGGCATATTTAAAATTGTTTTATTTTTTTTCCTTTGTGCAGGTCTGTGTGCGTTTCCAGTGTATATGGGGGAAAAAGAAGAAAAGAACTTACTGCAGAGTTCTTCTGGCGGTTCTGTTTCGGGTAAGACGGAAGCAGTGAGCAGTCTGGACTAGTTGCGCTGCTGCGTGAGCACGCACACAGCAAGGGAAATCGTGCGCGTGTTTGCCATTATATGCACTCCTTTATAAAGGCAAATTATGCCATGATTTCCCTATGGGAAAAGGGGGAAGCCAGTTATTATACGCCTATAAACCCATACCCTGTTGTGGGTTATTGCTATCATATGTAACGTTAGCGCTGATAGTAATTGGCACTCATCTGTAATACTTTTGTTTCCCCCAAATCTAGAGAGTGAGAATAGTAGCAACATTCTCACACTACATCCCCATGAGTAAAAATATTCTCATCGTAGGCACCGTACAGTGGCAGCCCTTAGCGCACTGTTCTAATTTTAGAACTCAGATCTTGCCTCCCATGCTGGCTCCCTCCCACTAGTTTCATTTCCACACTTTGATAAAGAACTATGACCGAAACATGTCAGGCGGGTGCTGATCTGGGTGTCAGCCATACACCCACAATGGAATTTTCCGTGGAAAATAAATTGACAAAATGTTGAAGTCACAGAGCTGCTTGGTGTTCATTATGGTTTGGTGGCAAGTGCCCGAATTTCAAATTTGTTCCTGTTCCTCCAATTACATCATCAGCATGAGACCCAACACGGTTACATTGTAAGCCCCGATACCTTACTGGTGGAGACCCATATTTTTCTTAAATAAGAAATAACAAAAAATTAAGGTATAAAAAAAAAAAGAAGAAGTTCAAGGTATGACAAGAAATAGCAAGAAATTCAGCATATCAAAGGAATAAAACAAAAGGAAACACATGAATAAAGTGAAAAAAAATGCTTTTGGGGGGGGGGGGTCAAAAATCTAAATAAATGCTTGCAGCAGTTGTTGTTTAGGCTCCGTTGTTACCACAGAGATGGTCCACAAGGAAGCGACAACAGAATTGTTTCACTCACAAAACCTTGCAAGACCACAGCATAATGCTGCTTAATACAATGTAGTATACTAGGAATGTGATTTCTAGTGTGTAGAAGGTCATTTTGAGGTAGTTTATGAATGTAAACGTGATAAGAAACTAAACTAAATTCTCAATGAATAAAAAGAAACTAGAAACTCCAGAAAAATAAAATGAAAAATTATAAAAAATAAAAAGAATTTCACGGGTCTGTACTTATTGGTTAGATGACGATGTGTCGCAAGCTACCAATAAAGCAGCAAGAGACTGGCTTTTCATGGTTACTAGTGATGTCACAGTCAGTGACGTCACAATACGGATGCTGCACAGGGACTGGAAAGAACAGAAATGAATGTGTTAGCCTTCAGGTAGAATGCTGTACCACACTTCACATCTAGCACTGCCAGGTAGAAAATATTCTAATTATCTAAACAGAAAACAAAAAAAAAAAATTCAGATAGAAACCTGGTTCGTAATCTGCCATTATAAAGTAGTGTTTATAACGGCAAACTCGCGCCAGGTTTCCTTCGCATCTGCACATGTGCTAGCCATCCAAAGTCATTGCACTGAACCCACCACCACCAGTCACTCTCGGCAGTAAGTAAAAATTTATTTATTTCACAATTCGGATTAATACCTTTGACCACAAAAAGGCTCTTTTACAAAAAGACTCCAAGTCGAGGTAGCACAAAATAATGCAACACAACACATGATGTTCAGATACAACATACAGTGAAACACAAAGATAGCATAGGATAATCTGGGTAAAACATTTCACTGTGAAGCATTATCCAGTAGTTTCCTTCTACTGCTGACTCTTCTCAAATGGGTGGAGCAGACTATGCACGCTTTCGTTTGTGGAGTAAACGCAAGTGGCAGGGCTGCATAGCTTGATTTACATTTTTAAAAAGTATGATATCTGTTGCCTGAGAAGTGCAGCCTTTCCAGTATATCTTATTGTTTGCTCTATCTTTCGGTTCAGTTTTTTCCTTGTCCCTTTTCCGATCCGCAAACAGGACTGAACACCGTGAAAGTCAGGCCAGAACAGTGCGGGGGAGAGAAGCCGGTTGGACGGCTGCGACAAGGTGTTGTAGCCATGGCTGGTGTTTTAGCCAAAGCAGGCTGACTGACCGACAAGAAGAAACAGAAAGAAAAAGGTTTCAAAGTTTGGACATTCTGGAGCAAAAGAAAAAACAAACAACTATGGAAGGAGTAAGGAAGGATAGTATACACCTTTTATCTGCCCCCCAAAATACAGGTTACTCACCTGTAACAGGAGTTCTAGGAATGGTATATGTTGTTCATCCACACTTACTGGCAGGTTCCTTGCCACTTTAAATCTTGCCGGAAGGTCTTCAAGCTGGCTCCTCCCACCCACCTGGGTGGTAAAACTCTCGGCTCCGTCCCATGACGCCAGAAGCCAGGTTGTGCTTCCAAGCCGGGGAGGTCAGGTGGGTCGTGTGGATAAACAACATATACCATTCCTAGAACTCCTGTTACAGGTGAGTAACCTGTATTTCTAGGGACATGGATATGTTGTTCATCCACACTTACTGGCAGACTCCTAGCAGTTCTCCAGGAGGAGGGAGGCAAGGCGCACACCCCCTACTTAGGGAATAAAGACTGGAGAACCGAGGCCCCAAAACCAGCATCCCGGCGTGACTTAAGGTCGATGTGGTAGTGGGTAATGAAGGTATGTGCCGACTTCCAGGTAGCAGCCCTGCAGATATCCTGGATAGGGACATCCTTGGAAGCAGCCACCGATGCAGCGGTATGGCGGGTAGAATGAGCTCTTATCCCTCTGGGAAGCTCCATGCCCGCCAACCTACAGCAGAGATCTATGCAGGTGACGACCCACCTGCTTATCGTCCGCTTGGCTGCAGGTCTGCCAGGTGTGGCTTCAGCGTAGGTGACAAACAGCTGGCGAACCTCTCCCCGAACTTCAGCCGTCCGCTCCTTATAATAAGCGAGCGCTCTTCTAGGGTCCAAAGTATGGAGCCTATATTCGGCCTCTGAGGTGTGATTGGGGTAGAACACCAGCAGAGTCAACACCTAGTTAAGGTGAAACTCCGACACCACCTTCGGAAGGAACTTCGGGTTGGGGCGCAGGACAACTTTGTCCCTGTGGAAGACCAGATAAGGAGACTCTATGGAAAGCGCCTGGAGCTCTCCCATCCTTCTGGCTGACGTGATAGCTACCAAGAAGGTGGTCTTCCACAACAGGTGGGAGATGCTGCACCTGTGCATTTGTTCGAATGGCTTGCCCATGAGCTTGGCCAATACCAACAGTAGATCCCACGGAGGTGGAGGTTCTCGCACCGGAGGGGAAATGTGATCAAGGCCTTTGAAAAAGCGCCCAACCACCCTCTCCTGCGCCACTGATTGCTTCCCGGCCCGCGCCCGGTAAGCAGAGATGGCTGCCAGGTGCACCTTAAGGGTCGTCGACCGAAGCCCTTGCTGAGAAAGGGACCACAGGTAGTCCAGGATGCTTGCCAAGGAACAGGAGGAAGGGTCCAGGCCCTTTCCCACACCAAATGGAGAACCTCTTCCATTTGAAGGCATAGCATTTTCTGGTCGACTCTACGGGACGCCTCAACAACGTTGAGGACCTCGTCGAAAGACCCAAGGCCTGGAACTCTAGCCACTCAGGAACCAGGCCGTCAGGTGTAGGGATTGAAGGTCCAGATGGAATACCTTCCCCTGATTGACCGAGATCAGGTCCAGGCGGGCTGAAAGCCGCCTCGGGAGCCTGGAGCTGAGACTGAGGAGATCTGGATACCAGAACTGGCGGGGCCAGTCTGGGGCTACCAGAATCACCTGCACCTTGTCTCTCCTCGCCTTGAGTAGCACCTTGTGGATGAAGGGAAATGGGGGAAAGGCGTAGAAGGGGCCCGGGGTCCACGGCCTCGAGAAGGCATCCCCCTGCAGCGAGCCCTGCTGAGGGGGGCAGGCATGGAACAGTCTCAGCTTCGCATTCTCCCTGGAGGCAAACAGGTCCACCTGAGGCGTGCCCCAATGGGAGAAGAGATCTTGTACTACCTCCGGCAGGAGAGACCACTCGTGAGACGCAGCCCCTATCCGGCTTAGGGCATCGGCCAGAGTGTTGGAGGCTCCTGCCACGTGAATGGCTAGGAGATCCGCCTCCAGGCTGCGCACGAGACCATATGCGGAGAGCTTCCTTGCATAACAGCATGGAGCGCGTCCCGCCCTGGCGGTTTAGGTAGTATATGGTCGTGGTGTTGTCCATCTGGATCTGAACCACTTGACCCCGTAGAAACGGAGCGAAGGCGGTGAGGGCTAGGCGGACCGCTCGGAGCTCCAGCAGGTTGATATGGCATCGGGACTCGAGGGACCAGAGGCCGTGCGCTCTGTGCTCCCCCAGATGGGCACCCCAACCCATCAGAGATGCGTCGGTCGATAGAGAGACCGTCATCTCGGGGCAGACGAACGGGATGCCCTCCTGCAGATGTGCCGGAACGGTCCACCACTGGAGAGCATTCCACATTTCCCGGGTCACTGTCACCAATCGATCCAACGGATCATAGCGTTGTGACCACTGGCTGGCCAGTCCCCATTGAAGGGGACACATGTACCAACCGGCCCAATGGACCATGCTGGTGCAGGCCGCCATGAGGCCCAGGAAGTCCCGGGCCAGGCGCGATTGCCCAACCAGAAATGACTGGGCAAAGGAGGAAAGAACCTCGGCCCTGTCCGCCGGGAGCCGAGCTCTGGCTCGAAGAGAGTCGAGCTCTGCCTCGATGAAGTGCATCACCTGCTTCGGCACGAGTTCCGACTTGGCCTCGTTGATGAGGAGGCCAATCTGAGAGCAAACCTGGAGGGCCAGATCTCTGGACCGCTCCACCTCCGCTCTGGAGGGGGCTGCAATCAGCCAGTCATCCAGGTAGGGGTACACCTGGACCCTTCGGCGCCGCAGGAATGCTGTCACCACTGCCATGCATTTGGTGAAGACCCTGGGAGCTAGAGAGAGGCCGAAAGGCATGGCCCGGAACTCGAAAAGAGATCCCTCCGCTCTGAAGTGGAGGAATCTCTGACGAGACGGACAGATCGGGACGTGAAAGAACGCGTCCTGGAGGTCCAGTGAACAGAACCACATGCCTCGTTCCAAGGATGGGATTATCTGAGCCAGAGTGACCATCCTGAAGGTCCGAGACCTTAGGAACCTGTTCAGATCGTGCAGGTCGAGAATGGGGCGCCAGTCCCCCGTCCGTTTTGGGACCGGGAAATACCTGGACACAAACCCCGGGTCTGGAGGAGGATCCGCCACCTTCTTGATCACCTCTTTCTCGAGGAGCAGGGCACTATCGGCTCGGTGGGCCGACAGCGAGGCTTCGGACCCCGTGGCCCCCCGAGGGGCGATGGCTCGAAAGGGAGGGGTCTGCTCGAATTCCAGAGGCAGGCCCTTCCCTACCACCTCCAACACCCAACGGTCCGTGGTGATAGCGGACCAGGCGGAAAGGAAGTGGCAGAGCGTCCCCCGCTGGGAGAACCCAGGGAAGGTGACAAGGTTGGGGCAACACCCCTCAACCCGTCACTGGGCAGGCTTGGAGGAGGAACCGGCCGAGGGACCTCCTGCGCCTTTACCTCCTTGCTTCCTGTTGGAGGAAGCCGCTGGCTTGGGTTTGGGATGCCAAGTGTGAGCCTGCTGGCGCTGTTGGGCCGGTTGTGCTGCAGGGGCTGAAGGACGAAAGGGCTTATGCTGTTGCTGATGGCGGCTTTTGTCCCTCTGGGCGGAGGTGACTGAGTCCAGAGTGGCGTTGGACTTTTCGATCCGCTGGAGGTGTCCTTCCACTCCAGGGCCGAAGAGGTCAGTCCCCAAGAAGGGGACGTCCGCCAACTTGTACTGGGTATCCGCCGTGAAGGTGGATATCCTCAGCCACGCCCTGCGGCGCATGGCCACTGCGGCCGCTACTGACCTGGCACAGGAATCACCTATGTCCAGAGCAGTCTGAAGCTGCTGCTCCGCCACTGCCCTACCCTGGTCCCGCACCTGACGGACCGTGGTCTGCAGGTCGGCCGGGAGATGAGGGAGGACCTCATCCAGGGAGCCCATGAGGGCGTGGGAGAAGTGTGCCATCAGCACGGCTGAGCTGGCCTGTCGGAGGCAGAGGGAGGACGCAGCGTATACCTTGCGCCCGGCATAGTCCAGCTTCTTGGACTCTGTCGGGGGGCTTATCCACGTCCCGAGTGTTACCGGAACGCTGGAAGATGCTATTGGTGACTAACCCCTTGGCAGAGGGGTGCTCCAAGAAACCGGGCTAAGAGCCGGTAGGGACCGCATACATCCTGGCCGAGGGTGCAGGACAGGAAGCAGGCCGCTGCCAAAGCTCCAAGGCTGGGCCGACAATGGCCTCAGCCACAGGGAAGGCTTCCGTGGGAGAATCCCCTCGGTCCAGTATCTCCGTTGGGGGATACTTGGCCCGTTTGGACACGGGCTCGAGCTGCATCCCGGTAGACTCAGAGATGAGCCAAAGCAGACCCACAAAGGACGATGGGCTATCGTCCAATGACTCGCCCCCGGAGGACTCCAGGTCGACTTGCCTGGAGAACAGGGAGGAGTCGTCATCGGACTCCGAAGAGTCTGTGAAGAGCTGCCTCAGGCCTGAACCACCCTCCACCTGCCGAGGACGGTCGGGAGTGAGGGTGACAGACAACCTGTGGGGCAGGCCGTGACCCGACCGGGAATCTTTGGTCGATGCCCCAGACTTCGGTTGTGGAGGTGGAGGTCCCACCACAATCGGTGGGGCAGCTGATTTCGGCCGAACAACCGGCCCAGAAATGGGCATCTCGACTGCGGCGAGCGGTTGCTTCGGCCATTCGGGCGACAGCCACTTGATGGCCGGGGGATGAATCAGAGTCGATTTACACCTGGACAACAGTAACTGCTGCCACATAAGCTCCTCGTAACGCCGACGCAATTTGCGTCTAAGCCTCTCCTCATCAGAGGAGGACGACGAGGAGGAACGGTGTCGCCGCTTACTTCGGTGCTGAGATAGAGACCGCCGATGTCGGCGGGAATGGCTTGACCGAGATGAAGTCCAAGATCGAGATCCGAGATCCTCGGTGTAACCGAGGGCGGGCCTGGGAAGGGGCGGGGGACACCCGCTCTTCCCTCGGCTCGAACACTTTAACCAGGGACTGCCGCCCCGAAGGCACGGGCAGATCCTCTGTCTCCACCAGGGGAACCGGCGAAGAGGGGTTGTCGGCTTCACCAGTCAACAACCCATCCGACGGGTCAAGGAATATCTCGACTGCATCGACGGGTGTCTCGGCAGGCTGGCCTGACAGGGACACCGCGAAGCCAGCGGCCTGAGCCACAACCTCGACCAAGTCGACGGTCGGCTGTCCGGAGAAGGAGACCTCTCCCGCTCCCACGAACGCCGACGGTGGGACTTACCCTTCGACTCCCTCTTCTTGGGCTGAGAGGAATGTCCCGATGGCCCCTCTCCCTTCGTGGAAAGGGACTGGCACAGCTCCTTGAACAAAGCCAAGTAAGAGGAACTCAGAGAGCGCGGGATAAATGCCACGGCCGATGAGGAGGAATATGCGGCCTGAGCCACCTCCTCCTCGAGGGCGATCATAGGCTCGAGCTGCTCAGCCGAGCCAGCCGCCGGACACCGCCCAACGAGCCTCTTTTGATTTTACCGCGGGGTAACGTCTCTTGGGGTACCAGAGTTTCAATCGGGCAGCGCGATCCTCCAGGACGGTGGCCGAAAAGGAGCGGCACAACTCGCAGGCCTGCGGGTCGTGGTCTAGGCCAATGCAGTAGACGCACGTGGAGTGCAGATCCGTCCTGGACATCTTCTGCCCACAAGGGCACCTCCAAAAGCCGGGGATCGATTTGTCTATCGCAGCCGCGAGGGATAATGAAGACCGAAGTTTAGAAAACTTCGAAACTAGTTTCGGACGAACCAGAGAGCTAGGATCCAGTCTACAACGCAGAGCGCTAAGGAGGGAACCTGAGCTTCCAAGCGATAAGGAAGATCTGGCGTCATGGGGCGGAGCCGAGAGTTTTACCACCCAGGTGGGTGGGAGGAGCCAGCTTGTAGACCTTCCGGCAAGATTTAAAGCGGCAAGGAACCTGCCAATAAGTGTGGATGAACAACATATCCATGCCCCTAGAACTTAAAACTTTTTTTTTTTTTTTTTTTTTTTATTTAAAAAGCTTAAAGTCTCATAAGCTACATAGGCCTTATACACCTTGTGGTTTATCATAATCAAGGTTTTATGCTGTGCGATTTGTTGTGTAGATTAGATATCCTAGAATACTCTGGTATACACTTTTATTTTGCATTTTGTGTTTATTATTTTTAAATTGGGCTACTAGGATATTTTTTCCTTCGTGCCACTCAGTCACTCTAGGGTCACGTGGCCTGGGTGTATTCAGTGCGCAGACTCTACACTGGCATTCAGATTTAGCCGAGACGCCACTGTGAGCCTGCAACGCGCAGTACAGCTGCCTGGTAAAGATGGGTAAAGACGGATAACGGCAGCAAAATCGGGTTGGAAGCTCAGAGCCTAAAAGCAGCACTACATTTTTTGTGCCACAGTTATGCTGCATTGGCACTAGTGTTTGCAAAAAAGAACTCAATCTGTAGTAATCTGCTGTTGAGCCCGTTGCACCGGAAGGGAGCTGCTGGAAACTAGCAGCCCGATTGCTGAAACAGCTCTCAAGATAAACGCAAGTAAGTATCTAGTCTTTATATGCTTTTCAAAATAAGTAGTATATTAGACTAGAATTCTTGTGTTTTTAAGGCTATTTTTCATTATATTTTTGTATTATTTTATATTTGAAACTATGAGTATCTAGGATTAGGGATTATCTACTGTGTTTTCTGTGCTTTTTGTAAGCATTAATCCCAGAGACAGGAAGCATTTCCTAGGAATTAATGCATGGCTGGTGGGGTGGGGGTTGCACGAGGCCAAAGGCAGACCAACCAACCATGCATTAATTCCTAGGAAAATCCTCCTGTCAAGGGGATTAATGAGCTTGTAACATGGCTGTTATTGGCACAAGTTGTGCTAGTAGTAAGAAGTATACTGCAAAATTAATACACATAGCGTGTGTTCAGGAGTGATAGTTTTTATATGAATATTATTGTACTTAATACCCACGAACAAGGTTCTTACAACCATGCTTATTTCTGTACAAACGAGTAATATGTCTATCTGTATCAGTAACTATTTCTCTGAATTACTATCTGCCTTGTACTAACTAGTAACATATTACTTTTTCAGCAACAGTTTTCAAACGGTGCACAGTTTACCTGTGCTATCGATCAGAACTGTTGTAAATTCGCAATGCATTTCTCCCACTCCTGCTTATTTGCATACCACGGAGCGTTACATATGGCACGCCCGCTAAGAACATTTGTTAACGAATACATGTGTTACTGTAAGAATTTGCTAGTTCTAACCATAGTTTTGTAGCGGTTTAACGTTTCTAACATTGAACGGACACATCAGCAGCTATATTTCTAAGGGACTTTTTTTTTTTTTTTTTTTTTTTATAATTAGAAGTCTAGGACTACAAATACCTTTGAACCAAGGCTCTTTTACAAAGGTTCCACGTCAAACTGAGAGGCAATAGGAGACAAGGCACTTAGAAGAGCAATATAAAATGAAAGAACAATGCAATTTGAAATGGCGGAGAGCAAAACAGGTTACAGTCAATATACATTACTGTGGTACAAGGAGCCAATAGGGAAACACAGAAACAGACTTTGACGGCAGATAAGGACCACTTGGCTCACCTAGCCTGCCCATTTACCTACCTATAGGCTAGGCCGCAGATCCTAGTTAACCAACAGCCTATTTCTTCCTACCCCCCACAAGAACTGCCTTATGTCTGTCCCATGCATTCTTGAATTCTCCCACAGTTTTAGACCCCATAACCTCCTCAGGCTGTTCCATGCATCCACTACCTCTCTGTGAAAAATACTGCCTCACATTGCCCGAACCGCCCCCATATATCTTTAAATTGTGTTCCTTTGTTCTTGCACGCCCTTTTATGAAAGATGCTACCCTCTTGGGACTTTGTTGATTCCACTGAGGTACTTAAAAGTTTCTATCATGTCCCCCCTTCTCCATTCTTTCCTCAAGGGTATATATATTAAGCTCCTTTAGTCTATCCTCGTACGGCTTCTCTTGCAGACCCTGCACCATTTTAGTTGCCCTCCTCTGGACTGCCTCTATCCTGTCTATGTCCTTGTGGAGATGAGGTCTCCAGAACTGGACGCAGTACTCCAAATGGGGTCTCACCAACTGGCTGTACAGAGGGATAACAACTTCCTGTTTCTGCTGTGATGCCTCTCCTATGCACCCCAGTATACCCCCAGCCCTCCTACTGCCTTCTCACATTGCTTGCTAACCTTAAGGTCATCTGATATGATTACCCCCAGGTCCCTTTCCTTTTTTGTTGTTGTTACTACCTCCCCCCATTGTGTAATCTTCTCCTGGGTTCTTGTTTCCCAGGTGCATTATTTTGAACTTCTTTGCACTGAATCCTAGCTGCCATACTTCTGACCATTCCTCCAACCTTGCCAAGTCCCTTCTCATCCTTTCCATGTCTCCTTGTGTATCAACCCTGTTGCAGATCTTTGTGTCATCTGCAAAGAGGCATACTTTTCCTTCCAGTCCCTCTGCAATGTCACTTATAAAGACATTAAAAAGAACTGGACCCAGTACTGAACCCTGCAGTACCCCACTAGTAACCCCTCTTTCTTCAGAGTGGACTCCATTTACAATTACCTTCCGTGTCCTGTTGTCCAGCCAATGTTTTACCCAGGCTACCACCCTGGGACCCACTCCCAATCTGGTTAATTTGACTATTCATCTTTTGTGTGGGACTGTGTCAAATGCCTTGCTAAAGTCTAGGTAGGCCATGCCCACAGCCCCTCCCTGGTTTACAACTTTGGTCACCCAGTCAAAGAAATCTATTAGGATTTGTCTGACATGACCTTCCCGCTGTGAACCCATGCTGCCTTGGGTCCTGTGCCCCACTTGCCTCAAGGTACTCAACAATTCTTTCCTTCAGAAGCGACTCCATCACTTTCCCTACCACAGAGGTCAAACTGACAGGTCTGTAGTTTCCTGCCTCTGTCTTGGTCCCTCTTTTGTGAAGGGGAATCACATCCGCCTTCCTCCAGTCCTCAAGTACCACACCATCCTCCCATGGTTTATTAAAGAGAGTAGTCAGTGGTTTCACTAGTTCCCCCCTTACTTCTTTTAGAATTCTGGGGTGAATTCCATCAGGCCCCATTGCTTTGTCCACCATCAGTTTTAGGAGTTCTTGCAGAACCCTTTCTTCTGTGAAAGGGCTGGGATCAGCCCCCTATCAAGAGTGCTTCTGTTAATTGGATTAGGCACTTCCCCCTCCTCTTTTGTGAATACTGAGCAGAAATATTCGTTCAGTATCCCTGCTTTTTCACCGTCCCCCTCTGCCCACCCACCATTCATTCTATTCAGCCTCACTATCCCTCCCTTTGTCTTTCTACACTCGCTGATGTACCTATACAAGGTTTTACCCCCCTTCTTAACCGAGTTGGCTCTCTTTTCCTCAGTTTGGGCCTTTGCTCCAGAGAGGGTAAGCTAGAAAGGGACAACAGATCAGGTGCAGCCAATGGCATTTGTCGAGTACAAGAAAAGTGAAAAGAGGGGAGGAGTGTTAGAGGAGGTAAACAGTGGGGTGAGCAAATGCTAGATTACGAAGAGCAGATTAAGACAAACAATCACAGGAGCTGGAGGCAGAGAGGAGGAGGCAGAGGTTGCATTTAAAGGGGCCTAGTTTAGGCATGGAGAAGATGTCATTGCCGAGGCCATTTAACCAGCTGGGAGCTCTGTGAGTGAAGGATCTTTGCGCCCGTGTGCTGCGGCAGCATGGGATGCACAGAAACTGTGATTCAGAGCCCCTGGTGGAGCACGGATTCTGTGCCATTCGGAAGAGTGCTTGGACACCTGGGGGAGGGGGCTAAGCCCAATGTTATTTTTTCGCCATTAAGCAGGTCTGGTACTTGATACGATTAAACAATTGGAGCCATCCAGTTTGGGAGTATAGATCGCAGGTGTGGGTGAGGCAGTGTGATCCAGTGATGAGCCTGCAAGCTTTGTTTAGGGTCAAGGATACGCACCTTAGGGAAGAGGCCGAGCCATAGATCGGGCCATAGTCGATTAGGGAAACCACTGAGCTCTGTACTGCGACCCTTAGGGCATCTGCAGTAAGACATTGCCTATGCTTGTAAAGAAGGCCAATGCGAGAATTTGCAGCTTTTGCGACATTGTCAATGTGGGTGCAATACGATAGATTACTGTCAATGGTGACTCCAAGGTGTTTGAATGATTGAACCTGCTCGAGGGCTGCCCCAAGGCATTGAGAGGGGTTGGGACCTGTGTCTGTTGCGAGAGCTGCAGAAAAGCATAGACTTGTTTTTTTTTGTAGTCGAGGACTAATTTATGCTTACCAAACCAGTTTTCGATTGCAGAGAAACCAAGCTGAAGATTGTGTTGAAGGAGGTGAGGGCCCTTGTGGGTGGAATAAATGACGGCGTCATCTGCCTAGAAGGATTTGTTCAGTATAAGATTGCAGGAAACTATTTAGGAAGAGGCTGAAAAGGAGTGGCCCAAGAATGGAGCTTTGGGGGACTCCTGAGCGAACTGGTCTTTCTACGGAGTGGACATCAGCTATCTTCACTCTTTGATGGCGGTTTTCAAGGTGGCTCTGTAACCAAGTAGAGGATTCTAGGTAGAGTCCAGCGGTCTGCAACTGAGAGAATAACAGGCGATGGTGGATGGTGTTAAAGGCCTTGGTAAGGTCTATGAAGACCGCACCAGTAAGGAGACTACTGTCCAGGGAGTTGTGGATGGCATCTGTGAACTCGAGGAGGGCAGATGTAGTGCTGTGTCCTTTCTAAATCCATGTTGCTGGGTGCACAGAATGTTGTATTTGTCCAGGGCCTTAGAGAGTGGAGGAAGTATGGAGATAGACCGGTAGTTCGAATGAAGAGCCCTGTCCCCACTCTTGTGGACTGGTGTTATAGTGGCGGATTTCCATTGGTCAGGAAACTGTCCAAGGGAGAGGGAGAGGTTGAAAATCTTAGTTAAGAGTGGTAAGACCTCATCAAGAGTAAGGGACAGCAGTTTGAGGTTGAGAGAATCACCACTTGTCCTGGATCTGGCAATTGCCTTACTAATATAATCATGGACTTCAGGCACCCTGACTGCTTTGAAGTAGAACTGAGGGTGGTTAGCGAGGGGGGTGGTGGAGTATTATCAATGAAGAAGTCCAGTGGGAGAACACTACTGAGGTCTGAGAACGCAGTATTGAATGTATTAGCAATGGAGGTTGGGTCAAGAGTTATTGCCCAATCAACGTTCAACATGTTAGGTGAGGTTAAAGATACCTTTCCAGTGACTTAAGGTTGCTCCAGAAGGATCTCCCCTTTCCCCGGGGATTAGTGAAAATTTCATTATAGTATATACTTTTGGTCTTGCAGATGGATTTTGTGCATTCGTTTCAAGCTCGTTTGTGGTTGAGTAGGTCAGCATGGATACCTGTTTCCAGAGCCAGATGCCAGAGATGGTCCCGAACTTTTATTTGCGCTAGAAGCTCCGCACAGAGCCATGGGTTAAAGAGGCCTTTTACTTTGCGCTTTTTGACAGGGGCAGAGGAGTCACAGGCAACATTGAGGGAGCTGATGAAAAAGTCCAGGACCGAGTTGACATCTGTTGTGCAGAAGACAGGAGACCAGTCATGTTGTCAGAGTTCAAATTTGAGGTGTTTCAGCTTACCCTGGGGAAGGACTCGGCTGCTGATCAATTTTGGGGGGGGGGGGGGCATGCTGAATTTATTCAACCATTCACAGAGGACTGGGGAATGGTCGCTTAGAGAGTCAGGAAGGACAGACATATTTGAGATGTGACGGCTGGCTGGCCAGGATCCAGTCTAGGAGGGTACTAGTGCCAGTTTTGTAGTTGTGGCTGGTACGGGAGTCAACCAACTGGGCAACATTAGTTGCTGCGATGGCATCCTTGAGGCTCCTTGTATCTGGTGCCAACCAGTTGATGTTGAAATCGCCCATTAATATTGTCTAGGACAAGCCGGCCCGGTGGCGCTGAGGGTTGAGGCGCTGGACGCAACACCTCACGCCACGCTGGCGACCCGGGTTCGGGAACAGACTCAGGAGACAGGGGAAGGGTTGAGGACTGAGCGCACACGTGGTGCTCTCCTCCCCGGATCGAGGGGATGGGACAGCCCAGCGAGCCAGAGACCCCTGGTGGAGACCAGGAGTACTGCAGCAAGCTGGACAGGGTTGCCGTGCGCCAGAATCGTCTGGATGTGCCCACGCACGGGGGAGGGACAGAAAAATGGAAAAACCTGGTCCTGGGGTAGGCAATGGCACCAACCCCCATGCCCACCGCCGGGTCCGATCCAACCGGTCTTCATAGAGCCTCCGCCCGGGGGCCCATGTCTGCAGCTGGAGTCTATGGTTTGAAGTGCGCCCAAGGTAGGAGGGGCAACCCCACCCCGGAGGGGTTAAGCTGGGGGTGCCAGCTGTGGGGCGGGGGTGAGGAAGGTACGGACGGGTGGACTTCAGGCAGGGCAGGACCCAAGCTGGATGCCTGAGAGAGGCTCCTAGGACCACGACTGGAGCGAAAAATACTTGGGGGGGGGGGGGAATATTATATATTTTGACTCGGAGCTTGGAGGAAGAGAACGAATGAGGTCCAAGACCGAGTTGAGGCCTTTAAGCTGCTCTTTAGGGTGTATATATACAGCAGCAACTGTGTAGGCCCCAAGCAGAATTCTGATGGGAAGAATCTGTGAGGATGTATCCATGTTAGGGGTACACATAAGGTGGCCCAGGAGAGACTCCTTAAGGTATACAGCAAAGTCACCCCCTCTTTTAGAGTTCCTATCAAGTCTAAAAACGTTGTAGCCAGGCAGTGCAACTGCCATATCAGGGATTTTGGGTGAAAGCCAGGTTTCGACAACTGCAATAATGTTGGGATTATGTTGGGTAGAGAAAAATTTGTAAGGCGTTGAGTTTAGGCAGAAGGCAACAGATGTTGAAAGTTGCAAGGGTCAGCGTCCGAAAGTGACTCAGTTTGAGGTCTAAGCGATGGGTATTTGGGCCGGGGTGAGGGTGAATATTTCCAGATAGCAACAGCAGAAGCTTCCGAGTGCACCAGCGCAGTTGTTGGAGGACAGATTTGTTCTTCCGGTTCACGCAAGAGCAATGGTGGTGAGGCAGTCTACGGACATAGAGAGACATCAACTGTGCCAGCGAAGTGAGTGGGAACAATCTGACATATGGCACTCTGCCCTGGTTCCAATAGTGCTGCCAGCCATTCATGGTTATGGTTGAAAATGGGGGGGGGACCAGTCCTGAGGGACAAGTGCCCTTGTTTGAGGGTGAGCAGGGAGAGAGGCTCCAGGCAAGTAGAACAGGGGAAAAGAGAGAGAGAGAAGGAGAAACATACCGAGAGGTAGAAGGTACCAAGCCATTTTTCTCAGTAGAGACAGAAGATACAACCAAGGGAGGGAGAAACTTGGCAGCGATGGTAGTCAAAGACAAAAGGGGGGGTGGAAGGAGGGAGGAGAAGGAGGAGCGCTAATGAAGACTAAGAGAGCAAGTGCTACCGGTGAGGGACAGGGGGTGGAGAAAGGAGAGGGAGGATGGACAGAAGAGAGAGAGGCGGACCCAAGACTAGCAGGACCAGTAAGGAGCAGGCAGGGCAGGACTCTAGCGAGTTGGAAGGAGCTACAGCCTATTTAATTAAGATGATAGGTGGGGGAAGGACGGGTGGGCGCAAATTTTCGACAAAAGCCGTACAATGCTATGGGCGTAAAAGCCCAGATAAGCAGCTTAAAGTACAGAGTTTGCAGGGCCAATCAGAGGCTGGGCAGAAAGCGGTAGACCAATCAGCGTGATCTGCAGCAGGTGGCAGCCAATGGGAGCTGCTCAGTGCTTCCCGGTGAAGGCAGAAGAGCTTACCCAGTGAGGAGGTCTCCAGGCGGCGTGCTGAGGTGGATTGGGCAGCTGGCTGTGGTAGCCACGGCCGCTCAAGAGGTAGCCCGATCAGGGGCTGATGAGATTTAAGGGCGAGAGGGAGGGAAAGACAGAGCAGAAAATTAGTAAGGGAGGCGGAGGAGAGCAAGACAAAAGATGACATTGCCACTAAAAGAGGGGGCGTGGAGGGCAGACAGTGAAGCAAGAGGATTAGGAGGTGAAAAAAGGGCGGGGCGGCAGCAGCCTGAATCCAGACAGAGAAGGTCAAGGGAGAGGCGCCAAGACAGAACAAAGGAGAAAATAAGCCAGAGTCAATACAAGAGACTAAATGCAGTGGGAGGGGGGGGGATTTAAGAGCAGAGGAGAGTTAAAGGTGAAAGCTGGGGGCCAAGGGTAGGCTGGCTAAATAATAAACAGTCCTATAGTCAACACAATTTCCTGAGGCAGTACACTTAAATGGCAGCAATTTGGCTAACTGAGCTAGCAAAGCACAATACAAATCCCAAGGGCAGGCTGGCTAAAACACTAGCAGTCCTTTTAACAGGTTATGCAGAAAATCGTACATTTAAATGATAGTTATTAAGCTAGCTGAGCTAGGAAAGACTGTGGGATGCAAGCAAGCACCAATTTTCATCAAAAGCCGTACAATGCTATGGGCGCAGATGCCCAGATAAGCAGTTTAATGTACAGAGTTTGCAGGGCCAATCAGAGGCTGGGCAGAAAGCGGGAGACCAATCAGCGATGATCTGCAGCAGGCGGCGGCCAATGGGAGCCACTCAGTGATTCCCCGTGAAGGCAGAAAGGCCTACCCAGCAAGGAGGTCTCCAGGCGGCGTGCTGAGGAGAATCAGGCAGCTGGCTGTGGTAGCTATGGCCGCTCGAGAGGTAGCCTGATCAGGGGCAGCCGAGATCCAGCAAGGAGGTCTCTAGGCGGTGTGCTGAGGTGGATCAGGCGGCTGCTGTGGTAGCCGCGGCCGCTCGAGAGGTAGCCCGATCAGGGGCCGACGAGATTTAATTGGGTCACAAATACAATCATGGCGCGAAGTTTAGCACCCACACATCTTCCAAAGATCCACAAAAATACTGTAGCATCCAAGGAGGGGGAAGAATAGTTCTTCAGGTACATCAGGCTGTTTATGTTTGTTGCCCTGGCCTAAGGCTTATGTTGCCCTTGGATTTTCCAGATTTTACTGTACTCAGCAAAGTACACAGAGTATGCCTGCCAACACCCATGCACTTCTACTAAAATACTGCAAGAATTAACTTGTGCTCTGGAAGTGGTTTATTCTGCCATAGCACTAAACAGATTCTGCTATATAGATTACAACATTTAAACATACCATTAATTTGTATTCTATCAATATTAGATTGATTAGATCATTTTGCTCCTTATTTCGTGGTTCGTTTCTTAGACGACCACACAAACTTTTGTGACCCTGTAAGTCGGAAGTACTCACTGTACGATCGTGTATTAACCAATCCATGGTAGTGGAAATTTACATGGCTATGAACTGCGAAATTTGACATTTCATACCAACATACTATTTGCCAGCAGATTAGGCCTTACGGTCTATCGAGTTTGCTCGAACCTCAGATCCCTAGTTGGGTGCCGAGGCCCTCCCCCCACTTGTGTTCCAGAAACCCCCATCATCCATCCCCACCCGCCTGGGACAGGCCATCATCTGATACATCCACTTTCTGTGTCTGTCCCACCCTCTCTTCAAGCCCTCCACTGTGGATCTCTGAACCAGCTCGCCAGGCAGTGCATTCCAAGGGTCCACCACCCTCTCAGTGAAAAACCTCCTCCTCTTCCCCTCACCCTTCCACCTTCCAACTTCAAACCATGCCCTCTGGTGATACCTCCCTGCTTTAGTCTAAACATCCCCTCCATGTTTACTCTGTTTATTCCCCTGGGTACTTGAAGACCTCAATCACGCCCCCTGCACTCTCAATCACGCCCCCTGCCTCTCCTCTCCTCCAATGAAAACAGGCAGAGCTCCTCAAGTCTGTCCTCATACGTCAAATCCCTAGTCCTCGTATCATCTTAGTTACCCTCCTCTGTACCCTCTCCAGGAGCTGTATGTCCCTCTTCAAGTGTGGTCTCCAGTACTGTACACAGTACTCAAGGTGTGGTCTAACCAGTCCATTGTACAGCGGCAGAATCACTTCCTTGCTCCTAGAGGTGATCCCCCTTACAATGCATCCCAACATCCTGTTTGCCTTGCTAGCCGCTCTCCTGCACTGCTCAGAGTTATTCATACATGCATCCACCATGACCCCTAGGTCTTTTTCTCCTAGTGAGGCCTCCAGCGCCTCCCCTCCCAGGGTGTACCTGTGTTTAGGGTTTCCCCGCCCAAGATGTAACATCTTGCACTTGGTGATATTGAAATTTAATTTCCATGTGTGAGCCCAGCTTTCCAGGGTGTCCAGGTCCCCTTGCAGGGCCAATCTCCCCTCTTCTCCCTCAACTACTGCTCCCATCTTGGAGTCATCAGCGAAGAGACTCATTTCACACCCTATACCCTCCTGATGTCCGATATGTATGCATTAAACAGGATCGGACCTAGGACCAAGCCCTGCGGTACCTCACTACCAACCTCTTTAGAGTTCGAGAGCTCCCCACCGACCACTACTCTCTGGGTGCGTCCAGCTAGCCAGTTTTCAATCCATCTGACCATCAAAGGGCCTACTCCCAACCCCATCAGTTTCTCCACCAGACCATTGTGGGGGACAGAGTCAAACGCCTTGCTGAAGTCCAAGAATAATACATCCACAGGCTTTCCCCTGTCCAGTTATGATGTTACCCATTCATAGAACTCCACAAGAGTGGTTTGACATGATCTACCTGGCACAAACCCATGTTGCTGACTATCCAGACCTCCCACCTCCTCCAAGTACACCCCCAATCGTTCCTTTAGTATACTCTCCATTAATTTTCCCCACCACCGAGGTCAAACTGATGGGTCTATAGTTACCTGGTACTTCCCTCGACCCCCCTTTATTGATTGGCACCACATGTGCCTCTCGCCAATCCCTAGGTACCCTCCCTGTCTCAAGTGACCTGCTGAAGAGTTCTGCCAGGGGTGCAGCCAGTATGTCCGCCAATTCCCATAGTACTCTCGGATGAATGCCATCCGGCCCAGGAGATCTGTCTTTCTTTAGGGCCTTGCGGGCTAACCACACCCTTTTGGCGGAGATAGCATCATCCGTCCCCTCCACCTTACTGGCCTTTTTATCCTTATCCTGATGTGACACCCTGGGGTACCTCTCCCTCCTCTCTTGCTCCATTTCTGTTGCTCCCCTGATCACCCTCACTGCTGCTTCTATCCCCATCATGCCTTGCTTTGTAGATATCCCATCTCCTCCCTAGTGAACACAGAGGCAAAGTACTCATTAAATACCTCTGCCTGGTCCTCGCCTCTTCCACCCACCTTCCTTCTGATCTCAATCTGCTGAGATGGCCCTTAGTTTTCTCCGCTCCCCAATGTACGGAAGAACCCTTTTCCCTCCATGTATCCCTGTGCCAGCTGCTCTTTACTGGACTTTGCTCCCCTCACCATCGGGTGAGTTTCTAGATGCAAGATGGTACATTTCCTTATCCCTATCCCTCTTGTTTTATATTTTTGTAGGCCGCCTTCTTTTCTCTGACCGCTACCTGAACCTCACTGGACCACCAGCATGGTTTATGTTACCTTACCCCTTACGTTTCACCTTAGCGCAGGTCCTGACTGCCCATGAAGTCCCTGCTTGATGACCTCCCATCTCCTTTCCACATTTGTCATTGATGTAATCCTTCAAGTGATCCTTGAGAATATTTCCCATGCCCACAAAGTCTGCCCCTGAAGTCCACTGCCAGTGTCCTAGATCTCCCCCACCCCCATGCTTATTTGAAACCAGACAGTATTGTGGTCGCCCCAGTCAGGATCCTCTACAACCAGGTCCCTTACCAGGTCCCCATCTGTCAGAACCATGTCCAGGACATGCCCTCCCTTGTGGGCTCCATCACATGCTGTGTTAAGAACACATCCTGGAAGCCATCCAGCAGCCTCTGCTCCTTGGCCACCTTAGAGGACATGGTTCCCAGTTTGTACCTGGCATATTAAGGTCCCCCATCAACACCACTCCTTCCCTCTGGTCCACACTGGGCAATGATGTTGTCCAGCAAACCATCCTCCAGAACATCACCATCCCGGGGCCTATACACTACACCCAGCTTGACCTTATCTCCTGCTGAGATCGTAAGGTGACCCATAAGGCCTCCACATTTCCTCTACCTCTTCTACCCTAGCAATTTCTATGTCATCTCTAATGAACATAGCCACTCCACCCCTCTGCCCTCCTTTCTATCCTTCCTAAGCATAGTGTACCCCAGCGTTTAGGTCCCAGTCATGGTTTTGTTGGCCCACATCTCCGTGACCGCCCACCATCCCCGAACAGCATGGCCTGGAACTCTGGCAACTTGTTTCCCAAGCTCCTGGCATTTACTAACACCAACCCCCACCCCTTATCCCTTTGTCGAACCCCACCCAGGTTTCTTATACTTCCATCCTCCTCTGCTCCTCCTGAAACCTCCACCCCAGTCTGTTTCCCCTCCCCTTGGGTTTGAAGGCTACTCCTCATCTGGAGGAGAGGCTTCTGGTCAGCCCCTCCTTATCCCTTCCCCCCTCATAAGTTTAAACCCCACCTTTCTTGAATGTAGTCAGCCATCCCCTGTATAAGGACTTCCTTCCCTAACGGGGCAAGATGAAGCCTGTCCTTGGCATACAGTCCCTTATCCTTCCAAACTCCTTTCCAGTTCCCCAACACCCCCAACCCACTCTCTTCACCCCACTTCCTGAGCCAGTCACTAACCTCTGTGATCTACATTTATTTCTCCACTGAGGCCTTTGGTACTGGCAATATCTCCGAAAAGGAAATGTTGCATCCATTATCCCGACAGACTCTGGCAAGTTCTTGGAACCTTGCTTGGATTTCCAAACGTTATTTCCTCTAGATCGTTAGGCCAAATGCACCAGGAACCGCTGTTTCTCCACAATCCCTAACCAGTTCAGACACTATGAACTTTGCTCTGTGCACTGTCAGCCCAGAGATACTCACTACCTTCACCTGGCTATGGCATCCACCCCTGTCCCTCCCACTGGATACCCCTAGTCATCGAGTCTCCCAATAACAGAACCTTAACACCACCATCATCCTTATGGTTACCTCCACTACTAGGCTTCCCCACAACAGCTCCTCCTGACTCTTTGCATTCAGAATGTTCACCCCGTACACTTTCCCCTTAGCGTCAACATCCCTATCTAAGGGTCCTCTGTCCCTAATATCCCCCCTCCTGCTTGCTGTAACACAACGTCCTGTAATTTCAGAGTGTTGCCCCAGCCTCCCCTCAGCCCCACCCTTCTGCTGCCCATATCCACACCCCTTATCTGTGGACACCCCCCCCCCAAACTTACTCCTTAACCAAAAACTTCACTCCTGATACAAGATAGCTGTCTACAGAGTGGGCAGCCTCCCTCTCTCCAGGCCCAATTGAGAATTATTGCCATCCCACAGCCTGTGCAGCCTACAACCCTTCCAAAGATGCCTGCCATGGTGGAATATGGCCACCCTGTTTGTCCCCCCCTGTTTATAATGGCACACTCCCCTTTTCTCAGTTTCTCTCTATACTGACTGCAGTTATTTACAAAGCCGATTTCAACCCCACCAGTAAAGTTCCCAAGTCTCACAAACACATACAGTCCAGTGTGTGTGTGTCCAGTCCCACTAACAGTGTGTGTATGCAGACATCAGGTACCGTATGATGTCACAGGCCCACCAGTTCCTGTTGCTTCAAATTTCAGTCACAAACAGAAATACACAGCCCTTCAATCCCAACCCCCAGTGGCTTTTCAGTATTTAAGAAAGCCTACAAAACAGGGTGGGTGCGAGGGCTCTTACCAACACCAGGCAAACATCACATTTAAATTTCACTCTAATTATCACTGCCAAACAAGTGTTCCCAAGCCCCAAAAGTTACAATATCACAGCCCAAGTAACATTTCTAACTCAAAGTAGTAATTTTTAACACACAGAACTGATTTCACGTACAAAACTATTCAAATATTTCAGTTAAAACAGAATATAAACCCAAACCTCTGTCCTTACCAGCCTCCTGCTTATGTTCCCAAGTGAACAATCACATGGGTTATTTCCATACATTTGATGACCTTTGTTTTCTGCTGCCTTTCTGATTACTGTGGACGTGACATTTGCTGTTTATGTGCAGAGATTTCTTACTTGGTCGTGAGGGACGTTCACAGGGCTCCTACATCTAGTGTGTCCGCTGGCTGGGTCGGTGGGATGCTCATATTATGACCAAATATTTCTTTTCTTGTGGTTAGTTCTACTACTGCACAGCCATGCAGTATCTAGGGAATTAATGTACGGCTGTGATAGTAACATGTGATGTGCTCTAGCCAATTATCTACCTTTCTCACAGTCGTTCCATTAATGCCATGTTACAAAGTCAGTTAATCAACTCAGCTGTGCCCGAGACTGTATTTTATTTTTTATCTCTGTTGATAGTACAAGTACGTTTTCTATTTTTTTTTTTTTTTTTTTTAATCTAGTGGATCGTATAGTGAAGGTTTCTTGCACTACAAAAATTTGGAAAGAAGCTGTGAATTGTTTGCCCCCAACCCCACTGTGAGGACAGCTATTACAATGGGGCTTTCTCTGCATTTTCCCCAAAGAGTTCTGCAAGATTTCATACGGTGTTGTACTGTGAAATTGAAAAGCTTTTAAGATATCTCTCAGAGTGCTCAGAAGTGCTATAAAACCGGGTTTGATGTTTTCGATGACTTTGGCGATTTTTATTTGAAGATTCCCTGGATTTATGACCTGGGCTTGCTAAAATAGCCCTTAGACATTATTTGACAAAAGAATTCAGTTACCTACAAGAGACTATCAGTGAATCTTTCTCTCTCTCTCCTGCCATTTGTATATTTAAACTGGTAACATCAGAGAGTTTGACAGACCGATTTTGACAATTGCTTTTCTCAGACTCCTACTGTCCTGTTGGTACTACAAGAGTAAACTTTTGGCTTAGTATTGGCGCATTTCTTGAGGGAACTAGACATAAATGTCATATCAGGTTAAACTGGTACCTTGAGATAGCTGTTAATTAAGCAATAAGGCATGACAGGGGATGTGTTATGGTGGGATAACGGCCCACCTCAGGTGGGTTGAAGCACAAGGTGTAGCAGAGTGCTTCCACCACCTGAGAAGGGCCGTCAGCCCACCATAACACACATCCTGGAGTGCCTTATTGTGATTATGAAATAGGTCATTTTTAGGAAATTGTATGTTTTTTTTTTTTTTGTTTGTTTTTTTAAACATTTTACTTTTATCTGGGCCATTGTGCTGGGATACCGGGCCCAGCTGAAAGCTGCTCTTGGCCAATCAGGAGCCAGCATTCTTTCTACCCATTTCATACCAATGGGTATGACAAGGAAACGGGCACTAGAAGCCCTGGATCCAAGTATTAATAAATGAACGCCTATTAACTGCACCAAGCCACATAGCATTGAATATAAGCTGGGGGAGGACCCCATTAATGTACCTGATGAGCCAAATGAATTGTATTCTATGCCCAAGGGAAAATCTAGGGTAGGAAGAAAAGTGAAAAAAGATTGTAGTGGTAAACTTAGAGGTAAAGGTTATCAGGTCTCTAAAGAATGGAAATAGAGGTGCTAAAAACCAAAAGATAAAAAAAAAAAAACACCTCAGAATAATTAATAAACAAGGTGTACAAACGTAAATTGATCAATTTATAGCTAGACAACCTGCAGCTAGTCCAGATTTAAACATGACAAATGACTGGAGCAATTAATAAGCAGGATGGAGCTCTGGTATTTACTATTCTAGATACTTTAACTATTAATATTTCAAAACAAAATGAGTGATGTACAACCAAGATTTGAGAAATCAAGTCTGTTCCATCTGTACTGATGTTAGGGAAGAATAATCTAGGCTTTCAGCTTCTCCTGTTTTATATCCCATAAATTATCAATTAGGAACTTCAAATAATTGTCTAGATGACGAAAGCTCTTCTTAATCAATTCCTGAGGATATCAACCTTAATGCTTGTGGGTCTATTAGCTATTCAGCATCGCAGCCTCTTGCTTTTTCACCAGACTATTTCAAAGAATCTAGTCCCTTACTCAATTGGCAGTATAACTTAAGAGATAGTCACAGACTTACAAGAAACTATTATTGGCCTAAAACAGATATATACCCTAGGAAATCAGAAAAATCCAGGGGAAGTTATCCTACAGACAAGGCCCAACATCTGATCATCAACCAACAAACTCTGCTGAGGGGTACCCTTCCGGGGTCACGGAGGACCTTAAAAATTTTGTGTGCAACCCCCATTCTGCCCATTTGTTGATTCTAGATCAACTCTTTAATTTTAGACATGAATTTGATGTACTTAAAACCAATACAGCTATAAACACTGACAAATTGGATGCCATACTTGAAAAAATGGAGCTGCTTGCACCAAAGGTTGGATCCCCCTCGTATGTCCTTGAAAATCAAGGAGGATCTAGACCTAAGTTTTCCTCAGTTTGTATCCCAGACATTGAATCCGACTATGGATGTACCAACATAAACAATAAAAAAAATGAAAAAGAAGATGAACAAAAGGAAAAATAGGAGAAAATGTGGTTCTAAAGTAGATGGGGAAGCACCCACTAATGTTATTAAGGAAAAAAGTAATCTTTCCTTGAAGAGACTACTAGAAAGACAATAAAAGGAAGATGATAAACCCAAGGGAAATGTTTCTAAAAGCCCTGTTCAATCTGTACAATACATGGTGGTTGAGAATGAGGATAGTTTTACCTCACATCTTCGACTGATCCTATTAGCCTTCGAAAAATACAATGTGGTCTAGAACAAAGATATTCCTGCAACTGTAACCGTACAATTGCAAAAACTAGATTTTGACTTGCAAAACTTTAGACTAGAAATAAGCTCCAAGTTGAATTTTGCTGGAACAAAGGATAAACTGGAGCTCATGGACAGTTCTATAAACCAGAAAACTGATATGGTTGGAACAAGGACCCTGGTTAATCTTGATGAGTGTGCAATGACAAAACTATACGTCTATACGCTTGAAGAAAATATTGTGACCAATGATAGCAAGAACAAGACTGTGAACCTCCTTAGGGCAGTTACCGGTGCAGATATCAGGCTTGTGGATATTGTTCAGATGTGGAATGAAAAGGATGAGTGGGCTGGAGACTATACTTTTATTTTCAGTTCAGCTCTCAGAATAATCAATCAATCAAATATGGCTCAGCATCAAGCTTTTGAAGAGACAGGGTTATGATATGGAGTTTGTAAACAGGTAAAAATGAAAGTTCTCACACACACACAACCTGCAAAAGAAAAACAGATTACATATTTTGGTTGAATCCCATACCAAATGAAACTACGGGGAAAATAAAAATGTTTTCTACAATCTGTTTGCACAGATTCTCAAGACAGACACCGCTGACCTTAAAATTAATGTCTTCAAATGGATAAAATTTGCAAAAAAATAGTCAGGTAGATGGAACAATTCAGGGACAATCATCTGATCTTATTTTACAAAAAGTTGCCCTACTGGACAAGGTGGGCATCTACATTATTGAAAGCTTCTCTGTTTTTAGACCAATTGATATAAGTACTACAGAAAAGAAAATGTCTATATCCTTTCTTTTGTATGGCCTTTCTAAAGTCAAAAACGAAACAGATAGCAAGCTTAAAAATGTTATCACTGGTTTATTAGAACGACTTCTCAATGTGTCTTTATTGGATAGTGGGGTCATCCAAACCACTAGGGTCCCCCCCCCTCCCCAACTATGAATCTGATAATAGTTTTGTTAACTACTATAAATTACCAAAGCTTGTAAAAGAAAACTTGGAATAATATTACCTTGCTGGACTCAATGGGCTTATATTTGATGGCCACTGATGTACCCGATAGTACCGAGAGTAAAACTATAGATTTTAAAAGGGACCAAAAGAAAAAAGCAAACAAGCCAGGAAAATTGTAGGCGTTTATACCAAACATACCAGTCAGCAATAGGTTTGAGGTCTTAGACCTAAATAACGGACAATCAAATACAGAGTTAAAAGAGTGTACTACTCTATCACAGTCTCGACATTTCATGATAAACTGGAATATCTCTGGACTTGCCTCTAAGCTGGTAGATGAAGAATGGTTAAGTTATATAAAAACTTTCCAAGTAATCTGTCTACAAGAAACTTGGCATGCAACTAATATTGATGCATCTCTGAATGGCTACCAGCTATTCAAGGTTTCAGGGATAAGGCCAGCAAAAGTTGGTAGATATATGGGGAGGTTAGCCACTTGGTTTAGGACTGATGCGAGCTTTAAAGTTGATTTATTAATATTTCTTATCAATATTCAAGCTTTTTTTATTCAATATCCAAACAGCAAATTTAGTATTGTCAACACCTATATACCCCCGAAGGGTACCAAGTATTACACTGAAACCCTTTGGGACATCTTGGAAGAAACAATACATTTCATTTGGGCAACAACTGGCTGTGAGCTTATTCTTGTGTGTGGTGCTTTCAATGCCAGGATTGGTAATTTTGATGGCCACTCAGACAATAACTATCATAACTGGTGCCATTCTAATGCAGTTAATTATCCTAGGGCCACAATGGACACTACAGTTAATAAAGCTAGTGGCAAACTGATAAATATCTTGGATACCCACTTTTTAGCCCCTTCAAATGGTAGAATTACTGGTAATAAAGGTGGCGCTTTTACGCACATTAGTCCTTATGGGCCAACAGTACTTGATTTTATCTTTTGGAACGGAGGAATGAAGTGCTAGAAACGCTGCTACGTTGATAGACAATTAGACAGCGATCACTTTCCTGTTATTTTAGATCATAACACCACAACTGGAATTTTGGCAGATAGAAAAGATGAAAAAACAGTGATTAAAATAAAAAGTAAGGTCAGATGGCAAATGTCTTGTGAAAAAGTCATCTTGGATAAAGTTCACTTTTTGCTTCTAGATTTTCTCAACGATCTTTCTAGTGACAAACACGACATTATGGATAGTTATCTTAACAACATTAGGGAACTTCTGATAGCAGCCACTCAAACATCAACAAGATTTACTGCATTGTGGTTTGATAAAGAGAGCCGAATTGCTAAAAGGAGATGGAATCAAATTGCTAAAAGTACAAAAAAATCTAATTAAAAAACAGAAATAAATATCTGAATTCAGAAGGGGAAAAATATAAGCTGTTACTGTTAGGTAAACAGAAAGATTTTCAGTGCAAAAAAGTGGGATAAAATGCTCTCCATTATAAAACAAGGGGGACCAGCAGTCTTATTGCTGGTTGCCAAAGGTACTGTACAAATAAGTTAAAATATAAGATTGATTCTTACATACCCATGTCAACATGGCTTGAATATTACTCGTGTTTTTTTTTTTTTTGGTTTGTTTTTTCAAATCCGTCAATAAGGAATTCCAAAAGGCTTAATAAACCAGATAAGTCTTCATTTAAGTTAATATCGTATACTGAACAGTATCTGTCCATTTCACAGCTAAAAACGAAAAAGGCCCCAGGACCTGATTAGATCCGTCCTGAGGTTTATGCAATGGCTCCATCACTCTGGACTAGGATCTTAACTAGCTATTTTAATTTTTGTTGTAAGAGACTGGAATTTCCACAAACTTGGAAAAGAGCAGTTATTATCTCAGTTCACAAAAAGGGTGATAAAGCTAACCCTCAGATGTATAGGCCAATATCATTAATGTATGTTATGGGCAAGAGCTTTACCAAAATCATTTTAGAAAGGCTCAACACAACTAGCACAGCTAGGGGGTCTCTCTGATTTTCAAGCTGGTTTTCAACAGGGGTATTTTACTGTCGACAATTGCTTTATTCTAAACCACCTGTTTGAAAAATATGTCAAATTAAGAAAGCAAAGAGTTTATGTAGCTTACATTGATTTTAGTACCGCTTTTGATTCAATCTCTCTGCAAATTCTTTGGAAAGAAACGAACAACAAGGGTATTTCTCCCCATTTAGTCTACACAATTAGCGAGCTATACACAGACACTTGGGCCCAAATTAGGGTGGGACTTGCCAACCATTTATTATCATCCATTTGTTTTTTTTTTTTTTGTTTTGTTTTTTTAAATTGTGGAGTCAGGTGGGGTGTGTTCTTTTTCATTTACTGTATAAATCGGAATTACAATCCTTTGAGTCACAGACTCTTTTGCAAAAGCTCCATGTCAGGTTACAGGGGGTGGAGGGAAAACAAAGTACAAGGATGACAGACAGAACAAGTAATTATATACAGATTTCAGTACAGACAATCTTTTATACAACGGCTCCACGGTGGTTACAGGGGTGGAGGGAAACAAGACAGTATATGACAAAACATTTTTACATGCATTATTTACAGTTTACAGTACTGATATGGTAAGAGAAGCCTATATATCGGGTTAGAAAATTAGGAAGCACGCATGCAATCCCTAGACAGAGCTTATAGGGATGATGTTTCGTAGGGTCTAGGGAGCCCCTGTGTCAGGAGAGGAGGTGTGAAAGGATGGTGGGCAGGTCTATTAGCATTCACATTTAGCGATTTCCAAGAGATGGGCTTCAAGACCCGATCTGAAGAGTGAGATGCTATGGGACTGGGAGAGAGAAGGGGGAAAGAGTGTTGAGCCATCTGGGGGCACGGTAGTGGAAGGATCTCTGCCCAAGGGACTTTTGACATGGGGGAACCATGAAGGATGAGGTAGCAGAGAGTCTGGTATTACGCCTGATGGGGGCTGGACTGATGATGGGGAGTAGACTGGTGGGTGCGAGCTGGAGGTGGATCTTTTTTGCTAGAATGCAGGTGTGGTATTTGAGTCTTTGTTGGAAGTTAGGCCAACCAGTCAGTGTGTACAGATCACAGGTGTGGGTGGGTCTGTCACAACCAGTAACTAGGCGGCAGGCTTTATTAAGCGCAGTGATTGTGCTGCTTAGGGTGGAGTTGTCTGCGGTGCCGTAAATAATCCCGTAGTCGATGAGGGAGAGGATGGAGAAGGTGACTGCTATCTGCAATGCTTGGGCAGGCAGGCTGTTTTTGACCCTGTAGAGGGTACCTACTCTGCAGGAGAGGGAGGTATCTAAGGTGATACCCAGGTATTTAAAATGGGTAATGTGTTCCAGTTGGGAACCATGCGAGTTTGTAATATGGAGTGCCGTCTGGCTGTGTGGGCTTTGGCGATGAGCAAAGGTCATGGACTTAGTTTTGCAATAGTTAATGATCAGGCGGTGATCAGTGAACCAATTCTCCAACTCCCTGAAAAAACCCTGGAGGGCGAGTTGGAGGGTGTTCGGTTGAGGGTGTTGCCAGTACAAAACCGCATCATCAGCATAGAGTAAAAGATGACCGCTGCATGCTTTGTGGAGTGAGTTAAGGAAGAGGGTGAAGAGCAGTGGGTCGAGAATAGACCCCTGCGGAACCCCAGAGCAAACAGATTTGGGGTTGGAGATGGTGGAGTTTATCCTTACTTGCTGTGACCGTCCTGTGAGGTAGTCCTTGAACCAGGCCGAGACCTCAGGGACCACATTTAGTTGTGGCAGGACATGGAGTAGTAGTTTGTGACTGACCGTATCAAATGCCTTTGTTAAGTCTACATAGATGGCCCCTGCAATTCAGCCTTGGTCAAGGGCCTCATAAATGAACATTGTGAGTTCAGCGAGTGCCATGACGGTGCTGTGGCCAGATTGGAACCCATGCTGTTCCTTGCTAAGGAGGCTGTGTCTAGTTAGACATTCCGTTAGCTGGTCTGAGACTATTTTTTTTCCAGGGCTTTGGAGAGGAGGGAGTATTGAGATTGGCCTAGAATTGCTGGTGCGGGTGGGGTCACCGTTCTTTAGAATAGGAGTGATCAAGGCTTTTTTCCAGGTAGAAAGGAACTGGCCGAGACAAAGTGAAAGGTTAAGAATTGTTGTGAGATGGGGTAGTGTGACATCGAGGGTAAGCCTAATGAGTTTTAGGTCCAAGGAGCCATTGCTATAGCGGGTGTTGGAGATAGCTTTGGAGATATAGCATTTGGCCAAATTGCAGGGAATGATTCTGAGTCAGAAAGTGGGAGGTCTATACTCGCCATTAAGGATGGGGGGGGGGGTTGGTAGGGTGGAAGAAATTGGGAGGAGGATACGTGAGAGGTCCGAAAAGGAGTCGTTGAGGGCTTCAGCGATTTTTGCAGGATCTTGGGTTTCGACTCCATTCAAATTGAGTTGGGTAGGGGTGGGGGAGCATGATTTGCCATTGATTTCTTGTATGTTGCTCCAGAATCTTTTCCCCGTCTCCCCAGGAGGAGGAGAGGGTATGCTGGTAGTATTCTGCTTTTGCCCGACGTGTGGCCCATGGCATTTATTTCGCGCCTCCCTATATAGCGGTCTATCCTGGGTGCATTGGGTGTCTATGGCTCTGTGCCAAAGGTTGTCCCTGTGTTGCATAAGGTTTAGGAGGGAGGGTGCGATCCAGGGGGTAGCCCTGGTTTTCACCACTTGCTTTGTGAAGGGAGCCAATATATCACAGGCTTTGTTGAAAGTAGTTATAAAGTGGGTGAGGGCAGTGTCCACTCACTGTGCGTTATATAAGGGCAGCCAGTTGCTATTGGAAAGGTATTCTTTGAGGCGATTTAGGCCTCCTTTATTGAGCTTTCGGTGCCAAGAGGTTTTTGGAGGTGCTGGGGGCAGTTTACCCGACCACCAGCAGGTAACTGGGGAGTGGTCACTGATAGAGTCAGGAAGCACTATGGCCTGGGTGATGTTCCGTGGCCTGTTGGTAAAAATGAGGTCTAAGAGTGGAGGTCCCAGTTCTTGTGTCGCGCCTTGTAGGAGAGGTGACTATTTGGGTAAGGTCCATAGCCTGGGCAGAGTCTTTGCAGCTGGAAGAGGATGGGGAGAACCAATCAATATTGAAGTCACCCATTAGTATGGTTTCATTAGTATTAGAAAGGTGGGAGATGGTGTGTAGGATGGATTCAAATGCAAGTTTCTGGTTTCTCCGGGGGAGGGTGTAGGCAGAGATGATGTGGATTGTTTTAGAGCCCAGACTAAGTCTGACTGTTAGTGTCTGGGGCCCATGTTCTGGGGCAGTCAATGATGGTGGCATTGAGTGTTGATTTAATCGAATATTGCGCAGCCACCACCGCTTGCAGGATCTATCAGCCCCATAGATGTTATAGTTACTTAGGGAGACTGAATCATTGGGGAATTTTTTTTTTTTTTTTTTTTTTTTTTTTTAAAGATAGCCAGGTTTCAGAGAGGGCTAGGATGTCTGGGGCATTTTGGGCAATCCAACCTTGTAGTAGTGTGTGTTTTTTGGGAAGGCTGCAAATATTAAGTGCTGCTAGCAGCAGTCTTCCCTGTGGTTTGTTTGGGGAGATTTTTGAGATGGGGGGTCCAGGGTTGGGGTGAATATTGCCAGATAGTAGGAGTAGTGTGTGTCGCAGGAAGGAGAGCCTGCAGAGTTTGGGAGATGCATGCTGGGAATGATAGGGTGACTGTTTTAATTTTTTGTTGTGGGTGGGTACTGGGAGACTAGAGATGACACTGGGAAGGAAGGTTGCAGCGAGGGGGACCAACGTCATGTTATCATGAGTGGAAGGGGGCTGGGGAAGAGCAGAGGTACAGTGTTTACCCGTTTGCAGTGAGGTTGTTAACGAGGGTGTATGTGAGAAAAGGTAAGTTAGCACAAATGGGCATTGGCATGTGGTGTTGGGGTGTCTGTGCCAGCAATTATCTGAGATAGTTGACAGATTAGGGTAGATGGTGGGGTCATGAGGTGAAGGAGCCACGGGGGGGTAGTACAGCAAGGAGAGTGAGCCTGAAGTCAGCAACGTGGTGATTAGGAGGAAATGCACTGTGAGTATATTCGATGTGAGTTGTGAAATAGCGGCCACTAGGGTTGGAACTGTATAACCTGCAGCTGGAAAAGTAGGCTGATGGTTATTTCGCCTTGTCACCGGACTTACTCAGGGTATAAATTCAAGAGCCGACCAAGGGTGGTGGTGGTAGGAGCGGTGGGGAGCCGAACGCATAGCATTCGGTGGGGCTCAGCCTGGGCAGCAACTCACGGGGCAAGGCAGCAGCTTTGGCTGGGGAGATGAGCGGCAAGGCTGGGGGCTGGCGGCCGTTTAAAAAAGGCGCCAGAGACCAACGGATTTGTTGCAGGTGAGCTGTAATTACCTGGGTCGGCGTGCTTCTGGACAGGGAGCGCTTCAAAGCGAGCCCTCATGACCTCTGGTCTCCCGCGGTGGAGGGGTGGTCTTGTGGGTGCTTCTGAACTTGAGGCAGGAGGGCTTCAAGGCAGGCCCTCACACCTCCAGTCTCCACGGGGAGTGGTCTTCTGGGTTGGCGTGCTTCTGGGCAGGGAGGGCTTCAAGGCAGGCCTCACGACCTCTGTCTCCACGGAGGAGAGGGTGGTCTTCTGGGTCGCGTGCTTCTGGGCAGGAGGGCTTCAAGGTAGGCCCTCACAACCTCCAGTCTCCACGGGGTGGGGGGGGGGTTCTTGCACCCTTTCTGTTTCGTCTTTATATTGACAAATTGTTGTTATTGTTAGAGAAGTCATCCTCTGACTCTCCCAGGGGTTTTTACAAGGGAATGTCCAGTTTGGGCCTTTGCAGATGACCTAATTTGATCTTTTTATTGCAAACGGGTTTATCCAAAAAGTTAAAAATATTAAATGATTTTGCCATTGAATACAAACTGAAAATTAAATGAGTCCAAGAGCCAAGTTATGATCTTTGGATCTGGATATCATACAAAAAATTGGCAAACAGGTAATAAAAAGCTTACAACTGTTAAAAAGTATAACTATCTTGGTTTAAATTTCCCTCCAAAATGGCTTAAGGTCTAAACATGTCAGTCAATTAATGATTAAAGCAGCAGTACTATGAAAAGAAAAGGATAAAAAAAAAAAAAAAAAAACTGCGCTTTTTTGACAGTTTATTCCCTGTGCCCTGCTAGTCATATACCTGGTATTCTTTCTCGCCAGCATTGTACTATCGCCGAATAATTTGCTCCGTTATTCTCTGCTTTTGTTTACATTTCTGCCACCCAGTATGTTGCACTGGAACACCCTCTGCTACCAACTGCACATGTGAATGACTTGCAGGGACATCGGGAATGGTCAGCAGAGGGTCCCTATGCTGTTGTCAAAAGACATGATGCGACCTGTAGAAAAAGCGCAGCTGAAATTAATCAGCCACCATATTTGTTGTAGCGCTACAAGCATTCAAATAAATTGCAAATATCTAAAAAATTAAATAAGACTGGAAAAAAATATTCACAGGTATGGAAACTGGAACTTTGGCCGAATGCTTACAGCCAAAAAACAGAATTTTGATAACTCACTTCCTGATTTCGTAGTACTGCTGCTTTAAATTCAAACAAACTGCCAGCTCCTTGAATATGTTCAATAAAAATACGGTGGCAAATTAATTTGACCTTTATTACAAGCAGTTAAATCAAAACACAATTCCTAAAATCTATATAACACAGAAGTGTGGGTTAGCTATAATTCCCTTGAGGTTCCCCTGATGAAATTATTTAGAACAACTCTAGGTTCGGGCCCAGCTACTCCCGCTTCTTTAATTAGGGCTAAACTTGGAATTATAGCCTTGTCTGCCCTTATTCAGGCCAGAAAAGCAAATTACTACATGTGAACCAAAAGTGTATACCTTCTACAGTATGTGTCCTAGGGAGATTCCCGGCTCAAATCGGAACCTTCAACAGTCAGGGTGGCTGAAAAGTATAGTGATTGTTCTAAAAGATAATTTGTTGTTTCTGGAAAACTATGTAGCAAAAGGAATCACCATTAGTCTGAAGTATCAGAAATTTGTTACCAGGAAAATTTCAGAAAACTATAAATTGAAAGATCTTGAGAACAATCAAAAACTTCACAAATCTTATTGGCCAATAAAGTTTGATGCAAGCCATTATTATAGATATTATTTAGATGCCTTAACTGATTTTAAACCAAAGAAAACTTTAAACTCTGTATCACACATAGTTGTTCCTGAGTAATGCTAGATATAACAAAGTCGCTGATAATTGTACAAGATACTGTGGCTGTAATGCCCTTGATATTGAAGGCCTTAAACATGTTATCCTAGATTGTAGCTGGTATACTGGACCTAGATTTAAATGGCTTGTTCCACTTTTGCAAAATATTCAAACTATGTGCAACAGATCCTGCAGATACTACTTACTAGTAATGATAAACTAGTCATTAAAACTATTGCACTTTACTTAGAGACAATTTATAAAATTTGCTTAAAGAAGCGGTTTTTGATTTCATAGGGTTATCTCTTCTCTCCATAGACATATTTATAATTTATTAGAAATGCAAGAATATATTTACTTATTTGCACAGATTGTAGATGTAGGACCTTGATTCTGGAACTGCTGTCTACTGCACTACAGCCTACAGTCGTGGTCAAAAATATTGGCGCCCTTGCACTTTTTCAAGTAACTCACAATTCCTCTAAACATAAGTTGAAATTAACAACAGTACAGTATTTGGTCTCAATTCTTTATTTCTCCGTTAATATTACAGACCCTTTGTTTTTGCTTCAAAATTTAATATATCCTTTTAAATCAGAAAATGAAAAGAAATGGCATTGACAAAATTATTGACACCCTAGACTTAATATTTGGTAGCACAGCCTTTGGTCAAAATAACTGCAATCAACCGCCTCCTATAGCCATGGATGAGCTTCCTGCACCTCTCTACTGGCAGTTTGGCCCACTCTTCTTGTGCAAACTGCTCCAGTTCTCCCAGATTTGAAGGATGCCTTCTCCCAACTGCTGTTTTCAGATCTCTCCACAGGTTTTCAATGGGATTTAGATCTGGACTCATTGCTGGCCACTTCAGAACAGTCCAGCATCTTGTCTTGAACCACTCCTGGATGCTTTCTGAAGTGTGTTTGGGGTCATTGTCCTGCTGGAAGACCCATGACCGTCGACGGAGACCCAGCTTTCTGACACTGGGTTCAACATTGCGCTCCAAAATGGCCTGGTAATCTCCAGATTTCATGATACCATGCACATGCTCAAGGCACCCAGTGCCAGAGGCAGCACAGCAACCCCAAAACATCACTGAACCTCCTCCATATTTGACTGTAGGAAGGTGTTCTTTTCTTTGAAGGTTTCATTTGTTTTCTGTAAACAGAGATGATGTGCTTACCAAAAAGCTCTAATTTGATCTCATCTGTCCACAGGACATTCTCCCAGAAGGATTTTGGCTTGTTCAGGTGTGTTTGGCAAACCCCAGTCGGGCTTTCTTACGTCTCTCTCTCAGCAGTGGGGTCCTCCTGGGCCTCCTACCATATAACCCCCTTTCATTGAGTTGGCGATGGATGATGCAAGTTGAAACTGTCATACCTTGTGTCTGAAGGTCAGCTTGAATCTGTTTGGCAGTTGATCAAGGTGCTTTCTCCACCATTCGAACAATCCTGTGCTGCAATCTTCGATCAAGTTTTCTCTTGTGGCCACGTCCAGGGAGGTTGGCTACAGTGCCATGGGCCTTAAACATCCTGATAACATTACATGCGGTGGAAACAGGAACATCAAGGTCTCTGGAGATTGATTTGTAGCCTTGAGATTGTCCATGCTTGGCTACAATCTTCTGTCTGACCTCCTCAGACAATTCTCTGGCTGTCTTTCTTTTCTCCATGGTCATTGTGGTACACACAGTGACACAAAACAGGAGAATGAGTCCTTTTCTCTATTCAAACTGGTTGAATGAGTGATTTTTATGTTGCAGGCACCTGCAACTCACCACAGGTGAGTTCAATTCCAAAGTGAAGGAGACTCACCTGCTTGAAATCTAATTATTTCTAACTATTTCTAAAAGGTGCCAATAATTTTGTCCAGGCCATTTAAGGATTTCTGTGCGGAATAAGCCAAGACTTAGTAAATTTTTCTGCTTTTTGTGTTTTATTCCACTGCAAACCAAAGAAATACATATGTGGATACCAAAATATTTTTTAATTTCAACAATTTTCTGGAAGGAATGGTGCATTATTAGAAGAAACTGCAAGGGCACCAATATTTTTGGCCACGACTGTTATGTTCCTTGTTGTCCGTGTATGATGCTCTGCCTGCGGACCACTCCGTTTACCACAGTGCTTTCTCAGGCTGGCCTGCTCTTCCTCCACAAAACATGCTTTGTTGCCTAGACTATATGTGTACAATATGTGATGTTTTTAACTGTTCACTTGTTAAATTGTACAAATGCACTATATCTTCATTTCACTTATGCCTGTATCTTTACTCTAATGTAATTTTAGAAACCATGCCTCTATGCTGTATGTAAAGTGTGCTATTGTTGATTTGCCGTCTCGCCACTTTGTGGCCCAGGTCGTGACTGAAAATGGTCCTCTGGATCAGTACACTTCCCTGGTTACCAAAAACATACATAAATAAATGTTTTTTTACTTGCCTGCATGATGACATTGAATTTTGTACTGGAATCTGTTAATGGTCTACGATCTAACAATAAAACTTTATTACTACTACTGCTACATTTCATTGCATAGTTTCAAGAAGTGCATTCTTTTAAAATGATAGAAACATCACTAAAGGCAAAGGCAACATACTGGTCAAGAACTGTGAAGATTGCTAGTACTCTACTAAGTGCCAACCTATGAGAAGACTGCATCTTGAGAAGTCTTAGTCAGAAACACGAGGGAGACAGTGAGGAGAAAAATAGGAGGATGGGGGTTGGGGTGGAGGGACTGCTATAGCGGGATACGAGGATGTAGGAGAAAGGAGGGTGGGGAGCTCAGAAATAGGTAGAAAAGAAAGTGTCAGGCAACAGGAAGCACCAAGAAATGGGGGGGGGGGGGGAGATTGGGAGCATGGATAATTGGGTTTAGGATAGAAAGAGGGATTTAGGTTAGGGAAGGAGTGACCCAGGACCAGAAATGAGGAGCAGTCACAGCGGGTTACAGACAGCCAAGTTTTAACTGTAAAAGCCAACCAGTTGAAGGACTGCAGCTCGCTAAGGCCTTGTCAAGGAAAGAAGGTAGAGGAGACACTAGTGGCAGATTTGGAGAGGTGTGGAAAGAGATGAAGGAAGGGATAAGTAGAGTGTAGGAGTAGAAATTAGAATAATGAGCAAGTCATGGTTAAACCTTGTACAGTAAATATCACACAGGGCAGTCACAATGATTTGCTTGTGCCAGCAAGTGATGTAGGTCTCTTTTAAAGGGACTGATTTTGTCACACTCAATCATAGAGAGAGGGAGGTTGTTAAACCATTGTGGTCTCTAAAGGAAAGAGCTCACTGGGCAAAGGTGGTGCACCTGAAAGGTACCTGGAGAACCCCTTCACTGACCTCCTTGTGGTTTTTGTGGATCTAGCTGGTTGAAAGATATCAGATGTTGAGGCTGGTGTTAGACCCACTTGTGAATTCCACCCCACCCCCCCCAAAATGCAGGCAGGCAGGCCTAGTACCTGACCCTCTGTTACAGGGGAAGCCAACCAGTCTCAGCATAAAGATGACATGTGTGAGAAAGGCAATCAGCCCCCAGGACTAGTCTGCAAGCTTTGTTTAGCAGAGTCTTAACTCTCTTTAGGGCCGAGTCCATTGCTGCACCGTATATAAGTCCGTAGTCAACAACTGCCAGAATGGAGCCGCTGGTTACCAGGCTCAACACTTCTGGAGTCATATAGTGCAGATGCCTATAGGAGGATCCCAAGTTTGATGTTAGCAGTCTTGACGACACGGTCAATGTGGCCAGTGAATAAAAGGGAGTCATCAAGATGAATACCCAGATATTTGAACAAATGCACTTGTTCAGTGGTGTCACCTTTACGGCTGAGAATGCACAAGGGGGCTGCCTTTTTCTTGTGTGGTAGAAAGAAGTGCATTACTTTTGTTTTTGTTCTGGGAAAACCACAACTCCAGTTTCCTGAAGGATATTTGTGATATCAGTGGTTTGGTTACCTGTTACGGATATGACGACATCATCCGTATACAGCACTATGTTGGCCTCATACGCAGAGGGTAATGAATTAATGAAAAAGCTGAAAAGCAAGGGGCTGAGTATAAAACCTTTGCAGCACCCCCAAGGACACTTCCCTGGGATCAGATGCAAAACCACTTATTTTAACACTCTGTGTCCCGTGGAACAAATAACTGCTGAACCAGTTCACTGTTTCATAGGACGGGCCAATTGGCACTAGGTTATCAAGTAGTACCTGATGGTTCACAGTGTCAAAGGCTTTTGTAAGGTCTATAAATAAAGACCCTACTGTCTTGCCAGCGTCAAGAGTGTCATATAGGTGTGTGCTGTACTCAACAAGAGCGGTGATGTAGGGCTCTCGGTAGGATTTTTGATTGGGGTCGGGACTGGCCATGGGGGAGAAAAAAGGGGTCCACAACCAAAAAGTAGGAGTCCTCGGAGAAAATTGCTAGGGTCCCCATTCAAATACATGGAGCCGGGCCCTCTTTGCTTAGCACTGCTTTTACTGTAGTATTATGCAGAAAGTCCATTAGTGTCTGTTGGGGCATTTTAATCTACATTATTTTATGTTTCAGAGGGTATATCCAAACAAATTATGTCCACTGCTCAACTAACAAGAGATTTTTTAGTTGAGCAGTGGTCCCAATTTGTTATAACTCCCCCTCTGTAACATAAAAAAATATCCTAAAGTGACTCCTGGGGCTTGGTGGCTGACAGTCTTGTGGACTCTCGTGGAAAAAGTCTGAGCGTCCCGACACCAAAATGTGCATAAAGGACGCGGGCGCCCGCATCCCCAAGAGCCTTGTGACGGTACTGTTTGTTTTTCTGAAACCATGCTGCTGCGCACACAGCAGGCTATATTTGTCGAGGTGTTCAATCACTTGATCAGCCACTATCCATTCCAAGGCCATTGAGAGAGGAGGCAGTATTAAAATAGGCCTATGGTTACCCAGGTCCTGTCCCCACTTTTAAACACAGGGGTGACATGTGCAATCTTTCATTTGTCTGGAAAGACTCCTGTTCTCAGGGAGATATTAAACAGTTTGATGAGAGGGAGCACAATTTTGTCGAGGGAGAGTTCTGTAAGTTCATGTCCAACATGTCACTAGCAGTTCTTCTCTTGCCCAAGACCCTCTTAGCATATTTTATGGTAGCAGGTTTTGAAATCTGAAATAAAAAGAAGGTGTTCTAGAGGTGCAGGCTGGATGCGAGTCACCACTGTTGTATCTGCTTAGGGGTGAGGCTACTAGGTACCCCAAGGGTAGGACAGCACTGAGGTCTGTGAATGCCTAATTGAAGGCATCAGCTATGTCCTTGGGGTCCTGTAAGGTGCCAGAGTCGGTGCTGATCAAGTCAAGTTGTTCTGTACAGTCTCTGCCAGTCAGAGATTTCAGTTTATTCCAAAATAATTTTCCATTTCCCCAGGTCCTTCCTGGAACTTCTTTACAGTAGTTCGCTTTCACTGTCCTAACCAGTCTTGTGTATCTATTCCTTGCTTCTTTATAGGCTGTGAAATCGATCACCTTTCCAGTAGCCCTAGCCTCCTGCCATAAGTTAACACAATATTTCACCTGTTCTATGATGGATCCCGATAGCCAAGGGTTTATAGTACCTTTCACTTTAATGGACTTAAAAGGCGTGAAAATGTCACATGCATTATTGAAGATATACATAAAGTAACTGAGGGCCTGACTGGCATCCTCTGTATAATCAAGTGGCAACCAGTCTGCCATATTTAAGTATTGTTTGAGATTATATGTGCCCTTTTTTAAGGTATCTGCTTTTAGTACATTGCGACAGGCCTTTTTGGGTCTTGTTCAACCATGAGAAAAAAAATCACAGATGAATGATCACTTAGGGAGTCGGGAAGCACTGACATGTTGGTTAAGTACTCAGGACATGTGGTTGAGAAGCCAGTCTATTAGGGCAAATATTTAAAAAAGTGGACTGTCACATAACTTTTCTAAGCCACTGCCTACTTACATTGAAACTCTTGACCTGCTGTGTGCCACTGCTGCAGCCCTTGTTGGGTGGGACTTCACCCTGTGCCCCCAACTCAAGGCAGGTGTCCATACAGCCACTGACACCTGGTAGACCACCGCTGGAGCAGCTGGTGATCCATGGCAGGTCAGAGAATTCCCCCCACCCTGTGGTGGCTCTGGTGCATTCCCCAAATGGACTAGCACTGTCCTGCCATTGCCCAGTTTGGGTCAGTTGTCACCCCACCTGACCCGTTCCCCAGGAGCCCAGGTATGTCAGGATGACCCACCAGGGTGACGCCGCAGGTCACCATCACTGGCTGCTGCTGCAAGCCCGCCCCACGACTTGCAGCATTCCCCTCCGTTTCACCATTTCATCAGCTCAGCTGTCAGCTTCCAGCAAAGCCAGGGAGATTGGTGCTGGGACACCGCTTTTTCTAAAATCAGGTGCAGGGTCCCTTGCACACCTAGGTTTGCTGCAGGCGGCAATTTGGCACAACATGCACTGATCTAATGGCGCCTTCTAAAAATCAAGCCCATGATGTTTTTTTAAAACTTGAATTTTATACTCACCCTTGGTGTGTGATGTTATCAACCCTCTCAAACTTTGCTCTCAGAGTCTACGTTACACAGGATTTGTCAGCACTGCAGACAAGACCCACTTGGCCCACCTCATCTGCCTAGTCTGTCCCCATCTATATTGTCATTGCAAAGCCTACCTGAATTTCAGTTACTCCAACCCCTACACCCCACACCCTACTTTTCTACTACGATTCCTTTGTGCTTAAACCATGCCTGCATGAAGCCCACCACTGTTTGCACTCCCACCACCTCCACTGTTTCACTGTTCCAGGCATCCGCCACTCTTTCAGTGAAGTGCTTCCTCACATCCCTCCTAAATAACCCCCTTCCAGCTTCATTACATGCCTCCTTGTTCTTGTGTACCTTCTCTGAAAAAGACTCCCCTCATGTATCTTCCTCACTCCTATAAGGTACTTGCAGGTCTCTGTCATGTCCCCCCTCTCTGACTCAGTCTCTCTCTCTCTCTCCCCCAGGGTATAAATATTGAGAGCCCTGATTTTTTTCTTATAGGGTTTTTGATGCAACCCATGCACCATTTCAGTTGCCCAGTTCTGGACAGGCTCTGCCTGGTCTATGTCCTTTCTGAGATGCAGTCTCCAAAACTGGACACAGTACTCCTGGTGGGGTTTCATCTATGATAAATACAGTGGTACCACCACCTCTCTCCTTCTGCTGGTGATTCCCCTCCATGTAGCATTAGATGATTCAAGCGTGTGCACAATGCTCATTGCACACCCACATGCATTCTTCTATATTACTTACTGTATAATATAAAAAAGTATTTTAAAGCTATGACTATTTGCCAAATTTTCACATCTTCACTGATCTGGATGCCAAGCTGCAGCGTGTCCAACATCCTTAATGCACTGCGTTCGTGCTGCTTGCATATTAAAATGTGAAGTCAAATTCTCTCACAAAAAAGTTTGCTGTTGTGATTGTTAGACTTGTAATTGCAAGAATAGCCTCCCAGCCGGCCATTTTCTGGGATTAACAACCGACTAGTGAAGCATGGTCCTCGGCTGTGCTCAGCCAACTATCCCCCACTCCCAGGTGGTCATTATTCCAAGATGACCAGCTGCTTGGTCGTTATTACTTAAATACTGGTTGCTTGTGATAATGGGCATTTTGCACATCTTGCTCACCAGTATATACAATAGAAAAGAAATATTTGATGAAACATGCATATTAATAACTTTAGTGATATAGAAATTACAATAGCGTAATAAAACCATCAAAATCTGACAGTTGTGTTTTATTTTATTAAACTGCCTCAACTTTTCATAACCCAAATGGGGCCAAATGGCCCTAATAATAATGACAGAAAGACTCAATTTGGCACATATCATAACCAGCCTGAGAACTCAGTTGAATGGATGGTTTCAGTGGGTAAGGCTTCCTACTTCAAACTCTCAGTGCAGTAATGTGGGACAAGCCCTTATCTAGGGTGGGGGCCAGAGTGATTCAGGTTGTTAACTTAGCGGGTACCCCACTTAAAAAGGTGGTAGATGTGTGCATTGCCAAAAAAAAAAAAATCAACCATGTCATCAAAATGCAGTGCGTGTGCAATCTGGTTATTCCAGCAAATTTAGAAAAAAAATTTGGGCAGAAAACTGCTACCCGACACCACCTAAATCCGGTGGGTAATGGGCTGGAACAACTAAACAGCACGTGCACGTTTCTGAAAAGCCATTGGTTTCCCCAGTTCTAAAATAAATTGTTACATCTGATGAAATATTAGTTAAGATAACATTACCTAAAAGCAAGTTTAAAAAAAAAAAATACTCGCCTTATTAGGTGGAACCACACAACCAAGCTGTCTGCAGCCCTCTTATCAGACTTCACGATAACAATATACAAATAAATAGCGACTGCAACTGTCCAAAAGAAGGAACTGGTGTTGGCAAAAGTGGACACGGCTCCCTGGACCACGCAGTCCCAGGTGCTGGAATCGAAATCCATGAGGACCCCATAGAAATAGGACGCGGCCGAAACCAGATCGGTGACCGACAGTAACATCAGCAGCTGCCGAGGTTTGGTTCTCAGGTCGGGCCAGCAGATGTAGGTAAGAATGATAAGGAAGGAGCCCAGGAAAGAGAGCCCGCAGGACACGAGGATGACTATCTGCTCGGCGAGGGGCACATGTGAGGAGGCAGTTGGCTCCATGACTGGCCCGTTATGGAATCACAAGCATGGAGGAAGTTCGGTCCCAAACCGGGGGCATAAAAACTATGCAGTCCTCAAAATGGTGTGCAATGCACGTTCAAGTGCTCTCGGCGCCCCGGGATTGCAGAACTTCGCCGTGAAGACAGAACCAAACTGCCTTACGGATTGGTCTCTCAAATTAAAGGTTTCTTTTTTTTTAATTGAGTAAACCGTTAACGTTTTATACTTCATCGCTTTCAGTCAAGAGCCGAGGTTTACAGAACGAGGAAGTCACGTCCCACCTCAGAGAATTGTTTGTTGTGAGGACTAAAGGAATTAGTTGAGCGATCGTCGCAACTTCCTGAAACCTAACACCCGCAACTTGTTTGCTGAGCCGGAGTGCACAGCTGCTCCGAAGCACGTGGCTGTATATCACTGAAAACAACAGCACGTGAGTACCGTATCCCAGGCCGGCGGGTGACGTCCAGCCAATCCCAAGGCGTACCCGGTTTGTAGCTGGAGCTGTCCGCCCTCCTACTTCAGGAGGGAGCAGCGTCAGGTGTTGGAAGTCTAGGGTTACCACAGGAAAGTCGAGGTTTGGACGGTTGTGCATCCCACCACAAAAACACGAGAAAAGCTAAATTGTCATGATTTTAAAGTAAAACATATATTTTATAAGCAGCAACATGAACAACTAGCGAAAAGTACAACACTTAGCCTTGATTATAGAAAAATCTGTTGCACTGGTCTTGGTGAGATATTGTCCGTCAAAAAGTCATGTGATTAGCACCGACTGCCTGGTGCGAGAGGCCGACCACCAGCAAGAGGAGCAGGGCACGTAGATCTTACAGGGATGCCATGATTTACAAGGAAGTTGCCCTCCAGTTACAGGGGAAAATGGTGTCCGTCTGATCTGGGAGCTTTGTTTTGTAGGAGACTAATGCTGTGAGCTGAGCAGCATGTGAGAAGCAGGCACAGCCAAGAAGCTCAGGTAACAGATTATTAGGTGGATGACTATTTGAACAAGCCTACTACTGTGTAGCACAAACCTTTCAGTAGTGAAACAAATAGCCACATTGTGTACATGTACAGCACACTCCTTTAGTTTCCTCTTTCTGCTTATGACCTCTATAGTAACACAGTTGATTAATTCTCAGGTCCATTTGTTAGTTTATACTTGCAGAAACAGCCTAATGCTAGGGGGCCAGTCTCTTGATGCAAGCATATATCCATTTTTTTCTATGCAGTTGCTTCTAGAAACAGAGAATCTGTCAGCAGATAAGGACCTTCTGGCCTGCCTAGTCTGCCCTATGTTCACTACCTATAGTGACGCTGCAGACCCTACTCACTCAGTCTCCAGTCTTCTTCTCCCCTTACCTCTAAGACCCCTGTGTGGCTGTCCCATAGGTTCTTGAATGATGAATCCTGTAACTTTCCGACCCCACCACCTCCACTGGGAGGCTGTTCCATGCATCTACCACCCTTTCCGTGAAGAAGTACTTCCTCCCATTTCAATGTTGGATGCAAGAATTCACAGAGGGGAGGGGTGCACTTGCTCCGCAAACCTGTCTGGGGGCACCCCCCCCCATGAAATTTTGAAAATGTAATGTGTGAGTTGATGCATTTTAGACCCAGTTTCAGAAGCAAAGTGTTGATTGCCCCCTCAAAAAAAAAAAAATCTCCCAGTTCCCTTTGGATATCTCATCCCTGGTTTGCCGCCTCTGCCTGACCTGTATGATATCTGTGGGGGCAGGCATGAAGTGGGGAAGTGACCTGGAGACTTGCCTGTCCATGACTTCAGCATGCTGCCTTTATTGGGAAGCAAACACCCCTTCAAAGAATGCAGCACGGCATCCCCCAACCCCATGAGACACAAACCCAGGCCTGGTGGTATATGTCTCAACCCTCTGCTTCAAAAATAAGGGACTCATGACCAAAACCAGGGACACATCTTTAAAATAAAAAAAGGGTTATATCTGTTCATAAAGCTGTTGCACAAAGTGGTTTAAAAGCATTTTCTGATGGATATATGGGAAATACTGTCAAACAGGGTCCATTGGCTATAGCAAGCTCTTAATGTTAAAACTTTTTTGATACGTCATTTTGTGGCCCTCCCTCTGCTGCCCCCGACTGCCATGCCCTAGCCACAGATACTAGCTCCAGACAGTGCAAGGTGCTGATGTCATACAGTGCAGAAACAAAAACAATAAAAAAAAAATCAAAGGCTTAAAAGAGTACTCCATTCTTCACTATGGCTTCTCTCATAAGCAGTAACACCAAATAAATTCATAATATTTGGCACAAGAAGCATTCTGTTTAAGTAATATGACCACAGATGCATATTTAAACTAGTATTCAGCACAGGTATAAAAAGGGGACAAGTAATTAATTTGGAGTTGGGAACAGCAAAAAGACATGAGGGTAGCTTTAATATATTACCTTCCAACAGCACCTCATGGAGGAGGAATGAGATGTGTCAGAGCACGGCTCACACATCTCTTCTCCCAGCAAGACGTCCTCACTCAAGTCCCTGGCTTTCCCAGCCCAGTTCTGCCAACCAGTGGAGAGGGAACTGGTGGAGAGCCTGGGCATTCATGTCCCAGCTGACACTATGCTCCCACTGTCCCTTCCCTAATATCCTAACAGTGCGCTGCTTTACTGACACCGCAAACTTCTTTATCCCGTCCAACTCCCGCTGTGCAGGTGCCACCGCCGAGTCAAGTGTAACCCCACACACGGCAATGGATGCCTCAGAGTTTGCTGCCAGCTGCACTGCCACCCCACCCGAGCCCCAACTCTACAGTATGCAGTTCTGGGGTAGGGCTGGCCTAACTAACTAATGGCAGAGCAATCTGGCGCTCACAGTCACAATATTCTTTGGCCAGTTTTTGAAGTGCCCACGCTTAGCCATGTCACAGACAGACTAGCAGCGGTGATGTCACAACATGCCTTTATCAACCAATAAATACCCCAAGACTACTGCCACCCATTCCCCTCCCCAACGCTGCAACCTACCTGATCCCATGGCAAGTTAAATTCATAGACTTCTTCTTTTATTCTTTTTTCCCGAAGCATAAATTACCCCGCCCATCCACCAGAATGCAAGACAAAGGGGCCCAGCCCCACAGACACTGCATGGCTGAGACCTTCTCCAAAGGGGGTGACACAGGCCCTCATACCAAAGCCTAAAACTACCATTGCATTTACCCTGAGCCTCCCCTCTTCTGTCTTCATAGCATGCCCTCTTGTCCGCAAGCATCTTTTTCTGTGGAATATGCTTCCTTCTTGCACCTTGTTTTTACCTGTGAGGTATTTGAATGTTTCTCATATGTCCTCCTTTTCCTCCTTTCCTTCAGGGAGTACATATTTAATTCCTTGAGTCTTTCCCTATAGGGTTTTTGATGCAGGCCATGCATCATTTTGGTTGCCTTCTGTGCTGCCTCCACACTGAGAACCAAGGTTCTGGCACACACAAACTCAAAAAGTGGTTCTTAGAGCCCCACGTCCCAGTGCGCACTCATTTGGAAAATAAACTGCCTCCACACTCTCTATGTTCTTATGGAGGGGGGTCTCAAGTACTGTACACATACTTGAGGTGTGGTCTCACAAGTGATCTAAATAGGGTACAGATGATGCCGCTTAATTGGGATGGCCTCGTGGTGGGCTTTTCGTCCTGATTATGCGGCTGTCCCAATTATCAGAGGCAAGCATTTTTCGTAAGCCACAGTGTTTGCACATTGCCATATTACCTCACGGTAAGCTGCTGCTGTGTTTCTCTCTGTCTCGCTCTCTCTTCCCCTCCAGCCATGCTAGAATCCTCATGTTAAAAAAAAAATAGTTAGCACACGTTCTCAGTTAGAACCCACAGAAACAAATTCAGTATGTTGTGGCATGCAGATGTGTGACAGAGAGTGAAAGAGAGAGAGAAAGAGAAGGGGAGAGCATACCAATGAATAGCATTCAAAGATTGGCAAATACAGGGATAACAACAGCAGCCCCGAATGTCCTGACTGAAGCCTGCATACTGTGCTTTCTCTCTCCCTCTCTCTCTCTCTTTATCAGTCGCTCTCTCTCTGCTGGAAATCTCAGGCATTAAAGGCACAGTTATGGCTGCGTTGAGAGAGACAGCACACCGAGCATACTGTACCAAGAAACAGCACACTGGTGAGCACTTTGTCTCTCTCGCCTTGGTAGAAAACAAATAGAGACATAAGAAACAAATATTGTGAGCACACTATGTTGCGGCAAGGCTGTGGCTGCAGAGAGAGACAGACAGCATACCGAGGATACCGACGGCAGAAAATAAATGTAGAAATCTCTCTCTCTAGCTATCTTTCTCTCAAGCTTTAAACAAGAGCAATTAGAGTACTGTTCAGCAGTTGTTTGGAGGTGACAAGAGGAGAGTAACAGGATCACCAATCCCTTTTCACACATAATTAGATGTGAAAAGGAATTAGTGCAGTAGCGGGAAGACAATTGGAGGCAGAAATCATCCCAATTAGGCGGCTGGGGCATCCCAGTTAAACAGCTACAAGACCCATAGGATAACATAGCCATTTAATCAGTGCCTGGTGGGTCATCCCAATAAAGTGGGCATCCCTATTAACCGTGTCCCAATTAAGTGACTTCATCTGTATTATTACCTCCCTCTTCCTGCTGGTGATTCCCCTGCCTATAACCCAGCATCCACCAGCTCTCCCCACTGCCTTGTCACATTGGTCAGCTACCTTCAGGTCATCAGAAATGATCACCCCTGGCCCCTCTCCTGCTTTGTAACTGTTAATACTTCTTCTCCCACTTGGTATGTTGCACTCAGGTTCTTATGTCCAAACTGCATTATTTTGTACTTCTTTGCATTAAAACCCAGCTGTCAAGCCCTTGACTATTCTTCTAGCTGTTTTAGACTGTTCCTCATTTTTTCTACTCCTCCCGGTGTGTCCATTCTGTTTGCAGAGTTTTGTGTCGCCTGCGAACAGGCATACTTTCCCTCCCAGCCCTTCTGTAATGTCACTAATGAAGACACTGAAGAGGACCGGCCCTAGTACTGATTCATGTGGTACTCCATTGGTCACTTTACCTACACTCAAGAGTGGATGCTGTTTTCCACCACCCTCTGACTCCTATTTTCTAGCCATTTTTCCACCCATTTTACTACCTTAGGACCTACTCCTAGGCTTCCCAGCTCGTTTAACAGCCTTCTGTGTGGAACAGTGTCAAAGGCCTTGCTGAAATCCAGGGAAGCCACATCCACCGCTTCTCCCTGATCCATTTCCCTGGTTACCCAATCAAAGAAGTCGATCAGGTTTCTCTGGCAGGACCTCCCCACTGTGAAACCATGCTGTCTCTGATCCTGCAGCTTATTAGTAACAAGTTATTCCCCAATCCTTTCCTTCAATAATGATTCCATTACCTTGCCTACCACCGAGGCAAGGCTGACAGGCCTGTAATTCCCTGCCTCCTCCCTGTTTCCGCTTTTGTGAAATGGGACTACATCTGCCCTCCTCCAATCCTTGGGTACCTCCCCTGTTTTAAATGACAGGTTGAAAAGGGCTATCAGAGGTGCAGCCAGCTCTTCTTTAAGTTCCCTCAGTATCCTGGGGTGCACCCCATCTGGCCCAATTGTTTTGTCTACTTTTAACTTTGTTAGTTCCTTAAATAGATCTACCAAGCTGTTAATAAATGTGAACTGCACCACATACTGTGGTGCCTTAGCACCATAAAATGCCATCTGTGAATATATCAATAGATTTTCTTTGGTTTTTTTTTTTAACTATTTTTTTATTTCAGGTTTTAGCTTATAAGGCATCACAGTACATATTTACATAAGTACAATTGTAAGTGCGGTACGTTGAAGGCAATAAAAGCAGTAGCAGGTTACTTCACAACAGAGGAAGATCATTAAGAAATATTGATTTAAGCCATGGTATAAATATACTGTATGGTAACCACTTTCTTAAATAAATTAAATTTTAAAGGTCACAATTATATCAAATCAGTAAAAGGCATCCCAAGACAGGTATTTAAGCTTATTTTATACATTCTGTCTAGAATCCCAGGGATAGACATGGGGGAGTCTCGGGAGTCATCCAATCCAATAGGAAGATAAACAGGTTTGGGCTTTTCTTATCTGAGTAAAGAAAAGTCTCAAAACGGAGTATTAGAGATCAAAGGGGGGGTGGCCTGACCCCGCCGACTGCGCACCAGTGAGATTTTCTTTGTTAATTTATATACCACTGTGCTTATGCTGTGAGACCACCTTGTGTGATGAGACAGTACGGGCAGTGGGAAAGAGCACTGCATTGCTATCTACACAAACTTGAACTAGTGGGGTACAGCTACATGAGACTGAATAGAGCTGAACTTAATTGTAACCAGGGCAGGAAGTAATCTGGGGCTTGTAGTTTATGTGCAGCTCCGTGGACTACATGTTCTTGCATCTGGTGAGGTTCAGTAAGTAGCTAGTCTGAGCAAGTGCCGTCCTAATATATTAGGATAGTGTTCTTTGTTTTATTTTAAGCTACACAGCAGCAGTTTAGCTGTCAACACTGGGACGTTTGAGTCTTGTTTTAATATTGCACTAAACTATAGTGGATTCCTATCTGCTCACCGACATACTTCCGTGTGTTCTACCATTTAAGGGCATGCTCATGAGTGAGCAAGGGCATGAAGATGCATGTCTGCAGTGTCGCAGTGATAGCAGGAGGTAGAGGTGCTTCAGGAGTTCTATGAAATGTAACTTGAGTCAGTGACTTATGTGCAGCGTGTAGTGCAAGTAAGGTGAAACAGGTACGAACCATAGCTACAGAAATTGTTACATTAGATGGGGACTGGGCATTAAAATGCCAGAAATGTGGTATGTTCAAATTAATGGACAAAGGTGACTCAGATATAGGCCCCATTTGTACAAATTGTCTCTATATAACCACATTGCAGCAAGAGTTAGCTGAATTACATCTTAAATTAAACAATGTTATTCGTAACCAAGAGGAAATACAGCAGTTGATGAATAACATTGTTAACCCATTACCAGTTATACAACATAGAGAGCTGGAGATGGGGACAATTGGGTGCAGTAATGAGAGTAAATTATTGCCTGCACCTGTTGATTCTGTAGCATAAAGTATTATTGGGGATGGAGGTACAAAGAGGAAGGAAATAGAAGTAGATTGGTCCGATGAAGACAGTTTTGAATGGACAACAGTTACAGGCAATAAGTCAAAAAGAGGTAGAAGGGCCATGGATTTTTTCATTACCACACAATGATCAATATTCTGTATTGAGTGATTGGGAAGATAGTGTTGATATGGATGATGTAACAAATTTACCGGAATAAATGATTTCCCCTAATCGCTTAGAGAATGTACCAGTTTTAAACACTGTTACAAGTGATAATAACACTAAACGCACAAGAGATACCCAAGTCTCTATGTCCCAGGATAATGAAGATGATGATCTAGTCTGCCCAGTTTCCAGTGAGACTATGACTACAGCTGAGGTCCCCCTCCAAGATTCTACAGAAAAAGAAATATCACAACAGGTGTTTTTCCTTGGAGACTCAATGATTAAACACATTGGCAGGCACATATGTAACCCTGATAAACGGAACAGAACATGTAGCTGCTTTAGAGGAGCCACTACGGTATATCTGATATTACAGTGATGGTCACTGACATTCTGATAAATGGTGGAGTAAACCAATCATTATTATACATGCTGGTACCAATAATATTAATAGATATAATGTGGAAGATATAAAGAAAGATTTTATTATATTGAGTGAAATCTTGTTGGCCAGAGATTGTGATATTTCCTTTTCGGAAATATTACCTGTACCACGAGCAACTGATGCGATGATTGGTAAAAATCAAAGCAATTAACAATTGGCTCAGACAGTGGTGCTTTATTAAGGGCTTTAACTGTATTACACACTGGGAGGACTTTGATGATAGGCAACACTTATTTGCATGGGATGGTCTGCACTTAAATAAAAGGGGAAGTAATATATTGGGCAGCAAATTTGCAAAAAATATATCTGATTGTTTAAACTGAGTCGTGGGGGGGAGGGAATACGACATAACAAAGCCCCAAGGTCTGAGGGATGTAATATATTTTTTACCAATTCAAGAAATATGAATACAAAATTGGAATTAGAAGCATTAATGATATTCCATGATATACATATAGTTGCAATTACAGAAACATGGTGGGACCAGGATTCTGAAGGTTTATTGAATATATCTGGCTACAAACTTTATAAAAAGGATAGGGTTGGAAAAAGAGGAGGTGGTGTCTGTATATATGTACACAAGTCAGTTCAATGTTCTATTATTGGCCCTCCCTCTGACCCTAGTAATAAGTTAGAATCAGTTTGGGTTAAAATTACCCTCATAGGCAGGAAATCTATCATTCTAGGAAATTGTTATAGACCACCAATAGCAACTAGTGAGTACAATCAAGCTCTCAATGGTGAAATTTCTAAAATGTGCTCATTAGGAGATGTGACAGTAATGGGTGATTACAATTATCCAGGAATTAATTGGATGGACCTTACTGGTTCTGAAGTAAAAGAAAGAGACTTTATTGAGCTATGTATTAACAGCAGGTTAGACCAACTTATTGATTCTCCAACTAGGGATAGTAACATATTGGATTTATTATTGACTAATATGGAAAATGAAATACATAATATAAATATTGGACCATCATTAGGTAACAGTGATCACTTAACTATTAGATATCATTTAACTAAGGGGAGATTCTACTCAGGTTCTAAAATTTGGATAAAGGACTATCATAAAGCCGATTTTTCCAATATATGTCAGACGATCTCTGACATAGATTGGGAGATGGCTGTTGGTTCAGAATCAACACAAAATGCTTGGGATAATTTTAAAGAAATTGTATTTGAGATAGAAGACCTTTTTGTTCCCACTAGGGTTAAATATAACAAGATGGGTAAAGTCCCAGTGTGGATGATACTAAGATTAAAAAATTGATTAAACATAAACAGAGGTTATTCAGCAAATTTAAGATAAATCCCACTGAAGAAAGAAGGAATAGATACATTGTAGCTCAAAAAACACTAAAAAAAAACAGACTATGAAAAGCACAATTAGAATCAAATATAGCACATACCAAAAATAGAAAGTTGTTATATTCATATATGAATACTAACTGTCGAAATAGGGTTAAAACTGTGGGACCAATTAAGGAGAACCAACAAGAAATATATGATGATAAACTCAGAGTCATCGCCAATAAATTCAGTATGTATTTATGCTCAGTGTTTTCTTATCCACCAATATCAATGTTGCCAGAACTTCAAAAATCTGGGGATATATATTTGTACGAAGAAGAAATTGTTAATCTTATTGACAAATTAGATATTAATTCAAGTCCAGGGCCAGATGGTATCAATACCATTATACTAAAAAAAGCAGATAGCTCGTTGGCATATCCCCTTTCTCTACTCTTTAAGGGAAGGTTATGTACCCAATGATTGGAAGGGTGCATTGGTTGTGCCTATGCACCAAATCAGGTGATAGGGGTAGGGTAGACAATTATAGCCCAATTAGCCTTACTGTACATCCCATTGTTGTAAATTATTGGAGTGCTTTATTAAGAATAGGCTAACATTGCATTTAGAAATGACTGACCAAATTGATGTCAAACAACATGGTTTTGTCAAGGGAAGGTCGTGTACTACTAATTTGATTACATTTTATGAGAATATTAGTAAGAGTCTTGATAAGGGCATTCCTTCTGATATAATTCTATTAGATTTTTCCAAAGCCTTTGACAGAGTGGTTCATGGCAAATTGATTACTAAAGTTATTTCATTAAAGGTTAACAGTTACTTAAGTAAGCGGATATAAAACTGGTTATTAAATAGAAAACAAAACGTGAGTATTAACAGCACACTCTCTGAAGAGGGATTTGTGGGCAGCGGAGAACCACAGGGTTCAGTTCTTGGACCAGTTTTGTTTAGTATCTATGTCCAAGATATGAACAACGATATTCAAACATGTATAAGCAAATTTGTGGATGACACTAAATTGTGTGGTGAAGTTAACACTATTCATAAACATTTCCAGTTGATTTCAGATCTGGCCAAGATCAAAATCTGGGCTAAGGAAAATTATATGAAATTTAATACCGATAGGTGTGTAGTTCTTCATGTTGGTAAGAATAATCCAGGATACTCTTATATCCTTAATCAAACTATGCTGAAATCAGTAACATGTGTTAGAGATTTGGGAATAGTTGTCAATGACACTTTTTCATCTGATAGTCATTGTAAAAAAACAGCCAAAATAGCACAGTCCCTTTTAACTAGGATAAGACATGCATTTGTTAATAGATCGGAACATCTTATTATACTCTTGTACAAAACTTATGTACGACCTATTATGGACTATGGTTCCCAATTTTGGTCACCATACCTTAAAAAAGATATCAGGATTTTGGAAGGGGTCCAAAGAAATGCAACTGAATATATCCCTAGACTAAAGACAATGGATTATCATGTAAGACGACAGGAGTCTGGATTACATACATTAGAGGCACGAAGACAAAGAGGAGACCTATTGTTGCTGTATAAACTAATCCACAGTGATTCTGGTCTTAACGAATTTAATATGCAATATAGCCATACAAGGAACAATTTACAGTCACATAATCAAAAAATATTGGTAGAATATGCTAATACTTCCAAAAAGGATAATTATTTTACAATTAGAGCTCCACTTTTATGGAACAAACTTCCACAGGCTGTAATAGATAGTTCTAGTCTGGAATCCTTTAAGAACTACCTTGATAGAACCTATTGTAACACTTATAAACTGGTGTAATTGCCCCACTTATGTGGGAGACATATAAAATGGGTCTGTTAACTCCCTTCTGTCATTGTAATCCTAGTAATTTAAAAATGGAGGGGATCGTAAATTTCCCTCCATGGATCCCTTCCACTTCCCAGTGTCTGGAGCCATGGCCCCACGCTCAGGCAGGTAATGATGTGTGCCCAGCATCATGGACACAGGGGGGAGGGAGGTGAGCACTACTCCCTTCACAAAAGAAAGGGTCCTACAAGAGCTTGCTAAGCTCAGGGTGGATAAGGCAATGGGACCTGATGGCATACATCCCAGGGTACTTAAGGAGCTAAAGGAGGAACTAGCAGAGCCATTAGCAGAATTGTTTAGTGAGTCTCTGAGCACAGGAGAGGTCCCAGAAGACTGGAGAAGGGCTCATGTGATCCCACTCCACAAGAGTGGCAGCAGGGAGGAGGCGGGAACTACAGACCGGTCAGTCTTACCTCAGTAGTGGGCAAGATTATGGAGGCACTCCTTAAGGAAAGGATAGTGCAACACCTGGAATCCATAGGGCACAGGATCCAAGACAGCATGGGTTTACAAAGGAAGGTCCTGTCAAACTAATCTCATAGATTTCTTTGACTGGGTAACCAGAGTGGTTGACCAAGGGGGAGCAGTTGATGTCGCCTACCTTGACTTCAGCAAAGCTTTTGACACTGTTCCACATAGAAGATTGATAAATAAGCTGGGTAGGCTCGGGGTGGGTCAGAAGTTGGTCAACTGGGTGGCAAACTGGTTGACAGGCAGAAAACAGAGAGTGGGGTAAATGGTATACAGTCAGAAGAGATGCAAGTCACAAGTAGGGTACCTCAGGGATCAGTCTGGGGCAGTCCTATTCAACATCTTCATTAGTGACCTCATGATGGTCTAGAGGGTAAGGCTTGTCTGTTTGCAGATGACACCAAGATCTGCAACAGAGTAGATGATCCAGATGGGGTGGGCAGAATGAGAAGAGATCTGGATAAACTAGCAGAATGGTCAGAAGAGTGGCAACTGGGATTTAATGCAAGAAGTGCAAAATCATGCACATAGGGAAGAGAAACCCTGAAGCCACTTATAGGCTGGGAGGAGTTGCTAGCAGTCACAAAGGAAGAAGAGACTTGGGCATCATCATCACTGATGACCTAAAATCATCCAAGCAGACCTCTAAAGCAGTAGGTAAGGCTAGGGAGTGTTAGGGTGTATTAGTAGGGGTATCACAAGTCGTAAGAAGGAGGTAATAATCCCTCTGTACAAGACATTGGTTAGGCCCCATCTGGAGTACTAATGCAGCATTGGAGGCCACACCTTCACAAGGACATTAACCAAATTGAGGCAGTCCAGAGAAGGGCAACCAAAATGGTGCAGGACTGCATCAGAAGACATATGAGGACAGATTAACGGAGCTCAATATGTATACCCTTGAGCAAAGGAGGGAGAGAGTGATATGATCGAGACATTTAAACACCTTAAGGGCATAAACAAGGTGAAAGAGTCTAACATGTTTAAATATAAGAAAAATAGCAGGACAAGAGGACAGCATGAGATTAGAGGGAGGCCGATTAAGGGGAATGTGAGAAATTCTTTTTCACAGAAAGGTGGTAGATGCATGGAATGGCTTACCACAAGAAGTGGTGGCTATGAATACAGTGCAGGGCTTCAAACAGGCATGGGATAGGCATAAGGGAGCAATACAAATGACTATGAATAGATAGGTCACTGACAGAGCAAAGGCCGATGGCACATTTATAAGGTAGAAAAAGAAATGGGCAGACTGGATGGGCCTTGCGGTCCTTATCTGCCGTCAACTTCTGTGTTTCTATGTTTCCCAGGGAGACCGCAGGGACACGCTCCATTAAAGTCTATGGGAGTCATCTTTAACAGTGTTTTTATGTATCGTAATGGTCACTTGGTGATTAATCAAGGACACCAGGCAACTAACAAGGGCCTTGTCAGTCACTCGGTGCCCTTGATTCATCCACAGATGGCCATTACGATACATAAAAAAGTTGTTAAAGATGCCCACCCCCCCATAGACTCTAATGGAGCGCATCCCCGGAGTCTCCCTGGGCACATGTCATTACATGCCTGAGCGTGGGGACGGATCTTGGGCGGCTCCAGATAACCGGGAAGTGGAAGGGATCCATGGTGGGAAAATTTACGATCCCTTTCACTTTTAAATTAACAAAGAAAATTTATTGATGTATGTACAGATGGCGTTTCATGGTGGTAAGGCACCGCAGTATGTGGTACAGTGTCACAGCTTGGAAGATCCTTTTAAGCACTCTTCTGTAAAAGGGTTTGTATCCACTTTTCTTCCCTTTATATTCTTGTTCTTTATCCTTTGCCCATTTCCTTCCCCCTTCTCCATAAATACTGCACAAAAGAATTAGTTCAGTATATCCACTTTTTGTTGGTCCTCTTCCACACTGCACCCTCCTTCCCCTTTCAGTCTTACTATCCCTCCCTTTGCCATTCTCTTCATACCATTCATAGGTTAGGGTTGCTTGTCACCAGTTATTATCTGGTCAGGACAACCTTTTTTTTTTTTCCTAAATATATTTTTACTGTGAACGTTTTCCATGTTTGTACAGTTCTCATACAGAAATAAAGCAATAATCCATGACAGGGTGTAGTTCGGTTATGAGGCTGCAGGCTGAGTGAGTAAACCACACCAGACGTGGGTAAATCCCAACGTAACCCACAACCTGGAGTGGATTATTGCAATTATACAATGTCCCCCTTTACTTTTTCTGACAAATAAAAAGAAAAGAACTTCCGGTGACGTAGCCGATGGGAATGGCGGCATAGCTTTCTGCTCCGCATTTTCCAACTCTCAATCGCAAGCAATCCGGAGAGGTAATTCCTCACCACATCGCAAATTGGGCTATTAAAACATCCTCTCCCCTTCAGTGATGGGGCAGACAAAGAAGAGAGGTCCAGTGAGCCCCAGAATGGCTGCTCTGAGCAAGAAAGTGAAAACAACCTCCACCCTAAGCCCAGCACCTTCCCGTTCATCCATACTTTTAGGCACAGGAGAGGACGATTCGGGCTCAGATTCAGGCTAGATCAATATCAGGCTCAAAGCAAGGAAATTCTGAGATTACTACAATGCATTGATGGTAAAGTTACTGATATACAAAAAGACTTCTGGAAGCTCGAATCCAGGACAACCTCCATAGAGGAGCATGTAGAAAACTTACAGAATGAACACATGGTGTATGGCTGCTCTCTAGCATTTTTACATAAAAGAGAGAGAGAGAGCCCTCACAGCAAAAGCAGAAGACACCGAAGCTCGCTTTAGGCAGAATAACATCCGCGTGGTGGGAATCCCGGAGGGAGTGTAACAAGACAACATGTCTGCCTACATGGAATGCTGGCTAAGGACAGAGTTACAGTTAGGCGAAGAGTTACCACTGGAAACAGAACAGGCACACAGGACACTTGGCCCCAAACCTAAACCAGGGGCACCCCTATGGGCAATCTTAATCAAATGCCTTAAATTCCCCACAAAGGAAATAATCCTTCATATGGCCTGGGTCAAGAAGGACCTGAACTTTGATGGCACAAAGGTGTATGTTGACCAAGACTTTCCACCCTCTATGGCTGCCCATAGAAAGAAAGTGTTATGGGTGGCAAAATAATTGCGTGAGAAGGGCAAAAGAGTGTATTTGAGATATCAAGCCTGACTATGGGTAGAGTTGCTAGATGGTCCCAAAGTCTTTGACTTACCCCTAGCTGTGGCAGATTTTTTAAAAATCAAAGGAATCCCCCTGCCAGACTTAAAGGAAGAAATCACAGAGAACCAAATCGAACAGCTTCTGTGGTCCCTAGCCTCGGGCACCAAGAAAACTTTAAATCGCTACTTCCACTGCATTCTGACCTCTCAAGGTGGCTTCAAAAAGGTCAGTCTGCCTAACTTAAATGTCTCCATACTAACCTACCAGTCCTATTGTATATCCCAAGGGAGGAGATGCAGTGCAGGACGGCTAAAGTATGTGTATAGTGACATTCACCCTATAAATAACATTGTGCGTGTCTACATGATTCAGCCATGATGAGAACCAAGCACTCTGGATATTAGTTAACTGTAGGCATGGTTTCTGGGCTGGAGAAGCAGAAGGCAATCCCTGCCTCCTTGATCCACAACACCTCAGGAGGGTACAGGCTTCGGAGTAACTGGTAAACCCCAGGTCCTTCAACCTTACACCCCAATGGGAGGGTGTGTCACCCTTCAAGGGCATAGGTCCCATTCCTCTCCCCAGGAGGGGACTATCCCCCTCTTCGGAGGTGGATCTGGCAGCATCTATTGATCTGCCAACAAGTTGTGTTTCCCTCTCCTCCCCATTGTTGTTTGTTGGGGGGGAGTTCATTAGTTTACTGTTATCATGGTACCTTTATAACGATGTGCAAGCTAGTTTTTTCCTCACTGGTTCACTGTGCTCCTTTTCTCTTTCCTTTCTTATTGCTAGAGGGAGTATATATCGATATCATTTTTATACAAATAGCAGGTTACGAAAGGGAGATCATTGCTTGACCAGATTTCTGCCCTTTTCAATTCAAAATAAGTCATGGCTATGTTGACACTCTGTTTCCTGAATGTCAGGGGAATTAATAATGTGGTAAAATGATTTAAAATACTGGCAGAACTGAAACGAGAAAACTGTAACATTGCCTGTCTCTAAGAAACCAAGCTCTCCTTACAGGAGCATTTGAAACTCCGCAGGTCCTGGGTTGGCAATGTCTACTCAGATGAACACCTCACTGCCAAAAAATCAGGTCTGGTCTTTCTCTTGAGGAGGGGTCTGCCATTTCGGATTCAGGAGATCCAACAAGCAGGTTCAGGCCACTGGATGATTATGTCTGGGTTATTGCAGGGAAGGCCAATACACCTAGTTGGGATATACACCCCTACCCCACCTTCAGGGGAATTCTTTAGATCATCGGTAACTAACTTGGTCAGACCACCTCAGGGGCAAATTATTTGTATGGGAGATTGGAACTGTGTTGAGGATGTGGTGAAAGACAGATGTTCCCTTAAAGTCCCCGGTTCAAAAGCCTGCTCCCGTCTCCTAAAGATCCTCTGCATAGAGTCTGGAATGGTTGACCCCTGGAGATGTTTCAATCCTGCATCTAGAAACTATACATTTTTCTCTCCAGCTTCAAATACATATTCCCAGTTGGACAGATTTTATACACATAGGGATTTTCTGTATAGCTTTAAAGAAGTGCTCATTCTTCAAATAACCTTATCAGACCATGCTATAGTGAAGGCGAAACTAAATTGAGGTGAACCTAAACCAAAAGGGCTCTGGAGGTTCGATACTGGTTTACTAAACGACAAACAATATATAGACTCAACCAAAGGAGTTATCCAGCATTATCTTAATGAAAATCTGGAATTGGAGTCTGCCCCTAAATACATTTGGGATGCCTTGAAGGCAGTTTTAAGCAGCCACACGATCTCATATGCCTCGCACAGGTATAAACAGTATCAGTCCAAGCTCCAGAGCACTTTGGATATGATTGCTGCCCTGGAAGTAGATGCACAAATGAACGGGAGCAACTGCAATCTTGACCAAACTGAGGTAGGCCCATGATAATTATGACTCTTTAATACAGAGACGAGTAGAGAACAACCTAAGATATATAGAGCAGAAGTATTTTGAAAAGGGAGAAAGGGCAGGCAAATTGTTGGCCCAAAGGCTTCAGAAACAAGCAGCAGATAGGTACATGGAAAGGGTCACCTTGGCTTCCACCCCTCCTCAGGACAAATTCTCCCCTGGAGAGGTAGCAGAGGAGTTCAGAGTATTCTATGAGAGCTTATACAAAGTAGAAAGGGATCCACAACACCATTAATGAGTTCAACAATTTTTAGACAGTGTGGAGCTCCCCACTCTTTCCAATTCCCAGAAAAAAGTACTAGAAACCCCGTTCACTGAAAAGGAAATAGTAGAGGTAGTTAAATCCCTTCCACAGGAAAAGCACCAGGCCCAGACGGTTATACCGCAGAGTTTTATAAATGCTTTAGGAAGGACCTTGTCCCGCTATTAACAAAGATTGGTAACTCTGCTCAGGAACACCAAGCCCTGCCTGATACCTGGAAAGAGGCCCTCATTTCCGTAATACCTAAGCCTGGGAAGTACCCGGCTCTTTGTGCAAGCTACAGGCCAATAGCATTACTTAACCAAGACATGAAAATGTTTCCTAAGGTGCTCAGCAATCGTCTTCAGGCTGTGATAGCCAGCCTGGTTCACTCTGATCAGACCGGTTTCATACCAGGGAGGCACTTGCAAGATAATGTCCGTCTCCTGCTGAATGTTCTCTCCGGAGCCGAATTCCCCCCCTGAGGAGACATCTTGACGCTGTACTTTCATTAGATACAGAAAAAGCATTTTGATCGTGTAGACTGGCAATATCTAGACGTGGTCCTGGGAGGGTTCGGCTTCGGAGATAAGTTCAGGTCATGGATTAGAAATTTACACGCAGATCAGGCAGCCAGGGTTAGGGTGAATGGAGTGATTTCATCTGCATTTAACTCACTACCTCCACAGGAACTCTAAAGTTGCAGCACTTGTCTCTTGTATGCTGTTAACAGTGAATCCTGGGCCTTCCTAAGCCAAAATCAAGCCATAATCAGCATGCCGCAAACAAATGCTAATAGCACAAAACAAATAAGTGCTAGACACAAAGTATAAGTGGCAGACTTGTTAAGCATAAAATTACTTCTCCAACAGTGGTATGCAAGTAATAATAGGTCATTTTTTCTACGCTGGTCAAAACAGCAAAACAAAATATTTTCATTAAAAAATGCACCATAAGCCTTTTTTTTGTTGGGAAATATGTAACATATCAACACCAAATTAAGCATCCAGACATTAGATGTAGTTTTAATAATTTGTTTGTAAAAATACCAGCTAGTTCTGTAGTATTAAACATAATTTTTCCCCATTTTAGTCAAGGTGCACTGGTGAAGTTTGAGGGACGAATCTGAACCATACATACCATTCCGTAAACAGATGCATATAACTCCTAAAGTATACATGATACACACAACATATCAGCAGCAAAGTTGTTCCACACAAAATTGCCTTTCCAACAGTGCAGTGCAATCAACTGTGCTTAATTCGGTTTTTGTTTTATACTGGCTGAGATACCCAGAATGTATGTTTTCTTCAAGGTGGTTCTTGATGGACAGAGTGTCTGCCATGCACACCATGTCATAAACAAAAGTGAATAACTCCTAAAGTGAACATGATACATACAAAGTGTCAGTGGCAAAGTTGTTGAATACAACCTTTCTAATGGTATTATGCAGTCAGTTCTAATCAATTCTGGCTGGCAAGTAATATTAAAACATGTGAGTGACGTCTCCAGACATTACTAGGGCACACAGGAAGTCTGTAGGTGACTTCTGTAGTCGTTCTTGGACACACTGCAGTACATTTGCTGCCGCCTATAGGCATATTCTAGGAGGCAATGAGTTAAACTCCGCAGAGGTACTAGGCAGAGATGCCCTTTCTCCCCCCTCCTTTTTGCTCTGAGCCTGGAACTACTGGCTTCCTTTATTAGGCAGTCAGATGCCTTCCAGGGTACAAGGGTTCAGGGTACAGAAGTTAAGATCTCCTTATATGCAGACAATACTTTATTGTCTATATCTGACCCAGTTCAAGCCCCCCATAAAGAATATCTTAGAGGAATTTGGTAGGTTCTCCGTTTATAAGGTGACTGCAGACAAATCTGAATTATATCCGGTGGGGGTGAAGAGGGATTGGGAATTACCCAGACTAGACCCTTTTAGGTGGAGTTCCTCTGGCTTTAGGTATTTGGGGTTCTGGATTCCCAGAGATCTGAAGCAGCTCTTTTCAAAGAACTATATGCGGCTACTGCAAGAAATTAGGGAAGATTGCAACAGGTGGAAGGAGTTACCTCTTTCTCTTTCGGGCAGAGTGGAAACCACCCGAATGAACATTCTCCCTCGCCTTCTTTTTATATTCAGGTCACTCCCGATACAACCCCCAAGTAGCTTTTGGAAGGAATTATCAACTACTCTTTCTAAATTCATCTGGGGAGGTAGGAAGCCGAGAGTCAAATGGAAAATAGTGCAGACACACAGAAACAAAGGGGGATCGGGGCTACCAGATATACAGACACACTACTGGGTTGCACAGTTGCAAGCCATAAGTACATTATCCCAAGTATCACTCTCTCATTGGGTGGAAATTGAATTGTCAGCTTGGACCCTGAAACAGGTATCCAACATGTTGTTCTTAGACCCCTCCCAAGACTGAAGACATTGCACATTCCAGACCCTTGGTCCAGGACAACTTTCCAAGTTTGGCAAGAGGCAAATAAGAAACTTGGCCTGTCATTTTGTCTTACCCCCTTAACCCATATTCTGAGCCGCAAAGACTTTGCCCCACTCACATGGAATCTGACATTTCACCGATGGGAAAGACAGGGATTACAAGCCCTAGGCCAGTGCTTCTCAGGTTCTATCCTTAAATCTTTTCAACAATTAAAGTCAGAATTTGACCTTAGACAACAGAATTTCTTTAGATACCTGCAATTTAGACACTATTTGGTATCTGTGGTAGGTCTCCCTTGGGAGGGAGCAAATGTGCCAGAAAACCCTCTTAGAGATTTTATGACAGCTCTAATAGCAGGAGGGGAAGAACAAAAAGTAGTGTCCAGGGTAGTGCAACCTATGAATAATACCACTCTCGACCCCTTAGCTGAAATTAAAGAGACCTGGCGCACAAAGCTGGGGATGACTCTCTCTGACAAGGAGTGGGAAAAGACCTTGCAAGGAATTCACTCCACAACAGCTTCACTGTTCTGGAGGGAATTCCGGTGGAAAGTCGGAGTGAGATTTTTCAGACCCCCTACAGTCACAACGCACTATGGCAGTCACCCTTCTGACCGATGCTGGCGCCATTGCCAATCAATAGGCTCCTTTTCCGACATTTTTTGGAGCTGTCTGGTGGTTGGGGAGTACTGGGAAAAAATCCAGAAACTAGCCTGTGACCTTCTTGAGGTCCCTTTGACAGAAGCTCCCTAACATTGGCTTCTAGGCCTCCCCCCCTCCCTCTTTAAAAACTAAGGCTCAGAGATATCGCTTTGTGATCAAGGGCGTAGCTACCAATACGCCATGCACGCCATGGCGTGCTGCCAAAAATAGCGGGGGTAGCAGCCGACCGAGTTCACTCCATATCACCTGTGTTATGTTTTTTAATTTTTCCTGCCGGGCTCTAGTCTCCTCCCATGGTTCACTCACATATGGGGGGGAGGTTCTCACTCAGGTTCGTGACGGTGCTGCATTTCGGTGATTGGGCTGATGCGGTAGTAGGAGGCATGGCTACACCGGGGCGCCATGTTTAAATGCCCCATACAGTAGAGTGGAGTGGAAGACGCCGGAAAGTTAAGCAGCCTCTAGCTGAATAAGAAGACGAGTCGCCCCATCCGGGACTGAATTGGGATCCCCCGGACTGGAGAGTTGGTGTGGGAGGCAGACTGTTGGAGGGAGGGAGAACTCGAGACAGAGACTAGCACCAAGGGAGACTGGAGAGCGTGGGTCTGGCCACAGTCTAAGAAGCAAGCAAGCAGGCAGAAAACAGCGTGGCTGTGCTGTAACTCAACTCTACTCATCAGTCGCAAGAGAGAAACTAGACTGGGCAGTTTTTCTACCCATGGTAGAGTTGGGCAGACAGATGCAGATGATCAGTCAACTAGTTGGCAGCCAGAGGGAGCTCAGCTCAGTTTGAAGAAAGAACAGCAGCACTACAGTGGTCACAATGCAGTGGCAGGAACGGAGTAGTCTGTCTGATTGAAAACAAGCTTATAGGTAGGGGCAGCGACTAAAAAGAGCTGTAATTCACTATTTCACTTTTTTATCAATATCGCTGCCTGCTGCCTTGATTGCTTGTTTCTGCCAGCACTGCCACTCACTGTCTTGTTGTCTTGCCTGCGCCATGCCTGCCTGCCCAGCCAGGTCCTCTCTTTTTCTTGACTGTTGATCATTCTCTCTCTCTCTCACCATCTTCATGCCGCCCGCCAGTCCCCTGAGGAACCAGACAGGTTAGCACCTCACACAGCACTCCCCCAAGTTTAACTTTAAATCTACCAGCCCAGGCAGCCACTGAGCCACTGGCCAAGGACCACAACTCTGTATGTAGACTGAAGACAGACAACTGAGGAGCTGAGCCTGGGGTATGTAAATGAATAATCCATTCCTGTTTTTTTTCTTCCCATCCTGTTGCTGCTGTAGTTTTTTTTCCAGGTTAAATCATGTGGAATAATGGGGGTAGGGTGGGGGGTGTATATGAGAATGTCAGATGTGATGTAACTTGCTTGGTTTTTGGAGCATTGGAAGTCACTATTAAGAAGTGGAGGAGGCAGATAATAGATCAGAAATAGCTAAAGTTTTTATTCAGCTGCAGCACAGTGTTTAAGTATCCTGCAGTGCATTATGTTGTGTATTAATGCTATGCAAGAATGGTGTTTCAGAGCAGAAAACTGCATGGAGTAGAATTTTTTGCCTCTGTACCATATGTCTTGCATCAAAATCTTCCATTTCTATAAACTGAAGGCACCACTTCACATTTGTCCTCAAAACACTGACCCATGCTGGCAGGTTTCTGGTCACGTCACTTTCTTTCTGAAAATGTAAAATTATACGTACTTTATGCTTTCTGCTATTAGCTACTGGTACATGGGACATATGCCACAACATAAGGGAGTATAAAGTAGGTATAATTTTATATTTTCAAGACAAAAAAAAACTAGAACTCAGTTATAAGGGAGGTTGGTACTGCACTCCACTATTAATGTACTTAGTATTTCACATAAATGTGATTAAAGAACCTGTGATTTGAAGCCCATACTGGTGAAGAATAGAAGCTTGCCAATATGGCCCAGTGCTGATAAAGGTAACTGTTGCCTATATAGAGATGGGAGATTGCAAAAAGAAAGTATAGAGGTGAGAAATTACTTATGTGGTGTTTTGCTCTGAAACACCTTTCTTCCAGAGTTTGGTATGTTTGGGCGGCCAACAGAACTGGAGCGAGAAGGAGGACCAGGCTCCCTTCAGTTTAATGAGAGATCCCCGTGTTGATCCCCTGTGCTGAGCCAAGCCATGAAAGTGTCATGAAACTGACAAACTAATAAGCTGTAATTTCTTGAGAGTGGTCATTATTTCATAAATGTAAGGATTTTGACCTTGGTTTCACCCTCTGGCCCCTGCCTCATTCTGCAGATGGGTTTATACACTTGTGGAAGCATGCCACTTTAAGGGCGAGGGGTCTACTGCTACTGGTTGACAAATCCATGTGTCAAAATAAGATTTTACCCAGAGTCTCAGGCTTCCAAGTGACTACTCCAGGCACCAGATGGGTGCCTTGTTTAGGTTCAGTAAAATGGGTCGGTCTGTATTAAAAAAGTGTAATGTGGAGCCAAGTTAATTCATGTGCTTGCTTATGTGTTATGTGGTGTGGTGTACATGTTGCACTAGGAAAACCAGGTTACTTTGCTGGTCCATCATTTGCATTTGAGCTTTACTGTACGCGAACATTTATGAGTTGCCATTCTGCCTACACTGCCTAAAATTAGGAGCGTTAAATAAGTTGGTAACATGGCACTGGATACAGGTCTGAAATACAGGGACGCAATTGGCTCAAATGCGTCAGGTGACGGTAGCCGAGCGGTGATTAAGCCACAGGTAACGCCCGCTCGGCTAGTACGACCTGTGGCCACCACGGCAGCAGAGGGGAGCAGCCCGCTAGGTCACCGCCTCTTCACACCAGCAGCGGCGCTCATGAGGCACAGTGAGGTGGTGACCGGTGAGCACACAGCGGACCGTCAACCAGAACTCTTGTGTGTGTCTGTGCTGCGTGTTGGCCCCCTACTCCACTCCCATTCCTGTGCCTCTGCATTGCCAGTTTATTCCCACCCAGCTAGTCACATCTCCGTTTCTCCTATCCTCAGTTGCAGACTGCGTCACAGAGCGGCATCACTGCTGACTTGCTATGAGGTTTCCCACCCGCACCGCAGATCTCCTATTTCCCCCCGTGTGTCCTGCAGCACTGTAGAGAGACTGGGAGATCACAAGTCACCAGTAGTACCCCAATCCGACTGCAAGTCCACGTCTTCATGCTATTTGGCAACCCCCCCCCTCGGACAGCGCAAGCACAATATGTCAGGTGAGTGGCAGGTGCACAGTGCCGTAGGGTCTCCAACAGCAACCGCCACACACGGTAACATGGAAGCTTCGCCGCTGGCGACCAATGTTACAAGTGCATTAATCACCTCCAGCACCGGGCTCTGCGATGATTAATGCCGCTGGTGAGTTAGACCCTCGGGCTTCACCCTCGGGTACCAACCCCCAGCGGGCATTAATCCACCAGCAGAGCCCTCCTCTGTCGGTGATTAATGCTTACATAACAGCATTCTTCCCATATTTAGTATGCCTTATCAGGGGTTGTGGAGACAGTTTTGGTGGGGACCTGCTCTGATTATCAATCTATGCATGCATTTGAAGTGTAAAAAAATCTTGTTCACTTGATACTGCTCCATTTTCACAACAAATTGGAGATTGTTAAGCAGAGTTCTGGAAGAGGTGTGCAGAGTATGCCTGTGTCCTTTTCTGTAGATATCCTTTATCCTGTAGAAAAAAAAAAGAACAAATCAAGCGCCCACCGTTGGTCACAAAATGCTTTAATGGGGGGATCACATTTTATTTAAGCAAAAATACTAAGTGAATATATCATCACCTTAGCCATGAGATGAGATGTATGCAGTCTTACTATTTTAGCAACAGCTAGCTAGCTTGCTGGGTGCTTGATTTGTTCTTTTACCATGTTTACTATTTAAGGCAAGCAACACAATTTTAATGCAACATGGTACATGTTACCTTTTTTGCTGTTGTGGAGATCTGAATACAAGTTTGCAACTGTGCACAGCTGTAAAGAATGTGCAGACTATAATAAAATGTGTGTTGTCCAATTGGAAGGGAGTTGGTTGAAGACAAGACATGGATAACCCCATATTTATGTACAAGAATTGAGGTTCTTTAACAGGTTCAGGGCAAGCAGCACAGCGAGTAATACCAATGTATCGACACCTATATTCATCAGCAAATAAATTCTCTAAGGTACAACAAAGTACCTTGCTTTGTCTTCCTGGAATACTTGCTAATGCACTGTATGGTTGTCACAACTTGTTAGGTGTTCAGTGGATATGTTACAACAAAAAGCAAGGTACCTCCTTGTGCCATGGAAAATTTATTGACTAATGGAAAAGGTGCCTATACATTGGTATTACTTGCTGTGCTGACTGAACTTCTTAGTAAAGAACCTACAGTATGTTTCAAATAAGTATGGGGTTATCCCTGCCCCAGGGTTCGAGTGGCATGGCCCTGTGGGCCACTAGGCAAATGCTAGTAGATTTTGTATCTGGCTAGTAAGATGTATTCTAACTAGCCCTGTGGACTTGTACTGGAGAAGGCAACATTTCAATACATAAAACAGCTGGTCCAGTGGAAATGTTTGGGCTGTCACTGGCCCGGAAACATAATTTTGACCCCTGCTGTCCTATTTATCTTCTATCAACTACCTTCTAGACTCTGGGCATTGGTTGTAACCCAAGGGTCATGTGTCACCTTCAAACATGTATAGTAGCTGACCTGCTCCAGTGTTGAGGGGGTATTAGAAATTGCATGCGCTTCCCTCCAGAAAAAGTTATAGCACACTGAATATGTACCTCTATAAGAACAGACTGCCTGAACCTGCTGACACGCGTACGCCCCCAGGCAAGCACCCCATGACGTCCTTTTGTGACTAACAAATCATGGGAGGATGGGGTGGTACCCGAGGACTGGAGGAGGGCAGATGTGATTCCCCTTCACCAAAGTGGGAGCAAGGCAGAAGCAGGAAACTACAGACCTGTTAGTTTAACCTCAGTGGTAGGGAAAATGATGGAATCACTTCTGAAGGAAAGAATTGTTGAGTATCTAGAGGCCAGAGGGGCACAGGACCCAAGGCAGCATGGATTCACAGCAGGAAGGTCATGCCAGACAAATCTGATAGATTTCTTTGACTGGGTGACCAAAGTAGTAGATCAGGGAGGGGCTGTGGACATAGCCTACCTAGACTTTAGCAAGGCATTTGACACAGTCCCACACAAAGATTAATATACAAGTTAGCCAGCCTGGGAGTGGGTCCCAAGATGACAGCCTGGGTAAAAGAATTGGCTGGAGAATAGGACACAGAGAGTAATAGTAAATGGAGTCCACTCTGAAGAAAGGGGGGTTACTAGTGGGGTACCGCAGGGTTCAGTATTAGGACCGGTCCTCTTCAATGTCTTTATAGGTGACATTGCAGAGGGACTGGAAGGAAAAGTATGTCTCTTTGCAGATGACACAAAGATCTGCAACAGAGTTGATGCACAAGGTGGGGTGGAAAGGATGAGAAGGGACTTGGCAAGGTTAGAGGAATGGTCAAATGTATGGCAGCTTAGATTCAATGCTAAGAAGTGCAAGGTAATGCACCTGGGAAACAAAAACCCAGGGGAAGAGTACACAATGGGGGGTGAGATACTAACAACAACAAAAATGGAAAGGGACCTGGGGGTAGTCATATCAGATGACCTAAAGGTGGGCAAGCAATGTGAGAGGGCAGCAAGGAGGCTGGGGGATACTGGGATGCATGGGAGATGCATCACCAGTAGAAAACAGGAAGTTATTATGCTCTGTACAGACAGCTGGTGAGACCCCATCTGGAGTACTGCGTGCAGTTCTGGAGACCCAATCTCCGCAAAGACATAGACAGGATGGAAGCTGTCCAGAGGAGGGCAACTAAAATGGTACAGGGTCTGCACCATAAGACATATGAAGAGAGACTTAAGGAGCTTAATATGTATAGCCTCGAGGAAAGGAGGGAGAGAGGGGACATGATAGAAACTTTCAAGTACCTCAAGGGAATCAACAAAGTCCAAGAGGGTAGCATCTTTCAAAAAAAGAGGTGTGCAAGAACAAGGGCACAATTTGAAGATGGGGGGCAGTTCAGAGAGTAATTTAAGGAAGTATTTTTCACAGAGAGGGTTGTGGATGCATGGAGCGGCCTTCCGGAGGAGGTTGTGGAGTCAAAAACAGTGGTGGAATTCAAGCATGCATGGGACAGTCATAAGGCAGTTCTGGGGGGTGGGGGTAGGAAGAAGTAGGCTGCTGGTTAACTAGGATCTGCAGCTTATCCATTAGGTAGGGAAATGGGCAGACTGGGTGAGCCAAGCGGTCCTTATCTGCCATCAAAATCTATGTTTCTATGTTTCTGCCAATGAGTGGTGAGTGTGCACTCAATTGACCTGTACGGGTGCAATGTTTTATAGCATTCAGTACTATTTACTGCTGCAATGTAGAAAAATCAAACCAACCGCTCCAGTAACTTTCCAAATTGCAGCCATAATTGGCATTAACAGCTCTAGAACAACTGAGCCCATACATGTCAAGTGAGTGCACACACAGCATTCATTTGCTGATGTCACAGAATGAACATGGGGAGGTGCCTGCCTGGTGGCATGTCGGACATGTTGTTTTCTGTGTGAACACATTAGGGGTTATATAACTTTTCTACTAGAGGGAAGCATATGGAATTTCTAATGCCCCTGAACACTGGAGCCAGGTCAGCTACTATACATGTTTTAATGGGGGCTAGGTACCATAACCTAACAGTGGGCATCTGCTCTGTAATGTTCGCCCCCCCCTCTTGGGGGGGTACTCTCTCTTGTGGGCAGTTTTCGCAGGAGGTGCCAGTGCTACTGGACCAATGAGCAGAAGAGTTAATGTTACCTGCCTGGAATGGGAGTACTTGCCTTTCTTGATGCAGTATTTTGTCTACTTTAAGTTAGTGTTAGTGTGTACTGCAGACCGAAGTCAATGAATTGAAAGCTGAACTCCACAAAACCTGTCTTGACAGGCTGAAATACACACTCAATGGATTATTTTTGAACCAGGCACCTAGAATAGAATACAACTCAACTGGAGGGCCACTACTGCAGTTAAATATCCGCACAAGTGGACGGCCCCACAAATTAACTGCAGGCATTTCATTGAGTTGCATTCTGTTCTGGGTGCCTAGTTAAAACCACTGCCTGTCAAAACATGTTTTGTAAATTTCAGCTCTGAATTCTCTGACTGCTTCAATACATACTGACTAACCACAAACCAAATGCTGTATCAAGCAAAGGGTTTTTGGTTCTGCAACAAACAAGTCATTGTAGTCAAATCACTGTACATACTGCATACCTTTAGTAAGGCTTACATTAAAGAGCAGGCTCCTACCCTGCGTGGTGCTGCTGTCCCCCAGTCTGCTTGACGACGTGCCACCTGAGTAGTGTCACCTAGCGTGGCATGTAAACTTTGTATTTTAAAAGCTACATCCCTTGTAAAAATCGAATTCACACCCAGAGCCAAAAACGCACAGACTTTCTGGTCTTGAAAACAACCCCCCACATTGGCCCATGCAGCCCTGTTTTGTGATGTCACAAAACAAAGGCTGCATGAGCACGCTCAATTTACTGGTATGGGGCTGGTATTTTCTAATAGCTTATACCCTTTGTCAGGATTTTATTCAATTAAATCAATCGACTAATAGGAAAGTCTGCATTTTTGGCCCTGGGTGCCAAATTAAATTTTTACAAGGGCTGTACTTTTAAAATACAGAAATTTTATGTCACACTTGGTGACAAAACTACTGAGTGGGTAAGTAGTTGAGCAGTCTGGGGCAGGCAGCTACCCAGAACCTGCTCTTTAAGACCAAAGATGTCACCCACAATGTGTGGTGGGAGTTTCCTGGGAGTGTCGCTAGGTCTCAGTTGGCTCATTAGAACCTTGCTGGCATGCAGTGGGTTGGCTTCAAGCTGCTTGTTACAGTGTGGCTAGTGTGTGGTGGCATGGTTAGTGGTGTGTGAATGGACCTCTGTGGGACTGGCTACCTTGATGTGGTATAGAGGCTTGTCACAATGCAATATTGTAACCAAAAGCCAGTCTGTTAGTCTGACAACTGTTGGTAGTATGGCTAGTGGTGTGCTCTGCTAGTATGCAGCGCAGAGAAAATGACACGTGTGTCAGGTGAGAGGGCACGAGCAGGGCATGGATAGTGGGGTAAGGGGTAGTTGGCCTGAACTATGGGGGGGGGTAGTAATGAGTCCACTTGGTGTGCAGATCTGAAATTCCTGGCTACACCCCTGTTTGTGATAATAGTTGGGGCAGCCCTCAAAGCAATCACTGTGAACTGGCTGACACCAGTCAAGCCTGAGATGGAGGTATGGTATGATATTTGTCGAAAAATCTTGGATTTGGAATACTTAACAGTGAAAGTAAGGCTTGGGATAGATAAATTTCAAGGTAGATGGATGCCCTTCCTACACTTTATGGCAAAAAAAGAAAAAACAGACATTATGAAACTGTTAGCCAAGTATGCCAGAATTATTAATATAGTTAATTGCAGATGGGGGCACGGGTATGAAACAACTGGGGCCTTGGGGGAAAATGGTTTGAAAGATCACAATGTTAGGCAACACTTTATTTTAGAGGTACAGCAAAATTAATTTACTGATCTCTTGTGCCCAGATATTCAGGAGTACACCAGAGGCCGGCGCAAGGCCAGCGCAGCGCAAATCCAATGCGCCGTGACGCAACAGGAGCCATATTCAGAGGTTGCGGTGACAGCACTGTGCTAGCGCAACCTGGCTGAATATGGCATAGTTGCACCATGGTGCAACCGTGGATGTACCATGGCGCTACCATGGATGCGCCATGGTGCAACCACAGGTGCGCCATGGGCAGACAGAGAATCCTAAGGGCAACCATGGGAGCAGAGCTACAGAGGGGGTCATGGCACAGAAAGGTGACCCAGGGACAGAGCCAGGGAAGCATAGTGACAGACCACCACCATCTGGGCACAGCAGGGCGCACACAGGCACCCAGACCCCCACCCCAGAACACAACAGTGGCACAGACAGTAGGCAACAGGGGGTGCCAATGGTGGACGGAAGGACACCGGGGGGTGTTCCCTGCAGGCTGCAGGCTGTGCCCCCCCCTCGCACATCCAGACCAGGGCAGGCCACACCCAGGACCATGCAGCCAAGCACACCCACCCACCACACAACCCTGACAGCCGTCCCATGGGCACCCCAAAGCACAGCCATAAACCGATGGGAGGGACACCACCACAGTGGGACATTCTGCAGCACACAGCATTGATCCACTGAAGCAAAACACGCGCCCCAACACATGCACACCACACAGACAGGCACTGGGTCACTGCAGATGGCTCCTCACGCCACCTGCAAAGCAGACATGGACACAGGCAGGTATGTCAAAAGTAATATATTGTGCAAAACAACTATTTACAAGAATAGGGTGTAGGGTAGGGTAGGAAACCGAGGGGACGGGGTAGGGAACAGGGACTGTACAGTGGGAAGAGGGACTGGAGGGGGAGGTATGGCTGGGGAAACGGGAAATCGGGGCCCGACTAGCAGCGGCCATGGCCTGCCACCCCCTGCAGACGTCGCTGCCTCCTGTCCGCCAATAGCATCTGCCAGACCTGCAGCACCGCCTCCATCATCGTCGACATTATGAGGATCAACTGTCTTAGGAGCCGGCAGTAGAGGGGCCTCCTGTGCTGCTGCCGGACACCTAGGACAAGGGATGGGACAGGTGATCAGTGCAACGTCCCAAGGAACCATGCCCATCCACAGCGTGCACTGGGCAGCAGGAACACCCCCCGGGGGGCCCGTACAGGCCACCCACAGGGGTGTGGGCCAATGCCCACCAGCAACTTGGCAAACCACATCAAGTGCACAGCGGTGGTCCCCGCCGCACAGTGGACATCCGACTGTGCCATAGCAGTCACATGGCACAGTGCTCCGGCAGCACCACAGCAACATCAATGGCAGCCGGGCACACACCCACCCCACCAGCAGCCAGCACATGTGTCCAGTGGATCCGCCACAGTGGCGGGCACCATGCACAGTGTGACACACACAGCTGCCACAGCACACGGCACAGGCAGCCATGCCCGCACCCATTCCCCCGCCACCCCCCAATGACGGTGCGAGGGACAATGTCAGTGCCTACCTGCACTCTGTGGCCCCACTGGTGCCAGAGCCGCTCCTCCACCCTGGGCCGCTGTGGCCTGGCGTCCTGCCAGCACTGCCCTTCTTCACTCTTCTGGCCCTGGGAATGGAACAGAAACAGGTACACATCAGTAACCAACCACAGCAGCTGCCCCCCCCCCCATGCACAGGGTGAGCCCCTGCCCGACATGTCCCACACAGTGGCATCGCAACACAAGTGGTGGAGGGTGATGCCACCCTGCAGTGCACACGATGGCAGTACACTGCCCTGCAGGACGTGCCAGGCAGCTAAGCCAACATCACAGTACAGCACCAGGGCACACATGCATGATGGGCCCACTCACCTGGCTGTGGCACAGCCCCACGCTTGACACGCGCCTCAAGCCTCCTGAGGCACTTTGGGTCCCTCGGAGTCAGTTCCCGTAGCGGTGGCAACACTGCTGCCCCTTCCTGGCCACCCCTGTGCACTGCCGCAGTGTGGCAGCAATGGCCTGCCATACAGCCACCCGGGGCTGCTGCAGTGGCACCTGCCCAGACAGTTGGGGGAGGCATGAGGCTGGACGCAGGCCATGAGGTTGACTAGCTCAGCCTGTGTCCAGTCGGCCGCTCATCCTGTTCGCTGCTGCACCATGTCTCAGGTGTGAGCCGCAGAGCAAAATGGTGGCGGTAGGCGCACGTGGCCACAGCATGCACCAGATGCGCAGGCCGAGGGAACATGTGCTGTGTCTACCCATCACACAGTCTCGAAGATGCACAGCATGGGCGTGGCTAGGCGGGGTCATGGGTGTGGGGATCACCCAGGGGCAGAGAGCACAGCAGGGGTCAGAGGTTGGCTGCCACACAATGCGCACATGCGCAATAGCAGGCATGGTGTACCATGCACCATGGCCCCTATCACGCAGTCGGTGCACAGTGCGCAATAGGTAACAGTACACCATCCAGCGCATGCACACTGTGGTCCTGCGCACCGTGCATGCGTGCACATTGCACCGCGACTTGCTCCGGAGCAATCTCATTGCACACAGAGCAAAGTTGCGATATTCAGCCACAGCATGCAAATGAGCTCATCAGCCAATGCGTGGCGCACTGGGGGAATTAGCATGTCATTACCAAAGCCAAGGCTCATTTGCATGCAATGCGTTATAAAAGCACCACAGATCAGCACAGGTCATGAACCGGTATTGCATCCTTTTGAGGTAAGTTGCGCATGCTGCTGGAGCACACTGAGACCAGCCAGCACAGCAGGGGGGGGGATGGAATAGGGTGCTGCTGCCACTGACACACTGGGCTATCTGTGTCCACAGGAAGTAACATGTCGGAACATGAGGAGGGTGAGGAGCATGGGCCTGCTCGTAAGCACAGGCCCAACTTCACGAAGGCAGAAACAGAGGCCCTGTTCGAGGCCTACCTCGACAGGGAACCGCTGTTGAGTGGTGCCATGGGCACACCACAGGCCAGGGCTGGGGCCTGGGAGGAGAAGGCGGCATGTGTGAACCAGCAGGGCAGCCACCAGCGGTCAGCGCAGGAGTGCCACAAGAAGGTGGGCACGGACAAGAGGCACATAAAGGAGAAGGTGCCAGCCATCCGTGCAGCTCGAACTGCCACTGGAGGGGGACCTGCAGATGCGCCACAGCTCACGGCGCAGGAGTTGGTGGCAGCCACCATGCGCCGCAGCACCGTAGAGAGTGTGCCTGGAGGAGGTTTCCAGAGGGTGGCAGCTCATCACTGCATGGTATGTATGTCAGCCACGCACAGCATGCAGTGGCTGTGTGGGGGGGCACACATGGGCAGTGCATCACTGACGCACCTTTATTCTCTTTCAGCACCAGCACGCCTGCTTGCGGAGGATGGGGCACCAACAGCGGCCGTGGAAACAGGACCAGCCCCGGACGACCAGCCATCCACATCCACGGGCATCCGGGGGCCTGATAGGCTGCAGCACACCACCACTGTCCAGCCGGATGTCCTGGGCATGGGGTCGGATGAGGCCCAGGATGTGTTTCTGCAGGATGCCAGTCTCGGCGTCCTCTGCGTGGACACAGATTGGGGCGATGAAACATAGAATTTGACAGCAGATCAGGACCGCTTGGCCCGCCCAGTCTGCCCATTTCCCTACCTACTGGATAAGCTGCAGATCCTAGTTAACCAGCAGCCTACTTCTTCCTACCCCCACCCCCCAGAATTGCCTTATGACTATCCCATGCATGCTTAAATTCCACCACTGATTTTGACTCCACAACCTTCTCGGAAGGCCGTTCCATGCATCCACAACCTCTCTGTGAAAAATACTTCCTTAAATTACCTCTGAGCTGCCCCCTCTATCTTCAAATTGTGCCTCTTGTTCTGCACACCCTTTTTTGAAAGATGCTACCCTCTTGGACTTTGTTGATTCCCTTGAGGTACTTGAAAGTTTCTATCATGTCCCCCCTCTCCCTCCTTTCCTCGAGGCTATACATATTAAGCTCCTTAAGTCTCTCTTCATATGTCTTCTGGTGCAGACCCTGCACCATTTTAGTTGCCCTCTTCTGGACAGCTTCCATCCTGTCTATGGCCGATGACGACCTCACCTTAATCCTGGATAGCATTGGTGGTGTTGTGGAGAGACGCCCATACCAGACACCAACACAGGCAGTGTGCCCAGTGACCTGACAGCAGGAGAACAGCTGCCTGCTGCCACTGAGCTTTCAGCTATGTGCACTACCACAGCTGTGCCATGTGGTGGTGGTGGTGCAGCTGCGCAGGCACTGGACAGCGTTCAGCGGCCGGACGGGCAATGACAGCAGGTTGCAGGTGCCACAGGGCAGCTGGACACAGGGTCCACCACTGAGGCACCAGCTAGGGACTTATTCCATGAGGACCCCACTCTGCAGTGTCCACCTGAGGGGGGCTGCGCAGTGTGGCCAGTCACCGCAGGAGGGTCGGCATCCCGCCTGGGAACCCTAGGTTGCTGACCCACTGGCTGAGCACACCCGTTTGCTGCAGGCCTCCATGGAGCAACAGGTGCAACTTGCCGCTGGGATGCATGCACTGCACGCAGAGGTGCGCCAGGCAGTCGAGCAGCGCAAGAGGGGCACTGTGCAGCTCCTGGCGGTGATACAGCACATGCAGGAGGCCATGACTGCATCCCAGGATCGCATTGCCAATGTGATCACGGATGGCCTTGCACTGCTGGCTGCCACAGGGTGTAGCCAGCCACCACGGACCCCACACAGTGCACTGTCCACCCCATGATCCTGGCGTCGGGCGACACCCACACTGTCGATGCCGGGCTCGGATGTAGGCATCCCAGGCATACCTGGGGCAGGCCTGTTTGGGCGCCAACGCACCCCAGCGTGGACCCAGTCCCGCAGTTCAACCCCTGGGGGTGCTGTTGCAAACACCCCCTGTGGCCAATGAGCAGCTTGTGGCTGCCGATCGACCCTGGTGCAGCTGCCACCATGGCCACGGTAGCCATTATTCTGCACGGTGGCCCTGATGTGCATGCCACCCTGCCTGCAGTCTGCAGCTGCTGCCCTGTACATGCATGGGCAGCGTGTATGTGTGCATACCACTAGTGTGGCGCCTGTGTATCATGCCACACGCTACCCATGTGCTTGCCTGCCCAGCTGCTGGACCATGTGGCGTGGGCGTGATGAGGGCAGTTCAGCACCGGTTGTGCCTGTGCACTGGTGCAATGCATCTGATCCCCGCCACGTGCCGGCACCTGGGTGTGTGGGTGCATGTGTGTGTGTTGCTGTGTGATGCTGTGTGCAGTTGTGTGTGGTTATGTGCCACTGACTTCCCTAACCACTTCGTGGAAAGGATGAAAAGGGACTTGGCAAGGTTGGAGGAATGGTCAGAAGTATGGCAGCTAGGATTCAATGCAAAGAAGTGCAAAATAATGCACCTGGGAAACAAGAACCCAGGGGAAGAATACACAATGGGTGAAAAGGTAGTAACAACAACAAAAAAGGAAAGGGACCTAGGGGTAATCATATCAGATGACCTTAAGGTTAGCAAGCAATGTGAGAAGGCAGTAGGGAGGGCTGGGGGTATACTGGGATGTATAGGGAGAGGCATCATTAGCAGAAAACAGGAAGTTGTTATCCCTCTGTACAGACAGTTGGTGAGACCCCATCTGGAGTACTGTGTCCAGTTCTGAGACCCCATCTCCGCAAGGACATAGACAGGATAGAGGCAGTCCAGAGGAGGGCAACTAAAATGGTGCAGGGTCTGCAAGAGAAGCGTTTGAGGAGAGACCAAAGGAGCTTAATATGTATACCCTTGAGGAAAGAAGGGAGAGGGGGGACATGATAGAAACTTTTAAGTACCTCAGTGGAATCAACAAAGTCCAAGAGGCTAGCATCTTTCAGAAAAAGAGACTTGCAAGAACAAGGTGACACAATTTAAAGATAGAAGGAGGGCGGTTCGGGGGCAATGTGAGGAAGTATTATTTCACAGAGAGGGTAGTGGATGCATGGAATAACCTTCCTTGAGGAGGTTGTGGGGTCTAAAACTGTGGGAGAATTCAAGAATGCATGGGACAGACATAAGGCAATTCTTGTGGGGGGTAGGAAGAAATAGGCTGTTGGTTAACTAGGATCTGCGGCCTATCCTGTAGGTAGGGAAATGGGGAGACTAGATGGGCCTAGCGGTCCTTATCTGCCGTCAAAGTCTATGTTTCTATGTTTCTTACCCCTGCACCATGCCTCTGAGAGTGTATGCCCATTGCCATGCATGCCCCTGCTTGTGTGCCGTACCTGTGTGTGTGGCTCATGCATGGGTTCTGCGCCACCTACCTGCGTGCACCATAGTGCTCCTGTGAGATGGTGTCACAATGCTGGCGTGCCATCCATTGCAGCCAGGGATCCCTCCGCCTGGGGGGGGCTGTCCACCGCCCTCTGGCCCATTGCCTCCATTGTTCCCACGACTGTCGCCCTCATCAGCCTCAACAGCTATCCCACGGTCAATGACCATGTTGTGCAGTATGCAGCAGGCCAGGAATAGGCCACAGGCCTTCGAGGGGCTGTACTGTAGGGCACCGCCTGACCTGTCTAGGCAATCGAAACGTGCCTTCATCATGCCAAATACACGCTCAGTGATGTTGCGCGTGTTGGCATGTGCCTCATGGTAGCATTCCTCTGCTGGAGACGATGAGCGCCAGTACAGTAGGGGGTGAGCAGCCAGGGCCTCAGTGGATAGGCTGTGTCTCCTGTGTGTATAATGACATGGTTAGCCCTCTGCTGTGACCCTTGCCTGTCCCTGGTGCCCTTGCCAGCATGCCCACCCTGCCCTCCCCCATCCCATGGCCTGCTCTGCCTGCCACCCCTTGCCCATCCCATACTCACCCACTAGGGTGGCCCGTGGGGATGTCCCCATGCTCAAACCTGTGGCACAGCACAGAGCTGTGCCAGATGAACGCATCATGTGCACTCCCAGGGTGTGTGCCAGATGGATGCATCATTTGCACTCCCAAGGTGTGTGGCACAGACATTGGTGAAGCGCCCCATGGCATCGCACACCACCTGGCAGTTGATGCTGGAGAACCCCTTCCTATTGATGTAGGCCACACCCTTGGGGCCAGGCAGTGTGCGGATGCCCACATTGGTGCAGTCAATGGCCCCAAGCACGCCAGGCATACATGCTACCCTGTGGAAGTCCTGCATGGTTGCTATATGCTCCACCTGTGTGCTGGAGAAATGGATGTATTCTGAAGCACGTGGCAGCAGAGTGTTGAGGAACTGTGTGAGGAGGCGTGAAGTGGCCGACTGGGTTATGCCTGTGGTGTCCTCTGTTGGTCTCTGGAAGGTGCCCTTGGTGAGCAGGCACATGACAGCTGTCACTTTGGTCTCCACAGACATTGCGTGGCTCCATCTTGTGGGTGCCTGCATCTCCTCACTGCACAGCTCACAGAGCTGCCTCAGAATGGCCCTGTTCAGGCGGTACCATCTCGCAATCTCCGTGTCAGAGTAGTTCTCAAAGGTGGTGTGGGCGCGGTACCACCTGTTCGGGGCATACCGCCAATGGGCCCACCTCAGCCACGTCCATAGGTGCCCGGAACGGGGGGCCACTAGGGCCATGGCCCTACCACTTTCATGAGTGGCCCTATCAGTTTTTGCAGTCATATTAATGTATTTAATAGGGAAGGATTTACCCCTTACATCCTTGGCCTTACCACTCTTCAAACCGTTCCAGCACCAATGGCCACGTCACTGTTCCTCCTGCCCCCTCACACCCCTCATTACAGCCTCCATCAAGAAGGGTGCACTATCCATAGCCCCTGATGTCCTCTATCCCCCTGGGCAGTCAGCTGCTGCAGGCTGTGTACCACCCTGGTGCACTGCCTGGCACTGTGCCTGCCTGTCCCTCTCACTTTCTCTTCCCCTGTGTCCTTCTCCACTTCCACCTCTGTCCCTCTCCCTCTGTGGTTGCCTCTGTCTGTCTGTCTCTCACTCAGTCTGTCTCTCTCAGTCTGTCTTTCTGTCATTCTGTCCTTCCTTCTTTCGTAAGTTCTGTCACTCTCTCTCTCTCTCTGTCTCTCTCCCCCTCTCTCGCCTGGCACAAGTGCTGTCTGTGTGCTTGTGCCCTGTATTTATAGGCTCAAGTCTGCTCGGCATATCTCAGATTTGCTCCACATTTGCGCCATGGTTCCACGGTAGAATATCGCACTACACCGGATATTCATGGGCATGCCCCCTGCACTTGCGATTGCATTCATTATAGTTGCGCATTGGCGCAATGGGATTTGAGCTGTGCAATGACTCCCACTGAACATCACTCCTTGGCGCATGTCCGCACTTGCACCGGCAACTGCTTTGAATATCCTGGCCTTAGTGTCATTAAATTGTATTTAGGAAGCATGGGTTTTCTTTCTTCACTTTATATCTCTATTTTCTCTTTACCCACCTCTCTTCACTCTCACTCTTTCTGTTCTTTCCCTTTCCTCTCTCTTTTCATAATAAGGAAATGTTACAGTGAAATATGTATGTGTGAAATGTATCTGTATGTTCAAAACAAAAAACAAAATTCCTTTTTTAATAAAATGTTATTTCCCCCCCAAAAAAAAATAGGAAAAGGGTTTTTTTGGGGGCATTTAAAAATAATTTATTGTGCCATAAAAATAGTTCTGTGTTGCTATGTACTTGTTTTTTATTCTGTTTACTGATACTGGGCATTAACACCTATGAGCTAAAAGCTCATTTACAAAGGTTCCACTTCAGAGATAAACAAAAAGGACGTACAAAACCAGAGATGCAACATGTAAACAATAAGAGGCTTCGATATATTCATTACAAGGAGGTTACAAATTAGCAAGTATGGTATACAGATGAGGAACAGTAACAATATCCTACAATAAGCTTAACCTGGATAAGGAGAGGGAATGGCGGAGAATAAAGTATTGGGTAGAGATTGGGTGGGGGACAGAGGAGGGAGTGAGAGAAGGAGGGGGCAAAGAATTCAGTGTGCCGGGAGTGGCCAGGGGGCAAAAAGCAGCTCACAGAAGCCTTGTCAGGAGAAAGGGTAAGAGGGGGAAGGGGAGAGGGTCAGTGTTGGGAGGGGAGAGTAACTGCTAACACCCACAGTCACACTTAGGGTTGTTGGATGCCAGGTGAACACTCCGGTTAATTTTAAATTGGCCAGTTTTAGTACTGGACAGGAGGTCTGTGCTAAGAGAATTAAGCCATAAAGGAGCTCTGTATTCGAAGGATTGTTGACCTTGGGAGGTTTGGCGGAAGGGCACTTTTAGAGACATACAGGTCAAATTTCTAATATTTCTGACACTGTTTTGTTTGGGTGGAGGAGGCCAAGCACCCCTTGGGTAGAGAGGCCCAGAGTGGCTTTATTAATGAGGAGGCAAACTTGGTATTGGATCCTGTTATCCAAGTTAAGCCAACCAGTGTGGGAATATAGCTCGCATGTAGGCGTCAGGGGGTGGGCTTGCAGGATCAGTCTACAGGACTTGTTAAAGAGACTTACCAAGTTAGCTCCATGCACCACGTAGTTCAGTGCCTTGCCTCCCAGACACACTTTTTATGTATAATTATCCCCAAAATATGCACTTGTATTTTATTAATATCACTCGTAAAATCCTCTTTACCGGGTGAGGCACTCCGAAATTCAAGATCCACCTCAGCCGCCTGCTCAGCAAATTTCGATACGATCGCCAGAGTTGCAGGACGGCACATTGTAGCCTGAGGGGACACTCACGACCATTTTTATTGTACGAGCGTTGGCACGAATACACCGCCCACTAACAAGGGCCTCAAGCTAGTCCACCAGTGCCCACGCTTCACTGCTCAAAGGCCATTATAATGTTAAAAATGATTGTAAAGGTGTCCCTATAGATTATAATGAAGCACATCCCCTGCTCTCTCCCAGTGATCACGTCAGAAATTTGCTGAGCACGGGGCAGTGCAGGGGGTGGATATTACAACCAGGTAGTGCCTGCGCCCCGGTAAAGAAGATTTTATGAGTGATATTAATAAAATACAACTGCATATTTTGGGGGCAGCTATGCATAAAAAGCGTGTCTGGGAGGCACGGCACCAAACTATGTGGTGCTCAGCTAAATCTATTTAGCTTGGTGAGTCTCTTTAAGGGCTACCCTGATTCTGTGTAGGGCTGTATCGGTTGTTGCTCCATAGACAACCAAACCATAGTCTGTAGTGGATAGGATGGAGCTGGTCATGGTGAGTTTAAGGGCTTCGTCGGTTAGGCGGTGCCTATGATTTTACAGCTGGCCAATCCTACAGTTAACAGCCTTTGCAATCAAATTAATATGTTGCGAGTAGGAGTGGGTGCTGTTGAGGGTTAACCCAAGGTAATTGAAGGTATTGACCATATCCAATACTTTGTTTTGTTTGTTATGAATTTGCAAATGATAGGATTTGTATCTGTTTCTGGCTGTGGCAAAGAGCATGGTCTTTGTCTTGTAATTTAGGAGGAGCTTGTGGCTTAGGAACCATGATTCCACAACTGAGAAGCTGTTCTGCATTTGTATTTCAAGTGCCGCTGGGTTGGGCTGACTTGAAAACAACACTACGTCGTCCGCATACAAGAGGACATGGCCAGGGCAGGACATAGGGAGATTATTGAGAAATAAACTGAAAAGTAGGGGGCCTAAAATTGAGCCTTGGGCACCCCAGTTGTGACGGGACAGTCATCTGAGTGGGTGTCCAGGATTTTTATTTGTTGAGTGCATTTGGAGAGGTTGCTCAGGAACCACCCAACTGATTCTGGGGAGAGACCGGTGAGTGATAACTGATGAAGAAACAGCTCATGTTTAACCGTATCAAAGGCGCTTATCAGATCGATATAGGTCGCCCCAACCATATGCCCATGGTCTATGGCATCATGGATGAAACTAGTGAACGTGACCAGGGCAGTGGTGGTGCTATGCTGTTTTCTGGAACCATGTTGTTCCTTACATTGGAGATTGTACTTGTCAAGATAGTCCACGGGTTGATCACTGGCAATCTTTTTGAGCGCTTTGGTGGAGGAAGAGTATAGCGATAGGCAGGTAGTTCGAGGAGTTGGTGCGGTCACCACTTTCAAAAACGGGTGACCATGGCCTTTTTCCAGATTTTGGGGAATTTAGCTGTTATAAGTGACATATTCAGGATGTGGGTTAGAGGATGGAGTACCAGGGTGAGGGCAAATAATTTTAGGTCCAGAGAGTTTGTAGAATATTGTTTTCCAGAGAGAGAGAGAGAGAGAGAGAGAGAGAGTGGGAGTGAGGTTCAGGAGGGGCGGAAACATAGAAACATAGAATTTGATGGCAGATAAGGACCGCTTGGCCCACCTAGTCTGTTCATTTCCCTACCTAACGGATAAGCTGCAGATCCTAGTTAACCAACAGCCTACTTCCTCCTACCCCCCACTAGAATTGCCTTATGTCTGTCCCATGCATTCTTGAATTCCCCACTGTTTTTAACTCTATGACCTCCTCAGGAAGGCTGTTCCATACATCTACAGCCCTCTTTGTGAAGAAATACTTCCTCACATTACCTCTGAGCCGTTCCCTCCTCTATCTTTAAATTGTGCCAGCTTGTTCTTGCACATCTCTTTTTCTGAAAGATGCTACCCTCTTGGACTTTGTTGATTCCCTTGAGGTATTTGAAAGTTTCTATCATGCCCCCCCCCTTCCTCGAGGCTATACATCTTAAGCTCCTTTAGTCTTTCTTCATATGTCTTCTGGTGCAGACCCTGCACCATTTTGGTTGCTCTCCTCTGGACAGCCTCCACCCTGTCTAGGTCTTTGCAGAGATGGGTTCTCAAGAACTGTACACAGTACTCCAGATGTGGTCTTACCAACTGTCTGTACAAAGGACCAACTTCCTGTTTTCTACTGGTGATGCCTCTCCCTATGCATCCCAGTATCCCCCTAGCCCTCCTTACTGCCTTCTCACATTGCTGGCCCACCTTTAGGTCATCTGATATGACTACCCCCAGGTCCCTTTCCATTTTTGTTCTTGTCAGTATCTCACCCCCCATTGTGTACTCTTCCCCTGGGTTTTTGTTTCCCAGGTGCATTACTTTGCACTTCTTTGCATTGAATCTAAGCTGCCATACATTTGACCATTCCTCCAACCTTGCCAAGTCCCTTTTCATCCTTTCCACCCCACCTTGCTTATCAACCCTGTTGCAGATCTTTGTGCCATCTGCAAAGAGACATACTTTCCCTTCCAGTCCCTCTGCAATGTCACTTATAAAGACATTAAAAAGGACTTGACCCAGTACTGAACCCTGCAGTACCCCACTAGTAACTCCCCTTTTTTCACTGTGGACTCCATTTACTATTACCTGCTGTGTCCTGTTGTCCAGCCAGTGTTTTACCTAGGCTGCACCCTGGGACCCACTCCCAGGCTGGCTAATTTGTTTATTAATCTTTTGTGCGGGACTGTGGGTAATGCCTTGCTAAAGTGTAGGTAGGCCATGTCCACAGCCCCTCCCTGGTCTACTACTTTGGTCACCCAGTCAAAGAAATTGATTAGATTTGTCTGACATGACCTTCCTGCTGTGAATCCATGCTGCCTTGGGTCCAATGACCCACTAGCCTCTAGGTACTCAACAGTTCTTTCCTTCAGAAGTGATTCCATCATTTTCCCTACTACTGAGGTCAAACTGACAGGTCTATAGTTTTCTGCCTCTGTCTTGCCCCCACTTTTGTGAAGGGAAATCACATCTGCCCTCCTCCAGTCCTCAGGTACCACACCATTCTCCCATGATTTATTAAAAGGGGTAGTCAGTGGTGTTACTAGTTCTTCTCTTAGTTCTTTTAGAATTCAGGGGTGAATCCCATCAGGCCCCATTGCTTTATCCACCTTCAGTTTTAAGAGTTCTTTCAGAACCCTTTCTTCTGTGAAAGGACTAATATCAACCCCCCTGTCGAGAGTGCTTCTATTGACTGGATTAGGTATCTCCCCCTGCTTTTCCATTGTGAATACTGAGCAAAAGTATTTGTTCAGCATCCCTGCTCTTTCACTGTCGCTCTCTGCCCAACCACCTTCCTCTTTTTTTCAGCCTCAGTATCCCTGCCTTAGTCTTTCTTTGCTCCCTAATGTACCCATAAAAGGTTTATCCCCCTTCTTAACCGAGTTGGCTGTCTTTTCCTCGGTTTGGGCCTTTGCTATTCTGACTGCCTTCCCTGCTTCCTTCTGCTTTAACTGGTACAGTGCTCTGTCCTGCTCTTTCTGTGTTTCTTTATACTGCCTGAATGCCATCTTTTTCTCCCTTACCTTTCCCGCCACTTCTTTTGAGAACCATAGTGTTTTTTTCTTTCATTTTGATTTGTTTATTTGCTTCACACAACGGCTTGTTGCCTCTGTGATGGCGGTTTTGATGTTTCCCCATTGTTGCTCTACCCCACCTTCTTTCCTGTTTGCTAGTGCTTTTCTGAGGCACTCTCCCAATTTGACAAAATCAGCCCTCCTGAAGTCCAGTACCTTCACTTTTGAGTGGCTTGACTATACAGCTAAGTTTATCGTGAACCACACTGTTTGGTGGTCATTTGTTCCCAGATAACTACCCACTTCAAGGTCGGAGATCGTCTTTCCATCCCCATTTGAGAGTACCAGGTCTAAGATTGCTCCCTTCCGAGTGGATTCCAAAACTAACTGTCTGAGGCATGCCCCCTGTAGGGCATCGAGAATGGCCCTGCTCTTGGATGTGGCTGCAGCAAAGGTGTTCCAGTTAACATCTGGCATATTCAGGTCCCCCATCAGCAATATCTCCCCTTTCTCTGTCATCCCAAGGATGCATTCTATCATTTCCTTGTCCATTTCCTCCCCCTGAGACGGGGGTCTGTATACAACCCCTGTGCGGATTGTGGAGCCATTCCCAGTCTCCAGGGTGACCCACAATGCCTCCTCTCCTCCCCTCCCTGTTTACCCTTTAGTTCTGTTGCTTTGATCCCTTCCCTTACATAGAGAGCTACACCTCCTCCTCTTCTTCTTCCCTCCCTGTCCCTCCTGTAGATTGTGTACCCTGGTATGTTGACATCCCAGTCATGGTTCTCTGTGTACCATGTTTCTGTGACTGCCATGATATCCAAGCATCCCTCTTCCATCAAGACCACCATTTCGGGAGCTTTTTACCTAGACTACGGGCATTGGTACTCATTACCCTCCATTTTTTTATGGCTTTATTTCTTTTTGCCCCATCCCTGTCCTTACTGCCTTTGTCTTTTTCTCCATTTGCCCCTGCCCTTCTCCCTATCGACTGCTATAGATTGGTGTTTACCTCACTAGCTACCCTGATTTTTTTGGGGGGGGGCTAGGATTTCCCTTCTCCCTTTCAGTGCCTCCCCCCTTGACTAGTTTAAATGCTTGCCAATGAAGCATTTAAATATGTCACCTAGGGTCCTGGTTCCCCTCCTGGATAGATGCAGACCATTGCGCTTGTATAAGCGTGCATCCCTCCGGGTTGAGCCCCAGTCCCCAATGAAGCCAAATCCCTGAGCGGCGGTATTCGGGAGAGAGCTGCAAGACAGTAGTGAGCACCAGGTATTGTGGCACAGAAACTGATTTTAAAGTTGTTACATAGATACTGTCAGCAGTTAAGGGCCTATGACCTACCCAGTCTGCCCATTTGAGCTTGTAAGTTCCCTTTACGTTTTTCTAGAAGTCTGTTGCTCCTTACCCCTGACCTCCAGGATTTCATTGTGTCTATCCTATGCATTCTTAAATCCCATGATTGTTTCAGCCCCCACCACTTACGGCAGGGTGTTCCACTTGTCCACCACCCTTTCTGTTAAGAAATTCTTACTCATGTTTCCTCTGAATCACCCTCCCTCCAACTTTATCCCATGCCCTCTAGTCCTGGAACATCTTTTTTCACTGGAAAATAGTGTATTCCTGCACCCTGTTCCTCCCTGTCAGGTACTTGTATGTCTCTATCATATCCCCTCTCACCCTCCTCTCCTTCAGGGAGTACATATTCAAGTCCTTCAACCTGTCCTCATAGGACTTGTGATACAATGCCTATACCATCTTTGTTGCCCTCCTCTGAGCCTTTTCTACCCTGTCTACGTCCTTATGTAGATAAGGTCTCCAGAACTGTACACTGTACTCTAGGTGGGGTCTCACTAGTGTCTTGTATAGTGGAATTATGACCTCCCTATTCCTGCTGGTGATGCCCCTGTCTGTGCATCCCAATGTTCTATTTGCTTTACCTGCTGCCTTGTCACACTGTTTCCCTACCTTGAGGTTATCAGAGATGATAACCCCATGGTCCCTTTCCTGCTTGGTGCATGTTATATCCTCACCCCCCCAACTGATATGTTGTTCCAGGGTTTTTGTGCCCCACATACATGCGACCTCTACACCCTAACCAAGGCTGAACCTCAGTGGTAGGACTATTTATCATACCTGTCTGCTCACAAAGAAAATCTCACTTGGGCTGACCCCTTCCCCAACCTCTCGGCAGTTCATCATGCATGCTCCCAACCGGTGTGGCACTAGGAGTGCCTCCAGGCAAGCTTACCTGACCCTTTTCTGTCGAACCACGCAAGCCCTTCAGGTTTGATGCTCCTAAGTGGTTAAATAAACTCCCTGTCGACATCCTAGAAGAATCTAAACTGGGCCCATTCAAACAGAAACTTAGACAACACCTCACTGCTATTAGCAGCTGTGATTGCCACACTTAGGCCCTTTTCGGCCTCACACGTTGCCTTCTCCCTGCACCCTCACCATCCTGACCTCCCCTCCCATCCGTTGTCCCTCCTCTCCCTTCCCCTCCCTCTCCCTGACTCTTCTTCCCTTCTCTCTTCCTGTGCACCCTCCTCTCCTTGCACTTCCACTCCAACCACTGCTCACAGACCCTTGCCTGCCCTCTCTCCCCTACCCCCACTGTCCTACTCCCACCCCAGTCTCCCCTCCTTTCACCCACTACACTCCCTCCCAACCTTCTGTCCTTCCTCTCATCTACCAAGTCTCCGCTTGACAATGTCAAATCCTGACAATATCTTTCCCTTCTCTCTCTTCTTCTGCATTCCTATGACAATGTTAGATTCCTGACAGCATTCCTCTTCTCCCTTCCCCCGTGTACCTGCTTAAGTCCCGATACCTACTACACTTCTTACTGAAACTTGAATGTAAAAGTTTAATGAGACTGTAACTCTTGCTGTTACCTGGATTGTTAACTCTTTACCTGTCTGTAACTTTTATGAATGATTGTACCCAACTCCATGTATTATGTATTCCACTTGTCTTGTATTTAGTTCTTTGTTGTGTTGTCTTTACTCTGACATGGAACCTTTGTGAAAGAGTCTTTGACTCAAAGGTACTTTAATCCGAGACTTGAATAAATAAATACTTAAATATGCATTATTTTGCACTTCTTTGCATTGAATTTCAACTGCCAAACCCTCAACCATTCTTCAAGCTTCTGCAGGTCCCTCCTCATTCTGTCCACACCCTCTGGCATGTCCACTCTGTTGCATAGCTTCATGTTGTCAGTAAACAGGGAAATTCTGCCTTCCAGATCCTGCGCAATGTCACTGATGCAGATGTTGAATAGGACCAGTCCCAGCACTGATCCCTGTGGTACCCTGATTGATCACTCTTCCCTCTATGGAGTGACAGCCATTTACCTCCACCCTCTGTGTCCTGCCGCCCAGCCAATTACCCACCCACCGCACTACTGTCCTGCCCACTCCCATATTCCCTAGTTTGTTTAATAGCCTTCCATGCGGCACCGTGTCAAAGGCCTTGCTGAAGTCCCGATAGGCCACGTCCACTGCCCTCCCCTGATCCACCTCCCTTGTCACCCAGTCAAAAAAGTCAATGAGGTTGGTCTGGCATGACTTCCCCGGTGAACCCATGTTGCCTTGGGTTCTGTAGTCCATTGGCAACCAGATGTTCCACCACTCTCTCCTTCAGTAGTGCTTCCATGATCTTCCCCACTACTGAGGTGAGGCTGACTGGGCTGTAGTTCCCCGCTTCCTCTTTGTTCCCGCTTTTGTATAAGGGGACTACATCTGCTATCCTCCAGTCTTTGGGTACCTCCCCTGTTCCCAGTGATCAACTAAACAGGATTGCCAGAGGTTCAGCCACCACCTCTCTTAGTTCCTTTAGGACCCTGGGGTGCACCCCATCTGGTCTCATTGCTTTATCGACTCTTATTCCTTCCAGTTCCTTTAGAATCCTTCCCCTGTAAAGGGACTTGTGCCCATTTCTGTGCCCTTCCCACCCCTTGTACTCCCTTCAGGCCCATTACCCTCCCCTTCCTCAGTAAAGACTGAGCAGAAATATCTGTTCAATGTGTCAGCTTTACCGTTGTCATCCTCCACGCAGCGCCCCGTCTTCCCCCCTCAGTCTCACTATTCCTCCCTTTGCCCTTCTTTTTTCCCTTATGTACCGGTAAAAGGTTTTGTTCCCTCTACCCACTGATTTTGTGATGCACTCCTCTGTCTAAGCTTTGGCTTCCTTTCCTGACCTCCCTACCTCCCTTGGCTTCTCCTGGGACTTCTCCCTATCCCATTCTGCCTGTGTCTTTTTGTATTGCCTGAATGCGATCTTTTTGTAATTCACTTTCTCTGCTACCTCCCATGAAAACCATAATGGCCTTCTCTTCCTTTTTCCCCTTGCTAACCTGCTTAGTGCATAATTCTGTTGCTCTTGTAATCCCTGTTTTGAATATCGCCCACTGTTCCTCCCATTTTCCCAAAAACTGCCCTTCTAAAATCCAGGATACATGTTTTTGTGCGGTTTGGTTCTGATCCTTCTGTGATTTCAAACCACAGTGACTGGTGGTCACTTTTCCTCAGGTACACCCCCACTGTTACCCCATCACACTGACCCCGTTTGTGAGCACGAGGTCCAGTATTGCCTTCTGCCAAGTTGGTTCCATGACCAGTTGTTTAAGGAAGGCACCTTGAAGGGAGTCCAGGATAAATCTGATCCTGGTTGATGCTGCTTCTGGAAGGCTCCAGTCCACGTCTGGAATATTGAAGTCTCCAACCAGCACCACCTCCCCCTTGTCCGCCATCCTTTGGATGACTAGCATCAACTCCCTATCTGTCTCTTTCTCCTGGACTGGTGGTCTGCAGACCACCCCTGTATGGATGACTGATCCCGTTTTCCGTTCCAGCTTAACCTACAGCATCTCCCCGCCTCCCCGTTTTGTTCCTCCTGGATCTCTGGGTCTTTATGCCCTCTTTCACATAAAGTGCCACTCCTCCTCCCTTCCTGCCTATCCTGTCTCTTCTGAATATGTTGTAGCTGGGTATGGCCATCTTCCAGTCATGGTTATTATTACACCAGGTCTCTGTGATGGCCACAATGTCCAGGTCTGACTGCGCCATGGCAGCCTCCAGATCCTCCATCTTGTTGCTAAGGGTCCTGGCATTAGCACACATGGCTTTCCATGATGTGAATTCTCTGGACTGGTTAGTTGTTCTACTCTAGCCACCTCCCTGGTTGTCCTTTATCCCTGGTTCTCCCTGCTGTCTTCCCTTCTGTTGTATTTTGCTCCCTTTCTGCCTAGACACCCCTTGGGTGCCTATCTCCATCTTTTGCAGACTGCTTTGTAGAGATATCACCTCCTCCTGTTCACTGGTTCCACTGCTAGCTATGGGGAGTGGGCAATTAGATACCCTCCTTGCTGGCCTGCCCCCCCTTAGCTAGTTTGAATGCCTGTACAGGTAGCATTTAAACTTATCATTGAGTGCTTGGATTCCCCTGCAGGACTGATGCAGGTCGTCATGCTTGAACAAGCCCCCATCCCTCCAGGTGGGTCCCCAGTCACTGATGAATCCAGACCCTTCTTCGTAGCACCAGTACTTTAACCATGTGTTAAAGTTCCTAGTGCGTGTGCCCCCACACTGTCCCATGCCTCTCACAGGTAGTACTTCCAAGGAGGTGACAGATGTAGCTACTTGCTTGAGACCCCTCTCCAATTTTCCAAACTCTTCCAGAACTTCATTAGACTCCATGTTTGCCAGGTCAGTAGTGCCTAGGTGGATAATGACATCCAGCTCACCCCCCCCCCACCGTCTTGCCTTCCCAGCGATCCCATCCCTCCCCGCTGTGGCACCTGGTAGGCACCTCACCTTCCTGTCCTCCCCTTCATGTGTTCCTAGCTGGATCCCTCTTATAATAGAATCCCCCACCAGGATTCACTTCCTTCTCCTCCTCCTCTGGGATCCACTGCTCTTCCCACTGAGGTCACCTCCTCGGTTGACCTCCACATCCTTCCCTTCTACTTCTCAGGGTGCCTCTGTTTGGTTTTCCCCATGTGCCAGTATGGCATATAAGTTCTGGAGTGGAGTAGGATTTGGGATGTGCCTCTGCCTGAACGTCCTAACCCTTCCTGAGCTAATCTCCATCCAAGTGTTCCTCGTTCTTGGCATCCTTTGAGGCAGCAGTGGTAGGCTGGGTGGTCTCTGGATGGGGTGAAGGTACTCCTGACCCAGTTTACTTCCACTCCAAGACTGGCTACCTCATCCCACAGTCCAGAGAGATGCCTGCAGATAGGGCAGCATCTCAGCGTCCAGAAGGTCTGCCTGAATATGGCAGCTTAGCATCCACTGCATTGCACCACTCCTCACATTATACTGCTATTACAGTAGTAGTCTGTTACTAAAGCTCTCCTTCTAGTTCCCTCTTTATTAATTTACTGTCCTAAAAATCCTGCCACCTATCCTCAGATACTTCTTTTTTTTAAAAAAGTAAAACAACAACACAAAAATGAATCAAAACACTTGTGCCAAGGGTGGGCTTCCTCCCCCTTGTGTCCCTCCTACTTCACAACCCCTGCTGTTCCCTGTGCTTGGCTCCTGTCAATCAGATTTAATAGGGCGTTGAATTAAGAGTGGGCGGGGGAAGGAGGGTGGACTTAAATTAACAGCAAGTGAAGACAGCAAAGAAATAACAGCACCGCTAAAAGCACACCAAACTAGGTTTCAAATTTTCGAAAGCCCCAAAACAATTCCAAGTAAAGACAGCAAAGAAATAACAGCACCACTAAAAGCACACCAAACTAGGTTTCAAATTTTTAACAGCCCCAAAACAATTCCAAGTAAAGACAGCAAAGAAATAACAGTACCATTAAAAGCACACCAAACTAGGTTTAAAACAAAAACATCAATGAGCAGTTACTGCACTGCACTGAAATAAATCTGGATCCTTCTTCACCTTCTGGCCTCTTTTTTTTTTTGTTTTTCTGGTTGCTAGTTATGAGAGAGTGGTGGGACAAGCGGTGTAAGAGTGCATGACTGATGTTTACTTTTTCTTGGTTCACTTTTTCATTGATTTATAGAGTTTTATGTGTTGTGACAATGTACAGTAACATAAAACAAACAGAGATGGGTATACAGACCCAGTTGAAGGTGTACAGATAGATAGTGTAGGATACATCAAAAAAGGAAATTAAAGTCCACCAAACAATCAAGGTAGGCTAGAGTCCCAAAAGGAGGTAAAATCCACTAAGGTAATATTGTAGGATAGACCACTCTCACCTACGTTGTACCTTAAAGGTCTTGTCATCAATATGCCCCATCCCTCACAGGATTAACAGTACTGAGGGGGGATAATAGTTATTAAAAATAAATAAATGACTAGGAGCTACACCAATTTTGCAGTAATGTAAAGAAAAACATGGCATTTCATCTTTTGGCAATGACCAAAAACAACTCAAATAGCAATAAATGACCCAAAGAAATCTCACATCCAGTTAGAATCCAGTATACTAAAGCCAGAAATAGGCGGTTCGTAAATCAGCCATTGTCCACATCCTCTTCAACGGTTTCCAAGGAAGGTTCAAGGTTAGTAATTAACTTGGCAGCAAACGTAGATGCTGAATCTGAATCAGTAAAAATGTGGGTTTTATTCTTGTGCCGTACCTGAAGTCACGCTGGAAACAAGAGCTGAGCTTGTACACGGTGTTGCAGAAGATCCTTTTTAATCAGTTGGAGAGCTTTCTTTTTTTGTCTGCATTTAGAAACATAGAAACGTAGAAGTTGATGGCAGATAAGGATCACAAGGCCCATCCAGTCTGCCCATTTCTTTTTCTACCTTATAAATGTGCCATCGTCCTTTGCTGTCAGTGGCCTATCTATTCATACTCATCTGTATTGCTCCCTTATGCCTATCCCATGCCTGTTTGAAGCCCTGCACTGTATTCATAGCCACCACTTCCTGAGGTGGGCGTTCCATGCATCTACCACCCTTTCTGTGAAAAAGAACTTCCTCACATTACCCCTTAAACGGCCTCCCCCTAATCTCATGCTGTGTCCTCTTCTCCTGCTATTTTTCTTATATTGAAACATGTTAGACTCTTTCACCTTGTTAATGCCCTTAAGGTGTTTGAATGTTTCGATCATATCACCTCTCTCCCTCCTTTGCTGTAGGGTATACATATTGAGCTCTGTTAATCTGTTCTCATATGTCTTCTGATGCAGTCCCTGCACCATTTTGGTTGCCCTTCACTGGACTGCCTCAATTTGGTTAATGTCCTTGTGAAGGTGTGGCCTTCAGTACTGTACACAGTGCTCCAGATGGGGCCTAACCAGTGTCTTGTAAAGAGGGATTATTACCTCCCTCTTACGACTTGTGATACCCCTACTAATACACCCTAACATCCCCCAGCCTTACCTACTGCTTTAGAGGTCTGCTTGGATAATTTCAGGTCATTGGTGATGATGATGCATTTGGGAGGATATGTCCGGGAAAAACGCCAGTCTATTTCCCTCCCAAACAATCTCCCTCTGAGTTCTCGCAGCCGGCAACAGGGAAATTCGAGCTTCTGGACTGGAGAGAGTGACAAACGCTGTAAGGGGTCACTGATCCTCCGATCCACGTGGACAAGACCTCATAGGAATCACAAAGGCCATAACAATTGAAATGCTGGAATCCTCAGACAACAAGCACAGTTCAGTAAAAATCAGCCTTTGCGTGGCTGATAACAAATTTGATTTTCCAGCAAAGTGGGGAAGGAAACCCACCACTCTAATGTTTGCCTGACACTGAACATTTTCTAGGGCTTCCACCTTGGCCCGCAAGAAATGAAAGTCCTTCACAAATTGCGCATTGCGCTCCTGCTGACAGTCATTCTCTTGGGTCAGCTCAGAGATAGTGGTAGCATTAGTCTGTATTCGGGCATCCATTTCTCCAAACTTTGCCTCCACAGCAGCAAGTCGATGGTTGGTCTCGTCCCCGGTTTCCTGCAGCTTCTGAAGCTTAGATAGAGTCTATGCAGTCAGATGATCTGAGGCCCTAGTGTCTCTTGAAGTAGTCAGTCCTGCTTCAGATCCTCACGTCCCGGACACTTGGAGGAGGTAGGTATCCATGGTTTGAGGTTGCGATTTTTGCTCCTGTTTCGGACCCATTTCTAACCTTCAATGATTTAAACCTAGAAAGGTAGTGCCGGAGCTCAGAATAAAGCCCTCCAAATTGGAAAAAAAAATTTTTTAGGCTATGCATGGCTGATAAATCCGATTTTCCAGCAAAGTGGGGAAGGAAACCCACCACTCTGTTTGCCTGGCCCTTTGTATAAAAATAATTATAAATCAGTAAAAAGATGTGGTGTTGACTAATTTTCACAGAATGATTGTACATTAACGCAAGTCACATTTTCCATTACCATTCCTCTGACCCCTTTGGTATAGCACGGGGGGGAATTCACTGCCATATTAAAGCATTAAGACTTGTGCTCCAACTCAGTGTTTAGTTTCTTAAGGTCAGCATTGAGACTCATGCATAGGGAGAGGCATCACCAGTAGAAAACAGGAAGTTGTTGTCCCTTTGTACAGACAGTTGAGAACCCATCTGGAGTACTGCGTGCAGTTCTGGAGACCCCAGCTCCACAAGGACATAGACAGCATGGAGGCAGTCCAGAGGAGGACAACTAAAATGTGCAGGGTCTGCACCAGAAGCCATGTGAAGAGAGACTATAGGAGCTTAATATGTATACCCTAGAGGAAATGAGAGAGAGGGGGGACATAATAGAAACATTTAAGTACGTCAAGGGAATCAACAAAGTCCAAGAGGGTAGCATCTTTCAGAAAAAGAGATGTATAAGAACAAGGGGGCACAATTTGAAGATAGAGGGAGGACGGCTCAGGGGCAATGTGAGGAAGTATTGTTTTACAGAGAGAGTGGTGGACACATGGAACCACCTTTCAGAGGAGGCAGTGGGGTCAAAAACAATGGGGGAATTCAAGAATGCATGGGACAGACATAAGACAATTCTAGTTTGAGGGGGTAGGAGGAAGTAGGCTGTTGGTTAAGTAGGATCTGCAGCTTATCCAAAAGGTAGGGAAATGGGCAGACTGGGTGGGCCAAGCAGTCCTTATCTGCCATCAAGGTCTATGTTTCTAACAACCAGTGGAGTCCAAAAGGTTTGCTATCACCATGTTTCCTGCTCCACAGTGCCCCTGTCTTGGTTGGCTTTAGCAGGAAAAATAGCAGTGGGTTTCTTTTCAGTTTTTCAGGGAGTAGGTGTATTAATTTAATTGGAACTAAGAGGGAGCTGGGGTATTCAGGAGAGATCTGGGAGACAATGCTGAGCACCAGGTGTTGGAATTCTCTCCCCCCTACCATCCGCCACACCCATTCTCCTCGCTGCCTCAACACCCTCCTCAAAGCCCACTTCCGCTCCGCCTGTTCCTGCTCCTAGTCATCCTAGTAACTGAGTTATGTCATGGCACTTGATACAAGGGTAGGCTGGGCTGCCCAACCCCGGCTGTTGCCTCTGCTGTTACCTGTGTATTGTTACCTGTGTATTTTTACTGTACTTATTCTACTGCATTAAAATTACTGTGCATTTGCTACTTCTGTATACCTGTTCTCTGTATTGTATAACTATCTGTGCATTTCTACTTTTGTACTTATCGTGTAAACATTTCTACTTTTGTACTTATTATGTAGACAAATGTACCTTCTCCCATGTACCCACCCCCACCCCCGGACGCAACTAGAAATGAGCAGAAGTCTGCTCAGTATGCTTTCCTGGTGAAACTTTTAAATAAGTAAATTAATATTGTGGCACAGGCACAAATTTTAACGTTTTTTGGTTTTTTACTGGTTGGTAGTTGTGAGGGAGTGGTGGGATGAGCGGTGGACGAGTGCATGACTGATGTAGTTTACTTTCTCTTGGTCTGCTTTAGCGGGACAAATATAGCAGTGGGTTTGTTTTGAGTTTTCAGGGAATGGGTGTATTGATTTCATTTTGCTGCTGCCACCCTAACTGACTGGCACTTTTTGCGTGGGTTGTCATGAGATTTACCATGGCTCAGAGTGCCAGTCAGACAATTAAAATGACGGATTCTAGAGGCCCATTGTATAATAATAATTATACATTGGTAAAAAGGCATGGTGTTGACAAATTTTCACAGAATGATTGTACATTAACATAAGTCACATTTTCTATTACCATTCCTCTGACCCCTTTGGTATAGTGGGGGGGAGTATTCATTGCCATATTAAAGCATTAAGACTTGTGTCCCAACTCAATGTTTAGTTTCTTAAGGTCAGCATTGAGACTCCATCTTGTGGCGAGGAGTAGGTAAGGGTGGTGGCTGTGCCATTCCCCCACCCTCCGAGAAGTGGGGGGGCAGCACCGGAGGTGGGCAGACAAGCCACCCAGCAGTGATGTAGTATTGGTTTCTCAAAGTTCAATATGTGGAAGTGAACAGTTTGGGCTCACCGGGGAATCATATCTAGGGGTCAAGTTGTAGTCCGAGGTTGCTCTGTGGGATGAAGTCCATGTCTTTACCCATTGCATGCAAGATCCAACCATTCTACCTGGAGGAGCTGAGTTCTGAGTTATTATGCAGGGCGTGGGTGATTTTCTCTATTTCATAGATTTGTTTGACTGGTCTGGATCACTGTGTCCTTCAGGAAAAATAAAATATCTAGATCTGACACTAGAAAAATAATCTTCTTCCCTAATTAAAGAGCTAGTAGCACCAAAAAATAAGCAGAAGATTTTAGTAATTTTTAAAAGTAGTCCTTTATTACTTATTTCTGAAGTGTTTTTCTTGTTCTGTGAGCTCATTAGATAGTTTTTTTTCAATTGTTTAACCAGGAGTGGCACACTATGCTGAAAGCCTGTTTACAGGAGCGACCTGGGAGCACAGGGAAGTTAAGTGACTTGCTCAGGGTCACACAGTATGCAAGTGGGGGCTGTGGGATTCAAACCCAGGTCTCCAGATTTGCAGCTCAGAGCCTTAAACCACTGCGCTATACTGCCTCCCCTGCCTAATAGTATTGCACTGCTTTACCTGGAAGCAGACATACCTAGTTCTGTTCCTTCCACTACATCATCAGCATCGTGACCACACTCATTGTTACATCACAAGCCTGTGACCTCATTCATTGTTACATCACAAGCCTGTGACCTCATTCATTGTTACTTCACAAGCCTGTGTGACCTCATTCATTGTTACATCACAAGCCTGTGTGACCTCACTCATTATTACATCTCAAGCCTGTGACCTCATTCATTGTTACATCACAAGCCTGTGACCTCAGTCATTGTTACATCACAAGCCTGTGTGACCTCACTCATTGTTACATCACAAGCCTGTGTGACCTCATTCGTTGTTACATCACAAGCCTGTGTGATCTCACTCATTGTTACATCACAAGCCTGTGACCTTATTCATTGTTACATCACAAGCCGGTGTGACCTCAGTCATTGTTACATCACAAGTCTCTGTGACCTCAGTCATTGTTACATTACAAGCCTGTGACCTCACTCATGTTACATCACAAGCCTGTGTGACCTCACAAGCCTGTGTGACCTCAGTCATTGTTACATCACAAGTCTGTGACCTCACTCATGTTACATCACAAGCCTGTGTGACCTCACTCATTGTTACATCACGAGGCTGTGTGACCTCACTCATTGTTACATCACAAGCCTCTGTGACATCAGTCATTGTTACATCACAAGCCTGTGACCTCACTCATGTTACATCACTAGCCTGTGTGACCTCAAAAGCCTTTGTGACCTCAGTCATTGTTACATCACAAGCCTGTGTGACCTCACTCATGTTACATCACAAGCCTGTGACCTCATTCATTGTTACATCACGAGCCTGTGTGACCTCACTCATTGTTACATCATAAGCCTGTGACCTCACTCACTGTTACATCACAAGCCTGTGTGACCTCACTCATTGTTACATCACGAGGCTGTGTGACCTCACTCATTGTTACATCACAAGCCTCTGTGACTTCAGTCATTGTTACATCACAAGCCTGTGACCTCACAAGCCTGTGTGACCTCAGTCATTGTTACATCACAAGCCTGTGACCTCACTCATGTTACATCACAAGCCTGTGACCTCATTCATTGTTACATCACGAGCCTGTGACCTCACTCATTGTTACATCATAAGCCTGTGACCTCACTCACTGTTGCATCACAAGCCTGTGTGACCTCACTCACTGTTACATCACAAGCCTGTGTGACCTCACTCTTTGTTACATCACAAGCGTGTGTGACCTCATTCATTGTTACATCACAAGCGTGTGTGACCTCACTCATTGTTACATCACAAGCCTGTGTGACCTCACTCATTGTTACATCACAAGCCTGTGTGACCTCATTCATTGTTACATCACAAGCCTGTGTGACCTCACTCATTGTCACATCACAAGCATGTGACCTCACTCATGTTAAATCACAAGCCTGTGTGACCTCACTCATTGTTACATCACGAGCCTGTGTGACCTCACTCATTGTTACATCACAAGCCTGTGACCTCACTCACTGTTACATCACAAGCCTGTGTGACCTCACTCATTGTTACATCACAAGCCTGTGACCTCACTCACTGTTACATCACAAGCCTGTGTGACCTCATTCATTGTTACATCACAAGCCTGTGTGACCTCACTCATTGTTACATCTCAAGCCTGTGACCTCACTCACTGTTACATCACAAGCCTATGTGACCTCACTCATTGTTACATTACAAGCATGTGTGACCTCATTCATTGTTACATTACAAGCCTGTGTGACCTCAGTCATTGTTACACCACAAGTCTGTGTGACCTCACTCATTGTTACATCACAAGCATGTGACCTCACTCATTGTTATATCAGAAGCCTGTGTGATCTCACTCATTGTTACATCGGAAGCCTGTGACCTCACTCATTGTTATATCACAAGCCTGTGTGACCTCAGTCATTGTTACATCACAAGCCTGTGTGATCTCACTCATTGTTACATCACAAGCCTGTGACCTCACTCATTGTTATATCAGAAGCCTGTGTGGCCTCACTCATTGTTATATCAGAAGCCTGTGTGACCTCACTCATTGTTACATCACAAGCATGTGTGACCTCACTCATTGTTATATCACAAGCCTGTGACCTCATTCATTGTTACATCACAAACCTGTGACCTCACTCATTGTTACATCACAAACCTGTGACCTCACTCATTGTTACATCACAAGCATGTGACCTCACTCACTGTTATATCAGAAGCCTGTGTGACCTCACTCATTGTTACATCACAAGCCAGTGAGACCTCACTCATTGTTACATCACAAGCCTGTGTGACCTCAGTCATTGTTACATCACAAGCCGGTGTGACCTCAGTCATTGTTACATCACAAGCCTCTGTGACCTCAGTCATTGTTACATTACAAACCTGTGACCTCACTCATGTTACATCACAAGCCTGTGTGACCTCACTCATTGTTACATCACAAGGCTGTGTGACCTCACTCATTGTTACATCACAAGCCTCTGTGACATCAGTCATTGTTACATCACAAGCCTGTGACCTCACTCATGTTACATCACTAGCCTGTGTGACCTCACAAGCCTATGTGACCTCAGTCATTGTTACATCACAAGCCTGTGTGACCTCAGTCATGTTACATCACAAGCCTGTGACCTCATTCATTGTTGCATCACGAGCCTGTGTGACCTCACTCATTGTTACATCATAAGCCTGTGACCTCACTCACTGTTGCATCACAAGCCTGTGTGACCTCACTCACTGTTACATCACAAGCCTGTGTGACCTCACTCATTGTTACATCACAAGCCTGTGACCTCATTCATTGTTACATCACATGCGTGTGTGACCTCACTCATTGTTACATCACAAGCCTGTGTGACCTCACTCATTGTTACATCACAAGCCTGTGTGACTTCATTCATTGTTACATCACAAGCCTGTGTGACCTCACTCATTGTTACATCACAAGCATGTGACCTCACTCATGTTAAATCACAAGCCTGTGTGACCTCACTCATTGTTACATCACAAGCCTGTTTGACCTCACTCATTGTTACATCACAAGCCTGTGACCTCACTCACTGTTACATCACAAGCCTGTGTGACCTCATTCATTGTTACAGCACAAGCCTGTGACCTTACTCACTGTTACATCACAAGCCTGTGTGACCTCATTCATTGTTACATCACAAGCGTGTGTGACCTCACTCATTGTTACATCTCAAGCCTGTGACCTCACTCACTGTTACATCACAAGCCTGTGTGACCTCACTCATTGTTACATCACAAGCATGTGTGACCTCATTCTTTGTTACATCACAAGCCTGTGTGACCTCAGTCATTGTTACACCACAAGTCTGTGTGACCTCACTCATTGTTACATCACAAGCATGTGACCTCACTCATTGTTATATCAGAAGCCTGTGTGACCTCACTCATTGTTACATCACAAGCCTGTGACCTCACTCATTGTTATGTCACAAGCCTGTGTGACCTCAGTCATTGTTACATCACAAGCCTGTGTGATCTCACTCATTGTTATATCAGAAGCCTGTGTGACCTCACTCATTGTTATATCAGAAGCCTGTGTGACCTCACTCATTGTTACATCAGAAGCCTGTGTGACCTCACTCATTGTTACATCACAAGCATGTGTGACCTCAGTCATTGTTACATCACAAGCGTGTGTGACCTCGCTCATTGTTACATCACAAACCTGTGACCTCACTCATTGTTACATCACAAACCTGTGACCTCACTCATTGTTACATCACAAGCATGTGACCTCACTCATTGTTATATCAGAAGCATGTGTGACCTCACTCATTGTTACATCACAAGCCTGTGTGATCTCACTCATTGTTACATCACAAGCCTGTGTGATCTCACTCATTGTTACATCACAAACCTGTGACCTCACTCATTGTTATATCACAAGCCTGTGTGACCTCATTCATTGTTACATCACAAACCTGTGACCTCAGTCATTGTTATATCACAAGTGTGTGTGACCTCACTCATTGTTACATCACAAACCTGTGACCTCACTCATTGTTACATCACAAACCTGTGACCTCACTCATTGTTACATCACAAGCCTGTGACCTCACTCATTGTCATATCACAAGCCTGTGTGACCTCACTCATTGTTACATCACAAGCACTGCAGCCTGATTACCAACATGTGTTACAAAGTTACTAATCAAGCAGCAGGAGGGGAGTAGCTCTTCTTGGTTACTACTGATATCACAGTCAGTGAGGTCACAGTGCTGATGACGTAGAGGGAGGAATATGTCAGCAGGAGTGCTGCTCCACACATCACACCTAGTACTGCCAGGTCAAAAAGCTTATAATTGGCAAAACAAAAAATATATATATATTTTAGGTACAAGAAGTGATAAGTGATAGCTGACTACTTCTGAAAGTTACTGTTGATTCCAGACAGTACACTAACTCTTTAAAGCATTTTTCCAATATCCAGGATAATGTTTTAAATATATATTTAGCCCTAAATTAGCTGATATTCAGTTGTTATTCTCTATTTCTCTCCCCTGATTTTTTTTATTACTGGAGACATTTGCATGAAAACATGACCAGTCTCAGACTTCAGCTCATCCTCTTTCTTTACACCCTGCTGGACTAAGAATCCCATTTGTGACATTATAGTAATTTCCACAGCAACAAACTGTGATGTCACAAACCAAATAAATTACTTCGGCATCTCTTCCAGGATGAATACACTAGTAAGAAGAAATACAATAACCTTATTGGCTGAAACACATCACCTGACCATGCATCCAATAGTATAGATGTCCGGTCAGGTGCCAGATCTCATTCTTAAGCCAGGAAATGACAATAGGGGCTTTTACACTACCAGATCTGCACCGGTGCCAGCGGTGCAGATTCAGCAGTGTAAAGAGATGCCGAAATGCTGCAAGCCACTCCATTGTTGCAAAACGCATTCCCTGGTTTGTTGGGTACACACAACGGAGTGCACTGGCGCAGCCGGTTTTTTTTGCAAGCGCGTAAAAATGCTGCTTTACCTGCAGCAGCATGAGCCTGTTCACGAACCCCTCCACTGGAAATGCCCCCAAAACACCTGAAGGCTATCAGAAATGCTGCGCTGTGGTGGTGTGAGTGGAGCGTGCCGATTCCAGTCAGCAGTGCTCCAGCTCAGTGTAATGTAGAAGCAGCTAATGAGAAATCAGTGTATTAACACATTACAAGGTGTGTTTAAGCATTTGCAATACCCTTTATTCCCAGGGGCATAAGGACACTCAGCTTTTGACTTTGTGCCTTTCAGTACCCTTGGGGCATACGTCACAAATGCTTTCTCACCCCGTCTTGTATTATTGCTTACTGAGAATGTTGTGAAGGAGGAGAGTCACTTACAGAAAATTAATGAAATACATACCTTTCAACTCTCACACATTACGAGGGCCATCGCTGAATTATCTGTCCCACATCCATTCCAACTGGAAAAGCCACTGTCCACATAGGGAAAATGACGTCTCGTAGCTTAAACTCTGACTTAAAAGCAGAAATTTGTGATACTCTATGCTTAATAAGAATTAATGTAAAAGCACCAGTTTCACAGTGTTCTGAGCTTGTATCTCCATGTTTGTTGATGTACCCCACATTTTGAGTGTCGGTGTCCCACATTTCAGTGACAGAAAGTTAAGAGGTATGATGAAATGTAAGCTGAATTTTATCCGAATCGTATATTTTAAGACGGTTTCCTGTATACTGGGAAAAGCACCTGATATTTATTGATTGATTGATTGACTTACTGAAATTTGTTTGCCAGGAAAGGCACACTGAGCCAAGGCTCGTTTCCAGGTGTAACCTGGGGGAAGGGAAATTGGAACACTATACATTCAGTGGAAAATCACAGTGTACAATATACCAGCACGGATTAATTACCAGGGTTACTAAACAGCAGTATGCATGCTATACCAAAAGGGAAAGCTTCCTACTCCACTTTCTACTTCAAAGCTCTCTCACTCTCTGATACTATCAAACTTATAAGACAAAACAACCGTAGACCCAACATCGGTCCTGATTACCTCAACTTTCGCATCCTTAAACTCATAATTAAGGACACTGCTTCACCCCTTACCAACATCTTGAATTTGTCTCTCTGTTCTGGTACCCTTCCAGCGGCCTGGAAAACTGCTTCCATCAGGCCTCTGCATAAAGCTGGCTCAAAACAGGAAGTAAGTAATTACAAGATCATCTCACTTCTTCCTCCCCTATATAAAACCTTGGAAAAAATAGGTCATACACAAATCACAGAGCACTTAAACAAATATGACATCCTGACCGAGGCTCAACACGGTTTCAGGGCTAAACTTAACACGGAAACAGCTCTTGTTAGGTTCACACAGGACATCTACAAGGTCATGGATGATGGTCTTTACACGGGTGCGGTCTTCGTGGACCTTATCAAGGCTTTTGACTTGGTGGATCACAATCTACTGCTAATTACTCTTGCCGTTCTTAATTTCTCTACAGACACGGTTATTTGGTTTGGTAACTGTCTCAATGCGAAGTTCCACAAAACAGTCATTGATGGACATCATTCGTCTGACTGCCTTATTAAGTATGGAATTCCACAAGGGTCAATACTTGGGCCCCTCCTTTTTTCTCTGTTTATAAACAACATACCTTCCATCTGTTTGCAGACAAACATCGTCCTTTATGCGGACAACGATTCATTATACTGCAAGGACGCAAACCTTTCCACTTTTCTCTCCAAACTTCAAACAGATTTTTACAACCTCCACTCCTGGTTCATCTCATAAGGAATGGTCCTGAACTCCCAAAAAACTAAATGTATGGTTTTCGCCGGCACACGTAAGCCGTCAATTTTCAGTTTCACACTCTGAGATAATGATGGCTTGGTCATAGAGCAGGTGCACGAATTCAAATACCTTGGCCTAACACTTGACAAGCACCTCTCCTTCCACCAACACATAACCCTACTAATTAACAAAATCCACCAGAGACTTGGGCTCCTTTACAGGATCAGGAAATTCCTCTTCCTGGAATCAAGAAGTAGGCTAGCTTCCAGGCTACTCCTGCCTCTCCTAGACTACGGTTCCATAATCTACTCCCCTCAGAGTAATTCCATCAGGTTTAATAAGCTCAAAACGGCATACAATAACATCAGATTTGTGACTGTGCTGCCCCATCGTACCCACAGCTGTGCTCACTACGAGACAGTTCATTGGTTCTCCCCATAGGACAGGTTCACATGGAAGGCTTCTATATTTCTCTATAAAATCCTCAAAAATCATCTTCCTCACAGTGTCTCCTCTCTTTTCAAGAAGGCCAGCCCCACCCGTCACACTAGGAACACTGCCTCATCCCCTTTTTGGATCCCGAACTGCAATATCTCATTGGGTCAGAGATTACTTACCTATAGGGGACCCAAGCTTTTTAATATGCTCCCACCTAACCTTGTTAGTAGCCCCTCCCTCAGTATTTTTAAGGTTAGACCAAAGGAGCACTTATTGAATTAACCACCATGCAACTGCCCAAGGTAGTACATCAAAGTTTTTTTTCCTACTGCTTGGGGAAACCCTAAGGGTGCCTCACAAATAACTCTTACAGTTTTCTGCCGGTATTTTCCCCCTTCTGTCTCTTAACCTCTTTTCTAATCCATGTCCACCTCACTCCTTCCATGCCTTCTTCCCCTGCTGAGCTTTTCTCAGGGTTTACTGCCCTTTCCCAGTAGGTTAATGTGTGTATATTTGTACATATTGTTTTTGACTTGCTGTTAATATTGTGCCTGCTGTAAATGAACCGTTCTATTTTTTCTTTTCCCCTTAATGTATGACACTGTCTTTCAATGTATGTAACTGTTTTATGCCTAATTTTTGCCTTATTCTACATATTTAGAACCATTGTGTTTGTACAAAGTGTATATATCTGTCTTTGTTACTACCTGGGAACTGGACACTTGTAAAAATGGGCAGTTTTGCTCACATGCCTTTCCAGTATAAAATAAAACCGAATGAATGAATTTATAAGTCAGTAAAGAGTTTACATTATTAAGCTAAACTTACATATATGGAGACTCTGATATAGGGAATAATACATGGGTGGGTATGCGTAACCAGAATTTTACACACATCTGAGGTGTGGGATGCTACATAAGCCCATTGGGCAAAGCTTAAGGAGTTTATAAAAGCATTCCATACTGAGGATTTTTTTTTTTTATAACTACCCGTGAGCAGTTAAAAAAAAACAAAAAACTATTATAATAAAAGGTTAAAAACACTATGGGCCAGATATTCAAAGGGGTTGCGCCTGGCGCAACCGAATTGCACCGGCACAACCCCAGTAATGCACCCCGGGGCGATATTCATAAGGGGGACTTGCGCAACGCAATGGTAATATATGCAGTGCATCTGAAGGGGGCGTGCCCATGCATATGCAGCATATCCCGATGTTCAGCCCGGGATGTGCGGCGCATCTGCTGGCACAACCCCTAGATACGCCGCATACCGGGGCACAAAGTTGAGCCAGGCCAGCCCAGTGGAGCTGAACGCCACACCTCGCGCTGCACTGGCAACCCGGGTTCGGAAACAGACTCGGGTCGGCAGGGGGAGGGAGGATCGAGCGTCCCAACGGATGCTCTCCTCCCTCTGGGGAGGGTTACCAGGGGGTGCCTTGCGCACCCTGTCTCCCCAGAGAGCCAGTGGAAGCACGGGCTCTCTGGGGTTCAGCGACTCCGTTCACTGGAGTCAGGAGGGACGCTGTCAGGCATTGGGAGAAGAGGGCGCGTCAGCACGTCGCCTCTGGACGCACGCCCTCAGACCGGGCGTCCCAGGGGGCTGGTGAGGACCACAGAAAAGCAGAAAATGCCTCAGTGAGCCTAGATGATGGCCGCTCCTAACAGTTACCCAGGTCCAGAACCCACAGGCAGATCTCCACTGTGCAGGTACTCCACGAGTAGGAGGAGGAGGTAAGGAGTAACCGGGCACTCTAGGGGACAGATACCTTGGTAGCGGACCTAGGAGGGACATGAGCAATGCTGAAGGAGTGGAGCACTGAGGGAGTACAGGAGGGGGTATAAATGGGGCAAGATGTCCCAAAGTAAAAAAAAAAAAGTTGAGCCAGAAAAAAAGGCTGAAATGCTGGCCACCCACAGGTGGGCTGCTGTATTGCAGGACGCAACACAGCAACCGCCAGCCGTGGGTGGCCACCCGCCCACCCAGAACACCATGCACAAGCACCCATATGGTCTCTGATGGTCTAGTGGTACCCCCACCCACCCCGTAGCCACAATCGCAGCGGATTATAATGAAGAATCCTACTCCCTGGTAGTCCAGTGGCACCCCCTCCCACCCCATAGCTGCGAGCGCCGGTAGCACAGTATGAATGAAATCCATGGTAGTCTAGTGGTACCCCACCTCCCTTTCTGGCTCCCCGATTGCCAAAAATAAAATACATTCACATCCCTGGTAGTCCAGTGGCAGCCCCCCACTCCTCCTGTAGCGGCGATCGCCTTGCAAAGAATAATGCCCATGTTCCTGGTGGGCTACTGGAACCCCTCTCCCCATCCTGACCCTCCAATTGCCGGCGCTCTAATGTAAGAATCATCTCTGGTGGTCCAGTGGTTCCCCCCTCCCAGCCCATCTCCTGATCCCCGTTGAAATATAATACTATATCTCCCTGATGGTCCAGTGGTACCCTCCACCCCCTCAACCTAAACAGGACCTCCTGCCCACCCAGCTCCCCCCCCCATCATTGGTGGGCAGCTGCAACCCACCCGCATACCGCCCGGCTGCCCGCCGAATGACAGCTTACAGTATGAGCTGTAAGCCCATTGGTCCACACTGTGAACCAGTGGACTTGCAGGGCATACTGTATTAGACAGTCACAAATATGTGAATGAAGTCCAGTCACATATTTGTGATTGTCTCGTACAGTATGCCCTGCAAGCTCATACTGTAAGCTGTCATTCGCGAGCAGCCAGGCAGTATGCAGGCAGGTTGCAGCTGCCCGCCGGCGACCGGGGAGCTGGTGGGCAGGGGTCCTGTTTTGGTTGGGGGATGGAGGGTACCACTGGACCACCAGTTAGGTATAGTATTATATTTCAACGGGATCAGGGAGTCGGGCTGGGAGGAGGATACCACTGACCACCAGAGATGTGAATGTATTTGATTTTCAGTGATTGGGGAGTCGGAAGGGAGGGGAGGTACCACTAGAGTACCATGGATTTCATTCATATTGTGCTACCAGCGATCACAGCTACAGGGAGGGAGGGGGGTGCCACTAGACTACCAGGGAGTAGGATTCTGCATTATAACCCGCGATCACGGCTCCTGGGAGGGAGGAGGGTGCCACTAGTCTACCAGGGAGTAGGATTCTGCATTATAACCCACAATCACGGCTACGGGGAAGGAGGGGGGTGCCATTAGACTACCAGGGAGTAGGATTCTGCATTATAACCCGCGATCACGGCTCCTGGGAGGGAGGAGGGTGCCACTAGTCTACCAGGGAGTAGGATTCTGCATTATAACCCACGATCACGGCTATGGGGAGGGAGGGGATGCCACCAGACTACCAGGGAGTAGGATTCTGCATTATAACCCACGATCACGGCTACGGGGAGGGAGGGGGGTGCCACTAGACTACCAGGGAGTAGGCTTCTGCATTATAACCCATGATCGTGGCTAAGTGGGGGAAGGGGGGTGCCACTTGACTACCAGGGAGTAGGATTCTTCATTATTACTCACGATCGCGGCTACAGGAAGGGGGGGGGCTGCCCCAGGACCCCCTCTGTCTGCACCACAGGCTGTGCACATGTTGTCGGCCTGCCCTGCTCAACGCATGCAAATAGGGCCATAATGACATGCAAATGGACTCATGTGCACCTTGCATACATTATGGCCCCATTTGCATGTCCAGGTCTGAATATCTGGGTCTTATGCCCAGCGCAACTATGGTTACGCTGGAGCATTCCCAGTCCCACCTGTCTGGGGGGATGTACCGGTGCATTGTATATGCGCCATGCACATTCTGTGCTATATTCAGAGGTGATGCGCCATGGCGCATCTCCTTTGAATATCTCCCTTACTTGCTACAGTGCACCTCAGTTGTGCTGCGCCTTCACTTGCGCCAGTGCCGGGCGCAGTCTGAATATTGGAGCCTATATGTATACCAGTTATGTTTTCAACATTATTGTTCTCTAGTTATGTTATTTTTGTGTTTTACTTTCCCCTGTCATTAGTCTGCTAAATATTGTAGCTAATGCAGCAATTATTTCTCAGAGTCTTTCAAAACGTATCTGACTCTCCCCTAATAACCACACAATTGCTGTTTGTGACATCACGGTCTCTTGTCATGATTAACACTATGGTGTCATAAACAAAGGCACTGTAAGGTTAACGGGGAGAGGCAAATGTTTTCTGTGCAGATTTTTTAGATGGACGACCAAGATGTGCTGTAAATCTTGGAAAGGAACATTGAAAATGATGAAAAAAATGTAATCAGTAGTAAATTGTAACAGCTGAAACATATTAATGAAGGGACATGCTCACATGCAGAGTTGCTCTTTAAATTTTGTGTACTTTGTTGGTTTCAAACATGTTATAAACACGCTATAGCTATATTAGGGAGCGAAAGAAGGGTGAGGGCAGTTAAGCAAGCTGAAGAAGGAGGGGTGATATTTAGAGGGGGTGGTAGAACAGGCTGAACTGCTAAATGATTATTTCAGCACAGTCTTTACTAGGGAAAGGGATGGGCTGCTGCCAAGGGGGGGGCAGTGCAGGAGTCATGGGAGGCACTCAGTGATGGTGACATCCACGTGGGGAGGGTGAGGGAAGCTCCCAAGTCCTTGAGGACGGATGAAGCCCCAGGCCCAGACATCATCCACCCCAGGGTTCTGCAGGAACTGGCAGATGTCCTAGCGGCTCCAATGATGGATCTATTCAGTTCCTCCCTCCAATTAGGATGTGTTCCTCTGAACTGGAGGATGGCACATGTAGTGCCTCTCCACAAGAGCGGACCTTGGGATGATCCAGGGATCTATGGACTGGCCAGCCTGACATCCATTGTGGGGAAAATGATGGGAGCCATCTTAAAAGAATGGATGGTGGAGTTCCTGGAGGCAAATGGTTTTCAAGATGAAAACCAGCATGGGTTTGTCCAGGGGAGATCGTGTCAAACCAGCCTAGTCAAATTCATCGACTGGGTGACAAGATCCCTGGATGGGGGAAAGCCTGTTGATGCCCTGTACCTGGACTTCAGCAAGGCTTTCGATTCAATCCCACATGGAAGGCTGATTTGGAAATTGAGGAACCTGTGGGTGGGAGAAGAATTAGTGAGGTGGGTTGGAAACTGCCTGAACAGGAGACACCAGAGGGTGGTAGTAGGGGTTGTAGCTTCGACTCACAGAGGGGTCATCAGTGGGGTCCCGCAAGGTTCAGTGTTGGGCCCTATCCTTTTCAGTGTGTTCATCACTGACATTGGGGAGGGAGTTAGGAGTAAAATGAGTAAGGGGTAAGGGGCAACAGACTTCTAGAAAAATGTAAAGGGAACTTACAAGCTCAAGTGGGCAAACTGGGTGGGCCACAGGCCCTTATCTGCCGACAGTGTCTATGTATCTATGTATCTAATGAGCCTGTTCTCTGATGATTCTAAATTAAGGGCTGAGGTGGACAGCGAGGGGGGAAGGAGGGCACTCCAGGAAGACCTGGAAAGGCTGGGAAACTGGGCACACATGTGGCAGTTAGGGTTTAATGCACGTGAGTGTAGTGTTCTGCACCTGGGTGCCAAGAACCCTGGGTATAGCTACCATTTGGGGGGAATAAGGCTGACTGTTTCCACAGTGGAAAAGGATCTGGGGGTGAAGATTGACGCCAAACTGAACAACTCAGAGCAGTACAGGAGAGCAGCTGCTAAAGGGAATAAACTGCTTGGGTGTATAGCTAGGGGGATAATGTTCAGGAGCAGGGAGGTTATACTTCCCCTGTACAATTCGCTGATGAGGCCGTACATGGAATATTGTGGGCAGTTCTGGTGTCTCCACTTAAAGAAGGACATTGCACTGCTAGAGAAAGTCCAGAGAAGAGCAACTAGGACAATCAGTGGACTAGAGGACATGTCATACGAGGACAGACTTGGAGAGCTGAACATGTGCTCCCTGGAGGACAGAAGGGATAGGGGAGATATGATTGAGGCCTTCAGATATCTGAAGGGAATCAGTAGGGTAAAAACGGAGGGACTGTTCAACTTGAAGTGGGAGGCGAGTACGAGAGGCCATAGTCTGAAACTGGTAGAGGGACGTTACAGAGGGGAGCTGAGAGGTCATTATTTCATGGAGAGGGTGGTGGCACCCTGGAATACGATTCCAGATGAGGTGATTAAAATGGAATCTGTGGAAGGTTTCAAGAGGAGTTGGGACAGGTACAGGGGCATGGTATGGTATGGGTTGGAGGAAAGGAGAACAGCAGGGGTATTTGGGGAAGGGAGTGTGGGAGTGATGGGTTAAAAAAGGGAGGTAGAGCAGCTACTGTACCTTTTATTTATTTATTTTATTTATTTAGCTTTTGTTGACCGGGTAAGTGCACTAGACAAATCCTGCCTATTTTCAGGCATGACCCGGAGGAGGGGGATACAGATGAATGCCAACTGACTTTGAACCAGATTAAGCTGTAGGTGGTATTTATAGTGAATGAGGGAAATTTGGCCAGGACACCGGGGAAATTCCCCTACTCTTTTCGATAAGTGCCATGGGATCTTTAACATCCACCTGAGCTACCACCAATCCAGGCAGATGGGACCTCGGTTTAACGTCTCATCCGAAAGCCGGCACCTCAGAAGTGCAGCACCCCTCTCATGCTGCACTACAGTGTCAGTACTGGGATATTAACCCAAGTGCCAGATGTGGGAACTGAACCCACAGCCCTCTGATCTCCCGGCCTCAGAGGCGAGTGTGCTACCTACTGAGCCACTGACACTTGCCAGTGAGCTGTGTGGGGGCAGAGGAGATAGACCGTTAGGCCTAATCTGTTAGCAGCTATGTATGTATATATGTATGTGAAACATTAAATGAGTGTTCAAAACACTAATAAAACATAAGACAGTAATTCAAAATAAAGAACAATTTATTACAACATACAGCAGCAGTCACTAGTTGTTTAAGCCTGCATTTATATAGTCATCCTTCTGGCCTAGTACCAGCATGTTTGATATTACTGCATCACAGCCATTTACACACATTGAAGCAGTATATGTTTAGTAGCCCAGGATTGTGCTGCACTCAGGACCAGGGCAGGGTGCAAGTGCAGGGCTGGAGCCATAAAATTAACTACAAAACAAAAGAAGCAAGTTACTTGCACACCAGAACCAGGAGCTCGCAAGCTCCGGTGAAGTTTCAAACACAGTATTTGTGTAGTAGCAAAGTTCTTTATTCAACTGGCTCAGATTATCCAAGTCAGTGACTGGAGTACACAGCCAACTCAGGTAATTTCCATAATGTCAGATGCCCCAGCACTTCGCCACGTAAGGCTTTGTCAGGGGGCGAGTACCTGATTCAAATAGCAAACCTTTATACAAAAAGTATAATGACATCATTCATTATCATGGCCACATGACATATAGACATATGTTTCTAAAATCATTCTATACAAAAAATAAAATATAAAAATATGAGCAACAATAAAAGGAAAACGCCATGATTATGCTTACTGGCTAAAAGTTAATTACTTCACACATTGTCTGAAGTTAATTAAACATTTCAGATATGTTTGTCAAAAACAAAAAATGCCAAACAACATAAACACCTTAAGTAGGAGGCTCATTAGTTGTATTATTACCGTGTTACATTGCAATCACTGAAAGTGGTTTTAAGCATTGTAATTTATAACACTTTTTCACAATTTAAAGATTTACTAGATAAAAAAAATATAAATGAAAAAGGTGATTACGTACAGAATCACAGATGCATGACAGTGTCAGAGTCGGGAGCATATCCACCAATGAAGGGCATGAATAAGCCCACAAATGTGGTATCAGGAATGCCTGTGCCCACCAGCCAGCTCCTACTGTGGAAAGAAAGAGGCAAGACAATTTTAAAGTTAATTCATAAATCAAAAATTCTTATCTAGACCTCGTATAACAATGTGAACTAAGACAGTCATTCACCATATTTTGGAAATAGTCTTTTAAGTAATAGTATAAGCATTCTACCCTGGATCATTGCTAGTATACTGTATATCGCAAAGAAAAAGGAAATATTTCCTAAATATCAATGTAGATACAGTGCGGATCGGCAGTGGAAGGCAGGCAAGGGCATATAAGGAAGGAGAAATTAAATACAGCTAAGCACAAAGATTAATTAATAAGTGTTTAGCACATCTCTACAAAATTAGAGATATGGTTTCAAATCCCAGTCATGATTTAGACCATCTGGAGTAAGAGCATGTAAAGTAAAGATCCAGTAACTTTCCTGTTGTGACAACCTGTTAAGGTGGTCGCCTCCTCTCCTGCCCACTTTCACCTGTTACAACCCATAAATTTTAATGTCTTGGGATCCCTATTGTGGTAATCTAGAAAGTGTGTAGCAACTCGACTGTCCATGTCAGAGTTTTTAATCTCTGACATGTTCTTGGCCTCGTGTTTTTAATGGACGCATTGTTCTGCCCACTTACAGTTTATCACATCCACACCACAAAGCGTATACAACATAAGTGGTGATACATGAGATGAACTAGTTAATGTTTGCAGTTCTCTGACTGGTAGGAGCAACTGTTTTTCCCCTGTTAACAGTATGCACAGACATTACAGTTGCCACATCTATGCATACCATTGGACTTAACTGGTAACCTTGTCATAGTCTGAATTTGACTTTTAATAAACTGTCTTTTAACCAATTCGTCCCGGAGATTTTTTCCTCTTTGGAATGTGACTCTCGGTCTGTTTCCAATGTATTGAGTAAGAAAATTATCACTGTACAAGATGGGCCGGAATTTATTTACCATGTTACCCAGTCTGCCAGAGAAATGATTAAATTCAGTTACAAAATTAATTCTGGCTTCTTGTTCAATGACTTTTGCTTTTGGTCTGAGTAAGTCTTCCTTGTTAAGTGTGCCTGCATGGGCTAGTGCCTGGTCAAGTAGTTCAGAACTATAGCCTCTTGCTAGGAATCGTTCTTTTAGTTCTGATGCCTGAGAGCAAAAAGTCTCACATTCACTACAGTTACATCTTAGTCTAATAAATTGAGAGTACTGGATTGAGTCTTTAAGTTTCTTGGAGTGGGAACTTGTAGCTAGAAGTAGGCTGTTTTTGGCTGTTGGCTTCCTGTAGCCCCTGGACAGAATTTCATTATTTGGCCCTTTTGATAATACTGCATCCAGGAACTCAGTTTTCACAGGGTCACACTTGAAAGTAAAGTGCAAGTTCATTTCATTCAGGTTTAGCCATTGTACAAACTCCACTACTTCTAGTTCACTGCCAGACCAGACACAAAGCATGTTGTCTATATAACGAGACACTTTCTTAGTTCGATCAAGGAAAGGGTTGCAGTCTGCACTGAACAATATTTGTTCCTCCCAGTAGCCGAGGAACAAATTGGCATAAGAGGGGGCCATTGCTGCCCCCAGTGCCGTACCACATTTTTGTAGATAGAATTCAGCATTAAATTCAAAGTAGTTATGGTCCAGTACAAACTGCAATGCCTCCAAATCTAGGTTTGTTAAGCAGGTGTGAGGCTCAAATGCATTTTGTATCCCTAGGAGGGGGTCCAGTTTGGATTGTATTTCCTCCCACAGTGGACTTGACTTGGGGTACTCAGAAAAATATAAGTTTAAGAGTGCCTCTGTGGGACCAACATTTCGTACACATATCGGTGTCCAGTTTGTGCATTTTTAATAGCATTTCTAGTGTGAGACACATATTGTTTAATAGTTTGATGCTGTGCCAGTCTAAGCCCATCAAACTTGATATATTTGTGTAGTGATTTCCAGACCTTGTCTACATTCTCCATGTCCTCCAGCTCAGAGGATTTTGATTGCCAGTAGTCCAGCTGAAGTGCCATATTATCTGTACCAGTGTCTCGGAGCTTCTGGTAAAACAAGGAGACAGCATGCTCTCTGTACAGACAGTTGGTAAGACCACATCTGGAGTACTGTGTACAGTTCTGGAGACCCCATCTCTGCAAAGACATAGACAGGGAGGAGGCTGTCCAGAGGAGGGCAACCAAAATGGTGCAGGGTCTGCATCAGAAGACATATGAAGAAAGACTAAAGGAGCTTAAGATGTATAGTCTCGAGGAAAGGAGGGAGTGGGGGGACATGATAGAAACTTTCAAATACCTCAAGGGAATCAGCAAAGTCCAAGAGGGTAGCATCTTTCAGAAAAAGAGATGTGCAAGAACAAGGGAGCACAATTTGAGGATAGAGGGGGGACGGCTCAGAGGTAATGTTTTGTTTTATTTTATTTTATTTAGTTTTAGTTAACCTGGTAGGTGCACTAGCCAGAAAGACTATTTTCAGGCACGACCCGGGAGAGTACAGAGACAAACTTCAAAGAACAGAAGAAGCCAGAAGGGGAAGGAAGGAAACATATTCAATTCAGTGCTTTAGAGTAACTGGTAATTGCTATTTTTCTTTTAAACTTAGATTGTGGGCTTTTAGTGACACTGTACTTTCTTTGTTGTCTTTACTTATAATTGTTTTTGGGCTGTTGAAAATTTAAAACATAGTGGTGGTGTAATTCTGTGCTGTCTTTAATTGCTGCAAATTTTTGCCCCCCTTCCCCCAACTCTTAATTATATGCCCTGTTAAATCCGATTGACAGGAGCTAAACACAGGGTATAGTAAGGGGTGTGAAGTAGGAGGGGCATAAGGGGGAAGAAGCCCACCCTCAGCACGACAAGTGGTTTGACTCATTTATTGGTTTCTTTTCTTTTTTTTTTTTTTAAGAAAATTATCTGAGGATCAGTGGCAGGATTTTTAGGACAGTAAATTAATAAAAAGGAAACTAGGAGAGCTTCAGTAGCAGACAAGTAGTGAAATTGCAGTATAATGTGGGGAGTGGTGCAATGCAGTGGCTGTGGGGCAGCCATATTCAGGCAGACCTTCTGGACACTGAGGTGCTGCCCTATCTGCAGGCATCTCTCTGGACTGCGGGATGAGGTAGCCAGACTCCGAGTGGAAGTAAACTGGGTCAGGAGTACCATCACCCCTATCCAGAGACCACCCAGTCCAATGCAACTGCCTCAAAGGATGCCGAGAACGAGGAGCACTTGGATGACAGTGGGCTCAGGGAGGGTTAGAGCGGTCAGGCAGAGGCACATCCCAGATCCTATTCTGCTCAAGAACTCATATGCCACACTGGCAAATGAGGACAACCAAATAGAGGTACCCAGAGAAGTGGAATGAAAGGATGTGGAGGTTAGCCAAGGAGGTGACCTCAGCGGGGAAAGCAGTGGACCCCAGAGGAGGAGGAAGCAAATCCTGGTGGGGGACTCCATCATAAGAGGGATCCAGCTAGGAACACAGGAGGGGAAGGACAGGGAGGTGAGGTGCCTACCAGGTGCCACAGCATGGAGGGATGGAAGGAAGATCCTGGGGATCACTGGGAAGGCAAGAGCAGGAGGTGAGCGGATGTCATTATCCACCTAGGTACTAATGACCTGGCAAATGGGGAGCCAAAGGAAGTTCAGGAAGAGTTTAGGAAGTGGAGAGGGTCTCAAGCAAGTAGCTACTTCTGTCACTTTCTCAAGTACTACTCACGAGAGGCAAGGGAGAGCATGGAGTGCATGCAAGAGACTTTAACTCATGGTTGAAGAACTGGTGCTGTGAGAAAGGTTTGGATTCATTGGTGACTGGGGACCCACCTGGAGGATGGAGTTTGTTCAAGCCCGGCCTGCATCCATCCTGGAGGAATCAAGCACTCAATGATAAGTTTAAATACTACATTGACAAGCATTTAAACTGCAAAGGGTGGCAGGCCAGCAAGGAGGGTACCTACTTGCTCACCCCCACAGCTAGCAGTGGAACCAGTGAACCAGAGGAGTGGCTATCTCTGCAAAGCAGTGTGCAAAAGATGGAGATTAGTGCCCAAGAGGTGGATAGGCAGAAAGGGGCAAAATTCAGCAGAAGGGCAGACAGCAAGGAGAACCAGGGATAAAGGACAACCAAGGAAGGGGCTGGAGTAGAACAGTGAAACAGTCTAGGGAGGTCAAATCATGAAAGCCATGTGTGCAAATGCCAGGAGCCTTAGCAACAAGATGGAAGATCTGAGGCTGTCATGGTGCAGTCAGACCTGGACATTGTGGCCATCACTGAAACCTGGTGTAATGATAACCACGACTGGGAGATGGCCATACCTGGCTACAACATATTCAGAAGAGACAGAGCAGGCAGAAAGGGAGGAGGAGTGGCACTGTATGTGAAAATGACATAAGGGCCACAGAGATCCAGGAGGAACAAAATGGGGGAGAGGTACTGTGGATTAAGCTGGAAAGGAAAATGGGAACAGCCATCCGCACAGGTGTGGTCTATAGACCACCAGCCCAGGAGGAAGAAACAGATAGGGGCTGATGCTAGCCATCCAATGGATGGCAGACAAGAGTGAGGTAGTACTGGTTGGAGACTTCAATATTCCAGGCGTGGACTGGAGCATCCCAGCAGCAGCATCAACTAGAAGCAGATTTATCCTGGACTCCTTCAGGGTGCCTTCCTCAAGCAGCTGGTCATGGAACCAACTTGGCAGAAGGCAATACTGGAACTTGTGCTCACAAACAGGGACAGTGTGATGGGGGTAACAGTGGGGAAGCACCTGGGGAACAGTGACCACCAGTCATTGTGGTTTGAAATCACAAAAAGAGCAGAACCAAACCACACAAAAACACGTATCCTGGATTTTAGAGGGGCAGACTTTGGAAAAATGGGGAGATACTTGAAGGGGCATTAAGGGGAATGGGACAGGAATCGGGTTGAGGAACAGTGGGCAGTATTTAAAATGGGGATTACAAGAACAACAGAATTATGCATTAAGCAGGTTAGCAAAGGAAAAGGAAGAAGAGACCATTATGGTTTTCCAAAGAGGTAGCAAAGAAAGTGAAAGCCAAAAAGATTGCATTCAGGCAATACAAAAGACACAGGCAGAAGGGGATAGGAGGCGTACCAGGAGAAGCAAAGGGAGGCAGGGAGGTCAGTAAAGGAAGCCAAAGCTCAGACAGAAGAACACATTGCAAAATCAGAGGGTAGAGGGACAAAACCTTTACAGGTACATAAGTGAAAAAAGAAAGACAAAGGAGGATAGTGAGACTGAAGGGGAGGATGGGGGCAGCGTGGAGGATGACAACAGTAAAGCTAACATATTGAACAGGTATTTCTGCTCAGTCTTTACTGAGGAAGAGGAGGGTAATGGGTCTGAAGAGAGTACAAGGGGTGAGAATGGTGCAGAAATGGACACAAGTCCCTTTACACAAGAAAGAGTCCTGAAGGAACTGGAAGTAATAAGAGTTGATAAAGCAATGGGGCCAGATGGGGTGCACCCCAGGGTCCTTAAAGAACTAAGAGAGGTGGTGGCTGAACCTCTGGCTATCCTGTTTAGCCGATCACTGGAAACAGGGAGGTACCCAAAGACTGGAGGACTACAGATGTAGTCCCTTATACAAAAAGGGAACAAAGAGGAAGCAGGGAACTACAGACAGTCAGCCTCACCTTGGTAGTGGGAAGATCATGGAAGCACTACTGAAGGAGAGATTGGTGGAACATCTGGTTGTCAATGGACTACAGGACCCAAGGAGCATGGTTTCACCAGGGGAGGTCATCAGACCAACCTTGTTGAATTTTTGACTGGGTGACTAGAGGGTGTATCAGGGAGAGTAGTGGACATGGCCTATCTGGACTTCAGCAAGGCCTTTGACACTGTGCCACATAGAAGACTATTACACAAACTGGGGAATATGGGTGTGGGCAGGACAGTAGTGTGGTGGGTAGGTAACTGGCTGGGTGGCAGGACACAGAGGGTGGTGGTAAATGGCTGTCACTCCACAGAGGGAAGAGTGACCAGTGGGGTACCACAGGGATCAGTGCTGGGACCGGTCCCTATTCAACATCTTCATCAGTGACATTGCACAGGACCCAGAAGGCAGAATTTCACTGTTGCTGATGACACAAAGCTCTGTAACAGAGAGACACACCAGAGGGTGTAGACAGAATGAGAAGGACCTACAGAAACTTGAAGAATGGTCAGGGGTTTGGCAGTTGAAATTCAATGCAAAGAAGTGCAAGATAATGCATATGGGGCACAAAACCCTGGCACAATATATCAGTTGGGGGTGAGGATATAGCATGCACCAAGCAGGAAAGGGATCTTGGGGTTATCATCTCTGATGACCCTCAAGGCAGGGAAAAAGTGTGACAAGGCAGCAGGTAAAGCAAATAGGATGCTGGGATGTATAGGCAGGGCAGGGCATCACCAGCAGGAAAAGGAGGTCATAATTCCACCATACAAGACACTAGTGAGGCCCCACCTGGAGTACAGTGTACAGTTCTGGAGACCATACCTCGGTAAGGACATAGACAGGGTAGAGAAGGTTCAGAGGAGGGCAACAAAGATGGTGCATGGATTGCATCACAAGTCCTATGAAGACAGGTTGAAGGAACTGAACATGTACTCCCTGGAGGAGAGGAGGGAGAGGGGATATGATAGAGACATACAAGTATCTCACAGGGAGGAACAGGGTGCAGGAATACACTATTTTTAAGCGAAAAAGATGTTCCAGGACTAGAGGGCATGGGATGAAGTTGGAGGAGAGGACGATTCAGAGGAAACATGAGGAAGAATTTCTTCACAGAGACAGGTGGTAGACAAGTGGAACACCCTGCCAGAGGAAGTGGTGGGGCTGAGACAATCTTAGGATTTAAGAATGCATGGGATAGACATAAAGGAATTCTGGAGGTCAGGGTTAAGGGGCAACAGACTTCTAGGAAAACATAAACTGAATTTACAAGCTCAAATGGGCAGACTGGGTGGGCCATAGGCCCTTATCTGCCGACACTGTCTATGTATCTATGTATCTGTGATACATAGTGCAAGGTACAGGAACATTATGATACATAGTGCAAGGTACAGGAGCATCATGATACGTAGTGCAAGGTACAGGAACATCATGCTACGTAGTGCAAGGTACAGGAACATCATGCTACGTAGTGCAAGGTACAGGAACATCATGCTACGTAGTGCAAGGTACAGGAACATCATGATACATAGTGCAAGGTACAGGAACATCATGATACGTAGTGCAAGGTACAGGAACATCATGATCGTTAGTGCAAGGTACAGGAACATCATGCTACGTAGTGCAAGGTACAGGAACATCATGCTATGTAGTGCAAGGTACAGGAACATCATGATACGTAGTGCAAGGTACAGGAACATCATGATACGTAGTGCAAGGTACAGGAACATCATGATATGTAGTGCAAGGTACAGGAACATCATGATACCTAGTGCAAGGTACAGGAACATCATGATAACTAGTGCAAGGTACAGGAACATTATGATACATAGTACAAGTTACATAACAGCAGCAACGTGACAAAGAAATTGAGGTAGTTAGACCAAAATAAGCATTTAAGTTAACATAAGACCAGATACAGTTAGGTCAGAATAGGAAATTGAGGTAGTAAGACCAAAGTACAGCATTAATATTTACACAGGACAATACAGTAAGGTCAAATTATGCTACCAGGCAACTGTGCAAGTAAATAAGGGAATAAGGTGCTATGAGAGCGATAACCACCAAGCAAAGATAGATAAAGGGAAGAGCTTGGGAGAAAGGTGGAGAAGGATGAATAGGATAACCTGGAAGGGAGAGAATGAAGTGGGGGAATGAAATGAGAGAAATGAGGAAGTGAAAGTTGAGAGGAAGTATTTCTTCACAGAGAGGGTTGTAGATGCATGGCACAGCCTTCCTGAGGAGGTCATAGAGTCAAAAACAGTGGGAGAATTCAAGAATGCATGGGACTGACATAAGGCAATTCTAGCGGGGGGTAGGAGGAAGTAGGCTGTTGGTTAACTAGGATCTGCAGCTTATCTGTTAGGTAGGGAAATGGGCAGACTAGGTGGGTCAAGCAGTCCTTATCTGCGTCAGATTCTATGTTTCTATGTTTCATGCCATTGATCTAAACAAAGGCTGAGCTCTGCCTATTTGTGTCTATTGTTGCAAACAAACCAATGCTCCACAGACTTGAAAACTGTGCCCAGTCAGAAACCAAAGCAAAAAACCAAAAGACTGGTACCAGTGTGAGCTGCAAAATTTAGTACATTTAGTTACACAAAGGCATATCAAAATAACAGTACCACAGAGTGTACTCACAAACAGTCAGAGCAAGCAGCAGCATGGGAGAAAAAGGGCCCCTAACCGGTTTTGCCCTCCTCTGACGAAGCCTTAGGTTGAAACCAGTTAGGGGGCCTTTTTCTCCCATGCTGCTGCTTGTTCTGACTGTGAGTACACTCTGTGTTACATTGTTGTTTTGATATGCCTTCATGTAAATAAATGTACTGAATTTTGCAGCGCACACTGGTGCCAGTCTTTTTGTTTTTTTTCCATTTCTGTCTGCATTATTGGCCAAGGACGTCTCATCAGCCTTTGGCAGAGTAGGTGCTGCAGTCTGAGGGATGCACAAACACTGCAAGCTACACAACTACGTGGTGCTGCTGTACTACTGGCAAGTAGCTAGTGTTGTCGAGGCATAGGTCAGGAAGCATTGGCAAAATAAGAGAAGTTGTAAAATTCACAAGTACTATTTTATTATTATCAATAACAATAAAATAAAAAATAAAATTGTGCAGGATAGCTCTCGATACAGGCAGTTAAAACAAACAGAAGTCCTTCATCTGAAAGTCTTTAAACTCTCCAGATTTGTCTATCTCTAGACAAAACATTGCTCTCTTTATAAGATGTTTTCCCTGGCAATTAAATTCTTCATCCTGTTCTTGTAAATTACACCACCTGTGTTCTACAAAATGCATTAGGACGTTGTCAGTTTTTCTCCGGTGAGCAGCCTGAAGAGTACATTAGTCTTCTTAACAGAGGCAACTAAATAAGTCACCCTGTTCCAGGGTGGATTTCCTGCTGAAAATTCTGCAGACAAGTTTGTGGAGGTCAAAATACAGATCGAGGTTAACCCCGTGTTCCAGATAAAGTCACATAGTTTTCTGTAAAACCAAGAGATCTCACTTTCACATACAGATTCACATTATTTTAACCACAGAGAAGAAAGAAAGGGAACAGCAAGTGAAGGAAGGGAAAAAATATGGGAAAATTGTGGGACCATCAGAGTGGCCAATTCCTTGTTGCCACAAGGAAAATTTGATTGTGCAGTCAGATAGGCAAGAGACAGACAAGTGACAGAATAGGAGAGGATAGAGTAGATCTTTGATTGTAATTCTCTCTGCCTAACAAATGGGACACTATTTTATCCCAATCCTGTCATAGCTTACAATGAGCACAAAAGGCACAGCGCAAACAAGAATAAAAAAAAAAAAACTTTATTTGAATCACAAAGACTTCACGTTCCCCAGTGCTTCAAGTCCCTCTGACTCTTCATCAGGGGGCTGCAGTTGGAAGAACTGGAATATTTGGTGTGAAGCAAAGCATTTCTGTTTCTAAAAGTGTCAGAAGTGATCTGCATTCCCAAGAGGGCCAGCTTAAAAAGAATGGCACATGCAAGGAGGCATTTTCCTTCCCATAGTAAACTCTGGGTTATGCCTGATGGGTTGCTGTAAGCTGAAAATTGGTTTTGTGCATAGGAAGTCATGAAGTTGCCAACAAACCTGTATAGAAATAGCTATAGGAGTATTTCTCAGAGGGGCATCTTGTTAAGGTTACAGCTCGTCAGGGCTCTGATGTTCATGTTATAATGGTTACACCGGTACATCTCCATTGTTGTATGAGTGGGCACAGTTTTTAGGTCTTCTTTATCTGGTGACTTCTTCCTCCACCACAAAACAAATTGCATGCATAACTTTCCAAATAGTAAAGAAAAAAATCTGGGAGCTGTAAACCACCTCTGAGTGTTGGCTTTGCATATGCCCTACATGGGCGTTTACCATTCCAAAGAAAGGATGAGAAGGTAGATCTGAGAGTGGTGAACCAGCTTTTAGGCAGAAAAAGACCCGTCAAGCATATGGGATAGAGTATGCAGGACAGCACATTCATTTTAATGATGTTTATTCTAGCCCACAAGGTCAGTGGGAGCTCTACCCACCTCTTTAGGTCTCCTTTAATGTATGCCATCAGCTTAAATAAATATGTTTTGCTCAAGTATGAAACCCTTGTTTCTACTTATGTCAATCCCCAGATATGTAAGCAAAGTGGGCACCCAGGTTTCTCCACAGCACATCACCTTTGCCTTGTTTGTGACTATACAATGGGGTCCTAGAATCATGCATTCTAATTTGATGACTGGCACCTTTTACCTTGGTAAATCCTGGCATAACCCATGGGAAAAAGTGCCAGTCAGCCTCATCTGGACCCCCTTCTTTTTTAAATCACTCCAGCCCCCAGTATCAAAGGTGAAACCCGACACATTGGATCACCGGTAACTCGCATCGGGAAACCTGAAAATCAAAAATACACTGTGGTTTTGTAGACTCCCGAAACAACTCGCTGGAAAAAAAAAAGTATCAAAATTAAAAGTACTTTTACTCATGGCTGTTGCTCCCACCGGCCTCCATTCTAATGATGATTCCTCCTTGGACAGTCACTCCCTCTACCCTCCTGTGCGAGCGCTCCATCCTATAACAGATTTTCAAGCAGGTGCTCCACAGTAAATGATCCCAACTGCACACAATATCCTTACATTACTTTTTGCACACTCCACTCTCCCAGTTACTGAAAAAAAAAAAGCCAAATGAGAGCATTATTACCTATCACCTTGTCTCCACCAGAAAACCACCGTAACCCTGTAAATGGACCCTGAAGGCAGCCGGTTATCCAAGTAACTACGTAAAATCGCACCATTCTCTCTTGATTAAAAATAAATAAAAAATTATATATATATATATATATATATATACACAGTATATATATACACATACATACACACGTCTGCAAAGGAGGCAGTGAGAGCTGTGGAGTTGAGAGGGGTGAGAAGAACAAGAATTAAATCCAAAAAAGCTAGCCTCGGGGGGGAGCAACTGTCACGCTAAATGCTGTCTGAATAAAAAGAAACATAATTGTAGGCTGTGTCTTACAATAAAGTTATCACTAACACAGTTGCGGAGTAGGGATGGGGTTAGAGGTGAATCAGAAAAAAAAATTGCATGTTCATGGGGAGAGGGACATTATTCTACCTAGCAATGGGGAACTGTGTTTTCTAGTGCAAGAATAACTTAAAAAAATATTAAAAATGGAGAAAAAACTAAATTTTTCTTTAATGTTTTGTGACAAAAAGTGATGGGTGACATTGTATAATCACAATACACCACTCCAGGATGTGGGTTATGCAGGGATTTACACACAGCTGACCTGATTTGACCACTCAGCCTGTGGCTTCATGGCCAAACCATGCCAGCCATGGGTAAATCCCAGCATAACTCACACCCTGTTGTGGTTTATTGCATAATTGTACTGTATTAAAAATCATGACAACTGTTTTAGAGCTGTCCAGTTTATATCCTGATATGCTGCCAAAGAGAGTATTTTTGAAAACAGCTGATAGTTGTCGTTGAGACACAGGTCAGGAAGCATAGGAAAAATCAGGAACAGTTGTAGAATTCACAAAAAATGTTTTAGTACTAACAGTAACATAAAATAAAGTTGTTCAGTATAACAATTTACAAAGGCAGAATGAACAGAAGATCCATCTGAGTTTTCCTTCAATCTCTGTGTGTGCCTCAAAACATTGCAGCTCTCTCTCTTATAAGTCATTGAAACCCTCCTTCTTAAAAAGCATCCTGTTTTTTTCTAAAATGTTCTTATATGTTTCAAGCAGATGCAGCAAGGACCCAATGTCCCAGAACTGAGGCCCTTTTCAACAGCTTCTGCAGAAGGCTTAAAAATTGCATTTCGGGTTAACCCCTTGAGTTCCCAATAGCTTTTTGCAATAATCTCAAACTGTAATTATATACATTTCAACAGTAACACTATATAATTTCTGAACAAAGGGATCCCAATATCAGTTACATTTCCACATAATGATTTGTATATATTTTTATACTAGCAGATATGCAGTTGAGGAAAAGACAGAAACAGCAAGGGAAGACTGAGAGATAGCGAGAGGCAAAGAATTGCGAGACTGTTGGGGTGGTCAAATTCTAGGTCTCATGAAAAAATTTGGTTGCGCAACCAGACAGACCAGCAACGGAAAAGGAAAGAACAGAACAGATCCCTGCATTCAAACTCTCCATATCAACTGGGACAGGGTCCTATTCAACCCTGTCACGTGTACACCCCTCCTTACGAGGGAACCTGTTTTATCAGGTTTCCAAAACTTTCTGTTAATTCTGTAGTCTGCCTTTGTAAATAGTTATACTGAACAAGTTTATTTTTTTATGTTACTGCTAATACTAATAAACACTTTTTGTGAATTCTACAATTGCTCCTGGTTTTTCCTATGCTTCCTGACCTGTGCCTTGATGACAGATGTTGTCAGCCTAAGTGGGATTTATGCCATGCTTACTCTAAGCCAGGAGTTTTGTGCATGGATACTAGACCTAGTACCAGGGAAGCATAGAGAAAGGTATGGATTCTGCTGCAGCAAGCCCAGGAGTGGTGACCAGGAAAATGGCAGCCAAACTAGCAGAGACAGAAGTCCAAGCTGAGACTGTACAGCTAGCACCAGTTATGGAAAAAAAACAGGCAGCGACAGAACCTGAAAGCCTGACTGTCTTTTTCAAATGGTGGGCTATACAACAAACAGAGATGGAGAAACAGAGGCGAGAAGCGATCCAGTGACAGAAGCAGCAGAGGAGAGAAGAGAAGCAGCAGATGAGAGAAGAGATGCAGCAACAGGAGCAGCAATGGCTGGATGCTTTGCAAGCTATCAAAGACAGAGGATCTGGCACAGATCCAGATGAGCAACAAAAAACAAGCAACTTAAAAGCCATTAAACTTCAAAGTTGTGTCCCTCAGATGATATCGAGGCATACCTGACAACTTTTGAAAGAGTTGCCACAGCCTGCCAATGGCCAAAGCAGCAATGGACAGACTGGTACCCTACCTGACAGGGAAAGCCCAACTTGCCTACAGCAATATGGACACTGCACAGTCAGAAAACTATGACCTGGTGAAAAATGAAATCCTGAAAAGGTGTGACATCTCAAGAGACACCTGCAAGCAGAGATTTCGATCTCTGAAGTACAATTCAGTTGACTATCCTCAAGAAGCCTTCACCCGACTCAGAGAACTCCTGATAAAATGGCTCCAACTAGAGGGCAAAACAATCCCACAGATCATCGACACATTTGCAATGGAGCAATTCATCAACATCCTGCCTGCAGATGTGCAGCTTTGGGTAAAGGAATACTGACCAGAGAGTGGGAAAAAGGCTTTCTTTGGATGAGGACTACCAAATGGCCAGACAGACACCACAGCAGCGAGGTAACAGCCAAGAACCGGTAAGACACTCTTTTTCCCATTTAAATTCCAAGTCTGATAAGAACTCTGGTGGGGGTAACAAATCTGTGCCCAAAGACGTTATCTGCTATAACTATAATAAGCCAGGTCATATTGCAAGAAATTACTGTAAGAAGAGAGACACTGGAGTAGATTTGTCCTTGGCAAATTGGAGCAAGTACTTAACAGATGTGAAGGTGGGGGATAAGACTGTAAAGGGACTCATTGATTCAGGAAGTAGACAAAATCTAGTGCATGTTGAGGTGCTGCAAAAACAAATGTATGAGTTTAAACTTTACTGTTTGCTGTACTGTTCTAGAAAAAGGATACTGCACATGTACTTAATTTGTGAAAGTTAGAAACTAACACTAGTAGAGAATTAACAGAAAGTTTTGGAAACCTGTTAAAATAGGTTCCCTCGTAAGGAGGGTGGTACACGTGACAGGGTTGAATAGGACCCTGTCCCAGTTGATATGGAGAGTTTGAATGCAGGGATCTGTTCTGTTGTTTCCTTTCCTGTCGCTTGTCTGTCTGGTTGTGCAACCAAATTTTTTCATGAGACCTAGGATTTGATCACCCCAACAATCTTGCAATTCTTTGCCTCTCGCTATCTCTCAGTCTTCCCTTGCTGTTTCTGTCTTTTCCTCAACTGCATATCTGCTAGTATAAAAATATATACAAATCATTATGTGGAAATGTAACTGATATTGGGATCCCTTTGTTCAGAAATTATATAGTGTTACTGTTGAAATTTATATAATTACAGTTTGAGATTATTGCAAAAAGCTATTGGGAACTCAAGGGGTTAATCCCAATATCAGTTACATTTCCACATAATTTGCATATATTTTTTGACCAGCAGATATGCAAGGGAGAAAGACAGAAACAGCAAGGGAAGACTGAGAGATAGCGAGAGGCAAAGAATTGTGAGACTGTCGGGGTGATCAAATCCTGGGTCTCACTAAAAATTTGGTTGCGCAACCAGACAGACAAGAGACAGGAAAGGAAAGAACAGAACAGATTCCTGCATTCAAATGCTCCATAACAACTGGGACAGGGTCCTATTCAACCCTTTCACAGTAGTGAGAACTCAGGATGTTCCAGATGGAGCATGACATCATCTGTACAAATTGATACAACATATTTGCTGTTCCCAATTGTAACCCCTGTTATTCCATTATCTAACAGGATGGCATGTGTGAGTGGTTCCATATATAAGTTAAAAAGCAGGGGGGAGAAGGGGCATCCCTGCCTTCTCCCCTTACTCAGTTCAAACAACTTAGATTTAAGGCCATTACAGCAAACCCTGGCAGAGGGGTGCGAGTATAAAAACTTGACCCAGTCAGTGAAGTCCCCGTGGAAACCAAATTCCTCTAGAGTGGCAAACAAGTATTCCCATGCCAGTCTATCAATGCTTTTTGTGCATCTTGTGACATCAGGATAACAGGGGTCCTGGAATCCCCTGATGCAGAAATGATATAACTAAGCATTCTCAAGTGATCCCTCAAGAACCTGCCCTGCAGGAACCCTACCTGCTTGGTGCCTATTAGTGTCTGCCACACTGCACTGATTCTTGCCACCATGATTTTGGCCAGGATTTTAACATCTAGGTTCAGCAATCATAGGGTCTATAACTGCTGATTAACACTTGGTCTCTGCCTGGTTTGGGGATCAAAATGATTAATACCTCCTGTAGACTAGAGTCCAGATGCTTCTCCTGGAAGGCCTGTATTGTACAATTCCACCAAATATAGTGCTACCTCTTCTTCCCTTAGTGTTTTATACACATCTGAAGTGAAACCATCTGGACCTGGGGCCTTGTCTAACTTTAACTACTTGATGGCCTCTTTCACTTCCCCCAGTGTTCCTGGATTTCCTAATGCTTCATTCTTGGCTACTGTGATTTTTGGGAGATGTGTTGCTTTCAGGAAATTCAGGATGTTGCTGTTGCTCCTACAGGATTCTGCCATATAAGGGTCCTCATAGAATTCCCCAAAGCACTTAACAGTTTCTCTTGAGTTTGTTATTAGATGGTCCCCCTGTGTCCTTCTCAGAGCTGGAATTATCCCGAGGACTTCATTCTGTTGGAGCTGGAGCACCGTTTTCCCGCTTTTTCACTCTGATCAATTTAAAGGAAAAGGAAAGTCAAAATTTAATGAAAAAATATGTTGTGCAGAGTGTTTTGTGATTTGTAGATGTACTCCTAGTAAGTCCTTCACTTTGTTTGCTGAAAGTTTTTTTTTTCTAAATTTGATTGCTGGTTTTATGGCCCCTGGGATCTCTGTGTTAGCATTTTTTATAGCTCTTCTTGTTCCTACAGTGCCTCCTGCCCCATGTGACCGTGATGTGTTCAGGACTGTTAATTCAACCAGACCTTTTTTCCCTCAAGTTTACTGCAGTACAGCTGATATGTTAATTAACTCTTCTTGTCCGGGAAGCTCTAATGAAGGCTACATTTACAGATGGCAAATGCCTGAGGAATAATTGAGTGGGATACTCTGTAAGGAAATAGCTACAGTCTTCACTAATTATAGCATTTGTGACCTTAGGTGGTTTGTTTGCCTTTTTAATGGTTGTGTAGTTTGATGAAATGCGAAGTTAAAACAAAACATTTACTTCTGTTGGCTAGACCTAGATATATACCAGGAAAACAGAACATTTGGATTATTTGTTTGAAGTCAGGGTATCAGGATCCTAACAGTAGATTGTTGCTGCAGCAGTTACTATTCTCTGAATCAATGGTCCTGGACACATTACTGTCACGTGGAACTGGAGGAATTGTAGGAACAAGAGCCACGCAAATACTAACATGGAGATCCTCAGGGGCCATAAAACCAGCAACCAAATTCATTAAAATGCTTATCAGGGGGGCGCTGCTGAGCAGCCTAGATGGAAGCAGCTCAAAACTCGAGCGCCTGAAGGAAACTATTATTTCAAGCTTTTAATTAATAAATACTCGCAAGTTTTGTAACTACAGGTGGTCAGACACATTCAAGGACCTTGTAGACTGTAAAGATGGGGAAATCCAAAGAAAATAATTCCTCCTCGACTGACTTTTTCACCCCGAGGTGAGCGACCCGCGATGAGCAACCTGTGCATAGTGTCGCGACCTTAAACCACACTGAACCAGCTGCCAGAGAGGCCTCACTTGCAGAAATTCATGCCGCGCTGTAGAAATTGGTAAATTCAGTCCAAGAACTCGATGAAAAATTTGATTCACTTACCCCCAAGGTATCGGCCCTTGAAACTCGCATAGTCCGTTGAGAGACCATGGTGCAACGATCAGAGTCCTCAGTATTTAAAACCACAGAGGCTACCACTAAACTAATTAAGGAGAACATGCAACTGCGCCAATGTTTGGAGAACATTAAATGAGCCAGGGGAATGATCTCGGGTAGTGGGCCTACAAGCGTGAAGGAGAAGATGCTTGTTGTTTGCCAGGACATTTTTGCTAGCTCTCCTGAGCCTCTCAGAGGAGGATCCTCCATTTTCTCTGGAAAGAGCATATAGATTTACGCCCTGATGGGCCACACTGGACCCTACAACCCCTCGGACACTCATGCTGATTTGCACTGGCGTAGGGGATCATGACCGCGTGCTTACTATAGCCCGAAGACAGAGATCATTGAGATATGGGGAAGCTGCGATTATGTTGTTCCCGGACCTGTCCTATAGTGCTTGGCAATGGAGGAGAGCCTTTGATGGCCTGAGGAGTCGTCTCAGAAAACATAAGATGCAACACCAGTTACGCAGGCAAAGCTGTGAGTGGTCTGGAATGGGCAGCAATTCTTATTTAATGATGCAAAAGATGCAGAGAAGCTCATCACCCGAATAGAACAGGAGCTGGAGGATTGAGAAGAAGGGGATAATTCATCAGAAGAGGACTGATCTACAAACTGACTGTGGGCTAAAACAGTAAGAGAGCCAAGGCCTTGTATGCTTGTTACTGACTAGGCCTGTGGTGTTAAATTGTGTTACCTATTACAAGCTATATTATTTGCCTCATTGAGTGGGAGGTTTGGGAATGGGACCTTTCAGATCAAGTTAAATGTTTTCCTGGACTTACTTTAAGTCCTTAGTTCTCTTTTTGGTCTCTTGATGCCTAATCTCCATGCCATTCTATTAAAATAATTATGTATAACTTGGCAGGTAGTATGGGGTTGTTCTCTACTGTTGGTTAAATGTTTTATTAATCTTAGGGTAAATATTCTTACATATCGTGCCATAAGTTTTTGTAACCTGAACGTGTTTGTTAACATCGATAGTAGACATGTGTGGGTATATTGTTGGTGGATTCCTTCTGGGAGTTGGGGGATTGTATTTATATTATGTATAAACTTGCAAATAACAGGGGACTTGCTATGACTGAGAGGTCGCTATGTTAAAAGGGACTCGACTATAGCCTATTTACTAAGAATGATTCCTCTGGACTCTTCCATGGCTGCATGCATATGGACAATTTATTCTGGACTCACATTTCTGTTTTATTGCACTTTGCCCCATGGCGTACCAAATAAGGGGGTGTCCTACCTTGATCCTTTGTAAGAGGAGAAATGTTCTGTATACTTTGTTAACCACCTGTGTATAATTGATCTGTGAGTTTAGCTTACAAAATCAATAAAGATATAATACAAAAAAAAACGCTTTTCAGCAAATAAAGGGAAGAACTTAATAGGAGTACACCTACAAATCAAAACACTCTGCACAACATACTTTTTAGTAAATGTTGCCTTTACTTCCCCTTTAAGCTTAAGTTTGAAAATTGTTCTCTCTCTGCACCTTCCCTCAGTAATTCTGCTTATTTCTTCTGTTCACTTCAAGGCTATACCAGTCTGCTTCTGTAGAAGAGGCTTTTATGTTTTTTCTTCTTCCCCAATCTCCCTCAGTAGTTTAGCGCTTTCCTGCATCCTGTTACAGTTTCGTGTAGCTGCAATCCTAATCAACTCTTCCCTTATTGTACATTTGTAAGCATTCCATATCTTATTAAAGGCAGGGACAGCGCCTTTGTTTATCTGAAAGAAGGAGTCTGTGAGTCCCTTAGCTCATTGCCTCCACAGGAGCTCTCTGAAGTTGCAGCACTTGTCTCCTGTATACTGTTAACAGCGAATCCTGGGCCTTTCTAAGCAAAATCAAGCCATAATTGGCATGCCACAAACAAATGCTAATAGCACAAATACCGTAAGTGCTAGACACAAAGTATGAGTGGCAAACTTGTTCAGCATAAAATTACCTTTCCAACGGTGGTATGCAAGTAATAATAGGTAATTTGGTCTTTTTTTCTATGCTGGTCGAAATAGCAAAAAAAAATCCACTAAAAAATGCACCATAAGCCTTTTTTGTTGGGAAATATGTAACATATCGACACCAAATTAAGCATCCAGACATTAGATGTAGTTTTAATAATTTGTTTGTAAAAAAAAAAAATTTTAGTCAAGAACCGTTGGTGAGGTTTGAGGGATGAATCTGAACCATACACACCATACCATAAACAAATGCATATAACTCCTAAAGTATACATGATACACACAATGTGTCAGCGGCAAAGTTGTTCTGCACAAAATTGCCTTTCCAACGGTGCTATGCAATCAATTGTGCTCAGTTCAGTTTTTGTTTTATACTGGCTGAGATACCCAGAATGTGTGTTTTCTTCAAAGTGCTTAGATGGTTCTTGATGGACAAAATGTCTGCCATACACACCATGTCATAAACAAATGTGAATAACTCCTAAAGTGAACATGATACGCACAAAGTGTCAGTGGCAAAGTTGTTCAACACAACATTACCTTTCTAATGGTGCTATGCAGTCAATTCTAATCAATTCTGGCTGGCAAGTAATATTAAAACATGTGAGTGATGTCTCCAGATGTTACTAGGGCACATAGGAAGTTTGTAGGTAGGCAAGGCAAGGCAAGGCAAATTTTATTTATATATTTATTAGCTTTTGGTAACCAAGTAAGTGTGTTAAGCAAAAAAACTGCCTATTTTCAAGCATGACCCGGGAGTGTACAACAGTGAGGGGAAACAATATAACTAGGATAAGACAGGTATATACCCTGAAACACTGGACCACCACGCAGGGCAGTCAGACAGGGGTACAGAGAAAACAACCAAAGTAGGAGGAGGTAATACTAATCCATCAAGGTAAATTTTACAGGAGCTTGGTATGACTACTTAGCAGTATATGAATTACACAGGAACTCAGAATGACTACTTAGCAAGGGTTTGACATGGAGTGAGCAGAAGGGACCAGAGAGGGCAATTTAGGGGCACTTACAGATACCAGAAGAGATCAAGTAAGAAAAGAGTGCTTTTTCGAAAGAGTTGCGAGATGAGGAATGCGTTATAACAGTGGGAAGGGAGTTCCAAAATTTGGGAGCAAGACGAGAGAAAGCACCCTTCCCCATTTTAGTAGAACAAGGAGGAACAACGAGCAGGGGGGAAGTTGAAGACCTTAAATAATGAGCTTGGGTAACTGGTTTGAGCATAGCCGCAAGCACGCCAGGATGTGGTGGGCGGGATAAAGAGTCAATAAGGTTACCCAGAGTGTAGGAGCATGTACCCTCGGGAGACAGCCAGTTCATTGTAGAGTAGAGAAGGCAGTGATGGGTGAGACGGGGAGCCGACAGGGCAAATCTGCAGATGTTTTATGTGGTGTCCCATTTATGCAGATCCGCTGCTTTAGCATGAGAGAAGACTGGAAGAGCATATTTCAGCCCCAGGAGCAAGACCCCCTGGGCTACGGAGATCCGGACTGAAGCAGTGAGTGAGTGATGTACCCTGTATGCAGCTCCGATCTTTGAGTTGATGTGTTGACAGACCTCATTGATATGCATGGTGAAGTTGAGTTGGGGGTCAAGAGTCACCCCTAAATATTTGAAGGATTTTGTGTTGGTCAGTACAGATCCATCAGGGCATTGGACCCACAGGTGGTGGGATTTGACATTGACTTTCCGTAGGGACCCAAGGAGCATGGCCTGAGTCTTTGATTGATTGAGAATTATTTGGTTTGAGGAGAGCCAGACCTGGATCTGACTGAGAGAGGATGATAGGTGTGCATAGATGTTATTGACAGACGAGGAAGTAGTATATAGAAGCAGGTTGTCAGCGTACATGATAGAGTTACAGTGGGTGGTGGAGGCCGGTATAGAATTAACAAAGATGGAGAACAGCAACAGTCCCAGTATAGATCCCTGTGGTACAGTGCAGGAGATGGCAGAGGGAGATGATAGGACTTTGCAGAAGGAGGTTGTTTGGGAACGACCGGCTAGATAGTTTTTGAACCAGGACAAGGTGGAACAAGTAGCACCAAGGCCCTGAAGTTTGAGAAGTAGGAGGGGATGGTTAACCACGTCAAAAGCTTTAGTAAGGTCGATAAATATGGCTCTGGTGAGTAGTCCATTATCCATGTTAGTCTTGACATCACTGGTGAACATGGTAAGTGCCGTGGTGGTGCTGTGTCCAGGCCTAAATCCATGCTGGATAGGGGACAGAAGATTGTGTTTGGTCAGTTGAGACAACCTGGCTATGTACTAATTTTTCAAGCATTTTGCTAAGGGTAGGCAGTATAGCAATAGGCCTATAACTAGATAGTCTATTGGGGTCACCTTTTTTGAACACTGGAATAATCCTAGCCGATTTCCAAAACAGCTGAGGTGGAGATAGAGAGGTTGAATAGTCTGGTTACTGGTGTTGCTAATAGGGAGGCCACCAGTCGTAGGATCCTGGGTTCAAGACCATCCGTACTCACACTGCCATGAGGAGAGATGGCTCTAAGAAGCTTTTGTACCACAAGCCTAGTGACAGGAGCAAGCTTTAGCGGTGCTGGTGCATCAGAGTTGTCCTGAGGGGAAGTAGGTGAGCCAGGAGGAGAAGCCTGTGGGAAGGTGGGGAGCATTGTGAAGACTGAGTTAAAAGCTTCTGCAATAGTTAGGGGGTGGTTGCAGCTGACCTCATTTACCAACATATCCCTTGGGGTCTGAGGCTTGTTGTTCCCAAGGATTTCATTTATTCATGCCCAATATTGTTTAGGATTAGATAAGGAAGAGCAAAGTAGGTCCTGGTACTAGTTGCTTTTGGCCAACCTGACTTCCTTCTTGCAGGCATTTCTTAAGGCCCGATATTCTTCTTAGTCCGACTGTAGGGCAGAGGATTTCCATTTCACCCATAGTTTATCCCTTAGTTTTAGGCACTGGCATAGCGGGCGCGGCGCTTAAGTCATTTAGTGGGTTTGCCCTTGACCCTGCGAGTGGAGGTAGGGATGTGTCTCTTCTGTAGGGATAATAGGACATTGGTGAAGTATTCAGTAGCTCTGTTGACATCATTGGTGATAAACATAGGGGACCAGTCGGCCAGGCTGAGGTCCTGAAGAAAGGCTGCTCTATCCAAGAGAGCAAAATTTGAGAAGGATAGAATTTTCGGAGGATAGTTTGGGGGAGAGGCTTCCCACGTACAGTGTATGGGACAGTGATCACTGATGGAGTCTGCTAGGACTCCTGATGAGCTCTGTTGGTGAGTATCCAGTCAATGAGCGTGCTACTGGAACCATTGGAGGACGCCCATCGCAGAGGCTCTGGGCGCCACACATATCAAAAAAGATTCCGTATACATACAAATATAAAACTAAGAAATACACTTATAAACATCAATATACGTCATTAGATTTAAAATAATACCTTCAGCAGCAGTAATAAACTCAAAGAAAGCCAAAATTATTTTAAATATAAAATTCAGAAATCGGGTCAGGGATATACAACACAGTCCAGGAAGGCCTTATTATATAAGAAGGCCTTAAGGTGGGCCTTGAACACCTCGACAGAATGGGCTTCCCTAACAGCTGGAGCAAGCGAATTCCACAGGACAAGGGTGGCGACACTAAATGCTCTGTCGCTAGCTGTCTTCAGCCTCATCCTGGGAATCACAAGGAGGCCCCTGGAGGAGGAGGAGGAGCGGAGGGGGCAGACAGAGACAGCAGGAGTGAGAAGGTCCTTCAGGTAACCAGGGCCCAGGCCATGTAGGGCCTTGAAGGTGAGTAAGCCCACCTTAAAGAGGACCCTCCACCTGACCGTCAGCCAGTGCAGTTGACGCAGCACCGGAGTGATATGACAGTACTTAGACTGTCCCATCAACATTCTAGCCACTGCATTTTGCACCAGCTGCAGTCAGCATAGGGTACCCACAGGGACCCCGAGATAGAGCGCATTACAGTAGTGAAGCCTGGACATCACAAAGGCATGCACCAAGGTGGGGAGGTCCAGAGGCGGCATTAGGGGCTTTATCCTGGCAATATTCGTCAGATGGTAAAAACTGGAGTGGACAACAGATGCCACCTCTAGCTCAAGTGACAATCCGCTGTCAAGAATAATGCCAAGATCACGCACCCTAGAGGAGGCCTTCAATGGTACAGAGTCAAGAAAAAGCCCTGTCTCTGCACCAGAGGCCAGCCTCTCACGCCCCCTGTTTGACTCCACCACCAGTACCTCCGTCTTATCGTGAATTCTGTAGTCATTCTGGGACACACTGCAGTACATTTTCTGCCACCTACAGGAGTATTCTAGGAGGCAATGAATGATTTAACAAACTTGATGCAGTTGGTGCCTTTAGGAAAGTGATTATTTAACCTCCAAGCTTTATCCCTCTCCTAAGCAGGGAGGCAGGGAGGTCAGTAAGGGAAGCCAAAGCTCAGACAGAAGAACACATTGCAAAATCAGTGGGTAGAGGGGACAAAACCTTTTACAGGTACATAAGGTGAAAAAAGAAAGGCAAAGGGAGGGGTAGTGAGACTGAAGGGGGAGGATGGGGGGTGGCGTGGAGGATGACAACAGTAAAGCTAACATATTGAACAGGTATTTCTGCTCAGTCTTTACTGAGGAAGAGGAGGGTAATGGATCTGAAGGGAGTACAAGGGGTGAGAATGGTGCAGAAATGGACACAAGTCCCTTTACTCGAGAAAGGGTCCTGAAGGAACTGGAAGTAATAAAAGTTGATAAAGCAATGGAGCCAGATGGGGTGCACCCCAGGGTCCTTAAAGAGCTAAGAGAGGCGGTGGCTGAACATCTGGCTATCCTGTTTAGCCAATCATTGGAAACAGGGGAGGTACCCAAAGACTGGAGGATAGCAGATGTAGTCCCCTTATACAAAAGTGGGAACAAAGAGGAAGTGGGAAACTACAGACCAGTCAGCCTCACCTCGGTAGTGGGGAAAATCATGGAAGCACTACTGAAGGAGAGACTGGTGGAACATCTGATTGTCAATGGACTACAGGACCCAAGGCAGCATGGTTTCACCAGGGGGTGGTCATGTCAGACCAGCCTCATTGAATTTTTTGACTGGGTGACTAGGGAGGTGGATCGGGGAGGGTAGTGAACATGGCCTATCTGGACTTCAGCAAGGCCTTTGACACTGTGCCACATAGAAGACTATTATACAGACTGGGGAATATGGGTGTGGGCAGGACAGTAGTGTGGTGGGTAGGTAACTGGCTGAGCGGCAGGACACAGAGGGTGGTGGTAAATGGCTGTCACTCCACAGAGAAGAGTGACCAGTGGGGTACCACAGGATCAGTGCTGGGACCGGTCCTATTCAACTTCTTCATCAGTGACATTATGCAGGGACCTAGAAGGCAGAATTTCACTGTTCACTGATGACACAAAGCTCTGTAACAGAGTAGACACACCAGAGGTGTAGACAGAATGAGAAGGGACCTGCAGAAACTTGAATGGTCAGGGGTTTGGCAGTTGAAATTCAATGCAAAGAAGTGCAAGATAATGCATATGGGGCACAAAAACCCTGGCACAATATATCAGTTGGGGGGTGAGGATATAGCATGCACCAAGCAGGAAAGGGATCTTGGGGTTATCATCTCTGATGACCTCAAGGTAGGGAAACAGTGTGACAAGGCAGCAGGTATAGAAAATAGGATGTTGGGATGCATAGGCAGGGGCATCACCAGCAGGAAAAGGGAGGTCATAATTCCACTATACAAGACACTAGTGAGGCCCCACCTGGAGTACAGTGTACAGTTCTGGAGACCTTACCAGTGTAAGGACATAGACAGGGTAGAGAAGGTTCAGAGGAGGGCAACAAAGATGGAACATGGATTGCATCACAAGTCCTATGAGGACAGGTTGCAGGAACTGAATATGTACTCAGGAGGAGAGGAGGAGAGGGGATGATGATGAGACATATACAAGTATCTTACAGGAGGAACAGGGTGCAGGAATACTCTATTTTTAAGCCAAAAGATGTTCCAGGACTAGAGGGCATGGGATGAAGTTGGAAGGAGGACGATTCAGAGGAAACGTGAGGAAGAATTTCTTCACAGAACGGGTGGTAGACAAGTGGAACACCCTGCCAGAGGAAGTGGTGGGGGCTGAAACAATCATGGGATTTAAGAATGCATGGGATAGACATAAAGGAATTCTGGAGGTCAGGGGTAAGGGGCAACAGACTTCTAGGAAAACATAAACTGAACTTACAAGCTCAAATGGGCAGACTGGGTGGGCCACCGGCCCTTATCTGCTGACACTGTCTATGTATCTATGTAAGCACTCTGTGTGCTAACTAAAAGAAATGCGGGGGTGTGATCTGATAGCACAGTGGCTTTTATTTCACAGGACTGTACCCTTTCTATAAGCCCCTGGGAAATTAGAAAGAAGCCATGCACAGGGGAGTGGAAAGTGTAATCTTTTTGAGCTGGGTAAAGCATTCACCACAGGTCAGTGACGCAGAGAGTGTCCTCAAGCTCTGACAGTACTCGTTGTGCAAGAGAAAGTCCCTTCTTTCTGGGGTGTGATCTGTCTATGGTGGTGTCTTGTGTAATGTTCTAGTCTCCTGTTAAAAGTGTGCATGTGCCCTGGTGTTCACTCACGGTTCTGAACAAATTCACAGAAAAAGCTGGATCATCCCTGTTCGGTCCGTGGACACATTTCAATTTTGTATCCACCAGTCCTAGTGTAGAAACATAGAAATGACTGCAGAAAAAGACCAATGGTTCATCAAGTCTGCCTGAGTCCCCTACCTGGCGTATCCCTTAGAATGATGTACCTCCTCTCTGGGTCCCTGTCCTCCGATGTTAACTTAAAGGGGACTGTTCTTGCAAAAAGGATAATCACCCCTCCTTTGCTGTTGTTGTTGCCAGCTGCATATGCCTGTCCTACCAGCTCCCTCCTCCACAAATGTCATTGCTTTTCTTTGGTGTGTGATTCCTGCAACAGGGCTTGTTTAACTCCCCAAGACTTTAGATGTTGCAAGACCGGGTGATGCTTCTCTTTCGTCTGCATCCTTTTTTATATTCCAGGAGACAATATTATGTCCCATCGCTGCCACAGTATTCTATGTTACCAGTACTTGCATTAGTCTCATCCTGACTGTCCAGTTGTGTACCCTCTATTACATTCCTCTTTGTCCCTTGGAAGTCCCCACCCCTCTTCTTGGCATAACAGATCTGGGGCATCCCTACAGGGATCTGACTATGTGGATTAACATCTTGTCTTTGCTGCAGTGTGAGAGGACCAGTATAACTGCTATAAGTTTAATCAGGTAAAAAGCTTATGTCACATGACTTGGCTACTTTGATGGGCCATGGCCCACTCCTCAAAAAGCACATGTCCTCTGGTAACTTCCCTCCTGAGAGGGAGGCTCTGTACATGCATGCAGCACAGACAAAAACTGATATTTTCTTAGTTTGCAACTTAACAGCATGTGGTGCCTATACATGAACCACAAACCGGGAATGCCATTGTGGTGGGTGTTTTGGCACTGCATGCCCCAGTCCACCTCACCACTGAGCCAGCATGGGACTTTATGTTTTGGCACAATTTATTTAGAGAGGGGGTGAGCCAATTGAAGTGAAAGTCACCCAAGGATGAGAAGCTTACCAGAGGAGGCATGGAAGAAGACAGTGGTGAGAAGCTTGTGACAGTGAGATCCTGCCACTCTTGAGGACCAACCTTTTCTTAAATCAGTTGCAGTAGTTCCTCTCTTTATTAGCCTAATCAGTCCTTTACAATTTCTAGTCCATAAGGTTGGCCACCTGTGGGCACCCCCCTCCTCTTAGCCTAATCTATCCTTTACAATTTCTAGTCCATAAGGTTGGCCACCTATGAGCACCCCCTTCCCTTTCTTGATTACGCTATAGTGTCCTCTTTAAATTTCCTTTTCCCTCTCAGGTCCTCATACAGGCTGGTTATTGTGGTGACCTCCAAGCTGATGTAAAACAACAGGCTGTGTTCCTCGTTGTTGGGTTTAGTATGCAAAATGAAAATACCATGACACTAGGTGTTTTTGATAAAGGTAAAAAGTACTAGGTGACTGTATTATAGAAATTAAGTTACTAGAGTAGAGATATCAGAACTCTCCCCCCTTCCGTTGTGTTGTTAAATGCATGTAAATTGCAACCATGCATTCCTGCTGTAAACTGAGCCAGTCTGAAATGTCATGGTGATTTGCATATACATCCCATGATGCTTTGCTTTTGGGGAGTACGGGTGATGTGTTTCCTTTGAAACTTGGCTTACTGCCAGTGCCCTTTGGGGTAACCCTCGCTTCAGTGCTTCTGCACTGAGGTTCTTTGTCTTTAGCTTGTTTTTTTTATTATTTGAGCCCCCACCACCCAAGCAAACAAGACAAACATAGGGGAAGCTGAATCTCAATTGAAAAGTTAGATCAGTAGATCAGTGGATTAGTAGGTGCTGACCTAATGCAGAGGAAAGACTTTCATATCTGTTGCTGCAACCTGATGTATTGAAGAAGGGATAAAGAACCTTTGTGCACAAACACTGAGTCAAGGGTTACCCCAAAGGGCATTTGGCTGGGAAGCCAAGTTTCAAGAAGATACAAAATCACACATGCCCCCACAATGCAAAGTATCATGGGCTGCATATGCAAATCACCACAGAATGTTATGCTGGTCCAACTTTAAGCAGAATTGCATGGTGCCGAAAGAAGGGATATGCCATTGCTGAATGTTATCTTCTGTATGTTGAATAAACATCACACAGAGATTGTGTGTTGAACCTGAAGTTCAGTGTCTGGTCCATCTGTTATCCCACACCCCTCCACAGACTTGGTGTCAGCAGTGGGATAACTTGCTAGACATGTTTGGACTGGCCTAAGAGGGACGTTTTCTGGTGGATATTGCCCAGATATCCCAGGTAGACTGATGCACCAGGATTTGCCAGAGGAGAACCCGGAGAAGAAAGTCCATGGAGTTCTGACCAGAACCATGGCCGACAGACTGGGAGAGAAGCTACTGCCTGGACTGGACCTGGGATCTTGTAGGAAGGCCGAGCCTGAAGATGATGAAGAGATGCAAGGGGATGAGGAAGAATCAAGGGAACTACCTGCTCCTCCTGAAGACGCTCCACCTGAGAACGTAGGGGAGTTGTTGAAATGGCTCTGCATAAAACAGGTGCATATGGAGAGAGATAGAGCCATTGAGCGGAGAAGTCAAGATGCCAAATGGGCAGATACCATGATGGTCTTGCATGCCATCAGTGCAGGGCAAACAGAGCCAGTAGCCCGAAAGACATTAAACTGTCGAAACTTTTGGACAGTGATGACACTGAAGCCTACCTCACAACATTTGAGCGGATCCAGAAGCAAATGATTTAATACCTTTTAATAGACCAACATAGATGTAACAACAAGAACAAAGTGCTCTAGCTTTCGGACCAACCAGTCCTTCTTCAGAAGCGTAATGGCAGTTATTTAGAAGAAACAATACTTTTAACAGCTAGATCATGCAGAAAAAATCCCCATTGGTTTAAATGCTCATTTAAAAAATACAGATGATGTCAGAGAAGTTTAACAGTACCATGTTGCCTTCATCTGGGAGTGTCACAACCCACCTCTCCCTCTGGGCTGGAACAGCTTTTAGAGAGGTGTCTGTCCTCGGGTATTCGCTGCCACCAGCTGGAAAGTGATCCAGCGCCCACCTTCAGGTTTACAAACTTGAATAATTAAACCTGCAATTGCACAAGTCAAAGTCTGGTAGTGTGTCTCTCTCAGGTGGTGGATGCTAAACAGATTTTACCCCAGCCAGTGGAAACCATGTATTACCTTAGAAAAATGACATCACACTCACAACTGTTGAGTAGATAAATAGCTTTTTACTTAACAGAAAGTTAACAGAGCAGTACAGGATATCTATTTACAACACAAGAGAATAACACTGATACAGGAAAAGTAAAATGTTTTTAAACAACAGATGGCAAAAGAAAAAGGCTATTACTGCAATATGCTAGTATTACACTTACCCTTCCCTGTCCTTTCAAGAGAACACTGGACCCTATGCTAACTGCCAGCTCCCATGGACATAGCAAAAGGGCAGGCTCTATTCTTAGGTTTGTCCCTCCAGCTTCAAGAGTAAGAACAACACCCTTCACTGTCTTGCAGCATCTTATATACTCTCTTGAGAATAGGTAATGCCTATTCCCCCTTTGAAGGTACCAACCATCTACCATGTATGTATTTAATTGTCCCAATCAGACTGAACACCTATCAGTGACCAATTATATTCCCCGCTACCATTAAGTTTATACTTGAGTGAACCAATCCCTTTAAACTGGCCTGTGTGTGGACATGTCCGCTCGAGATTTATGACCCAGCTCTTATCCAGCAGCTAGGGAGGACTGAGAATTCCAACGTGTGGAACATCAGCTTGTGTGAGAGTAATTTTTTTCCAGACTTTTAAAAAATATGTGTTTGGAAAATCCAAACATTAACTCCTTCCTTCCCATTTCTGTCACATCCCCCCCCCCCCAGATAATGAAGGCATGTCTCTTGGGCCACCCCAAGTGATGCAGCCATTCATGCAGCTACTGGGAAGTACCCAAAGTATCCAGCCATGCCATTAGCCCTGTCTAGATAGCCCATCCGTGTTTGCATTTTGTTTGCCACTATGATGCTGGATGGTCATGTTGTATGCCTGTAGTACCAAACTCCAACGTAGTAGTTTTCCATTTTGCCCACTTGACCTATGAAGCCATATCAGGGGGTTATGATCTGTGACCACAGTAAATTCTCTCCCAAACAGGTAAGGCTGCAGCTTCTGAAGGGCCCACATTATTCCCAAGTATTCCTTCTCGATTGTGGCGTATGCTTCCTGTCTGGGCAAAAGCCTTCAGCTGAGGTACACAGCTGGGTGCTCCTCCCTCTATTGGGTAACTTGGCTTAGCACGGCCCCCAGCCCATGATCTGAGGCATCCACATGGACCATAAACTTTAGACTATAATTGGGGCTGGCCAATACAGCTGGGCCGCTTAAGGCCTTCTTTAGTTCCTGAAAAGCGACCTCACAGCCTTGTGACCACTGCACCTTATCTGGCTTTCCCTTCTTGGTTAGGTCTGTCAGGGGCTTAGCCAGATCACTGTAGTGAGGAACAAACCTTCAGTAGTACCCTTGCTTGAACAAGTGAATGGCCAAGGGAACAGTGGGTTGTTCGACTGGCACTGCACTTGACAGGTAATGCCCAGTTGGTTTATAGCCACATGGACTCCAGAGAGGCAGAGGACTATGACCGTGTAAAGCAGGAAATCCTCAGGCGCTATGACATAAATACTGAAACCTATCGCCAGAGGTTTAGGTTTCTTAAAATGCAGTCACTGGATACCCCCCAAGAGACTTATGCCTGTCTCAAGGATCTCTGCTACAAATGGCTGCAGCCAGATAACAAGAGCAAGGACCAACTTCTGGAGGTGGTTATTACTGAACAGTTTATTAAAGTTTTGCACCAGGTGTACAACTTTGGGTTCGAAAACATAAGCCTGATTCTGCTGATAAAACCATCTTGTTCGCGGAAGACTTCCTGGCAGCCTGACCATCCAGACCCAGAAGTTTCCAAGGGACATCAGCAGCTGCGACCACCAGCAATCCAGTAAGGAACCCTTTTACTTATAAACTGTCAAATCCAGCACCAAGGAAACAAGACTGGAGAGGAACTGGGGGGGGGGGGCGGCAAGATGGCCGCAGTGCTGCTTTGCTCCTTGCAGGAGCTCCGACTTAAAGTCCATTTGTAAACTTTTAGTTAATTTACACCACATTGTTTAAGTATTTTATAGAATGATGAATGAAACTTGCGTTCAAAAAAACCATCATGTTCGCGGAAGACTTCCTGGCAGCCTGACCATCCAGACCCGGAAGGTTCCAAGGGAAATCAGCAGCTGCGACCACCAGCAATCCAGTAAGGAACCCTTTTACTTATAAACTGTCAAATCCAGCCCCAGGGAAACAAGACTGGAGAGGAACTGGGAAGGGGGGGCGGAGCAGCAAGATGGCCGCAGTGCTGCTCTGCTCCTTGCAGGAGCTCCGACTTAAAGTCCGTTTGTAAACTTTTAGTTAATTTACACCGCATTGTTTAAGTATTTTAAAGAATGATGAATGAAACTTACATTCAAAATATACTCAGACTCATATTGAGCCTGAAATGCTGCTTTGCTTATGCACATTCTAGTTGCAATCACGCCACAGTTGAGTTACCGAGCGGTCTCTCAAATATTTACCTTAAAGTAGATTTTTCTTTGTTATTTGTTCAAGTTACAAACTAAATATCTGAATAAAGCTTTTGCGGCTAAATCCCGGCTCTGTATACCTGACAAAAGTTTTTCGGCTAGTTGGGAGTTGTTTCTGAAAAAAGGCTGCAACCTTCTTCAGCTTTGTGGCGTGCGCACCTCATGAGTGCTGATTTTAGTCGGCGTGCTGATAAGAAATAGATATGGCAGCTTTGAAACTTTTTGGTACCTGTTGTGCTCTGTTATATTTTATAATGCTGCTGGTTATGCTGAAGAAGGCCACATATAAACAAGAGTTGTGACGCCTGAGAAAGGATACCCAGAAGAGGAGAAGGAATTACCCAGGGCAACTATAGCACCTTTCAGTGCTGACAGGCTTATTTTTGCCTGAAAAAGGTACTGGCCTGGCCATTTTCATAGCTGGAGAGGGAGCCACGTGGAGACAAAGCCTCAGGTCTGGGTGAAGATTGATACAAACCATAAGAAAACCTGTAAGAGTCCTGTGGACAATGGTCTCTTTTGGTTAAAAGATGCTGTTTTAGTGACAGTGGGAGGCTGACTCTGGGATATCTCTCCAAAAAGGTATTGTTTTGTTCCTTCTTTTTCAGTGATAACCTTCCAGCAACTTTGGAGACTGATAAATGAGTTGGAGAAACTTTCTGGGAATGCTATGCCTTATTATTTATCGCATTTCATTTATGATGGAATTCTGCCTAGTAGTTGCATATTGAGACCAACTGGACTCCTGTCTAGTGAGCCAGATACCTCGGGAACATTTTTTATGAGGATAGTTTAAAACGTTGTTTACTGAACAAATGCACCAATGTTAAGTAATGAGATGCATCAGATCCTGTTTGTTCTTGTGTACTGTGACTAATGGAACTTCCTGAAGATGTCCACAATATGCATCTCTGAACAAGACGGGGAGCCTCCGACATGTGTAGCTTAATATATGGAGCAGGATTCATTTTTTAACTGCTGAGCATTAAAGCATCTCACTCATTTAATATTGATGAGCCACCAAATTTGGACCCCCAGGGATGGAGCTGACTGACTTATCTCCTTAAATACTTGGGGCCAAAATCCTGCTGTATTCGTTGTGACTTGGTCGTTTTGGAACCTTGAGCTCAGCAGCTGTTAATAGTATTATTTTTTATGCACATTTTGTTAAATGTAAATGACCTGTTCATGCTAAAGAATTGTATGAACCATTGAAAATAAAACTGGTTCATACTGATTTATGGACTTCCGAATTAATGAAACCTTGAACAACTGTATAAAAAATGAATGGACTCCTGATTGTAGTGGGGCCAAAGCTCTATTTAGCTGAGTTTAATTTAATCAATGTTTCAAATCAAAAGTGTGGAATAGATGTTGAGGTGCCCATTTGATATTTTATTGTCTCTGCATAGCTTTGGCCTGCTTTTTAGGGTTACAGAATAACTATAATGAGAGTACCCCTGACTTGTATTATTGTTTTAAATGACTTTTGGACATAGCTTAGCAAGGATTATGGCTGCTTATGTATAGTTATCTAAGTCAAGGGAAAAAAACTTCAGAACTAGTCTCCAGAGTTATGCTTGCTGCCTCGATATAGGGGAAAGCTTTGACAAATGTTTCTTACTTTGAAATGCTATTCTTAAATGTAATAACTGCTTGGAGAAATTATTACTTTTAGATTACTTCATTATAAAATTTAATGTGAATATTCACTGAATTTTATGATTGCTAGATTATTGTAATAGTGTTGTTTTGTGTTTCATAATGGCTTTTAGCTGAATGAATAAACTTTGAACTTTGACTGTAGAGCAGAGAGTGGGGGGCTGGATTTAAGGCTGTAACTGATCACAACCCCCTCTGCTGATTGCACCAAATGAGAGAAAAGAATCCCTGTATAATGCAGTGGTATTTAGCTCTTTGGCCCTATCGATTTACTGTGTCCCACAGGGCAGTGACAAACCATGTAAATGCTGATTTAATGTCTAGATATGGTGCAGAAATTGATGTCAATGGAATATGATAGACTTTCCCTATAAAGAGATAGTTCAGGAAAGGTACCATTAGTCTCTGTTGAGAAATGTGTTAACCCCTCAGGGTAAAGAATGATGATATCCACTATGTTTATGATGGACTGTTTATCGTTAATAGGGACCCTGAGACAGAGCTTCTGAAAATGAATGGATGGAAGCTCCATCCCTTCCTGGGACAGGAAGGTGGTAAGTAGTCTGAAATAACTGCTTCCCTCTTAAGGTGGGGGATATGTGACAGGGAGATCCTGCCACTCAAGGACCGACCTTTTCTTAAATCTGTTGCAACAGTTCTTATATTTCTTAGCCAAATCTATCCTTTACAATTTTTAGTCCATAAGGTTGGCCACCTATGGGCACCCTCTCCCCTTTCTTGACTATGCTATAGTGTCCTCTTTAATTTTCCTTTTCCCTCTAAGGTCCTCACACAGGGAGGTTATTGTGGTGATCTTTGAGCTGTTGTACAACAACAGGTTGTGTTTCTCATTGTTGGATTTAGTATGCAATAGCACTATGTCATAAAATACCTTGATGTATATACCTTATGTGTATGAAACCTGTAAATGCTGAAAATATCATGGCACTAGGTGTTTTTGATAAAGGTAAAAAGTAAAAGGTGACTATATTACAGAAATTAAGTTACCGGGGTAGAGATATCATGAAAAAAATCTGCTGTGTTGTTAAATGCATGTAAATTACTACCATGCATTCCTGCTGTAAACTGAGCCAGTCTGAAATTTCATGGTGATTTGCATACACATCCCATGATGCTTTGCATTTTGGGAGTATGTGTGATGTGTTTCTTTTAAACTTGGCTTATTGCCAGTGCCCTTTGGGGTAACCCTTGCTTTGGTGCTTCTGCACTGGGGTTCTTTCTCTTTAACTTGTTTTAGTTTTTTTATTTGAGCCCCCACCACCCAAGCAAACAAGACAAACATTGGGGAAGCTGAATCTCAACTGAAAAGTTAGATCAGTAGATCAGTGTGTTAGTAGGTACTGACCTAATGCAGAGGAAAGACTTGCATAGTTTGTTGCTGCAAACTGATGTGTTGAAGAAGGGATATACTATTTCTGAAGGTTATCTCCTGTATTTTGAATACATATCACACAGAGATTGTCTGTTGAACCTGAAGTTCAGTGTCTGGTCCATCTGTTATCCCACACCCCTCCACAAAGCACAGTGACTGAAGGAGGGGACAAGCCAGGACAGCAGTAAGCACCAGCTATGAATGTAGGGACAGAAAGGGGAGTGCAAGCTTGAGGAGGAGCAAGTCATTGGTAGAGGGGAGGAGATAGCAAGTACAGTCTTGAACTGGATACTAGAGGAGAGGTAGATAACAGCACCACCTTTCCTCTTAGCATGATCCTGCCAAATGATTGTGTATTCAGGGATGAGAGCAGCTGAATCTGGAATCTTGGGGGAGAGCAAATACTCCAAAATCATCAGCACATCAGGTATGAGATTGACCGTGAGTGGTTGCAACTGGTCAGTCTTCAGGAGGAGGCTCTGGATATTGAGATGAGTCACTCTCAATCCTTTGGGGAGCTGAGAGGGAGATGACTGGGCATGGAAGGATTAACCAGTAAGCATATACCAGAGTTCTCACTGCATGAGGAGAGAATAGAGCTGGAAGGCACCCCCCCCATAGGGATCATCATCCCTTTCTTCTTTTTCCAAATCCTTCTCCATATTAAGGAGCTCAGGATTATGTTCCACTTCATCATCTGCTAGAATGATGATGGGGGACAGTCGACAGAGCCAGGAATGGAGATGGTGGCTGTGATGGAGAAATGAAAGATGTGCTTTTGGATCCCATCAACGATAATGGTGCCAACAGGGGAGGCCCAGTCAACAGGATAGGTGTTATCGGTGGTGGGAGGGACATTAATATGTAACCCTTTTGTTACCCGGGGTTACTAGAATCCCAGTAAGACCTAGTGGTAGGCAGGGAAGGCAGCTTGTGAAACTCCAGTTAAATGGGTTTCACACTGTCTCACTCTGTCCTCAGTCACAGCTGAGACTTGAGAGATGACATTATTATAGAACTGTCGCAGCTGCATGAGCCACATTTGGAATCTTCAGCTCAGAGAGTGAAGTTTAGAACTTTAGGAAATTCAAAGTTGAGTCTTCGTTTGTCCTTAAGCAAGAAGGAAGCATTAGTGTGCAGTGTGATTTCTCACTCAGAAAAAAAGGAACTGTTCCTGTATTTTACCTTATTAAAGTGGTGGAGACTGCTCCTCCGGTCTCAGTGCCCCCCTCCCTCTGGGGGGGGAGGAAAGTTCTCTGTGGGTTCCAGGGACAATCCCCTTCTCCCACCCTGGGAAGAAAGCTGCCTGTTTTAAGTTCAGTCTGTTCATGTATAACAGCAAAGGTTACAGTACTTCGCCTGTGGGGCACCTGCAACGAATGGGTGAGTGTTTGGTTCCATTTGAAGGGGAAAACTTCTTTTCTTCAGTTGGGAAATAAATGTGGACTGCTATTTGGGAGGACTATGTCAACTAGGACAAACAAATAGAGCAGTCAACTGTTTAAAGTTTAAATGGATTTAAAGTTTGCTGTAGAGGGGGTGCTTCAGGTCATCCACCCTTCAATCTACATTTTAAAGTCTAAAGTTTTCTGTGTGTCCAGAGAAATGGCCAGGTATGGGCTGTGGGAGCTGGAGGTGGGAAAACCCCCCATCTTTAGTAACCAGGTCTACCTCTACGGATTTCTCCTGTGTTTTTGCTACTTGCCTCATGCACTTGGCCAGTGATGGGGTGAGTACCCAGATGTGGGTTGCAACTTGAAAATCTCTCTAGGAGTCGCAGACTCTAAGTGGTGTGGGGAGCCACAGGATGGGAAAATTACTCCTTGTTGGATGGGAGTCTCCTTGCTTGATGGGAGTTTCGATTGGAAGTACGAAAACAAATCTCTCTAGGAGTCGCAGACTTCAAGTGGTGTGGGGAGCCACAGTTTGGGAGTCTCCTTGTTTGATGGGATGTCTTTCCAAGTAAAGTTTGGGTTCATTCGCCAAGTGGACCATCAGTCGAGTGGCCGGCAGGGGAGCCGGGCTAGTCGGGCTATGTATCCAATGCACATGCAAAGTCCGGGCTGAGTGCCTGGTGGGTCCAAAGCCAGACATCTGTAGTAATGTGTTCATTCCTCAAATGGACCGCTGTGTTTAACCTCTAATCTGCATTACAGTAACGTAGCCCTTTGGGGGACCATGCAGTGCTTTGTTTATGTTCAGTGAGTTAATAAATAAAGCCACACTGAAAAATCCCAGTTCTGGTTCTGGACATTACAGTTATTGCTTCCTGTAGTTGGATTTACTTGGGTGCCCCTGTGCAGAGTAGCCAAACTTAGGTCTCTTGTGCCGGGTAACTTCATCCTTCCCCGAACCCGTAGATACATATGTATATCCATGTTACAAATAGGTGTCTGAATAGTTCAGAGAATGGTGCCAACACAGCCTGGGAGTCAGCGGCAGCCAATAAAGGGTCCGGGACTACCAACATCAAAAGGATTGATCCCAGTGATGGGGGCTGCTTACCACCTGTGGCAGGCATGGCAGTGTCTGACCCAGACCCCAACCTTGGTGTTTCAATGATGGTCATGGGGGCTGTAGTTGTTGCCACTAGAGAAGATGATGATGAGGACTTACCCTCCTTTAATGGAGACCTTGACCTCACCGGTGAAGCAGGAGCTGTATCTTAATGTTTTTGGAGATGGCCAGAAGATGACTTTGAGGATGACTTATCCTTGCCTTTGTCCGAAGTCCTTGATGACAGTAGCTGTGACAGCATTGCCAAACAATGGGGAGTTTCCTTTCTGGAGGTGGTCGAGCATAAAGAAGAGGCCAGCATGAAGCCCTCGGCCTTGACAGCAGCTTCCATGGCCATTGGCCTTGATAGCAACAAAGGTTTCTAAAGCCTTCATTCAGTGTCTCCTTGTGGACTGGTTGAATCCCTAGCAGACCTTGCAGGGCCTGATGTTGTTGGATAGGCCCAAACACTAAATGCAAACCATGTGAGCATCGTCCTTGTAGATATTGTAACCACAGGTGCAAAACCTAAAGTTTCTTTCAGCAGGCACTATGCGCACAGCGGGCAGGGGTACGCAAAAAAGCCGCATACCCTGCGCACGACCCTGCAACCCACGGACAGGTGCGCCCATACCGGCATTCACCAACGTCGGCCATCTGTCCGCAGCTTCTCCCCCCTGGCACGCAGGACTCAGCAGGGTGGCTGGGGGCCGAGTCACGGACCCGAGCACGCGTCCAATGAGATGCCCGTCCCGGGTCCAACAGTGGATCCTCACACTGCGATGCATAGGTCTGGGGTAGTTGCATTCCTACTGCAAGCACCCAGACCCACATGGCATGGCGCCTATGGCCAGTCTGTGCACCAGCAACCAGCACTCCTCCTCGCGCAGTGCTGGAACCACCTCCAGCCCGCAAGCCCACAATGACGGCTGTGCCTCAACACCATTGTGGCCATACCCCCTTACCCCCATAAGGGGGCATGTCCCCCCCCCGCTGGCAACATCCTGGTGCTGCCGCCAATCAGACGTTGCAGGTGCTCACCCGTCCCTCTGCCCCTGCCCTCACCGGCTGCCTAATGGGCAGGGGCAGCAGCATGGAGAGCACTGCCCAGGTTCCCCCAGTCTGGCGATAGGAGTCCCTGGGGGCACGCAGAAGGTTACCGCAGGGTCTACCCTGGCATACACTGCACCACCCTCCACACCCATGTGGCCAGCACTGAGTGGTTTAGTGAATACCGCATAGTGCTGGCATGCCCCCAGAACGCCCTCAGCGCGATGTGGTCCACGGACGTGGGAGATCAGGTGTGGAGGGTCTACATGCCCCCCATTTGTGCATCCCACACAGGGGGGGCACCGAGTGTGGGGTGGCTACGTGCCCAGGTTACGCTGTGCGTAGCCCCTCCGCACCATCATGCATGGCACCCAATAATGGTATAGAGGGAAAATGTCAATAAGGTAAGTTAAAGCAGGATAAAATAATAAAGAAACAATGGCGCTGTTTCACTGTCGGTCCGATGAGCGGTCAACATCAGTAGAAAGAACTGAGGAGCAATGGGACCACTCACGATTATTTAGGCGTTGATGCTGCCATCATCATGGGAGGCTCCCAGCTAACAAAAGTTTCCAAGTGGCCCTGACACTGATGGATTACAGTGCCAAAAGTGCAGCCCAATGAAGGAGATATCCTCAGTTAAGATCGGGGAGGGGAGAAAGAAGGGCTGCATGGAAAAATAAATTATGGCTTTCTGAGTTTTTGTCCTCATTTTCTGTTATAGGAGAAACACAAAACTACAATTTTAAGTCACCACCTGGAATGTGAATTGCATTTTTAATATGAAAAAAGGCTTATGACTTTATCTTACAGGACTTACGGTAGGATGTCATCTTTCTCCAAGACATGAGATTCCACAACTTGGCTGAGGTAAACAGGGCGCATAAGTCTTGGCTCCTAGATCCTGCCTCCTGGTCTTCAGGGGAGGACAGATGTACCAGGGAAGGGATCCTGTTTACTTCATACCCTGTTAAAAGTAGTGACTTTAGACGACTTGATCCCAGGGGGAGTTTTTTTTTTTTAAAATATATATATATATATATATTTGCTGTTCATGCCTCCTTACCTTCTCTCAGGCTCTCCTAGGCATCGATGCTGGCTGCACCTGGTTCTCCTCTCTGGGGTCACCTCCACGCTGCCTTGGTTTGCCCCCTGGCAGGGAGAGGGAGAGCAGTCACCCTTTACCACTCTCCCCCCATCTGCCAATGTCTTCAACACGTGCCTCAGGGACCGACTGGCATGTAAGGGCTGCGTGCCGGAGGCCATCTCCAGGTTCAGCTGCGGGGGTATTTCCTGTGTTGCTCCCAGCCCCCAGAACATCAGCACTCTGGGAGTGCCAAGGGATGAAGCATGACAGTTGTCCCGGAATTCGGCCAACGTCCTCCCCTCCCACAGCACCCCCAAACTGCACCACCACCTGTGGTCACCTAGGTGGTGGTATTGCAGTGGGGATGACTGCCCTCCCTCCCTGGGGGAGGAGAGTGATCTGACGGATGCTCTATCATCGTCCCCCCTGCCTGCCCCTGATGACCCAAGTCCGCACCCAAACCCGGGTTGCTGGCTCCAGGGAGACTTTTGATACTGGATATTTAATTTCAAGGCCTGGACCTTCATTTAATCAATATTTATGGGTCACAGACCAAAACTGGGAAAATTAATAATTTTAAATCAACCAAGCCATATCCATATACCACTAAGGGTGTGCCACTGTGGGGACTTTAATTTTGGTTTTGGTGTTTGAGGTAAGAGGGATAAACCTGGGAAAATTTACTGTGATATGTCTTTTCTACAGCAAATGATTGACTCTTCATTTCTGGTGAACACCGCTGTTAACTGCACTTCAAGAGACCACACCTCTTAGAAAGGGTCAGTATCTGGACTTCCAGTGACATCATGAACTTGATTGTGGCTTAAGCTGACAGCTCATCTCTTATCTATAAATAATCCCCAATAACTTCACTGAAAGCAACAAAAGGATTGCCACATGGCTTCTCAGAGGGAAGGGGGAGACTGACTTACTAGGTCTCGGGGCTGTAACCAAGATCAGCAGGCAGATGGAGAAGGATCCTCACATGCATCTGTGAGCCGCAGCAGAAGTGCCTCTCCAGCGGTCATGGTGGAACCCTGATGCAACACTGATACAGAAGAGGAACACCTTTCTAGGTCCAGATTTGAAACCAACCTGGCAGAAATCCAAGGCTTCTGAGCCAAAAACAGAGCAGAATTTAAAAGCCTGCATAAAAAGTTACAGCAATTAGAGAAGAGAACAGATGCCACAGAAGAGTGGATTTCTCTCACCGAAAATTGTTCCATACAATTGCATAGAGTGGTTATCTTCCTTGCTGAGCAAGCTGAAAAACTCCAGGAGAAATGTCAAGACCTAGAAGGAAGGTCGAATAGGGAATAACCTTAGAATGTATGGATTATCAGAAGGAATTGACACGGGACGCCTTACAGACTTTTTGGATTGTCACTGCCTTCCATTATGCAGTTCCACATTGAACAAGCACATCGGGCCCTAATGCCTAAACCCACAGGTCTGAATAGCAGACTGCACTCCATCATTATGAAGTTCAGTTCATTTAAAAATAAAGAAACAATCCTCTGGACGGCATGGCAACAGAAAAATAGTACTTAAAACTCTGCACGGATAACTTTTAACCAGGACTATGCCCGGAGGTGCTCAAAAAATGACTGGCCTACAGTGGCATACTGCAGGCATTGAGGGACTACAATATCCATTTTCAGACACCTTATCCAATGCATTTCCACATGTCTTTGGAGACCAGAGTGCAAAAATACCATTCCCCAGGTGAAGCGGCAAGAGTTCTGTGGGAGAAAGACTGGGAGATACAACCGACAACCGAGAGGCAGAAGAAACAGAACTTCACAAACCAGGACTGGGAACTAGTAAAGCTCAATGCCTGGAATGGAGGGCCCTGATTAGTTGAGCGGTGGCTTTCATTTTCCTCTGAGATTGCTTAAACTTACATAAAAAGGCATTGAAAAAATGTCCTCATAGACTTGTATAGGGCATGCACCCGCACTCTCCCTACTTAGACGTCACAAAATGTCTGAGTGCGGGGGCAGGGCCAGTAGACCAGGAAGTGGAAGGGATTGGCTGGCCATGGGTTCAGCTGCAGTTACGATCCCTTCTCCACCTAAAAGGACACAGACATTATACTTTTGGCAGCGGTTGGCTAACGCTGCCATTAGGTATTGGGCTGTGAAGCCCGCCCTTAAAATAAGTTAATTTAGAGACTAGCCAGTACTTAACAAGAACCAAAATGAGAAGAAACACTGAGCAGAAAAGCATACAAAACAAAATAAAAACAGAGACAGAAAAAGGCTAGTTAATGAGGCAGCAACAATAGCATGAACCTAATTATGAAACCAGAGGTGACCAGGCATAGAACAAACATACTTAGAGGGGTTAACTAAAGATTAATAGTACTGTAAGGAAATGAACCAAAAAGTGTATAACAAGGGAACAGGCAGAGTAATAAAGCTGAGTCGGTACAGTGAGGGGTCCGCCTAGAAAGGTTAAAACTAGGGTACAAACAGCACTAGGGGGGCTGCTACAAAAATTAAAGGGCAACACAGATAGAGTAACCCGAGGGTACAGGCAGTACTAGGAAGACAGCAATAATAAATAACACTGATAGGGCCACCCAGAGTGGGGTAAAATTAGAGTATAGGCAGTTGCACAATGTCTGTCATCATTAGCACAAGGTTAAGACCATCTAGCTACGGTAGAATAAGGTACATACAGTGACAGTGTAACGAATAAGCACCATATATTAGGACTACACAGAGAAGGGAGCTAATAGATTGCAGGGTGTAAGAGTGATAGAGGGACGTCACTGCTGAAGACACCATAACAAAAACAAAACAAAAAAAAAAACACATGGACAATAGGTCCTGGAGCAGATAGGGAATTACGGGCAGGTTAGAGGGATCCTTGTCCTTTTTCTGTCATCACTGTCTGTATTTCTGTGTAAATGGTCAGGGGTACAACAGGTACCCTGGAGCAGAGGTTACCAAAAGGGCCTCATAGGTAACACACCACAAGATCAGACACAGATTGGTGAATGGCATACAGACCAAGAACAGCAGTACCAAGTGATACTGCTTATGAGCTACCAGGAGCTAGGGTGGCAGCATGACTGGCTGATGTCTGGCTCATCAGCCGACACCCCCAGTGTGCACCCTTATGCTCTGGCCCTTGGGCTGTGGACTGTGACAGAGAACCATTAGCGGTAGCCCAGAAATGCTATAGTCAGGACTTCCCCACTTCCAGAACAGGCCTCTGAATGGAGCAAAAGGGCAATGGGACAGAGACAATTAAGCAATAAGGTACGACAGGGGGTGCATTGTGGTGGGATAATCGCCCACCTTGCGTGGGTTGAAGCACGAGGCAAAGCCAAGTGCCTATACCATCCGAGAAGGGCTATTAGCCCACCATAATGCGCTCCCTGGAGTGCCTTATTGTGATTATGAAATTGGTCCTTTTCAGTAAATTGGATGTATTTTTCTGAGTTTTTTTTTTGTTGATCTACTTTCTGCTGGGCCATTGTGCTGGGATAATGGCCCAGCCAAAAGTACCTCTTGCCAGTCAGGAGCCAGCGTTCTTTCTGCCCATAATCAGGAATATAGAGCACCTGGGAGAGACTGTAGTCCAGGAGACAACAGAAATTTCAGTCCAGAGGATCCCAACCGGCTCCCAAATAGTCCCAGCAGCTACTTCCACACTGGCACGCAAAACAGCTGATCAGAGTCTCAAAATGGAGTGACAGTTATGAAGCCACTGGCAGTCCAATTTAACGCACGCACACACACACACACACACACACACACAAAGTTATCCTGCCTCCCGACTGGAGGAGAGGGACAGAGCACAAAAGCTGGCACCTGGGAGAGATAATAGCGCAGCCTGCCAATAGCAGGGCCCAGGAAACACACAACAGGAACTTTAGTCCAGAGGAGCCCAATTGACTCCCAAACAGCCCCAGCATCTGCTTACACTACAGCATGCGGAACAGCTGAGTGATGAATTCTTCAAAGAAAAAGTTCCCATTTTAATTACAATGTCTTCAGTAATGAAAGTGGAAGGTCCTGGCTTTTAAAATCAGAGGGATTTTGTGCGAGTTCTACTGATGACAACTCTGAGCTGTTTTTGCTGGAAAATCTCTTTCAAATTAGAAGTTGTTCTGTTAAACTCTGATTCTCTGGTCTGTGAAAATCCCTTACTGTTCTTCTTCATTACCCCAAAGCTATTTTTAAATAAAAACAAGTAAACATGTTTGTGTTTACTGATTTATTCACGCAAGCAGTCTTTGTATATGAACAAGCACAAAATGCACACGCCATGATATTTATAAGTCTGCCTCCAGGTTGATAAAAACATATTAGTGCACAGAATCTCATACTCATGGGTAGAGTGTCAAACATATAATGCCATTCAAGTATGAAGAATTCCAGTATCTTACTGCTTAATCATTATGCTCCCATTTTAACACCCAAACAAAATCTCAACTGTTCTCACAAATGCTGTAAGCACTTTAACACGAAAACGCACTATTTAAAAAAATGTTTTAATCTTGTTCTCAGACATTACAAAACAGAGTGCTTGTTTGACAACATGTATTTGTTTTGCATAATATAGCATAAGCTTTAAGTAAATGTGAACCTCAAAGTCATTGCAGGCATCTTTGAGCCCACGGATTCCAGCTGAATTCAGTGGTTTAGCACAATGCCATGTCGTGGCAACTCAAGCAGCTGAGACCAAACTCTCCCTGTCTAAAGTGCTTCTGTTCCAATAAAAAAAAATACACAGAAAATTTTTTATCAATATTAACTGTCCAAGCAGGGCATACTATGTTCACACACACATCACATAGAGGTATGAATTAACTGCCAAAATGCTATGAGTTTATTTTGGGTTCGCAGCCCCAAAACCCAGTGCTTCGGTGAATGCCTTCATCAGGGGGTGTGGCTTACAGAGAAAAAACACACATTTAAATATCTTGATCTCCATTACACACACCTGGAAGTGATTGCAAGTTAGCTAACATTTCATTAATGTAAAAGGAAATCAAATAAATTATCTAAAGTATATTCATAACAGTAACACCTACTAAACATATATTGCCAGGCACAAATGGATATTTACACAATGCTTTTTGTCAAACATAAAAATTCCTAACAAAAGTAGTATCTTGTTCAAAACTGACCGCCTGGATATCTTTTATATACAACATTATTGCTGTGACATTTCATATAGTTTCCAGTGTCAAAGAATTCACTGGTAGTCAGGACTTGGACAACCTCTAGTCACAAACAAACAAAGAGACAGAAAATACCAGCAGAGTCTATAAGTGAGCACCCCTTTCCACTGAGCATATATTTTCTAAACTTCAATTTTGTATAGGAATCCACTAAATTACTGAGCTTTGGTATACAAGTGAGAGCAAGTCTGTATAGCATGACAGGTGGAGAGGAATCTCCTGTAAACGTGAGAACAATAAAGACATGTTTAGTGGAAGGTCAGATAATAGTGCAAAAGGTCAAACTTCTTTAAATTGTCAAAGTCTTAGTACTAAATTGACAAGCCTATTTCAGTATGATAAGGAGGTCAAGACCCATAATGGGAGGTCAAACCTATCCATCAAACTTCTCTATTGTTTCTTCTTAGTTTTTTTCAGGAATGGTTTGAGATCCCATTGATCATTCATGCCATCTGGTTTTACACTTTTTAGTCCATAAATCCATTGGCTGTCTTTCATGAGTAGCAAGTTCACTCCATCACCTCCATGTTTCATCGGTGGCACCCACTCAATGCCCATGTATTTCAGTCCCTGATCAGAACAATCGTGGTACCTTGCAAAATGCAAACTCTAAGGGGTATCAGTTTTTTTTGTTTGTAATGTTCCTCTTGTGTTCTTGCATTCTTATTTTAAGCATTCTAGTTGTTCTGCCAATGTAAACTTTTTTGCAAGGACACCATAAAATGTACACTACGAAGGTAGAATTACAAATAATAAACTGTTTTATATCAAAAACCTTCTCTGGGGTTACTGGATGTTCAAACCTGTTACCAGAATTGCAGTGGGTACATACATTGCTTCTCAAGCATTTAAAACAGCTATTGGGTTTTCTGGGGAGTCAGAATCATGTTGCTGCCTTTCTGGGGGGAACCTACTGTGAACCAATTTATCTTTCATGTTGGGAGCCCTGCTATAGGTTATCCTTGGTTCTTTCCCTACTACCTCTTCTACAGTGCGATCTCCTAACAAAATAGGCCAATTGTTGTATATGATGCTTCCAATCTGACCAGACCAGTTGTTATATTCTGTCACAAAGGTTATCTGAGGCTCCGTTTTTTGTTTCTTGTTTGTTTAAACCAAAAGACTTTCCCTTGGTTTGGCCTTTGCTTTTTCAAAAGGTTCATTCAGGACTTCAGTTCTGTACCCCCGGGATATGAATCTACTTCTAAGTTCCTTAGCTTGTTCCAAAAATATTTTTTCATCTGAACAGTTCCATTTCAGGTGTAGGAACTGGCCATAGGGCACAGAATTGATGAGTCTCTGTGGATGTGTGTTTTCTGCTCTCAGAACTGAATGTGTAGCTGTGCTTTTTCTGTAACATTTAGTTTGAATATTTGCATCACAGTCTATGGGTCTGGCTAGGCAATGTCCAAAAATTCTATTTTTTCATCATCTTTCACATAAATAAAAAGTAAATTTCTGTCATTCATCCAGCTCATAAATTCATCAGCATTAGTACCCTGCCCTATGTACAAAATATCATAGATAAAATGTATCCACAATCTGATGCTAGGCAAAAAGGGGTTTGTGTGTTCATTAAAGATACAAGTCTCTTCCCACTTGCCCAGGAACAGATTGGCATATGATGAGGGCCATCAATGCCCCCATTGCTGTGCCACAGGTTTGGAGATAGTATGCATCATCAAATTCAAATAGTTATGTGTCAAGATAAAATCCAGAGAATTAATAATGAATTCGATTGGTACATATTCTCTCTCATTGTTATTCTCAAGGAAATATCTGCAAGCACTGACACCATCTGTATGTTTTATGCAAGCATACAAAGATTCGACATCTATGCATAACCGCATCATTCCTTCTTCCCATTTAAAAGAATTCATTTTTTTCAGTACATCAGTGATATCTTGGACATGCGGCCTTAGCCTAACCACTTCTCTTTGCAGAAAAAAAATCTGTAAATTTATCCAGTCTCTCTGTCAGTGAGCCGATACACAAAATAATCGGCCTACCTGGGGGGGTTTGTATATCTTTGTGAATTTTAGGTTTTATATATATATATATATGTTTGGTGTTACAGGATGATCGTTCCACAAATATTTATACTCTTGTTCACTGATTTTACTACTTCCCACAGCTTCTCGTAATAAATGACAAAATTCCAATTCGAACTTGTCAGTGGGATTGTGCTACAGCTCTTGATAATTTTCAGTGTTCCCTTAAAATCCCCATAACAATAGACTTGTAGTGATTCTTATCTAAAACGACAATATTCCCCCCTTTATCTGCTGGTTTCAATACAATGTCATCATACCCTAATAGCTCCTTTAAAGTAGTAAATTCCTTACACTGCATATTTTTATTCTTAGTAGTACGGATATTTTCCAACAACTCATTTACCTGTCTTTCTACTGTTTTTTCAAATGCCAGAATAGCAGGGTTGGTAGTGTCAGGTATAAAAGTGAAATGAGGTCTAAATCTCCTTTGTATTTGTGTCCAGATCCTTTCCTCGCTGTCCATCGGTTGAGTGCCTGCATCTGGATCCCCTTCACAATGGAGAATATCTCCCAGCTCTTCTAAATTCAGTTCATCAATTACACTGATTGGAAAGGTGCCTTCATCTGATATTTCGCTTTGGCTCTGTCCTGTGGTCTCTACTGTCTCAGCTGCTTGAATTTCTCCTAATATCATGTCCAAATCTTCACCCAGTGTTTCCTCAGTTATCCCCATTTCAGTTTCCAGATTAAAGCCTCTATTTTTTTCAAAAGAAATATTTAAATTTTATGTTGCGAAAGAATTTAAACAATTCCACATTCACCTGAAATTGGTTAATGTGGGGGGGGGGTAGGTACAGATGAAAGTCCTTTCTTTAAGACTGTAATCTCAGACTCATTTAGCTCCCTGTTTGATAAGCTGATTATTTGTAGCTCTTGTTCTGTTGTTGGCTTTGTTCCTGAGGTTCCTTTTGTTGGTTGGTACCTGATTTTCTCTCGCCCCCCCCCCCCCCGGTACCTCTTCTTGTCTTTCTCCTTCTTTGTCCCTCCCTGAGGCTGAGGTCCTTGGTTCTTCCCTTTGCTCTAAAATAAAAGGTTTTAATTGAGGGCCCTGGCTTCCACCATGATTTCTGGAACTGAATCTGACTCTTTGACCACTCCTACTCCTCCTCCCTCTTGTTCTTTTCCAAGTGGAAATACAGTCATTTTTAAAGTCCTTTTTATCTCTTAAAAGCTTTTTCTGCTTTTCTGACTCATATTTGTGGAACGATCATCCCGTAACACCAAACATATATATATTACCTAAAGTTCACAAAGATATACAAAAAAACCCAGGTAGGCCGATTATTTTGTGTATTGGCTCGTTGACAGAGATTGGATAAATTTATAGATTTTTTTCTGCAAAGAGACGTGGTTAAGCTAAGCTCGCATGTTCAAGATACCACTGATGTACTGAAAAAACTGAATTCTTTGGAATGGGAAAAAGGAATGATGTGGTTATGCATAGATGTCGAATCTTTGTATAGTTGCATAAAACATACAGATGGTGTTAGTGCAAGCAAATATTTCTTTGAGAATAGTAATGAGAGAGAATATGTACCGATCAAATTCATTATTAATTCTCTGGATTTTATCTTGACACATAACTATTTTGAATTTGGTGGTGCATACTATCTCCAAACCTGTGGCACAGCAATGGGGGCATCGATGGCCCCCACCATACTCCAGTCTGTTTCTGGGCAAGTGGGAGAGACTTGTATCTTTAAAACACATGAATCCCTTTTTGCCTAGGATCAGATTGTGGATACGTTTTATCAACGATATTCTGTGCATATGGCAGGGTACTAATGCTGATGAATTTATGAGCTGGATGAATGTGGATGACAAAAATGTACATTTTACTTATGTGAAAGAAGATGCAAAAATAACATTGTTGGACATTGCCTAGCCAGACCCATAGACTGTGATGCAAATATTAAAACTAAATGTTACAGGAAAAGCACAGCTACAAATTCAGTTCTGAGGGCAGACAGCTCACATCCACAGAGACTTATCAATTCTGTGCCCTATGACCAGTACCTACGTCTGAAATCTAACTGTTCAGATGAAAAAATATTTCTGGAACAAGCTGAGGAACTTAGAAGTTGATGTATATTCCGGGGGGTACAGAACTGAAGTCCTGAATGAAGCTTTTGAAAAAGCAAAGGCCAAACCAAAGGGAAGTCTTTTGGTTAAAACAAACACGAAACAAAAAACCGAGCTTCAGACAACCTTTGTGACAGAATATAACAACTGGTCTGGTCAGATAGGACGTCTCATATACAACAATTGGCCTGTTTTGTTAGGAGATCGCAATGTAGAGGAGGTAGTAGGGAAAAAACCAAGGATAACCTTTAGCAGGGCTCCCAACATGAAAGATAAATTGGTTCACAGTAGGTTCCCCCCAGAAAGGCAGCAACATGATTCTGACTCCCCAGAAAACCCAATAGCTGTTTTAAATGCTTGAGATGCAATGTATGTACCCACTGCAATTCTGGTAACAGGTTTGAACATCTAGTAACCCCAGGGAAAGTTTTTGATATAAAACAGTTTATTATTTGTAATTCTGCCTGTAGCGTACATTTTATGGAGTCCTTGCAAAAAAAAAAGTTTACATTGGCAGAACAACTAGAATGCTGAAAATAAGAATGCAAGAGCCCAAAAGGAACATTATAAACAAAAAAAACTGACACCCCTGTGGGTTTGCATTTTGCAAGGTACCACAATTGTTCTGATCAGGGACTGAAATACATGGGCATTGAGTCGGTGGGATTAGTGTCAGTATTGCGCAACAATATCAGCGCGAGTCATTTAAGCGCTTACATGTTAGCGCTTAATTAAAAAAGCGCGCGATCACTATAGCGGCTGTCAAAACCGCGATTTCAACATGTGGTGTATAAATTCAGTTCTGTAGTAATTTGTGAAAGTAAGAAGTTCACTTGTTGTAAAGAGTCACTGCTGGCTGAAGTTATGTGGTTGGGTCATAAGTGGCTACGGAAATACATAGCAGGTATATATTATCTAAAATGTCAACCAGTGAATGCTCTGAGGAAATATTAAAAAGCAGAGAACTAACTTGGAACTTTACATTCAGCACTTGGATATAAGCAGTTGAGCCACAAAGAGGAAGGGACTGCATGGCGAACTCCAGTAATAACAGGTGTACTCTTCTTTTTTCACAAGCTTGCTTTGTTACACTGCTTGGAGGGTTTCTCATTGATATATGGTTTAGCCATGATTAACAACCTGTGGGTGGGGACATACATGCAATTTCTCAATGTCGCCACTAGATGGCATGGCTCACAGTGCTATTTCTGCTTCGAGCTGACATGTAACGTGCTATAATTAGCAAGCGCTATAATGTACACGCTATTTTGACTCACGCTATTACAGCAGCATGATTTTGACCGTATACCGAGTGGATGCCACCAATGAAACTTTGAGGTGATAGAGTGAACTTGCTACTCATGAAAGAGAGCCAATGGATTTATAGACTAAAAAGTGTAAAACCAGACAGCACGAACAATCAATGGGATCTCAAACCATTCCTGAAAAAAACTAGAGAAGTTTGATGGATAGGTTTGACCTCCCATTATGGGTATTGACCTCCTTATCATACTGAAATCGGCTTGTCAATTTATTACTAAGACTTTGACAATTTAAAGAAGTTTGACCTTTTGCACTATTATCTGACCTTCCACTAAACATGTCTTTGTTGTTGTCACTTTTACAGGAGACTCCTCTCCACCTGTTGTGCTATACAGACTTGCTCTCACTTGTATACCAAAGCTCAGTAATTTAGTGGATCCCTATACAAAATTGAAGCATAGAGAAAATATGCTCCGTGAAAAGGGGTGCTCACTTACAGACTCTGCTGGTATTTTCTGTCTCTTTGTTTGTGAATAGAGGTTGTCCAAGTCCTGACTACCAGTGAATTCTTTGATACCCAAATCTATATGAATTGTTATGGTAATAATCTTAAATATAAAAAGATATCCAGGTACTCAGTTTTGAGGATATTACTTTTGTTAGGAATTTTTATGTTTGACAAAAAGCATTGTGTAAATATCCATTTTTGCCTGGCAATATATGTTTAGTAGCAGTCACTGTTGTGAATATACTTTACATAATTTATTTGATTTCCTTTTACATTGATGAAATGTCAGCTAACTTGCAATCATCTCCAGGTGCGTGTAATGGAGATCAAGATATTTAAATGTGTGTTTCTTCTCTGTAAGCCACACCCGCTGACAAAGGCATTCACCGAAGCGCTGGGTTTTGGGACTGAGAGCCCAAAATAAACTCGGTAGCATTTTTGCAGTTAATTCATGCCTCTGTGTGATCTGTGTGTGGACACAGTTTGAAGTTGGAGTAGCTACCCTTCTCAGAGCACCAGCCCGATGTGCGCTCATAGCAGGCTTGCTTTGTGGATGTACCAAGCAGGGCATAGGCTGCCCCCAGGGGTTGATGCTTCCAGGTGGTGGAGGACTACGGACTAACATTAATAGCGTAGCATATCATTACTAGCACAGCACAGCAGTATGCTATGCTATTTTTGGTAGTTACCATTAGTGCCAGATCCTGGTAATATGTTTACCTCTATTTTAATTTGAGTTGGGGGCTCCAAACCCCCTGTTTTAAAATAAAAAGCAAAAACATACAGGGTGTAGAGGGTAGAGCCCCCTGCAACTTTTTTGTTAATTCTTTGGTAACCAGGTAAGGCCCACTAAGCACAGGTGCCTGTTTTCAGGTGTGACCCGGGAGCACTGGGGAGATTAAACTTGCATAGAGTCATACAGTGTGCAGGTGGAGGCTGTGGGAATCAAACCCGGTTTTCTGGATGTTTCAAGCTTATTCATAGCTCATTAATCTAACCTCTAGGCTATAAAAAAGAAACACTGGAACCATACTTTTAAACCCTAACTAGTGCAATTAGTGTAGCGTTCATAGTCCTCAACCAGTGCCAGCACTCCCGGGTGGTCCTATGATGTATGGTTTCTTTGCTGTACCGATAACATTTTGATGTCAGGTTATATAGCCTGTGTATCTGTCACAAAAGCCTGCAGAACAAATAAAAAGTTTTATGAAAAAACTTCCAGGTGGCTACTTAGAAACAAAGGAGCAGGCCTGACCAATAAAACTGTACTCATCAGAGGGTGACATAGAAACACATAATTTGCCAGCAGGTAAGGAACACTTGGCCCACCTAGTCTGCCCTTTTTTCCCTGTTTATAGTAACATCTTAGATCCTACTTGATCTCTGGATCATTCACCCCCCCTTTCCTTTCCCTAAGATTCCCTTATGCCTATCCCATGCATTCTTGAACCCCATCACTGTTTTCACCCCTACTGCCTCTGTTGGAAGACCATTCGAGGAATCCACCACTCTTTCTGTGAAGAAGTACTTTTTTACATCTTTATTTATTTATTTATTGAAATGTTTCACGAGGAGGGCACACTGAACAACAAGTTGCTTGTCTCACGGTGCGACCTGGGGGAAGGGGTTACATAGGGTTGTGAAGGATGATCAGTTTACAATAGTTTGTGGTAGTACAAACAATACAACATTGTAAGATTGTGCAACAGTTGGAACACAAGGTATTGTACAATAAACAGTAGTGGAACATTGGGTAACTTACAGTACATGTCCAAAATCATACAAAAGAACATATGAACATACAAAACAGTAATAATGCTATAGAACCATTTATAGTGCATGAGTGTACCAGGAGCAGGCTCGAAATAGTACACAAGTGCTGTTGGAGTAACAAGGATGGGGTTAGGTTGTGCACACTGGTGACCCAGAAGGGCAGATGGAGAAGGGGGGGTGGAGGCAAGAACTAAATACGAGGAGAAGGGGTAGCGATTTCCTGACTTCCACCTTCAGGATGCTGAGAACCCTGCCAGGGGGGGTTCATGGTAGGAAGGCAGAAACTGGGGACGGGTATTAAAATGGGTTAAAACAGGAACTGCAGTGGGAAAGGTAATTGTGTAGGGCAGAGGTACGGGAGTAATTGGAGGAGTGTCATATTTCGGGGGCAGGGAATTCCAGATTTTAGGGAAATGATGGGCGAAACCAGTCTGACCAATTAGGGTGGAGTGGTGAGGGACCGTCAAGGTGCAGGCGTCATTTGATCTGAGAGAGTGGGTGGGTGGAGGGAGGTGGAGTGGACAGAGAGGATGAGAGATAGGAGGGAAGCCCCCCAAACCAGAATTTAGAGGTTAGTTTAGCACAGTGAAAGATGCATCTGTGAGATAATGGAAGGAAGGTTAGCGAACGATAGAGTTCACAGTGGTGGGAGCAGGAAGGGAAGTCGATAGCAAAGTGGCAGAAGGAGTTAAAGAGAGTGTGCAACTTGGTCAGGGAAGATATGGGAGCAGCACCATAGACTACGTCGCAGTAGTCAGAGATGGGGAGTATCATCTTCTGGACAATTCTGTGCCTTGCAGTCAGTGGGATGCAACTACGATTCCAGTACAGAACACCAAGCTTGTGGCGCAGTTTCTTCAGGATAGCATCGATAACATCTCTCCTGAATCTACCCCTTTCCAGGTTTTCATGGTGCCCCCTTGTCCTCGAGCACCTTTTTTTGTGAAATATACTTCCCTCCAGTACCTTATTTACCCCCATGAGGTACAGTGGCGTGAAAAAGTATTTGCCCCCTTCCTGATTTTTCTATTGCATATTTGTCACACTGATGTTTTCAGGTCTTTAGAGAAAATGTAATATTAGATAAAGGGAACCTGAGTGAACAAATAACACTTGTTTTTTTTTTAATTTCACTTATTTAATGAAAAAAAGTTAACCAACACCAACTGGCACTGTGTGAAAAAGTAATTGCCCCCCTACACTTAATAACTGGTTACGCCACATTTAGCTGCAATGACTGCAACCAAACACTTCCTATAATTCAATATCAGTCTTTCACATCGCTGTGGAGGAATTTTAACCCACTCTTCCTCGCAGAACTGCTTTAATTCAGTAACATTTGGTAGGTTTCGAGCATGAACTGCTCGCTTCAGGTCCTGCCACAGCATCTCTATTAGGTTTCAGTCTGGACTTTGACTAGACCACTCCAAAACTTTAATTTTACTTCTTTTAGCCATTCTGATGTGGACTTGCTTTTGTGTTTGGATCATTGTCTTGCTGCATGACCCAACTACGCTTCAAGCTTCAGCTGACGGAATGACTGGACATTCTCCTAAGAATTTTCTGGTACAGAGCAGAATTCATGGTTCCTTTAATTATGGCAAGTCATCCTGGTCCTAGGCAGCAAAGCATCCCCATACCATCACACTACCACCACCATGTTTGACAGTTGGTATGGTGTTCTTACTGTGGAATGCTGTGTTTGTTTTACGAGACATTATGGGATCCATGTTGTCCAAAAGTTTCACTTGGACTCATCTGTCCATAGAACATTTTCCCAAAAGGCTTGTGAATCATCCAGGTGCTTCTTGGCAAATGAGAGACGAGCATTTATGTTCTTCTTGGTTAGCAGTGGTTTCATGCTACTCTCACATGAAGCCCATTTTGCCCAGTCTCTTTCTGATTGTGGAGTCATGAACACTGACCTTAGCTGAGGCAAGAGTAGCCTGCAGTTCTTTGGATGTTGTTTTAGGATCCTTTGAGACTTCTTGGATGATTTTACACTGTGCCCTTGGAGTAATTTTGGCAGGCCGCCACTCCTGGGAAGGTTCACTACTGTTCCAAGTGTTCTCCATTTGGAGATTATGGCTCTCACTGTGGTTCAATGGAGTCCCAGAGCCTTAGAAATATCTTTGTAACCCTTTCCAGACTGATAGAGGGCAACAAATTTTTTCTGATCTTTTCAGGAACTTCCTTTGATCATGGCATAATGTGCTTGTTGAATCTTTGTGCTGGCAATGTGACTCTGATGGTAAGGGCCAAAATAAGTGAGGTTTATATTGAGCAGGGCTGGCTGTAATCAAGCCTGGCTGTGTTCAATCAGCTGACTCTAATTATCCCTTTAATTGGGTTGATTTAACTAGGGGCAATTACTTTTTCACACAGTGCCAGTTGGTGTTGGTTAACTTTTTCATTAAATAAATGAAATAAGTAAAAAAAAAAAGTGTTATTTGTTCACTCAGGTTCCCTTTATCTAATATTATATTTTGTCTAAAGACCTGAAAACATCCAGTGTGACAAATATGCAATAATAGAGAAAATCAGGAAGGGGGCAAATACTTTTTCACGCCACTGTATTATTTGCCCTCCTCTGGACTGCCTCCACTCTGCCTATGTCTTTCCGAAGATATGGTTTCCAGAACTTGACACGCTACTCTGAGTGGGGACTTACTAGCAATCTATACAGAGGCAAAACCACCTCCTTCTTTCTGCTAGTGATAATCCTCCCTTTGCATCCCACTATCCCAGTAGTACTTCCATCCTTCTTTTTTGCACTGTCTGGCCACCTTTAGGTCATTTGATATGATTACCCCAAGTGTCTTTCCTGGTTGGTGGTCATCAGTACCACTCCTCCCATTTTGTACTCTGCTCCAGGTTTTTGTTCACCAAGTGCATTACTTTGCACTTTTTCACGTTGAAACCCAGCTGCTATACCCTTGACCACTCCTTCAGTTTTCTCGGGTTTCTACCCATACTTTCCACTCCCCCTTGAGTGTCCACCTTATTGCAGATTTTGGTGTTATCCACAGAGAGGCAGACGTTCCCTTCCAGCTTCTCTGCAATGCCACTTATAAAGACATTAAAGAGGACTTATCCCAGCACTGATCCCTGAGGCACCTGATGGGCCAGCTGCAGCAAGTCATGCTGCTGACCATGGAGGCTGACTGGGAAGGCCACCACCAGCAAATGGCAGGACATCCCAGCAAGGAAGGGTTTAGTGATGTGTTCCTTCACTACAGCAACCCAATGGAGGGAAAAAGAGCTTGCATCTCCTTGGGGGGGGTGCCTGCGAGCTGGTCCTACGTGGCCTAGCATGACCCCTCAGGGTGATAGGGGGAACCAGAAGTGAGAAACAAGATCTGTTGCTGTCAGAACACCCAGGCTGCCCTCTGTCGCTCTCTGCCAGCTACAATGGCAGAGGGAGCTGGTTGGTCACTGGAACAACAGATGGACAGAAGTCAGATGGACAGATGTTGGGAGAAAAAGCAGGACAAAAAAATAAAACTGTTGCTGTCAGGATTTGGAAAACGTCCCTAAGTTGAGTCTGCTGAAATACACTGAAATGAGGAAAGTGCATAAAGGGGATATACAATGGCCTGTGTTAAAATATGCAATTTATTTCCGTGAACTTTATTGATGAAGCATTAGTGAGCACTAGTATCCTTCAGGCAACTACATTAGGAGATCCTAGAACTAACAAAAAGGTTGTTGACATTAATAAAGATGCTGAGGAAGTTGCACCCTTTAACAACACCTTGTCTGAAAAGTTTACTACATCCTTACCATTACATAACAGTTTCAATGTTCTGGCTAATGAATATGAAGATCAACAGTTTTCTATTGCAAGAGAATTGCCAAATAATGTTAAGCAACCCCAAACAAACTACCAGATACCTTCCCCCTACTATAGTCACTTCAAACATACATTCAATGAACAGAGATATAGTGGTAATCAGAGATTCAATTCTCAGGGGTGTAGACACAGCAGTGTGACCAGTGGAGAAAAGTACAAACAACAGTAAGCACGCTTCCAGGTGCTTGTGTTAAAGATATTTCAAGACTTTTGGATGGACTTTTAGAAAATACACATGAACCCTTGGTACTTCTGCATGTAGGTACAAATGATTTACCTTATAATAATCTGTCTTATGTAAAATCTGGGTACATTGACATTGTTAATAGAGTATTAGATGAAAAAGGGGAAATAATAATTTCCGGAGTGCTGCCTACTGAAGGGAGGAATACTTACAAAAAGAAATCAATTCAGAGCTTGAATACATGGTTACGCAAACTGTGTCATGAAAGAGGTTTAGGGTTTATGGACAATCTTACCACTTTCTCCAATAAAGCTTGCTTCCAATCTGATGGACTGCATTTAAATAAATTCGACACTAGAATCCTGGAAAAAAAAGATCAATAAAGTCTTAGCATTCCATTTAAACTGCAAAATGGGGAGGGTAGGAACACAGTAGGTCATGGTATCATCCACCAGTCTGATACCTTAGAGGGGATCAATCAATTAAACTGCAGAGTTTCCCACCCTAGTAATAAAGCCCCTTTATATCCAGGATGGAATGGCCTGTTGACAAATGCCAGAAGTCTGGCCAACAAACTAGATGAATTCAAGTTCAGGTTGTATGACCAAGATATCCACCTGGCTTTAGTCGCGGAAACCTGAGGTACTGATAATGATAATTGGGATAGAAATATACTGGACTATAAAGTCTTCATTAAAAATAGGAAGTTTAGAAAAGGTGGGGGTGTGGCCATTTACATTTATAACACCATAACATGTGAGGAGATGACCAAAGACGTGGAAGGCATCAAAGTATTATGGGTTAAAATATATCCCCACAATAGTGTCATAATAAAATTGGGCTTAGTATATAGACCTCCATCTACACTTCTGGAAAGCAACAGTAAGTTTGTGGAGCACATTAGTAATTTCAATCCATCTGACAACATAATTATTATGGGGGACTTTAACCTGCCCTATATAAATTGGATTTCACATTTATTTATTTATTTAAGAATTTTACCAGGAAGGCATACTGAGCAGGGTACCACTCGATTCCAGATGCGCCCTGGGGGTTTGGGGGTTAGGTAGAATACAGTGTAAACAGAAATTAGAACATACATGTACATACTTCAATTCAGTCATAAGATAGTAGGCAAATCCTTATATATACACATATCTAGGAATATACAGACAGGGTAGATACATATCTAGGAATATACAGACAGGGTAGATACATATCTAGGAATATACAGACTGGGTGGGCCAAGCGGTCCTTATCTGCCATCAAAATCTATGTTTCTATGTAGATACATAGCATTCAACATCATAACAATAAGTAGGGTGGCCAACAGCAGGAGAAAATACACAAAGAAACTAAACAGCTGCCAACCAGACTGCATGGGCCTCAGCGGTGCAGAGTGCATGAGCAAGTGGTGGAGAAATGTGTCTTTAGTAGGGCATTGCAGTGAGGAGTACTGGTGGCATGTCTAATATCAGCCAACAGGGAGTTCCATAACTTAAGGCATTTGGAAGCTGAAAACAGCTTGTCCAGACCCGGTGGACCTGTGAGGGATGTGAAGTAGATGAGAATCAAAGTTCCTGAGTGAGTAGGCTGTTGGGGGAAGAACATTAAGGGCGGTCGCAAGGTAGGAGGGGAAGGACTGCGACCAGAATTTCACAGTGGTTCTAGCACAGTGTACCAATCTCCGATTGTGGAGAGAAGGGAGATCCTAGGGAATGGTAGAGGTCACAATGATGTGTACTGAGAGGGCAGTCCAGGGAGAAACGGCAGAATGAGTGGAAGAGAGGGTCTAGTCTGGTCAGGGAGGATTTAGGGGCAACACAGTAGACTACATCTCCGTAGTCCATTATTGGGAGGATCATCTTTTGAACGATTGCCAGGTACGTGGGCAGGGGAATGCAACTTTTATTACAGTATAGCACACTTATCATGGGATGTAGCTTCTTATGTATTGCATCAATATGCGCAGTGAAGTCAAGATGCTGGTTTAACCAGACCCCGAGGTATCTGAAGGAAGTGCAGACCTCCAAGGGGGAGCCATCTAATGTATGGAAAGTTGGGGAGGCGGGGAGATGGGAAAGTTTGGCCCGAATGTTAGGGAGACAGTTTTTTTAGGGTTTAGAAATAGTTGATTTGAACAGAGCCACCGTTGGACAGAGCCAAAATCCTGTTGTAGGCAGGCTGCCACGGCTGAGGGGGATGACATAATGGGAACAGTAAAACTGACTTGTCATATCTGGATACTTTTGCACAGATAGGGCTTGAGCAAATGGTATCATGTGCAACTAGGAATGACAAGATATTAGATATTATATTAACTAATATGGGTAACAGCATTTCCGATGTTCATACTACAATGCCCTTGGGTAATAACGACCATTTATGTGTACATTTTAAGGTGCTGGGTCTAACAGGACCACCAGGGACAGGAGTTACAGAAAAACTCAACTTTAGAAGGGACAATTTTACTTCCTTAAAAGAACAAATAGCAAAATGGGACTGTGAAAAAGATTTCACTAATCGATCTGTTGAGAGGAAATGGGACTTGTTGACCTCAAAGATCAAAAGAGAGATTAAGAACTATATACCTACCCCCAAAAAATATACTGCTAATAGAATACCCCCAAGCTGGATGAAGCCTACAATGAAGACTCTTATAAACAAAAAAAGTAAAATGTTTAAAAGCATTAAAAAAGGAAATCAGCATCTTTTACCAGCATACCGAGTTTTGATCAAAATAATTAAACGTAAAATTAAACAAGCAAAATCCAAGCAGGAAACATTTATGGCAACAAAAGTTAAAGACAACAAAAAACTTTTTTTTCCCCATATTAATAAAATAAGGGGAAGTTCAAACGTAGTGGGACCATTTATTAGAAATACAGGAGTACCTACCAATAATAGGGAAATGGCTGATATACAGAATAAATACTTTTTCCTCAGTATTTAATAAATCTAATCGTACTACGTCGGAGGATGAGCAAGTATCCATACCTGGAACAGTAAAGATTAACCCAACTGAAGTCCTTGAGAGACTAAAATCATTAGATATTAATAAATCCCCAGGCCCTGATGATCTCCACCCCAGGGTTTTGAAAGAACTTGCAGACTACATTCATAAACCTTTGACGAACATATTTCAACATTCCCTAGATTCTGGTGACATCCCACTAAGTTGGAGGGTAGCCGTAGTTGTACCAATTCACAAACAGGGACCTACTTCAAAACCGGAAAATTTTAGGCCAGTAAGTCTGACTTCCCTATTGGGTAAAATACTGGAAGGGATAATTAAGGACTATAGCCAAGAATACCTATCAACTGTAGAGGCTATAGACCCATACCAGCACGGGTTTACTAAAAACAGATCGTGCTTAACTAATCTGTTAAGTTTCTACAAAAAAGTAAATAAAGAGATTGATAACAGAAACTCAGTTGACATAGTATTTTTAGATTTTGCTAAAGCATTTGACAAGCTACCTCACTTGGAATTAGCTAATTCACTAAGGAATCTTAAATTATGTACCAACATCTCAAACTGGATTACAGACTGACTGACAGGGAGATGGCAGAGGCTGGTGATGAACGGAGTTTTTTTCCGAATGGGTTGGAGTTACGAGTGGTGTTCCCCAAGGGTCGGTGCTGGGTCCAGTTTTATTTAATATGTATATCTCTTCATTAAAAATAGAGTTACCAAATGTGTGGTTGTCCAAATTTGCAGATGACTGCAGATTGGGAACAGTGGTTAACACCTCTGAAAACAGTACAATATTACAGGATGCACTGAACCATATTTTGTCTTGGACGACACACAATAGATTAGAATTAAATATTAACAAATGCAAAGTTATGCATTTGGGTCCCAAAAATAGACAGTGTAACTACACCCTTAATCATAAATTACTAACTGTAACAACATCTGAAAGGGACTTGGGAGTGACAATAAGTCATGATTTTAAATTTAACATGCACCATCCCTATAATATTCCCCAATCCTTGAACAGATGGTTAACCATACTTTTTCTTCTATCTAAACGTAGTATACTTATGTATTGGAGATCTAATATAATCCCCACTCTCCCTGATATTCTTAATCATTTATCTCAATATGCCTCCCTGGATCGTATTTCTCTCGACCGACTCAACATATATAATAAATGTTGGCAGGAATATTTTAAATATTTGGATTCATCTAGCCAATCTGGCACTTAAAGTATGGATTGAAATACTTTATATAATATTTCTCTCTTTCCTTTTATTGATATCCCCATTTCCTCAGATTGTGGTCTCGCTTTTCTCTACGTACTTGATACTCTCTTCTCTTTGCTATTTCTTCCTTTCTCTTGTTTTCTTAATCTTTTCTATATAAGCTTTAGTAGCACTGTAACGATATATACATTGTAGTGCATAACCACTACTATTCATATCTCCTCTTTACCTTATAATGCTTTCTGTTTTACTGTATATTGTGTAGTGCTAGCCTTTTTTTCATTATAATATTGTAACTGTTCTAGTTTAGGTAGTTAACCCATAATTATTCTATTACCATTGAATAGTCTTTTTTCCTCCTTTGTTAGATGTTATGCTACTTAGTTTATCATTTATATAACCTTATATAGTATTGTTATATGGATGTACTTGTTGTTTGTTTATCTTTTAAATACTTCAATAAAAAGATCAACTGCAAAAAAAAAAAAAATTTAACATGCACTGTAGAAACCAGGTGAGAAAGGCTAACCAGATGTTGAATTGTATTATTAAACATATTTCTAGTAGAACTAAGGAGGTTCTACTCCCGCTCTATGTACAGTAGCACTGGTTAGGCCCCAGCTGCAATATTGTGTGCAAATATGGTCACCATATAGAAAGGAGGACATAAAAAAAGTTGAAGCAGTCCAATACAGTTTTACAAGACTTATTACGGTTTTAAAACAGATACCTTATGAACAAAGATTGAAAACACTTAATTTATACTCATTACAATACAGGAAAAAAAGAGGTGATATGTGTATGTTGCACAGGGTAACTGGACAAAGCACCTTTATGACAGAATTCGGTTTAAAGTTTAATCAGGACAGAGCCAGTGGTAGGAGACACCCTTTACAGTTACGCTCTGATAAATGGAGTACGCTGTCTAGGAAATACTGGTACAGCCAAAGGGTTATTACCCTATGGAACAACCTCCCAGCGGAGGTAGTAGGCAGTAAAATGTCAATGCCTTTAAAATAGACAGGACAGTGTAATGAATGATGAAATTAAATATGTGCAATCTAACTAGCAAGCATGAAGGACTTAAGTCTATAAAGTTTGATACTACCTATGAGTGAGGGGGTGGGATCATGACTCATGAGTGGTGAAGCCACAAGTGAGTTATGAGAGTCCTGGCCCCTCATGAATGGTATATTTTGACACAGGCAGTAGTACATTTTGTGTATACAATGTATGTGTTGCAGTTTTTTTTTTTGCAGGCTTTTGTTGTTTTTTACAGGTTGACCCCCCCACCACACACACACACACACACACACACACACACACATACATCAACAATACCAGGCCCCCCTGTGAATGAATGAACTCCCCGGGCACCTCTTGACCACCAGTTGTCTGGCCCAATTCAAAACTGACCTCAAACAGCACCTAATAACACTCTCTAAGTGCACCTGCCCCTGAGTCCAGCCACACCTGCTCTCTCTACACCCCCAGCAAGCACTAGGCAGGCCTCAGGTACCTCCCCATCCCTTCTCATGACTTGCGTCAGCAATCGGTTCGCGTCATGCTTCTTCGGCACCCGCTACCCCACCTTCCGCCCTCCCCCAACTCCCAGTCCCGTGAGTTTCCCTAACAGTCACTACTAATGCAAGCTGCCCGACCATGACCCTCGCACCCCACCATTTACTCTAGCATGTCTTCTCCACTCAGCCGCCCCTCATCCCCCCATTTCTCCCTATACCTTATCGCCCTTCTTCCCCCACCCTTCACCTCCACCGCAGTACCTACCTCTCTCTCATATCTCCTTTCTTCACCCCACTGCCAGCTATCCCCGTCCCTCTGAACTATTGACAAGGCATTTTGTGGCTGCTTATTCCGCCCCCCCCATAATGTGTTTTTCTTGTTATTTTAACTTGTACCTATGTTTTGAGTTATTCTGTAAGTTCTGAATCCAAGCTGTAACGTTCATTGTAATGTACCTTTGCTTTCTCCTATTGTATTTTGTTTTGCAATCTATGACGTGGAACCTTTGTAAAAGAGCTTACACTCAAAGGTCTTTTCTGAATCACTAAATAAATATAAATACCTTCCAGGCTGAAGTTTCCCCTACCCCACAGCAGGCGTTTGTCTTTTTTTGTTTTCCTTTTTTAACCTAGTTGAATTCCTCCACCAACACACACACACAATAGTGTGCAGAATGGAGTTCCCCTCCCTAAAAGTACTACCCCCCCAAACAAAAGTACTTCATTTTCTCCCACTCCCCAGTGCACCCGAGTTCCTTTTTAAGCTGTTCAATGTAGTCCCACATTATATTTTCCCAGTCTTTAGAACTGATTGTTGAAACTTCTTCTGTGCCTTGTCTGACCAGATTTGACTGCTGGAGCGTTCAAGCGTGTTAGCAAGGCAACATGCGGACATGCAGCTGAAAGACAGAGATAAACAAGCATTTGTCAATGCCAAATGTTGCTTGCTTCTATGTGCTGTTTAGGTATTTGGAAGTCATTGGAGTGCAAATATTGAAAATTTGCGAACTTACGGGCGTGCATAGGAACTGCGCAACACACGCTCATAAAACAGTCATTTTTAGGAATTTTTCACCAAATTTTCAACATAGCCATTTTAAGACCTCTGCTCATGAACAGTGTCACTGTGATTTTCTTAATGTGTCCCATACATTGAGTTCGCACACCGACTGCGCCATTGTGCGCTACATGGGCGGAAACATGTTTTGGGCAAGATGTGAAAAATGACAGCTGCACTGCTCATAAGGAGGTGTGGTAAAATGGCAATGTTGAAAATCTGGAGAAAATATTGAAAATTCACAAACTTCGCGATGCGTAGGAACTACTAAGCATACGCTAACGTAAAACAGTCATTTTTAGGAATTTTTTCACCAAATTTTCAACATAGCCATTTTAAGACCTCTGCTCATGAACAGTGTCACTGTGATTTTCTTAATGTGTCCCATACATTGAGTTCGCACACCGACTGCGCCATTGTGCGCTACATGGGCGGAAACACATTTTGGGCAGGATGTGAAAAATGACAGCTGTACTGCTCATAAGGAGGTGTGGTAAAATGGCAGTGCTGAAAATCTGGAATGAAAATATTGAAAATTCACGAACTTACGCGCGTGCGTATGAACTGCGCAACGCACGCTTGTAAAACAGTCATTTTTAAGAATTATTCCACCAGATTTTCAGAATAGGCTTTTTGAGAGCCCACCTTATGAACACTGGCAGTGTTGTTTTGTTAATCATTCCGGAAAGGTGATTTCACGCAGTGACTGCGAAATCACACTTCGGGCCCGAATAACGCCATGACAATGACAGCATTCATGAGAAGGGGTCCCAAAAACCCCTTGTTGAAAATTTGATGCAAAAATTCCAAAAAATGCCTGAGATATGCAACAAAGTTGAAAAAACCCTATCTATCCCATTATACAGCTTACCGCATTCCTCAGTTCGAGTACGGCTTTGAAGAGTGTAGACGTGTTCCGGTCCACGATGATCGCTGACGGCTCCGGAGGTAATGTAAGTGAGAATGAAGGGGTGGGAGACAGGGTGCCAGTGGTGGGTGCGGGTTGTGGAGGGGCAGGAGACTACGTGGGACCGCTTTTTTATTCACAGTTTTTTTTTTTTAACGAAGACGATGCGGATATTTGCCACGCTGGGTTGGGCTCCAGCGTGGCAGCAGGAAAAACTGTTAGGAGGCGTGGGCCAATGGGGGATTAGGGCACCCTGTTGGCCAAAACAAGATTTGCCTGCGCTGGGGTGGGCCCCAGCGTGGCACCGAAAGCTTTTTTGGTGGGAGTGCAGCCTTGGAGCCGACGGGGATTGGGCACCCCACGGGTTGAAACAGTTTTTGCCACACTAGGGTGGGCTCCCAGCATGGCACCTGGACAGCTGTTGGGGGGCGTGGAGCCGATGGGGGATTGGGCACCCCGTTGGCCATACAGTGTGTGCGTGGGGGGAGCGCATCAGCACGCAATATGCATGCTTGCATGTGTGTGTGCGTGGGGGGGAGAGCTCTGCTCACTGAAGCGGAGCTCTCCCTTTGAACTGTATGCCACTGCATTTTCAGCTTGTCATAGACAGCTGCAGCAGTGATTGGGGAACTGGGGCCGTGCCTGCAAACACACTGACTGCATTGGAAGACGGGCTGACACACCTCCGAAAACTCAGATGATGGCACTATGTTTCTTGCACATGTGTGCAAGCAATATAAAAAACACACACACACATTTGGATCAATAAACAGATATGACTGCAGTGGCCCAGTATTACATTCTAAATCCATTGCACAGTTCATTTTTTTTTTTAACATGAATTTCACTTTTTGTTTACTAACGCTGTATGAAGCGGGGTTTACATTAGAAAAACAGGATTTTTATTGGCTGAATTTGGGGCACAGCTTTGACTGGGATTGGGCTAAACCGTATGTCAGTCAAGATGATTGACATTTTGGTAACATAGCAAGTGAATAATGCACATTATTATTGAGCCATTGTGTCAGTAACAATGTTTATTCTTCACTTGGATCAGATTGTTGGTAAAATATTTGATTTATGTTACTAGATTGCTACATACATGATATACATCTGTAACCCATGGGTGGCGCTATCTCAAGGACTACTATCCCTGCCTGTGTGACTAGTTGCAGGTTAAGAGGCCTAGCTACTGAAAACGGGTGCCTCCACCCAGAGGACAGGGTTGGTGGTAGCGTAGCTGACCTGAGTACAGCCCTCTGGGACACTGTGACTCCCCTCTTTCCCCTCTAGTGGCCTAAACAATGAACAGAATACACAGGTACAGTAGCCCCCCAAACCACAAATATATCCCCACTTTGATTGCACTTACCACCAGGGCTAGTTCCACCTGTTTGACCCTGAAGACCCCCTGTAAAATAAGATTAGACACAGCCAGCAACAACAATACAGTGCTATTAGTACAGAGATGCACCACAAACAGTTTAAGTGCAAAAAGAGTCAGATCTGATTTATTCAGGGAGATTGAACAAGGGAGGGGCGTAATCAGGTTGATTGGTCTAGCAACGGATTCAATCAGGCTACAAGGCATGCACTTTAGAATCCCTCAACACAGTCACACACACACACTCTGGGTACCCAGTTGTTGATGCAGACTAGTCTGACGCATTGCCTGGGGTAGGCCCTAATGATGGGAATAAAGAGTCATGCACAGTAACCCACAATTTGTAATCCAGAGCCAGATGGCTCAGTTCGTGATAATCAAACAAAACAATTAAATCAGATGACACACTTTGATTTAGCTGATGTTGCAGGGAGCTACCATGATGTTTACTCACGCTACCCAGTACGGGACGCAGGATGGATGAAATGGAGACTGCAGAATGACTTGCTGGTTTGACAGGAGAAGCAGGGCCCACATGATTCATCATGGTGTTGTTCCTGTTCGTGATGCTGAGCAGGGGGCTGATGCCCAGGCAGGTCTCTCATCGATGGTCTTCTCTGTGGAGTGAGTAGCTGGCTGGGCCAAGGTGGCAGAGCCCAGGCCAGGAGAACAATCCGGATGGCAGTCTGGTAGTGCTGGATTCAGCTTCCAGCAAGTGTAAAACAATTGGAAAGTGGGGAACCAAACTGCGGCCCACTGAGAACATTCAGCACACTTGTAGTAAATAAAAAGCAGTACCACAGTTCGGTTGACAGTCCGGTCACAATCGCAGTGTCCCTGCGCAAACCGTACACTCTATAGTGGTTTCAGACTTTCTGAGAGGCCAATCACATGAAGCAAATCTTCGGTCTTCTTCAGGTAACAGCAGTCACAATTTGGTATATCTGGTCACAAGCTGGTTTGGATTCAGTCCAATTAATTTCACTAGCAGATCCCTCAGAAGGGAAGATGAAGCAGGCAGGCCAGACACAGCCTTCCCACCAGTTTCCAGCTGCTCAAATGTCTTGAGCAGTTCACTCTCAACTCCAGACTCAGACTGACTCTCTGCTGCAGGCAGCACCAGGACTTCCTTCTGATCCAAAAAGGGTTCGGTTGGTTGATTCATCTGTCTGTCAAAGCAAGGGCTCCCCCTCCAGGTCCATTTAGGTGCCAAAATGAAAAAACTATAATTCCTACAGAAATTCACTCCCACAAGACCCCTGGGGACAGACTCTATTTTAAGTCCCCAAAAGGTACTGAATGGTGCAATGCAGAAATGTCCATGCTGCAAAGAAAGGCAGGTTAGACAAACTATAATACCATTATTTTTAGAGCAGCTAATCACCAAACAATTACCAGTTCTAACAGAGCTCCCTCTGCACCATTAGTGATGGCAGAACAGAGCAATATTACTGCAGCTCAGGCAGGTCTCGAGCCTGGAAACACTCGGCCCCTACCCAGATTGATTATACACTACAAAAATAATGTCTCTTAAAGAGACAGACATGGAGGCTAACAGTGCACTCGCATGCAAGCACTTTTACATTTGTAAAGACACAGAGCGCCCGCCTGGCAGTGGGCATTTAAGCACACCCAAGGAAGACTTTTGGGAACCCCAATTTATAGGGGGGGTTACACATCCTTCTATTGGCATGCTTAAAAATAACCAGTTAAAAACAACCAGGACCACAGTTACAGAAACGTTTTTTGAAAATGGTTGAATGTAAGGCTGATTTAGCCCTTTTCTCCAACACAATAAATATGCCTACAAAATAAGCACAAACACAAGAGAAATACTGCATCACACTTACCTACAAGCATAAATCATATTAGGCCCTCTATTGTTTACAGTATATATCAATGATCTAGGCCAAAACGTAACCAGTGCCAATCTCTATTTCTGCGTGGATGACACTGTACTCTATACCTCAAGCCCTGACCCTGGTGTAGCCATGCAATCCCTACAAGGCAAGTTTAACCTGTTACAAATCGGCCTCCATGCATCCAAGTTACCTCTTAATGCAGCCAAAACCAAATATATGGTGTTCTCGCAGAATCCAAGCACCATGTCCCTAGTATCTGGCATCCACACTCTCACCAATGAAGCAGTTGAACCTGTATTCACCTTTAAGTACCTGGGCATGTGGTTGGATAATAAACTCACATTCAAAGCCCATGGTCATATCAGATGACTTAAAGGTGGGCAAGCAATGTGAGAGGGCAGTAAGGAGGGCTGGGGGGATACTGGGATGCATAGGGAGAGGCATCACCGATAGAAAACAGGAAGTTGTCATCCCTCTGTACAAACAGCTGGTGAGACCCCATCTGGAGTACCGTGTGCAGTTCTGGAGACCCAATCTCCGCAAGGACATAGACAAGACGGAAGCTGTCCAGAGGAGGGCAGCTAAAATGGTGCAGGATCTGCACCAGAAGACATATGAAGAGAGACTAAAGGAGCTTAATATGTATAGCCTCGAGGAAAGGAGGGAGATGGGGACATGATAGAAACTTTCAAGTACCTCAAGGGACTCAACAAAGTCCAAGAGGGTAGCATCTTTCAAAAAAAGAGGTGTGCAAGAACAAGGGGGCACAATTTGAAGATGGGGGTGGCTCAGAGGTAATATGTAAGGAAGTATTTTTCACAGAGTGGGTTGTGGATGCATGGAGCGGCCTTCCGGAGGAGGTTGTGGAGTCAAAAACAGTGGTTGAATTCAAGCATGAATGGGACAGTCATAAGGCAATTCTAGGGGTTGGGGGTAGAAAGAAGTAGGCTGCTGGTTAACTAGGATCTGCAGCTTATCCATTAGGTAGGGAAATGGGCAGACTGGATGGGCCAAGCGGTCCTTATCTGCCATCAAATTCTATATTTCTGTATAGATGCCCTCTGCAAGAAGCTATGGCAGAAACTGGGTTTTTACTTTCGTAACAGATCCTGCCTAAATCAGGATGATAAGTGTTGGTGCCGGCTATATTCCTCCCACTGCTGGACTACGGCAACATCATTTATAGATGTGCCACAGCCACAAACCTAGGTAGCCTAGATGTCCCTACCATAGAGCTCTCTGCTTCATCAGCGAGCTCCATGCCCGCACACACCACTACCTCCTATAAAAGGAAGTAAGTTGGCCTTCGCTTGGGACTAGAAGATTAAGACACCTAAATCTCTGGACCGTCAAAGCTTTACATAATTCCCTACCTAGATACACCTCCTCGCCCCTCCATAGGGACCAAGGTGCATATGCATTTAGGATACATAATGCAGTCATGCTTGATCTCCCGAGGCACTTCACAAAATAAGGGAACATGGCCTTTAGCTGGGCAGCCCCATCAGCATTGAATGCCCTTCAGAAATGAATTAAGTTACCAACCCTGGTTTGCCCTTCTCACTTCCATACTCTCCTTCACCAACATTGCACTGATAAATGACACAGCCTTCTCTCCAACACCGACAATACCCATACCGCTAGGGGGTCCAACATTCTGACCCTAAAAGTCCCTTTCCGCCGCACCACCCAGGGCCAGTGCTCCTTCTTATATCGTGCTCCCCTCTGGCTGAACTCTCTCAGCGAGGACATGTTATCCAGTACTAAACTCGGACCATTCAAAGCTAAGCTTTGTGACTGTCTTGCAACCCTAAGCTGTTGTGACTTGTGAAGGGGTTGTGGGATAACAGATAGACCAGACACCGAATTTCAGGTTCAATACACAATCTCTGTGTGTGATGTTTATTCAAAATACAGGAAATAAGCTTCTGCAATGCCATATTCCTTCTTCAGTACATCGGTTTGCAGCAACAGACTATGGATATCCTTTCTGTGCACTTAGCCAGTACCTACTGACACTGATTTCTGATCTAAACATTTTTAGTGAAAACCCTTTATCCCTATGTGGGCCCTGTTTGCTTGGGTAGTGGGGCTCAAAAAGAAAAAAAGAAAAACAAGCTAAAAACCAAGAACCTCAGTGCAGAAGCACTGAAAAAAGGGTTACCCCAAAGGGCACTGACAACAAATCAAGTTTCAAAGAAATACATCATACATACTTTCATAATGCAAAGCATCATGTGATATATGCAAATCACCATGAAATTTCAGACTTGTTCAGCTTTCAGCAATGTACATGCATTTTAAATAGCACAACCAACTTAATTTCTGTAATAGTCACCTAGTACTTTTTATCATTATCAATAACACCTAGTGACATGGTATTTTCAACATTTACAGGTTTCATAAATATAAGGTATATACATCAAAGTATTTTATGACATAGTGCTATTATATACTAAATCCAACAATGATAAACACAACCTGTTTTACATACGCTTGGAGGTCACCACAATAACCTCACTGTATGAGGACCTGAGAGGGAAAAGGAAATTTAAAGAGGACACTATAGCATAGTCAAGAAAGGGAAGGGGGTACCCACAGGTGGCCAACCTCATGGACTAGAAATTGTAAAGGATAGATTAGGCTAAGAAACAGAATAACTGTTGCAACAGATTTAAGAAAAGGTCGGTCCTCAAGAGTGGCAGGAGCTCCCTGTCACATGACTACCTTTAACCTGCTCAAGCCCCTATCAGCACCTTCACTTTCCCCCTTCTATATCCCCACCTTCATATTTCTCTCAATGCCTCCCTCAGTTTCCCCAACCATATCCCCCACCTTCCACCCAGATCTCCATGCTCCCACCCCCATCCCCCGCTATCTACTCCCTCATCTGCTAAATTTTGACAAGGCCTACTTGGCTGCTCCAGTCCACCCCTCATCCCCTCTCTTAGTCCTTCATTCACTATCCCTCTCCTCCCCTCACTCCCTGCTACCAGTCCCTTCCCATCCATGGCCTTCTCTCCCTCTCCTGCCTTGCATTATTAGTGCACTTACTGAATGTTACACGTGATTGTGTTGCTGCGTATACTGCATCATAATATCTGTATTATGATGCTACATGTTAAATGGCTGTATCTGAATTGCTTGTTTGTTGTCTTTGTTAACACTGTTTTGACTGGTATAATTTTACTACTGTATCCTTGTTTTGTCGTGACGTGGAACCTTTGTAAATGAGCTTCCAGCTCAAAGGTTGTAATCTGAGATTTAAATAATAAATAAAATGCGAGTGTTTTTAATAAGCCATTTGATGGTGGCATTATGTGTTGCATCCACCGTAGCTACCTCTCCCCTTGGGTTTTAAGTTACTTCACTACCTGCTTTCCTTACGCTGCCTTATTTTATTCAACCTGCAATACGTAGACGATGCTAAGTTTAAAACTTTTTATCCCTCTCTTAAGACTTAACTTATTTCCCGCCTTTGTATCCATTTCTTCTTATGCTGTATGTATTTTTGTACTACCTGATGATCGTTTTATCGCTGTACTGTATTTCCAGACGTATGTATTGTTTTTGCTGTCCTACCCAGGACCTCCTTGCAAGTGAGCTTCACTTAATGGAGCTTTTCCTGGTAAAACAAATAAAAAGAAAGTAATTTTAGAAGTCTTTGATCCCATAGATTCAAATTTAAATCAAGTTAAGTGCAATGTTACGTCAAGGCAGCTTCAGCAGCTGTGCCCAAGTCCCCCATCAAAAATCCTTCTGTTAAAATTTAAAAAAAAAATTGTAGATATTTTGTTGTAAATAATACAATAAGTAGCAGTACAATAGCAGTATCTTTATTCTGGACCGTGTACGTCTGACACTAATTGTATTACTGTGTGACATGCTTGACATGCTGCCTCACAGCCAGGACTTTCTTTTTGGTCCGGACCACTGATCCTCCAGTCGGAGGTCAGCCCAGTGCTTTGCCTGCCGCCCACAATGCCCAGGCTCAGCCCCGGATGGGGCTCAGGGAGGCTCTCCCCCTAACAATCACTATTGGCAAGCCCTGACTTACCATCCAGGTCGGGGCCACGGGAGAGGAACCCCCCCCCCGGCAGACAATGGTGGCATTGGGGATGGCAGCGGAGTCGGGCGTCATGCCTGGGGGCTGGCTTTTTATGTGTATACTGGAGCCCTGGGGGCGAGGATGTGTAATGATGACCAGCGTCTGCCCTGCTCCCTCAAGTATTGGTGCCAGCCATGGTGGTACCCTCAGCTTCCATCAGGGTCCAAGAAGCAGTGGACACTGTTCCCCCCTCCCCCCGGAGAAGGAGAGCAGTCCCAGGATGCTCGATCTTCCTCTCCCTGGCTGTCCCTCTGACTCCTAGGTCCATCCCCAAACCTGGGTCGTCAGCGTCACAAGCAGAAATCCAATCACTGCACTGGCGGGCTGGCAAGCAGGTCTCTTTCAAAACAAATGTGATTTCAATGGGATCTCTGATTAAATGATAAATAAACTGAACTGTTTTCAGAAATGTGTACGTTTGCACATGTGAACAGTAACGTGTATTCTGCTTCTATGTGCAGTCTTTAACAAGGTTTGCTGTATTAAGAGAGAGTGGGAATGCACCTCTCAAATCAGAGAGCTCCTTTTTCCTGCGTGTGAGACACTTTTATATTGCAGCGAGTGTCTCACACACAGGTGCCCTATACTGCTGCCAAGACCACTCTTACTGCACCAGTCCACCAGTGCAGTGGTAGCGCTACCACCTATGGCACTGGCGACCTGGGTTCAGAAGCAAACCTGGAGCATCAGACAGCCATCCAGGGGGAGGTAGTGTGAGCATCTGCAGGAAAGCTTCCCTCTGGGGAGGGTGGATTGTGGAGCCCAGTGATAGGGTGACTCCAACTTGGGACTGGGAGAACACCAGCCTGGGAACACACAAACATGGGGTAGAGGTGTTGGCAGATGGCTGCACACTGAGCGTGGAGCACACAGGGCCATGCACTGGCCATCACAGCATGGCCATGCCTCTGGAGGAAACCTCCACAAGAAAAATCCCTTCCTGCAAGGTAGCAGGACAATGACAGGACCCCTAGCTGCATGTCCTCCAAAATGATGATGAGCGTAAGTCTCAGACAGGGTCCCAGGGAGCCCCTCTTTAAGGGGTAAGTCACAGTCCTTCCAGACTTGGCAGCTGGAGGGGAGTGCCTTAGTGGGTGGGCAGCTTGTGGTGAGCTGGGCAGATATGGGGTGCATCCCCACCCAGGCCAAACTGTTAGAAACCGAATAAAGAAAAAAGGCCATTCATACTGTTGTAAGAGTGCTGTTACTTACAGTCTCATTTTTTTCAACTCTGTTGTTGCCCCGGCCTGTTTGTCTTGGACATCCTTCCACCTCTGCCAGCGCCACCTCCCATCTGTCAAGGCCCCTCTTAACTGCATTCCTAGGGACTTCCACTCGTGACACACCACTGCATTGCCCCCTTGGATTGAGACGCCCCCCCTTCTCCCCCGAACAGGGCTGGCCTGCCTTCAGCTACTCCACCCCCTCTCCAGTTGCCATGGTAGAGGCGAAGCCTAAGCACAAACCCAGGAACTAGGAGAGGGATTCCTGATGCTGGACATGGTGGGCATTCAGGGTATCATGCCCAGCCAGTGTCTGATTTTACCTGCCTTTTTTCCATCCCCGGGGATGTGGCCATGGAGGAACACACAGGGCATGCTCCCTTGTGAATCATGTCAGTGTGGAGCACCGTTCAACCTTCCCAGAATTAGCCAGACCAGCTGGTCTTCCACCCAGTCCTTGCTACATGGCAGTCAGCCACACACCCCCCCCCCGAAGGAGGAGAGCAGTCCGGATGCTCCATCCACCTTTGCCCGGCTGGGCCCATCTGATTAAAACTTGCTCCTGAAGGTAGCTCACCAGTCTTGCAAGCAGCAGCACTGCCTCTGCACCAGTGGGCCAGCTTTAACTGACATTCACATGGTAACAGAACCGCTCACAGCACCTTCCGTTCATCGCTCACCTCACCTTCAGATTGCAGTCATCCTACCTTAAGAATGTGAAAAAGGCCACTCTTACAACAGTAACAGTCACCTCAGCAGTTGTATTACCATATCAGCAAGCCATTCACCGGCTTCCACTTACTTTTGCACTCGATCAAAGTGTTTACATTGCTTACATGTTAGCCACCCATAGCTAAAGGTGACAGAAATAACTTGGGAATGAAGTTCAGAATGGAGAGCCTATTCTGGTGTCAGTGTAATTCAGAACGCTGAAGGCTTTGCTCATCCCTAGTTGCGGTCATGGAGTGCATATTTATGAGTATAAGCTAAAGGAAGATGCATAGTCCTGACCATCTCAACACATAAAGTATAGTGGCAGATATCATCATAAACCATAGGTCCCCGAATTCTTCTTTATTGAAAATGTTTGGCTATTGAAAACTTATCACATTTATAGTCCCAGTTCTTCTCCATAAAACAGACAGTAAGTAAATTAGAAGACAAGGTTTCACTTTGTTACTGCTCCAATGTTGAACACAAATGCATACCCATCCCTTTTCTACAAGTCTCAGCACCCTCTGCTGGTAGCAGTGATACATAGGACTCCTGCAGGCTACTCCACACTAGGCCCTACCAGTACTAGCTATTGATCCTGTCATATACGTCATGCACAGTCAGGAACCGTGCATGCCAGGGTAGAGTAAGCCGCGGCTGTAAGTGTATGCAGCAGCCAGACTGTTCTGCACCTATTAATTCTGTTGATCCAGCCAAATACTTCATACTTCATGCCCAAGCTATGTGGGACTGCAGAATCATAGAGAAACATAGAATTTGACGGCAGATAAGGACTGCTTGGCCCACCTAGTCTGCCCATTTTCCTACCTAACAGATAAGCTGCAGATCCTAGTTAATCAACAGCTTACTTCCTCTTACCCACCCCTAGGACTGCCTTATGCCTGTCCCATGCATTCTTGAAGTCCCCCACTGTTCTTGACTCCACAACCTCCTCAGGGAGGCTGTTCCATGCATCCACAACCCTCTCAGTGAAAAAATACTTCCTCACATTACTCCTGAGACGTCCCCCCTCTATCTTCAAATTGTGCCCCCTTGTTCTTGAACATCTCTTTTTCTGGAAGATGCTACCCTCTTGGACTTTGTTAATTCCCTTGAGGTACTTGAAAGTTTCTATCATGTCCCCTCTTTCCCTTCTTTCCTTAAGAGTATACATATTAAGCTCCTTTAGTCTTTCTTCGTATGTCTTCTGGTGCAGACCCTGCACCATTTTGGTTGCCCTCCTCTGGACAGCCTCCACTCTGTCTATGTCTTTGCGGAGATGGGGTGTCCAGAACTGCACACAGTACTCCAGATGGGGTTTCACCAACTGTCTGCCCAGAGGGATAACAACTTCCTGTTTTCTACTATTGATGCCTCTTCCTATGCATCCCAGTATCCCTCCAGCCTTCCTTACTGCCTTCTCACATTGCTTGCCCACCTTTAGGTCATCTGATATAATTACCCCCAGATCCCTTTCTATTTTTACTGTTGTCAGTATCTCACCCCCATTGTGTACGCTTCCCCTGGGTTTTTGTTTCCCATGTGCATTATCTTGCACTTCTTTGCATTAAATCTGAGCTGCCATACATTTGACCATTCCTCCAACCTTGCCAAGTCCCTTCTCATCCTTTCCACTCCATCCTGTGTATCAACCCTGTTGCAGATCTTTGTGTCATCTGCAAAGAGACATACTTTTCCTTCCAGTTCCTCTGCAATGTCACTTATAAAGACATTAAAAAGGACCAGTCCCAGTACTGAACCCTGCAGTACCCCACTAGTAACCCTCCTTTCTTCACTGTGTACCCATTTACTACTACCCTTTGTTTCCTGTTGTCCAGCCATTTTTTATCCAGGCTACCACCTTGGGACCCATTCAGAGCTGGCTATCTTAATGTATATCTTTTGTGGGGACTGTATCAAATGCCTTGCTAAAATCTAGGTAGGCCATGTCCACAGCCCTCCCTGATCTACTACTTTGGTCACCCAGTCAAAGAAATCTATTAGATTCGCCTGACACTTACCTTCCTGTCGTGAATCCATGTTGCCTCAGGTCCTGTGCCCCAATGGCCTCTAGGTACTCAACAATTCTTTCCTTCAGAAGTGATTTCATCATTTTCCTCACCACTGAGGTCAAACTAACTGGTCTGTAGTTTCCTGCCTCTGTCCTGCTCCCACTTTTGTGAAGAGGAATTACATCTGCCCTCCTCCAGTCCTTGGGTACCACCCCATCCTCCCATGATTTGTTAAAGAGAGTAGTCAGCGATGTCATCACTAGTTCTACCCTTAGTTCTTTTAGAATTCTTGGGTGAATCCCATTAGGCCCCATTGCTTTGTCCACCTTCAATTTTATTAGTTCTTTCAGAACCCTTTCTTCTGTAAATGGACTGGTATTGACCCCATCTTCAGAGTATTTCTCTTGTTTGGTTTAAGTAACTCCCCATCCTCTTCCTTTGTGAATACTGAGCAGAAATATTGTTCAGTAACCCTGCTTTTCTCACTGTCACCTCTACCCAGATTCCTCCCTTTATTAAGCTTCAGTATCCTCTTTGGTCTTTCTTGCTCCTAATGTACCTATAAAAGGTCTTATCCCCCTTCTTAACAGAATTGGCTATCCTTTCTTCGGTTTGGGCCTTTGCTATTCTGACTACCTTCCCAGCCTCATTCTGCTTTAACTGATAAAGTTCTCTGTCCTGCTCCTTCTGTGTTTCCTTATATTTCCTGAATGCTGGCCTTTTCTCCTTAACCTTCCCTGCCACCTCTTTTGTGAACCATAGCGTTTTTTTCCTTCGTTGTGTTTTATTGATTTTTTTTACGCAGAGGCTTGTTGCCTCTGTGATGGCTGTTTTGATCACTCCCCATTGTTCCTCCACCCCTCCTTCTTGCCTGTTTGCTAGTGTTTTTCTGAGGCACTCTCTCATTTTCCCAAAGTCAGCCCTCCTAAAGTCTAGTACTCTTGCTTTTGTATGGCTGTGTTTATCATGAACCACACTGTTTGGTGGTCACTTGTTCCCAGATGGCTACCCACTTCTGAATCTGAGATTCTTTCTCCATCCCCATTTGAAAGTACCAGGTCTAAGATTGCTCCCTCCCGAGTCGGTTCCAATACTAGCTATCTGAGACATGCCCCCTGTAGGGCATCAAGAATGACCCTGCTCTTGGATGTGCCTGCAGCAAAGGTGCTCTAGTTAACATCTGGCATATTCAGGTCCCCCATCAACAATATCTCCTCTTTTTCTGCCATTCTAAGAAAGCCTTCTATCATTTCCTTGTCCATTCCCTTCCCCTGAGATGGGGGTCTGTATACAACCCCCATGCGGATTGTGGTGCCATTTCCTGTCTCCAGGGTGACCCAAAGTGCCTCATCTGCTCCCTGTTTGCTCTTTAGTTCTGTTGCTTTGATCCCTTCCTTTACATAGAGAGCTACTCCTCCTCCTCCTCCTCTTTTACCCTCCCTATCCCTGCTGTAGATTGTGTATCCTGGTATGTTGACATCCCAGTCATGGTTCTCCGTGTACCATGTTTCCGTGACTGCCACAATATCCAGGCAACCCTCTTCCATCAAGGCCACTAGTTCAGGGAGCTTGTTACACAGACTACGGGCATTGGTACTCATCACCCTCCACTTTTTGATAGCCTCACCCCTTTTAGCCCCATTACTGTCCTTACTGCCTTTGCCTTTTTTTACATTTAAATCTGTTCTGCTCCCTAATAACTTCTGTACCTTTGTGTTTACCTCACTAATCACCATGTTTTGTGGGGGGAGGCTCAGAATTCCCAGCTCCATTTCAGTGCCTCCTCCCTTGGCTAGTTTAAATGCTTGCCAATGAAGCATTTAAACCTCTCACCTAGGATCCTGGTTCCCCCCCTGGACAGATGCAGACCATCACACCAGTATAGGCCTGCATTCCTCCAGGTGGCTCCCCAGTCCCCAATGAAGCCAAAACCCTGAGCTCCACACCAGTTTTTCAACCACTCATTGAATTCCCTGGTGAGAAGTGCCCTAGCATCTCCCTTGCCATAGACAGGCAGCACCTCCGAGAAGGTTACCGTATGCGCTACTTGTCTAAGGCTCCTTCCCAACTCTACAAACTCCTCTTGCACTGCTCTGATCCCATTCCTAGCCAGGTCATTTGTCCCCAGGTGGACAATGACATCCAGCTCCCTCCCTCGTGCAGCTCCTCCCACGATCCTGAGGATTCGCTTCCTGTCCCTCCAAGCCGTGGCGCCAGGAAGGCACCTTACTCCCTCTCCCCATCCTCCCCCAATTCTACCCCCTAATGATTGAGTCCCCCACCAGGAGTTGTTTCCTTCCCCTGTGGGGTCCCATGCCACCCTCCTTTGGGTCTCCTTTGTGAAGGTTCCCAGCATCCTCCTTGGTCTTCACTGCAGGTGCCTCCATAGAGGAACCACTATCCACCAGAACAGTGAATGAATTGTGAAGAGGTACAGCTGGAGGGATGCAACTCTGTTCCACCACCCTCTCCCTCCTTGAGCCCACCCTGGTCCAGCCACTCCTCTTTCTTGGCAACCTCTGAGGTAGTGGCATTGGCCCTGGTGGTCCCTGGGTGGGGGAGGAGGTTTCGCGAATCCTAGCCAGGTCAGCCTGGAGACGGGCAACCTCCTCTCTCAGACCAGAGAGGTGCCTGCAAATAGGGCAGCATCGCAGCCTCCAGAATGTCTCCCGGAACACTGCCGCCCCACAGCCATTGCACTGCACCACTCCTATCATGTCTTATTTTGTGTCCCCTCTGCTGTTTCTCTGGATGCTTACTCTCTCCTCTCCTTACAACTCTCACCCTTCTTGTTCTGGGACAGCAACTTCCTATCTTCTTCAGTAGTCTCCTTCTTCCTTGCTCAATATCAAACTACCAGCAGCTGGGGGGGAGAGTGAGCTACTTTTTCTACTTCAGGGTTGACAAAACCAATGTTTCTCTATGATCCTTTTCTTCCTACTGCCAAACAGGAAGTTCCTGTTGACAGTTAAATCCAGTGGCTATAAAAGTAGAACTGGCTTTGGGTGGGATGGAGGGCAATTGGTAAGAAAAAAGGCTAGCAACAGGAAGTTGTAATTTGACTCACCTGCTTTTCTAGTGTCTAAACCACACCCCCAGGTAAGCTCTCTTTCCTCCTACTGGCTTAGCAAAGTCACCTGATACAGTACCTTTCCCTGCACAGAACACGCACTTCCTTTCTTTCTTTTCTTTTCTTTCTTTTTAACCTTAAATAAGACCCTTCTACTTCTAATAAAGTTATCTGTCTACTTAATCTTAACTGACACTGACTCCTGCTGAGATATAAGTTTTAAATTAACAAGAAAATGTAGCTTCTTTTAGTTAGCTGCTTTCTGCTCTACAAGCAAGGCTAGCAACAGGAAGTTGTAATTTGACTCACCTGCTTTTCTAGTGTCTAAACCACACCCCAGGTAAGCTCTCTTTCTTCCTACTGGCTTAGCAAAGTCACCTGATACAGTACCTTTCCCTGCACAGAACACACTGCCTTTCTTTCTTTTCTTTTCTTTCTTTTTTTTAACCTTAAATAAGACCCCTTCTACTTCTAATAAAGTTATCTGTCTACTTAATCTTAACTGACACTGACTCCTACTGAGAGATAAGTTTTAAATTAAGAAGAAAATGTAGCTTCTTTTAGTTAGCTGCTTTCTGCTCTACAAGCAAGCCTAGCAACAGCTAATCATGAGACTGGAAAGACTCGTGCACTGTTCAAGCAAGCATGCACTTTCAGTCAATGAACAGGAGTTGAGAGATTGTGTCCTTGCCCCCCCCCCTTGAAAATTTCAGCCTTCCCCCTTACAGTTTCAACTACTGTGTGGCCTCCTCAGCAAAGGGGAAGAAATAAGCAAACTCAGAAAAACTATATAAAGAACTGATAAGTAATATTTATTTTGTTATTGCAATAGAAAAATATATTTTTGCAGGAGCACTCTTTTTATTCACTATGTGCCCTCCATTCCATGGTGGGTCTGGATCCCTCTTTAGCCCACAACCTTGCACCCGGAAAACTGAAGTGATGAATTGCCTGCCCCAGCCATCCTGATCCATCCTTCTGCCATGGCACTCCAGACTTACCCCTCCAGGTTAGGCCTCACCTGTAGGTATGGAACATCCAGGATTTCTCCAGAGACCGGGGTGGGAGGGGTGCATAGGGGGATGGGCAGTCAGCAAGCCACAGTTGGGTGTGGGGGAGTATGGCAGTATCATGTTCCCAGGCCCCCCACACATTCTTCTTAACTATTCTCCCAGGACCCTCCCTCCATAAAAACATAGACATTGTCACCTGAAAGTGTCTCGGAAGCTGACCGAGTCTGCCCAGCCTTATCTACCTACTGTTTTTGTAAGGGCCCCTAGTGGCCCTTTCCTCACTCCCCTTTTGACACTGTCTTCATTAGCAGCTTACGCCTGTCCCATCCCTGTTGAAATCCCTCTGCTGATTTCACAGATTACCTCGCTTGGTAGCCTATCCCCCTCCCACCTTCCCTTCTGTGAAAAAAAATGTTTTCTGGTGTTCCACTTAACCCCCCCCGCCAGCCAACTTCATTGAGTTCTCCTGGTGCATGTGTTCCACTGTCTACTTTGTTATTCCCTGTAATGTCTTTGTGCATTCCTATCATGTTCCTGTCTCCTTTCTGAAAACCACATACTTCACGTTACCCTATTCTGCACTGCTTCCACCCTGCCCCTGTCTGTCTTCAAGTGTGGGCTCCAGAATTACACACAGTACTCCTTGTGAGGATATACCAGTGATCTGTACAGTGGCAGAATCCCCTTGCTTTTACAGTGGCAGAATCCCCTTGCTTGTCCTGCTGGTAATACCCCTTTCTATAAATCCTAGTGTCCTATTCACTTTCTACACTGCCCTGTTCCATTGTGCTGTTGTGTTCAAATTGTTCAATATTACCACCCCCAGATTTGTTTCCTCTGTCATACTCTCGACAGCAACCCCCTTCCCCCATTCTTTATTCAGACCTTGCATTTCTTGTTGTTATGTGCATTTCTTTGCATTGGATTTCAACTGTCAAGCCTGTGTTTGTCGTACAAGCACAGGTCAGGAAGCATAGACAAACCAGGAGAAGCTATAAAATTTACAAGTGAAATTTTATTATTATCAAAAAGAATAAAATACAAACAAAATTAAAATTGTACAGGATAGCTCTTCATACAGGCAGTACAAACAAAGAATATCCTTCTTCTAAGAGTCTCTTAATTTAAATCTCAGTCTCTCGGTCTCTCTAACAAAACATTGCTCTATTTTTATAAGATGTCCTTTCCTGGCAAGTTAAACTCTGCATCCTGACTGTTGTAAATTTGCATCTCCTGTTTCTCATAAATGTACTGGAACTTTGTCAAGTTTCTTTTATGAGGCCAGCCTAAAAAACACATCTAGGCCAGGATATTCAAACTGCACCCAGAAAAGGCACAGGTGTTTAGCCTGCATAACTAGAGTTACGCTGAAGTAGCACAATTGCTATATTCAAACCAGATGCACAATCGCCCCTTCCCTTCTGAATATGGCAAAAGATGTGGGCGGCGCAGATGGGAGCCACTGAAGATGCATGGGCACATCCCCCTGCATGGTCTGAATACCTGGAATGAGGATGCGCAGCGCATCTTGGGGATGCTCCGGGCACAAATTCCAGATATTCAGACTGACATATGCAAATGGAGCCATTATGTATGCAAGGCACAAATGGTTTACAGTACACACTGCAACACCCATTGGTTGACAGAGTCGACCAATGGTATTATAGCGCATACTGTAAGCTGTCATTCAGACAGCTTAATGCAGGCAAGTCAGGAGTTGTTTGGGTGGGTTTACGTCCGCCAGCTTCATTGGAGATACTGGAACAGGGAGTGGGATGGGGTGTGGGTGCCTTAGTGGGTGGGGGTGCACTGGACTACCAGGAAATATTGGGATATGTTTTCTGTGTTATGATTGGGGCTGGGAGGGGCCACTAGACTACCAGGAAGTGTTTCAGGATACTTTCAATTTGCGATCGGACTTGGGAGGTGGGAGGGGGGGCCACTAGACTACCAGGGAAGTGTTTTGGGATGCTTTTCATTTGCGATTGGAATTGGGGGCACTAGACTACCAGGGAAGTGTCTAGTGCTATATGTCATTTCCGATTGGATTTTGGGATGGGGGGGCCACTGGACTACCAGGGATACGGGGTTCATTTAATATTTTATCATGATCGGGGGCTGGGGGGTAGCCACCCAAGGGCTGGCGGCTGCTGTGTTGCACTATGCAGTACAGCAGCCTGCCTGTGGGTGGCTGTGCCTTAGGCATGGTTCTTCCCTGCCCAACTTTGTTGAGGTACAAAGAGGTGCATTTCCGAGATGTGCTGCATATGCAAGGGGAATGCCCCTCTTTATGGAATATGGCCCTGGGGCACATCTCCTTTGAAAATCTAGGCCCTAGTTCTTAACAGGTGCAACAAAATAGAACATTCTGTACCAGAGGTGGTTCTCGGTTGACAATTCTGTAAACAAGATTGTGGAGGACTAAATACATCTCATGGTCAACTCCCTGTATTACAGATTATTTTTTAAGAAACTTAAACAGTTTTCTGCAATCATGTCAACAATATAAGTATATACACTGACTTTCTCCTGCACTGCAGTAATTTGAACTTACCCTCTCTTTCCAACCTCTACATATCATGTTTTTCACCTACAAGCTCCTGAACTGTGTTGCTCAAAAGTTAATGTTCTGTATACTGCATTGTTTACCACTGTCCAATCGTTCTGCTGTTGGACCACTGTTCTGTAATCTCCTGGGTCATGCCTGAAAATAGTGTTTTATCTAGTGCACTTACGCAGTAAACAAAAATGAAATAAATAAATATACATTTGCAAACCAATGGATCCCAGTTTCACACAAAGCTTCACATACAGTATGCTTTTAACCACAGAGAAGCAACAGGAGGGAGAACGAAGGATAAGAAACAGCAAGTGAAGGAAAGGAGATAACAAAGGGAAATTGTGGGACCATCACAGTTGCCAAGTCCTACGTGCTACAAAAAAAATGTGATTGTGCAGTCAGACAGGCAAGACACAGACTAGTGGCAGATTAGGAAAGGAGAAAATGGGTCCTTGCTTTTAACTTTCTCTACATAACAAATGAGACAGGATTTTACCCAATCCTGTCATGGTGGCCTCTTCTTCAACCTTTCCAGAACCTCCTTCCTACTTCTTCCTCCCTCCTGACTTATTTCTCTTCTGCAGATCTTTGTATTGTTTGTGAAGAGGCAACTCTTCTCCTGGATCCCGACTACAATATCACAAATAAAAATGTTGAAAAGGACTGATCCCAAGACCAATCCCTGTGACACCCCACTGGTGACCCCACCAAACCCTGAGTGTTCCCCAGTAAGGACAACCCTTTGGGTTCTTCCATGTAACCAACTTTTTTTTTCTATGATCTGTTTATGCTCCTGAGCCTGGCAGGTGGCTCTGGTCCCTCCCTCAGAGGGACCCAGTCTCAGGCCATGCCGTTTCCCCCACCCAAAACACCCTAAATCCCCCATGAGTCCTGCCCCCCATGACAGGGCCACGGTGGAGGGGTGCCGGCCTTTCCCCCACCCCTGGAGCAAAATCCAGACATTGAGGGCCGGACAGGGTGCTGGTGTGGCCACCATGGAGCCTGCCAGCTTCTTTTCCTCCAAGTTTTCTCCGCCCCCCCACCGATGACATACGTTGGCGATGTGCCTCCCAGCTCGCATCTCCCCCTGACTGATGCCAGAGGGTGATCAATGAGCGGGACGGCAAACCCCCTCTTCTCGAGAGAGGAGAGCAGTGCTTCGGATACTCAATACTCTCTCTCCCCTGCCGACCCCCGACAATCCGCGCTCATTCCTGAACCCAGGTTGCAGGCATGGCACAAGGTGTAGCGACCAGCACCTCAACCTCCAGCGCCACCGGGCCGGCCCTGTAACCAATTTTGTTAGACATCTTGTGATATTATTCCCCACTCACAGGTCAGCCAACTTCTTTTTTGTTTTGTTTTGTAATCTGTATTTTTCTTACTGCCAGCATCTCCCCGGCCCCATCACTGACCTTCTCATGGACTTACCAGTTATCCATTACTTACATGGAATCCACTGGGTGGGTGGCCAGCTGTGTCAGTCATGTGAGAGCCTGCGGGTGGGTGCCAGCTAGGAGCAGCCTGTCATTTTTTCCTCCTGTTTTCGCTGTGGGCTGGAGTGTCAGAACATGTGTATCATGCTGCAGCCCACTCTTTGCTTCTGCATGCATTCCTGCTGTGCTGCTGCCCGGCCTTCACCAAGTGGAAGTCCCTGCAGCAGGAACTGTCCTCCCCTTCCCAAGGAAGGAGAGCAGCTGTCGGGCGCTTAGTCCTCCCTCACCCTGCTAGCCCACCAAGCAGCCCGCATCCGTTCCTGAACCTGGGTCTCTGACGTGGGGTGTGAAAGCACAACCACTCTTCCAATGGGCCAGCTCAGTCACCCAGCTTCTTAACTAGCTATCCATATGGGACAGAGTCAAAGACTTTCCTGAAATCGAGGTGTGGTATGTCCACTGCCTGCCCCTGTCCACCATCTTTGTCACACAACTGAAAACAGTCAATAAGGTTCATCTGACATGACCTCCTCCATGAATCCATGCTGTCCGACTTCCTGAAGACTGTTCGGTTTCAGGAAATCCACTAGCCTTTCCATTTTTAATAGGGTTTCTAGCAGCATTCCCGCAATGGACATTAAACTGACAGGTCTGTAGTTCCCAGGCTTGTCCCTGCTTCCACTCTTGCGCAAGAGTGTTACATGTGCCATCCTCCAGTCCTTAGGTACCGCCCCATCTCCAGTGAGCTGTTGAAGAGCTCTGTCAGTGATGCAGCTAGGACTGGCCCCACTTCTTTCAGTACCTAGGGATGCAGCCCATATGGGCCATTGGCTTGTCTACCTTCAATGCAGTTAGTCCCTTCAGCATCTTTTCTACTGTAATCCAATACCAACAGCTCTGCCTCATTCTCCTCTGCTGTGACTACAGGCTAGTAATTGCCCTTTATCCTCTAGTGTAAATACCAAACCAAAAAAAACAAAAAAAAACTGCCTCCCATTTATAGAATGGCAAGGAAAAAAATCTATAAATGTTATTGGCCGAGAGATGTGACCTGACTTTGCATTAAATCTCTATAAACGCATGGTACGCTGCCAAATCTCATTTTCCTCCCCAGAAAAACTACTTAGAGTCATTTTATAAGTGTAATAAGCCCTCCAAGATGTGCATCATAGGATTTGAATGCACTTCCATGGGGCACGACGACACTCGAGCATTGGCCCCATACTTTACTACACCCCTGGGCCATGCATTGAAATCCCATAATGTATGGTAGAACGTTGTTCTTGGTAGAAATCCATACTTAGACCAATGTTGTTGTGCTGCAGTAGCTACTTCATTTTGTTTGTTTTGCTGTATTAGGTACAGCTACTGCCTTTAACAACTTCAACGTCTTCGCTTTGTCTGCGTTCTGTAAACCTCAGTGCATCATGAAGCGGCTGCAATGGTGAGACTGGCTCAAGAGGTGGGCGCTAAAAAAAAAAAAAAACACTAAGGGCTCATTTGTGAATTTATAGTTGCCCAAACACTGTAGAAGACAGTGTATGGGCAATCATACACAGCACGGATATTTTTCAATCTTCACATTTCCGTGGTGATAAGACCTCTCGAGTCTCCTGTTGCCATGGAAACCTCTCGATTGAGAAACAGCCTTGTGTATGATCGCTCATGCACTATCCTCTGTGTAATGCACATCCTGTCATGGCTTATTACTCATCCTCCTTCCATCCACCTCCTTCTTCAGAAAACACAAAATCAGTGGCACTCCAGAGGTGCTGTGTTAGGTCAAAGAGACGATGACTCCAAAATGGTTCTTGCAAAGTTTAATGTGTACCAGCTGTTCTTCAGTTGTCAGTGTTGGATCCATACTGTGTGTGCTGCTACACATTAAACTTTGCAAACTCCGTGCAGCCTCTAAAATTGCTGGCTACACTCCAGACCAGAACAAGAAGGGTAAGGAGGGTAGTCCCTCGTAGTCTGGGGCAGTGAGCTGAGAGGTATGTACTGTACACAGCTAGGTACAGCATGCCACCCACTCGCACTTCGCTAACCACCAGGTGCCAGAAACCTGTGCCTGCCCAAAAGACCAGTCTCTCTCCAGCATGGAACACAGCAGGGATGAGACATTTCATGGAGGTACTCAGCCTATAATAATAATCCTCTGTAACAGATTCAGGGAACAACTGTACAAGGTATCCAGTATAACACAGGTGTATGAGCCGGGTATTTCCCGGTGTGACATAAAGGAGTAAGGACTGCTCCATAGCCAGCGCACTGTGAGTGTGTGTCATATGTCACTTGAGCTGCTATAGTACCCTTCCATAATCCACAGCGGGGTGTGGCGATACACTACTGGCTATAAATATCCCAAACCATTAGAGGGTAACACTGGGCACAGCCATAAGGATCGGACTCAATAAAGAAGGGATCAGGTGCCCGCAGGACCACACCTTGTGCTGAAGTGTGTGGTGGGGCAAAGGGGGGGAGGATCAGATTTTAGAAAAAAAAATACTTAAAGTTATTACTCCTGTAAGCCGCATGTTACTGAAGTTCAATGTCATATTAGCCCTTCCAAATAGTATTTAAATTACACTGCCCTAATTTTGAATCCACACTACCTTGGGTAGCTTCGGGGGGGGGGGGGCATGTGGAGGCTAAACCCCCTAAGGTTCTACACCTAATTAAATTAGCCCACTGTTCATAACTAATACTAACTTTTTAAAAAGTGAACCCCCCCAGTTGCAGTGGGACAAGGCAAATCAATATCACTCAAGCTTTTGTCACTCATATTTACATAAAAACATAGAAGTTGACGGCAGATAAGGGCCGCAAGGCCCATCCAGTCTGCCCATTTCTTTTTCTACCTTATGAATGTGCCATCGGCCTTTGCTCTGTCAATGGTCTATCTATTCACACTCATCTGTATTGCTCCCTTATGCCTATCCCATGCCTGTTTGAAGCCCTGCGTTGTATTCATATCCACCACTTCCTGAGGTAGGCTGTTCCATGCATCCACCACCCTTTCTGTGAAAAAGAACTTCCTCACATTACCCCTTAATCTGCCTCCCTCTAATCTCATGCTGTGTCCTGTTGTCCTGCTATATTTCTTATAGTGAAACATGTTAGACTCTCTCACCTTGTTAATGCCCGTAAGGTGTTTGAATGTTTCAATCATATCACTCTCTTCCCTCCTTTGCTCTAGGGTATATATATTGAGCTCAGTTAATCTGTCCTCATATGTTTTCTGATGCAGTCCCTGTACTGTTTTAGTTGCCCTTCTCTGGACTGCCTCAGTTTGGTTACTGTCCTTATGAAGGTGTGGCCTCCAGTACTGCATGCAGTACTCCAGATGGGGCCTAACCAGTGTCTTGTAAAGAGGAATTATTACCTCCCTCTTCCGACTTGTGATACCCCTACTAATACACCCCAACATCCCCCTAGCCTTACCTACTGATTTAGAGGTCTGCTTGGATGATTTCAGGTCGTCTGTGATGATGATGCCCAAGTCTCTTTCTTCCCTTGTGACTGCCAGCAACTCCCCTCCCAGCCTATAGGTGGCTTCAGGGTTTCTCTTCCCTATGTGCATGATCTTGCACTTCTTTGCGTTAAACCCCAGTTGCCACTCTTCCGACTATTTTTCCAGTTTATCCAGATCTCTTCTCATTCTGCCCACCCCATCTGGATCATCTACTCTGTTGCAGATCTTGGTGTCACCTGCAAACAGACAGACCTTAACCTCCAGTCCATCTGCAATGTCACTGATGAAGATACTGAAGAGGACTGGCACCAGGACTGATCCTTGAGGTACCCCACTTTTGACTTGCATCTCTTCTGACTGTATACCGTTTACCACCACTCTCTGTTTTCTGCCCGTCAACCAGTTTACCACCCAGTTGACTAACTTCTGACCCACTCCGCGCCTACCCAGCTTATTAATCAATCTTCTATGTGGAACAGTATTGAAAGCTTTGCTGAAGTCAAGGTAGGTAACATCAACTGCTCCCCCTTGGTCCACCACTCTGGTTACCCAGTCAAAGAAATCTATGAGATTAGTTTGACAGGACCTTCCTGTTGTAAACTCATGTTGTCTTGGATCCTGTGCTCCTATGGATTCCAGGTGTTGCACTATTCTTTCCTAAAGGAGTGCTTCCATAATCTTGCCCACTACTGAAGTAGGATTGACTTCTGGGAACTCTTCTGTACTCAGAGACTCACTAAACAGTTCTGATAATGGCTCTGCTAGTTCCACCCTTAGCTCCTTTAGTACCCTGGGATGTATGTCATCAGGTCTCATTGCCTTGTCCACCCTGACCTTATCGAGCTCTTGCAGGACCCTTTCTTTTGTGAAGGGACTAGTGCACACCTCCCTCCCCCCTGTGTCCATGGTGCTGAGCTGTGGGCCCTGCCCTACCTTCTCTTCAGTAAATACTGAGCAGAAGTATCTATTTAGGATAGATGCTTTTACATGGTCCTTCTCCTCCTCACACGCCCTCTTATCCCCTTTGATCTTAGCAATACCCTCTCTGGACTTTCTCTTTTCACTAATGTATCTATAGAAAGTCTTGTCACCTTCTTTTACTGTTTGTGCTAGTGTTTCCTTGGTTTGGGCCTTTGCCTGTGTAACCCCTAGGTGGCACTATCCCAAGGGCTACTACCCCTGCCTTCTTGGCTAGTTGCAGGTTAAGGGGCCTGGGTGCTGAAACGGGTGCCTCCACCCGGAGGACAGGGTTGTTGGTAGCAAGGCTAACCTGGATACAGCCCTCCGGGACACTGTAACCCCCCTCTTTCCCTTCTAGTGGCCTGGAGAATGTACAGTAAACACTTTCACAATAACCCTTGTTCACCATACAAATCCCCACTCTTTCTGCACTTACCACCAGGGCTGGTTCCTCTGGCTCGACCCTGGAGACCCCTGTAAAACAAGGTTATGCACAGCAAATAGCAACAGTACAATACTTTTGACACAAACTGGAACCACAGTCAGGTTAAATGCCAGAAGAGTTAGATCTGATTTATTTAGGGGACTTGAACAAGGGAGGGGCGTAATCAGGTTGATTGGCTTAAAGGCTAAATCAATCAGGCAGTCATGTATGCAGTTCAGAGTCCCTACACAGTCACACACTCTGGGTACCCAGGTGAAGTAAGGTGGGCTAGCCTCGAACGTTGCCCGGGGTAGGCCGGTGTCGCAGCTGGTTGGGGCCCTGTGATGGAAGAAAGAAACATGCACAACCACACACAATTTGTATTCCGGTGCCAGATGGCTCAGTTCGTGACAAGAAAACAACAACTGAATTAGATGACAACACTCTTGATTTAGCAGGGAGCTACCCTGGTGTGTACTCATGATACCCAATACAGGACACAGGAGGGATGAAACTGAGACTGCAGGTTGATGAGCTGGAGTGCCAGGAGAAGCAGGGCCCACACGAATCACCAAGGCGTCATTCCTGTTCAGGGTATTGAGCAGGGGGCTGATCCCCAGGCAGGTCTCTCATTGATGGTTTTCTCTGTGGCATGAGTAATCTGGCTGGGCCAGCGTGACAAGGCCCAGACTGAGAAACCATTCAGATGTGAGTCCGAGAAAGCTGGATGCAGCCTCCAGCAAGCAGGGCACAGTTAAACACATAGTGGGGAACCAAATTGCGACCCACTAGCAACACACAGCACATTTATAGTAAGGTATCACCACTGTACCAGGCGGATGACAGTCTGGTTGCAATCACAGGGTCTCTGCGCAATACCGAGAGTTCAGCAGTAAATGCAGGTCCTGACAGGCCGATCGCGTTCAGCAAATCTTCGGTCTTCTTCAGGTTTCAAGCCTGGTCACCAATTCAGTGGCTCAAGTCTCTCTCACAACTTCAGATGCAGTCCGATTCTTTGAAGAGCTCCCTCACAAGGGACAGCAGCAGGCAGGCCAAACTCAGCCCTTCCACGGTTCTCCTGCACGGACTACGCAGAAGCTACTGCTCGAATATCTCGAGCTGTTCACTCTTTCAATTTCCAACTCAGACTGACGCTCTGCTGCAAGCAGCCTGGGACTTTCCCCAGGATCCAAAAGGTTTGGTTGGCTGATCCATCTGTCTGTCAATCCAAGGGCTCCCCCTCCAGGTCAATTTCGGCACCAAAGTCTCAAAACTACAGTTCCTACTGAATTTTGCTCCCACAAGACCCCTGGGGACAGACACCATATTAGGGTCCCCAAAGGTACTGACTGGTCCACAATAGCAGTTCAGAGCTAAGATGGTGGTGCAGTATCGAAATGTCCATGCTGCAAAAAAGGAAGATTAGACAAACTTCCATAACATTACTATTCTAATAGATAATCAGCAAATAAGTACAGCTTCTAATAGAGCTCCATTTGCGCAAATAGCGATGGCAGAACAAAGTGATTATCTGGCAGCCTGGGCGGGACTCGAGCATAGAAACACTTAGCCCCCTCCCAGATTAAATAAGCACCACATTGTAGGCAGCTCTTAAAGAGACAGAGAACAGAGGCATTAAGGCACTCTCACACAAACACTTTTAAATGTTAAGACACAGGATACCAAGCCTGGCCATGGGCATTTAGGCACACCCAAAGAAGATTTTTGGGAACCCCCATTTGTAGGGGGTTACACCTGCCTTACTGCCTTCCCTGCTTCCCTTAGTGAAGTTTGATATGCCTCCCTTTCTTCATCCCGCTGCGTTCCCTTATATATCCTGAAGGCCAGCCTTTTGGCTCTGACCTTTTCTGCTGCTGTTTTTGAAAACCAAAGTGGTTTCTTCTTCATTTGCACTTCCTTTTCTCTCTAACACAATGGGATGTTGCTTCAAGTATTGCATCCTTAATGCTTGCCCACTTTGCCTGTACCCCTCACCTGTGTTTCTTTGCCAGAGCTAGCTTAACTCTGTTGGCCATCTTATCAAAGTCAGCTCCTCTGAAGTCCCATATGTTTGCCTTGGAATGGGATGATTTAGATGTAGTGGCCAAATTGAACCATACCATGTGATGGTCACTGGCCCCCAGGTGACCTTCTACCTGGAGATCTGTGATCCTTTCCCTGTTAGTCAGTACTAGATCTAGGATAGCCCTGTTTCTTGTGTTTTTTTTGTTTTTTTTTTGTTAGTCCTCTTTACCTAGTGGCACCTTGGTCTGCTTCATATCCCGGCATCCATCCCATCCGACCGCTGTCTGGTCTGCTACGGCCCCCGGAGAGCCCCACTGCTAATTACCCCCATGGCTTGCCCTCTGCAGCAGGGCGGTGGAGAGTCCCCCTTACTTCCCACCAAACCAGGATCCAGTAGCCACAGTGGTGTCCCCAAGGCCATGCGTCCCTTGATGGCCATCAAGCCGCCACGACTGTGCGCCATATTTATTCCATTTTCCTTGTGCGTGAGAGGGGCATGCAGTGACGCCAAGGGGAGCGCATGCGTCATGCGTGCTCCCTCCGTTGTATGTACCAACTCACCGCCCCTAGTGAGGTACCAGCGCACTGCCCCTAGCCTCCGCTAGAGGTCGCCGGAGTGCTGACACCTGAAAACTACCCTCCCCGGAGAGGGAGAGCAGTCCTACGGATGCTCAATCCCTTCCCACCCCTGCCGACCCCCAGCGACCTGAGTCAGTTTCCGAACCTGGGTCGCCGGCATGGACTGACATGTGGCATCCAGTGCCTCAACCCTCAGCGCCACCAGGCCAGCCTGTTGTGGGTTGTTGTACCAGTTGTTTGAGGCCCTCCTCCTGCAGGGAATCCACTATGTGTCTAGTTCTGGCAGATGTTCCTGCTAGTATTGATCAATCTGTATCTGGCATGTTGAAGTCTCCCATTAACAGAACCTCCCCTTTAGCTGTCATGTGTTGTATATCTTCTAATAGTAATATGTCTGTGTCCTCTCCCTGGTCTGGCTGTCCCATTTCCTGTTTCCAGGGTCACTAACGCTCACGATGTGGGACACACTATCAAATTATGGCTATACAAGTTCAGAACAGTTTGGAAGGTAGTTCAGTGTTTGTATAAAGTGTAATTGTGATTTATCATCATTGATAATTATGAATTTCGTGTCTCTGCTGGAGTTTGCAATGAGACAGCACCAACAGTATGTGACCAGTCCTTGGCTCGAAAATGCACCCCCCCCCGTTGCCCCCAGCCTCTGTGCAGTGTAGATTTACTGCTCTAAGGAAGGCTGTGTACCTGCTGATTTGTAATATTATGCAGGTTCACGTTTGCTAAAATATAGTTTCCTATTTGAGATTTGTTTTTGTTGTTAATGAAGAAGGGGTGGTTACTAGTGGGGTACCACAGGGTTCAGTACTTGGACTGGTCATTCTTTAATGTCTTTATAGGTGACATTGCGGAGGGACTGGAAGGAAAAGTATGCCTCTTTGCAGACGACACAAAGATCTGCAACGGAGTTGATACACAAGGGGGGAGAGGGGTGGAAAGGATGAGACGGGACTTGGAAGGTTGGAGGAATGGTCAAAAGTATGGCAGCTTAGATTCAATGCAAAGTAATGCACCTGGGAAACAAAAACCCAGGGGAAGAGTACACAGTATGGGGGGGGGGGAGAGATACTAACAACAACAAAAATGTAAAGGGACCTGGGGGTAGTCATATCAGATGACCGAAAGGAAGGCAAGCAATGTGAGAAGGCAGTAAGGAGGGCTGAAGGGATACTAGGATGCATAGGGAGAGGCGTCACCAGTAGAAAACAGGAGGTTGTTATCCCTTTGTACAGACAGTTGGTGAGACCCCATCTGGAGTACTGCATGCAGTTCTGGAGACCCCATCTCTGCAAGGACATAGACAGGATGGAGGCAGTCCAGAGGAGGGCAGCTAATATGATGCAGGGTCTGCACCAGAAACCATACGAAGAAAGACTAAAGGAGCTTAATGTGTATACTCTCGAAGAAAGGAGGGAGAGGGGGGACTTGATAGAAACTTTCAAGTACCTCAAGGGAATAAACAAAGTCCAAGAGGGTAGCATCTTTCAGAAAAAGAGATGTGCAAGAACAAGGGGGCACAATTTTAAGATAGAGGGGGATGACTCGGGCAACGTGAGGAAGTATTTTTTCATGGAGAGGGTGGTGGATGCATGGAGCGGCCTTCCTGAGGAGGTCGTGGGGTCAAAAACAGTGGGGGGATTTAAGAATGCATGTGACAGACATAAGGCAATTCTAGTGGGGGTAGGAGGAAGTAGGCTGTTGGTTAACTAGGATCTGCAGCTTATCCAATATGTAGGGAAATGGGCAGACTAGGTGGGCCAAGCGGTCCTTATCTGCCGTCAAAGTCTGTTTCTATGTTAATTTTGATATTGTGACATCCCTACTTGTAATATGGGACACTTTAGGGTTATCTACAGCAAATTCAGGTTCACCCCTTTCTTAGAGAAACAAAAAGATCATTGTTTTTTACGTTCGATGCGCGCATGTGTACCAAACATTTTGCTGCAGTGAAAGGGGATTTCGGGGGGAGGTGGGTGCTGCTGCCAAGCCAATTGCAGTTAAAAATAGCATGGGTTCGAAAGTCTAGACCAATGACCATGCATTGTGGTTGTGACACCACTCGTAGCTTGCTGGGCAGAAAAATGTGTATTTCAAATGACCAAAGCCACTCCAATCAGAAAGGGCTTCAGTCCTTTGATTGACATGAAGCTGGTCAGCAAGCAGCTGATCAGCTTTCAACGTCAGGAACACGGACACAGCTGAGTGGTCCTTGTGGCTGGCTTTCTCCTCCTCCTTGCTTTATTTCTCGCGTAAGGCATGCACTGACTGGCTTCACCATTCTCTTTATGCAAGTTACCTATTATACGAAATGCTGATACATGACCCAAGCCCCTTGTTGTTTCTGCTACGCAGTCGGAGACTCAACCTAATTGCAATACAGTATCCGCCCCATCACTGGGACTTGGAAGGCTTCTCTATACAAAGAAACTGGGCTAAGATCCGTCTTTGTAGGCGATCCATATTAGCCCAATTTCTTCGTAGGAGATCCATTTTCCAGAAAGTATCCAATAACACACTGCCAAGAATAAAAGCTTATTGCCTCACTTTTCACGATGATGAACAGCTGTGGTTTTAATCCTGTCATTCAGTAATCGGACGAAACCATATAAAGTCATCCAGCTTCCTAGCATAAGAGTCGAGGTACTTGCATAATAAAGAAAGTTTTAAAATTATCACACACCAGGGGTTGGAGGGGTGGAGGGTCTCAGCCCAAAACTGGTTGCGTTATAGTAAACAGTTCAGTGCTGAGAGGCTGGGTGCGGACAGGCTGTTTTATGGCAGCAGGAACAAACCTGCTGTTGCCAAGAGAGACATGCTAAAGGGCTTAGGTCACAGTGAAAAATAAATATCTGCTGCACTAGACAGCCCAGATCTATCCATGTTATCCACCCTAGTTATACCACAGTCCCCAGGAAGATGAATGAACTGTTAGTTACCAAGGTGGGTGGGAGATGGTGTAGTTGGGGGTGTCTGGTACGTGTCATGTCTATAAGGCGAATCCTAAAATAAGTATCTTCACAATTTGGGGTACAAATTGCAAAAAGCAAATTGTTTGCCAAGCATCAAACGTTCTACATTGTCAAAAGCTTGTTATGCTTTCCTTCTACATAGATATCAGAAGGATCGATGGCCCTACAAATTGATTCACAGCATTATAGTAACCTGTCACATAGCCAGCACTAATAACATCACTCTTTGCAATTTGAGCACTTAGTGGCTCCCAGACCTACAGGGATTCTTGTATTTCACCAAGAAATGGTGGTCCCCGTCTACAAAGAATGGTCCATAGACTTGCTGTGCTTATACAAGCTGTGAGATATCATACAAGCTGTAAGCAGTGAGCAGCGAGAAAGTCATGACGGTTGCATTTGCTAGTGCTAAGACAGTACTAATGATTCTCTCCTCCTTACCTGGCTAAGTCCTGCAACAGGGTTTCCCCCAGTTTCAACTTCGTGTGGTTTCAGTTGATGTGCTGTCTCTGTAGTCAGTTGGTGACGGGTTATGTCCTCGGAGTCTGTTGTGGCCGAGCTTGTCACTGCCGCTCGCAGTGTTTTATTGTCACTGTTATGGATAATGACAGCTCCACAGTGCACTGATGCTGCTGCTCCTGACTTATCTGAAGATGAACACACTGAGGCATGTTGCACGTGAATCCTTGTGTCTGTGTTTCCTTCTACACTCTCACCCCATGACACACTGTAACAGTGCTAAAAACATTTTTCAAACAGTTTTACACTTATTTATTTGTTTAGCCTTTGTTAACTGGGTAGGATACACTAGGCATACGTATGCCTGTTTGCAGGAACGACCCAGTAGAGTACAGTACAACATTTTGGACAAATTTACAAAGTAACAAGCAACATAAAGAGAATAATACAGTATTACGTGTGACCTAGGGCAACCAAAGAGCAAGTAGAGGGTAGACATTATCAATAAGGGTAATTTCACAGGTTAGGACAATACATTGTTACATGGACAAACCTCTGTTAGCGCAGAGATTGTGATTGGGGGAGAATGGCATATGCGCACTTGCGGGGAGAGAGTGATGAGAGTGCTTAGATAGGGCAGGAAGAGTGTGGGGGTGGGGAGTGGCGGAGGGGGCAGAGAGCAAGTATGAGGGGGATAAGTGCAAGGTGTTGAGGTGATTAGGGACATGTGCATATTGAGCGATGCAGCAGGAGGGGGCGGAACTGCCTTTTGAAAGCGTTAGATTCTATACAGTAGCATACAGTACATCAGTAGGGAGGCTGTTCCACTGAGTAGGGGCTGCTGAGGAGAAGGTCACGGTGCCATATATGGTTTTTGATCTGGGGGATGAGTAGTTGCCCAGCTCCAGAGGACGTAAGGGTGTAGTGGTTTAGGTTGGCTGACAGGAGGGTGGCTAGTGAAGGCAGCTTCTGTGTGGATAGGATGTTAAACTTTTACAAGAGAGGAGTCAAGCAGGGCAATCGGGGAGGGCCGACCTAAATTGCTATAGAGTTGGCAGTGATGGCTGAGGTGGCTGCAGGATAGGGCGAATCTACTGATATTGTTGTAGCATACTGTCCGTTTGCATCTGAGAAGACCAGAGGAGTGGGCAGACACTGGTAGTCCATAAGACAGCTTAGGAAGGAGGAGGAGGCAACAACGGTAGTGCGTGCAGAGGATGAAAGATTACGTCTGGTGTGGTAAGCAATGCCTAGACTGGATCTGACAGCTTTACATACAGATAGTATGTGACAGGAGAAGTCCAAGGAGGGATCAAGAGTGATGCTGAGGTACCTGAAATTAGTTACAGTAGTGAGGTGGGTGCCATCTTCAATAGTCACGGCAAGGGGGGGAGAGCATGATCTTACTTCGAGAGGGTTCCTTCAGTAGGTCATCACATATAGGACTGGCACCACCTGGTGTTGGGTCACACGGCAGACTTTTCTAGCAATACCTGATGAGGGACTGCCCACCTGACGTCACGTGACCAACATCAGCGTGACTGTATATAATGGGCGGTCCCCATGCCTGCTCTCCAGTTCTTTCCCACCGTCGCCTCGTGTCAGTCACATTGCAGACTTCCATATAGCGATCGTCATGAAAGTGTCTTGCTTCAGATTTTCCTTCACTAATTTCTCAATTCTTTTTCAATTTATTGATGTCTTCACCCAAGAAGAAGTGCTCGTCTTGTGGCACGCAGATCCCGCACAAAGACGGTCACCTCAAGTGCGTCCTCTGTTTAGGTCCGGACCATCCTGTTTCCTCCTGCCCTGAGTGCCAGACCTTTAATCAGGCCACAAAGAAGAGGAAACAGCAGGCTTTGGAGACCCATTTTTAAAAGCCCACCTGGCTTCCCTTGAGAAGAAGATGGACCAGCTTAGAGAGTCCTCGGCTGAAAAGTCTTCTCCTTCCAAAAAGCACAAGGAGAAATCCAGGGAGCAGGAGCACTCCGCGGATAGCGTAAGCCCTTGATGAAAAGGCCCGGCCGCGCCCAAGAAAATCGGACGGTAAGTCTACCAGCAATCTCTTGATGCGGTCAGTCTCGCTGGCTCTTCTGACGCTTGCAACACCAGCCAATAAGTCGCCCCCAGCTCCTCTGGGGATCGCATGCGTCGTAAGTCGACTACCCAGGCTGTGGGTACTTGCCTGGCACCGATCGATAAGCTGGTCGGGGGCTCCTCCCTTGCCCGCCCAACTCGACCTGCTAAGCCAGCTGTTCTTGAGGTCACACGAGTGCGGTTCCCCCGTCGGGGCCTGGCGGCACCTCACCCGACATCCAGTGGAACCAGAAGGAGAAAGCCCCTCTCCCTCCTCCTTCTTCGCCTGTGCCCTCTGCTTCACCGGTGGGTACTTCTGGCGATGATAGCTGAGAACCTCTCGACATTGTCGACGCTTCGGGGTCAGATCCACGTTCCCCTCTTGGGGTCAAGGAGAAAGAGGCTCCTCCTTGGCCAATAGGCCTTACTGTGGAGGCTCCCCTCTGCCTTCCGGTGGGTTCCTGGTGTCTCCTCCAATGCCAGTTGTCCCGATGACAGTCCCGCAGCCGGGACTCATTGACCGACCTCAGCCTGTGGCCCTGACACCGGATCAGGTCCCGCTGCCAGGGCCCCTTTGTCCGGCTCCTCCGACACCGGCTCCCCTTCCAGCACCGCATTGGGTGATGCCGGTCCCGACGTTGGTTCCCCTGACGTGGGCTGTCCTGACACCGGACCCCCAGCCAATATACACTATGGCGGGTCCAACGTGGGTACCCCGATGCCGGATCTGATGATGGGAATTTATTCTAGACCCCAAACTGTCCCGCAGTACCCGCAAAGGTTTCCTGGGGACCACTACCCGATGGGTCCCACTCCAGATTGGAGTCACTTGGGACAGTTCTACCCTGGATTTAATCCCTACTCTACATTTCAGGGATTCCAGGGTTATTACCCTCCAACGGTTAATCCTCCTCCTCCTCCTCCTCCCCCCCAGCCTCTGCCTACTCCACCACTACCCCCTCCTCCTCCGGCTACTCCTGATTTCAAGGCTTTAATCCAGTCTTGTTGGCAGGGGGCATGGTCGGAGTTGGTCTCGGACCTAGAGACTAGGCTCCCACAACCACAGTCTCCCAGGTCCCCGTCCCCGAGCAGTTCCTCTATTACCACTGTCAATGTCTCAGGAAAGACTCATCAGGATGTTTCCCTTCCCGATACCCGACGTCATCCTGTCGAGGAGGCAGACGACAATGATAGCTCCGAGGGGGATGACGACTCTTCAGAGGAGGTCCCGGAGGAGCCTGAGGGCCCGAAAGGCAAGGTATCCCCAAAATCTCCACCAGAGGACCCTACCTTTTCAGATATTCTGAGGTCCGTGAAGGATTATTTCAACTGGGAGTTGGCAGAACAGGACCCCATGAGACAGAGGCTCGCGGAGCATCTCGACTTAGAGTCTCTGTCTCCGGTCCCCATTCCTCCCTGGATGGCACCTCACCAAGACCTCACCACTACCATCTGACAGATGCCTCATTCCCTTCTGGCTGTCCCCAATTGGGCGGACAGACTTTACTGGGCACCAAAGTATACCCCATTCCTGAAGGCTCATCCCAAGACTGACTCTGTGGTCATCTCTGCGGCTCATGATTGCTCCTCAGCACCAAAGCACATGAGCACCTCCCCTCCGGACAGAGTCGAGGCAGATGGACCAGTTCAGGAGAAAGATTTATTCTTCGGTCACATGCGCCAAAGTTTTGTGTAGGCATGCCTTAGCACCACTTACAACTCTGTCGATTCGGTGGCACGTACCTCGGCAACTGCCAATGCTCTTAGATGGCATTCCTGGCTTCACCTCTGCAGACTCATCAACGAAGTCCAGTCAGCGATTCAGGATGCCCCCTTCAGGGGCTCGGTGCACTTTGATGGGGACACCAAAGACATTATCACAGACCTACAGGACAGGGGACTTGCACTTAGGTCTGTGAGGTCAATGTACCGATTGGGCTTCCAGCAGCAGCAGCAGTCCTTTCGGAAAAGGACCTGGAGGCAGAGAAAGAACGCCCCGGTGCGCCACCAAGGGAAGCATAAGGCAACGGGTACAGCCACTCCTCCTGCCTCCAAAAATCAGAGATGTTCAGGGCGCCCTCCCTCTGAACGTCCCACCACTTCTTGACTTCCCCATCCCCACTGCCTCATCAGTCTCCGACGACGGGAGCAGGTGGGGGAGGTTCACCCGCCATGCGAAGGAGTGGAGGGCGGTCACCTCTGACGAATGGGTCCTGCAACTAATGTTCGTCGGACACACAGTAGAGTTTCTGGAACCCCCCCCCAAGAAACTCCACCAAAGAAGTCCTCTTATTCCCAGGACCAGGCCCTCCTAGTTCGCCAGGAGGTAAACTCACTCTTGCTCAAAGAAGCAATAGAGCATGTTCCCCTCTGGCAAAGGGGAAAGGGGTTTTACTCCCACTTTTTCCAAAAAAGACTGGGGACTTCAGACCCATACTCAACTTAAGCCAACTAAATCAGTTTGTCGAGTACAAAAAATGTCGGATGCTGACACTCCAGAGCCTCCTTCCACTCCTCATGGAGAACCACTGGCTCTGCACTCCCATTTTCCCCAGCCACTGCTGATTCCTGCACTTTTGCTTCCAGGGGGAGCACTTTCAGTTTTGAGCGCTTCCTTTTGGTCTGTCTTCGGCACCACGGGTTTTTACCAAGTGCCTGGCGGTGGTCGCAGCCTTTCTATGCCGCAGGGGTATTACAGTTTTCCCTTACTTTGACGACTGGCTGATTTCAGCCACGTCCAGGGATTCTTTACTGGAGGCTCTCACCTTCACCCTGGACCTCTTCAGCAGACTAGGGATCACAGTCAGTGTTCCCAAGTCATCCCTCATGTTACATCCGGGGCTCAGGACCCTGCATCTTCATGCGTGGCTCCTGCAGACATAGCAATTTCTCGCTTCGGGGTCTCCTCCCAGGTTGCTCAAGTCCTCATCGAGGCAAGAAAGCCCTCCTCCTGCTCCACTTATGCCATGAAGTGGAAGCGGTTTTCCATCTGGGCGACCGCTAAGGGTTGGAACCCCTTTTCTTATTCTGCCCCACAAGTCATGGAATACCTTCTTCACTTATCAGACTCCGGTCTGTCCTACTCTTCTTTGAAGGTCCATATTTCAGCTATCTCGGCGTACCACGAGCTAGTGGATGGTAAACCCGTGGCTCAGTTGGAGGTCTCAGAAACTTTTCTGAAATGGATTCTCCATCTGAAACCCTCCATCCGCAGCCCAACCCCGCCTTGGGACTTAAACTTTGTCTTGGAGAAGCTCACCCTTCCTCCTTTCGAGCCGGCTATGAGCTGTGATTTGTGCTTCCTTTCCTGGAAGGTGCTTTTTCTCGTGGCTATCACATCAGTCTGAAGGACATTGGAGCTTCACGCTCTAGTCTGCAAGGAGCCCTATCTGATTTTCCATAGAAACTGGGCTGTCCTTAGAATGCACCCGGTTTCTTCCCAAAGTGGTGTCAGAAGCCACATTGAATCAATCAGTAGAGCTTCTGGTGTATTATCTGTCCCCCTCTAACAGAGGTGAGGCACTCCTTCATATGATGGATGTTCATCGGATTCTCTGGTGCTACACTCATCGGACCAAAGAATTCCATACCTGCGACCAACTGTTCGTTTCCTTTGCCCCGAGATCAAAGGGCAAACCGGTTTCTAAGCAGGGCCTGTCCAAATGTTTAGGCAACTGCATTAGGTATTGTTACCAAAAGTACGAAAAGCCTCTGCTGGGTACTATCAGGGGTCATTCTACTAGGGGCATGGCTGCCTCCGCGACCTTTTTACAGAAAGTTTCTGCAGCTGACATTTGTGCTGCCGCTACTTGGAATTCAGTCCATACCTTTACCAAACATTACAGTCTGGACATTGCTCCTAGGTGGAGGGCTGGCTTTGGCCTAGCTGTCTTCTAGGGCCTTCTGTCCTAGGCTGGATCCATTCTGGAGTCCAGTTTTTTTTCTGTTGGAGTTAATTTTCCTCCTCCCTAGTTTCTCTCAGTCTCTCCTTAGAGGGACTGCTTGGGACTCTGTCCTATATGTGATGACCTACTGAAGGAACCCTCTCGAAGTAAAATAGTACAGTTACGTAGGAACTTACCGTAACAGTAGATCTTCGAGAGAGGTTCTTTCAGTAGGTTATATTTTTCCCTCCCTCCTTCCCCTCATTTTCTGTTTTACAGGGACTCCAAATCCTGTTCGCTCCTGCTGTCAGGTCTCTTCCTGGCTCCGGCGGGAGAACTGGAGGGCGGGCGTGGGGACTGCCCACTATATACAGTCACGCTGATGTCAGTCACGTGACATCAGGTGAGCGGTCCCCCATCAGATATTGCCAGAAAAGTCTGCCGTGCAGCCCAATGCCAGGTGGCGCTAGTCCTATATGTGATGGCCTACTGAAGGAACCTCTCTCGAAGATCTGCTGTTACGGTAAGTTCCTACATAACTGTACTTTTTTTAGTCTATGTGGGGTTCCAAAAAGCATGGTTTGGGACTTGGAGTAGTTCTTGAGAAGTTTATTGTCCCTGAACCAGGACTGAACAGAGGCCAAGTCAGATGCCAGGTGTCTGTTGATGTCAGCTGTGTTGGGGGCATGGCTGAAGAATACCAAGTAGTCTGCGTATAAAAGTGGAGTGGTGTTTTTGAAGCAGTGAGTAATGGTGTTTATGTGAAGAGAGAACAGTAAGGGGCTGAGTATGGGACACTGTGGGACTCCTAGGGAGATTGGGAGATAGTCTGAGTGAGTAGTGCTGATTGTTTAATGCTAGTAATGGAAAGAAAGGAGGTACTTACATGAGTGTGAGATTGAGCACGTCTCCTGTGTATCTTGTAGCATTGTCCCATTGAGGCAGCACTTAGCTGAACATAGCTTTGCTCATATCTTGTAGCACACCAAGAGCTCTACTGTGGGTCATATTTATCAATCTGCTGGAGGAGGGGCATGTGGTGTCTCCACTGGGCGTCACGTTGTGATGACGTCATAACCCACACTTGCATCTCAAATGGTACACCATGTTGTTGCCATGGCAACAGCATGATTCTGTGGTGGAGATCACCTGGACCAGGATGACATGTGCTCCACACTGCAGCGCTCAGCCTGCTACAAGATATATGAATGAACAGAGCCATGCTCAAGTAAGGGCTGCCTCAGTGGGACAGTGAATTAAAAACGGGCCACTGCTCGGCCATGCTACAGAGTTCCCCCACAGGGAGACCACTCGTCATCCTCCTCTTTTTCTGCTCCATCTCAGACATTGTTAATTCCAGGATGGATGAATATGTATATAAAAGATGCAGCCAGAGATTGACTTCCACCACACAAAAAAAAGAGAGAAAGCAGTGGGGCCTCTTTTGATACTGGCATGTTAAACTGTATAGTGTAAATTGGCCTGCCAGGACAGTGGTAGCACTACCCCAGCGATGCCGGTGACCCAGGTTTGGGAAGAAGGATCATCAGTGGGCTGGCCTGGGAGAGAGAGGATGAGCGTACCAGGGACAGCTCTCCTCCACCGGGGGGTGAGGGGGGTGCATTGTGGATTCCTGGAGCTCAAGTGACACCCAGTGGAGACTGGGTGTACCTGGCAGGGACCACACACTGAGGAGCAGAGGTGGCGGCAGACATCTACAGGATGTGTGTGGGAGCTTGCACATCCCGCACTGATGTCACTGCACATCCACCCCTCCAAGGGGAAACCAAGAAGTGAAAAACACTTGGGCCATTCGTGAGATGATGCTCCTTGACCCCCACCCGAATGATGCCCCAGGTGTAAGCCTCAGCTGGGGCCTCAGATCTCGGACTCTCCCTTCGGGCAGTCCTGATGCAGGGGGCAAGCTGTGGGCCTCCCAGACTCGGTGACCTGGGGGGGATGCTGGGTGAGTGGTCCAGGCACAGAACGAGGGGTACACCCCAGCCTGTCACCCGGGTGACAGACGAAGTTGGAAAAAAAAAACCTCATACTGTAGTTACCTGACCAATTAGGGGGACCTGTTGTCATCAGTGGTCAGGTTAATCGTGATTCGGCCAAATGAAACCAAGAACCCCTTTAAAATGGAATGAAGACAGAAAATATCAAAATGGAATTAACATAAATGAATTGCAGGCATTCACTCTGCTTTTGGGGGGTGCACAGGTACTATAACTGTTTGATTCTGACTCTGGACTACCAGATGTCGGTGGATGTCCGTAGTGGCTTGTTTCTTCTTCTAAATATTGCATATAATACATTGTATCTACCATTTGGTGACCTGGTTATGTTGGTCCACATCTTCATCACGGGAGCATCATCTTGCAAATGGTAGTGGTCAGTAGAGAGAACCCTAAGGGAAGGGAAATCCCCAAAGGTACTTAAAAACAGGAAAAGCAACACCAGCCCAGTGGCACTGAGGGCTGAGGTGCTTGACACCTTACCTTGTGCTACGTCAGTGACCCTGGTTCGGGAATGACCTTGGGTTGTTGTGGTGCTGGCGCGGGGTGGGATGGGAGCAGGATTGAGTGTGGGCTCTCCTCTCCTGGGGTGGGGGGGTTGCCCATCCATGGTCCCGCCGTCACCAGATGGAGGTCCGGTGGCTGGCGCAGACAGTAACGGAGCAATGGGTAGAGCAGGGCGCCCATGGGGCGTGGTGTGCGCTTGCCTCTGCATGCTTGTGTCGCTTTGGGGACGTCCGGGAATGGGAAGGGGAGAAAACCAAAAAAACAATAAAAAGTACCTATAGAAAAAAACAGGAAAAGCAGAATGGGAGCAAAAAGAGGGATGGGAAAGAAGGCAGAGGGTGTAAGGAGAGTAGTCAAGAGGGAAAAAGGGGGCTGACAGGAGGGGTGGTAGCAGAATTTGGAAGGCCATGTGTGCAAAAGCTCGTAGTCTGGGAAATAAAATCGCAGACCTAGGAACCATAATGGCAGAGGCTGACCTGGACATTATCACTATTACCGAGACATGGTGCAATGAGAACCATGATGGGGATATAGCCATACCAGGCTATACTGTGTTTACGAAGGACAAGGTGGGTAAGAAGGGTGGAAGAGTGGCTTTTTACCTGAGGGATAGCATAAAAGCATCTGGAATACAGAGAGGGGTGGAGGCACTGTGGGTCATCCTAGAACCAGGAAATGGAGCCGATGTTCACACTGGCGTGAGCTACAGACCTTCCACACAGGGAGAGGAAATGGACAGGGTTCTAGTGGAAGTCAGCCATAAGATGGCAACAATGGGGGAGGTGCTGCCAGTGGGGGACTTCAATCTGCCAGATATCAATTGGCACATCCCAGCCACAGCTTCAGCTTGGAGCAGGGACATCTTGGACTCCCTGCAGGGAGCATTCCTCAGGCAATTAGTAGGTGAGCCCACTCATGAGGGAGCAACATTGGACCTAGTTCTCACCAAAGGGGACAGTGTTGCAGACATCACAGTGGGTAACCAGCTGGGCACTAGTGATCACCGAATGGTGTGGTTCAAGATAAGAATAATGAGAGAGTTTTTATTTTTTTTTATTTTAGTCTTTGGTAACTGCGTAAGGCCCACTAGGCACAAGTACCTGTTTTCAGGGGCGACCTGGGGATAGCCAGTCAAAATAGTGAATACAAAATAGCAAATGTCAAAATAGTGAACTACGCAAAGTAGTGACTCATATTTACATTGCTCTGAATATGCCATTCGCTCCACCATCAATGAGCAGCACGGTGTTAGAATATTTAAAATAGGGGAGTGTAGGAGCGCAGCCCCCCGCATATGTCACAAGAGATCATGCTAAGGACAATTGTTGAGAGAACTGGTAGTAGTAGCAGTTATGTCCTTTGGTATTCGCTATTTTGACGTTCGCTATTAGGTATTTTCTATTTTGACATGGAACCGACCTGGGAGCACTAGGCGGTTAAGTGACTTGCTCAGAGTCACACAGTATGCAAGTGGAGGTTGTGAGAATCAAACCAGGGTCTGGTCTGCTGGATGTACCAAGCTCGTTCATAGTTCATTACTCTAACCTCTAGGCTATACTGCCAGCCCATTTGAATAATATGAAGCTGAAGGTCCTGTACTTCAGGAGGGCCGACAGTACAAAGATGGGAGAATGCCTCAGGGAACAAGGGGGGGGGGGGACTTGGGTGGTGTAGAGGAACAGTGGGTAAAACTAAAAGGAGCCATAGAGAAGGCGATAAACCTCTGCATTAGGCAAGTAAGCAAAAGCAAGAGGAAAAAAAGACCATTATGGTTCTCAAAAGAGGTGGCTGGGAAGGTAAGGGAAACGAACGTTAGCATTCAGGAGGTACAAGGAGACACAGAAGGAGGAGGACAGAGAAGTGTATCAGGAGAAGCAGAGGGAGGCAGGGAAAGCAGTCAGGAGTGCAAAGGTGCAAATGGAGGAGAAAACAGCCCAGGCAGTAAAGAAAGGGGACAAGGCATTTCTCAGGTATGTATGTGGAAGGAGAAAGACCGGGAGGGATTGTAAGACCAAGGAGGGAAGGAAGGCAGTGTGCGGAGGGCGACCAGAAAAGGCAGAAGTCCTGAACAGATATTTTTGCTTGGTATTCAGAGAAGAAGGGGAAGGTGAGGGACCACAGATAAGCAACAGGGACATCAACAGATAAGCAACAGGTCCTCTTCAATGTCTTTATAAGCGACATTGCAGAGGGACTGGAAGGAAAAGTATGTCTCTTTGCAGATGACACAAAGATCTGCAACAGGGTTGATGCACAAGGTGGGGTGGAAAGGATGAGAAGGGACTTGGCAAGGTTAGAGGAATGGTCAAATGTATGGCAGCTTAGATTCAATGCTAAGAAGTGCAAGGTAATGCACCTGGGAAACAAAACCCAGGGAAGAGTACACAATGGGGTGAGATACTAACAACAACAAAAATGGAAAGGGACCTGGGGTAGTCATATCAGATGACCTAAGGTGGGCAAGCAATGTGAGAGGCAGCAAGGAGGCTGGGGGATACTGGGATGCATGGGAGGCATCACCAGTAGAAAACAGGAAGTTATTATCCTCTGTACAGACAGCTGGTGAGACCCCATCTGGAGTACTGTGTGCAGTTCTGGAGACCCAACCCGCAAAAGACATAGACAGGATGGAAGCTGTCCAGAGGAGGGCAACTAAAATGGTGCAGGGTCTGCACCAGAGACATGAAGAGAGACTTAAGGAGCTGAATATGTATAGCCTCCGAGGAAAGGAGGAGATGGGGACATGATAGAAACTTTCAAGTACCTCAAGGGAATCAACAAAGTCCAAGAGGGTAGCATCTTTCAAAAAGAGGTGTGCAAGAACAAGGGGCACAATCTGAAGATAGAGGAGTAGGCTCAGAGGTAATTTAGGAAGTATTTTTCACAGAGAGGTTGTGGATGCATGGAGCGGCCTTCCGGAGGAGGTTGTGGAGTCAAAAACAGTGGTGGAATTCAAGCATGCATGGGACAGTCATAAGGCAATTCTAGGGGGTAGGAAGAAGTAGGAAGTAGGAAGAAGTAGGCTGCTGGTTAACTAGGATCTGCAGCTTATCCATTAGGTAGGGAAATGGGCAGACTGGGTGGGCTAAGCGGTCCTTATCTGCCGTCAAAATCTATGTTTCTATGTTTCTATCAGTGGAAGGGAGTTGGACACAATTGCATTTACAGAGGAGAGAGTCCTGAAGGAACTTGCGAAACTAAAAGTGGACAAAGCAGTGGGGCCAGATCGGATAAGGATATTGCACACAGCTTAGAGGGGTGCTGGCAGTGCCACTAACAGTCCTGTTCAACCACCCACTGGAGACAGGAGTGGTTCTGGAGGACTGGAGGAGGACAGACGTAGTCCCACTTCGCAGAAGTGGGAGCAGGGAGGAGGCTGACAACTAGGCCAGTCAGCCCGACTTCGGTGGTGGGGAAATTAATGGAATCACTACTGAAGGAAAGGATTGTGGAATATCTTTATTTATTGAGGTATTCAGAAAGACCTTTGAGTCAAAGACTCATTTACAAAGGTTCTACGTCAAACATAGAGAGGTACAGGGATAACGTTGCTTACAGTTTGCGGACATTACATAACATCACAGTGCAGGATACATGTATGGTACAGAGAGTGACTTAAAGACAGGGATCACATGAAATACAGTATTATAGCGCAGCCACATAAAGAAGCAGCGAGGCTGTTTATCAAATTAGTAAGCTTGGTGTAAATCGATCTGGCGACTGGCAAGAAGCTGGCCTAGGTCATCAGGGAAGGAAAGGGTCAGGGGCAGTCACATCGGTTTGCAGCCTGGAAGTGATGTCTTAGACCGGATTTAAAAGGGCCTATTCTTGTTTTGTTGGTTATTAGACTAGGGAGTGCGTTTGTCCAGGAGGGGGCTTTGTAACTGAAAGTTCTTTGGTATTGGGAAGTCCGGCAGTGGGAAACCATAGTAACGGTTATGTGTTTCGGTGGTTCTGACAGGAATCCAGAGGCCTACAGGATCCAAGACAGCATGGATTCACTGGGGGGTCATGTCAAACAAATCTGATAGATTTTTTTCACTGGATGACCAGGGAATTAGATCAGGGTGGAGTGGTGGATGTGACCTACCTAGATTTCAGTGAGGCGTTCAACATCATCCCACGTAGGAGACTTGTAAACAGTCTGTGCAGCCTGGGAGTGGGTCCTAAGGTGGTACTGGGTAAGTAATTGGTTGAGGGATAAGTGACAGAGGGTGGTGGTAAACTGAGTTTACTCCAAGGAGGGGAAGGTGACCAGCAGGGTGCTGTAAGGATCAGTACAGGGGCTGGTCCTCTTTAATGTCTTTATTTGCAACATTGCAGAGGGGTTAGATGGGAAGGTATACCTTTTTGCAGATGACACAAAGATCTGCAACAGGTTTGAAATTCTCAGCAGTGTATGGAAAGAATAAGGAGGGATCTAGGTAAGCTTGAGGAGTGGTCAAGAGTGTGGCAACTGAGATTCAATGCGAAGAAGTGCAAAATCATGCACTTGAGGCACAGAAACCCGGGGCAGTGTACACGACAGGGGGAGTGGTATTGGTGACCACTAACAGGAAAAGGACCTGGGGGTAATCATATCTGATTACCTACAAGTGGCCAAGCAGTGTGACAAGGAAGTGGGAAGAGCCAGTGGAATGCTGGGTGCATAGGGAGAGGTATCACCAGCAGAAAGAGGGAGGTGGTACTACTGCTGCACAAATCACTGGTGATACCTCATGAAATGGGCAGACTAGGTGGGCCAAGCAGTCCTTATCTGCCGTCAGTTTCTATGTTTCTGTGTGTCTATCCAGGTGAGATTATTTATTTTATTTATTTATTTTAAAAAGTTTTCCTGATACATCCTGGGAGAGGGGGAAAAAAGAGATAATTTTTGCATATTTGAATATGAGATCCAAATAAACTCTACATAGAGCTAAGCCAGTACATATAGTAGAATAGATTTAAAGCAAAGTCAAGCATTTTGTGGGAATGGGCAGGCAACACTAGTCATCTAGATATAGTCTATGTACATATATCATTAATACATATACACACAAGTATATATATATATATATATATATATATATATATTGTAAAGACCAAGTATTAACTGTATCAGAACACAAAAAAAAAAAAAACATTTTTTTTCCTTCCTCTCTCTCTGTGTTAATTTAATTTCATTTTAAAAATAAAAAAAAAAAGTCTGTTGCAACAGCACTCTAAAATCCCCCTCTGTATTGCTCTTATTCTACCTATTCCTTCATATAGGCTGGCCACCTATATGATTTTCTTTGTAACTATCAGAATCTGTTTTTCTTCCTTTGTAGTTTTGATGCGTTGGTCTGACCCCCGAGGATATGTAAATTAACGGTAAAACAAATGGCATAGATATAGAATTTTATTCCGTGTAAGGATACTCGGTATTATGATTTGTAAGTATTACAACTCAAAGCCTGACGTTAGAGTTGTTTGGAGATGCCTCCATGTATAAATATTTGTAATATCCCGTTTTGTATGCATACATGTAAACTATGGAGGTGCCTGGAAAGAATTGGAGTCCTTTCAACTAATGGTCCGTTTTGTTAGTTTCCTTTGGTGCATATTTGCTTTGCCGGAGTGAAGAGGACACATCGCAAACAAAAGTAACCAAAACAAAAAAGTAAACTTCTCTGTCGGAGCTAAATTTATTGTAAATAAATTTGTGTATTGCCTTTACGACCGTGCGTAGGCTAGTGCTAGCTGTAATTTCTTTCTCGAGTGTGCGCACGATCGTGAAGGTATTTTTTATCGTAATTTCTCCTGTGGTTAAAATTTCCTGCTTAAAAGAAGTGAACTGCAGGCGTCATACCTTCCAACAGCATTTTTTAGTCGACTCCAGTCAGTTTTGGGTTTTGGTAAAAACGAAGGATTTTCTGTCTATAAACGTGGATGTGTCCTACTTCTTCATGCAGCTCTACATAGAGCCAGCCGGCCTTACTTTGAATGTATTTATTATGTCAGAAAAGAGGAGGTGCTTCCTAAAAAATTGATTTAATGTTAAAAAAACATTGTAGCTCCAGAAAAATAGATTTAAAGCAGTATATGGATGGTTTAATTCATTTAAAGGTGTAGCACTTTTATTTACAAAATAAAATATGTTGTATTTAACAACGAAAGGTTGGAAATGAGATACAGGGGGTGGAGTTTGATAGTCACCTGACCCCTGTCTTATATATATTTTGCAAAGTTAACCTAGAGAGTCAGATAGTCTGGGAGGTTCAGACCTGTGCTGACCTCCAAGAGTGAACTTCACTAGTGCTTTCTAGTGTTGTGATTTTGTTGCTTCTGATTTTGTTATTTTCGCTGACAAGTTCGATTGTATCATTTAAGTTGTTAATAAATTTGATTCCTGGATCATCTGCAAAGTTGAGCATGCGTCCTCCTTATATCCCATTCTTCACACATGGTGGCAGTGGTGGGATTCGAAGGATACTGCTATAAGTGTCTGAGGAGGTCGTGGTTTCGTGGATGTCCCAGGAGGTGCATACTGGTGTGTTGACCAGAACCGTGGCGGAGAAATCAGGGATACCTCTGCAGACCGGACTCCCTGATGTGAGACGTAAGTTGGTGAAGCCGAAAGAAGATGGTGATGTCTCGGATGGGGAACAAGAAGAACTGGAGAAAGGACCCCCTACTGGTGACTCACAAGATCTGTTGCAATGGCTGTGTATGCAACAGATAGCGATGGAGAAACAAAGAGACAAAGAAATGCGAAGGAATGAGGCAAGGTGGGCCGATACCTTAAGGGCCATTCAGGCACTTGGTATCAGCAGGCCCCCTCCCCTACCAGCAGGGGATATTCCTAAGGACATAAAACTGACTAAGTTGAGTGAAACGGATGACATAGAGACATATCTAACTACGTTTGAACGTATAGCCAGGGCCTGTCTGTGGCCTAGGGACCAGTGGGTAATCCGCCTTGCTTCGTACTTGACGGGGAAAGCTCAACTGGCCTATGGCAGGGTAGAGGGTGCTATGAGTGACAATTATGATGCTGTCAAAGAAGCAATATTAAAAAGATATGATATCTGTCTAGAGACTTATAGACAGAGATTTCGAGCCCTAAGATTTCAACTTTCAGATACTCCACAAGAAGCATTCACCAGGCTTAATGACTTATGTACTAAGTGGTTACAGCCTACCACTAACACAAAAGAACAGATGTTGGAAGCTGTTGTGTTGGAACAATTTATACGGATTCTGCCTCAAGATGTCCAGATGTGGGTACGGGAACACCGCCCGGAGACAGCCAAGAAGGCGGTACAATTAGCAGAAGACTATCTAATTGCCCGACCTAATCGACCTAAAAGTCACTCAGGAAGTAATACACCACATCCTACGGTAAGAACTTCTTCTTTGATTACTACACCCCTACCTGGCGGTCCGATTAAAACTGTAGGTGTTCTTAAAACCCCACTTAATGAAGTGATATGTCATTACTGTCAAGGCAAGGGACATATCGCAAGGTTCTGTCCAAAAAAGAAAACTGGTCCAACACATCTAGCCTTAGTCAATTGGGGGCAGTATTTCATACCTGTGACAGTGAATGGTAAAGAAATGATTGGACTACTAGACTCTGGTAGTCGACAGACTTTAGTAAAAGCTTGTATGATATCTAAAGTACCTGGAACCACACAAACTGAAGTAACTTGTATACATGGGGACACACATATGTATCCTGTACAGCAAGTAGAGATACAGGTGCAATCAAACACCCGAAACATGGAAGTTGGAGTGGTTCCACAATTGCCAGTGTTGGTTATATTGGGACAGGACCACCCAGATTTTCCTCAGTTACTTGCCAATGTCAATAAGATAGATGCAATGACTACCAGAGCACAAGAGAAAAAGAATGCTGAACTTCAGTACTTCTTCCCATTTGAGGATAGCTTATTCGAGCTTCCAGGGAAGACAAGGAAATCAAAAAATCAAAAAAGACAAGAAAAGCAGGTGTGGCAACACTTACAAAAGGACTTTACAAACACTATGGACTTAAAAAATATAGGGTTGCAAACTACTTTTAGGGTATTACAAATGCAGGATGAGTCTTTAAAACCTTATTTTTTGCAAGTAGGTAATGAACAAAATCCTAACCAGAAATTTGTGATTGAGAAAGGTTTGCTGTATAGGAAATGTGTGAACATGAAAACCGGGGAAACCGTTCTACAATTACTGGTACCCACTGCTTATAGAGAACACTTATTGACACTCGCACATGACATACCCATACCCATAGCTGGCCACCAGGGGAAAGAACGGACCTTACAGAAATTGCTGTACCGATTCTTTTGGCCAGGTATTCACGATCAAGTGGCAGAATACTGTAAATCATGTGCACAATGTCAAAAGGTAAGACCTGTACTTAAAAAAGATAAAGTACCCCTACAGCCTTTGCCTCTAGTTGAAACTCCATTCACTCGGATTGCAATGGATGTAGTGGGTCCCCTGCTAAAAGTACCAAAGGAAACCATTTTATTTTAGTCATTTGTGATTATTTTTCAAAATACCCTGAAGCAATACCCATGCGGACAGTTACAGCAGAGAAGGTATCAGATGAATTAATTAAAGTTTTCTCCAGAATGGGTATACCTAAAGAAATACTAACTGATAGAGGTAGCAATTTTTGTTCGCAACTTTTACAGCGCCTTTATCAAGCTTTAGGAGTACACTGTATATTTACATCCCCATATCATCCCCAATCTGACGGGTTGGTAGAACGTTTTAATAAAACTCTCAAACAGATGTTGAAGAAATTTGTTTCTGATGAAGGTAAGTATTGGGATAAATACCTCCCATACTTAATGTTTGCCTATTGTGAAGTCCCTCAAGCCTCGATGGGGTTTTCTCCCTTTGAGCTTCTTTTGGGAAGAATCCAAGGGAGTATTAGATATAATTAAAGAAAATTGGAAGGGTCTAAAGCAGATACAACCCGCTTCTACATTGAGTATGTCTCTGCATTCGATCAAAGATTAACTAAATATGCTAGAGTGGCTCGGGCAGGTTAATGAAGAACATCAATTAACCCAGAAACAATATTATGATCAGGGAGTGGGGACTAAAACATTTCAACCAGGCGACAGAGTCTTACTGTTATTACCTTGCACAGAGAATAAATTACTAATGAAGTGGCAAGGGCCCTATAGTGTTCATAGACAAGTGGGTCCGTAAATTATGAAATTATTGCCCTGAAAAAAACAACAGTTGAAAATATATCATGCAAATTTATTAAAATTATGGCATGAAAGAAATTCCCCAACTTTTTTTGTATACCCTGAAATAATTAAAAGCGAGTTGGATCTCACCTATGATCGTTTGTAAAGCCAGGACAATAACAAAGATATATTTATCAATGACAACCTGAATTCTGCACAAAAACAAGACATAAGGAAATTAATACATAATTTTCAAAGTACGTTTACAACAATCCCTGAGGTAGTGGAAGGGATTGAACACCATATAGAAGTAACCGACACAAAACCCATTAGATATAAATCATATAGGATACCTGAAAGTTTGAGGGAGGAGGTGAATAAGGAATTGTTAAAAATGCAACAAATGGGGGTCATTATTCCTTCTAAAAGCCCATGGAACTTCCCTATGGTTGTTGTAAATAAAAAAGAAGGAGGGGTAAGAGTGTGTCTGGATTTTCGTAAATTGAATAATATATCTAGATTCGATGGGTACCCCATGCCCAGAATCGATGATATTATAGATCGATTAGGCAATGCTCAATATATTAGTACTTTGGATCTCTCCAAAGGATACTGGCAAATACCCCTTGATGCCGAATCCCAAGAAAAAACAACATTCAGTACACCAATTGGGTTATTTCAATTCACCAAGATGCCGTTTGGGCTAAACGGAGCCCCAGCTACATTTCAGAGGTGTATGGATCAATTGTTGCAGCCATATACAGAATACAGCGCAGCATATTTAGATGATGTAATCATTTTCAGTACATCCTGGGAAAAACATGTAATACATCTGCAAAATGTTCTGTCAGTCATAGCTAATGCAGGGCTGACTATAAACCCAAGTAAATGTTCTATAGGTATGCAGGAGACCAGATATTTAGGTTTTATAATTGGACAAGGAGAGGTAAAACCTGATATAAACAAAATTGAGGCGATTGCTAACAGTCCTCAGCCCCAGACCAAGAAACAAGTCAAGTCTTTTCTAGGACTAGCCAGTTATTATCGTCGTTTTATAGCCAATTTCGCAGATATTGCTAGTCCCTTGACAGACCTGACTAAAAAGAATCGACCCGAAAAGGTCCTTTGGAATGAACAATGTAACATAGCCTTTAACACATTAAAGGCCAAACTTTGCTCATACCCGATACTATACAGTCCTAATTTTCAAAAACCATTCATAGTGCACACTGATGCCTCTAATAATGGAATTGGAGCCGTCCTATCACAAATAGATGGTGAAGACGAGCATCCAATTATATTTATTAGTAGGAAATTACATCTCAGAGAAACTAGATATTCAACAATAGAGAAAGAGTGTTTAGCCATCCATTGGGCAATAAATGCCTTAAAATTCTATTTATGGGGTAGACCATTTCTACTTTTAACAGATCATAACTATGTTGGCTAAACACAATGAAGGATAAAAATCTCCGCATTATGCGGTGGTATTTAGCCCTTCAACCATATAAATTTGAGATCCAACATAGATCAGGAAAAAAAAACATGATAATGCGGATTATTTGTCCCGTTATGGAGCGGAAAAGAATACTGTACCAGACTCCGGAGTAATTGAAAATAATCAATAATATTTCTTGCTGGTTTGAAATAAAGAGGAAGTATTAGCATATGGGACTCCGGAGTGGAGCTTTGGGAGTGGGTGGGCTAAAGCTCCATCTCCTAAGGGAGATCTGGCATGTTTTACAGTGGTAGGAAACCAATAGGAAATAATTGATAAAAGATTGGTTTCCTCTTAAAGGGGGAGGAATGTAAAGACCAAGTATTAACTGTATCAGAACACAAAGAAAAAAAAAAAACATTTTTTTTCCTTCCTCTCTCTCTGTGTTAATTTAATTTCGTTTAAAAAAAAAAAGTCTGTTGCAACAGCACTCTAAAATCCCCCTCTGTCTTGCTCTTATTCTACCTATTCCTTCATATAGGCTGGACACCTATATTATTTTCTTTGTAACTATCAGAATCTGTTTTTTTTCCTTTGTAGTTTTGATGCATTGGTCTGAAACCCCCGAGGATATGTAAATTAACGGTAAAACAAATGGCATAGATATAGAATTTTATTCCGTGTAAGGATACTCGGTATTATGATTTGTAAGTATTACAACTCAAAGCCTGACGTTAGAGTTGTTTGCAGATGCCTCCATGTATAAATATTTGTAATATCCCATTTTATATGCATACATGTAAACTATGGAGGTACCTGGAAAGAATTGGAGTCCTTTCAACTAATGGTCCATTTTGTTAGTTTCCTTTGGTGCATATTTGCTTTGCCGGAGTGAAGAGGACACATCGCAAACAAAAGTAACCAAAACAAAAAAGTAAACTTCTCTGTTGGAGCTAAATTTATTGTAAATAAATTTGTGTGTTGCCTTTACGACCGTGCGTAGGCTAGCGCTAGCTGTAATTTCTTTCTCGAGTGTGCGTACGATCGTGAAGGTATTTTTTATCGTAATTTCTCCTGTGGTTAAAATTTCCTGCTTAAAAGAAGTAGAACTGCAAAGTCATACCTTCCACAGCATTTTTAGTCGACTCCAGTCAGTTTTGGGTTTTAGTAAAAACGAAGGATTTTCTGTCTATAAACGTGGATGTGTCCTACTTCTTCATGCAGCTCTACATAGGAGCTAGCCGGCCATACTTTGAATGTATTTATTATGTCAGAAAATAGGAGGTGCTTCCTAAAAAATTGATTTAATGTTAAAACCATTGTAGCTCAGAAAAATAGATTTAAAGCAGTATATGGATGGTTTAATTCATTTAAAGGTGTAGCACTTTTATTTACAAAATAAAATATATTGTATTTAACAACGAAGGTTGAAATGAGATACAGGGGTGGAGTTTGATAGTCACCTGACCCCTGTTTTATATATATTTTGCAAAGTTAACCTAGAGAGTCAGATAGTCTGGGAGGTTCAGACCTGTGCTGACCTCCAAGAGTGAACTTCACTAGCGCTTTCTAGTGTTGTGATTTTGTTACTTCTGATTTTGTTATTTTCGCTGACAAGTTCGATTGTATCATTTAAGTTGTTAATAAATTTGATTCCTGGATCATCTGCAAAGTTGAGCAAGCGTCCTCCTTATATCCCATTCTTCACATATATATATAGACACACACAGTGGGGGGTGAGTGGTAAATAAGTGTGATAAATTATTTTCAACATGGTGTGATAAATATAAGACCTGACATTTATCACACCTGCGCAAAGCCGCGCATACCACACAAAGCTGCGCAAATGGTACATTTTGCAACAATGAGGTCCCCATTGTATATATCTGATACATGATGGGCACTCGTGTGATATGGGAGATATGTTCAGTCCTGTATAGTGACCTCTGAAACCTCACTCGTGGCTTCGCCACTCGTGAGTATTCAGAGGTCACTCTATAGGAGTGAAGATATTTTCCATATCACACTCGTGCCCATCGTGTATCCCCTATATATTTTTTTATATACACACACTCAAACTTATAAGTTCATGTACTGTACATAATCATATACATACACCCAAAATACTTCAGTACAGATAGGTGACAGGAGAACCTTTACTCCTCCAGGATGTACATCCTGCAAGGGGATTGGTTGGGAATAAGAAGATGAGTGAAGAGGTGGGGTGGAGGCAAGCCTTCCCCTCAGAAATGGAAACCGAATGGGTATGAACACTACTCACTGTAAAACCAGCTAGTGCTATAGGCTTTCGGCATGCCTAGGGAGGGGTAGACTGGGTAGAGCAGTGGAAATAGAACCAGAAGTAAGGGCAGAGCAGGGTATTAAAGGAGATGTGGGTCAGGTGCAATTGCAGGATGGGGAAATGTATTGAAAAGAAGATAGGACAAAGGACGAGTAGATGGGGCAGAACAGATATCTAAGGGGAGGGAGTTCCAGATGTTTGGAAAGTGATAGGAGGAGGCTGCTCTCCCTGAAGTGGAAGTACAGGTAGGGAGGGCGAGGGTCCTGTAGTGGGAGTTGTGGAGGGAGTAGGTGGGAGTAGGAGGGATGGAGAGGAGGGTGTTGAGGTAGGGTGGAAGGGAGCCAAGCCAGAACTTTCCCACTAATGAGGCACTGTGGGCAAGACGTCTGGCCCTCAACGGGGGGAAGGAGAGGGCAGTGTAAAGGTCATAGTGGTGTGTACGAGGTAGACAGGCAATTGCAAAGCGACAGAAGAATTACCAATATTACTGTAACCCTCTCTACCTAGGATTATCTGGGAGTTTGATGCAGTGCCTGTGGCTGGTCCAGAACGTGGCTGGTCATTTGATCAGTGGGACATCACGTAGGGATCACATTTTTCTAGTGATGTGTGAAATGCACTGGCTGTCCATTCAGTGCATCTACTTCAAGGTATGCTTATTGGTATACAGGAGCCTACATCCTCTAGGTCCTGGCTATCTGAAAGATCTCCTGACCCCACATAACTCTGCCCTGTCCACTCCACTGATGCTGGCCTGCTGTCTGTGCCCCGATCAAGGCTCAAGTGTCCGGGGACAGAGCATTTATGGTGGTTGGCACTTGTGCGGTGGCATTTTTGGCCTCCCTACATCCGGTCTGCCAGCGTGATGGAGCTCTTAAGTTTCATATTTTTGAATCAGCATGCTGCCTGACATAATTTTAATTCATAGAAATATGCTGCTAGGTAGAATGTTTTGCTTTTTGGAGCTATGTATTTATTTTGATTATTGTAGTTACTTACTCATTTTGTAATGTGTTCCTTTTTTGGCTTTATGTGTCTGATTATCTTTGTACTGTATACTGCCCTGAACCTCTGGGAAAGGGTGCATAAAAATAAACTTGCCCAAACAGCAGTGAACTTTGATCCTTAAGACCTTAATAAATAGTCTCAAAAAACATATTCTTCTATTGTTATTTTGCTTTAGGAACACAGAGCTAAATTCTGGTCCCCCCTACTCTTATTGAAGCTCCATCTGACTTACCCCAGCTAAAAGGCCTTAGTTTCCTACATATTAACTCATGTAGCTTATTAAAGAAACAAGATATGATCCAAGCCTGGGTCCTCCACACCAGACCTGATGTGCTGGTAATATCTGAATCCTGGCTTAGAGGCTCTAACTCTGATCATGACATCAGCATCCCTTCATGTAATGTATTCAGAGCTGACAGACTATCCAGGGGTGGGGGTAGCAATATACATTACATACTGGATACATTTACAGTATTCGTCACTGACTCCTCCACTATACCAAATGAATTTGAAAGTGTCTCGTTAAGGGTGTCTCTATCATCAAAGGAGGCCGTATCCATAACGGGTTGTTACAGACCTCCATCAGGGGGCCTCGGCATAGTAGATCACCTCCACAAATTACTAAAAACCCCCAACTCAGAATATGTCATCATGGATGAATTCAGCCTCGATTGGAACTCCTCCTGTTCCAAACTGCTGAGAGATATCTGTGACACGCATGGCCTCTTTCAGATTACCCCCGACATGACTTGGCCTAACGTCAAAAACCCTGCTTTTAGTACCCTCTTTGACTTAATACTTGTCAATAAGCCCCACAACATCTCTCACTCAGGGGATATTTCACAATATCATTAGTGACCACAGGGCTATAGCCTGTGTAAGACTCACGCCAAAATGGTCCTCCACCTCCAGCTTCAGGCTGAAAAGAAACCTCAAAATGTTTAACCAATCAGCCTTTCTGGCAGACCTAAACCGGATTAGATGGCAAGACGTCTACTTGGCACCATCAGTCTCTGAAGCTTACAGTGTCTTCCAGAACCTAGTACTGAAGGTGGTTAATAAGCATGCTCCGTTTGTTCAAATTAGAACAAGGAAAAGTTCCTGCCCATGGTCCACTACAGCACTGAGAACAGCACTACATGACAGGGACCCGCTATGGAAGCGAGCCCGCAAAACAAAATTAAATTCGGACAGAAAATCAAGATACTTCCAATCATCTCTTGACTCAGCAAAAAACAATGCCGCTAAGTTTTGGCAGATTCTCGGAGAAACAGAAGGTCAGACAGCTTCGTCAGCCCTGCCATCCAAAATAATTTCCAGAAGCAGCACCTACACAGACAAACCCAGTATTAAGCACAACTCAGCAACCACTTTGCCACTGCTGGCTAAGCCTTCGACTCTTCAACTGCAAGCAAGCTTCTGGAGATAGTGGAGTGTGTCGGACCACTCTTAGGGATATGTTTAATGCGTAAGCGATGCTGCGCAAGAATTACATAATCACACTAAAAAACTATGCGTATTGTCTGTTACGCTGAAAAAACTACTAATACGCAAAAACAGAAAGAAAAAAGGAGGGGGCTGTTACAAATAAATGTTTCCTATTAAGAAAAGGGGGAGTGCGAGGGGCACAGCCCCCGATAACAGAAAATGTTGGCGGCAGTCTTGCCAATTGCTAGCTCACTTGATTGACGAAGCTCTCTTCTTCATCCTCGTAAGTTGTGTAGCATAACACTTACATGTTGCACAAGTCGAGCAATTCAGGTCGCGTTTACACTACACAAGATCGGGTGGTCTGACTCTCTCCACTATCGCCAAGCTTCTTACACAGCCAAGCAGCAGTGACCCTCCCTGCCGTCACCACATGAATAACCCTCTCCCAACCTACTTTAGTTTCAGCCCTGTATCCTTCAAACAAGCTGAAGACCTCCTAACCACCTTGGACATTAAGAAAAGCGCAGGTGCTGACCAACTAGAACCCATCTTTCTGAAAATAGGATATTTTTACTTGATCTCTCCCATCACGCACCTCTTCAACCTATCCCTTTCCCAAGGTGATCTTCCTGCTATCTGGAAAATAGCACATATAATTCCTCTCTTCAAAGCCAGTGACCTTTGCGACCCCAACAACTACCAGCCTATTTCCTTGCTACCTACCCTGTGAAAATTATTGGAAAAGCTAGTCAATTCCCAACTGAGAGAGTTCCTAGAATCAAATTCCTAGAATCAAATAACCTGTTAAATCCTGTTCAGTCTGGGTTTAGACCTAAGCACAGTACAGTTTCTGCCTTCAAAAAGGTTAGCAATGACTGGCAAATCACTCTCGATTCAAAGAAACATGTCTGCACGCTATTTTTGGATTTAAGCAAAGCGTTCAACACGGTCGAGCATGACCTATTGTCTATGCTGTGAGACCTCTGTCTAAACAATACAGCCAGTTGGTTCGCCTTCTACCTTATATGAAGAAAACGGCAGGTCAAAGCGCAAGGCGATCTCTTATCACTTAAAATCTTGCCGAAGGGGGTTACCACTGGGATCGATCTTGGGGTCCCTTCTTTTTTGCAATATACATAAGCAATATTAAACAAAAGTGAGTTTAGCAAAAGTGCATCTATTCACAGATGACACAGTACTTTACACTGCTAGGCCTACCCTTGATCTTGCCTGTGAGGAGCTGCAACATGAATTTGATATCCTCCAACTTAATCTTATACAGCTGAAACATTTGCTCAGTGCCAAAAAGACAAAAGCCATGTTTATTTCCCCCCTACACAAAAGCGATAACCTCCAATGCACAAAGCAGTAAACTACAGATTCGGACCCTCCTGGGGGAGCCACTTGAAACAGTTGACAAATTTAAATATCTGGGCTTTTGGCTCGACAATAAGCTCTCCTTCTTAACACACGTTGATGAACTGGACAAAAACTTAAGACATAGGTTGGACCTTTTCTACCACATCAGATGTGTACTAAACTACGAGACAAAAATGAAACTAGTTCAAACCACCTTCTTCCCTCTGCTGGACTATGCCGATGTCATGTATAGCCACGGCACACAAAACGCATTAACTAAACTTGACACTCTATATCACAGAGCATTGAGATTTATTACTAATCCCCATTTAATACCTGCCACTGTTTGCTGTATGTGCAACTTGGATGGCCATCTCTTAGCAATAGGAGGTGGAGAAATGCCTCCCTTTGGGTCTACAGAGCTATCACAAATAAACACCCCTTATATCGCTGACTTTTTTTGATGTGCCTCTGGGGCCTACTCCCCGAGATGCTACTCCTACATCCTGTTCAATGCCCCTAATACAAGAACAAGTTACGGCACCTCCTCCATAAGCTGTGCGCTCCCAACTTTGTGGAATAACCTTAAAAAATCTCTAGTTTACGCAAATATTAGGGTTATCCACCTTTAAATCTCTGCTAAATCTACACCTGAAAGAAACGTGATTGCTGCTCCTAATGTAAACCAAAGCTGTACCTGTAAACATCTCAGACCTACCTTACTTTCTTCTGCACTTTCCTTCTCTCTGGTATCTAATCCCGTACCTTACCTGTTTTTGTTGTGATTTCCATTTTTTTCTTGCGTCCCTCGAACTTCTTCCCTTACTTGTTACCCCTCCATGTCATTCTATCCGTGTATAACACCCCTCCCCACTCCTTATCACTCTACACTCTCTGTCTACCCCTGTTCCACACTCTCTGACCCTCTTACCTCCTCCTCATTCCTCCCGCCTCCCTTGTCCCTGACTACTTTTACCCTTCATCTCTCTCCCCATCCCTGAACCCCACCCCTCATACCTCCCTCCTACCCTAGGCCAGTGTGGCGCCTCTTTTCCTCTGACCCACTCACCTATTACCATACGCACTCTAAAATCCCTTCTAATACCTCAGGAGCACTTGTGTTCCACAATTACTCCTGTCTTGTCTCATATGCAGTGTTTTATGTCATGATCTTCCCTGTGATTACCCCTTTTGTGAAACTGTAAGCCATGTGTCCTCTGTAAACATGATGTATTCTATTGTTATTCCTCTTGTGGAATGTACATTTGTTGTTGCTTCAAAAATGTATGATTATGTATATCACTTTGTCACTGTATTGAGATTGTAACGTGTCCTTACAGGACCGCCTTGTAAATGAGCTCGCTCAATGGTGTTTATCCTGGTTAAATTATAATTGAATTGAAAATTGAATTAGAAACTCCCAGGTGGGTTCTGTGTGGTGCACTGCCTGAGGAAGGACAGCGGGGAGAGGGGGGGTTGCCATCTGTTTTAGATCTGAACCTGGTGGTGCACCCAGTTGAAGATGCCTCATTGTTTAAATGTATGGCTGTGCATGGGGGTCCAGTTGCAGGTTGTAGGATCCTCCTTGTTTACTGGCTTTCGGGACACAAGGGGGATTTTCCATGGAAAATTGCAGGCATCATCGCCGACAGGGTGTTGGAATCACCTAGATGGCTTACTGTGGGTAACTTCAGTGCCTGGATTAACAACAGACTCTCGCACTTTGGATAGGATTTCCCTGTGGGGAATGGAATCTCATTACCTCACACAAGCTTATGTTTCTACGACCCACTGACACAGCCATGCCTTGGACCTGGTAATCTCTCTGGGGCTTGACATGGAACACCTCAGGATTGATCTGATCAGTTGGTCAGGTCACTGTACCATTAGGTTAATTTACAAGGCCCCCTTCCATAGTCCACCTCTGTGGAGGTGGTCCAATTCTGCCATTTGTGAGAGCTTTGGCCAGACAAACTCTTGGCAGTGGACACCTCGGATGTGTTGATGGCATGTGCCATGAGATCAGAGGAGGTGGTAGTAGCTTACAACAGAACCATCAATGCTGCCTTTGACCTTGTGGTGCCAGTTCTTGTGTGCCTGCTAGTTTCACACCTTGGTTCATCATGGTATGACGGTGAGCTAATGGAGATGAAAACAAAGGGGTGGAGGATGGAACGTTGTTGGAGGAGAGCCAGGGCCCAGGAGGACAGACTGGCTTTATATACTCAGTACTGTAGTATTAAAGGGCAGTCACCCATAAGAAGGTAGGATTATTGTCCAGGGAAATGGCTGCTGGAAGGAACCAACCAGCTCAGCTTTTCCAGACTGTGGACAGGCTTCTCCATCCAACCTGTCTGAGGTCCAAGAGAGCTGTTTCATCCACTAAATGTGAGGAGTTTGCTTGGTTCGTTTTGGACAGGGTGTCCTGTACTCGTGCTGGGATCTCCCCAAGTGGGCCATCACAGACCAACAGTGTTGAGCCAGTAGGATGCAGTGGCATTCAGTAGTAAGAAGGAGAGTTTAGGCTAGTGACAATGGATAAGGTGGGTGAGGTGATCTTGGGGCTGCGGCCAACATTTTGTTAACTGGATCCAGGCCTGACCCAGCTACTAGTGAGTTGTGTCAGGCAGCTTGGCCCAGTGTTCACTGAAACTGTCCAGTGATCCCTGTCAGAGGGTATTTTCCCAACTGCATTGAAGAATGCATTGGTGAAACTGCTCTTGAAGAAGTCATGTTTGGACTTGGACATCTTGGTGAATTACTGCTCTGTCTCTAACCTGCCATTTTTAGGTAAGGTTATTGAGAAAGTGGTTGCACTGCAACTTCAGACACACCTTGTGGCCTTTGACATCTGTGATCCTCTACTGTCTGCTTTTAGATCAAGACATAGCACGGAGACCACATTGATCAGGGTGCATAATGACCTGTTCAGGGCGAGACATAGGGGAGTGCGGTCAATTCCTGTTCTCCTCTATTTCTCCTCAACATTTGACACCATGGATCATGAGCTGTTATTGGATCAACTCAGGGAGTATGTAGGACTCACCAGCAAAGGGAGATTGCCACGGTGAGAAACCAACCGGCTCAGCTTTTCTGAGCTGTCGACAGGTTGTGCACCCTAACCTGTCTTCAGAATTGGAGAGCGTTTTCACAGCTTAAGTGTGATGAGTTCATTCGATTCTTCGCAGATAAGGTTGTCACAATCAGGTTGGAAATCCACAAAAATGGAAAGGGACCTAGGGGTAATCATATCAGATGACCTAAAAGTGGGCAGGCAATGTGAGAGGGCAGTAAGGAGGGCTGGGGGGATACTGGGATGTACAGGGAGAGGCATCACCAGTTGAAAACAGGAAGTTGTTATCCCTCTGTACAGACAGTTGGTGAGACCCCATCTGGAGTACTGCGTGCAGTTCTGGAGACCCAGTCTTTGCAAGGACATAAACAAGATGGAGGCAGTCCAGAGGAGGGCAACTAAAATGCTGCAGGGTCTTGACCAGAAGACATATGAATAGAGATTTAAGGAGCTTAACATGTAGTAAGTAAAAATGTATTTATATAAAGCGCCCTTCCTGAGCTCAGGACGCTTTTACAATATTCCATACAGCAAGAATACAATACAAGTTAAAATCAGTAAAACTAATAACATAACCAATACCAATACCAACCTTCATTAAGTTTCTGAAAATGCATGGTTAAATAGGAAAGCTTTCAAAGATTTTTTCAAACCTTCCACGGTCAGGCTGTCTCATATTGGCGAAGTAGAGAATTCCACAGGGTAGTTGCCATAAAGGCAAAAGATCTTCCTCCAGATGTTTTTAAGGATACCCTGGGAATCTCTAGCAATCCCTCGTCAGAGGATCGTAGTGAGTGGGAGGGGGCAGTAAGTCACCAGGAGTTCTTTCAGGTAGTGAGGTCCCAAGTCATGTAGGGCCTTATAGGTCAGCAATGCGACCTTGAAGGTGATCTGCCACTGTATAGGTAGCCAGTGCAGTTCACACAGCACAGATGTTATATGACTGGATCTAGAGATTCCAGTCAACAACGTGGCCGTCGCATTCTGCACTAGCTGCAAGCCGTGGCTATCCACCCCCGGCAGCCCTAGATAGAGGGCGTTGCAGTAATCAAAATGACTGGTAACAAAGGCGTGGACCAAGCTTGGAAGATCTTTGGACAGAACCAGGTGTTTCATCCGGGCTATATTCCTTAGATGGAAAAAGGCAGACTTGACTACAGCCGACGCCTGCGCCCTCAGGGTCGGGTCCTCATCATATTCCATGCCCAGGTTACACACCTGGCCAGAGGCCATAAGCGCACCCCCCCCCCCAAGATATAAACCTGAGGGTTTCCCCGCCCATACCCCTGTTGTCCTAAAACCAGGGTCCACCACCAATACCTCAGTTTTACTTGAATTCAACTGAAGTTAACTAGTACTCATCCAGTCCTGTATCTCCAGCACGCAGTTATTAAACACTGTGATAAAATCAACCTCCTGTTCGGGCATAAAAGACAGGTAGAGCTGAGAATCATCAGCATAACAATGAAAACTCAGCCCATACCATCTTATAATGTCCCCCAATTGAAGCATATACACCGCAAATAACATAGTGGATAGCTCTGAGCCCCATGGGACCCTCAGAGGGCACCGAGGAGGGCCGAGGAACAACCCCGATACCACTCTGTGACCTGGGTCAAGGAAAGATCGAAACCAACTGTGGACTGCTCCCCTCAGTCCACAGAAAAACCACAGGTGCTTGAGCAACACCCCATGATCTACGGTGTCAAATGCTGCTGAGAGATCAAGGAGAACCAAGATGGAACGAGCTATCCGATCTCTCGCCATCAGGAGAGCAGTTAGTACCCGCACAAGAGCTGTCTCGGTGCTGTGCCATTTCCTGAAGCAAGACTGGAGAGGGTCATAGATATTGTGGCTGGTCAAATGATCCTCCAGCTGCAGAGCGACCACCTTCTCAATAACTTTCCCTACAAAGGGCAAGTTAGAGACCGGTCTGTAGTTTGCTGGGCAGTCAGGATCAAGAGAGGGCTTTTTCAGAAGGGGGTCTACCACCACCTCCTTTAAGGGATCTGAAAAGATCCCTCTAGCTCTTTCTCTAATGAAGCCGCCACTGTCCCAGCCAGGACCAGGCCAATAACCTCTACACACCCCACTAGTAGGCGAGTAGGGCCCGGATCCAAACTACAGTAGGTAGGTTGCAGAGTCTGGATGATCCTCACTATATCCATGACTGCCAGTTGGCTAAAGGTGAACCAAGTCAACTGGGCATTAGTACCACCCGATTGACCAGTGCAAGGCCCAATGGGAGGGCGCTGGTTGATCTCATCCCTGATGGTGGATACCCTGTCAGCGAAGAATTTCGCAAACTCCTCACACTGTATTTGTGACAATGCTCGACCGGCATGTAGACAGGCTGGATTGCACAGTCTGTCCACAGTCCGGAAGAGCTGGGCTGGTCTATTCCTCGCTATAGCAATTTTCTTGGACAGGAACTCTGCCCTCTTTTGGGAAATCACAAGGGAGGCCCACAGGAAGGAGGCAGAGGACACCACAGGGAAAGGAAGCAGCTCCTGGTGGGGGACTCAATTATTAGGGGGATAGAACTGGGGGGAGCAGGGAAAACTGAAGTAAGGTGCCTGCCTGGTGCCATGGCTTGGAGGGACAGGAAGCGCATCCTCAGGATCACGAGAACAGCTGCACAGGAGTCTGAGCTGGACGTCATTGTCCACCTAGGGACAAATGACTTGGCTCATCATGAGATTAGAGCAGTGCAGGAGGACTTTGTAGAGTTGGGGAGGGGTCTAAGACAAGTAGCACACACAGTATCCTTCTCAGAGGTGCTGCCTGTCAATGGCATGGGTGAGGCAAGGGTACTTTGCACCATGCAGTTTAACGAATGGTTGACAAAATGGTGTGGAGCACAGGGGTTTGGCTTCATTGGGGACTGGGGTTCCAGCTGGAGGGACACCAGCCTATACTGGCAGGATGGTCTGCATCTGTCCAGGAAGGGAACAAGTCTTTTGAGCAATCGGTTTAAATGCTTCATTGGCAAGCTTTTAAACTAGTCAAGGGGGGAGGCACTGATAAGCAGCAGGAAAATCCCAGCCTCCTACAAAACAGGTTACTAAATGAGAAAAAGACTGAGGTAGAAAGGTCAGTGGAGGATGCTGCAACAGAAGGTAAAGCCATCAAAAAATGGAAAGCAATGAGTACCAATGCCTGTAGTCTGAGTAACAAGCTTCTTGAATTAGTGGTCTTGATGGAGGAGGAACATCTGGATATCGTGGCAGTCACAGAAACATGGTACACACAGAACCATGACTGGGACATAAACATACCAGGATACACTATCTACAGGAGGGACAGGGATGGTAAAAGAGGAGGAGGAAGAGTAGCTCTTTACATAAGGAAGGAATCAAAGCAACAGAACATAAGGGTAAACAGGGAGGAGAAGAAGCACTGTGGTAAATTTGGAGACAGGCAATGGCACCAACAATGCTATATGGGGATGTATACAGACTTCTCTCAGGGGGAGGAAATGGACAAGGAAATGATAGAAAGTATACTTAGAATGGCAGAAAAAGGTGAGATATTGCTGATGGGTGATCTGAATATGCCAGATGTTAACTGGAGTGCAGTTGCAGCAGCCACTTCGAAGAGTGGGGTTATTCTAGATGCCCTACAGGGGGCATGCCTTAGACAACTAGTATTGGAGCCCACTCAAGAGGGAGCAATCTTAGGCCTGGTTATCTCAAATGGAGATGGAGAGAGGATCGCAGATGTAGAAGTGGGTAACCATCTGGGAACTAGCGACCATCGAACAGTATGGTTCACAGTAAACACAGCAATAGAGTCGAGCCATACAAAGGCAAAAGTACTGGACTTTAGGAGGGCTGACTTTGCCAAAATGGGTGAGTGCCTAAGGAATGCACTAGCAAATGGGCAGGAAGGAGGAGTGGAAGAACAATGGGGAATAATAAAAACTGCCATCACAGAGGTAACAAGCCTTTGTGTGAAGCAAATAAACAAAACGAAACGATGTAAGAAACCACTATGGTTCTCAAAGGAAGGGGCAGTGAAGGTTCAAGAGAAAAAGAAAGTATTCAGGAAGTACAAGGAATCACAGAAGGAGCAGGACAGAGAACTGTATCAGTTAAAGCAAAAGGAAGCTGGGAAGGCAGTCAGGACAGCAAAGGCCCAAACCGAGGAAAAGATAGCCAACTCAGTTAAGAAGGGGGATAAAACCTTTTATAGGTACATCAGGGAGCGAAGGAAGAACAAGGGAGGGATAGTGAGGCTTAATAAAGGAGAGGGAGGGTGGGCAGAGGGTGACTGTGAAAAGGCAGAGTTACTAAACAAATATTTTTGCTCAGTATTTACAAATGAAGAGGGGGAGGTACCTGAAACAAACAGTAGAAACACTCTGGATACAGAAGTTGATACCAGCCCATTTACAGAAGAAAGTGTTCTGAAAGAACTCTTAAAACTGAAGGTGGACAAAGCAATTTGGCCTGATGGGATTCATCCCAGAATTCTAAAAGAACAAAGGGTAGAACTAGTGACACCACTGACTACCCTCTTTAACAAATCATGGGAGGATGGGGTGGTAACCGAGGACTGGAGGAGGGCCGATGTGATTCCCCTTCACAAAAGTGGGAGCAAGGCAGAAGCAGGAAACTACAGACCTGTTAGTTTAACCTCAGTGATAGGGAAAATGATGGAATCGCTTCTGAAGGAAAGAATTGTCGAGTATCTAGAGGCCAGAGGGGCACAGGACCCAAGGCAGCATGGATTCACAGCGGGAAGGTCATGCCAGACGAATCTAAAAGATTTCTTTGACTGGGTGACCAAAGTAGTAGATCAGGGAGGGGCTGTGGACATGGCCTACCTAGACTTTAGCAAGGCATTTGACACAGTCCACACAAAAGATTAATACAAGTTAGCCAGCCTGGGAATGGGTCCCAAGATGACAGCCTGGGTAAAGAATTGGCTGGAGAATAGGACACAGAGAGTAATAGTAAATGGGTCCACTCTGAAGAAAGGGGGGTTACTAGTGGGGTACCGCAGGGTTCAATATTAGGACCGGTCCTCTTCAATATCTTTATAAGCTACATTGCAGAGGGACTGGAAGGAAAAGTATGTCTCTTTGCAGATGACACAAAGATCTGCAACAGAGTTGATGCACAAGGTGGGGTGGAAAGGATGAGAAGGGACTTGGCAAGGTTAGAGGAATGGTCAAATGTATGGCAGCTTAGATTCAATGCTAATAAGTGCAAGGTAATGCACCTGGGAAACAAAAACCCAGGGGAAGAGTACACAATGGGGGGTGAGATACTAACAATAACAAAATGGAAAGGGACCTGGGGGTAGTCATATCAGATGACCTAAAGGTGGGCAAGCAATGTGAGAGGGCAGCAAGGAGGTGGGGGATACTGGGATGCATAGGAAGAGGCATCACCAGTAGAAAACAGGAAGTTATTATCCTCTGTACAGACAGCTGGTCAGACCCCATCTGGAGTACTGCATGCAGTTCTGGAGACCCAATCTCCACAAAGACATAGACAGGATGGAAGCTGTCCAGAGGAGGGCAACTAAAATGGTGTAGGGTCTGCACCGGAAGACATATGAAGAGAGACTTAAGGAGCTTAATATGTATAGCCTCGAGGAAAGGAGGGAGGGGGACATGATAGAAACTTTCAAGTACCTCAAGGGAATCAACAAAGTCCAAGAGGGTAGCATCTTTCAGAAAAAGAGGCATGCAAGAACAAGGGGGCACAATTTGAAGATAGAAGGGGGATGGCTCAGAGGTAATGTGAGGAAGTATTTTTTCATACAGAGGGTTGTGGATGCATGGAACGGCCTTCCTGAAGAGGTTGGGGAGTCAAAAACAGTGGGGGAATTCAAGAATGCATGGGACAGACATAAGGCAATTCTAGGGGGTAGGGGTAGGAGGAAGTAGGCTGTTGGTTAACTAGGATCTGCAGCTTCTCCATTAGGTAGGGAAATGGGCAGACTGAGTGGGCCAGGCAGTTATCTGCAGTCAAATTCTGTGTTTTCTATGTTACTATGTTTCATGCAGCATACTCAAATGAGAGTTGCGGTGGTAGGTGGGAGGTGACAAATGCCCAGTTTATCTGGTCTTACTCTGACCAGCTGGTGATCACGGACATCGTGAAGATTATCCAGGGTATGCGACTGACTTACTGTAGTTTGGATCCTGATCCCACCCACCTCTTTGTGGTGCATGTGGAGGTCATCGGACCAGTCCTAGTGGAGATAGTGTGGTGGTCGTTGGAGACAGGAGTGTTCCCTGACCCCTTGAAGGAGGTGGTGGTGACACCTCTGTTGAAGAAATCTTCCCGCAACCCAGATTGTCTTGCAAACTACAGACCTGTCTCTAATCTGCCTTTTGCAGGCAAGGCTATTGAGAAGGTAGTCACTTTGCAACTGGAGGATCATCTTACCACCCACGAGGTCTATGATCCACTCCAGTCTGGATTCATGAAGAGGCATAGTACCGAGACTGCACTTGTTCGGGTACTTAAAGGAAAACTACACCCTCATATCATTTAAATTTTATTTGTTTCCATGTCAACAGACAACTCCTTTCCTGTAGCTGTTAGGGCTATATGTGTTAGCTTAAGTTTGTTTTCATTGCTCATGGTAGCCCCCTGTGAGAGCCCTGGGGGTCTCCATTTCATGGTTGTTGAAATCTCATTGTCCATGAGAACTGCATTAGCATATGAAAACATGGTGTCATATCACCCATTTATATCATGTATCTCTGTGCTGAAAGAACAAATACCCTGCAAAAACTCTCTGGAAACTCATAAACTGAATGGAGTTTCAAGGGGAAAAAAACTCCATTACAACTCAGATAGTTTGCAAAACTCACTGAAGGTAAGTGTGGTATTTCACACTATCTTGTGGCTTGTTTATTTGAAAGTAATTACGCAGACAGACATACTGAGGAGTTTAAAGGCTGATTACGCATCATGTTCTCATATGCTAATGCAGCTCTCAGGGACAATAAGATTTCAACAACCACCCTCCCAGGGCAGTAACAGGACCTAGTATGAAGTGTGAAAACAGAGTACAGCAGTTGCATACATCCTTAACAGCTACATGAAAAGAGTTGTCTATTGACATGGAAACAAATAACATTCAGAAGATATGAGGGTGTAGTTTTCCTTTAATGATCTCCTGACAGTGAGAGATCGGAAGAGCGAGAGTTCGGAAGGCCCATCTTCTTGAAGGTGGAAGCAAGCTGCTTTGAAAAAACTGGGAACTGTGAAGAACTATATTGAACTGGCAATCTGAAGGAAAGCTCACTCTTGCTCAAATCTGAGGGAGGTGTACTTTATTTTAAATTTTACACTTGGTATTGCTTTGTGTTTTTTTTTTTAATCAAGAAGGGGTATGCAATACTGCTTATGTACCTATAGATTGGGAGTTTAACTTCAGAGGGACTGAAATACTGCATCATTGGTTTTTCCTTGTGGATAGCTGAATATTTGTCTGCTAGTACTTTGGTGACAGTTTGCATCAAACTATTTTTGGTACAGTGAACTATTTACTGGTGGCTGAGGATTTATTATTGTAAGGCCTGCAGTTTAGTGCAGGTTAGTGGAGGTTTGTGTATTTGACCCAGACAGTGCCTCAGGTGGTAGAAACTGGTTTCCTCTGATTGTCTTCAGAGCACAGAACGCCAGGTTGTATTGGGTCAGGGGAGGCTTACATCATAGGTATTGGGCTCAACTGCTTTATTTTTCTCTGACTGTAATTGTTTTTTGCTGAGTATATTCTCTGTTAAATTGTTGTGCAGGTTGTCTTGCTGAAAGGAAGATCAGCACTCACTGGGGTGGTGGGTCAGAGCTGTAGCCAACTATTTCTGGAGGGCACGTGCTTGGTCCCACCCGCCCTGCTCCTCATCCCACCCACCCCAAGGGTGTAATTTCCTTTATACCAGGGCTTCTGACATCACTTCCCCAAGAGGGCAAGGGGCATACAACTGTCATATCCTTAACAGTCCAGCACACTGCATAGAGGGTAAACGCACGCATGCACACACTAACAAAAAAGACAACCCCCCCTTAAAACAAAATATATTAAACAGGAAGGGAGAGAGACATGTGAGAAGTGGTACAATGCACTGGCTGTGGGGTGACAGTCTTCTAGGAGACATTCTGGAGGCTGTGATGCTGCCCTATTTGCAGGCAACTTTCTGCTCTGAGGAAGGAGGTTGCCCATCTCCAGGCCAACCTGGCAAGGAGTAGGGAAACCTCCCCCACCCAAGGAACACCAGGGCCGCAACCGCTGCCTCAGAGGTTGCCAAGAAAGAGGAGCGGTTGGACCACAGTGGGCTCAGAGAGGGTGAGGGTGGTGGAACAGAGGCACATCCCTCCAGTTGTACCTCTCCACAATTCATATGCCGTTCTAGTGGAGCGTGGTTCCTCTATGGAGGCACCCACAGTGGAGACCAAGGAGAATGCTGGGAACCTCCACGAGGGAGATCCACAATAGGGTGGCACAGGACACAACAGGGGAAGGAAGCAGCTCCTGGTGGTGGACTCCAGTATCTTGGGAGGGAGAGGAGAGGGAGGTAAAGTGCCTGCCTGGCACCATGGCTTGGAGGGACAGGAAGCGAATCTTCAGGATCGTGAGAGCAGCAGCACAGGAGAGGGAGCTGGACATCATTGTCCACCTAGTGACAAATGTCCTAGCAGGGCATGGGATCAGAGCAGTGCAGGAGGAGTTTGTGGAGTTGGGGAAGGGCCTTAGACAAGTAGCACGCACAGTAACCTTCTCGGAGGTGCTGCCTGTCTATGGCATGGGTGAGGCTAGGGTTCTCTGCACCAAGCGATTCAGTGATTGGTTGAAAAACTAGTGCAGAGCACAGGGTTTTGGGAGGCTAAAAGAGGAGGAGGAGGAGGAGTAGCTCTACGTAAGGGAAGGGATCAAAGCAATGGAACTGAAGGGTAAACGGGGAGGAGAAGATGCACTGTGGGTCACCTTGGAGACAGGAACTGGCACCACAATCCTCACGGAGGTTGTATTTAGACCCCTGTCTCGGGGGGGGGGGGAATGGACAAGAAAATGATAGAAGGCATCCTTAGAATGGCAGAAAAAGAGGAGATATTGTTGATGGGCTCCTGAATATAAATGTTAATTGGAGCACATTTGCTGCAGCCACATCCAAGAGCAGGGTCATTCTCGATGCCCTACAGGGGGCATGCCTCAGACAGCTAGTGTTGGAACCCACTTGGGAGGGAGCAGTCTTAGACCTGGTACTCTCAAATGGGATGGAGAGAGGATCACAGATTTAGAAGTGGGTAGCTATCTGGGAACAAGCGACCACCAAACAGTGTGGTTCATGATAAACACAGCTGTAGAGTCAAGCCATACAAAAGCGAAGGTACTGGACTTTAGGAGGGCTGACTTTGGCAAAATGAGTGAGTGCCTAAGGAATGCACTAGCAAAAGGGCAGGAAGGAGGGGTGAAAGAACAATGGGGAAAAATCAAAATTGCCATCACAGAGGCAACAGGCCTTTGTGTGAAGCAAATAAACAAAACAAAATGAAGTAAAAAAACACTATGGTTCTCAAAAGAGGTGACAGGGAAGGTTAGGGAGAAAAAGATAGTATTCAGGAAGTATAAGGAATCACAGAAGGAGCAGGAGAGAGAACTGTATCAGTTAAAGCAGAAGGAAACAGGGAAGACAGTCAGAACAGTGAAGGCCCAAACCAAGGAAAAGATAGCCAACTCAGTTAAGAAGGAGGATAAAACCTTTTGAAGTACATCAGGGAGTGAAGAAAGACTAAGACAGGGATAGTGAGGCTTAATTATTAAGCCTTTATTAGGGGAAGGGACGTGGGCAGAGGGTGACAGTGAAAAGACAGAGATATTGAATTAATATTTTTGCTCAGTATTCACAAAAGAAGAAGAGGGGAAGGTACCTAAACCAAACAATAGAAGCACTCTGGACAGGGGGGTTGATATCAGTCCATTCACAGAAGAAAGGGTCCTGAAAGAACTCCTAAAACTCAAGGTGGACAAAGCAATGGGGCCTGACGGACTTCACCCCAGAATTCTAAAAGAACTAAGGGGAGACCTAGTGACACCACTGACTAACCCTTTTAACAAATCATGGGAGGATGGAGTGGTACCTGAGGATTGGAGGACAGCAGGTGTGATTCCCCTTCACAAAAGTGGGAACAAGACAGAGACAGGAAACTACAGATCTGATAGTTTGACCTCAGTGGTAGGGAAAATGATGGACTCACTTCTGAAAGAAAGAACTGTTGAGTACCTAGAGGCCAGCGGGGCACAGGACCCAAGGCAGCATGGAGTCACAGCAGGAAGGTCATGTCAGACAAATCTAATAGATTTCTTTGACTGGGTGACCAAAGTAGTAGACCATGGAGGGGCAGTGGATATGGCCTACCTAGACTTTATTTAGCAAGGCATTTGACAAAGTCCCACACAGATTAATAAACAAGTTAGCCAGCCTGGGAGTGGGTCCCCGGGTGGTAGCCTGGGTAACAAATTGGCTGGACAACAGGATGCAGAGGGTAATAGTAAACGGAGTACACTCTGAAGAAAGGGTGGTTACTAGTGGGGTACCACAGGGTTCAGTACTGGGACCGGTCCTCTTTAATGTCTTTATAGGAGACATTGCGGAGGGGCTGGAAGGAAAAGTATGCCTCTTTGCAGATGACACAAAGATCTGCAACAGGGTTGATACACAAGGAGGGAGGGTGGAAAGGATGAGAAGGGACTTGGCAAGGTTGGAGGAATGGTCAAAAGTATGGCAGCTTAGATACAGTGCAAAGTAATGCACATGGGATACAAAAACCCAGGGGAAGAGTACACAATGGGGGCGGGGGTACTAACAACAACAAAAATGAAAAGGGACCTGGGGGGTAGTCATATCAGATGACCTTAAGGTAGGCAAGCAATGTGAGAAGGCAGTAAGGAGGGATGGGGGGATACTGGGATGATAGGGAGAGGCATCACCAGTAGAAAACAGGAAGTTGTTATCCCTCTGTACAGACAGTTGGTGAGACCCCATCTGGAGTACTGCATGCAGTTCTGGAGACCCCATCTCCGCAAGGACATAGACAGGATGGAGGCAGTCTAGAGGAGGGCAACTAAAATGGTGCAGGGTCTACAACAGAAGCCATACAAAGAGAGACTAAAATAACTTAATATGTATACCCTTGAGGATAGGATAGATCCAGAAGCAAATGGTTTGATACCGTTTAATGGACCAACATAGATGTTACAAAAAGAAAACACTGTCTTAGCTTTCAGACCAACCAAGCCCTTCCTCAGGGATTTATGATTTGAGGATAGGTGGGAGAGAGGGCACATGATAGAAACTTTAAGGTACCTCAAGGGAGTCAACAAAGTCCAAGAGGGGAGCATCTTTCAGAAAAAGAGATGTGCAAGAATAAGGGGGTACAATTTGAAGATAAGGGGATGGCTCAAGAGCAACATGAGAAAGTATTTTTTCATGGAGAGGGGGGTGGACGCATGGAACCACCTTCCTGAAGAGGTCATGGGGTCAAAAACAGTGGGAGAATTCAAGAATGCATCAGACAGACATAAGACAATTATAGTGGGGAGTAAGAGGAAGGAGGCTGTTGGTTAACTAGAATCTGCAGCTTATCTAATAGGTATGGAAATGGGCAGACTGGGTGGGCCGAACAGTCCTTATCTGCCGTCAAAGTCTACGTTTCTGTCGTGGTTCTTCTTGATCTCTCTGCAGCGTTTGACACCATGGACCATAGGGTTTTATTGGAGCACTTGCAAATAATCTGTGGACTGTCTGATACAGTCCTCAGGTGGTTCCACTCTTTCCTCATGGGCAGGACTCAGAGAATGGTGTCGGGGATTTTTTCCTCGGCCCCTCTCCCCCTGGTCTGTGGGGTTCCACAGGGCTCCGTTTTATCTCCCATGTTGTTCGTGGTCTATATGCTGCCATTGGGAGATATTATACGTTGGTATTGGCTGAGTTTTCACTGCTATATAGATAATACTCAGCTATACATGACCTTTGTGCCCGAACATGATGAAGTCGTCTCAGTCTTTAACAACTGCCTCGCTGAGATTCAAGACTGGATGAGTGCCAACAGGTTGAGGTTGAACCCAGACAAGACTGAGGTGTTGGTTGTGGACCCAGGTTGTCAGGTAGAATGGTATCCATCTGGCCAGCCATCCGGACTCTGGCTGGGGGGGCAGCCAGTTGATGACCTCTGATTGGGTGCGAAATCTGGGCGTTTTGGTTGATGGTGGGCTGATGCTTAAATTTCAGGTGTCAGCCATCGTCAAGACCTCATTTTATGATCTGAGGAATATTGCACTGATAAAACACCTCGTTCCATCTGATGATCTTCCAATGCTGGTCCATGCCTTTGTGACCTCCCGCCTTGATTACTGCAGTGTTCTGTACTTAGGGCTGCCGGGGGTAGACATCCTCTGCCTGCAGCTGGTGCAGAATGCAGCAGCAGGTTGTTGACTGGTTTATCGAGATCTAGCCATGTCTCACCTGTGCTCCATGGCCTGCACTGGTTGCCAGTGTAGTGGAGGATCACCTTCAAGGTCAGTTTGCTCACCTGTAAGGCCCTACATGGACAGGGACCATGTTAGTTGCAAGATCTCCTTCGTCCCTACTGCCCCCTCTGTCCTCTCCATTCCACCAATGATGGACTGTGAGAGGTTCCCAGGGTCCGTTTGAAGACCTCGGGAGCCAGAGCATTCCCAGGCCCCGACCCTGTGGAACTCTCTACCTCATGGGGCTAGAGAGTGCCTGACCACTGAGGCCTTTAAATCTGTGCTGAAATATATTTATTTAGTTTAGCATTTCCTGATGTTTGTTAATTTTGCTGCCTTGTTGTTATTAATATTATTATTTTAAATTAGTAGATATATTGATAGAAACATAGAAACATAGAAATTTGTTGGCAGAAAAAGACCCCATGATCCATCCAGTCTGCCTGATTTATTTTTACTATCTATGTACAAGCGAGTTAATATTTCGAAAAGCACTTTTTAAAAATAAATTTGACTTTGACTGACAAAGTCTGCTGGTTTGAGTCCCACCTCATGGGCAGGACACCGAGGGTATTGATGGGAAGTTTTTCCTTACTCCTGATGGACCTGCATTGTGGGGCACCCCAGGGGTCAGTCCTTTCACCCATGTTGTTCGTGGTGTACATGTTGCCCCTGGGTAGGATCATTAGACAGTATGGAGGTAGGTTTCATCACTGTGCAGACGATACTCAGCTTTACCCATCTTTTGCACCCGGGACGCCTGCAGCGGTCGATTTGCTGAATAAGTGCCTGGCTGAGATCCAAGACTGGATGTCATCAAGTTGGCTGAGACTTAACCTTAATAAAACTGAAGTGCTGAGTTTGAGCCAGGTTGGGGGGGGGGAGTAGCAGCTGCTGAGAGGGAGGTGAGGCTTCGGCTTGGCTCCCCTGGACTTGTGGCTGCTGCAAAGAAGAGAAATCTGGGAGTCATTCTGGACGAGGGGCTGATGTTTGAGGCTTAGGAGTGTAACAAAAATATGCATACCTTCCACCCTAAAACCCCCCTGCCCTCTTCCATTAATATTTTCTTCTCGTGCCAGCATGAGAGTTAGGCAGTGTAGGGGGAACATTCCTTCAGTTTCCCAGGGAAAATTTACAGGCGGTTTACAAGAGTTGTTTTGCAGCCAGCAGTTAGAACCAGAGGGGCCCCAACGTTTGGGAGAAAGGCTGTTAGGATTAGGTTAGTTGAGGCAGGACCAGAAGGGCAGAGGATGCGGAGAGTGGCAAGGATTAGAAGAAACTTATCTGGTGGTACAAGCTGTCCTGTCCGCTCATCTACATGCCTCTGCACTGCTCTGGTCAACAAATAAAGTCGTTGGTTCCAGAGTGAGAGCAGCGAGTCAGAGGTCATGGAAGCAGTTGGGTGGCCTCAGTGTGGGTTCAGTTCAGCCCTGTTTGTTATTTTATTTGTAAAAGTTTATTCCAGTCTCTCGTCGGTGGCAGTAGCAGCATCCATATCCGGGCAATGGTGGTGAAAGGAGGAACACAGCAACCTCAGCAGGATCAACCATGGAGCCACCACCCACAGCCGTAACCCTCCTCAGCTGGCTTCTCCAGCAGCCAGCCTCCCCTCCACATGCTAATCTGCACCCCACAGTGGGGCAGTGAGTTGGCAGTAGCACCAGTGGAAAGGTGCTGTCTACCTATTCTAATTAAAGTCAGTAAGCCAGAGACTTTTGTGGGGCCTGAATTTAGCACCAAGTAGGTGCAGGCAGCACAACAGATGGCCAAGGCTGTGAAGGGGGTGGGCAAGCAGCCCACATAACTCTGCCAGAAGTGAGCTCAATAGGCCTATGGGCCTGTGGCCATCCAGCAGGGAGGCCCACCAGGGAAGACATAGCCCAGCAGGGCTTGGTAAACGTCCCATAGACCGTAGCGTAGCTGCAGTTGGCCCTGCAGCAAAAGGGGCAAAGCTAGCTTGCCAATGTTTATTAATTATTTAAAAGCAGTTTCCCACAGATGGGGGGGGGGGGGTTCTCCTACCTCAGAGATCCCCACAACAAACAGTGGGTTTAGAATAAACATTTATGCTAATGTGAAACACTGAATGCAACTTTTAGAGTAAGCTGACTGCATGATTTAAACAGACAGTACCCATTTATTAGCACTGCTAATTCGAACTGCATTTTTCCTGATCTACCAGTTATGCAAGCTTTGTCTGTTCGGGACTGTTGCCTGCTTTCTGGTTGGGAGTGGGGGGCTAAACCAAGCACAGTAACCAGGCGTTGCTGATCAGGATGACCATCTCCTGCTTTGCGTATTTCTCCCTTTCCTGTCTACAGTTACTTCCAGCACCAGAGGTCCACTACCAGAGGTCCAGCACCTGAGGGACAGAGGTCCAATACCAGAGGTCCAGCACCAGTGGTCCAGAGGTCCAGTACCAGAGATCCAACACCAGATGTCCAGCACCAAGGGTCCAGTGCTGAAGGTCCAGAACCAGGCCTTGAGGTCAAGATTGGACCATCTAGGGTGGTCAGAAGAGGTCCGAGGCAGTAGCAGCTTGCCCCACCGCAGACAAACCAGGCCAAAGGGTGAAGACTGAACCATCTGGGGAGGTCAGAAAAGGGCAGACGTCATAGCAGCTTGCCCTACCGTAGATGAACCAGGCCATGGGATCAAGACTGAACCATCTGGGGTGGTCAGAAAAGGGCCGACACAGTAGCAGCTTGTACCACTGCAGACAAACCAGGCTACAGAACCAAGATTGGAGCATCTGGGGTGGTCAGAAGAGGGCCAACTCCATAGCAGCTTGCCCCACTGCAGATAAACCAGGTCACAGGGTCAAGAGTGGACCACCTGGGGTGGTCAGAAGAGGGCCAACACTGTAGCAGCTTCCCCACCACAGACAAACCAGGCCATGGGGTCAAGACTGGACAATCTGGGGTGGTCAGAAAAGAGCTGACACCATAGCAGCTTGTTCTGCCACAGATAAACTAGGTCACAGGGTCAAGACTGGACCATCTGGGGTGGTCAGAAGAGGACCAGTATTGTAGTAGCTTGCCCCACTACAGACACACCAGGCCACATAGTCAAGAATGGACCATCTGGGGTGGTCAGAAAAGGGCCGATGCCATAGCAGCTCACCCCATCACAGAAGTCCCCGGGCTACAGGAACAAGAATTAGTCCCCTCCAAGGTGACCAGGAACGGCCAGTGTCTCAGCTGCTGCCCTTCTGAGCTTTCTAGTACCTTTTGGACTTTATCTGTTTGCCACTTACTAGAGTTGTATCCTTTTAAGTCTTTCATTTAGAGCTGTAGTTACTTCTATCTCCTCTAATTGTTGTCCTTTTATTCTAAGTAAAATTTTTTTTTTTTTTTTTTGAAATTGTATTTTTTTTTATCTCCTCTCTCTCAACATCGGAGCCCCGCTGTGTCGGGAGTCGCTAAGGGTATTATCCCCACTGCTGCCTTACCTGGAACCCCGGTAGACCCCCATGGAGCCGTAGCTATGTCCCCCAGGCGGGTACAAGGTGGGGCCCGTACACCCCGATCAATCAGCTTTCGTCGGGTCCCCTCCGGCAATGAGGCAGGCAGCAGTCATTAGGGCCTATACCCAGCGTTCCTTCCCCTTGGCGCTCTGGTGTGTTTTTTCCCCTTGTTCTAAGGGAGTGGCTATGCCCAGACATCAAGGCGTCCCCACCGACGTCCTCACTCCCGGCCCTCTCTGTGTGCTTGTATGCTTGTTGTGCCTCTGGCTTCCGCCAGAGGATAAGACAAATGCCAGTCTTCACCCCACCCTCCGGGAGGAGGCTGTCCTCCGGATGCTCAATCCTCTCCCTCCCTGCCGACCCCCGATGGCCTGGGCTCATTCCTGAACCCAGGTCGCTGGTGTGGCGCGAGGTGTGGCGTCCAGCGTCCCAACCCTCAGCGCCACCGGGACGGCTAAGTAAAAATGTTTTAACTGACTCTTGTGTGTCCATCTCTTCTTGCTAATCACCCAGTGGTATCCACGTTAGGGGAAAGAGCCTTCCCTTTGTTTCAACTCTCTCAGTTTTACCAGTTGTCAGTGCTGGTTGTTGGATCCAGTAACCCAAGAAGACGCACCCCTTAGCTAACTGGCCTAATGGGGGTGGGCGTGGGGGTTGGGGGCTGTTACAGGTATCAGCAGTAGTCCGGATCAGTGTTACCATCTTAGGAACATCAGCCAGATTAGATCTCTTAAGTCCTGGATGATTTGCTCTCACTGGTGCATACTTTTGTGATCTCAAGACTGGACTACTATAACGCTTTAATCCTTGGGCTCAGTGGAAGTACATTGCGCCACTTTTCTTTTTTTTTTTTTTAATTTCTTTTTATCCCTCCTTTTCGCCCTCAGGGTTCCACTCCTTCAGGCATTGCTCATGCCATCCATGCCTCCTTGATCTTGAGTCTGCCCCCAGAGTGCCTTGGTAACTCCTTTTTCTCCCCTCCTACCTCTATGGAGCACCTGCACAGTTGGAGTCTGCCCGTGGTTCCTGGACTGGATGGCGTGGGCGGCTGTCATCTAGGCCTGCTGAGTTTTCTGCTTTTCCCTTCCGTCCCTCCCTCCCCTGAGGGACGTCGGCTTGAGGCAAGTGCATGCTGACGCATGCTTGCCAAGTGCCTAACAATGTCCTCCCCTCCTCGACTCCAGCCCTCTGAAGCAGCCAATGCCCCGTGAGAGCTGGTGCTCCCACCAGCCCCCATGGACGTTGGGTGCGTACAGCACCCCTGGTAACCCACCCCGAAGGAGGAGAGCATCCGTTGGGATGCTCAATCCTCCTTCCCCCTGCCGACTCCCGATCACCCGAGTCCGTGCCTGAACCTGGGTCGCCGGCATGGTGCGAGGTGTGGTGTCCAGTGCCTCAACCCTCAGCGCCACCGGGCCAGCTCCATTGCGCCACTTTTAGCTGGTGCAGAATGCAACTGCTAGGTAGCTGACTGGCCTTTCAAGGTTGAGTCATACCTGCATTGGCTGCCGGTTAAGTGACATATCTCCTTTAATGTTGGGTTGCATCCTTACATGCCCTGACACCCTCTCTGCTCTACTGAGGAGGGCCTTTTGGTCATTCCCAGGGCCAGGCTTAAAACCTCGGAGAATGCTGGCCCGGTGGCGCTGAGGGTTGAGGCACTGGACACCACACCTTGTACTACACCGGCAACCCAGGTTCGGGAACGAGCCCAGGCGCTGGGGGTTGCCAGGAGAGAGGAAGGGGGGTTCTACTGCTTCTGTCGCAATACCGCCATCTAGGGGAGCCTGGTTGGTAGGTGTGGTAGTCGAGAGCAGCAGCATGGGCATTGGAGACATCGGCGGGTGGTGGAGCCTTCCAGCTCATTGGCCCCATTGCACACCGCGCCTCCCGGGAGAACAAGGAAAACCTCGGTCTCTCTCAGGTGATCACATACCCTCCTGCTCGCCCTCGGCCCGCAACGGCAGACCCCGCTGTACAAGATCTGCATCTCAGCATGTTGGACTTGGGGAGGTGAGTACGGGGGAGTGCCTCCTCACCCCACCCGGAGGGGTTATCCGGGTGCCTTGATTACTATGCAGATCCGTGGTACTCTAGGGGCAGATCATGGCGAGACATGGGAAGAGCAGTTCAGAGGATGTCTGAGAGAGGGGAGAGACGAGGTAGTTAGGAGCATAAATACTAGGTTAAAAAAAAAAGAGAACTGGCCTTCAAGATTAAGGATCCGGTCCTTTGGAACTCTCTCTTGAGAGCTCTAAGGGAGGCCCCCTTGGTGAGGCCTTTAAAAGGGGTCATAAGATCCATCATTTTGCTCAGGTTTATTGGGAGAGAGAGAGAGAGAGAGAGAGAGAGTGTCCATTTAATGTTATCCCCAGTAATCTGTTATATAGTTGCTGATATTTATATTTTAACATAATGAAATTATTTAACTTACTTATTATTTGGGATTCATTTGTTATGATATTTTTGGACTGTTATACCACCATAGGGACTGCCTACCACAAGAGGCCCTTAGGTTGGCAATCACCTCCTTTGTCCAGTCGCTAATTGACTATGGGCTGCCCATCTATGCTGCAGCCAACACTGCGCTTGCAAGAATCCAGCTCTCTATAAACAAGGCCTGCAGGCTGATGCTGGGAGCCCCTAGGCGCACCCATACGTGCCTGCTGTACTCCACCACCAACTTGCTCAACCTTGAAGAAAGACTCCGCTTCCAAACCTGCCTTCTTGTAAAAAAGACCCTGCTAGGGCTCTCCCCCCTTGGGGTTGCCACCTCCCTGCAGCGTGCCTCCCCCTCAGTCTCCACCCGGAGCACTGTCAAAACCTCCCTTATTGTCCCCAGGTTAAGGGCCTCTATGGCCCAGAGATCCTATTGCTATCGGGCTCCCTCCTGGTTCAGTTCCTTCTCGGCCAACATAGCTGACTCCACTAAGCTTGGTCCTTTCAAGGTCTCCCTCAGAAGCCATCTGACAAGCACTCACTGCTGCAACTGCACATAATCCCCCACCTGCCCCTTACCCTCACCCCTAAGCTGGGTCTGCTCTGTCTACTTTTGCTGTATATACCTGGGGTCTCAGGCAACATCTGCTGACTAATGTAATAAAATATCTCTGGTTACTACCAGACATGGTACTCGTGTACCTATATCATGTCTACCGTGATCTACCTATTACCAAGCGTGTACCACCAGGGACTGGTTGCTTTTTTAATCTAAGCGTTATGTACTGTACTGTTTTGTTTGCTGTGATGTATTGCTGTCTTGACGAGGTGCCTTTGTAAATGAATCTTTGACTCAAAGGTCTGTAAACCGATGATCTAATAAATAAATAAATAAAATATTTGCTACTACCTTTGTTTGTTGTAATGGTGCCTTTAGCCTCTAGGGAGGGGTGCCATAAGGAAATTAAATCTACTACTACATATTTCAGGTCAGTTCAAAATTCTCTTCCCTTTTCTGTATTTACAGCAATGACATGGGACACAGGGCACCACACTTGAGGCAGAAACTTTGCTTGCAGAACACCAACCTTTATTTACAGGGTGCAGTGCATGACACCGTATAAGTGAGAGGTGATTACAAGGCCAGAGCCCTAACCACAGTCCTGCCAAGTTCCCAGACAAATCGGTACTTACAGATCCTGAGCCCGAAAACAGCAGGTACCAAAATTAGCAGCAGTTACTCTGTTAAACAGATACCAGGAGACCTGGCCATGGGATGTACCTGTGCCTTTAAAGGCACAGCAGTTGTACAGAATGCCTTCTTAAGGTGTGACCTGGTGAGGGGGTACACCTTACCGACTAGCAGACCGTGGCACCTGCGCATGGGCACCAAAAGTACTGAGGCAGAAACTGCTTGCTTGGATCGCGATGTCACAGTGCCAGCGGACAGAGCTCTAAGGTTTACTACGTTCACTGCATTTTACTGCACACATAAGCAGCCGCAGCAAGTAGAACAGAGCCACAGTAACCACAGCCTGGATACAGCAGACACAACTGGGCTACCTGCTCAACAGGATCACTGGGATTATACTCCGAGAGCTTTATTTCTATTGCATATAGCATAAAAAACAATCATGCAGTGGTAACTTGCAAGTCAGTCAGTTAAGCAAGTGATTCTCCAGATCGCTCCCCCATTGGCCAATACTAACTTTGTCAAGCCCTAGAAAGGAGAACTTATGATTAGCACCACAATTCTTTGTATGTACAGCTGAGGCATATTTATTGCACTACAACTTTAAATGGAAAATTGCATGTGATTGTTTACATGCAGTATATAAGGGTGTCCACTATGTGGCAGTAGTTGCCTTGAAAAAGCACACCTTTAGCGCAAAATGTTGTACTGTTGGGATACCGATGCTACTGACTTGTAGGTTACCATTGCACCAATTTTTTTATGCTGTATGCAATAGAAATAAAGCTTGTTGACTCCCAGTGATGACATCGTCCATGGTGGTGGCTTGAGTTTGCTCAGGCTCCCCCATGGGCAAAGAACAGCACACCACACAAATCAAAGAAACAGTGGATGAGGTGCGGAATTACATGGTGAGCATGGGCCTCACATTGCTGTTCCTTTGCCAGAGTGAGACAGAGCTCACACGCCAAGCAAAAAGACGCAGATGCTAGAGCCTGAAGAAAAAAAACTTTTGTTTCTTCGGCTTCTCTGAGGAAGCGGAGGGATTGGACATTAATTATTTTCTTATTACCTGGCTACATCTAGAACTAAACTTAGTAGAGGACTTTCAGATCAAAATTGAAAGAGCTCATACAGCCTCAGGCCCAAAACTAAAGGGTGAAATCCTGCCGCGGCCAATCATGGCTAAATTCCACAAGTACCCAGTGAAAGAAACCTTGTTAAAAAAAACACAGGCGAAGCGAGATCTTAATTATTTATTTATTTTTATCATGTTGCTTTTATCGCCCTGCTACGGTGTTTTTCGTGGGAACCCAACCTTGACTCGACCTGCCAAGACAGCGCCTCATTCACATGATGAGGGGTCAATGCGGCCATTCCCAACCCACTAGGAGGCCCACCAAGCCGGGCCAAGACCGAACCCCCCCCCCAGCGTGGTTCTATGACAGACCTCCAGGCGGTATGAGTGTGGCTATCAAGCTGCTCGCTCGTGCCCAGCCCATTTTCCTTCATGTTTGATCCCCTTGAGTGCATACGTGCAATGACGTCGGAGGCGCTACGCGCTGATGTCCGCCACACTTGCCCCAAGCACACCAACCCTGGTGAAGCCCCTGATCGTCACCAGGGGATGCTACCGAGCGGTGGGATCCCTCAACCCTCCCCAGAGATAGGAGAGCAGTCTTCAGACACTCAATCCTAACCCTCCCCTGCCGACCCCCGATGACCTAGGCGCGCTCCGAACCAGGGTCACCAGCGTGGCATGAGGTGTGGCATCCAGCACCTCAACCCTCAGCGCCACCGGGCCAGCCTTAATTATTTTTTTTAATTCTGTTTATTGGAAATTTTCCAGATGAAACAAGTAACATGACACAACATTACAAATATAATCTAGTTTAACTGTCAGAAAAACTGTGCTTTTAAATGCTTGGCATACATAAAACAAAACAGTATTTTAACAGAGAGATTTAACACAAATTTAAACTTTTACAGCAGTATCATCTATAACATTTCATAACATATAATGAGAAGCAGGTAATTCCAGCAACTTTATATGCCTTACAGTTTCCTCTCTATAAGTTTGTTGGCCCCTCAGCCTCCTACTCTGACGATCGCTTGCTCCACGGGGGATAGGGAGGCCAGGTATGGGCACCATTGGCGCTCACATTTCTCTGCGCTTCCCTTTCATTTCATATGTGAGGTATTCTAGAGGGAGGGTTTTTAATAGCAGCTCCTTCCACATTTGAGTGGTGGGTCTTAGGTATAATACCCTATAAGGTCCAACACTGGCTGGGTCCAGGCTACCTGTTGGAGCTCCTTCACCCTTACGCCCCGAGACGCTCTCTCCGCTTGGCAGGGGAGGGCCTCCTGGAATTTCCCAGTCAGGTTAAAATTTTCAGGTGACGGGGCATTTGAGGTGGCTGCTCCCGTCCTCTGGAATGCACTGCCTGGGTCCTTGAAAGTGGTCCTTTTGTTGAGATTTTTAAAATTGGTTTAAAAATGTTTTTATTTCGCCAAGCATTTGGAGATTTACAAATGCTAGTTGTAATTTGGGGCATGGTTAAGGAATGATATCATGTTATGTGAGATGCTTTTATTAGTACTGGATGTTGTTCTAAATGTTATGTAATGGTGCCCCAGGCTTCCGGGTAAGGGTACCAGAAGTAAATAAAAAACTACTACTACTGCCCAAGTGGTCTGTATTCATTGTCTTGCTGTGGCCAGTATAATCCTCTTAATTCTAGAATAAAGCTCTCAGTCCTCCCATTCTCTTATCTTGACTCCAGAGAGCAGGGTCCTGGGCTCATCAGCTACTCTGACCTTTATTACTTGCCAGAGACACTGTGCCACCTCTGACCAGAATGACTGGAATTCTCTACACTCCCAAAAGTAATGGATATAGGTACCCTGGTCAGTGTTACGTCTCTCACAGTCTGGGAAGATCCCCTTATTACATGTTTTGTGTCTGGCAGGATATGCAGCCTGTGCAGGAACTTACTCTGTGCATCCTTATATTGGTTGCACACTGTGAGCCCCATGTGGGATTTGCACAGCTCCCCCAAGGTCCTGTCAGGTATATTACCTCCAAGAACACTTTCCCATTGAACCTTAACATTTAGTGAAAGATCTGAGGCATTGTCCCTCATCAAATGGTATATTCAGACTAGTGCTCCCTTTGGGTCGCCCTTGCCTGGAGAGCACAACTTTCAATGCTATGTAGTCAGGAGTCCTTGGGGTTAAGCCTGTCCAACTTTCAAATCCAGTCTCTTACCTGGAAATACCTACAGCTATGAGTCTGGGGAAGCTCCATTCATCCACTAACTGCTGGAATATTTTAAGTCCTTGCACCGTGTACAGATCCCCCAGACTTCTTACCCCCCCCCACCAGTTCCACTTCTGGAAACCTGCATCTTCCATTCCCGTGAGGAACTGTTTCCTCATCTTCTCCCAGACTTAAGCGGAAAAGATGTTCCAGGACTAGAGGGCATGGGATGAAGTTGGAGGGAGGATGATTCAGAGGAAACGTGAGGAAGAATTTCTTCACAGAACGGGTGGTGGACAAGTGGAACACCCTGCCAGAGGAAGTGGTGGGGGCTGAAACAATCACGGGATTTAAGAATGCATGGGATAGGGATAAAGGAATTTTGGAGGTCAGGGGTAAGGGGCAACAGACTTCTAGGAAAACATAAACTGAACTTACAAGCTCAAATGGGCAGACTGGGTGGGCCAAAGGCCCTTATCTGCCGACACTGTCTGTGTATCTATGTAACCATCTTCACCAGGGCACTTGCATTGTCTCTCACTCTGTAAGCAGTGAGCTCCCCCACCCCACCCCAGTTTCAGATACGCTTTGAGTTTGTGTCCCAAACCCAGACTTCCAATAGACATCCAGTGTGCCCCTTTCTCTCCCTGACCCATTCCATTAGTAGCCTCACCGAGGCTGCTAGGCGGTACAGTGAGAAGTCCTGGTATCTAAGATCTCCCTTATTCGTGGTGCCTTTCAGTCTTTGCAGGTTGACTCTGGGTCTCTTTTTACATCAAATAAACTCCGAACATGCCCTCTCTAAGGACTGCAGGTCCTTCTTATTCAACCCCATAGGGAGCATCTGTATGGGATACAGTACTCTAGGGTGCACATTTATTCATTCTCCCAACCCAGGAGATGGAGAGAACCTACCATCTCTGCCAGTCTCCCCTAACCACATTCAGAATGGGGGTTTAGTTCAGTCTGTATAGAAAAGACAGGGACTTCCCCAGTCTTATCGCCACATATTTGCTGCACATGGAGACTATTCTGTATTACAGCTTACTTCTATCCCAGGACTGCAGCACAGCTTCTATCCCATTATTATATCTCAAACACCAGGCACCCACCACCTTAACAGTAGTAGGATACCACTAAATTGTGACTATTTAGTGATGTCCTACTACTGTTGAGGTGGTGAGTGCCTGGTTTTTGAGATATAGTATTTAGCATTTTTACCATGAGCACCCCAGTCCTTGTGCACATATTTTTGTAATGCAAAACAGCCTCTATCCCCAGTTAGATGTCTCCCAGAGCCATATGTTTAGATTTTTCAAAATAAATCTTATACCCTCAAAATCTGATAACATCTCAATGATAGCCGTGACTGCTGGTACCAACTCCTCAGGCATGGTCTGAAACAAAATCATGTCATCCGCATAGAGGGAAAATGTTGTACTGCTTCCCACAGGCCTCTACCACTCCGTCACATCCTCTGCTGTGCAGATTGCTTCCACCATGGGTTCTGTTGCTAAAGCAAAGTGTTGGGGGTGGGGATAGTGGGCACTCCTGCCTTGTCCCCTAGCCAAATCAAATCCCTCCATCACCTCCCTATTAACCAGGATGTTTGTTTTAGGATTGTTGTACAGGAGTTTCACCAGTTCAATAAAATATTCACTCAGCCCAAGCTCCTGCAAACTTCGGAATATGTACCTCGAGATCATAAATTTAATGGCAAATACATCTATGTAGACCAAACCCCCCCCACTCTCACAAGAAAGCAAACAAACCCATGCAGTCATTAAACAGTTCAGGGACAACAGATCAGAACACAGATGCACTACTCTGCCAAACTAAACATTACCTAGAATCAGGTATGAAAGTCTAGGATAGTCCCTTGCAAGCACAAAAGACCTGCTGAACTCAGGAATCATGCTCCCAGTGCTACCAGTGGAAACTTGTGAACACAAAGAGCAAGCTACTGAACTCCACATAGCCTAAAACTCGCCATTTGCTACTGATACTGCGCCACTGCTCACCCTGGGTTTGGCTGTAGACTCCGCACAGGATTTTACATCTTGACTGCTGGATAAAGTACCCCCACACACACACACACACACACACACACACACAACATTCTTCTGGACTAAACTGTAACAAGCAGTAAGACTTTTGTTTTGAAGGCTCAATATTATTTTTTGGACATACAGGCTCATAAGAATGGAACAGGGAGATTCTATGTGTGTGCATACAAGAGGATCGCGGTCAGAGGATAACGCATTCACTGCAGAGATACAGGCCACTAGTGTGCTCTAGAACTGCTGGATTGCAAAGCAAGGAGCTCTGTTATGTCATGAAGACACAGTCTGCCTAATTGGAAAAGTAACTTTTGTTAGCCTACTGCCTTGGTACTCTGACAGAGATTGGAAAACGGCATGGGCACACCAGAGCATCCTTCCAAATGAAACATATTTTTCATGACCTAGTGACCATCTAAAATGCAGTGTTTATTGGGACTGGGGTGGGGGGAGGGGGCTGTTGGGGGAAATGGTGGCTGGGGCTCAAAGGGGTGGCAAGCACACATACTGCAGTGGCAAAGTGGATCCTTGCAAGCAGCACTGGACTGTTTGGGACCCACTGACCCGACCCACTGGTTAGGGTCAGCCGAATCAATGCAGTCTGTTATAGTTGATAAATGATCACTCTTTCTTCTCTTGTTTGTTCTCTGATACTTCATGGACTATAGTTGGGGTCCAGTAAATTACAAAAGTTGTTTTCTTCCTATGGGTGGATATGGATTGGTTGGGGGGTCGTTCGGGGGTGGCCTCACAGGAAGTTTATACTACCTGGTCTTGAACCAGCAGAGACTGACACCTTCAGGGGAGGTCTGCTTGGTGGATCACCTCCTGTGTGGGGACTGAGACCCCCCTTTAGAGGGGGTAGCCTCTTAGAGAGGGATTGCTCTCTTATACCCTCATTAAGGGGCTGGGGGACCATCTGGATTGTGCTTTGGAGTGGGGAGGATGACCTTCCCTCCCTGACGCTGCCACAGGGCAATATCCATAGGGGATCTCACCCCAGGTAAGTCCCTGAGATGATGGGAGATGGGTGGACGACCAAGTGGGGGAGGGGGCGGCTGCTAGAGGAAGAAACACCTTAATCAAAACAAAAAAAAAAATGAAATCCACCTCTCCCTGACCAAAACCACCAAACTTTGCAGGAGCTGGGTTGGTATGGTGGTGGCGTCATTACATTCCTCTCCTGAAAGGGCAGTTGTTGCCTGTAAACAGGGGTTGTGTGTCTGATTTTTGTGTCAGACAAAAGATTCAGGCTTGATGGGAAACAGAGGCCTCCATTCATCTTGCAAATAAAGACGGGTGGTGATACGGGAATGGGCAGCCAAAGTAAGTGCTTCCTACCAATGGCAGGGACACAGGTGGAAGGTGTAATCCAGATTCTTCAGGACTCCCGCCACAGCCAATCACTTTGGTAATTCGCACACCAACCAGTGTTGGAGATTATGTGCGCAGTCAGCTGAACATACCTATGTTTTTGGAGAGCATCCCAAACTGGATGGATTCTGGGAAGAGGGGTCAAGGGCATGTACACTAATTTTTAACACACGAATCCCCAAACAGTTCCAATACCTGATTTTAGATCTGCCACCAGAGAACATGAGAAACGAACATACGAAATAGCTAAACAAAATGGATATATTAAATGCACGCTGAAAATAGAAAATAGAGTTAAAAATCTACATTTTGACCTTAGGTCTTCTTCAGGAAATATCTAAAAGAGAAAAAAAACAAGTTAGCTGTTTGACATTTTAAAGGGGAACAGTCAGCACCAAGGACCACACACTCAAGTGTGGGGCTGGTCACAGTGTGCACTTTGTGTGCAAAAACATTTTGGTTCACCTACTGTTTATTGTAGTATAATAGATTGTATCAGACTAATGTTGCTTAGTTCTGGGCTGGCATCTTTTGTTACTACAAAATCCCAGAATCCCCTACAGTTGACATCAGAGAGTAGGCATCAGTGGGAGATGCAATAGACTGCAGTGCAGGGGATTCTGGGATTTGTAGCAACAGAAGATGTCAGCCTAGAACTAAGCAAAATTAGTCTGAGACAGTCTACTATTCTACAGTAGACAGTAAGTAAACCAAAATGTTTTTGCATACAAAGTGCACATTGGGACCATCCCCACACGTGAGTGTGGGGACCCTTTGTGCTAACTGTTCCCCTTTAATCCATGCTGGAGCCAAAGCAATCACTCGCTGTTAGCTCCAGGAAAGTCCACTGACATTGGACGTGTGGGTCCTCCAAACGTGTAAAGAGTTGCAAAAGAGGGAGGCAATTACAGCCCCCCCTTAGATTCACAAAAGATAAAAATGTGGCAAGGCGGCTGCCATTTTGGAATTTTCTGGGGTCTCGGACTGGTTGTACAGCTTTGACCCAGCTGGCAGGATTGGATAGTGAGGAGGATACAGGAGAGGGCTAATTTATAAGAATGTGGACTCAGATATAGCTAAACTAGAGTCTCACATTTAAGGTATGATAAGGGTCTGGATTTAACTCCCCGCATATATTCATTTTCCTGGTTGAGTTCACAGGTACCCATTATTGTACCCATTATTAATATGCTTAGACCGAGAAATTACATCATGACTTTGTACATGTATTTCGTCTCTTTTGGTTTTTTTTTCCTGTTTATCTTGGCTACTAAGTTACACTTCAAGTAAGATGTATGTACTGAGATCCATTTGTACAGTAAGCTTTGGTTTTTAAGTTGTGATTTCATGATATTTTTGTCCTGTTCGAACATTTAATAAACTTCTATTGCAAACAAACAAAAAAAGCTCTTTAAGTATATGGATTATATCAGAGCCAGTGAACATGTAGCCCAGTTGCGTCTGGTGTATCACTGCATCATACCCATTTTCTCTGGTTTCAGTGTCACAGTGCCATCTCTTCTAGTTTTCTGCAGATTCTTGGGTTTGTTTGGTTCTGATTCTGGCCTCTGCTTTTTCTCCCAGGAGCCACGTCACAAGGAAGCTGCAGGTTACCTTCAAATAACAGTAGTGTCAGTGGCTCAGTAGGTAGCACGCTCGCCTCTGAGGCCGGGAGATCAGAGGGCTGTGGGTTCAGTTCCCACATCTGGCACTTGGGTTAATATCCCAGTACTGACACTGTAGTGCAGCATGAGAGGGGTGCTGCACTTCTGCGGTGCCGTCTTTCGGATGAGACGTTAAACCGAGGTCCCATCTGCCTGTTCTGGTGGTAGTCCAGGTGAATGTTAAAGATCCCATGGCACTTATCGAAAAGAGTAGGGGAAGTTTTTATTGAGAAAAAACATAACATCACAAAGAAAAGGGCAAACCAGAATATAAATACAAAGAAATAATTATACAGAAGAAAAACAAAAAGAAAACAATGTGTTACATACAATCCTAGCGAAAATCATCACGATATAGGAAAGTGTTTCCATAGATTTGTAATTTTTCATTAGAAGAAAACTTCCTATCAGTCATATGTATAGCAAGCAAATCATTGCGAACAGACTCAATTATAACAGGATAAGATATCTGTTGCTGTTGTAACACGAATTTACAAGGACTTGCCATAATGAATATTGTAATAAAGCGAAGAAAACATTTAAAGTGCTTTTATGATAAGTTTTCCAAATCCCAGTATATTCCCCTAAAATGAGAACATTATAAGTTAATAAATTTAAATGTGGCATCTTCCAGTAAAGTGCTGCTTGAGACCAAAAAGCCTTACTATCTACGCAATCTATAAAAAAATGTTGTTGACTTTCTTCTACATTAATACATTGTGGTCTTAAACAATATCTTTCATCTAGAGGTTTGTATTTCAGATTCCCTCTAACGCCTAATCTTCCGTGAGCAGAAATCCAAACAATGTCCCAAGTTTTTACTGGGATTCTATAATCTGTTAATTTATGCAATGCAAAAATCATTTTAGTGGGAGTACAATTAGGAAATAACAGTGTAATTTTCTGGACTTCATAAACAATATATGAATAAAAAGATTTCGAGACAGGAAAGCAATTTTGTAGTGGAATCTTCCACTGATATAATTTCCTCAGGGTGGGAAGTCCATACTTAGGCAAAGAATCAGAGGAGATAAGTTTTGGGGGAAACAATGACCATTTAAAGAAATATTTATGCCAGATTGACTGGACCCAAAAATGCCATGGTAAAGAAGGTTGTGACCAAAGAAACGAGAAAGAAGAAAATAAAAAATTAGAATGGAAAAAAACAACAGGGTTGATCATGTGTAGACCTCCATCTTTTTTTGAGAGGTATGTGTATTCCCTCTTAACAGGGTTAAGTCTGTTTCCCCAAAGCATCTGGAAAAAAATACTATATAACCTAGTCTCTACAGATATAGGAGGGGGAAAAAGATGACTAATATATGAAAACAGGGTAACAAAATTGTTTAATAATAGCTATTCGTTTTAGTTTACAAAAGTCCAGCTTTTCCAAAGGTTTACTTTTGATTCTCCTATACCCAATTGTCTTTCCCAATTATAGAGGCCATATCATCAACTCGAACCATATCCCAATATTTTTGAGGAGTGCATGACACAGGTATGTTAAAATAGTTAGTGAGCAGTGAGGGAGTATGTTGTAAAGGTATTATAAAGCTTTTCTCCATATTAAGAGATGCCCCAAAACTCCCAAAAAAGAAAAATCTCTAATGCTCGTTGTAGTGACAAAACATTTGCCAATAACAAAGTAACATCATCTGCAAATGCTGTAACTTTCACTTTGTCTAACCAGGGAGGGAGAAAGCCCTATAATCTGATGGTCAGACACAATACTTCTGATGACAGGATCCAAAATGAAAGTATACAAAGAGGGCTTAAAGGGCAACCTTGCGTACACCTTTATTAATTTTAATTTCAGTGCCCAGTAATCCGTTCACAATTGGTATAGTAACTGCCTGACTATATAGTTTAGTTATCCAGTGAACAAATGTTTCCGAATACCGTAATGAGTTAAAACAAAATACAAATAGGAATGACAAACCGTATCAAAGCCTTGGCTTGATCAAGGGCTACTATAATCCCAGGATCTAGAGAGTTTTGTGGTAAAGTGGAAAAAGATCTCTTATCAGAAAAGATTTTGTTGAATAGTTCTAGTAGGTATAGAGCAAGTTTCGCCTGATGAATCAGAAATTTTGCGGCCTTTATTAGCGATTATGTAGAATCTTAGTTAAAATCTTATAATCGGTATTTAATAAACTAATTGGTCTCCAATTAGTTACCAAACTTTATCGCCTTTTTGTATAAAAGGTCATAAGAAAATAGACAAGGTCGTATCAGCTGAGTTTGAATTTAAAACAGAATTAAAAACCGGAGGCAAAAGAATTCCATATATTTAGAGCAAGCTTTATAAAACTCATTAGGTATACCATCCAGACCTGGAGCAGTTCCAGTCTTTAACTTTTTAATAACCTCTGCAACTTCATATGAAGTAATAGGAATTACCAGTGACTGTAAAAGATTACCTGGAAGCTTAGGTAAAGTGGGAAATCTTTGAAGCGGAAATGTTTCCATAGACAACGTGGTTGAAGACGAGAAATATTCTTGTATATGTTGTTGAATAATAGATAACATACCGATATCTGTGGTAATCAATTCCCCTGTGAATTAACAAATCCTGTCATTAAGGTGTTAGTGAGGCAGAGTTTACAGGCCTGGAAAGGATCAGACATAGGACTTTGTTTAATTCCATATTTAAATTCTAAATCTAAAGATTTAGCCTATAAATGATGAAAAGCTTTCATTAATTTCTTTATTGTTATAATTTGGGAATGGACAAAGTACGGTCTTTAAGTGATAAAGACATTAATTTGTACAACTGATTTCTATGTAATAAATATTGCAGATATTCTGAATTTGCCTTAAGTTTGCCCACTTAATGAACAAGGATTTAATTTCACCCTTCATTTGTACCTCAATACGTGAAAGGTCAAATAGATCCATAGTAGAAAATTTGGCGGAAAAAAAAACTTCTAATTTAGAAAAAGAGTGTGCGTCCTGTAAAAAGGAAGTGTTTAATCTCCACCGACAATTTATAGAGGAGAAAATAGGGGGAATATGTGTCAGTGAGAGATTGCCAATTAAAATAAAATGATCAGAAAATTCAGTAGGTGCAACTGAGCAAGATATTGGAAAGAGATATCGAGAAACAAAAAGCATATCAATACGAGTTGCAAAAGTATATCTAAAATATGTTTCACCACCCTGTGGTGTAGACTTCTAAAACATCTTGGAGACCAGAATCTTTGATGAGGTTGTGAGAGAAAATTAGTATCATAATATACTTTTTTACCAAGCTGTTTACTCATATTAATGTCTAGGGAGCAGTTAAAATCTCCACCCCAAATTATATGCTTTCTAGTTAGTAAAAGGGTTTAACGTCTTGAAGATTTCTATCCGAGATAACTTTGTCTGAGTGCATACAAATTAATTAGGCGAAAGGAAAATTCCCCAAAGAAAAATCCAAAATTAATAACCTACCAGGTCTAAGATCTATCACTTTAGATATTTTAAAGAGCGTATTCCCAAATAATACCCCAAGACCATCCATAATGTCTGGACCAAAGGTCCAAAGGAAGGTCCCAAATCCATTTCCTTTGTAGCTCTTTGGTTTCAAAGAGAGCGTCACCCTAGTCTCTTGTAAAGGATTATATCAAGCTTCAAAGACCCCAAATACATCAGAATGGGTAATTGTCTTTGAAACGTTTTTATACTACATACATTGTAGGATGCTAGCTTCAAAATGGTCATAGGAGCTAAGGTGTCAAGGGCCATGTTTCTGGCTAACTTTCCTTTTCTTTCCTTTTTCCTTTCTTTTCTTTCGCTAACTCCGTTCTTTGCTATCTTCGTCTTCAGTAATAAGTTCTGATACATGAGAAGTATCAGATTCAAGATCTGACTCTCTAGGGTCATCTTGTAGAGGGAAAAAAGTTTTCTGTAGGTAATGGGGTTATAGGAGGTTGTTTATAGAGGCTGTAGTGAGGGCGTCTGCTTTTCACCGTTCAAAGGGGGGGCATGGAAGGACCAGAAGTCTGTTTACTGGAGGCAAGAGGTGTGGGAGTAGCGTGGCCGTCTACAGAAGTATGGGGTTCTATACTACCAGTCCCTGTAGTTTTAGAAATTGCTAAATGATCTACAACCTGAGGGGTTGGGGGCATAGAAGCAGTTTTATCAAGAGGTCCTTGCTTCTTTGCATGGGCTTTTTTTAACAAGTCATCCTGATCCCAACCTTCAGTACAATTTCTGCGAGCCCAAGGGCACTGATGAAAGGCATGGCCCTTCTCGTCGCAGAGGTTACACTGAAAAATGTTAGTACACATATCCAGAGAATGACCAAAACCTCCACATAGGGGGCATTTCAATACGTCACAGACACTACTGATATGGGTTTTAGCTCCACACTTGTAGCAAGCTCTGGGTTGACCGCCATAAAGCAGACTCCCCTATCTTTACCCAAAAGAAGCTGTTGGGAAGATGCACAACTTCAGAATTAACTAAAAAAGCTTCACTTTAAATTTCCAGCCCCGTCCATATGCCTTCAGAATCTAATAAGGCCTCAGGCGGACTCAGAATGTCACATTTAGACTGTAACCAATGATAAATATCACTTACATTTACCCCTTCATTCTGAAACATAATAGTAATGTAGCAGATTTGTGGCCTGGTAAGTGGGATAGCAAAAAAGGGGTCCATACAGGTGTGGTTTTGTGAATAGCGTATTTATCCCAAAATTTGTCTAAGTGAATATTAGTCTGAAAACTAATGTCAAACGAATCTTCACCAGAAATGTGGATTAAGGCATAAATGTCAGAAGGGGAAAAGCCCATAGAATTTTTCAAAAGCTGTTTAAAAACATAATACCTATCCGGATGCTCTGGGAGACCTCCTTTATATCGTATCCGAACAGCATTACGTCTCGGGGCCTGCTCTAATTTATTTCTAAATAACTCTGACATAGGAGGTCTGGATTGGGAGTCTTTACCCCCCTTCCGCAACAACATTGCAGCATTATCCCCAGTAGAATTTTTAAAGGAGGTATTTGGTTTCAGAGAAGCAAAGTACACTCCCCACCCTCAGTAATCACAGCGCTTTCAGGTGCATTGTCTGAATATGGAGGAATACCTGGGCCCAGTGTTTCCGAATCGGTGGCATGCTTTGAAGAAGAGGTCCGGCGAGAAGGTATTCCAGGCAGAATCAGGAATCCAACGACCGGATTCAGTCTTCGCCAGCCCGCTCCTAAAGAGCTGAATCTTCAGACCAGTCCAAAGAAAGTCTGTGGGGCCTCAGCGTGCAGTCCAAAGCGCCTGTCGACTGATTGTGACGCTCTGAGTCCGGGTCTCAGAAACAGTCCCTGTAGCATCAGTTCCCGGGAAATTTGTTCCAGAGAAGCGCCTGCTACCATTGAATTTCCGGGTACAGGAGAGAAATGTGCTGAAACAGGGTTTAATGCCGCCCGACTCCAATACCTCCTCGCCAAGCAAACTCCCACTCGCTGGAATATCCCAGCCAACTCTTGGATACTCATGTCCTCTTCGGTGCTGTTTCCAGCGAGGTTGTGCATGGGCAAACTGGGTGAGTCCTGCAAAGCTGTACATAGAGCAATATCAGATACCGTACATTCACCGACCTCCATCTCCGAGAGCTGTTGCTGAAGTGCTGCCATCATGCAGCGTGACATCAGCGAGACACCTACTGACGGCGACTAGGCAGCCAGTAGGGGAATTTCCCCGGTGTCCTGGCCAAACCCAAATTTCCTTCATTCACTAAAAATACCACCAACAGCTTAATCTGGTTCAAGGTCAGTTGGCATTCATCTATATCCCCCTCCCGCATGCCTGAAAATAGGCAGGATTTGTCTAGTGCATTTACCGGTCAACAAAAACTAAACAAATAAATAAAATAGTGCACGGAACATTTGGATGCAAAACCCATCAGGCATCCTTCCTTGAGTGAGGATCCCCAGCAGGTCTTTGCTGTCCCCATTCTCAGACCCAGGCTGGATCCGAGTCCTTGGAGACCTAACCAGAAGGAGCCAGTGCCACGCTAAACCCAGAACCCTGCCATCATCCTGAGCCTGCAAGCCTCCTCTTGCAGGTCGCAGCTGGAGTATGGCACCCACGGGGCATTACTCACTCAGGCTCTGAAATGGGAATTTCTCTGGAACCTCGAACCTTCTCCTTTTTTTGGCAGGACTGGGGCTAGGCAGGTGGGCAGAAAAGCATGGGAAAGTGCTGAGCCTATGAGTGCAGGGTATACTCAATACTGGGACAGCGCTCTTTTGCCAGGGCAGAAAATTGCAATAACAGGAAACAAACCATTTACATTTCAATAGCAGGCTAGAACATTAACCCTGTGGTGCAACTGATACGAGAATCAAGAGCCGCCTAGTAACCTCTGTTTTAACTGGCGGGTTACATATGGTAAGCAGGCCAACCTTTAAAACAGCAGATCACTCGTTACCTTCCTATGTGATTCATTTTCAGATGTTCAAATGGTGAAAAAAATAAGCTGTTTAGGTATCTTTTAAGCACATGCAACTTAAGTGACTTGCTCAGAGCCACCCAGTAAGTGCCAGTTGTGGGTTTCAAACCTCTGTCTCCAGGTTCACAGTTGTGTTCTCTAAGCATTAGGCCAAGCTGTCTCTCAAGTATCCCATTAGTATTAACTTTTAAACTATGCAGTGTGTTGTCATTCTGTGCTTCTGTCTGCACAAAACACCAGTAAGATCAGACTAGAGCCGTGCCTTCATCATCACATGGCTCCCAGCTCGGTCAGTTATGGTCCCAAAATTTGCTAGGTAAAAAAATTTTGCTGCCTCGTGATTGGTTTAACCTACCGATCTCTCTTTTAGTTTCTTATTGTTTATAAAGTGTATTATAACATATAAAATATTTCCAAACCCCACAAAATAAGGGGGTGATGCTATCTTCAGGTTCTGTGGGCAAATACAAAGAAACACTCAAACTTTGGTCTTATTGCTGATCAGTGTTGCTACAAACACTCGGTAGCATCACACCCTTATGTATGGTTGGGTGGATTTTATCCCTAATAGTGTATAATGTGTAATAATAATGTAGTTATAATTAATACATAACTACCATTTAATCAATTCAAATCACTCAGATACGTTATTATAGGAGAGGATTGTTTTAGTTCAATACTAACCACGTTTATGAGAGTTCATCATTTTCTTGAACCTGTTCAACCATCCCCATCTGCAGTCAGGAAATGGGGGACTAACAAAAGTACAAAAACAGATGTAGTACCCCCACCACTACCACCTGCAGCTCATGAAGAGGCAAGTGACCACCTCTGAAGCTGACACCAGGCCTGTTACTTGACTGGCCAGCAGAGGGCACTTAGGTACTGTGCAGCTGCTGCATGTCACATCCATTGTCTCCAATGATCCAGGGGTCTAGGGGTTATTGAAGAACTATGCTGTACCTGTAAGCCATTTTCCCCAGTAGCAGCTGTTTTTAAGTACTGGTTCTGATTTTGTTATTGTTCCCTCCATATGGGCCTTTTAGTAAACACATTCCATACAGCTCCTGGAGAGGGTACAGAGGTGGGCAACTAAGATGATACGAGGACTAGGGGATTTGACGTATGAGGACAGACTTGAGAAGCTCTGCCTGTTTCCATTGGAGGAGAGGAGAGACAGGGGGACATGATTGAGGTCTTCAAGTACCTCAAGGGAATAAATAGGGTAAACACGGATGGGATCTTTAGACTAAAGCAGGGAGGTATCACCAGAGGGAATGGTTTGAAGGTGGAAGGGTGAGGGGGGAAAGCGGAGGAGGTTTTTCACTGAGAGGGTGGTGGACCCTTGGAATGTGCTGCCTGGCGAGCTGGTTCAGAGATCCACAGTGGAGGGCTTCAAGAGAGGGTGGGACAGACACAGAAAGCGAATGTATCAGATGATGGCCTGGCCCAGGGGGGTGGGGATGGATGATAGGGGTTTCTGGAACACAAGGGGGGGAGGGCCTCGGCACCCAACTAGGGATCTGAGGTTTGAGCAGACTCAATAGACTGTAAGGCCTAATCTGCTGGCAATTAGTATGTTAGTATGTTCCTACTTCCATCCTGGTGTTAAGTACCATTTTAGAGCTGCATGATGCACCCTGCATCCCTCACAGCCACAGAGTTCTGTAGTAGAACATGGATACATGGTACCAAAATGGAAGACCTGAGCAAGGGCATAAACGGCATCTTACAGTTTAAAAATGATACTTACTGAACAGAGGCCCATGTGCACAAAATGTGGTTGTGACTGCATAGTTGCTCATTCTGCAAAGCTAAATGCACATGGTACAGAACCCTGTATGGAGTTGAACACAGAGTGAGGCCGCACTCTCTGGTACAATTCCAAGGGGCATCTGGGAGGGACGTGCTATCCCCCACACAACTGAGACGTGCAGAGATTCAGTGCACTCCAAGAAGGACTGAGACACTCAGATAAGCTGCATTATGAAATATTTATTTGCCACATGGCAAAAAAGTGCTGAATGGACAAACACCAAACTTCAGGCCAGATGCCCCAGCACTTCAAGTAAGTGCTCCTGGCGAGGACCCTGTGTGGAGTGCACTGAATCTTTGTTCATCCCTATATGGAGCTGGCCTTTTCTACTGTGTGTCAGGTGCCCGAGGGATGTACAGGTTTTACTCAGGGATACACCAGCCAGTTAGGTTGATATAGCCAGGTTTGTTCTTTCTGTCGTGTTATATTGCTGAACGTTAATCAACAGTTTTTCTGCTGTTTCACAGGTTATACAGCATTGCTTATTCTTATTGCACTTTGCATATTGATACCTCTTGTCTGAATCCTAGCTATCCGAGATGGGATTCAAGTCACTATATTTCTGCCTACTGGAGGGCCATGCTGGCCTTCTTTGTGTGCCCTATATTATTGGACTTATTATCGTTTGTCTGGTCTGCTTGGACTTTTGAAAATCAGTACAGTAATTTATTTTTTTGTTTATTGGGAGATCAGAATTACAAACCTTTGAGTCAGAGACTCCTTTGCAAAGTCTCCATGTCATGGAAGTACAAAACAAGAGAAATGGACAATACAATGAAAGGTGTTACAAATGAATGCGGAGGGTAAAACAACCCAGAGTCAAGTATGGTACAAAGGTTTCAAGCAAATTAAGCTATTGCTTACATTCAAATTTCAAGGATGATACAAGGTTTCCTAAGCCAATAAAACAGATTTTTTTTTTGTCTTTCTCTCCCCTGGGTCCTGCCGGCCACCTATGACGTTCCCCCCCCCCCACCATCCCCGAGGATCAGGAACTCCTCCCCTATTGCCCCCATGACTTAATTTTCATGGCAGGGGGTGGGGAGCGACTCAACGAACTGGCACGGATCCAGCTCGGGAGGTGTCCTCTTGGGGCGGCTCGCTGGGGAGATGTCATCATCCTGCGGCGAGACCACTTTTCCAGTTTTCTTGATGCAGTAGGGAGTGCAATGCTGCCAGTGATGCACTGGCGCACGCTGGCCCGCATGCCGCATCGCAGGCTGCTTCACCTCCACTCCCGGCGTTGTGGGACCTGGTCTGCTGGCCCCAGCTACCGCTAGGGGTCAGTTAAATGCCAGTTTATGTCCCCACCCTCCCCCGGGAGAGGAGAGCTGTCCTCCGGATGCTCGATTCTCTCTCTCCCCAGCCAACCCCCGGAGACCTGCTCGCACCGCAAACAAGGGTCACCGGCATGGCAGGAGGTAAGGCAATAATGCCTCAGCCCTCCACACCGCTGGGCCAGCTGTAAAACAGATACTTAAGATAAAGGCACAATACATTAGAAGAAACAATCACAGTAGTGGGAGAGAGGGGCATAGAAGGCACAGAGGTTTGGCTTGGCACACCAGTAAAAGAAGAGCGACTATGCGAGTGGACAGCTCACAAGCAGTCACAGGTACTGGTGGTGAGTAGTTGCTCTCTGAGTTTGAGTTTGAAAGGACCAAGATTTTGAACAGATGAGGTATCAGGGGGCAGATCATTTAGCCAGAATGGAGCCCTATAGTGGAAGGCACGTTGCCCCAAGAACGTTCTGCAGAATGGCACAAGCAATGTGGCTTTGGCTGAGCCTCTAGTATTCCTTGTGGATGGTGCATGTTGAATGAGGTTGACAATTGCCAATCCAAGTCTGCACCACACTCAGGATATTACTGGGACACTACTTTCTGGACTTGAGTCCATGGTCTTGCGCTAATGGCCATCATATCAGACTTTTCTGGGACATAAATTTCTTTTTAGGGTACCTCACATATGCTATAGTGAGGGGCGATAAGAAAAAAATCATTCATATGTAAAACATTGCTCTCTTTATTTTTATACCTTAGAATCAAGTGAAGGTACATCTGTTATACATGCTGAAAATAGAAATAGGGTTAGATTAGACGTTTCAACCGTAGGTCTTCTTCAGGAATTATCTAAAAGAGAAAAAAGCTCAGATAGTCTATTTTCAGCGTGCATTTCATATTACCATCACCCTACTAGGATAACTAAAAAGCCTGTAGAGATGAAACAGTAACAGAATTGAAACCAGAATTTAAAAATAGGCTTTTACAGGGGAAAATGACATATACAGTAGGTTCAGTGCAGTTCTCGTTTAACGTTTGATTCTGAATTCTAATCTCCCAAGAAGCAGTGCTCATCACTGTTCTAGTCTTCTGATGCAGCTTTTGTGGTAGCTATACTTCCTTAGTTTGATACAGTGCAGCCCGCTTATAAGCATATGCCATTTGCCAAGACAAAATGTTCTCATAAGCGGGCTGCCATTGAGTTCAGTTATACCGGTACCAGACGGTAGCGCAACCCCCACCCTTAGCACAAAACACCAGGCTCACAAAGTTTAAGCGTAAAAAAAAGTTTACTGTATCATATACACAAATAAATAATGGGCAATACAAAATCACACTCAGAACATTTAAAAAACGTACAGTACAGTACTTCATTACTGATGTTTTGTAAAGTAATCAGTTATTTTTTGCTGCTTGTAGCTGGACAGTGATAACTCCTCTAAAAAAGCATCAAATTGATGAAATGAAGTTAGCTCACAGTTTTTGCTCAGGACAAAAAGCCGTATTCTGTCCATGCATGACTTTACCTCCCAAACAGACGGTGATTCAAGTTGCTGCGGTTCTTCATCTTTGTCGCTGCATTCCTCCATTTGTTTTATCTCCCGGCAGATGTCATCTTCTGTAATAGCCCCGGAGCACTCCAGTCCCTCATGTATGGCCACATATTGTTCAAATTCGGCAGTTGTCATGACGCTAATAGGAGCGATGACCTCGGGAATTGATTGGTCGCTGGCACCACCATCTGGATTTGCATCTTCCTGTAGGTTTGCAGACAAATGGAACCTGGCCTTTTTAAAGCAGTTTCTAATGGTTTCAGCTGTTACTTGTCGCCACGCAGCATCTAGCATCATGACTGAATCCAGGATGCTTATCTCTTTGGTTAGTTCGCTAGCTTTTGCTGCTCGACCAGCATCAATGGAGATTAATAATTTTGACACAATCTTCTTTCGGTACATCAGTTTCAAATTTCTTATGACCCCCTGATCCATGGGTTGTATCAGGGAGGTCGTGTTGTGGGGAGGAAAACAAGGAGTATGTGACTGAATGTCAGAGACGGGTGAGCACTGCAGTTGTCCCGAATAAGGCACACCTTCTTTCTTTTTCGGCATTGCTTCACATTCCATTTTGTTGCCCACTCACTAAAAATCTGGCTTGTCATCCACGAATTGCTGTTGGCAAAATATTCAATGGGCAGGGATTCTGCACTAACGCCTCTGAAGCAACGTGGCTTTTTCGATTTGCCTATGATGAGTAAGGGCATTTTGTCAGTCCCAGTCATGTTAGCGCACATAAGTGCCTATATGCGTTCTTTTACCTTTTTGCCACCAGATGCTGCATCCCCCCTTAAAGTGAGTGTCCCGTCAGGAATTGCACGAAAATAAATCCCTGTCTCGTCGAAATTATTGGATCACTAAGACGCTCGATAATCTGAATTTTCTGTGCGAGTGTCAGCGCTGTCCGCTTGCTTTTCTCCATTTCAGCAGGGATATCGCTTTGCTACCAGACAGCTTTTTGTAACCCAACCCATGAAGGAATGTCTCTGTAATTTTTGAAGCAATTAAGAATTAAGAAATAAATTAGCTTAATCGCAATTCGGTAATTCGTAATGACGTGTTAAATAGGCGAAATAGGGAAGTCATTACAGATTAAAGAAGACAAACTCACAGAAAGAGCTATTGCAGCGCTTTTGAGCTAATGAGCTGTGATTGTGACTGTGAAGTGTAAAATGCTCTTCATTCTCCTGCTCTGCTGTGGAAAAACATGTCTCCGATAACAAAGTTTGCTGTGTAGGCTAGAAAAAAATAGTGATTATAACCAATCTACCTGTTCTTATAAATGGGCTTCCATGCCATTTAAAACAATGGAGCAAGATCGGGAAACAGGCAAAATGTGATTATACCCGGGATGTTCTTATATCTGATGTTCTTATAAGTGGGCTTGACTGTTATTAGTCTTTATGATCAAGAAAACCGAATATTTTGTAGTGTATATACATATTTCTCTCTCTGTCTCTTACAGTGTTTGAATGACACTTTTTGAGTTTTGGGAGCTAGGGGGGCCCATAAGGGTCATATCTTTAATTTGAGCCCCCTTTCCCATTATAAGTCAATGGCAGCGATGCGTGAGCTGCTGGGACGCACTTCAGCGCTGTGGAGGCCAAGCCCTGGTAAGCCTTCCTGTAATTCCAGTACCAGTGTGTGTGTGTATGTGTTCATGATATGGACAGCTGTACTGCAAGCTTCGTCGCGCTATCAATCTTCCTTAAGCCCTGTCATGGCAGCAGGGTAGTTGTGACACCATGAGTCTGATTTTTTGTTTTTACTTATATTTTTCCCACTCACATCAGCGCCAGCACTCTCCAACCCAGCAGCACCTCCCCTTGGCCCCCATCTCCCTTTCCTCCTGTCAGCCCCCCCCATGAAGCCTTGGCTTACCCTTTAGGTGAGGTACAGGGTTAGGGTATGAACCCCTGCACTTCCCAGCATTGGGGATGGAGAGCAGCCAAGATATACTCATGTCAGGAAGACTGCACCAGGGCCAGTTTCCATGTTCGGCAGTTATGTCCCTTAAAGCCCTGGAAGATGTTGACTGGCTATGGGGAACAATGTGTGTATGCCGTAGTGTGTTCACAGTGTGGTTCCCTGGCCATTTTTCCCCCCTCCCACTTGGTGCCCTGAGCTGCACTGCCACCTGTGGTCACCCAGGAGGCAGTAGCACAGTGAGGAGTGTAGCCCTCTCTCCCTGGAGAACTGAATCCTCTGGGATGCGAAATCCTCTCCCCCCAGCCGGTCTCCGATGATCCAGGCTCATTCTGGAACCCAGGTTATCAGCATCGTGAGTGATAGACTTACTGCTGTGCCACCAGGCCAGCCCCCATTGAGCCCGATTATTAACAGGTCATCCACACTGCACTCCTCTTGGACACATTAGTAATGTTTATCCCTTCTGGCATTGATGCCAGCCCATTTGCACAGCATTGCTGCTCTCTACATCAGTGACTCAGGTTTGGAAACAAACATAAGGTGCCCGGAGGGCCATCACGGGAATATGGTGACTCCTGTGTGTGACTGCCACGTAGGTGTCCACAGGTGGTAGTGCAGGTGGAACAAATTGGGAAGGGAGGCAGCCAGTTGCCTCTGTGCAGCAGCATGCAAACTCCCCCATTGAGCCATTCATGTTGGCATCTAGGGCAGGGAATGGTAAAACACCAGGGCCCATTTCATAACATGTGCTGGTACTTTCAGTATTCACTTTGTCATCCACAAACAGAGGAATGCTAGATTTAGATCTCCAGAGGGAAGTGTTAAACCCCCCAAACCCTGCCATGAGGGTAAGTGATGGAAGTAACAGCTCCCCAAGTGGACACGCTGTTAGGGTGGAAATGCGGACATGGGTTGACAGGTGTGGGCCTGCGTGAGAACAGGACAATAAAGAATAAATGTTAAAACCTGCTGGTATTGAGGACCAGTCCCCTTTACTGTAGCACAAGTGAATGAGTTAATTAATCCATCATTTTGTGGGATGGTGGGGTAAAGTGAACATAGAAACTGAGACAATGACGGCAAAAAACAAACAAACAATGGTCCATCTAGTCTGCCCATAACACCTTGTCATAGCCCAAGATCGTTTGTCAAAACGGGTCTTTGGTTACCCAATCCACCCTCTTGCACCCTGTTTTGAAAACAAGATAGATGATCTGCAGGCATTGTTGGCAGAGAAGGGAGTGGACATTGCGGTGGTCACGGAGACTACACCTAACCATGGGCTGCACCTAACCATGACTGGGAACTCTCAATCGCTGGGTATAAATTATATAGGAGGGATGGGGGTAGGAAAAGGGGGAAGGGTGACGGTTTACATCAAGGAGGGTATAACGTGTAAGAGGGAGGAGTCAGAAGAAGGGAGGGAGGAAGCAGTGTGGATTCAATTACTGTCTAATGAAGGGAGGAAGATGTGGTTGGGGGTGGTTTACAGACCACCCAACCAGGAAGAGGAACAAGACAGGGAATTGAACTCACAAATTTGACTGCTGCAGGGAAGGGAGAGGTGGTAATCGTGGGAGGCTTCAACTTGCCCAAGGTGGATTGGAAGGTACCGACCATGACCTGCGCCAGGAGTCAGGTGATCGTAGATGCGCTGCAAAGTGGGTTCCTGACTCAGGGCATCAGTGAATCCACCAGGGAGAGGGTTATCCTTCATCTGCTGCTGACAAACAGTGACCACATGAAGGATATAAAGGTCGATGAGCCCCATGGTGGAAGTGACCATCATGCAGTGTGGTTCTGGTTGGACTTGAGCAGAGAAAGGGCCCCCAATAACACTAAAATCCTGAAGTTTAGAAAGGTGGACTTCATTAAGATGGGCAACTTAATAAGGAGTCATCTGGGAAGCAATCTGAGTTGATATGGGGATGGACCAAAAGTGGTCCAACATCAAAGAGGGAATAACGATTGCCACAGAAGAGTGCATTAGGGTCAAAAGGAAAAACTTGAGGGTGAAAGTACCCTGCTGGTTTAATGCTGAGGTCACCTTGGTAGTAAGGGATAAGAGGTCAGCCTACATGAAATTCAGAAGGACCAAGAGGGAGGAAGACAGGGAGGATTACTTGAAGATGGCTAGTATAGCAGGTAAGGTAGTCCGGAGGGCTAAATCTCAGAAGGAATTGCAGCTAGCTGAGGGAATTAGGAAGGGGGAGATGGCGTTTTTTCACTATGTTAGTGAGAAAAGGGACAACAAAGATGGGATTGTCAGGCTCAGGAAAGGGGACGGGGTGGAGGAGAATCAGGGCAAAGCAGAGGTATAGAACAAGTATTTTCTGTTCTGTCTTCACCAGGGGAAGGACAGACCGATGCCAGTAGGAGGAAGGAGGGGAGGGGGGCAGGGTGCACAGATGTTTTGATAGAAGTGGATGGGTGGAGGACAGGGTTGCAAGCAGTGAGGGTAGACAAATCCCCAGGCCTAGATGGTGTGAGGGAGCTGACGGAGAAGCTTGCATATCCATTGGCTGGCCTGTTCAGTAGTTCACTGGAGTTAGGCAAGGTACCCCAGGACTGGAGAATGGCACATGTAGTGCCCCTCTATAAGACTGGCCCCAAAGACAACCCATGGAACTACAGACCAGTCAGTCTGACCTCAATCATGTGCAAGCTCATGGAGACCATTCTTAAGGAAAGGTTGGTAAAGTATCTAGATAAGCATGTTCTCCAGTATGAGAGGCAGCCTGGGTTTATGGGAGGGAGGTGGTGTCAAACAAATCAGATTGACTTCTTTGACTGGGTCACTAAAATACTGGACAGGCCAAGCAGTAAACATCTTTTACCTGGACTTCAGCAAGGCCTCTGACTATGTACCCCACAGGAAGTTGGCAAATCTTAGGTTGGACAGAAGCTGACCAGATAGGTGGAAAACTGACTGAGGGGCAGGACCCAGAGTGAGATGGTGAGGAGTGAGCTGTCTAGCATCAGGAAGGTCACCAGTGGGGTCCCAGAGGGCACCAGTGCTGTTCAGTGTCTTCATCAACGATATTGGGGATGGCATTACGGGCAAAATTTGCCTATTTGTGGATGACACCAAGCTCTTTGGGAGGGTATACATAGCAGAATGGATACAAGGCCTAAAGGAGGGTTTGGAAAAACTAGAGTGGTGGTCTGGGATTTGGCAGCTTGGCTTCAATGCTAAGATATACAAAGTTATTCACACTGGAGTCAAGAACCCAAGGACTGAGTACAACCTGGGAGGGGTCCATGTATCTGCATCAGAGTAGGAGAAAGATCTGAAATGATGATCACTAGTGACCTGAAGCACTCCACAGAATGTAGGAAAGAAGCAGCAAAGACAAATAAAATGTTTTGTGGCAGGCGGAAGGAGGTAATACTGCCCTTGTACAGGTCATTAATGAGGATACATCTAGAGAACAGTGTATATTACTCTGTCTGTACCTTAAAAAGGGGCACTAGAGAGACATCTTCCAGGCAGGTTGCACTCCCTAATACCTGCTCACCTCGTGATGCCAAAGTTAACAAAAAATTGCAGAAAAAAGTTATTGTGGACCAGAATAAGTTCCAGATATCGATGCAGTAGACTGTACCAAACCAGAGCATATAAATTGTGGAAATGGGAAGGCAGAAGGTACAACCTCAGGGGGCTGCTAAAGATCAGCAGCAACCGCAGACTAGCAAGGCCTTAGGACCGGTGGGCACAAGTAGTAGTGGCACCCCACCATCAACGGAGCCACCTTGGAGCACCATGCTGGAGTCCATGTGGGCCATGGACTCCAAAATCAAAAAAACACATCAGAAATTGGAGTCACACGATATGGCAATACGAAAGATCTCCGGAGCTGTAACGGAGGTAGAAAAACCTCTCCATCTCCACGCTGGTGACCGCCCAATTTAACTGAAGAAAATGGGCAATTGTGAAGCCGTTTGGAGGCCATCAAAAATGAACTCTGCTCAGGAAACATCAGACTGCTGGATATTTCCTAAGGAGTGGAGGGGCTTAAACTGCTTGCCTTTTAGTGTTGTGGATGCAAGGCAATCTTGCTGTGCCTGAAAATTTTCCGTGGTCAGCTTTGGTGAAAGCCTACCGGGTTAACCCGAGGGTATGTCCATCGGTGCCAAATCAACAACACACCATCATACTCAAATCTTCCAGCTGAGAGATCCGGGATGAGGTGATTCGGGTGGCCCGAGATGCTTATCCATTGAAAATAAATGGGTCAGATGTCAAATTATTTCTGGACCTCTCATTTCAAACGAGGTCCAGAAGAAAAAGTTTTGACGCAGTAAGGCAAAGGTTACGTACTCTGGGAGTTATTCACTCTTTTCTTCTGCAGGCCAGGCTCCAAGTGGTATACAGGGGAAAATCATGGCAGTTCAGCAACCCACAAGATGCAGGGCACCGGCTAGAAAAGGTGGAGGGAGAATTTCTGAGCTGCAGAGAAAAAGCAGGCTCAGCCCACTCTGACTCGGACATGGAGGACTGAGCTGTGATTAGTGAGCTGCAACATGATGCAGAGTTCCCTTCATGAGGTGCTGCAAGATTGCTATTGACCCACCATCCAGAATAAATGAACATTCTGAAACTGTTATCCTGTTTTTCACAGTTTATCCAATTAACTATCTGTGGGGAAGTAAACTGGGTATACATTTATGATACTTCAAAGTTATCATTTTTTTTTATTGGTGCTCATGAAGAGAATGAGCGCGGGTTTCCTGTAATCTTAGAACATTACCCAGTGTCTGTTTCCCTGCATAAGAGGCGATTGCCTCAAATAAATTAAACAAAATACTGTCTAGTAAGCTGTGTTGTTTCTGTAACATTCTTAATACTGTAATCTGCAAGGATATAGAGAGGTTTAATTGAACCAGGGGTTAATTGGGATAGAGGAGAGTTACTAGGGGACCTAAATACTTTGTTTGGTGTAAACCTATTTTATTGAATAAGGTTAAATAACAATTGCATAACTGTGTAGTCTCGCTTCCTTAATATTCTCTCTAATGGACAAACCTAATGCGGTTGAAGAGGCTGGCAAATACTGAATAATTTCTTGGGCTTATTTTTCTGGATACCCCCAACTCTTTTTATACCAGACTACAGGGTATTATAAAGTATGTACTCCATGTTAACCTGGTGTAGTGGCAGTTATGCTGTCTGCTGTTGTAATTTTTATTACCCTGTACGGTATGTAGGCTTACACAGAAACTAATAAACATAAAAAAAAGGATGTTAACCTGCTGGAGACTGTGCAAAGGAGGGCAACTAAAATGATCATGGGCCAGCAGAGTAGGATATATGAGAAGAGGTTGGAGGCCCTGAACAGGTACTCCCTGGAGGAGAGGAGGGAGAGAGTGGACATGATTGAAACCTTCAAGTATTTGAAAGGAATAAATGAATAAATAGGGAGGATAAGGAGGGTCTCTTCAAGCTTAATGGAAACCGAAGAATGCGGGGACAGTCTCAAGTTGAAGGGGAGGTTTAGGAAAGAGGCCAAGAGGCACTTTCTTAGAGAAGGTGGTGGCAGCTTGGAGTGTGCTTCCAGAAGAGGTGGTTTCATTGAAGATGGTGGGCAGCTTCAAGAGAGGCACAGATAGAGCTATGGGGAAAATAAGGGTCAGTGGAGGGGCAGGCAGAGGGAAAGGGCAGATTGGGGGAGGACAGGATCAGTAGTTTAAGCTGAGAACCCTGAGGCTGGCCTGCTGGTGCAGCAGAAAGAATTACTGTTGTGACGCAGGTGACCCCGTTCGGGAATGGACACCCAAGGGCCGGCCAAGAGGCAGATTGAGCGGCCATAGCATGCTGTCCACTCCAAGGGGGGAGAGTGACTCATGTCCAGTGCTCCCAGGTGACCACAGGACACACTGTTACCTGAGCACCAGTGAGTGTATCACCTGGGGGAGGTCTTAGATGCATGATGTGGTTGCGTCATGGCGTCCAATTGACACGCCCCCACCAGAAAAGCAGCCAAGCAAAAATCGAGCCCAATGACCCTCGCACTCTGTGGTGGATCCAGGTCCCATCGCATCCGTATTTGAGCACCTCCAGTGTTAAGCAGGGGTGCCAGGGTCTCCGCCCTGGGGGTAATCCAGCGGCACTGCGAGCGGAGTGTTCCCATGGTCCACCAGTAAATGGAGCCAATGGTGTTGACTGCCAGAGACGTAAAAGCATAGTGAGTAAAAAAAAAAAAAAAGCTGAGAACCCTGCAATATGAGTAGATGTGACAAACCTAGTGGCCTTATTCTGCTGGCTTCTTCGTACGTTTGTTTGTTTAACTGCTACCCCGAGTAACTACTAAGCCCTTAACTCTGTCCCAACCAGGTCTGAAACCATTAATGGGTTTAGTACCCATGACCTCTGCTGACTGTTCCACAGCTCAGCCACTGTCTCTTTAAAATAAAACCTTATCATAGAAAGTGATGGCAGAAACAAACCAATGGTCCATCAAGTCCATCCATGGGTCTCTTATAGAACCCCACGACCTAGCATAGATTGGTGTTTGGTTTCTCATGTCCCTCTGAACCTTCCCTCCCACCAGCTTCTACTCGCGATCTCATGTTCCAGATTTGCTGCTCTTGCTGAATAGTTCTTCCCAGTTCCCCTTGCCCATTCCTTTCAGGAACTTTAAGGTCTCTTATCATATCACCCCACTCTCTTCTGGCCTCGGGTGAATACATGTTCAGTACCCTTAGCCGATCCTCACAGGATCTTCCCTGATGGTCGTGAATCATTTTGGTTGCCCTCTACTGCACAGTCTCCAGTCTGCTCTTGTCTTTCCATGGATAAGGACTCCAGAACTGGGCACAGTACTTTACATCACTGGTGAGAACACACCTACAGAGAGGCAGTAATAACTCATCCTGCTGTCAAAACCCCTCCCGATACACCACACCATCCTGTTTGCCTTACTGTCGGCCTTGTTACACTGGCTAGATTGTTTAAGGGAGTCACTTACGATGAATCCTAGGTTCCTTTCCTCAGAAGTGGTGTCCAGCTTAACCCCTTCCATTCCAGTGCTCCATTCTGGGGTTCTTGTTCCCCATGTGCATCACCTTGCAACTTTTGGTGTTGGATTTCAGCTGCCAAACTCTAGCCCACCTCTCCAGTATTTGCAGGTCCCTCTGCATCTCCCTTAACCCTTCTTGCTGTCTACCCCACCACAGAGCTTAGTGTTATCTGGGAAGATGCACATCTTGCCCTGTATGCCTTCTCCAGTGTCGCTGAAGAACATATAAAAAAGGACTGGACCCAAGACGGTATCCCATGTATAAAGTGACCGTGATTGAGCACTTTCAAAAAGGGTGACTCAATCACGTGCTTTTCCACAGGGCTACCTAGCAGGGAGGGCAACCGGATAGGGGGTTCGGCGCATATAGCGATAGGATGTCGCTATGTATACAGGTGCGTGGGGGGGGAGAGGGACCACGCTGTGTGACAGCCAGAAGGGGAGGGAGGGTTTGTGGGATGTAGTGCAGCAGTGGGCTTCCGAGCTGGCCATGTGGCATGGTGGGTTGGTGGCAGGCTGGGGTTGGGAGGGTGCCAGGTTCAGTACAGGGCACGCTCGTTTTTTGCACTGGGTCAGTTTTTTTTGTTTTGTTTTTTTTTACTTTGCACCCCTGACATGCACCCCTGGGTTGAGAATCCTTTAGTTGAAGGTTGCCCCACATAAAAAAAAAAAACCTACATCTCGGCGCCGTTTTGCTGTTCGCCGCGAGTCTGCATCTCCGAAATTCATTTTCGGTGATGTAGACTCACCCAGACGGTGATTGCTATTACACGGTAACTGTTATCACATGGAACCCCCAGGACTGGAACCTGTGGCACTCCAATGGTGACCCCCCACTCCCCCTCTCCTCTGACCCAACTCACTTTATCACTACTCTCTGCTTTCTCCCTTCCAGTCAGACTCACTCCAGTCTTACAGTGTCCTTTCCTGCACCCATATCCTCTAGCATCTTCAGCAACCAACTTACAGGCCCACAGGAGACTTACAGGCTGCCACAATGGACTTAGAAAATCTGAGCTATATTGTTCCATTTACTGTGTTTAGGGGATCGCTTATCTCGGACCTTCCTCTTGCCGTTTATAGTTTACCAAAACATGGTACGGTGGTTATTGATGTATAGGGTTATTTAAGCCCAACCTTTATATCCTATGTAACCCCCCTACAAATGAGGGTTCCTAAAATATCTTCCTGGGCTTGCCTAATGCCCACAATGCCAGGCTGGTGTTCTGTGCTAAGACAAACAAGCAATTGCAGCTCCGCTCACCAGAGGTGCGATACTTGGCCAAAATCCACAAAGTCAATTGCAAAAGGACCGCATACTCGCTGTATAGCAAAAAAACTGTTTATCGATTAAACAGGTATTGCCGTCCACCACAAAAACAGTTACAGACTAAAACCCCGACCGGTTTCGTGCATAGCATGTCATCAGGGAGTGTTACACAAGGCGTAACAATGGGACATTTAAATAGTAAAAGCTCTTAAAGGAACAACACATCTCAATATACATCACAACATAATTTTAAAGTGCTTCAATTCATTTAGTAGCAATCTAAACAATAAATAAGTATATCAGAGTCCCACAAATTGTACACCAACAGTAACAAAACTTAAAAATGTGTATACTACATTACCACTGGCTGAAGAAACAGTAACATACAAACTTCCCTTATCAATTTCTAAAGTGCTAATTGTATTTCAGGTAAGGTAGCCCAAGCATTTCCTTCCATACATCTGTAAAAAAAGCACATATAAATAAGAGTAGGTTGTAATATTACCACTATAAAATGGCATTAAATAACCACTATTTGAGGTTACATAAATGAGCATCCGCTACTTCCTTCTTTTAATGCGGGGGGGGGGGGCAGTTCTATTTTGTCATTAAGACCAGGTATAACAAGGCTTCCCAACGTAAAAATCAAAAAGGATTCCCTTTGGGCCAGCATATAATCTGAGCTGCCTTCTCTTGGGCCCAGCTGGACCTTTTCAATGCCACAAAATCTAAAACCATGCCTCCTTTTACCATCCTTTTGCAATTTACAGTGATTTGAGAGGGCACTTCTATCATCCTGATTAGCCACAGGTCTAATGTGTTCGCCCACCCTCTGTTTCAACATTCTTGTGGTCTTGCCTACATAGAATTCTCCACAGTCACAGGTGGCCAAATACACTACATTTAAGGCAGGCACTGTCCGCTAGAACTGATTATTAAAAAAAAAAAATGTTTTCAGTGCCGAATGATGTGATTCAGATGGCATGGCCATGACCATTGCCATGAAGAGGGGTCAAGCAAGTACCTGGAGCAAGGGCGGCCCTAGGCAAATTTATGTAAATTTATTTAAATTGAGGCCAGCCAGAAGCAAAGGGCAGGGGTGGGCTCACCTTAGGTTCCTGGAGGTGGAGCATAGGGCAGGGCATGCTCTGTTTCAACAATTAAATAGTCACAGCTCCAGCCAGCAGCAGGGGCAGGACAAAGTCCCAGTTCAGTACAGTGAGCCCAGGTGGGCTACCTGAACAAGGTCTAACAAGCCCGATACTGATTTCTGTTCTTTATGAAAATAAATAAGCACCAAGTGGGCCAGTTAGGGTGGAACAAGACCCAGCTTTACAAAGGGTTAGCGCCTCAGGGTGACAAAGGTGGCTAGTAGCCAGGTGGCCACCAGTGTATTTGAAAAGTGCAAAATTCTGCTAATTTAAAGTGCACTATAATGTTGGCTTCAGGGTGGAACAGTTAACGTGGGATCCCTAGCATATAGACTAGTCAGATTACTCTCAACCAGTAGGGTAGTACTCTTGTTAATCTCTTCAACTCAAGCAAATGTCTGTGGGAGGAAGAACGTACAACGTATCTCAGGGTCCCCACGTAGCTAGGTATATCCAGCATTTAGTCAGGTTTTCCCCTGGTTTATTATCTGTCTTAGTGCAGCAGTTATAGAAAGTGATTTTACTGAACATTTTTCAAGTTAAAATATTGAACGGAATGTAAATTGTGGAAAAGGGCAAAACTGCGATTGTTCTGAGACTGCACTTAAAGGGACAGTGCCCAAAATGTAATACATGTTCTGAGACTATGTAAGTGCCCTGCATGCACCAAATGGCCCTACTTGCTTTGAATTTGACCTGTTTACTCTGACTGTTTGGATTATCCCAGAAATTCACCCTGCATGTTGTGAATGTCCCTGCATGCTACTTGACTACCCTGCCAACTGCTTGTCATCTCATTTGATGTCTGCTCAACTAAAGACTGCCACTAACAGCCACCAAGTGAAAGACAGTTCATGCAAGAACTAAATAGATTTTCACTTCCATTTATTCCAAATATTATGTTTCTAAATGTTTTTGTTCACACCAAAAAATGTATGTATGCAGAAAGTTCTTTTTTATGTTTGCTTGCACGCATGTGCAATAAACATCTTGTAGTAGTAGCACATTTCAGGTGTGTCAGTGTTCTGGCCAGTACAGGGGATGATTTATTTATTTATTTAGGTTTTGTTGACCAGGAAGGAGGACTAGACAATTTTTTTGCCTATTTTCAGTCTCGTCCTGGGGGGAGGGGTATACAGATGGATGCCAACTGAAATTGAACCAGATTTTAAACTGTTGGTATTTTTAGTGAATGGGGGAAATTTAGCCAGGACACCGGGGAAATTCCCCTACTCTGCCTGCAGGGGGACTGCTGCTCTGTTGCAGAGTGGTGGTCAGTTGCAGGATGGAGGGTGAGGAGGATGGACATCTGGTGCAGTCTGAGGTTCTATCCCTGGCCTCGGCTGCTTCTTTGCCAAGGGATGATGTTACTTGTGCTGAGAAAGCTTTGGTGCTATGTCCAGAGGAGATGTCTGCTACGATGCAGACAGAGGTTGTGCATGCACTGAGAGCTACAGAGGAATTACCTTGTCGGGAAACAGCTGGTCCGAGTGTTTCCTCTATGCATACTGTGCCGACCGGTATGGCTGTGAGTACTACGGATGTGCCTTCTGTTGCAAGTGGAGAGACAGCAGTGCAGTCCCTGCCTCTTCCCGTGGAGCCCGTCTTGACGTCTGCTGTTAAAGGAATTGCGGTGATTCAGCAGCCTGTGATGGAATCGATGATGACGTTGGAGAGAATGCGGAAGTCTTTCTCCATTGCAGAGCCGGCCGCAGTGCCTGGTTTCAACGAGTGGTCGAAAGACGAGTTCTTGAGAAATGCAGGCTGGATTCAAACCCCACATGGAGCCTGGGTGCCTGATTCGGCTTGGGAGTCTTTTTCGTCAGGGAGTACTCCTGTTCAAGGTACTGTACATCAAAGGGGGAGGGGGAGAAGCCTGTACTTTCATCTATCGCTGGGTTGGGAGATTTGGTGGCTGAACTTTCTGTGGTGCATACCCCTATTATTGTAACGGACCGATCTGACTTTACAGAGCACCAGGAACGTTCTCCTAGCCCACCCCCTTCCCCACATCGAGAGAGCAATAAGACTGGGCCCAGATATTCGGATTTATTCAAAAATAACAAAGTTGAGCAAGCCCCTAGGCGTAATGCTGTACGTCTTCGGTACAGAGGGGGTCTACAGGAGCACCCTGACAGGATTTATGTGGCTAAAACTCTGTTAAAAGGTTCTATGGGATTTCAAGCTGCTGATATTTTTGCTCTAATTAATATCAGGGGGGAAGACACCTTTGATATAAGTTTTAGGACCTTTGCAGGGCTCGATTCTTTTTGGGAAAAATATGAATTGTTTAAAACATTGCCCTTATGGTCTCCTTTTTGGGCCATCTCCCTTACTAAACCTCTGTATAAATCAGTGGTTGTAATGTTTCGAAATGAGGGGGTGAATGTTGGGGATATTTATTACTGGCTGGAAAAGAAATGTCAGGTTATGGGGCCTCCTGAAGCTATCATTGATTGAAGGTATTTGGAATGGTAGTTGGAGGTTTAAGGTCAAATTGCATTTAATTGGAAATGATGTGCAGCACATTCCCAATAGTTTTTTGGGGGGGAAGGATAGAGGGGTGTTTTTTTTACCCAGGACAACTGAAAGCTTGCTACAAATGTGGTAGTCCCAGACATCTTAGTAGCACTTGTGACAGGGTCATTTGTGCTTTATGTGGAGAATATGATCATCCCAGCTCTGTTTGTAGAGATGTATTTAAATGTAATCTTTGTAATGAGATTGGCCCTGCTTATCATCAGTGTCCTTGGGCAGGCCAAAATCGAACTGGTGGACTTAACCAGGAGAATTTAGTCTCTGAGGCCCAAAAGAGAGATAGGCCTGCCAGACCAGAACCTGGATCTGATGTCCCGGATGAGGCCTCTAGGTCCTCCTCTATGGGCCCTACCCAGGCTGTTTCATCTTCAGCTGGCCCCGCTACTTCTACTGCCTCCACTGTTTCCCCTGTTTCTGATACGCCCACTGTTTCAGTTATTGTTTCAGAGGGTGATGTGGGGCAGATGCCCCCCTCCCCCAGGTGGAAGCTGATCTTCTTCCTCAAAAAAGGGTGACTAGATCCTCCCTGAAACCCAAGGTTTTAGTTGGCCCTATTCCCACACAAAATCCCTTTCAGGTGCTTCAGGATCAAGAAGGGGGTTTTGAGTCTGATGTCTCCTCCTTATCTGGTGTGGTTTCAGAAATAGAATGCAACGAAGATGCTCCTCGTAGTGTTCCAACTTCTAAGAAAAAAGTAGGGAGGAAGAGAAAAAAAGATGAAGAGGTTTGAAGGACTTTTTTTGTTACATTTTTCTTATAACCTCACACATGGCTTCTTTTCGTCTGGTTTCCCTGAATGTATGTAGTATTAAGTCTTTTCGAAAGCAAATGGCTTTGTTGGAGTTTTTTCGACACTGCTCATTTGATGCTTTACTTATTCAAGAAACCAGATTTACTTCCTTACAGGACATTGCCCAAGTTAAAAAAACATTGGCTTTGGGGGCCTTCCTTTTGGTCCTTTGGAAAGGATGTAGCAGATGGCCTTGGGATTCTTTTTAAATCTCCCCACGTTCAGGTTCAGAAGGTGGTAGACATTCTGCCAGGAAGAGCTTTGCTGCTAGATTGTGTTCATGAGGGTTTTTCTATACGTATAATTAATACCTATGCCCCTCAAAGTAAGAAGGCTAGAATAGAATTGTTTACCCTTATTAAACCTTTTTTATTTTCTTCTAGAATGTTATTTTGAGGGGGTGACATGAACTGTAGCTTGGATGTAAGAATACGGGATAGTGTACAGCAGAAGGTGTATTGTGATTCCCATGCATTACATAATATTATTCACACTGCAGATTTGGTGGATGCATATAGGGCTTTGCCTAAGGATGGGGGATTTACATATTGGCGTAGTTCATATAGTACCCGTATTGATTATATTTTTATTTCTAGTAGGTTAAAGGTTCATGGTTTTTGTTTAAAGTTTTGTGAATTTTCTGATCATTGTATTTTACAATGTGATATTCAATTTTCACATGTACCTCCCTCTTTCCCTGGGATGCCTAGGCGGTGGAAGCTTAATTCTGTTGTGTTAGGTGATCCTGAAGTTAAAACCAAGGTAGAATTGTTGTTGAGTTTCGGGGTTCTGTGGCGGTCCTTTATGACTCCCGGTACTCCTGGTGGCGGGATACAAAAATGGAAGTTAAAAATTTGTTTCTTGATTTTGGGAAAACTAAAGGAAATAAGGACTATTTGGGGTACCTAGTATTAAGAGATCAATTTTATCACCTCATATCCCTCCCTACTATAGCAGATTGTAGGATTAAAGCACAGCTGGATATTGTGAAGCAGAAAATGAGGGATCATCACTATCTGCGTGCTGCTTTTGTATATGCTACTTTCAAATTTGGTACTACTAAATCTCTTTTTTCCGATCCATTTGAGGCATGTAAAACAAAATTGGCAAATGAAAAAATGACTGGTCTCTGTGATAGCTCTGGTCATTTGCGTACGTCCCATGCTGAGATGCTGAATGTTATAGCGGAATATATTCAGAATTCCCTGGGACAGGAGTTTGTCCTTCATATGGCCTGGGATTCATTGATAAATTGCTCATTTCCTGTATTATCTCCCGAAATTGCGGCTGATATTGCTGGTCCAGTTACTTTGTCTGAGGTATTAGAGGTTATTTCTCAGTTACGCTCAGGGCTGTCCCCAGGAGAAGATGGGCTGACAAATGAGTTCTTTAAAACCTTTAAGGAATTAGTGGCTCCGCTTTTAGTGGAACTTTTTAATGAATTTTTGACGGCCGTGGATGTTCCACATTGTTTTTCCTCAGCTATGGTGGTTTTATATTTATAAAAATGGTGATAGACTGGATTTGGGGAACTGGAGGCCGATTAGCCTTTTGAGCTCTGATTATAAAATCTTTTCACAGATTCTGTGCCATAGGTTGCAGAAGGCTGCATCCATTTTGATTCACCCTGTTCAAACATGTTCCATTCCTGGAAGAAATATTTAACAGAACCTCAAATTATTGAGGGATGTTTGTGAGTTTGGGAGGCAAAGGAGGTTGCTGGGGTTTCTGATTACTTTAGACCAGAAAAAAGCCTTTTATAATGTGTCTCATTCCTTTTTATTTAAAGTTTTACAGGTCTATGGTATTCCTTCATCCACGATTACGTGGATTCACATTTTATATCAAAAGGCAGTGGCCATTCCTGTGGTGGGTGGTCTGTTGGGGTCTCCAGCTTCCATAAAGAGGGGGGTCAGGCAGGGTTGTCCCCTAAGTCCCCTTTTGTATACGTTTTGTTTGGACCCTATGATTAGAGTTATCCTGAATAATCCTTTTATTGTTGGATTATCCCGGTTTTCCTCAAAAAATTATGGCATATGCGGATGATATTTGTCTGTTGACTGCTTCTGTTCAGGCTGGAGTGTATGCCTTAAGGGTATTAGATTCCTTTTCAGGGATTACTGGGGCAGGCTTTAACCAACAAAAGAGCAAGGCCCTGCAGCTTGGGGATGGGGACCCAGTACGCTCAGTAAGTACTGTTCAGGTCTCTCCACATTTTATTAAGATTCTGGGTCTAAAGTTTGGAGAACAGGATATGGCACGGGTAAATTGGGAAGATAGGCTGCAAGTTGGAGAGGCGAAGGTTTCACACTGGAAGTCCTGGGGGATGGGGAAGAAGAAACGTGTTTGTATTATTAAGCAATTTCTCATCCCATTTTTTTTGTATACTGCTCACATTTTTCCTTTACCTACTGACCTCGAGACTAGACTGTTTAGTTGTTTTTTCCAGATGGTATGGGGTAGTAGGTTGAACCCAGTAAAAAGGGATTTTACTTATCTTAAAGTTTCGATGGATGGATTGGGTATGTTAAATCCTGTGGTGTTTTTTCAATCCTTTTGTATTTTTTCTTCCTTTCATAGGACAGCAAGACTTCCTACATATTGGGCAGAGTGGACTTTGTGTTTGTTTCAAATTTTTTTTCCAAAATAGGAGGTAACTTTTCCACGGTTTAGTAAGTCTCTACGGGTTCCTGATTTTGCTCTTCCTATGTTAAAGAGAGTGAAAGGGTGGAACCTTAGTAAACTTGAGATTACTTCCATGCAGAGAAAATCTATTTATGGTCTTGTGATGGATAGACATCATGCTCTGCGGGTTGATTTTCCTCGCTGCCTCCCTACTAAACTTCAGTTGGCATTGAACATTCTTAAAGATGGTAGGATCCCTGATTATATCTGGGATGTTCAGTGGCTGTGCTGTCATGGGAAATTGGGGTTAAGGTAATTGGAAGCATAAGCCCGTAACTGACAGGTTGTGCTTGAGATTTTCCTGTATTGGCATGGAAGAATCACAGGAACATTTTTATTCTATGTCCATATATTAAACAGTTTGGATTGATTTAGCCTTTAGCTGGCATTTGTCTCCCCTACAGCATATTCAGTATGAATGCTTAATACTAGGGATTATTCAGGTATTTATTCTAGGTATCATCCTAGTACATTAAATGTTATTTTGCATATATTAAATATTATCTTTGGCAGGCACGTTGTCAATTCTATTTACAGCATGTGAATACTCCTAATGCAGTTTTGATTAATCAAATTACGGAAGCATTGAAACAACTTAAAATGAAGGAGTCAAGGATATTTGACGGAGGGAAGTTTCAGTCTTTCTGGAAACATGTTTTTTGGTTGTAGTGATTCTTTGATTTTTTTTGTATTTTTCCTTTTTATGTGACTCTACAGATTCTGCATTTGATTTCCTTTTGTATTTCATCTGTTCTCCTTTTGTTTTGAATCTGATGTTATGTATTTTGCAATAAAAAATTCCCCTACTCTGATGGTAGAAGGCTTCGCCGTTTCACTGAGATGGCCACTCAGAGTTCGGTGTCGGAGGGAGCAGACGTGCAGGAGGTGAGGGAGTCTGTCTCCTTCTCTACCTTCTTTCTACAAGGGGCTGTTATGAAGGAAAGTGTACCTGTTAATGTTGCTGCAAATGTTTATGTGAGTGTTTCTACAAATGTTCTGTTTTCAGCCACCCTTGCTTCAGGACAAAGCATAGCTTCGATAACTGCTACTAATATTGCTTTAGTGACTCCTACTGTGCACCCTCCAGCTCATGGTTCTGTGGTTCAGTTTACGACGACCGATTCTTCAGCTCGGCCCAAGGAGTGTTTTTCTGCAGCTTCAGCTTCTCCTGTCAGTGGAGCGCTGCTGACTACTGACATCCAACAGCTATGAGATTACGCAGCCTCATCAAAGGATTCTGCTGAGTGCATGCCGCCTGCGGCGTCTCTATGGAGACTGGCAGTTTTGGAGCACCAAGCGGTGCATGCCTAGAGTCTTGAGACAGAGTTTTTGTTCTACCTGTCGGTTCCTCGGGTATTCTGCTTGGGCCTGTGGTCTGGCACCAGGGAGTTGAACCAGATTTAGGAGTTCCTTCACAACCACCAGAGGAGGTAGTTCACCTGACTCAGTCGAAAGACGGGGCGTCTACAAGTTCGTATCCCCTTCCAGCTGCTGGTTTACTGCAGGTGCTCCTCTTATTTTGACTTCTAAATCACCTTGTTTATCATGGGCTACTGTGGTTAATTCTTCTGTGGGCAATTCTACTGTTTCCGAAGTTTTCCATGACTTTACTACATCAGTCTCGGCCCCATCCCGGTCTGATATTTCCATCCCTGGGGCTCCCATGACCGGTGTAGCTTCTGGGCCTCATGGTGGCTACCGAGACTTTGATAATCATGTTTCGGTCACCGGTATTACTATAGCTGAGGCCCTAAAGAGTGCTGGATGGGAGAAATCTACTTTTACAAACGCTTGGTCTTCTCCAACCCACACTAGTGATTCCTGAGGTACTGTATCTGATATTTTGGATTCTCTTGAACTTCCTCCTGAACTTTGCCTCACTCAGAATCCTGTATGGCGCCCTGTTGGTATTAAAAACTCGGACAGTGACTTACAGACTGTGGGGGATGCCATATTTTCATCTATACAGCCTGATGTACCCACGAAGTCTATATCTTCTGCCCTGCAGAACACCGAACCCCTGTTGTAAACTCTGCATCCTCGCTTCCTAGCCCTGACAATACCTCCCGGGATCGACTGCAGGAGACTATACGACTTCCAGATGAGGATTTTCTTCCTAATGGGGCCCAGCTCTGGGTAATGCACATGCACAGGATGATGCAACCCCCAAGCAACAGGGTGGACGCCAGGGTGGTCAGACTTATGCGGACTTATTCCACCCCCCCCCGGAACAGGCCAAATGAAGGAATGCTGTTCGTTTAAGATAGGGTGGTCTTGATATTTTTCCTGACCAGCTCTATGTTGGGAAAACATTGATTAAAGCTAGTTTACAGTTTATGCCATCTGAAATTTATACCCTTATCCATACTTCTGGGGATAATAATTTTGACTTAAGTTTTAAAACATCTGCTGGTTTGGAAACTTTGTGGCACAGGTATCAACAGGTTAAGCATACCCCATTGTGGTCCCCCTTTCTTGCTATCCCCCTCACGATACCTGCAATTAAAACCTATTACTGTCCTGTTTAAAAATGAAGGGGTTGCAGTCACAGATATTACTAGATGGTTATCCTCTAAATGTACTGTTCTAGGTTTGTCTGAGCCTATTATTGGCTCTGAGCAGCTCTGGACGGGAGGCTGGAAAATGCAGGTGAAGCTCCCACTAATTAATGGGCCCATTCTGCATCTACCTAGCTGCTTTCATTTAGGCAGGGATAGAGGGTTTTTTTTTTTTTTTATCCTGGCCAACCTAAGTCCTGTTTTCGTTGTGGAGCACAGACACATCTAAGTAATGTTTGTGACAAGATGAAATGTTCACCGTGTATGGGTTCTGGGCATGTTAGTATTAATTGCCCTCGGCCTATTTATTGTAATTTATGCGAGGATGCATCTCATTCCTACCGTGACTGCCCCGGGCCTCCCATAATGCCCCTGGGACACCTCAGGAGGATCAGGACAACACAGTTTCTAAGGCACAACAGAATGCATAGGCTAAGCCTCAGTTCAGACCTCGTTCTGAACAACAGCCTGTTCAGTCTCCTGGGTTACTTTCCTCGGAATCCCCTGTCCTTGCTTCTGCTGTCTCCCATTAGAACCCCTTGAGTCCCAGCCCACTGTACCTACCTCTCATACAGAGATAGCTTCATCTCTATGTGCTGATTTGGTGACCCCTATGGTACCTGAAGTTTCGGCTCCGATACTTAGTACTTCTTTCCTGATCGCCAAGTCTGCCCACAGGGTTGTAATGCCCCCACCTGAAGACTCAGATTGGGTACAAATTGGTACTTGGAGACAAACCCAAAGTAAAGCTTCTAAAGAAGCTGCTAAGAGGGCTAAGACCACCCAAGTTCCAGGAGAATCTGATTTTTGCTCTAGGAACAAATTTACACCCTTGTATAAGTGAAAACAGGTCACTGAGATGGAGGAGGATTCTGATGCTTCCTCTGTGGCCTCCTCTCAGCTTGACCTGTTTACTGATACTGACCAATGTCTAGTGACTCTAGAACCTCCAGAAAAAAGCGGTGTAAAATGAAGTCTCCTGGAAAACGGAAAAAGAAGTCTTGATTTTTTTCTAATCACTGTTTACTAAATGGCTGATAGGTTGTCTTTTGGCACTTTAAATGCGAATAGTTTAAAGAACCCCAAGAGACGATGCACCATCTTTTCTATATTAGCCTCTTCTCCTGCTCATATTATTGTTTTACAAGATACTAGACTTCACTCTCTTAGAGAGACTAATCAAGCTGCATCTGATTGAAGGGGTGGTTTATCCTATTGGTCCCTTTCTGAGGAGGTGTGTGCTAGAGTGGCTATTCTTTTTCACAATTTGGAGGTTCGGATTCTTCGACTTGTAGATTTGATTCAGGTCCGGGTTCTTATATTAGATGTTATTATACAGGCCCAGGAATGCAGATTAATTAATGTTTATAATCCTCAAGTTAAAACCCAGCGGATAGCTACGCTGAAGGCTATTCAACCATTTCTGCATTCCTCCAAATCTGTAGTTTTTGAGGGGGATTTTAATTATATCCTTACCATCTCAGACAAAACTGGATCAACTCAAAAAGGAGGAGGAGGAGGTCGTGGAGTCAAAAACAGTGGTGGAATTCAAGCATGCATGGGACAGTCATAAGGCAATTCTAGGGGGTTGGGGTAGGAAGAAGTAGGCTGCTGGTTAACTAGGATCTGCAGCTTATCCAGTAGGCAGGGAAATGGGCAGACTGGGTGGGCCAAGAGGTCCTTATCTGCCGTCAAATTCTATGTTTCTATGTTTCTATACAGACGCTAATTTTCTAAATTCCCTCTATACAACAGCTAATTTGATAGATGGAGCTTCATTTGTGCCTACTCCTCCCAAGCACACATTTCACTGTGGAAAGCTTTCCACTAGGATCGATTATTTTTTTTATTTCCAAATGGTTACCGGGTTTGGAATACGCAGTAATTCCCTGTGAAGCCTCAGATCATAGCCTGGTTGTTCTATCTATAGGGCGTCCCCTTAACAAACCAGGATCTTATAATTCCTGGAAAATGAATGTTATAGTTCTGGGTGATGAGTCTGGTTGGCAGGAATTGTACACAGTTTTACTAGATAAGGTATCTGTGTTTGACCTTTTTGGCAATCCCACCTTTTGGTGGCAAGAGACAAAGGTGGAAATCCAACGTTTTTGTCAGAAGAGGGCGAAATCTCACTCTAAAACACAATATTTAACTTATTTAGGTAAAAGGAGTCATTTACAAAAGTTACTTTCCTGGCAAACGGAATTTCATTTGGATTATTCCTCACAGATCCGTTGTTTAAAACAAGAAATGTATGCTTATCAGTGTGACAGGTCTACTTCATTATTCCTAGAACAAAAATATGGCCGCAAAGGGTCGGTTAAGGTTATTAACCCTTATGATAGTTGTCACCAACAAGTACAAACAAAATATATGCCTTCCCTGGTTACGCCTGATGGTGTCAGAATTTCTGATAATCATGGTATTTTGCAATGAGTTTCTGCTCACACTAAACACCTCTTTGGTCAAGATTTTCCACCTTGTGACTGGGAGAAATTCTTTGCACTTATAGATTTCCCACAGTTATCGGAAGATCACTGTCAGGATTTGGTACATCCTGTTACAGTGGATGAAGTTAGTGTTGTCATAGGTCAAGTACGTAGTAATGTTACTCCAGGACCGGACGGCATTCCAAATGAATTTTATAAAAAGGTTCAACTATTGCTGTTGCCTTATTTAACTTCAGTCTTTAACGTCATTATTCAAGGTCTGTTACCAATACCTGTTTCCTTTGCCAATAGTAATTTAATTTATTCGTATAAAACAGATGATAAAGAAAATCTGAACAACTGGCGGCCTATTAGTGTCCTAAATTCTGATTGGAAAATCTTATGTAAGGTTATAAATAATAGACTGTCTAAAGTTGCCCAATCTCCAATTTTCTATATGCAATCATGTGCAATCCCTCATAGATCTATGTTGACTAATCTCAAACTGATGCGGCAAGTCTTTGATGGACATAGTACGGGTGGATATGTTATTACCCTGGATCAGTCTAAGGCCTTTGACTGGGTGCCTCGTGCTTATCTTTTTGTAGTCCTACAGCAGTATGGAATTCCACAGGAATTCATCTCCTGGATTAAAATTCTTTACAAGTATGTTTCAATGACCCCTATTGTTAATGGAATTAAAGGCTCTCACATTCACATAAAGAGAGGGGTCCGACAAGGCTGCCCCTGAGCCCCCTCTTATATGTTTTTTCTATTGATTCTCTTCTTCGACGATTGAATTGTGATGCTTCCATTAGACATATTAAAGACACTACGGCAAAGGAGTTCCCTAATGCAATGGCTTATGCAGATGATCTCTGTTTATTGATTGCGGATCATGAGTCTGGGGTACAAGCCCTCTCTATTGTTCAATCCTTTTCTTTAATTTTGGGGTCTGTTTTGAACACACATAAAAGTGTTGGTACTTTTGTGCATGACACTCTACACCCTGAACAGGACAATATTGCTGGTATTTGTATTCAACCTCATAATTTTCGTGTCCTTGGACTTTATTTTGTTAGTTTACAGGCAGCTAAAAAAAATTGGTTAGAATGCCTTTCCATTGCTGAGGAAAAGGTGCAGAAATGGAAATCTTATCCCATGTCACGACAGAAGAGGGTTCACATGTTTAAAACCTTTATTATCCCTGTTTTTTTACTGGTATGTTATATCTTCCCTCTCCCCCTTAGACTTGAAGCACGTATGTGCAATCTAGGTTTCAGCTTTTGTGGGGCAGTCACCTGAACCCAGTCAAAAGATGTGTTACCTATTGGCCACTAAAAAAAGGAGGATTAAACAAGTTAAATCCTGTTTTATTTTTCCTTTCTTTGTTTCTCCATGCCAACATTTATCCTAGTTTAGCTGGTCATACAGAAGCCTGGATTCAGAGTTTTTCCTCTAGAACCAAGTATTTTACAAATAAATGGAGAGCACCAAATTGGAAACCCTTTTTTAACATCGCTCCAGGGACTCCTGGATATCTTGCTGAGTGTTTCAAAAAGATAAAACAATGGAATGTGTCTTCTCATTTAACCCTTTTTGCAAAACAGAAAACGTCTTTATTCTTCAGTATTAAATCAGAACTTTTTGACAGAACCCTGTTTTAAGTGTCCATTAGGTATTGAAGAACAACATTTCACAAAACAATTACTGGATAGGATAAAGAGCTGTATGCTAGAGATAGGCTCCATCTCAATTTGGAGGGGAGGGGAATCTGTAGGTTGAAAATAGAGGGGCCTATTGGTGAAAAGTGGGGTTTAAACTTGTGAAGGGGAGGATGGGAGAAAAGGCTGTCGAGGGGTCCGATAAAGGAGGACTCTGTCTCCACCCCGGGAGCTGGAGGAATACGGGAAAAGGCCAACTGGTAAAGTGCAGACCAGGGGAAAACAGAATCCCCATGGGAACATGAGCAGGGGAAATGGAAGTATAGGGAAAGGGTGGAAGGTAGTCCTGCTAAATGCCAGGAGCTTAGGCAATAAAATGCCTGAGCTCCAGGCGATGCTAACTGAGGGAGCGGTGGATGTGGCAGCGGTCACTGAGACCTGGGCCACCGCTGGACACGACTGGGACCTGAACCTGGAGGGTTACACTATGTTCAGGAAGGACAGGGGAGGAAGGAGGAGGGTAGCAATGATAGTCAAAAACTGCATTGGCGTGGGGGTGAGGAGGTGGAGGGAACCGTGGAGGTGATTGGGTCACTTTGATAACAAGGGGCAAGAGGTAAAAATAGGGTGTGTAGCCCCACACTGGCGGAGGAGCTGGAGGAGTCTAGTGGCAGATGTTGGGAGACACTGCAGATATGGCAGGGGAAGGGTGGTGGTGTTGGGGGACTTAAACATGCCAGGAACAGACTGGGAGACTACGACATCCTCGGTGGCCAGGGAACAGAGGTTGTTGGATGTCTTTCAAGACGCATTCCTAACTCAGCAGATGGGGGAACCAACCAGGGAGGCGCGGGTACTGGATGTGGCCCTGGCAGACAGTGACCGGATTGGGGGCCTGGAGGTAAGGGACCCGTTGGCGGGGAGTGACCATGCCACGGTCTGGTTCTGCTTGGACCTAGGAGGGGTAGAAGGCTGCACAAAGATGGAGGTAACTGACTTCAGGGGGGAGGATTTTAAGGAAATGGGAAGGATCCTTAAGGAGCATTTGGATGTGATTGGGTCAGACATGGACGCCAATAGTAGGTGGGAAATTATCAGGAAAGGGGTGCAGGATGCTACCAGCACCTGTGCAAGAGTAAGACAAAAATGCGGTAGGGCCCGAAAACCCTGCTGGTGGACCAGGGAGGTCCAGGAGGTGGTGCGGGAAAAGAAGGCAGCCTATAGGCAATTCAAGTGCTCAAGGAGTGAAAGGGATTGAGGGGAATACGAGCCGATGGCTAGAAGGGCCACTAGGGTGGTGAGGGTGGCTAAGGCAATGAAGGAGCAGAACCTGGCCAGGGAAATTAGGATAGGAAACAAGGGGTTCTTTAGATACATTGGGGAAAAACGAAGGGTGAAGGGGCAGATTAGCAGGATTAAAACAGGGGAGAGATGGACACAAGACCCCGGGGGAGCAGGCTGAGGTACTAAATGAGTACTTCACCTCAGTTTTCACCAAGAAAAATGGGAGTGCTGCATCATACATGGGAGGAGACAATGATACTGAGGAGGGGGGGACCCTTACCGATTGGCGGGTCTGGGGAGAGGGAGGCATCACTGGCAGGAGGGAAGGCTAAGCAGGGAGAAGAGGTAGCGGAAGTGGAGATCCAGCAGAGAGAATGAGGGAAGCCCTCATGTCCCTTAAGACAGAGAAAGCACCGGGCGGATAGATTACATCCCAGAGTGCTGAAGGAACTTGCAGATGTCCTGGCGAAACCCCTGGCGGAGCTTTTCACCATCTCTCTGAGGACAGGGTGGGTGCCCCAGGACTGGAAGGTGGCGCATATAGTGCCTATCCACAAGGGGGGGTCAAGGGAGGTGGCTGGGAACTACAGGCCTGTCAGCCTGACATCGGCGGTGGGCAAGGTGATGGAGGGCATTGTCAAGGAGAGGCTGGGGGGGCCTGGAAAAGTCAGGATGCCTGGATGATAGACAGCATGGATTCATCCCGGGGAAATCATGTCAGACAAACCTTGTAGAGTTCTATGACTGGGTGACGAGTGCCTTGGACATGGGTAGACCAGTGGACGTCCTCTTTCTAGACTTCAGCAAGGCATTTGACTTGGTTCCTCATGAGGGCCTGTTGGATAAGCTGGGAGTAATGGGGGTGGGGAACCAGATGATCAGATGGATAGGCAATTGGCTCCAGGACCGGACCCAGAGGGTCGTAGTTGGTGGGATAGTCTCATCCCCAAGGAGGGTCATTAGTGGGGTCCCACAGGGATCAGTCCTTGGGCCCCTCCTGTTCAACACCTACATCTCTGACATAAGGACAGGTATCAGGAGTGAGATGAGTCTCTTTAGGATCACTTAAAACTGGGGGCGTGGTGGATGGGGAGGAGGGAGGGAGGGTGGCCTACAGGGGACCTGGAGGCTCTGGAAAGATGGTCTAGAAAGTGGAAGCTGAGGTTCAATGCAGGGAAATGCAGGTACTGCACCTGGGGCCAGAAACCCAGGCCAAGTGTACACCCTGGGGAGATGCTACAGGTCTCGATGGCTGAGAGGGACCTGGGGTGGTGGTGGATGTCAGATGAACAACTCAGAGACTTGTGGAGGGCAGCAGCCAAGGCCAACATGATGTTGGGATGCATCGCTAGGGGATCACCTCCAGAAGAGGGAAAGTGATACTCCTCTGTATAACTGATTGGTGAGGCCGCACCTCGAGTACTGCATGCAGTTTGGAGGCCACACTTAAAGAGGGACATTGAACTCCTGGACAGGGTCCAGAGGAGGCAACCAAAATGATTTGGGGCTTGGGGGACAGGACCTATGAGGAGAAGCTCAAGAGCTAAATATGTACACATTGGAAGAGAGAAGGGACCGGGGGACATGATAGAGGTCTTCAGGTACATGAAGGGGTGAATAGGGAGGAGCAGTCATGGTGCTTTGAAGGAAGGAGGAGGGGCCACTAGAGGCATGGGTGGAAGCTGGAGGGGAAGATTCAGAGGAGAAAGGAGGAGGTGCTACTTCACTGAGAGGGTGGTGGAGCCATGGAATGCGCTGATTAGGGGGCTGGTGGAGGCAGAGACGGTGGAGGGGTTCAAGAGGGGGTGGGACAGGTACAGGGGAAGGGTTCTGGAAGCAAAATCCAATGCAGCGAGCATATCCGGAACTGGGAAGGGAGAAGCCAGAGAAGGCGAGGGGGGCAGCAAGATCAGCTTCCAGGGTGGGGGCTGAATAAACGAGCAGACTCGAAAGACCGTTAGGCCTATTCTGCTGGCATTTTAGTATGTTAGTATAGTAGAATCCCGCAGAGAATGTGGGATACTTTGAGGTTGTGCTGTCATAGTAGACTGAATGTCAGAGGGAATCATGCTCACAAAATATTAGAAGAGAGATTTTGCATTAGGGACTCCTGCATTTGCCTGGTAGAAACTATGCACCATTTATTTTTTGATTGTCCTTATATTGCCCTTTTATGAACTCAGTTGGCTAAACAGTGGTCCTTACCTGTGCTAGCTAACATGTCCTGCACTGAATTGATCTGTGGGAAGTATGGTACTGACTGGGGGATGTTTTATCCTAGCACCCTTAGGGTTCTTTGTGCCGTTTTTAAGTGGTGCATCTGGCAAAACAGATGCATGTTTGTTCTCCAGCAAAAACGGACAAATTTGGTGGGTTTAATGGATCAAATCACTAAAGAAATCTCTACATTGTATGTGTCTAAAAAAAGAACATTACCGCCATCCTTAGTTCCATTTTGGTGGAGAGCCCTCCCCTTGATTCTTTTTGAGAGGGTTACTTGAGTGCAGTCACAGAGTCTGTTTTGTGTATAGCCCATTGTATGTAGCTCATTGTATCTTCTCTGACTTGTCCTGTTTTCTCTTTTGTTATTTGCTTTTTCATCCTTTAGGTATTTCTGTGCAGAATTTATTGCATTTTTTTATTTAATTGTTTATCTCAGGTAATTTTCCTGTTGTTTATTCCAATATGTACTTGTTATTTTATTTTGGGCAGGAGAGGGATTGATTTCTTTTCAACATGATTGTTCGATAGGTTGCTTGTTTTCTTTTTGTTTTGTTTTCTTATCAGTTGTATGATGTAATACTGTTTTTTTCTTATTATTTGTTTCAATAAAAAATTCCTCTACTGCATTGCTGGTGGTAGCGGGAGCTGCTGGTGCTAGTCTGTAGAATGGCAGACTGTGTTCAACTTTCCACGGAGATGAACGTTATGCCTGAAGTCGGTATGGAGATCGCTAGTGCTCAGCCTGAATCGGCTTTGCCTCGGCATGCAGTTATTGCTAGGACTGTACCTTTGGAGCCTCTTGGTGATGTGCGCAGTTTAAACCATGCAGAGGGAGCCATTGATGTCACTTTATATCCAGAGTTGCCCTCTGGAGAGAATAATTTGTCTGTTACTTCATCACAGGCTTTTCCTCCTGCTGCAACACATGGAGAAGATGGCATTTCTACAATGGACCCTTTAAACTTGACAGCAGCTTACCAGCCTCGACGTTCTGCTGCTGCCTCTGAGATGACTCACCCATCTGACACCTCCTGTGCTGGAATGCGGAAGTTGAGAGCCGCTGGCGGCTCCTTTCCCTCGGTTGACTGGAGCAAGGATTCAGCCCTGATGGATGCAGGTTGGATTTTCCAGGATGGTCACTGGATACAGATTCTGAATGGATGTCCTTCACGCCCGACACACCTCTAGCCTCTGGAGATTCTGCTCTTTCACATGATGCGGCGGCTCCAGATCCACAGCCTTCAGGTGGCTGTTCTGAACCCTTTTCTTCTTCTAATCAGGCTGCTGATGAAGGGGCAGGGACTGAGTTGCCTCACAATTCCCCCCCTCCTTCCCCTCGATGTGAACAGTTTCATTCTGACTTGAACAGGCCCCCAGGTGAAACGCCATTCGCTTATAGTATGGGGGGTCTCCAGGAACACCCTGACCGTTTTTATGTTGCTCGAAGGTTGCTTAAGAATTCAATGAACTTTCAGGCCTCCGATATATATGCCCTCATCAACATCAGAGGGGAGGACGCATTTGATGTCAGTTTTCGGTCATTTGCAGGCCTTGATAGGTTTTGGCAAAAGTATGAAGCTCCGAAAACCACTCCGCTTTGGACTCCATTTTGGGCTATTCCCATTACCAAGCCTTTGTTTAAAATGATTAATGTTATGTTCCAGAATGAAGGCGTTAATGTGGGGGATATACTTTATTGGTTAGAGAGTAAATGTACTGTGCTTGTCCCCCCTGAACCTGTCATTGATAGGGAGGGAATTTTGACCTGGAGTTCGAAATTTAAGATTAAATTACACATTGTGGGGAATAATGTACAGCATATTCTGAACAGTTTTTGTTTGAGAAAAGACAGGGGTGTGTGTTTTTAACCTGGCCAGCCCAAGGCCTGCTACAAATGTGGTAGCACCTGCCATTTGAGTAGCGCATGTGATAAGATTAAATGTGCACTCTGCGGGGAGTTGGACCATGACAGTGGAACCTGCCACAGTGTTTTCTATTGCATCCTATGTGATGCACAAGGCCATGCCTATCATCAGTGTCCATATGCAGGGCTAAACAATCAAGGGGGGCTAGATAAGGAAACCCTGATCTCTGAAGCCCAAGACAGGTTCAGGCCTAGCACTGAGGGTGCCAAGACCTTTGAAATAGACCCTTCCACCGCGGCCCCTTCAGGTGCTCCTGAACCCCAGCCCTCTGATTCAAATCCCAGCTCTGATATCCATAGTGCTCAACAGCCTTCTGTGGCTCCAAGCCATTCCCAGTCCAATGCATTTGTTTCGCCCCCCCCCCCCCGGACTCCGAGTTTCAGAAACCTCACCTAAGCAGGTTCGAGGTCCCATGCTAAGAAACTTGCTCAGACAGCTACTCCTTTAACACACAACACCTTTCAGGTTTTGCAGGACCAGGAGGGGAACTCAGAGTCCGATGTATCAGTTAAATCTGGGGCTACGTCTGGTATGGAATGTGATGATGAAGGAGGTCCTGATTTATTGGAGTCTAAGAAAAAATCAGGGCGTAAATGTAAAAAGGACAAAATCTAATTATTTCTCTGGCTTCCTTGACTGTAATTTCACTCAACACCTGCAGCATAAATAATTCTAGGAAGCGTTTAGGGCTTTTGCATTTTTGTAAATCACAAACTGCAGATGTTCTGTTTTTGCAAGAGACCCGATTTGCTTCCTTATTTGATGTTACTTACACCAAAAAATTATGGGTTCAGGGGCCTTCATTTTGGTCCTTTGGTCCTGATGCTGCAGACGGAGTCGGGATACTGTTTTACCACCCCCAAGTTCAGGTCCTTCAGATGGTGGATATTGTCCCAGGTAGGGCACTGCTCCTGGACTGTTTTTGTAAAGGTTATCCCCTTCGCCTTATCAACATCTATGCTCTTCAAGTTAAATCAGCCAGGATTGATCTGTTCCATGATATTGAGCAGTATCCTTTTTTCCCCTAGACACATCATATGGGGGGGGGGGGGAGCGATTTTAACTGTGGTTTGGATTTGAAATTTAAGAATCAGGTACAACTGAAGGTGTACTGTGACTCCCATGCTCTTCACAAACTCATTTTGAAAGCCTCTTTATTAGATACGTATAGGGCTCTTCATTCTGACCCTGGGCCTACTTATAGATGTAGCAGTTTCGCTACCAGAATTGATTTTGTTTTTTCTTCCCGTCATTTACTACCTGTTAAATTTTGTCTGATCCCATGTGAGTTTTCTGATCATATGTTATTGAAGGTTTGTTTTAATCTTTCCCAAATTCCTCCTCACTTCCCTGCCATACCTACAAGATGGAACCTGAATCCTGCTTTGCTTACTCAGGTGTGGTTTCAGACTGCTCTCTTGCAAGTGCTTGAACGACAGCAGTCGGTAGCTGGGCTTTATGATTCCTGGAAGCTTGGTGGGTGGCCACTAAACTTGAATTTCAGTGTTTCTCCACTACTTTAGATAGAACAACCCCGACTGAGGATTATATTGCTTATTTAGGCCACAGGGCCCAGTTTTATAAATTGTTGTCCCTTCCCACTTCCTCAGATGTTCGCATCCAGGAGCAAATTTCTTTGCTTAAAGCTAAAATGAGACAATTCCACTATGGGAAAGCTTGTTATATACATAATGATTTGTCTTATGGTCTCAAGTCCTCTCCTGTCTCTGACCCTTTCTCAGCCTGTAAACAGGCATTGGAGAAAAAGCTTATGGATTGCCTTTTTAATTCTGAAGGCATCCTAAAGTCCACTGATGTAGACATGTTACACATAGTCCAAAGAGTTTTACAGGACCAACGTGGACAGGCCTTTCAACTGACAGGTACTTGGGATGAGCTTTTTTCTTTTTGCCCCCATAGCTAACTCCTCATCAGTCACAGGAATTAGATCTACCCATATCTCAGGCCGAGGTCAGGTTAGAAATTACCCGTTTGAAAACGGGTATTTCTCTCTGGCCCGGATGGCCTTATAAATGAATTCTGTGAATTTTGTGGGATGATTTTAGTCTAATCCTTTCTCAAGTTTATAATGAAATACTAGCCACTGACACTCTACCTTCTGGCTTCTCCAACGCTTTGACTATTTTTTTGTTTAAGAAAGGGGATAAACATGACATTGGTAATTGGAGGCCGATTAGTCTATTAAATACAGACTATAAAATTTTCTCTGCTATTCTGTGTCACAGACTTCAACGAGTCGCCATGGCTGTCATTCACCCTGTACAAACTTGATCGATCCCTGGTTGCAACATTCAGCAAAATTTAACATTACTAAGGAATGTCTGTGAATGCAGTCATTTGCAGAAACTTATGGGGTATTTATTATCACTAGATCAAGCCAAAGCTTTTGACAAGGTCTCCCACGATTTTTTTATTTCAGGTTCTTCATCACTATGGCTTTTCCCTGAAACTCAGAGAATTGGTTCATCTTTCATATGACAGAGGCAGAAATGTTCTTTTGGTTAATGACCTAATGGGGGCAGGTATCAAATTTTGTAGGGGAGTACATCAGGGGTGCCTCATTAGCCCTTTGTTGTATACCTTTGTATTGGACCCCTTAATTCAGGAACTCCTTCATCACCAACATATCTTGGGTCTTACTCCTGCTATAGAAGTTCCTCCTCAGGTTTTGGCAGTTTATGCTGATGATATGTGCCTCTTGTTACGTGATAAGGCTTCTGGCCTTCTTACTTTGGATATCTTGGCTCAGTTCAGCTCAATTTCTGGGACTACAGTAAACTATGAGAAGAGTGCAGGAATTTTCTTAGGGGAAGGGCCTTTTGATTCCTCCATTGGGCAGATACTTATCACTCTTGGCCCTGGTAAAATATTGGGGTGTTTTTTTGGTAATGGGGATCTGGTTGACCTTAACTGGAAACCATGTATTGAACTGGGTGAATGCAAGGTACAATTATGATAATCCTGGACTTTTTCTAAGCAAAAGCGAATAATGGTCATTAAGAAGTTTCTTCTTCCTACGTTTTTGTATTTTAGCTCTGTATTTCCACTGACTAAACAATATGACACTCGTTTATATAGCATTTTCTTCCAAATGCTATGGGGAAGTCGGCTGAACCCTGTTAAGCGTGGTTTTACTTATTTGCAGATTAAAGCAAGGGGCCTTAGCATGACTAATCTTTTTTTTTTTTTTTTCTTTTCATCAAATCTACTTTCAAGGAGCCTGTGACTAGGCATTTTTAGTTGTGGTTGATTTTCCAAAATGTTTCCCCTCTAAAGCTTATTTGGCCCTACGGGTTCTAAATGATAAGCGAATTCCTGCAAAAATGTGGGATGTCACTTAGCTTAGCTGCCATGGGAGATTGGGAGTCAAAGGAAATTTAAAACATAAAGCTGTGACTGAAAGACAATGTATTCACATTGAATGTATAGTGTTGGAGGAAACCATGGACCATTTCTTTCTTTCCTGTCATTATGCTGAGCTCTTTTGGTCAGTTTTGCTCACTAAGTGGGGATGGGGTGTTTCTTGCCATGCTTCTTATGAGTACAAAGTACTTGGGGACTATTCTGGTTTCTTTTCACTGTATTGTCCTAGCACACTGAATCTAATTTTTGCTTGCATTAAGTTCTATATGTGGCGGGCACGATGTCCGTTTTCCTTGCAGCATACTTACACCGTGCCTTCAGTTGTACTGCACCACATCGAATCTGCTTTGCTGACCCAGAAAAACTTTGAATTGGGCTTTTTGGCGGCTCATAAGTTCCACGAATATTGGAAACACGTTTACTGGATTTTAATCTTCCAGAGACATTAATAGAGGAAGCCAAGTTACTTTTGTATTTTTGATGTTTTATTCAGTTTGAAGAGTTTCTTTTTTTTTTTTTTTGGGGGGCATGCTTTTCTTTCTTTGGTTTACCTTTTGATTTGTTTTGTGATGAATGTAATGATGTTTTTGTTTCTTGAAATAAATCATTCCCCTACTTTGAAAGTAGGGGGACCTGCCGTCCGTCTGCAGGACGGCCACTGAGGCTGGAGAGCTGGAGAGTGCAGATGTGTTTGAGAAGGGACAGCAGGCCTCTTCTCCTTTCATGGATAAGCCAGAGGCTGAAAATCAGGATGTGGTACATTTAAGTCAAGATTCAGATGAGGACATCGCTGATGTCTACATTTCAACTGAGGACCTGAGCAAACCTTTTTTTGGTGGATAAGGACACTGCTTCGATTTGCAATCTGGAGGATAAACGTCAATAAATCACAGAGCTGGTATTTTCTGAGGAGATGAGCAATGGACAGGAGACCGAGCGCGTCACAGCACGAAAGTCAAGTACAGCTTTCCCTGTCATCTCTGAAACCCGGCCCGTCAAACGCTTGGCTGAAACACCAGAAGCCAATGTCCCGACGGGCCCAGGTGAGTCAGTTTTCCGTTGCTTAACAGTAAAGGCTTCACATTCTGGCAGTTCGGACACTGACAGAGGTGTGTGCCAACAGCCTGTAGTTTCCTCCATTCCCAGTGCAGTACAAGCTCCAGAGGTGATGGATTTAAAATACGAGCATAGCGCAGGATCTAGACCGGCCTGATACAGTGGCTTTGGATAAAGCAGCTCCTGTCTTTAAGCTCACTAGGTCTGCTGGCTTTGTGTTTAAGCAGCCACAGGCTATGGGTCCTTCTCAGACTGTGGTGTATCAAACGGAGAAAAATTGTCAAAACGGGCTTACTGACTTCTCCTTTACAGGGGCTGGCTCAAGCAAGAGAATAAAACTCACTTTAAAACCGAAATGGCTGTTTTCGCCGCTGCAAATAAACAACTTGCTGAACAACAGGACCTGTCTTCGGCAACAGCGCCACCTACTATACAAACAGCCAATGCATCTCCCTGTGACCCATGGACCCCTCAGGAGGCTTTGAGGGAAGCAGGTTGGCAACAATCTTAGAAACATAGAAACATAGACTTTGACAGCAGATAAGGATCACTAGGCCCATCTAGTCTGCCCATTTCCCTACCTACAAGAGAGGCCGCAGATCCTAGTTAACCAACAGCCTATTTCTTCCTACCCCCCACAAGAATTGTCTTATGTCTGTCCCATGCATTCTTGAATTCTCCCACTTTTTAGACCCCACAACCTCCTCAGGAAGACTGTTCCATGCATCCACTACCCTCTCTGTGAAATAATACTTCCTCACATTGCCCTACACGCCCCTTCTATCTTTAAATTGTGTCCCCTGTTCTTGCATCTCTTTTCTGAAAGATGCTACCCTCTTGGACTTTGTTGATTCCACTGAAGTACTTAAAAGTTTCCTATGTCCCCCTCTCCCTTCTTTCCTCAAGGGTATACATATTAAGCTCCTTTAGTCTCTCCTCATCGGCTTCTCTTGCATACCCTGCACCATTTTAGTTGTCCTCCTCTGGACTGCCTCTATCCTGTCTATGTCCTTAGGAGATGGGGTCTCCAGAACTGGACCTAGTACTCAGATGTGGTCTTACCAACTGTCTGTACAGAGGATAACAACTTCCTGTTTTCTGCTGCTGATGCCTCTCCCTATGCATCCCAGTATACCCCCAGCCCTCCCTTCTGCCTTCTCACATTGCTTGCTAACCTTAAGGTCATCTGATATGATTACCCCCAGGTCCCTTTCCTTTTTTGTTGTTGTTACTACCTCCCCCCTATTGTGTATTCTTCCCCTAGGTTCTTGTTTCCCAGGTGCATTATTTTGCACTTCTTTGCATTGAATCCTAGCTGCCATACTTCTGACCATTCCTCCAGCCTTGCCAAGTCCCTTCTCATCCTTTCCATCCCTCCTTGTGTATCAACCCTGTTGCAGATCTTTGTGTCATCTGCAAAAATGCATACTTTTCCTTCCTGTCCCTCTGCAATGTCACTGATGAAGACATTAAAAAGGACTGGACCCAATACTGAACCCTGCAGTACCCCACTAGTAACCCTCTTTCTTCAAGTGGACTCCATTTACAATTACCTTCTGTGTCCTGTTGTGCAGCCAATGTTTTACCAGGCTACCACCCTGGGACCCTCCCAGGCTGGCTAACTTGTATATTAATCCTTTGTGTGGGACTGAGTCAAATGCCTTGCTAAAGTCTAGGTAGACCATGTCCACAGCCCCTCCCTGGTCTACTACTTTGGTCACCCAGTCAAAGAAATCTATTAGATTCGTCTGACATGACCTTCCCGCTGTGAACCCATGCTGCCTTGGGTCCTGTTCCCCACTGGCCTCTAGGTACTCAACTATTCTTTCCTTCAGAAGTGACTCCATCACTTTCCCTACCACAGAGGTCAGACTGACAGGTCTTTAGTGTCCTGCCTCTGTCTTGCTCCCACTTTTGTGAAGGGAATCACATCTGCCTTCCTCCAGACCTCGGGTACCACACCATGCTCTCATGATTTATTAAAAATAGTAGCCAGTGGTTTCACTAGTTCCTCCCTTAATTCTTTTAGAATTTTGGGGTGAATTCCATCAGGCCCCATTGCTTTTTCCACCTTCAGTTTTAGGAGTTCTTGCAGAACCCTTTCTTCTGTGAAAGGACTGGGATCGACCCCCTATCAAGAGTGCTTCTGTTAATTGGATTAGGCACTTCCCCTCCTCTTTTGTGAATACTGAGCAGAAATATGCGTTCAGTATCCCTGCTTTTTCACTGTTCCCCTCTGCCCACCCAACGTTCATTCTATTCAGCCTCACTATCCCTCCCTTTGTCTTTCTATGCTCGCTGATGTAGCTATAAAAGGTTTTATCCCCCTTCTTAACTGAGTTGGCTATCTTTTCCTCAGTTTGGGCCTTTGCTCTTCTGACCTCTCTCCCTGCTTCCTTCTGCCTTAACTGGTACAGCTGTCTGTCCTGCTTATTCTGTGTTTCCTTATACTTCCGGAATGCTATCTTTTTCTTCTCGACTTTCACAGCCACCTCTTTTGAGAACCATAGTGGCTTTTTCTTTCATTTTGATTTGTTTATTTGCTTCACACAAAGGCCTGTTGCCTTTGTGATGGCAGTTTTGATGATTCCCCATTGTTGCTCCACACCTCCTTTTAGTCTGTTTGCTAGTGCTTTTCTGAGGCACTCTCCCATCTTGCCAAAGTCAGCCCTCCTAAAGTCCAGTACCCTCACCTTTGTATGGCTTGACTCTGTAGCTGAGTTTAAAGTGAACCACACTGTTTGATGGTCACTTGTTCCCAGATGGCAACCCACTTCTAGATCTGAGATCCTCTCACTGCCCCCATTTGAGAGTACGAGGTCTAAGATTGCTCCCTCATGAGTGGGTTCCGAAACTTGCTGTCTGAGGCCTGCCACCTGTAGGGCATCAAGAATGGCCCTGCTCTTGGATGTGGCTGCAGCAAATGTGCTCCAGTTAACATCTGGCATATTCAGGTCTCCCATCAACAGTATCTCCCCTTTCTCTGCCATTCTAAGAATGCCTTCTATCATATCCTTGTCCATTCCCTCCCTGACATGGGGTCTGTACACAACCCTGTGTGGACTGTGGTGCCCTTTCCAGTCTCCAAGGTGACCCACAGTGCCTCCTCTCCTCCCTGTTAACTCTTTTGTTCAGTTGCTTTTATCCTTCCTTTACATAGAGAGCTACTCCTCCCCCTCTTCTCCCTTGGCTGTCTCTCCTGTAGGTCATGTACCCTGGTATGTTAACATCCCAGTCATGGTTCTCTGTGTACCATGTTTCTGTGACTGCTACGATATCCAGGCATCCCTCTTCCATCAAGGCCACCAGCTCAGGGAGCTTGTTGCCCAAACTACGGGCATTGGTGCTCATTATCCGCCATTTCCTGATGACCTTACTCCTTTTTGCCCCATCCCTGTCCTTCTTGCCTTTGTCACTTTCTCCATTTACCCCTGCCCTTCTCCCTATCGACACCTCTATGTTGGTGTTTGTCGCACTTACTACTGTGATTTTTGGTGGGCTAGGATTTCCCTGCTCCTTTCCAGTGCCTCCCCCCTTGGCTAGTTTAAATGCTTGCCAATGAAGCATTTAAACCTATCACCTAGGATCCTGGTTCCCTTCCTGGACAGATGCAGCCCATCATGCCAGTATAGGCTTGCATCCCTCCAGGTGGACCCCCAGTCCCCAATGAAGCCAAATCCCTGAGCTCCACACCAGTTTTTCAACCACTGATTGAATCCCATGGTGCGGAACACCCTAGCCTCTCCTATGCCATAGATGGGCAGCACCTCCGAGAAGGTTACCGTGCGTGCTACTTGTCTACGGCCCCTCCTCAATTCCACAAACTCTTCCTGCACTTCTCTAATCCCTTTCTTAGCCAGGTCATTTGTCCCTAGGTGGACAATGACATCCAGCTCTCTCCCTGTGCAGCTGCTCAGCAATCCCTGAGGATTCGCTCCCTGTCCCTCAAGCCATGGCGCCAGGCAGGCACCTTACCTCCCTCTCCCCTTCCTCCCCCAGTTCTACCTTCTTAACAATGGAGTCCCCCACCAGGAGTTGTTTCCTTCCCCTGCGGGGTCCCCTGCCACCCTCCTGTGAGTCTCCTTTGTGGAGGTCCCAGCATCCTCTTTGGTCTCCACTGTGGGTGCCTCCATAGAGGAACCACACTTTGCCAGAATGGCATAGGAATTGTGGAGAAGTACAACTGGAGGGATGCGCCTCTGTTCCACCACCCTCACCCTCCCTGAGCCCACTGTGGTCCAACCACTCCTCTTTCTTGGCAACCTCTGAGGCAACAGCAGTGGCACTAGTGGTCCCTGGATGGAAGAGGAGATCCCACAAATCCTGGCCAACTCAGCCTGGAGATGAGCAGCCTCCTCCCTCAGACCAGAGAGGTGCCTGCAGATGGGACAACACCGCATCCTCCAGAACGTCTCCCGGAAGACTGCTGCTCCACAGCCACTGCACTGCACCACTCCAATCATGTCTTATTTCTGGCCCCTTAACTGTTTACATAGAAACATAGAAACATAGAATTCGACGGCAGATAAGGACCGCTTGACCCACCTAGTCTGCCCATTTTCCTACCTAACAGATAAGCTGCAGATCCTAGTTAACCAACAGCTTACTTCCTCTTACCCGCCACTAGGACTGCCTTATGCCTGTCCATGCATTCTTGAAGTCCCCACTGTTCTTGACTCCATGACCTCCTCAGGAGGCTGTCCATCCACAACCCTCTCAGTGAAAAATACTTCCTCACATTACCCTAGCCGTCCCCCTCTATCTTCAAATTGTGCCCCCTTGTTCTTGCACATCTCTTTTTCTGGAAGATGCTACCCTCTTGGACTTTGTTAATTCCCTTGAGGTACTTGAAAGTTTCTATCATGTCCCCTCTCTCCCTTCTTTCCTCAAGAGTATACATGTTAAGCTCCTTTAGTCTTTCTTCGTATGTCTTCTGATGCAGACCCTGCACCATTTTGGTTGCCCTCCTCTGGACAGCCTCCACTCTGTCTATGTCTTTGCGGAGATGGGGTCTCCAGAACTGCACACAGTACTCCAGATGGGGTCTCACCAACTGTCTGTACAGAGGGATAACAACTTCCTGTTTTCTACTATTGATGCCTCTTCCTATGCATCCTAGTATCACCCCAGCCTTCCTTACTGCCTTCTCACATTGCTTGCCCACCTTTAGGTCATCTGATATAATTACCCTCAGGTCCCTTTCTATTTTGTTTTCTATGTTTGCAATCCTTACTCTTTCCTCTGTTTTTTTTCTCTCTCTCCTTACTTTCTGCCTGTGTGTCCTTTAAGCTCCTGATTGTCCTGTTCTGAGGCAAGAATATCCTATATTTCTCAGTAGACCCCTTACTTGCTCAGAGGCAGACCTCCAGCAGCTAGAGGGGGCTGGTGAGCTACTCTTGCCCTTCTAGGATGGTGGGTCTATGGTGGCTCTGTGATCACTCACTTCCTGCTCCCAAACAGGAAGTTCCTGTTGTCAGTCAAATCCTGTACCTATAAAAGTAGAACTAGCTTTGGGTGGGAGGGTGGAGGGCAGTATAGTGCCAGTAGAGAAGTCTAGTCACACAGCAGTCCTTTCTCCTGGTGTCTTATGCCAAGCTATCTTCTGAAACACGGAAACATAGAAACATAGACTCTGAAGGCAGATAAGGATCGCTTGGTCCACCTAGTCTGCCCATGTCCCTACCTACAGGATAAGCTGCAGATCCTATTTAACCAACAGCCTATTTCTTCCTACCCCCCAACAAAAATTGCCTTATGTCTGTCCCATGCGTTCTTGAATTTTCCCACAGTATTAGACCCCACAACCTCCTCAGGAAGGCTGTTCCATGCATTCACCACCCTCTCTGTGAAAAAATACTTCCTCACATTGCCCCTGAACCGTTCCTCCCTCTATCTTCAAGTTGTGTCCCCTTGTTCTTGCATAACTCTTTTTCTGAAATATGCTACCCTCTTTGACTTTGTTGATTCCACTGAGGAACTTAAACGTTTCTATCATGTCCCCCGTCTCCCTCCTTTCCTCAAGGGTATACATGTTAAGCTCCTTTAGTCTCTCCTCGTATGGCTTCTCTTGCAGACCCTGCACCATTTTAGTTGCCCTCCTCTGGACTGCCTCTATCCTGTCTATGTTCTTGCAGAGATGGGGTCTCCAGAACTGGATGCAGTACTCCAGATGGGGTCTCACCAACTGTCTGTAGAGAGGGCTAACAATTTCCTGTTTTCTACTGGTGATGCCTCTCCCTATACATCCCAGTATCCCCCCAGCTCTCCCTACTTCTGTTTCTATGTTAAGTCTATGAATCCCTTGACAGGCCTTCCTTGGGGGGATTGACACTATCGGACCTTCTCAGGATTTCCCACCCTTACAAACTAATGGAATACAAGATGGGGAACTTCCTCTACTGCAGAATGTCACTAAGAATGATAACAAACCTGTACTGTCTGATCTATTTCCTAAAGTTAAAAAAGAAGCTGCACCCATAGGAATGCTGTGCACATTCGTTATAAAGGGGGTTTGAAGGATAGGCTTGATACGTATCATGTTGGGAAAATTATTTTAAAGGGCTCTCTGCATTTTACTCCAAGAGAGGTTTATGCCTTCATTAATATTTCTGGGGAGGATAACTTTGATGTAAGCTTTCATACAGCGTATGCATTAGACTTGTTTTGGGAAAGATATGGGCAGGTAAAATTTTCCCGTACATGGCCTCCTTTCGTGGTGATCCTGCTGACTAAACCTCTGGTGAAACATGTCACTGTCATGTTTTGGGAAGAAGGAGTCCATGTAGAGCATATTACTTACTGGATTTCTCAGAAACGTGATGTGTTGGGGAAACCAGAGGCTATACTTGATAGTGAATTGTTTTGGATGGGTGGTTGGAAGTATAAGGTGAAACTTCGACAGAATGAAACTGGTATTGAACACATCTCAAAGTCCTTTTTATTGGGCAGGGATTGGGGGGGTTTATGCAGGGCAGCCACGGGCATGCTACAAATGTGGCTTTCGAACCCATCTCTTGAGCTCATGTGATAGGCCTAGATGCAGTAATTGCAGGGAAATTGGTCATTCTATGATGCAATGCACAAATCACACAAGGTGTGATCTCTGCGAAGAGTACGGTCATGTTTTTGGTGACTGCCCATGGACAGTACAGAATAAAGCATCCTATATTAGCCCTGAACTACTTATACAGCAGGCACAGGACAAGGCTACTGTTGAGGTTGCCTCTATGTCAGCTCCCCCTCAGTAGCCTAAAGCCTAAAGTGGTAGATCTCAGCTTGCTTCCAGAGGAGCCGTAAGTACAACCAGCCCTTCAGATCTCTAAAATGGGTCTGCCATTTGTCCCTGAGTCTTTGCCCCCAGTATGTTACTGTGACCCGGTCGAGGGGGTGGATGGGAAGCAAGAACTGATTGCCCAAGATCCTTTGCCTCGTAGAAGGTCTTCTAGGTTTCTGAAGACAATACCTTCTGATCCCCCATCCCCTTCTTCTCTCCCCCAACCCCCGTCGATCTCTCCAAAATCTCCTCCCACCTCCTCCCCTCCCTCGGTGGAAACGAAAAATTCTTACTCTGTCTTATTAACATCCTGAGGTGATTCTGAAATGGAGGTGGGGGATTCTGACTCAGAAATCCCTCATGGATCAGGGGACTTGCTCTGCAGAGCAAGGGGCATATAAGGAAAAGAAAAAGAAAAAAAGGAAAAAACATAGCCATTTTTAATTAGATCCCTTTTTCTAAAAATTCATGAATGGCTTTTGTTTTTTTTTTGGGATCTGTCAATGTTCATAGTTTATTGAATTTCGTTAAAAGACAGGAAGTTTTTCAGTATCTCCATGATGCAAAATTGGATATTAGTTTGCTTCAGGAGACTTGGATGTATACAGAGGAGTATATTTGGAATTTTAAGAAAGAATAGGTTTGTGGTCCTTCATATTGGTCCTTTGGACTGGAAGCTGCTGATGGGGTGGGAATACTGTTTCATTCTTATTCATTTACTATATGTAAACTAATTGACTTAGTTCCAGGGAGGGTTTTCATTTTGATGATGTTTGAAAAGGTATTGATTGTCAGTTTATTAATGTCTGCAACTTGCAAGTTAAAGCAGAAAAGGTTTGCCATATGAAGTTAATCCAGCCTTTTTTGGTTACAACTTATACAATTTTTCTCTGTGGAAATTTTAATTACAGTACTGTTCAGAATAAAAAATGGAAAAAGGAAGAGGGTAAGAAAGTCTATTGCGATTCTAATGCTTTGGCCCAAATGGTTGGCACAGCTGGTTTAATTGATTACCATAACTATCATATAAAAGGCCCAACATTTACTTATCTTCAGAATAAATATATATCCACTATTGATGGTGTGTTTATTTCCCTGAATGTCCCTAAAGGGGCACTAACGATTACTCCAGTTGAATTTTCGGTCCACCTCATGTTAACACTCTCTTTTGACTGGGTGGTTGGCTGTTCTGCTAAGAATGGTAGGTGGAAATGTAATGCCTCGGTTTTGTCAGATCCGATAGTTCTCCAAGATATTGGTGCCTTACTGTCAGCTAGATTATCTGTGAAGTTTTTATATTCTGATAAAGGGGAATGGTGGAGTGATACAAAACAGGACATCGTTTGGTTTATGAAGTATGGCAAAACACTGGGAAATAACAAATTTCTGAAATATCTGTCTCTCAGACAACAGTTGCAAAGACTAATATCTCCACGCAGGATTATATCTCAAATTACTGCTGTTAAAACTGAGATGAACAAGTATCAATATGATAGAGCTAAGATACTTCAGGCAGTGCTGAACAATGGCACCCAAAAGACTCCCATAGGGGACCCCTTTTATGCATGTAAAACAATTAGGGAAAGTATGAACAGGGATTCTTTGATTTCCCCAGAGGAGACGAGGGTTAGTTCACCAGAGGAATTGGAAAAGTTAATAAAAAGGCACTATGAATCTCTTTGACCACATACTCTTGTTCAGGAGAATGACATGACATTTTTACAGTCAGTACGTATTCCTGAATTTCCGACTAAGATTACTAAATTGCAGGCCCCTATTACAAAGTCAGAAATTCTACATGCTATTAAATCACTGACTTGTAATATTGCGCCTGGGTTAGATGGTATTCCTCACTTGTTCTGTAAATCCTTCTGTCATCAGATTGCAGCTGGCTTAGAAATAGTGTATGCTCATTTTTTTTTAGTTCTGATATGATTCCTTCTTCCTTTACAGAAGGCTTGTTACTTTACATTTACAAAAAGGGAGAGAAATCTAGTATTAACAATTGGAGGCCTATTGTTTTGTAAAATACAGATTATAAAATTCTTGCTCATATTTTAAAAGACCGTCTTAAGGGATATGCTTCACTGGTAATTTCTTCTCAGCAGTATTGTGGGCTCCCAGATCAAAGAATACCGCATGTTCTGATGATTCTCTGAGATGTGATTGAACACTGTAATCTATTGGGATTATCGAGGTGTGTGGTTGCGGCTGACCAAGAAAAAGCTTTCGATAGAGTCTATCATCCTTACTTATTTTTGGTCCTAGAAGCATATAAGATACTATTAGTCTGCATAAAGCAATTAAAGTTGTTATATTCTAATTTTTTTGGTATGGCCCTTTCTTAAAGAACAGGTTGGTAATGGGTTTGATGTACATTTAGGGGTTCGGCAGGGATGCTCCTTAAGCCCTCTACTGTTTGTCTTCTTGCTTAGATCCATCATGGTACAGCCTAAATGGGAGGGTTTGCCAGGTTTAGGTATCCTGCAGTCTTTACATATTCAGGCATATGCAGATGACATTTGTGGGGTTTTTTTATATAAGGAGTAGTTTTTTTTTATTTTGGAGAAACGTTATCACTATCAGCTTGCTTCTAATGCTGAAATAAATATAACTAAAAGTAAAAGGCTCTTCATAGGACCTGGGGCTTCTGCTCCTGTTTTGGTGGCTGGTATATCCATATCTCATGACCCAATAGAGGTATGGGGCATTAGATTTGGGTCTCACAATCTTCCTGAAGAAAACTGGGAGAAATCAATTCATAAGGCAGAGATCAAGATTAACTGGTGGAAACAGTGGAAGTTTTCTAAAGTTAAAAGAATAGCGATTCTCCTAGATGGTTGCAACAGGGCTCCCCCCAATATTTGTCTCTTTTTATAAAAAAACATATTTTGAATCCTTGCTGGGTGAATCAACTTCACATGTTTGGCTACACGCATAGCCTAGAGATATATAAAGCTGTTCCCTGATATCTGTTGTTGGAAAAACCAAGTTACACTAGTCCGTTATAGTAAAGACTTTAAGATCCATAACAAGTGGGGTGGGTTACCAGTAAGTATGGGTCTCCAATCCATAACTAACAAGATAAGATATGATTCTCAGCGGGGGGGAGGTAAGAGAGTAGATGGGGAAGCCAGAAATCAGGCAAAGGCAGCATGGTAGATTGAAACCATCCACTTCACCTCTCTCAGTAGAAGCATTGCTGATGATGATATGCTGTGTCATCTGGCAAGGACTTGATTACCCTCGGATCCAGGAGGAACGAGCATTAGATATGACTCCTTTTCCTCCCAATCGAGTATGGTTTACTCGATTTCTCAGGGAACAGAATATTCTGCTCCCCTACCTTGGGAGTCATGGTGTAAACAGAGTTTATCAGGAGGCAAAAGTTGCTCAGTTAGGAGCGCCTTCTAGGTTGTATGAATCTAATTGTTATGTTTGTGTTGATGTTTGGCTATATGTTTTAATGATAAATATACAGTTACACAGGCAAAAAATGTATGACTACCAAGAAGAAAGAAAGGGCAAGCTGTGTCCAGTGGAGGACCTGAGATCTATTATGGAGATCAGCAGGAGGGGCATAACGTCGGAGAAAACAATGGGTCGAAGGGAGTTAATTCTCACAAACTTGAAGGGTAAAAAATCTCAATACATAAATGGGGGATAGTAAAAAGATTAAAATCAGTTCGCACAATGTTAACGGGTTAAGCAATCCGGTAAAACGACATAAAATTATGTCGACCTTGAAAAGAGAGAGCCCTTCCTTCATACTTCTACAAGAAACACACCTTAATAGATCGGCGCATCAGAAACTGGGGAAGTTTGGTTTTGATCGGATAGTGGCAACCTCCTTTGGGAAGGGAAGGAGAAGGGGGGGCTGCGGTGTTAGTGGCAAAGGGGACCCAATTCAAAAAAACTAATAGCTACATAGACCCAGAGGGCCATTTGGCTATACTTGTGGGCAACCTGGAGGGTGCACCTATCACCCTGGCCTCATTGTACGCACCACTGGGCTCCACAAAAGAAGTCATCTGCTCTTTACTCAACAGGATTTCAGAGTACCATAATGGGATGTTAGTGGTTGGTGGAGATTTGAATCAGATTTGGGATCAAAAAGACACATGTAGAGTGAAGGCTTTTAGACAGACTCCGGCTAGTAAAATAATTAGGAGACACCTGAAGGGAGCTTTTTGGATAGATGCCTGGAGAAATCAAAACGCTAATAAAAAAGAGTATACTCATTATTCATACCCCATGGCTCATATGCCAGGATCGATTACATTTTAGTTTCAGGGGAGCATCAAGGCCAAGTGTTGGAATGCAGGCACATTCCATCAGTCCTTTCGGATCATGCATAGGTGACATTGACCATGAGCTGGAAGACCAAAAGAGGTCAATCCCTCTGGAAATTTAATAATTATCTTTTAAATCTGAAGGAGTTCACAGATATGGCCAAGAAAAGACTAATACAAATTCAGCAGGACAGTGAGTCCAAGGAAATACCAGATACTGTGCTGTGGGATACCATTAAAGCAGTATTTAGGGGGGACAGTATTAAATTCGCCGCGCATGTTAAGAGACAACAAAATAAACAGTAGAACAGTTACAAGGTCAACTTCAGACCTTGTTGAACCAAGCGGCAGCAGGAAAGACCTCGACACAACTGGAAATTCAGAAACTTAAGCAACAGATTCAAAAAATTATTGATATTAGAACAGAACAGGCAGGCCGGCCCGGTGGCGCTGAGGGTTGAGGCGCTAGATGCCACACCTCGTGCTACACCGGTGGCCCGGGTTCGGGAACGGACTCGGGCAGCCGGGGGTCGGTGGGGGGAGGGAGGATCGAGCGTCCCAACGGATGCTCTCCTCCCTCAGGGTGGTGACCAAGAACGCTCTGCGTTCTGCATCCCTTCCATAGCCGGTGGAAGCACCAACAGTAGGAAGGGATGGAGGCGGCTTCGCTTGTCGGAGCCGGGGAGGGGGGACGTCGCGGCGCATGAGGGCTGGTGTGCATCAGCACGTGTGCCTCGGGACATCGTCCCAAAGCGCCGCGGCGTCAGGGGCGTGGCGTAAGGAGAAAACGGAAAAACATCTCGGCTGCCCTAGATGAAGTCCGCCCTAAGTCTACCGGACCACCTACAAGGACAGACCCCAATGTGCCAGGGAGAGGAGGAAGGGCACTCTAGGGGCAGATCCCTAAGGTGGGTGTCGGGGGACATGAGCGGATGGAAGGAGGGGGCACCGGGGGTAGGGAAGGAGGATAAAGATGAAAAATAAAAAAAAAAAAAAAGAACAGAACAGGCATTACAGCGGTTAAGACAGAGGTACTACGAGTCCGGACCTCGGGCTTCTCGCCTCCTGGCACACAGACTTAGATGGCAAACAGTGGGGAACACAATTACACAGATTAGGGATCCTAAGACTGGAATAATAGTAAAGTCCTCAGAGAAAATCCTATTGAGTTTTAGGGAGTTTTACACAAACCTTTATAGGGCAGACCACTTCCCAGACAGAGAGTGGATTAAGTCTTTCTTAAACAAACTAAGACTACCAGTACTGACACAAGAGATTAGAGAAACCCTAGATACCTCTATATCCCCAGCAGAACTAGCATCTGCAATTAAGAGACTCAAAACTAAGAAATCACCTGGCCCAGATGGATACACTCCGGAATTCTTTAAATTCTTTAGAAAAGAGATAAATAGTCCACTGATGAGGGCCTGCAAATTAGCCCAGTCAGGGAAAGATTTACCAGACACATGGAACTATGCGGTTATTTCAAGTATCGCCAAACCAGGGAAGGATACTACTCAATGTGGATCTTACTGCCCTATTTCTGTATTGAACATTGATTATAAACTGTATACCTCGATATTAGCAAAACGACTGGAGGGGATTTTAACCAAACTAATTAATTATGATCAAACAGGATTTATTCTAGGTAGACAAACCCAGGATAACATCAAAAGGACCCTCCATGTGATGTTCCATGCTACCCGGTTGGGGGCTTCAGGGATGATTTTGAGTCTGGATGCTGAGAAAGCCTTCGACCGGGTGGCATGGAAATTTCTGGAATTAACCCTGAATAAATTCGGATTCTTGGAAGCCTTCATAAGGATTATAAGTAAGATATATACTAAACCATGGGCCTATGTTAAAATAAATGGAGGAGTCTCCCAACCGATACCTTTGCAGTGAGGTACCAGACAGGGCTGCCCCCTTTCCCCTCTCCTATTTGCCCTGTATCTTGAACCATTAGCCCAAGCCCTCAGACAAGATGAGGAGATTGGGGGTGGGAACTAGGAGGGGAAATACATAAACTCACCCTGTATGCGGACGATTTATTAATATACCTTCGAGACCCAGAACAATCGTTAGATAAACTATGGGCTGCCCTTACAGAATTTAGTTTCTTGGCCGGATATAAGCTGAACACATCTAAGACAGAGGTCTTAAAAATGAATTACGAGCCACTAGAACAAATCAAGCAGAGATATCCTTTTAAATGGGATGTAACACATATCAAATATCTGGGGATGCACTTGGGACTTCAGGCAGACAGTCTCTTTTCACTTAATTTCTCCCAGATTTTGGAAAATATCAAGTTAGAGCTGGAACATTGGTCGAATGTTCCCATTTCCTTGACCTAAAGAGTGGAGGCCATAAAAATGATAATTCTCCCCAAATTTTTATACCTGGCACAAACAATTCCTTTTAGAATACCAGACTCCTATTTTAATCAGCTAAACAGGACAATCTCACACTTCTTATGGGGTCCACACAAGCCCAGGATTAGGCTCTCAGTCCTTCAGATCCCGAAAAGGGCAGGTGGCCTCTCACTACCTAATTTTAATTATACTATTATGCTGCACAACTCCGGATTATCATGTATTGGCTAGACAACTTATATATTGCAAAATGGAACTGAAAGAAGGGACTCTCTCTAATTTAAATAGTATGCTCCTCAGACAGGAAAAGAGGTCTCACTTAGGACAAGTGGAGAACCCTTTCACAGTTCCCACACTTGAAGTATGGCATAATATTCTGAAGGACAAAAGAGCCAACAATTGGAAATCCCTGTTGTTATCCATTCCATACTTGGATGCTTTTTTTCCTGGGGCATGGGACAGCGGGTTTAGGAGATGGGAGGCAATGGGTCTGCATTTGGTGTGGCACTTTGTGGAGGATGGGGAGGTTGTGTCCTTTGAAGCTCTGGTTAACAGATTTGAAGTCCCCTGGAGGGATAGATTCAGATACTTTCAAACCAGAAACTTTGTGAGAAGTCTTATCATGGAGTTTGGATGGGCCGCCTCGTCACCTCCCCGGATTGCCCACATTTTCAAAAAAGCGATAGAAGGGGCACCCATCAGAGAGCATATTATTTCCAAACCTTACCAAAACCTATTACTACGGAAGGGGGATACCACAGAATCCATTAGGAGCACCTGGGAAAAAGATTTGGGAAGTCAGATTTCAGAGGAAATGTGGACAAGGGCCCAAACTAAAATACAGTGGGGTTTATCAGCCATTAGCTGGCAGGATTTTTCTTGGAAGATCTTTATCCGGTATTTTCACTCTCCAACAACCATGGGGAAGATCTTGAGAAATAACTCCGCAGACTGCTGGAGGAACTGTGGTCAGAAACAGGCATCACATGTGCATATGTTGTGGAGCTGTCCGGTGCTCTCCACTTTTATATTGGACTTACAGCAAGCCCTAAGGAAAATAATTGACCCAAACCTGATAGTGTCCCCCACTTGTTATTTCTTTGCAGAGTCTCTGAAGGAACATAGAGATCGGCTTACAATTAGGTTTTTGAAAATAACATTCTTAGCTGCCCAGAAGGTTGTAACTAAAAACTGGATGACCAATAATTCTATTACATTAAGTAAATGAGATTATGATAAATATATATAGGATGGAGTCAGTGTCAGCTTCCTTGAACAAAAGACTACCTCAGTTTGAAATCCTGTGGAAACGTTGGGTCTTATATATGGCAGAGGAAAGACCTGACTTCATCCCTTAACAAGCTGAATTATCTGAGGTATAGAACAATTACCTTTGGGGGAAACCTGATCTCTTGGGAAAGTGGGTTGGAACTAGGGTATGATGATCTCAGGCCCTCTATAGAGTGTTTTAACATAAAACTCTAAAAGAAATGTATCTGATGTATTTCTGTAAACAAAGTGATTTGTACATGACATTAGTATAATGAAGTACATGGATATCTAGTATTACTTAAGCGACTGTTAGACAAGTACCTAAGTATACGAAATTGCCTATAGAAACTTGTTTGTAACTATTTATGTTGGAAGGTTGTATGTAGTACGTATGTATTTTATCTATTTGGATATAAAACAATAAAGAAAGAAAGTTTAAAAAAAAAAAAGAATAGCGATTCTAAAAAAATTCATACTTCCACTTTTACAATATGTAGCCATGATTTACCCTTTGCCAGTACATTATGAGACTAGACTTTTTAGTCATTTTTTTTTCAAATGCTGCGGAGTAGCAAATTAAATCCGATTAAGAGGTGTTATACCTATTTGGGGATCAAGGGAGGAGGCCTTGGTATGATGGACCCTGTGTTTTTTTTACATGTTTTATTTTAAGCAGATGGTGCAGACTGCTCTTACTGTAACTGCGACTGTTCATAATTCTTGGACACGGCAGACTTTGGATAAATATTTACATATGTGGACTAATTTGGCACCTGAACTGTATCCCCACATTCATATTCCCCCTTATTTTAAATCAGCTGCACAAAAATTGTATAAATGGGGTGTGACAAATGTTGCTATTCTGACTAAGGTAAATAAACAATTATATCAGGACATTATGTCCAGAATATATCCGTCAGAACCTTGTGTCAAAAACTGTCCCACAGCTGACAATCCTTTACTCCTTAGGCAGCTTACAAATCCCAGGGTCCCCCATAAAATGTGGGAGAATCTATGGCTTACGGCCTATGGTAGATTAAACATAAGAGGGAATGCTAAACACAAAGTTTTGGAGGAAAGAAATTGCCCGTATATGGAATGCATAGCGGTTACTAAAACTATGGAACGTTTTCTTTTGGACTGCTCATATGTTATAGCATCGTGGAAATATTTAGCTGCCAAATGGAAGATGAGTTGGCTTCAAAGTTTAACCTATGACATTCTGGTTCTAGGTAAATATAACAGAAGATTGGGACATTACCATCCGAATACACTTTTGCTCTTTTTCTGTTGCATTAGATTTTATTTGTGGTAAGCAAGATGCCAATGGGTGCTACATCAACAGAGAATGTCATACGATTGTCTGAGCATTTTGGTTTCAACTAAATTAGGTAGAATTTTTCTTAGGGATCAAACTTTGTATTCTTCACAACAGGTGATGCACTTGTGGAAGGGGTTTACCTAATTTATAAAATATAAAGGAAGGGATGAGAAAGGTTTTTTTAGTTGATTTATTACTGCAATTCCATAGTTTCACATTACAGAGGAATTTTAGTTGCATGTTTTAATTTTCATATGTTGTTTTGATTATTTTTTGTTTGTGACCATGTTTATTGTATATGTGTTTTCAATAAAATTTCCCCTGGAGATGCTGACCACCTAGCAGAATGGCAGACAGTGTCAGACATTTGGAGGAGACAGACGCTGCAGTTTTGCAGGCGGAGAATTCATCCCAGATTTTGGGCATGACTGTTCAAAGGGATGTGTAGCCTTTGCATCCCGCACGAGAGGAGCACCTGAATCGAAATGATGTGCATGGTATTGTCCATGCTGCGGGGGAAGTGCAAATGGGACTCATATCCACGGATATTCTGCCGACAGTCATGGAGAGCAAGTGACTGCAGAATGCAGCAGCTTCTGTGAATAGCTGCGGTGAGCCAGCTGTTTCTCAACCGGCTATGGGGATTGTGAGCCACAGTGCTGACGTGGCAATGGAAGGAACGAGGAAGTGCGTTCCAACTGATACAGTGGAGACTGACAGCCGCTGGTCAAAAGAAGAAGCTCTGCTAAACGCAGGATGGATGTGCATGAATAAGAAATGGATCCCTGACTCCAACTGGGAGTCCTTCACACAGTCACAGCCAAGCAGTCAGGGGGCCCCCTAAAAAGCAAACTCGGGTCAGCATTTTGAGACTGCTTCTGATTTTGACACGGAGGGGGTTGGGGCATGTATAGAGGTGAATGATTGACTGCAGGCTCATACAGAAAATCCAGGGACAACGCCCGGCGAGTCTCCCTCATCCCCACGATGGGACACCAGGAGACCTGGTCCCAGGTTCTCAGATTTGTTTAAAAGCAATAGACTGGAACAAGCACCATGGCGCAATGCGGTCCACCTCCATTATAGTGCAGGGCTGCAAGAGCACCCGGACAGAGCATATGTGGCATATAAACTGTTAAAAGAATCCATGAACTTTCATACTTCTGAAATCTACACCCTGATTAACATCAGGGGTGAAGATACCTTTGACGTTAGCTTCACAACCTTTTCAAGCTTGGACAGATTTTGGCAGAAGTATGAAGCTTGTAAAACGATGCCTTTAAGGGTTCCCTTTTGGGCGGTTCCTCTGATGTTTTAAAGTCAAGCTGCATATTGTGGGGAATGAGGTAGCCCATATACCGAATAGCTTTTTTCCAGGAAAGGGCAGAGGTGTATGTTTTTACCCGGGACAGCCCAAGGCATGTTATAAGTGTGGGAGCAGAAGACACCTTAGTAGTGTCTGTGAAAAATAAAATGTGCTCTATGTGGGGACTTTGATCATGACAGTGGGACATGTAATTTGTGTGACAAACAGGGACACGGTACCATCAGTGTCCCTGGACAGGTCAAAATAGGCAGGGAGGGTTAGACAAGGAGGATCTAATCAACTGTGCTCAAGAGAGACATTGGCCTAATTCACTGATCAGGACACACCCCAAACAGGGCCTACTACTTTTGACACAGACACTGACCAGCCTGACTCTGATGATAGGCCTCCTACTAAACGAACACCCCAGGATTCCCAGGCTTCAGTACCGACAGATTTACCAGGTACCTCAATCATTACAGAAAGCAATGTCACCCCCCCAAATGGACTTCCAAGCACCTAAATGAGTCACAAGGGCACCCAGCAAACAGAAAAACCCAGCCATTGTAGTGGCAGTACACAACACTTTTCAGGTCCTACAGGATCAGGAAGGGGTTCAGAATCAGACGTTTCCTCCAAATCTGGTGCCATCTCTGAAATGGAGCTGGTGGAAGAAAGGGGTGCAGAAGTTCTGGGTTCCAAGAAGAAGACAGGGAGGAAAAGGAAAAAGGACAAGTAATTTAGTATGGCAACCTTAAACCTAGTCTCCTTAAATGCCTGCAGCATGAAATATTATAAGAAGAGATTAGCGTGTCTAAACTTTTGCAGGGATTTGGGAGCAGATATCACCTTTTTGTAAGAGACTAGGTTAAATAGTTTGGAGGATGTGGACCAAGCTAAAAAGAGCTGGGTACGGACGGGGACCCTCATTCTGGTCATATGGCACAGACATGGCAGATGGCTTAGGAATTTTATTTGGACATACGCAGGTGCAGGTTTTAAGGATAGTGGATTTGCTACCTGTGAGAGTCTTAATTGTAGATTGTTTATACAAAGGGTTCTCTCTGAGGTTAATAAACATTTATGCACCACAGGTTAAAACAGCACACATAGACTTGTTTAATGAAATAAAGCCCTTTTTGTTTACTAAAAAGCACATAATATGGGGAGGGGACTTTAATTGTAGCTTGGATCTTAAAATCAAGGATCAAGTACAGAAAAAAGTATACTGTGATACTCTTGCTTTACAAGAAGTATTAAGAACATCTGCTTTAAAAGATACATATAGGATTTTACACACAACAGCAGGGGCTACATATCGGAGAAGTATTTATTCTTCCCATATAGATTTTTTTTTTTTTTCTAAATTTTTGGTTCCTATTGGTTTTGATCTAAAACTCTGCACAATATCAGGTCATATGGCTTTATTTTGTAAACTAGGTCTTTCTTCAGTCCCACCTCGGTTCCCTACAGTGAATAATAGATGGAAGCTTAACTCATCCCTGTTAGACCAATCTGAAATACAGACTTCATTATTACAGGTTCTCCTAAGGAGAAAATCGGTGGCAAAGATGTATGATGATTGGGTTTCCTGGTGGGAAGACACAAAAAAAACAATTTTTTATCTCATCCGGGAAAACCAAGAGTACAAATGACTATTTAAAGTAGCTGGGGTACAGGAATCAGTACTACAGGTTAATGTATCTACCAAATGCTTCAGATGTTAGCATACAAGACCAAATGGTAACTATTAAAGCTAAAATGAAACAGTATCAGTACAATAGGGCGGTGTCTTTGCAGGCAGAAATGCAATTTGAGCTACAAAATACTCCTTCTTCTGACTCCTTTTCAGCCTGCAAACAGACCTTGGAAAAAAAGCTAATGGAAGGATTATGGGATGAGTCAGGGCAGTTAAGGCAGACTGATGTTGAAATGTTAGACATTGTACAACATTTTTTACAGGCACAACATGGGACTACTTTTACCTCGGGTGTTTAATGAGATAAGGTTATGACATTCACAGCTCCAGGAATCACATGTAGCCAATCTACTGCACTAGAGAATCCCATCACAATAGAAGAGGTTAAAGGTGCTATATCTTCTCTTAAATTAGGAGTATCCCCTTGGGAGGACAGCCTCACTAATTAATTTTATAAATATTTGTCAGAAGATTTAAGTGGAATTCTGTGCAATGTGTACAGCGAAATTCTGGACATAGGTACTACTACTGAACAGTTGTCAGCTGCATTGGTTATCTTTTAGCATTAAAAAGGCCCAAGGCAGGATCTAGGGAATTGGAGACCAATTAGTCTTCTAAACACTGACTATAAAATACTGGCATCTATATTGTGTTGCAGATTGCAGAAAGTAGCCCCATCAGTGATTCATCCTGTACAGTCATGTTCAGTACCAAATACGACCATGCAGCAGAATGTGGCTTTTTTAAGGGATGTCTGTGAGTTTGGAAGACAAAATAAAATTTCTGGTTACTTGATTGCCCCAGACCAAACCAAAGCTTTTGACAGAGTGTCACATGGCTGTTTACATTTAGTTTTAGAGAAGTATGGAATCCCTAAACAGTTTCGGGCATGGATTACCATATTATATTAAAATGCCTTCATGTACCCCATGGTAAATGGACTGATTAGACAGGGCTTATATAGTAAGAGGGGGTATGACAAGGGTGCCCTTTGTTGTATACATTTGTATTAGACCCAGTTATTCATCTGATCATGCATGATAGTGACATTTGGGGAATTACGCCAGCAGTGAGAATGATTCCCCCCAAAATTTCTGCATATGCAGATGATATTTGTTTAACTTAAAACTAAGGAATCAGTTCTTAAAACTATACAGGTACTAGAAATATATGGAAAACTGGCTGGGGCAGAAGTAAATTATAACACTAGTATGGGGGTATATTTGGGGGAGGGTCCCTTTTGCTTTAGTATAGGGCAGATTCAAATATCTAATGGAACCATTTAAATCCTAGGATGCCATTTTGGAAATGGAGATTTAGTCCTTCAAAACTGGACAGAAAAACTAAGAATAGGGGAAGGTAAAGTTTATCACTGGAAATCATGGTCTCTGACAAAACAAAAGAGAGTTCTGATAATTAAAAAGTTTTTGCTGCCACTTTTTCTTCATATCTGTTCTATTTTTCCTATTCCAACAACCTTAGAAACAAAAATACTGAGTTGTTTCTTCCAGATGGTTTGGGGAAGTTGCCTGAACCCAATAAAAAGAGATTACACTTATCTTAAACTTAAAGAAGGGGGTTTGGGAATGATACACCCTTTAGTGTTTTATTTATCCTTCTTTCTACATTCTACATTTGGGATACAAAATGGGAGGGAGAAACACCCTTGGGAACTCTGATCAGAAGCATTATTTCACCCCTTTATGACAAAACGGGAGGCGGAAGTCCCTAGAGTCACTGCTGCACTCCAAATCCCAGTATTTGCTACTCCAGTGATAAAGAAAATTAGATGATGGAAAGTGACAAAGGTACAAATACAGAACTTGCAAAGGAAAGCCTTGTATGGTGAAATGAGAGCCCAAAACTTTGCAGTAATTGTAGATTTTCCAAAATGCCTACCTACAAGGGTAGACATGGTGCTCAAAATAGTAACAGACAAAAGAATTTCAGCAGCTTGGTGGGATGTGTCATGGTTAAGCTATCACGGGAAGTTGGGGGTCAAGGGAAATCTAAAGCACAAACCAGTATCAGAAAGACAGTGTCTTAGAATAGAGTGTTTGGGAAATAGAGGAAACAATGGAATGTTTCTTTTTTGATTGCATATATGCAAAATCATTCTGGGCAGATGTAGGCACTAGATGGCAGTGGAGGCCAGTACAGCCTATAACTCATGAAAGATTAATTTTAGGAGATTACTCAGGGTTAGCTACACAGTGCCATTTTGGTACTCTGAACTTAACTTTTTCTTGCATAAAATATTATTTATGGCAGGCAAGATGTTAGTTTTCTGTACAGCATGTTAGTACACCTACAATAATTTTAATCAAATGGATAGAAGGAGCAATATTTACACAGAAAGAGAATGAAAAGATACATTTAGAACCCGGAAAGTATCAGTATATGGGGAGGAATGTACCATGGATATGAAAATCCATGACAGAAAATAAACTTTAGCATGTGACTCACAATCTTATTTTAAGGGGTTTCTTTGAAGAAGTTTCTTTATAGTTTATGGAGAGGATTTTGAGTTTATAGAGTAATGAAATGTTGTTCAGTTTTGTTAACAATGTTTATGCTAAAAACACGTGCATTTTGTTTTTGTGCTTTTGTTGGATTTTATTGTGTTTACTGTACTGATGTTTTGGTTTTTTCAATAAATAATTCCCTTACTCTTGCAGTATTATGCAAATATGTAATTGGAGTAGGCTAAAAGAAAGCGTTTAAGAGATAAGAAACTTTGGAATGTGTTTGGAGACAAATGTTTGGAACAAGAGTTAATGTTTTTGTTTATTGTGTGTAAAGTTTGTTTTTGTTTTTAATAAAAAATTCCCCTACTCTTGCATTGGGGGAGTCTGTGTCACATCTTGGAGGACTGCCAAGATGGCTGAGCAGAGGTTGGAAGGAGAGATGGAAGAAATGGAGCTGGGAGATGTTTGTGATGTTGTAGTTTCTAACGAAAATGTTCTGATGGAAGAAGTTATAGAAACTACTGAAGTGAATGCAGAAAAAGAAAGTAAAGAAATGGCATCTTTAAATAACTCAAAAGATGATTCTTTAAATGACTCATTGGGAAAAGCTGAGGAAAGTCTGATAGACTGGAGTGATACTGAAACAGAGAACACTGTAGCTCAGGGAGAAAAATGATAATGAAATGATGCAGAATCTGTAATTCATGCACAGATAGAAAAAGAGGCACAGAACTTTTTTAGTAGAAAAGCACGACTTGAGAAGCAATTGAGAGAAGCCCGGTCTGACAGGCAGGGAGGGCCTGTCAAAATGGCACAGCTGGACTGCGATGACACAGTATCATCAAAGGCCTCCACCAGTTGGGTGGCGGTTGTAGAACTTACGGAACAGAGTGCATGCAAGGAAGCTACACAACAGAAAGCAAAAGTCATTGAATTGCCAGAAATCACATCGAGAATGGCAGAAACAGGTTCAGGTGGACCTGGCCTTAGACGTTCTGAACTTGAAAGTGAGCAAACATGGTCCGTGGACAAGGCCCTCTGAGCAGCGGGCTGGGAAAATAATTCAAATACAGGTCAATGGAAATCAGGAACATCTCCAATTGTAATGCCTAAAGATATGACAATGCATAGAGAAAAGACAGATACAGCAAAGAACCTAGAGTTGCCTCCAGAACTGGAGCTAACACAAAATCCTCAGCTACAGTTTAATTAATTACCTGAAAGTCACCAAAATATGGCAGTTGCTCTAGAAAATGTAAACACTGGGGGATGCCCCAAAGGTAATTCAGATGCAGCACAAAGGCCTTTAAACTTAGTAAATATAGAAACACCCAGAACATACTCTTCTTTCTTTAAAGCAGCAGTACTACAAAAAAAAAATTGCACTTTTTTGACCATTTATTCCCTGTGCCCTGCTAATCATATACCTGGTACTCTTTCTCGTCGGCATTGTACTATCGCTGAGTAATTTGCTCAGTTATTATCTGCTTTTGTTTACATTTCTGCCACCCAGCATGTTGCACTGGAACCCCCTCTACTGCCAACTGCACATTTGAATGACTTGCAGGGACATCAGGAATGGTCAGCAGAGGTCCCTCTGCTGTTGTCAAAGACGTGATGCGACCGGAAGAAAAAGCGCAGCTGAAATTAATCAGCCGTCATATTTGTTGTAGCGCTACAACACTTCAAATAAATTGCAAATATCTAAAAAACTAAAGATGACTGGGAAAAAAATATTTACTGGTATGGAAACTGGAACTTTGGCCGCATGCTTACAGCTGAAAAACAGAATTTTGATTGGTCACTTCCTGATTTCGTAGTACTGCTGCTTTAAAACGATTATATACCCTGCGAAAAGACATAATGCAGTCAGATTGCTATACAGCGCAGGAATGCCAGAACCTCTGGACCATGTATTTGTGGCAAGATCTTTACTAAAAGAATCAATTAAATTTTTCGCAAACGAGATATATGCACTGATGCACATATCTGGGGAGACCACATTTGATATTAGTTTTAAAGCTATGCATGGTCTAGAAAGGTTTTGGGTGAATTACAGTAAGTTGAAAAAGACTCCATTGTGGTCACCATTTGTGGCCATTCCCCCTGACTAAACCTGCACAAAAAAACAGTAACTGTTCTTTTCAGAAGTGAAGGAGTCAGTGTATCAGACCTAGTACACTGGTTGAAACAAAAATGCACCATTATCGAGAATCCTGTCCTGAAGCAATTATGGACACTGAAAACATTTGGACAGGGTGTTGGCGTGTTAAAGTGATGTTAAAAACTGTGAATGGTGGGGTAGTACATCTGCCAAACTCATTTTTGGGGGGAAGGGACAGGGGGGATACTGTTCTACCAGGGACAGCCAAAGATGTGCTATATGTGTGGGTCCTTTGAGCATTTAAATAGTATTTGTGATAAACAAAGATGCTTAATTTGTGGAGAATTGGGACACACAGCCAACCAGTGTCTAAATGAATGCAGATGTAATTTATGTAATCAGACAGAACATACTTTCCAGAGCTGCAAATGGGCAGCACATAATACTCAGGACCAGGGGGACGGGGAGGAACAAAGGCTCCTGATCACATTGACACAAAAAAAAAGACTAGAGAAACAAACACAACGCACACCTACTGTAGACCAGGCCACACAAGAAGTGGAAACCCTATTGATACAGGACAAAGAAGCTAGGATACACAAGGACAGAGCAGAACAAACTTTACCAACACAGAAAGATCCGAAAGAGGGGGTACACAACATAGAAGAGGTGGAAGTCAGGCCTGCATTAGAGACAGATGTGAATATTATGCCACCTCCTCCCCCGCCAATACCAGAGCCCACGCCTCCATTACAAACATTGGAGACTCCAAATGAGATACAAAAGGGGGAAAAACAACAACAAAGGTATTCACAACTAGATCAGTGGCAAAACAGGCTAGCACTTCCGGAAACAGATTTGAGGTTTTGCAAACTGATCACTCAGATGAAGAATCGGATGATTCCTGGGTGGCTTCCTCGCTACCAGAAATGACAACAGACACTGAGAAGGTAGAGAGGCCTAGAGGACCTCAGAAAAGGAAAGCCAGAATTAAAACAAAACATAAAGAGCAAAAAGCTAGAAGAGAGAAATTCAAATAACAACCAAGCTGGTGCAACCTTTTTCCTTTTACACTATCAATGCTAATAGTGTTAAAAGACCAGGTAAAAGGAAAATAGTCTTTTCCTTTTTAAAGTGTTTACATTTTGGGATTTTTTTTCTACAGGACCTATGTCTGCACACTTTAAGAGAGTGTCGGGAGGCTACAAAGGATTGGTTAATTGGTCCTTCTTTCTGGTCCTTAGGACAAGAACCATGTTCTGGAATAGGAATTCTATTTAGGATACCTGCGGTTAAGGTTTTAAAGTTATATGACTTGCTACCCGGTAGGATCCTAATTATGGATGTCACTATACAAAATACAAGTTGTAGATTAATAAATTATTACACCCCGCAATCGAAAGCGTCCCTATGTGAAATGTTAAATTTAATACAGTCTTATTTATACACAGCACAACATTATATTTTTGCAGCGGATTTTATTTATTTATTTATTTATTGATACAATCGGATCACAGACCTTTGAGTCAGGGACTCATTTCCAAAGACTCCTCATCAACCAACAGATTAAACAAACATAGACAATGGAACGAATCAGCACCGTACATTTCATACATAGGACTAGTACTATAGTGCGAAACACAGGGATGAACTATATACACGCCATTGCATTGTGTGTCCGAAGACACTGGGCAACCTATACAATTTGGTAGCTAAACACTACTACAGGTGCAGAGAGTGTGAGGACCTATACAAAGTGGTAGCTAATACAGTGCATAAATTATACAAGGCAGCAGCTAATGACGTTGCAGATACTATACAGAGTGATGACTGAGAACAGTGCAGGTACAAAAATATTGGAAACTACCATAGTTGCGAGACATACTAGGCAAGATAGCGAGAGCAGAAAAAATAGGACTTACAGAGCAGGAAGGGTAAGCCAAGTGGGAAAGAATGGGTGGTTAGTGCACAGCGGGTTGCAGAGCCATCTGAGGAGACCTTGTCAATGTGGGTGGTCTTGGCTGAAGTGTACAGCCATTTTAACTGTCCACTGGTCGCAAAAACAGCTAAACAGTACTGTGACTCTAATCTCCTGGTAAAAATAAGTAATACAGCAAAATTGAAAGATGCATATTTTTCACATACGTAGACAGCCACTCCCACTTTTCAGAAAGGTAATCTCGTGTCTAGAATATATTTTATTTTTACATCTGAAAATGTACAGATTGACGCAGCTGAAATCTTCCCAGCAGAATTTTCAGATTATATAACATAGTTACAGTATGGATTAAAACAGCAGAAACATTGCAAAAAGGACCAGGATACTGGAAACGGACTGTGTCATTATTATAAGAAATATATTTCTCGAATCATAAACTCCTTTATATTAGCTAGAAAATCAGTTTTTATAGTATTCGATAACGCTGTAAACTGGTGGGAAGACACTAAATGGGAAATGCAAAAACTATGTAAGCACCTTAGCAGGTCACAGAGTAATAAGAAATTTTTACTTTATTTACAATATAGGAACATTTTATAGCAATTATTATCTGTGCCATATGAAACGGGACAAAATCTCACTGACCAGATAAATAAGGTAAGAAATCAAATGATGGCCTTTCATAAAGATAAAGTTATTATATCATCAGCAGAAATCTGAAGTCAAATGAAGGTCAGAAAGCGCTTGTCCTTTTGAGCACATCATGAAAACAGAAAAAGCTAAGGAAATGGTAGCTATTAAAGATGAAACTGGGGAGAAACTAACACACACAGAGAAATAGCCCAAATTGTTGAGAAATGTACTAGAGAAATGTATGCACCACTGGAACTTACAAAAGGAGATCCAAAGGATTTTTTAGAGACAATACAAATATAGAAAAATCCAAATTGGCAGATATTAAAAATCCAATACAACAAAAGGAAATAAAAGCGACATTATCAAAATTGGCGGATGGTAAAGCGCCTGGGCCACACAGCCTTCCTAATGAATTATTAAAAATAATAGGTGTGGAACTGTAGAGGAAATATCGGAAGTATTTAATCACATGTTGTTTAACAGGCAAATTCCTTTATACATAAATATATGGGGATTCTTATACATTTATAAAAAAAGGAGACCAAAAGGATCTAAGTAACTGAAGGCCGATTAGTCTACTTAACTCAGATTTTAAATTACTAATTAAAATCTTGGCTAACAGATTAACATCAGTAGCTAATAATGTGATCTCTCATGTGCAAACATATGCAATTCCTGGAAGGCAAGCACAGAATCATTTAATCTTAATCCGAGAACCGATAGGAGAACTAGATGGATTTTTATTCTCGCTCAATCAAAAAAAAGCTTTTGACCAGGTAAATTATAGCTTTTTATGGGAAGTATTGAGACATTACCATATTCCTGAAATCATGATTGACTGGATTAAATGTATCTATCAAACAGCAACAGTGGTACCAATTGTAAATGGGTGGAGAGGCTCAATTATACAGTTGCATAGAGGGGTAAGGCAGGGATGCCCAATGAGTGCCAGTCTTTATGATTTTTTCCTAGATTAATTATTAAGAAAAATAAATCAAAATAATGGAATAATACCTATAAAGTTCAAAGGACAATGTCTACCACACAAAATTATTGTGTATGCTGATGATATGAATGTTCTGGTTAAGAATGAATCCTCAATTTCAGAGGTATTAAATATGTGTAGAATGTTTGGTGATCTATCGGAGGCATCCATAAACAAGAATAAATGCATAGGACAAAGAATAAATTATTTATTAAATTATACTGAGAAGGTAGATCAGATCTCAAAACCAGATCCGTTCAAAATTTCGGGCATTACATATGGACCAGGTAACTTAGATTAAATAAATTGGGGAAAAAAACTGGAGTTAGGAAAAGCAAAAGTTGCACAATGGAATAAATGGAACTTTAGCAAACAAAAGAGAGTATATTTAATTAAAATGTTTCTTATTCCTTTTTTTATATATTAGTAATACCCTCCCCAAAAAACAGTGGAAGCTGCTCTTTTAAGCATTTTTTTTTCAGGCCTGCTGGGGAAGTTGACTGAACCCTTTGAAAAGGATAATTCTATATTTGCCAGTTAATAGAGGAGGGTTAAATATGATTAATCCTATTATTTTTTCAATACATTCTTTTTTATAATAATTTAAGGCCATTATTAATAAATATGGGGTGTGGTTTGGAATGGTTGTTCAGAGAAAAATATCAGTACTGGTTATCACAATGGGAAACCCAGACCCTTAAAACATCTAAAAACTCTGTAATGCTTCCAGAATATGTGAGATGTACTTTTTTAAGAGTAAAGCAGTGGCAGGTTACAACACAACAAATTATGACATTACAAAGGAAGAAACTGTATTTTATTTTATTAGACCATTTATGTACAGAAGAGGAAGTGTTTTCTAAATGTCCGGCACCATATAAAGATAACTTACTAGCATTTCTAAACAATAAAATAATTCCAGAAAGAATGTGGGACCTGCGCTGGCTTGCATGCCATGAAAGAATTAATGTTAAATCAAAAACATAACAAATTGCAGGAGAGAATATGTAGTAGAACAAATTGCGTACTACAAGAAGAGACAACAGCACATTTATATTTTCTATGTTCATTTATACAAGGATTTTGGAAGTATGTAGCAGATCAATGGAAGGAGTCTATAGTCAGTATTGTTACTTATGCCAGCAATAAGACACGACGAGGTGTGGGTTATGGCCTTATAAGAGAACGCCCCAGGTGCATTGTGAGGCACGAGGCGCTTGCGCCGAGTGCATTTAGCACCTGGAAAGTGCTCTTATAAGTCCATAACCCACACCTTGGAGTGTCTTGCTGCGCTTATAAAATAGGTTCCCAAGTAATTATTAAGAGGAAAAAATCAGAAACATAAAAAAGGAGTAGAAATATTAAAAAAGAGGTTTTAATAAGTGAAATAGCAAAAAATAGTCCCCATTTTAATGTCTTTTCAAAACGGTTTATCAGCAGTATAGGACTCCTTATGCATTTCTGTGCAGTGTTGCCTTTAGTATGGCACCATCTAGTCCATGTTTTGTTTTAAGTGAAGAGTGAAATGTGCTATTTAGTTCAAATCCCCCCAGTAGGCATTTGATTTACAGTGACAACCACTTTGAGTGAAAGTGAGCGTGTCTCACTGCAGCCACCGCAGTTAGCGGCTCTCTCACAGCGCTTCCTGGATTGCTCTTGTAATGGCGGGTTGGTGTGTAGTAGAAGATTTAAAAAAAAAAAAAAACTCTTTTTGTCATTCGGATAATGCTGGTGGTGGAGAAGCAGAGTCCAAGTTTATTTTAAGACCACTGGACGACCGGGGCTAAAGTTGTAGTTGAAAGGGGCGATACTGTGTTTGGTGACTTTATTACGTTTGCTGTTAATGACAGAGGGAAACAATATGAAGGAAAAGAGGTGAGAGTTTAGTAGAATAAAAGAAAATGTTTAGGGATTTAGAGACGTTTTGTGAGCCTGTGTGTGTTTGGGGGGGGCGCTTGGATGGCAGTTACGAGGTTGCGCCACTTCAGCTGTTCCATGCGATGTGAAGAGGAGAGCAGTGTCACTGATTGATATTCCACTGTACTGAGTCGTCTTTACCAGAAGTAGAGCGCGTTGTAAAGATATGTCCTGATAAGAACACGGCTGGAAAGAGCTTCCAGCCAATCAGGACTGACAATTTCTTTTGCCCATTTTATAAGGAAATCTAATGTATGGAGCATTTGGGAAAGAATGGAGGAAATGATCTGTAAGCACACTACAAGTCATAATGATAGCCTTTAAATGGAATATATAGGTAATGAGATGGGAGTTTACATTACAACAGAAAGAGGGGAGTCATGTGGAATTATATAACAAAACAATGAAGGATTTAAGAACTATACTGTATATGAGGAGGAAAAGAAGAAAATGGACAGATATGTGTCGTTGGAACTATGGAAGGCGATACCTTGGATAACAGATAATGACACTCCAGTAACATGATTCGACTGAGATAAGAATGTAACAGGCTGTAAATACAGGAATCAAAATGGGATGTGGTGTTGTCCCATCTGCAGGCACCTCTCTGGACTGAGGGGGGAGGTTGCTCATCTTCAGGCTGAGTTGGCCAGGATTTGTGGGACCTCCTCTTCTATCCAGGGACCACCAGGGCCACTGCCGTTGCCTCAGAGGTTGCCAAGAAAGAGGAGCGGTAGGACAACAGTGGGCTCAGGGAGGGTGAGGGTGGTGGAACAGCAGCACATCCCTCCAGTTGTACCTCTCCACAATTCCTATGCCATTCTGGCAAAGTGTGGTTCCTCTATGGAAGCACCCACAGTGGAGACCAAGGAGGATGCTGGGAACCTCCACAAAGGAGACCCACAGTAGGGTGGCATGGGACCCCACAGGGGAAGGAAACAACTCCTGGTGGGGGACTCCATTGTTAGGAAGGTAGAACTGGGGGAAGAAGGGGAGAGGGAGGTAAGGTGCCTGCCTGGTGCCATGGCTTGGAGGGACAGGGAGCGAATCCTCAGGATTGCCACAGCAGCTGCACAGGGGAGGGAGCTGGATGTCATTGACCACCTAGGGACAAATGACCTGGCTAAGAAAGGGATCAGAGCAGTGCAGGAAGAATTTGTGGAATTGGAGAGGGGCCTTAGACAAGTAGCACGCACGGAAACCTTCAGAGGTGCTGCCTGTCTATGGCATATGAGAGGCTAGGGTGCTCCACACCATGGGATTCAATCAGTGGTTGAAAAACTGGTGCAGAGCTCAGGGATTTGGCTTCATTGGGGACTGGGGGTCCACCTGGAGTGATGCAAGCCTATACTGGCATGATGGGCTGCATCTGTCCAGGAGGGGAACCAGGATCCTAGGTGATAGGTTTAAATGCTTCATTGGCAAGTATTTAAACTAGCCAAGGGGGGAGGCACTGGAAAGGAGCAGGGAAATCCTAGCCCCCCCAAAAAAGTCATGGTAGTAAGTGCAGTAAACACCAACATAGAGATGTCGATAGGGAGAAGGGCAGGGGTAAATGGAGAAAGTGACAAAGGCAAGAAGGACAGGGATGGGGCAAAAAGGAGTAAGGCCATCAGGAAATGGAGGATAATGAGTACCAATGCCCATAGCCTGGGCAACAAGCTCCCTGAACTGGTGGCCTTGATGGAAGAGGGATGCCTGGATATTGTAGCAGTCACAGAAACATGGTACACAGAGAACCATGACTGGGATGTTAACATACCAGGGTACGTAATCTACAGGAGAGACAGGGAGGGGAGAAGAGGGGGAGGAGTAGCTCTCTATGTAAAGCAAGGGATAAAAGCAACTGAACAAAAGAATAAACTGGGAGGAGAGGAGGCACTGTGGGTCACCTTGGAGACTGGAAGTGGCACCACAGTCTGCACAGGGGTTGTATACAGACCCCCAGGTCAGGGGGAGGGAATGGACAAGGATATGATAGAAGGCATTCTTAGGATGGCAGAGAAAGGGGAGATACTGTTGATGGGAGACTTGAATATGCCAGATGTTAACTGGAGCACACTTGCTGCAGCCACATCCAAGAGCAGGGCCATTCTCGATGCCCTCACAGGTGGCATGCCTCAGACAGCTAGTTTCAGAACCCACTGTGAGGGAGCAATTCAGACCTCGTACTCAAATGGGGAAAGTGAGAGGATCTTAGATCTAGAATTGGGTTGCCATCTGGAACAAGTGACCATCAAGCAGTGTGGTTCACGTTAAACCCCTAGATTCAAGCCATACAAAAGTGAGGGTACTGGACTTCAGGAGGGCTGACTTTGGCAAGATGGGAGAGTGCCTCAGAAAAGCTCTAGCAAACAGGCTAGAAGGAGCGGTGCAGCAACAATGGGGAATCATCAAAACTGCCATCACAGAGGCAACAAGCCTTTGTGTGAAGCAAATAAACAAATCAAAATGAAAGAAAAAGCCACTATGGTTCTCAAAAGAGGTGGCAGGGAAAGTCAGGGAGAAAAAGACAGCATTCAGGAAGTATAAGGAAACACAGAAGGAGCAGGACAGAGAGCTGTACCAGTTAAGGCAGAAGGAAGCAGGGAGGGAAGTCAGAATAGCAAAGGCCCAAACTGAGGAAAGGATAGCCAACTTGTTAAGAAGGGGGATAAAACCTTTTATAGGTACATCAGGGAGCATAGAAAGACAAAGGGAGGGATAGTGAGGCTGAATAGAATGAACGGTGGGTGGGCAGAGAGGGATAGTGAAAAGCAGGGATACTGAACGAGTATTTCTGCTCAGTATTCACAAAAAAGGAGGGGGAGGTGCCTAATCCAATTAACAGAAGCACTCTGGATAGGGGGGGTCGATCCCAGTCCTTTCACAGAAGAAAGGGTTCTGAAAGGACTCCTAAAAAAGAACTGGAAGGGGACAGGATCAGTTGTGTTCCAGGACCGTAGCTGCTGCTGTTGTTTTCACAGGGTTCTTGTGGATTTTACTTGGTAGGTTAGTTCTTTCCTTTCTTTCTTCTAAGGGGCTAGCAGGGTTTTGTTTGGGGGATGCTGGATGTTTGTAAACTGATTTGGTGGCTGTAAGTGGGGCTCTTTTTGTGGATGTTTCACTGTGTAACAGGCTGCACTGGTAGAGGCCTATTTCTGCTGATTTAAAACCTATTTGGTGGGATTTGCTTGGGCCTGGTTCTTTAGCTGCAGGGCTTGGAGGGGAGACACAGGGCTGATACACTCTCTTGTCAGGTGTCTGCCCAAGACCCGCCCTCCTCCACCCCTCCCTCCCCAGAAGTCTGCAAATTTATAGGGGAACACCTGCCCTGCAATTGAGGAAAAGGCTGGTGCAGCTCATGTAGTTCTAGCCACTGGGGTTGGATTAAGGCTGGGAGAGAGAGCTTAGGAGTTCATTTCCTATAAGTTTAATGTGTTGTACTGCACCTAGTAACAGAGTTACTGTGTACAGTGGGACTGTTTCTAAGATTAGTGGGTGACCTGATTAGAGAGGGGTATCTTGGACTAGGGGGAACCTGGTGGCTCACCCAAGGAAACCTATTTGGAAGGGGATGGAACCACACATCATTAGGGCCAGCGTCTTTGGGAGGGTGGTGGGGTGCACAGGGTGTGGAGCAGCCATGATACTGGACTGGGCTTGGAAGTTTGGTGGTTGCCCAGTGTGCTACCAGCTAGCACAGCTTAGGGAGGAGGTTGCGGGGATGAGGAGAAAGCTGGGGGAAGGGGGGTGGTATGGTTGGGGAAGGGGGCTGGAAATCTCCCACAGGGTTGCACCAAGCACTGGGGGTGGGGGTATAGGGAAAGGAGTGCAGGAGAATACTCAGGGGTCACATAGGGACCCTGGCAGAGGGGGTCCAAAAGGACACTACCAAGGAAGCAGGCAGGTAACTGGGGACCCTCACAAAGGGGGGACGGAGGGACAACATTCTCAGGGAAGTAGGCAGATGGCCAGTGCTGGACAGAAGGAAGCAAGGCGGGGAGGTGGATCAGACCTTACACTCAGTAACCGCTTCAATTCTCTTCTTCTGCTCAAGGATGAGGGGGATGATGTAGCCACGACAGGGGTGGTTAGAAACAGAAAGGGAGTGGGAGTGGGAGGCAGGAGGCAGGGGCCAGACAGCAGGAAGAACAGGGGGGGACCTGGAATGCAGGAGAATGGGGGGAGCAGAGAATCAGAGCAGGATGGGCAGGGGGAAGAGGGAGGAAAGCACAAGGAAAAGGACCAGTTGGGAGGAAAGGTAAAGGAGAAGGACCAGAAGTACAAGGAGGATTCAGTAAAGGGAGCTGAGGGTTTAGGCCAGGGGAGCACGACGAGCAAGGAGGAACTAAATGGAGACAGGAAGGAAGGGAGGATGAGCCAGGCTAGTTTAGCAGATGGGGGAGAAGGACCAGTTGCGAGCAGTGAGGGGGGAATTAGCAAGGTACAGAAGGATACTCAGGAGGAGAAGAGGCATAGGATTGGAGGAGGGGTGGCCATGGTAAATAAGGAGGGGGTGGCATGTGGCACCCAGATAGGGGGAGGAACAAGGAGCCAGCTGGGTGGAGGGGCCGGTAGAAAGGATGAGGGACATGGAAGGGGGGAATGGAGGAAAAGGAGTGGTCAGAGTGCTCCTGCTGGGGGATTCTATGATCAGGGGTATCAAATGGGATAGGGAGGGAGAAGCCTGGCCAGTTAGAACAAGATGCTTCCCTGGACTAACGGTGCACAGGGCTAAGCACAAGTATATCAGCTGGCAAAGGACTGTGGGGGTTCCCCAGACATACTGGTCCACCTGGGTACAAATGACATTGAGGGAAATAGCGAGCTAGAGATACAGGAAGATTCAGGGAGCTCGCCAGGGTCTGTCATGACATAGGATGCACAGTTTCCTTCTCAGAAATCCTGCCAGTGCCAAGGGCTAGTGGGGAACACAAAAGGAAAATTAGGGAGATAAACCAGTGGCTCAGGGAGTGGTGTGAGGCCAGAGGGTATGGGTTGATGGGGGTTGGGGTAGACCTGGGAGGATAAGGAGCTGTATGCCAGAGATAGACTACATCTCAATTTGAGGAGGAGAATCCTTAAGTTGAAAAAGAGGAGTTCATTGGTGAAAAGTGGGTTTAAACTTGTGAAGGGGTGGGATGGGAGAAAAGGCTGTCAAGGGGTGCCGATAAAGGAGGGACTCTGTCTCCACCCTGGGGACCAGGAGGATTGCAGGAAAAGGCCAACTGGCAAAGTGCAGACCAGGAGAAACAGAATCCCCATGGGAACACGAGCAGGAAATGGAACTATAGGAAAGGGTGGAAGGTAGTCCTGCTAAATGCCAGGAGCTTGGGCAATAAAATGCCTGAGCTCCAGGCGATGTTAACTGAGGGAGCAGTGGATGTGGCAGCGGTCACTGAGACTTGGGCCACTGCAAGACATGACTGGGACCTGAACCTGGAGGGTTACACTATGTTCAGGAAGGACAGGGGGGAGGGAAGGGGAGGAGGGGTAGCAATGATAGTCAAAAACTGCATTGGCATAGGGGGAGCAGAGGAGGCGGAGGGAACCGTGGAGGCGATTTGGGTCACCTTGATAACAAGGGGGGGCAAGAGAGTAAAAATAGGAGTGGTGTATAGACCCCCTGCCCTGGCGGAGGAGCTGGAGGACAGTCTGGTGGCAGATGTTAGGAGACACTGCAGACTGGGCAGAGGAACGGTGGTGGTGTTAGGGGACTTAAATATGCCAGGAACAGACTGGGAGACTATGACATCCTCTGTGACCAGGGAAGAGAGGTTGCTGGATGTCTTTCAAGACGCGTTCCTAACTCAGCAGGTGAGGGAACCGACCAAGGAGGCACGGGTACTGGATGTGGTCCTGGCAGACAGTGACCAGATTGGGGGCCTGGAGGTAAGGGACCCATTGGCGGGGAGTGACCATGCCACGGTCTGGTTCTGCCTGGACTGAGGAGGGGTTGAAGGCTGCACAAAGACGGAAGTAACTGACTTCAGGGGGGCAGATTTTAAGGAAATGGGAAGGATCCTTAAGGAGCATTTGGATGGGATTGGATCAGACATGGACGCTGATAGTAGGTGGGAAATCATCAGGAGAGGGTGCAGGATGCTACCAGCACCTGTGCAAGAGAAGACGAAATGCGTAGGGGCCCAAAACCTGTTGCGGACCAGAGGTCCAGGAGGTGGTGCGGGAAAGAAAGCAGCCTATAAGAAATTCAAGTGCTCAAGGAGTGAAAGGGATCGAGGGGAGTACGAGCTGATGGCTAGAAGGGCCACTAGAGTGGTGAGGGCGGCTAAAGCAAGGAAGGAGCAGAACCTGGCCAGGGAAATTAGGAGAAGGAAAAAGGGGTTCTTTAGATACATTGGGGAAAGATGAAGGGTGAAGGGGCAGATTAGCAGGATTAAATCAGGGGAGAGATGGGCACAAGACCCGGGGGAGCAGGCTGAGGTACTAAATGAGTACTTCACCTTGGTTTTCACCAGGGAAAATGGGGATGCTGCATCATACATGGGAGGAGACAGAGATAATGAGGAGGGGGGGCCTCACTGTCTCGGGCAGGTCTGGGGAGAGGGGGAGGCATCACTGGCAGGTGGGGGGAGGGCTAAGCAGGGAGAAGAGGTACCAGAAGTGGAAATCACAGCAGAGAGAGTGAGGGAAGCCCTCAGCTCCCTTAAGACGGAGAAAGCACTGGGGCCGGATAAATTACATCCTAGAGTGCTGAAGGAACTTGCAGATGTCCTGGGCGAAACCCCTGGCAGAGCTTTTCACCATCTCTCTGAGGACAGGGTGGGTGCCCCAAGACTGGAAGGTGGTGCATGTAGCCTCATCCACAAGGGGGATCAAGGGAGGTGGTAGGAACTACAGGCCTGTCAGCCTGACATCGGTGGTGGCAAGGTGATGGAGGGCATTGTCAAGGAGAGGCTAGGGGACCTGGATAAGTCAGGGTGCCTGGATGATAGACAGCATGGATTCATCCCGGGAATCGTGGTCAGACAAACCTGGTGGAGTTCTATGGCTGGGTGACAAGTGCCTTGGACCTGGTAGACCAGTGGATGTCCTCTTTCTAGACTTCAGCAAGGCATTTGACTCTGTTCCTCACGTGGGCCTGTTGGATAAGCTAGGAGAAATGGGGTGGGAAACCAGATGATCAGATGGATTGGCAATTGGCTCCAGGACGGACCCAGAGGGTCGAGTTGGTGGTATAGTCTCATCCCCAAGGAGGGTCATTAGTGGGGTCCCACAGGATCAGTTCTGGGCCCCTTCTGTTCAATGCCTACCTATCTGACATAAGGACAGGAATCAGGAGTGAGATGAGTCTCTTTGCAGATGACTCAAAACTGGGGGCGGTGGTGGATGGGGAGGAGGGGAGGGGAGGGTGGCCCTGCAGGGGGACCTGGAGGCTCTGGAAAGATGGTCTAGAAAGTGGAAGCTGAGGTTCAATGCAGGGAAATGCAAGGTACTCCACCTGGGGGCCAGAAACCCAGGCCAAGTGTACACCCTGGGGAATACTACAAGTCTCAATGGCTGAGAGGGACCTGGGGGTGGTGGTGGATGTCAAGATGAACAACTCTGAGACTTGTGAGGAGGGCACAGCCAAGGCCAACAGGATGCTGGGATGCATTGCTAGAGGGATCACCTCAGATGGAGGGAAGTGATACTCCTCTGTATAACTGCTTGGTGAGGCCGCACCTGGAGTACTGCGTGCAGTTTGGAGGCCACACTTAAAGAGGGACATTAACCTCCTGGAGAGGATCAGAGGAGGGCAACCAAAATGATTTGGGGCTTGGGGACAGGACCTATGAGGAGAGGCTCGAAGAGCTAAATATGTACACACTGGAAAGAGAGAAGGGACCGGGGACATGATAGAGGCTCTCAGGTACATGAAGAGGGTAAATGGGGAGGAACAGTCAGGGTGCTTGAAGGAAGGAGGAAGGGGCCACTAGAGGGCATGGGTGGAAGCTGAGGGGAAGATTCAGGGAGAAAGGAGGATGTGCTACTTCACTGAGAGGGTGGTGGAGCCATGGAATGCACTACCTAGGGGGCTGGTGGAGGCAGAGACAGTGGAGGGGTTCAAGAGGGGGTGGGACAGGTACAGGGGAAGGGTTCTGGAAGCAAAATCTAATGCAGCAAGAATATCCGGAACTGGGAAGGGAGAAGCCAGAGAAGGCGAGGGGGACAGCAAGGTCAGCACCCAGGGTGGGGGATGACCAAACGAGCAGACACGAAAGACCGTTAGGCCTATTCTGCTGGCATTTTAGTATGTTAGTAAAACTGAAGGTGGACAAAGCAATGGGGCCTCATGGAATTCACCCCACAATTCTAAAAGAATTAAGGGGAGAACTAGTGAAACCACTGACTACCCTTTTTAACAAATCATGGGAGGATGGTGTGGTACCCGAGGACTGGAGGAAGGCGGCTGTGATTCCCCTTCACAAAAAGTGGGACCAAGACAGAGGCAGGAAACTACAGACCTGTCAGTTTGACCTCTGTGGTAGGGAAAGAGATGGAATCACTTCTGAAGGAAAGAATTGTTGAGTACCTAGAGGCCAGTGGGGCACAGGACCCAAGGCAGCATGGGTTCACAGCAGGAAGGTCATGTCAGATGAATCTAATTGATTTCTTTGACTGGGTGACCAAAGTAGTAGACCAGGGAGGGGCTGTGGACATGGCCTACCTAGACTTTAGCAAGGCATTTGACACAGTCCCACACAAAAGATTAATAGTCAAATTAACCAGTCTGGGAGTGGGTCCCAGGATGGTAGCCTGAGTAAAACATTGGCTGGACAACAGGACACAGAAGGTAATTGTAAATGGAGTCCACTCTGAAGAAAGAGGGGTTACTAGTGGGGTACCGCAGGGTTCAGTACTGGGTCCAGTCCTTTTTAATGTCTTTATAAGTGACATTGCAGAGAGATTGGAAGGAAAAGTATGCCTCTTTGCAGATGACACAAAGATCTGCAACAGGGTTGATACACAAGGAGGCTTGGAAAGGGTGAGAAGGGACTTGGCAAGGTTGGAGGAATGGTCGGAAGTATGGCAGCTAGGATTCAATGCAAAGAAGTGCAGAATAATGCACCTGGGAAACAAAAACCCAGGGGAAGATTACACAATGGGGGGATAGTAACAAAAACAAAAAAGGAAAGGGACCTGGGGTAATCATATCAGATGACCTGAAGGTTAGCAAGCAATGTGAGAAGGCAGTAGGGAGGGCTGGGGGTATACTGGGATGCATAGGGAGAGGCATCACCAGCAGAAAACAGGAAGTTGTTATCCCTCTGTACAGACAGTTGGTGAGACCCCATCTGGAGTACTGCATCCAGTTCTGGAGACTCCATCTCCGCAAGGACATAGAGAGGACAGAGGCAGTCCAGAGGAGGGCAACTAAAATGGTGCAGGGTCTGCAAGAGAAGCCATACGAGGAGAGACTAAAATAGCTTAATATGTATACCCTTGAGGAAAAGAGGGAGAGGGGGGCATGATAGAAACATTTAAGTACCTCAGTAGAATCAACAAAGTCCAAGAGGGTAGCATCTTTCAGAAAAAGAGACATGCAAGAACAAGGGGACACAATTTAAAGATGGGGGCGGTTCAGGGGCAATGTGAGGAAGTATTTTTTCACAGAGAGGGTAGTGGATGCATGGAACAGCCTTCCTGAGGAGGTTGTGGGTCTAAAACTGTGGGAGAATTCAAGAATACATGGGACAGACATAAGGCAATTCTTGTGGGGGTAGGAAGAAATAGGCTGTTGGTTAACTAGGATCTGTGGCTTATCCTGTAGGTAGGGACATGGGCAGACTAGGTGGGCCAAGCGGTCCTTATCTGCCGTCAAAGTCTATGTTTCTATGTTTCTATTACTGTAAAGATGGAAGCTTTATGTAATGTTAAGATATGTATGTAAGTTGTTTTTATTTATTGTGTTAAATAAAAAATTCCCCTACTCTTTTCGAGAAGTGCCATGGGATCTTCAACATCCACCTGAACAGGCAGATGGGACCTCAGTTTAACGTCTCATCCGAAAGACGGCACCTCAGGAGTGCAGCATCCCCCTCATGCTGCACCACAATGTCAGTATTTAACCCAAGTGCCTGGAGTGGGGATAGAACCCACAGCCTTCTGATCATCTGATCTCAGAAGGGAGTGTGCAACCTGTCGAGCCACTGACACTGGATTTAGTGGGTGTGTCCCTCAGTCACCAATCAGTGAGCATGCTGGTGATGACAGCAAACTTCAAAGAGAGCCAAAGAGTTGAAACAAATCTGCCGCTGCAATCAGGTGCAGTTTCGTCATTGCAGCGGCAGATGAAAAGACTCTAGCCGTGCGCATTACAGTGCACAGTAATGCTCATGGCCGGAGTTATGAGCAGTTGCTCGGTGTGCCATTCCTGGTGAAACATTTCAATAAATAAAACAGCCGCAGTGCAGCTTTCCACAATGGCGGCTCCTGCCGCCGGCCACACACTCCCACAAAGCTGACATCGGGGATGCCCAATCCCCGTATCGGCATGTACCCCCCAACCACATTGTGGCACACTGGGAGCCCACCCCAGTGTGCCCAGAAATTTTTTTTATTTTCCCGACACGAGGATGCCCACTCCCGGTGTCGGATAACCCCCAAGCTCAATTTCTTGGCCGATGGGGTGCCAAATCCCCATCGGCATCATGTTTCCCCTCCCCTGCTTGCCGACGGAGTGCCCAATCCCCTTCAGCATCATGTCCCCCCAACTTATGTGGCACACTGGAAGCCCACCCCAGAGTGCCCAAAATATATATTTTTTAACCTATAAATAAAGAAACCGGTCCCCAGATTCTTTTTTGTTTGTTAAACTATAAAAAGAAAACCGTCCAACGTCATCTCCCCAGTCCCTCCCCACCCCCACCCCAACCTCCCTCTGTGCACCCACCCCCTCACCTACTTACCTCCGGAGGTCGGGAGCAGTGATCTCCTATGGACCAGGATGCATCTGTACTTTTCAAAGCTGAACTACGAACTGAGGAATCGGGTAAGCACTGTATAATGAGAGTCAATGGGGGGTTTCTACTTAGGTTGATATCACAGCCATTTTTAGGAATTTTGGCCCCAAATTTCTACATGGGGTTCCTGGGACCCCACCTCGTGAACATGTCACTGTCGTTTTGTTTCTCGGTCCCAAAAGGTGATTTTGTGATCACTGCATGGAATGACCTTTCAGGACTGATTAACTAAATGACAGTATCACTGTTCATGAAATGGGGTCCCAAAAAGCCCATGTTGAAAATCTGGTGCAAAAATTCCAAAAAATGATCGCAATACGGGCATGCGTTATGATTTACGCACACTGTGAATTTCTGCCAATTTTTAATATTTTCTACTCCAGAGTTTCAACATTGCCATTTTTTAACACCGCCTTATGAACAGTATAGCTGTCATTTTCACACCCTGCCCGGAATGTATTTTCGCACCTGTGGTGCAGAATTGCGTGGTTGCTGTGCAAAGTCAACTTTTGGGATGGAGTAACAAAATCGCAGTGCCACTCTTCATGAGGGGAGGTCCAAAAAAGCCCATGTTAAAAATCTGGTGAAAAAATTCCAAAACATGACCATGTTACGGGCATGCGTTGCGCAGTTTCTACGCACACTTGTAACTTCACGAGTTTTTCACATTTTCATTCCAGATTTTCAACATTGCCATTTTTCCACACCTCCTCATGAACAATATAGCTGTCATTTTTCACATCCTGCCTGAAATGTGTTTCTGCACCTGTGGCGCCGAATGGCGTAGTTGCTGTGCAAAATCACCTTTCAGGATTGAGTAATGAAATGATAGTGCCACTGTGCATGAGGTGGGGTCCCAAAAAGCCCATTTTGAAATGTTGGAGCGAAAATACCAACAAACGCCTGGGGCATTAAGGTTTCCAATCATAACACCCACCCTGTAGAGACTGACAGGCGTCAAGGGTGTGACTTGGATTCGTTGACCGTAATGCTCATGACATTCTACCCCCACCTTACAGCCACTGATAGGCATCAAGGTGTGCCTTGGGGTCTTCAGCCCTAAAGTTCACCCCATTCTCCTATACTGCACCCATCTCAGCTTGTTTCCTTATGAAATGGGTTAAGCACAAGGGCCAAAGATCCCAAAGCACACCGCGACACCTGTCTGTGTCTGCAGGGTGGGGTGAGGTGGAATGGCATAAGCATTATGGCCGATGACCCAAAGGCACACCCCCAATGCCTTTCAGTCTCTGCAGGGTGGGGGTGGGAGTTGGTGTTAGTTCAATACTTCACTGCCATTCCTATTATACATCTGTCTAACTCCTGCACTACCAATGTCAGTGCCAGCAAGCAAACATTCGGCATTGGCAAATGCTTCTTGTACTTACTTACCAGTATGTACAGTTAACCATATTTGTGTTGATAAAGAAAGTAAGACTTTCACCTAACTGCATGCTCATCGTTTTCCCCGTATGACCAGAGATTGTGCTAGCCATCTGCATACTGACAATTTGGGTTCATTCATCAGTGAATTAATAGCATAGTCAGCTAAGGAACTCCCTGTCACTTGTTTCTTCATCAGATCTTCAGGCCAACCCCCAACAGGGAGCTAGCTAGTGCAGGAACCGCCCTGGTTCGCAGATAGGATCTGTCGCCAAGTGGGTTGGGGTTTTGTTGCAAGTCTTCAGCTTTCCAAAGGTTCTTCAGTGGAAGTGTCCCAGTTCTTCAAGTCACTGAATCTTAAGTCTTCCAGTCTTTCCTGGGTCAGTGGTGACAACCTGGCATGGATGTAGGCAGGCATACTCCAAGCACTCCACGGTGTGCAATTTTATTTAAGGGGGTAGCAAATAGGCTCTGAACTGCTTCCTTTTTCCATGAAAACTAACAAAGAAAATACTGAACCTTTCTGTAATTTTATTTATAGGAGTCAAAACTAGAAGGACTTGTCACTAATACTCTCTTTGCATCCCAAGGACAATACAACTTTACAGGCTCTGGGCTGGTATGTGGGTGTCTTAGGGAACAATGCATGGCATTTGTATTTACCCATGCATGGTAACAACCACTGTTATGAGATACAAAAGTTGTATTTACTGTGCCAAATGAGGCAACAAGCATGGTCCTGGTGTACATTTGTAGATTGTCTGACTACACCCGGGGAGGGAGGGGGTAGCTCACCCTAACAATGGTAAGGGTAGCAGTGAGTCCACTTGGTGTGCAGATCTGAAATCCCTGGCTACACCCCTGCAACCTGGAGGTACTACAGTTCTTCAGTTCACCAAATCTTCAGCCTCAGATCTTCAAGTTTTCCCAGGTCAGCAGTGATATCCCAGAGGCGCTACAGTTCTTCAGTTCATCTAATCCTCAGTTCAAATTTCCTGGGTCAGTGGTGATGGCCCAGAGGCGTTCTTGTTCTCAGTTCTTCAGTCTTTAAGTCCTTCCTGGGTCAGTGGTGACATCCTGGAAGCCTTCAGTTTACAGCAGTCCTTGAAATGCAAGTGTGTTTGCTCATATCGCTGGGTCTGATCGATGCCCAGTAACCAAGTCTTTGCCTCACTTGCTCTAGAAGCCAGCCAATGGAAGCACGTGTGCAGAGGTTTCTTGTTCTGCATTCTCTGCATCTATTTATAGCACCCAATGAATCTAAATGTACTCTGGGGTGAAAACTATGCAAATGTTACAGTATTAGTGTAAGCCCCCCCTTGCAGGAGGGGCTTATGCTCCCATTAGGAACCTCCCCCCCCCCCGAGCTAGGGAATCTATTAGTGCTCTGATGGGTTAATCCCTGCTAGATGCCTCAAGGTGGCAGCAGAGGGCAGGTTAGGGATAGTATATAAAGCTGGAGACAGGAAGTCCGGGGCCTTTTCCAGCCTGGGCACTAGGCCTGTGGCTGGAGAGGGGTGGCTGGAGGAGCACAGTGGGAAGGCAAGAAGGGAGCTCGGTGGTCCGGGTGAGCCAGAAGGGGGACCCTTCCAAAAGTGGCAGACAGGGACAGCTTCTGTAGCATCATGGCATTAAGGAGCCAGGAGGGAAGCTCCGAGGGAACGATGGTCAGCCAGGCACCTGCGTCATCAGGACACGAACGTGCAGGTGGTAGGAAGATGCCAGGTTAGGCAGGAGCCTGTGTGATCCCACTGGAAGTGTGGCTTGGGCCACCAGGGCTGTGAGGGCGGTGGCAGGGTCCCCACTGGGGGAAGGTCAGTGGTAGTGGTGTTCCCCGCACCCAGTGTGGCAGGGCAGCCTGAGAGTCAATGGGAGCCAGGGGGCCCTTCACCCATATTAGAGGACCTGCCTGGAAGGGCAGGTCCTGGGGCACTGGCATTATATGGCCGGGCTGGTCGCAGGTCTTGGGACAGGAATTGGAGAGTGTTCCTGGTAGGAGCTTAACGCAAGCCCAGGATATGTTGGCAGAGGTGTAGGCCAAAGGCCGAGGACCATTACATTTTGGTCATCTGGGAGCTCATGGAGGAGTTTGGGCACCATCTGTGGAGGAGTGGGCTGCTCAGAAGGGCCTTGGTGGTGGCAGTGCTCAGGGCCTTCCTCGTAGCAGGGTAGCCCGGGAGATGCAGTTCAGATGCTAGAACAGGGCCAGGTTTGAGGGCCATTGCACCAGGAGGGAGAGTAGAGAGAGTGTACATTGTGGTGGAGACTGGTGCGGGTAGTGCTTGGAGCACCAGCAGGTTCAGAGTCCATGTGGGAGAAAAGTGTATGGGTTACAGGGCCTGGGTCAGAAGGACAAATCCTGGTACCCCTTGAGATCTGGGCCAGGGTCCGGGGCCAGGTTGGAGAAGCAGCACGCTTCTCCGTGCCACAGATGGGGCAGTCATCCAGTGCCAGACCAGATAGAGATTGAAAAAGAAGAGGTAGCCGGCCTGGTGGCACTGAGGGTTGAGGCATTGAATGCCACACCTCATGACATGCTGGCGACCAGTGTCCAGGAATGAGCACGGGTTGCCATGGGTCGGCAGAGAGGAGATGGACCGAGCATCCATTGGACTGCTCTCCATCTCCGGGGAGGGGGGACTTCAGCGGCCGGTGCTTGCCTGACCCCTAGCGGAGGCTGGGGATTGACAACACGGAGCTGCATCACAGGGGAAAGGGGTGCGGCAGATGCTTGACTGGGGCACGCATGAGAGCGTGCATGAACCCAGTCGCTGGCGTCATTGCACGCCGTGCTCCCGCAAGAGAGAGAAAAAGCAAAAAAGCTCCCCGAGGATGATGAAGGGAGCTTGCAGGCTCCACACCTGGCTAGCCACGGCATGACACAGATCCGGTCATGGTGGGGGAAGGGCGCCCTCTGCCGACCCCACTGGGGGGCAATTCCTGGGGTACAGCGCCGACTGGTGGATGCCAGGGTGATGGTGCTGGGGCTCCTCCCCAGATTGAGAGGGCTGAGGAGCAGAGGAGCATTAAAGTAAAAAAAAAAAAAAAAAAAAGAAGAGGGTAACCCCGGGTAGAAGGAGGAAAAGCAAAGTTTGGCTTACCAGATCCAGGGAGCCAGGAGCCTGTAGGTTTTCAATTAGGAGGTTTCTTGGGTAAATCATCCAAAAAGTCTGAGTTGAGGATGCCCTGCTTGCACTGCCTGTAAACCAGTTATGCTGCTCGAAAGGTCCAGTTTGGGTGAATTGTAAAACATTTTGGATAGCCCCATATAACTGCTTTATTTATTTGGTGAAGGATAGAAACATAGAATTTGACGGCAGATAAGGACCGCTTGGCCCACCTAGTCTGCCCATTTTCCTACCTAACAGATAAGCTGCAGATCCTAGTTAACCAACAGGTTACTTCCTCTTACCCGCCACTAGGACTGCCTTGTGCCTGTCCCATGCATTCTTGAAGTCTCCCACTGTTCTTGACTCCACGACCTCCTCAGGGAGGCTGTTCCATGCATCCACAACCCTCTCTGTGAAAAAATACTTCCTCACATTACCCCTGAGCCGTCCCCCCTCTATCTTCAAATTGTGCCCCCTTGTTCTTGCACATCTCTTTTTCTGGAAGATGCTTCCCTCTTGGACTTTGTTAATTCCCTTGAGGTACTTGAAAATTTCTGTCATGTCCCCTCTCTCCCTTCTTTCCTCAAGAGTATACATATTAAGCTCCTTTAGTCTTTCTTCATATGTCTTCTGGTGCAGACCCTGCACCATTTTGGTTGCCCTCCTCTGGACAGCCTCCACTCTGTCTATGTCTTTGCGGAGATGGGGTCTCCAGAACTGCACACAGTACTCTAGATGGGGTCTCACCAACTGTCTGTACAGAGGGATAACAACTTCCTGTTTTCTACTATTGATGCCTCTTCCTATGCATCCCAGTATCCCCCCAGCCTTCCTTACTGCCTTCTCACATTGCTTGCCCACCTTTAGGTCATCTGATATAATTACCCCAGGTCCCTTTCTATTTTTACTGTTGTCAGTATCTCACCCCCCATTGTGTACACTTCCCCTTGGATTTTGTTTCCCAGATGCATTACCTTGCACTTCTTTGCATTGAATCTGAGCTGCCATACATTTGACCATTCCTCCAACCTTGCCAAGTCCCTTCTCATCCTTTCCACTCCATCTTGTGTATCAACCGTGTTGCAGATCTTTGTGTCGTCTGCAAAGAGACATACTTTTCCTTCCAGTTCCTCTGCAATGTCACTTATAAAGACATTAAAAAGGACCAGTCCCAGTACTGAACCCTGCGGTACCCCGCTAGTAACCCTCCTTTCTTCACTGTGGACTCCATTTACTACTACTCTTTGCGTCCTGTTGTCTAGCCAATTTTTTATCCAGGCTACCACCTTGGGACCCACTCCAAGGCTGGCTATCTTGTGTATTAATCTTTTGTGTAGGACTATATCAAATGCCTTGCTAAAATCTAGGTAGGCCATGTCCACAGCCCCTCCCTGGTCTACTACTTTGGTCACCCAGTCAAAGAAATCTATTAGGATGGAACACCTGCACTCCTGGAATCATTTGGGGTGCAGGTGCTAATTAAAGAAGCTGGTTGGGAAAGAAACTTGGTAGTGATTCTTCCTTTATTTAAGTTAGAAGGGGGTATAAATGAAATGGAAATCCCCCCGGTGTTTAATTTATTTCATAAGCTTGTTCTTCCAGAAGGTGTTCCATCGTGCTGCACCGGGATTGAGGGGCTCAGCAGAAATAGGAGGTTGCTATCTGGAGGTCTTGTTCCAGTGGCCAAATGTTTCGGGGTGAATGCAGTATGGAGGTGAGATCAAGAGTGCTCAAGTCATTGAGCGGTAGGATAGCCACTTTCTTATCTTTATTTCATGGTGCACTGGCTCGGAGTGTTTACACCGGTGTTCCTCTCCCCATATGCCCCTGGACCATCTGCGATATGATTTATGCCCCTAGATGAGGGGGGAGGGTTACATTAGAGCTTTGCAATAGATCTTGGTCCTGTTATTAGGGGCAGTAATATTAGTACAGAACAGTTACATAAAAACTTACCCCAACAGTAGATCTTCGAGGGAATCCCTGTCATCACATCACACCTAAGGAACCTCATAGTCAGGCATCAGGATCCCACAGAAGCTTTTGCTGCAGCAGTCTAATAGGGGCTACCCATGCTGACATCAGGCTCTGATGTCATACACCCTGTAAAAGCACGAGTGGACCCTCTCTGTCCCCAGTTCCTTCCCCTAGCCAGAGGCCATAGGAGACAGCAGTCCCAGCAGGGAACCGAGGAGAGAGAGAGAAGGTGACCAGCTAGCAAAAAGGGTAGAGCAACAGGACAGCCAAGCTGGAGAGAGAGAGAGAGAGAGAGGGAGGGGGGAGATGGAGGGATGGACGGCAAGACCTGATGACAGAGATTCCCTTGAAGATCTACTGTTATGGTAAGTTATTACGTAACTGTTCCATCTTCTTTGGAGATATCTCTGTCATCAGGTTAAACCTATGGAACGAGTCCCAAGCAGTGCTAAAAGCAAGGACAGTCTGGGTGGCAGGAGGCCAGATGCCTAAGAAAGAAGGCCCTGAAGCACAGCTAGGCCAAAGATTGCCCTACTTCTGGAGGCAATGTCCAGACTGCAGTGCTTGGTGAAAGTGTGGACAGTACTCCAAGTGGCCGCAGTGCAAATCTTGGCTGTAGACACGCCCATGAAACAGGCAACAGAAGTGGCCATGCCACTGATGGACTGGCCCTTAACGACCCTAGGATATTCCTTACTGTACTTCCTGTAACAAAAAAATAATACAGTTGAACAAGCATAGTTTCAAAACTGGAGTGCCCTCTCTGCCAGGGGTGAAGGAAACAAACTACTGAGAGGACTTCCTGCAGCCCTTCGTACGGTGTGTTTAGTAACGAAGAATTATTTGCACATCTAAGGTGTGGAGCAATGCTTTCCCTGGATTGGCATGCTCTGGAAAATAAACAGGCAGGTGGATGGATTGATTTAGGGTAAACTCAGACACCACCTTCTGAAGAAACTTAGGGTTAGTATGCAAAGAGACCCTGTCTTTGTGGAAAATCAAGTAAGGCTGCTCACACGTGAAAGCCTGCCGTGCTGAAATTCTTTGAGCAGAAGTAATGGCAACTAAAACTAATGCTTTCTATGACAGAAAGTGTAGCTCACAAGACACGGCTGGCTCAAAAAGAGGCATGGTCAACGTCTCCAAAACAAAATTCAGGTCCAAAGCCAGAACCGGGTTACAGATAGGAGACTTCAAATGGAAAATGCCTGTCAGAAAAGTATGGGCCAAATCCATCTGTGCCATGGTACGGCAATCAGTGGACACATGAAAGGCTGATAGAGGCATCTTAAGAGAGCAGTATTTGAGTCCCGCACCAGACAGAGTCAGGAGGTACTCCAAATCCTGGTTCACCAGACAGGCATAAGGGTCCAGACTATGAGAAGCAGCCCAAGTAGCAGACCGCTTCCACTTCATAGAGTAAGTGGCCCTGGTGGAAGTTTTTTTGGCAGCCACGAGGACATCCGTCACTCTCTAAGACACCCCAAACTGAGCGATGGCTATGCCCTCAGGAGCCATGCATGGAGGTGGAGGGACTTGAGGTCTGGATGGACCAGGGTCCCCTGGGCCTGAGTCAGCAGATTCTGGCAGAGGGGCAGGGGAACTGGAGGTTCCACATCCAGTTGTTGCAGTAATGGAAACCATACCTGTCAAGACCAAAACGGGGCCACCAGAATTAAGGTGGCACCCTGCATATGTAGCTTGATGAGAACCCTCTGAATTTGAGGTAAGGGAGGGAATGCATAAAGAAACCTCCCTTTCCAGGAGCGGGACAACGTGTCTCACCGGAAAACTCCAGGCCCGGGATCTAGCTAGCAGAAACGCGTCAATTTTGCGTTAAGTGGTGACGCAAAAAGGTCCAACTCTGGATGACCCTGTTGAACAGGTCTTCTGTGACCGAGGTCAGCAGCTCCCACTCATGCACTCTGGACTGCAATCTGGTGAGGCTGTCCAATAAGGCGTTTTGGATGACTGGCACATGGATGGTTGACAGTTCTAGACTGTGATCTAGAACCCAGTGCCTGACCCTTATCACCTCCCAGCACAGGGGGTAAGAATGGGTCCCCCCTTGCTTGTTGACGTAATAGACCACACTGAGATTGTCTGACTCACCAGCGGAGGGCCCAGAGAGAGAGATGGTTCTGGAAGGCCTGGAAGGCATACAGAACTGCTCTCATTTCTAAGACATTTATGTGGAGGTCAGTCTCCTAGTGGGACAAGAGACCCTGGGATGGATAAGGACCAAGATGGGCTCCCCAACCCAGACCCAACACATCCATTGTGAGGATCTGGAGTGGAGTGGGGATAAGAAGAGGGATCCCCTTTAAGAGGTTGGATGGGTCCACCCACCAGTGAAGCACTGTGCAATCTGGCGAGGAGACTAGCATCAGTTGGTCTAGATCCTCTGAGAGATGATCCCACTGAACCCTGAAGGTCCACTGTGGAATCCTCATGTATTACCTGGCCAGAGGGACCTTAACAATAGCCGTGGCCATGTGGCCTAGTAGCCTGAGAAATTTCCTGGCTGGGACATGTCAGCACTGAGCCACCTCCTGGGCCTGGACAATAAGGAGGTCTGTCATGTCTTGAGGGAGGAAGGCCTTGCCCTGAGTAGAGTCCAGGACTGCCCCTATGTACTGCAGTCGCTAAGAAGGGGTCAGCACAGGCTTGGGTAAATTGACAATGATGCCCAAAGACTGGAATAACTGCAGGGTGCTTTCTAGAGTCAACAATAGGAGCTTCCTGGACTGGGCTTTCAGTTAACCAGTCACTCAGATATGGGAACACATAGAGGCCTTCACGCCAGAGGCTGTTGCTACAGATGCTGAGCACTTGGTAAATACCCATGGTGCAGAGGATAAGCCAAAGGGCAATACCCTCAACTGGTAATGCTCCCCCTGGAACAGGAACCTTAGGTATCATCTGTGAGGGGGGGCAAACCATGATATGCAGATAGGCATCTTGCATATCAAGGAAGCATAGCCAGTGCCCTGCTTGAGCAGAGGAAGAAGGCCATGTAAAATTACCATCTGGAACTTTTTATACTGGATAAAAAGGTTCCGCTCCTTGAGGCTGAGAATGGGCCTCAAGTACCCTGTTCTTCTGGGAACCAGGAAGAACCTGGAGTAGAACCCCTTTTTCCTTTGACACCAGGGAACTGGTTCAATGGCCTGCTTGAGCAGCAAGGTGAGTACTCCCTCCCTCAGAACCTCTGTGTGGTCTGGAGGGTAACAAGTGGAGTCTGGAGGAATGTCTGGAGACTATTCTAGAAGTTCTAGAGCATGTCCCCATTTGATTATCTGCAGGATCCAAGCATCTGTTGTAATGGTTCTGTACTGGGACAGATGGCAGGAGAACCGACCTTTGATCACCACCTCCTGGCTTGGAACAAGAGGAGGGGGTCTATCAAAGGCTGAAGCTGAACTGCAGCTGGGTCTGTACCTCCTCCTCTTGGCTGTTTGGCAGAGGAGGGGGCAGGCCTGGTTCCGGATCCCGACTTGTGAGAGACCTTAGGAGGGTCTCAATCTAATCCTGGACTGGGTATGGTACAAGGAGTGGACAGACCAAATAGCACTGCCAGAGGTGTGTTGCTAGTTTTTGCTCAGTCCTAAGGCTCCCTTCTTCTCTCCCTCATGCACCTCTCCCTTAGCTGAGACTATAAAACTATAGAACAGTAGCACTTATCTAGATACCAATGGCACTTAAATGTTCATATAATTTGTTATCTATCCTATTGTTATTGTATTCTGTTATCCTGTATTCATGACCTAACTGCTTATTGGATAATGTAAATTTGCACCCTGCCCCAATTGTTGGTGTCTATCATGTATTTGCTGTTGTACCCTCCATATAACCCCTTCCCCTAGATCGCACCGGGAGACGAGTAACTTGTTGTTCAGTGTGCTTTCCTGGTAAAACATTTCAATATATAAATAAAAAATAAATAAGAGGCCTGCAGGTGCTTAATAATATCCTGCACATCTGGTCTTAAATGTTTGTGGCCCTCAAAAAGGACATTCAACACCTTTTGTTGGATATCAGGTGCAAAGCCAGAGACCCTAAGCCAGGAGCACAGGGTTTTAAATAATTGATTAGCAGTTTTTTCTTGGGACAATACTAACTGTATAGAAAGCATTTACTGTATATAGGTTTTCTAGAAGTGTTATGTTTGTTAAACACAGTGAGGCACGTGCTATGCATTTTCACAATGTTTTAGAACTTTTATGAGCAAAACGCTAATCAATTTTTAAAGTTAAATAAAACCCTGAGCGTCTTCTAAGGCAAATGCCACAGGCAGCTGCCCTGACTATGGTATCAGCTATATCATGGGTGGCTCTGAGGAGATGCTTACTGACATCTTCTGAGGCCTGCAGAACTTTGAGAAGCTCTTGTCTCTTGGAACCCTCAGGGAGGGCCTGCGTAGCAGCTTTTCCCTTAATCCCAAGGGTATTTTGGTACTTGATGAGATGGACCAAATAACTGGCAATCCTAAGGCCCAGAGTGGCAGAAGGGAACGTCTTCTTGCCCCAGAGGTCCAGCCTCCTTTATTGCCTGTCAGGGGGCAGGGAACTAAGGTGCTTAGGGGTCTTAGTTCTGTCATGAGTGGCCTTGATAACCGCTGAGCTGGTTTGAAGCTGGGCAGTATAAAATGACAACCCCTGAGGTGCCTGGTAGAGCTTCTCAGCCTTTCTGGGTATAGCTGGTACCATGTTGGGCCTGTGCCAGGCTGCTGTGGTAGCATCATTTGTGCTGGCAGCAGAGGAAGAATAACTTTAGGTGGAGACTCACAGATTTCCAAAAAGTCCCCCAGATTTCTCTTGGTTTCATCGTCTTCCTCCATTTGAAATTCAGCATTGGAGAAGAGCTGCTTCATAATATTGAAAAATGAGGGGTCCTCCGGGGGGGGCCTGGGGGGGTGTTTGTCAGAATCCTCACTCCTGAAGGACACAGTGGACCTGTCAGCGGAGTCCACTTTAGTATCTTCCTCCTTGTCCTCCTCCTCTGGGAGAATGAGCTTAGGAGGATATTCCTATTTGACGTCGGCCTGCTCTGAGGCAGGGACTGATGAGTGGAGTACCGATGTCTCTCTGGAAGGCACAGGGCAGATGGGTCGTACTAGCATTTACACCAAAGCAGCATCCGACAGTGCAGGCGAAGATGACCCAGGTCGTGGAACAAACTGCTGAATAAGAAATGTAGTGATAGAGGAAAGGAAAGCATTAAGGTTGACGGCAGGATAAGGAATCATCACTCACACAGGCGTAACGGATATGACAAACTGCTGGCAGAGGCAGGAGCAGTTGGGCCCAGTGCCAGAGGACCTCAAGGATCAAGAGGTCTCAACAGCGGGGCAGAGGCCAATGACGCAGAGCCTGATGGCCCCTCTGCAACCTTGTGATGGCTGGGAGAAGAATCTACTGTTGGGGGCCTGGTCTGAGCAGAGGTCTGCATGGGGTGAGATGCCGACACCGAAGCAGTCAATGAGGTGATCTCTGGAGGAGAAGAAGAAGAGGAATCCTTTAGGGATTGGGCTCGCCGATGGGGGGAACAGTCCTTAGGCAGATCCTTGTCCCATCGAGAATGTTTCCCCAAGTATTTGTCCCAGGCCTTGGAGGCCTGAGAGCAAAAAGAAGATGCCGGCGACTGGGCGGGGGGCTCCAAAGGACCCCTTCTCTCTGCTGGCTGCCTGTTGTTCCATGAGGAACTTTCTGCAGGGTTTTCTCGAATTGGCACCAAGTGGTGAGGTTGAACTTCAGGCAGGACTCACTGGTGAGAACGTTGTGGCTAGGCCCAAGACAGCAGACACAGAGCTTGTGTTTGTCAGTAGAAGAAGTCTTCTTTCTGCAGTGGCAACAACAGAAAAGAGCCAATGAAGGATTAGTTCTCGACATACAAAAGACGAGGGAATCACTTTAAGCCAAAGTGACTCAGATGTAAGCAAAAGAAAAAGGGTAGGTCAATTTTGGTGGTTGAACTAAGCGACGAAGCTTCCACAGAGTCTGTGCAGGAATGGTCGACAGTTGAAAAGAACTGAGGAGGGAACGGGGCTGCCCACACTTATATAGGGTGTATGAGACATCGGAGCCTGACATTGGCGAGGGTGGCCCCTATTAGACTGCTGCAGAAAAAGCTTCCGTGGGATCCTGGCGCCTGATGGCAAAGTTCTATAGGTGTGACCAGATGACAGAGATATCCCCGAAGAAGATTTATAGTGTTAGTAGTAGTTTTATAGAGTTTATAGCAGTATTTGAAAGTGAAAGTGATCATCTTTTCAAGACATGCGCAGAGCAGCATCACATGGAGGAGGTAGTGAGTGAGGCTCAAGCCCCTCCACAGAAAAGCCCGCAACGAACTGCTCCTGAAACCAGCACCTTGATTTAATGTCTTTGTTTTGGAACAAGAGCAGAAGGAATGGTAAAAGGAAAAAAGACTTCTTGATAGTTGTATTAGGACTTTCAATATAAACTGGTATAACTGGAAGATGCGGTGAGATTCAGTTTGCCAATGGTCGGTCCGAAAGAGAGGGTGTTTCCTCGAGGAGGCTGGGTCAGAAATCTTTTGCTCCACTGCTTTGGCTGAAAAAAATGTTATGTTTGTTCCATAGAGAAAAAGTTTTCGAAATGGCTCTTTCATTATACTGATTGGTTTACTTATAATTTGCAGTCTGTTATTCGTAGCGCTCGGACAGTCCGAATGTGAGAATGGTTGCTCGAGGATGCCAACTAAGGATCACTTGTAATTTACTAAGTGGTTCTTGCTTTTAGGAAAACTACGAAGGTTGGAAAGAGAAGGACTGCTTGATAAAAGTTGGTGGCGGCTGGTCCGAATGTGAGAGAGTTTTGTTTTTCTTTCCTCAAGGATGCCTTCCCGGAACTTGACCTCTCCTTTTACCATTTCTATTGAATTAAATACCTGCAGGGTTAAAGGACTATATCTGAGGAGATGTGCCCGGAGCTGAAATACATGTAATCAAGGATGGTAAAAAGTCTTTTTTTTTTCCCCAATTGTTTAACCAGGAGAGACACACTAAGCTGAAAGCTTGTTTACAGGTGCGACCTGGGAGCACAGGGAAGTTAAGTGACTTGCTCAGGGTCACACAGTATGCAAGTGGGGGCTGTGGGATTCAAACCCAGATCTCCAGATTTGCAGCTCAGAGCCTTAAACTGCTGCGCTATACTGCCTCCCTGTCTTATTTTATAAACATGGCATAAAGAATTAAAGTTATAAACCTGAACTCTTGAAGATGCCGACTTGATAACACTGATAGGTTGGAACCTGCCCATTTTGTCTCATTATTTTGAAATGTAAAGAAGGCGGTGGAGGAAATATCTATGAGAAAGAATTAAATGGCTGCACTGGAGGTGAGGGCAGTTTTCTGTGAAAGACGCTTGTCAGTATACCTCTCTTTTTCTTTTTAATGCAGAACTATTAAAGTGAAGGGGAAATTACTTCTAAAGGTCTTGGAAGGTGACGTACAAACCGACCGAACTGTTGCTGAAAGTAACCAGGGCTGGTAATATTTTTATGTGCTAAATCTTAAACCTGGTAAAACTGTCATAAAAATAATTAAATACTAAACAAAGAAACTTCAGCGGTTTAAAAACATTTCAGTGTTACTTGCTTACAGGTTGCAGTACAGAGCTTTATTTTACATATCCCTACTAAAATAAAGGCATCTTTAAAGTTGGAAGAACATAGCTTAACATGTCTACAAGAATGGAAAGGCATGAAAAAATATTAGCAGCAGAGGCCTTAGAACGAAAGCAGGAAAAAACGCAAAATAGACTAAACCTCGAATGGAGCAGGATTTATTCAGCTTCTTTGGTAAAATTCAAACCTTAAATATACCAAACCCTTTGAGCCCAATAGCTTCACTCTTGGAGCCACGTTTAAAAAAACGTTATGGAGAATGAAACAGAAGGTGACTCTAAATACCTGATATATCTACACAGACAAGTGAAAATATGGGTGAGGATGACTTACAAATAAATTCTGAAACAACAAAAAATAAACAATAACCATTGGGGAAAAAAACTACAAGAAGAAAAAGATATTACACAAGAAAGCCAACACCTTAACATAATTCCTCAGGAGGCTGAATTTTTATCAGCAGAATCTGATGTCAAACTACATACTGATGAAAGTATAATTATGCCTCTCAATACAGGAAAGATTAACAACAGAGACTGAGGTATCAAGTAAAACTAAAAAAGACATGCCTGACCAAATAATAGAGGTACCCGAGATAGAAAACATGATTCAAAAGGAAGCAGAGATGAAAGCACAACAGGAACAAGAAAAGAAAGAAACATTAACACCATGGGTAAATACTTTGATGGGAGTTTTAAAAATATAAAGGGAGATTTGAACTTTGTAAAACAAAGAGCAGAAACGAAATCATAATGGAAATAGAAACAATCAAAACTTCTATACATCAGCTGGACTGTTCTGGTCAGTAAAAGACATAAACCTGAAAATGCCACAAATAAAAACCAGAATTTCTCACCCCAGGGGTCCTTTAGCATCAGTAATTAAGTGCAGTAAGCTGACTAGGTTGAACTGCCTTGGAGGTGGAGCCATGAATATTCGTATAATGAACTGGCCAATCAGAAAAGAGCAGGAGGGTGTGCTGAGTAGAGCCTGCCCAGAGGGCACCAGAATTTTTTCTCCAGTTGACTGAGAAACACTGCCTCTGAAGTGCTCTCTCTCACATAGAGAAAGCCACTTTTTTTTTTTTTCCAACTTTCTTTCCTCCTGTCACGGTCCCAGGAGTCTCTCTCAGGCATCCAACCTTGCTTCTGCCCTGCCTGAAGTCCACTGCAACCGTACCTTCCTCTCCCCGCCCTGCCTCGCAGCTGGCACCCCCAGCTTAATCCCTCTGGGGTGGGGCCACCCCTCCTACCTTGGGCGCTCTCACACATAGACTCCAGTTGCAGACGTGGGCCCCGGGCGGAGGATCTGTGAAGGTCGGCAGAGTTGGACCCGGTCATGGGCATGGGGGATTGGTGCCGTCACCTACCCCTGGAACTGGGTTTTTCCATTTTCTCCCTGCTTCCTCCCCTTCCTTGCATGGGCACCCCTGACGTCATGTGCACGGCAACCCTACCGACGTCAGCCACGCTACTATGTGCTGTCTGCATACTGCAGTGCCCCCGATCCCCACCAGGAACCACTGGTGTGCTGGACAAACCCCAGTCCACCCCCACCCAGGAGAGGAGAGCTGTCCGTCGGATGCTCAATCCTCTCCCTCCCCTGCCGACCCCCATCGACCCAGGCTCGTTCCCGAACCCGGGTCACCGGCGTGGTGCGAGGTGTGACGTCCAGCGCCTCAACCCTCAGCGCCACTGGGCCGGCCCAAAAGCCACTTTTTTGACCCAATTCTTCACTTTTGTGCAGAGACTGCATATTTTTGTCAGTTTTACTTTTTCAAGGGGTTTCTAGCCATTCCCGACTGGTTCCCAGGAACCGTGTTTTCTCTTTTTTCCGTGGTTACCCACAGTTCCCTTTAGTTTTTCCTGAGGTAAAATATTATCCTTCTAGTGTATTTCAATGGTTCTTTAAGTTATTTTCATAGCAGTTCCCTTATTTCTCTGGGAACCGTGATTTTCATTGTTTTGCTGCTTATTCTACCATTTTTAAATTGCGTTTCTTTCTGCAAGGGAACTGACCACTTTAGAACTTAATCCCTATTAGGAACCAATAATGCACAGTTTTTTGGATAAATCGGCATGTCAGAAAATCCAAAAAAGAGGACTGGACCGACAGGTTTTAAAAATTGTGTAAAGTGCCACTAAGCACTGTAAACACAGGCCGTGGGTATCAGCTTTTGCCACAATTCTGTGCTTAGTTCCAGCTCATTACCGATCCCTTTGCTCTAAATTTTGTTTTAAGATGCTAAGGAACAGAGCAAAAAGGTTAAGTGAAATGGCTGCTAAGGCTACCAGTGAGGGACCATCTAAGAACAAGGATGGTGATGAAGTACTTGCTAAACCTAAAAGTAATAGCAGCAAAGGTACTGATGAAGTACCATCTAAAGGGAAAGATGGAAGCAAAGGTGCTGATGAAGTGCCTAGTAAGCCTAAAACTTCCAAAGGCTCTAATGAAGTGCCAACTATGAAAAGAAAACCTGACTGATGAAGTGCCTGCTAATAAATCTCAGAAAGAAAGGCATGCCACTGCCCCTCCCTCATCAAGCAAAGGAGAGATGTTAGTAGGCAAAAAGCATAAATATAAATCAAAAAACATTGAGCCTCAGGGACACAATCCCCTGAATCTACAAGGGGATGTACCCTCTGCAAAAGAAATGGCCAAAGCTTGGCATCTTTACCAAATTCTTCAGGGTATGGGGTCCAGGTTCAATACCCCTGCCACTCCTAGTCAACCACCCAGTTCAGCCCCTTCTCATGTAGGAGGCTTTCCTGGGGATGATGAAGATTATTATGGCATTGACCATGATGATGACTCAGGGGAAAGCCCCTTGGAGCCTGATGTCTCACCTGATCCTAATTTTGGAGCTTCCCCCAGTAATCAGGAGGAGGCTTCCTCGATGCTAACCTTTTTATAGCATATGGTAGACACCTTGGATCTCCCCTCACTGGACTCCACTCAGGAGGATGAGGAGGATGAAGACTACAGGGACACGATGGGTCTTCCCCTTCCTAAAATGATTGTCCTCCCTATATATAAAGCATTCAGGAAAAATACAATGAAGCTGCTCCAGACACCTACATCTCTGTCTGGGGTAGACAAGAAAATAGACAAGAAGTATCAGCTATTTAGGACTGACACAGACTTCCTGTATGTGCACCCTAGTCATGAAGAAGTGGTACAGCAGGCAGCTTGTGATAAAGCTAAGGTTCCCCTCTCAACCTCTTGAGAAAGAGTCTAGGAGACTTGATTTAATGGCTAAAAAATCTTATACTTCAGTCTCTCTCCTCTTGTGCCTTTCTTCCTACCTGGCTTATACTGCCAAGTACCAGAAGGCTCTATGGCAATCTGTCCTGGCTATTGCCCAGCATAACTCAGATACCATGGTCCAGGACATACTAGAGACAGCTTAAACTGCCTTGGAAGCTACTAAAATTCTTTTTTTTTTTGAAATTACACATTATCTCTCCTCACAACCTGCTAGCCCCGCCCCTTCAGGACATCCAACGAGTCATCCTCCTACCACCCACCCACCAGGACTCACCTCTCGCTCCTCCATGGAGCTTCAATTTTCCCCCTGAGCGGGGATGAGGCGGGGTCCAACACCCCGTAATCTAATCTCGTCAGGCCGAGATGGTGGTCCTGGTGAGCGGGACACATTGGAGGCATGCTCTGGGAAGTCCGTCTTCCCAGAGCCAGCAGGCACCTTTCCTCTTTATCTCCCTCCCATACAGTGCACAACCCCCTGACATCAAGGCGGCAAGCGCCGACGTCCGCACTGTAAAGCAGCCGCCCGTTCCCCTACAATTGGGGCTTATAGTAGCCTGAGCCTCCACTTGGGGTCAGACAAGTGCTCGGGCTAAGGCCGCAACCCTCCCCAGAGAAGGCGAGCTGTCGTCGGACGCTCAAGCCTATCTCCCCCTGGCCGACCCACCAGCGACCCGAGTCCACTCCCGAACCCGGGTTGCCGGCATGGAGCGAGGTGTGGCATCCAGTGCCTCAACCCTCAGCGCCACCGGGCTGGCTAAATTTTAATTCCATATGGCAGCAGACAACAATTATGCAACTTCAAGGGTTATGGCCCAGACCATCTCCCTCAGGTGCTTTGTTTGGTTAAGAACAACCAGCCTGCCACAGGACACCCAGTCCAAAGCAATGGACTTCCCCTGTGACCAAAACTCACTCTTTGGTGATAGAATGGAGGCTTATATGAAGAAGGTAGATGAATACAAGGCGGCCTACCAGAGCAAAACAGCCAAGGGTAAGGCTCCTACTCAACAGAGAGCTCAAAACAAATGGAGCAAGGGCAGGGTTATTTTCCCTAGACCCCTCTTTCCTTATCCTATGCCAGTGGACTATACTCAAATGAGGGGATTCTACAGAAGGAGTGGCAGGAGAGGACAAAGGAGAGGTACCTCTACTCCTGCTCCTGCCACTCAGTCTTAGCCCTGATTCCTCCGTCCAGGTCGCCTCCCCTCTTCCTGTAGCAGGCTTTCCCACTACCTCCAGTCCTGGTCCCTCATAACTTCAGACAGCTGAGTCCTGGAGATAGTGGAAAAGGGTCTACCCCTTCAGTTCCAGAGGTTTCCACCTCTCAGGGGTCCTTTTCTATCAAAACCCCAAACTCCTACAGAAAAACATCTTCCGGAGCTGGAAGTAAAGAAGATGCTATCAGCAAAGGCAATAGAGAGAGAGTACCTCCTTCCTAGAGAGGGAAAGGTCTCTATTCCAAATACTGCCTTGCAGAAAAGAAAAATGGGGAGTGGCGACCTATTCTTGACCTCAGGCACCTGAACAGGCACTTACTCAAACCAAATTTCAAAATGGTCACTCTCTCAACAGTGATTCATTCCCTTCAGCAAGGAGGCTGGCTAGTCTCCCTGGATCTTAAGGACGTCTATTTTCATATTCCAATAAGGCAGTCCTACAGAAAATTCCTAAGGTTCAGGCTGCCATCAGGGCACTACCAGTTTGCAGCTATGCCCTTCGGCCTTTCTTCAGCCCCAAGGGTATTCACCAAATGCCTAGCCTATGGTGGCAGCTTATCTCAGAAAACAGGGCATTTCAGTCTACCCATACCTGGATGACTGGCTCCTGGTGGGTAAGACACCTCTGCAGGTGCAAGAGTCCCTCACTATTACAAAGTGAACTCTGTACTCTCTGGGATTCCTTGTAAACAAAGAGAAGTCCCATCTGACTCCAACTCATCTCCTCACTTTTATAGGGGCAGAGCTGGATGCTCAGCAAAGCAGGGCCTTTCTTCCTGCAGAAAGGGTACAACAATTCCTGGCACTGGCAAACTCCTTTGTCTTGGGCCAGCCCAGGTCAGCCAAACATTTTCTAAAGCTCCTGGGACACATGGCGTCCATGACAGCTGTTGTTCCAGGGATCAGATTCCAGATGAGGGATGTACAGTACCACCTCCGGGCTCACTGGTCCCAAAAAAGACATTCTCTGCCCAAGCTGGTTCCAGTCACAAAAACCTTACTCTAAGCTGTGGACTGGAGGAAGGATCCTACCAACCTGTCGGTGGGAATCCCCTTCCAACTGTCTTCTCCCACAGAAATCATTACCACAGATGCCTCCGTCCTGGGGTGGGGAGCTCGTCTGGACAGCCATTCTGTCAGTGGCATTTGGACCCCCCCAAGAAATCTGAAAGTGACATCAGTCTACTGGAGCTCAGAGCCATCTACCTTGTTCTGATGTCCTTTGCTCCGCAGCTGAAAGGCAATTCGGTGTAAATCAGAAAGGACAACACCACTACAGTGTTTTACTTAAACAAACAGGGTGGCACAAGGTCCACAGTGTTTTGTACAGAGGCAATGAAAATCCGGTCTCTGGCCTACTCTCTCGACATCAGAATTTCAGCCATACACCTCCCAGGCAAGAACAATACTGTAGCGGATGCCCTCAGTCAGATTAGCCAGGGGCACAATGAATGGACTCTGAACAAACAGGTCCTTGCCTCAGTCTTCAGAAGGTGGGGCACACCAGAAATAGAACTGTTTGCCTCACACCTCAACCATCAACTTTCTCTGTACTGCTGCAGGCCTCCAGTACTAGGGACTCTGCCAACAGATGCCTTGCCCCTGGACTGGTCAGGGAAGTTCCTTTATGCCCTTCCTCCCTTGCTTCTGATTCACAGAGGGCTACTGAAGCTCAGGTCCCAGCCTACAGCAATGATCCTGGTTGCACCAGATTGGCCAAGGCAGTCGTTGTACTCTCTTCTGCTAGCCCTGACTTCCAGCAAGCCGATTTGGCTTCCCCTCAGTCATTATCTCCTGACTCTTCCTCAGACAGGGGTGACTTATCCCAGCCTGCAGTCTCTTCACCTCAAAGCCTAGCTCTTGAGGAGTTGGAGTACCTAGAATCCCAGTATTCGGAACAGGTCCGTAACATCCTGAGAATGGCCAAGAAACTTAGTACTTAGTACTTAGTACCGGTGGTGGATGGGGAGGAGGGGAGGGTGGCCCTGCAGGGGGACCTGGAGGCTCTGGAAAGATGGTCTAGAAAGTGGAAGCTGAGGTTTAATGCAGGGAAATGCAAGGTACTCCACCTGGGGGCCAGAAACCCAGGCCAAGTGTACACCCTGGGGAATACTACAAGTCTCAATGGCTGAGAGGGACCTGGGGTGGTGGTGGATGTCAAGATGAACAACTCTGAGACTTGTAGGAGGGCAGCAGCCAAGGCCAACAGGATGCTGGGATGCATCGCTGGGGATCACCTCCAGAAGGAGGAAGTGATACTCCCTCTGTATAACTGCTTGGTGAGGCCGCACCTGGAGTACTGTGTGCAGTTTTGGGCCGCGCTTAAGAGGACATTAACCTCCTGGAGAGGGTCCAGAGGAGGGCAACCAAAATGATTTGGGGCTTGGGGGACAGGACCTATGAGGAGAGGCTCGAAGAGCTAAATATGTACACTGGAAGAGAGAAGGGACCGGGGGGACATGATAGAGGTCTTCAGGTACATGAAGAGGGTAAATAGGGGAGGAACAGTGAGGGTGCTTCGAAGGAAGGAGGAGGGGGCCACTAGAGGGCATGGGTGGAAGCTGGAGGGGGGAAGATTCAGGGGAGAAAGGAGGAGGTGCTACTTCACTGAGAGGGTGGTAGAGCCATGGAATGCACTACCTAGGGGGCTGGTGGAGGCAGAGACAGTGGAGGGGTTCAAGAGGGGTGGGACAGGTACAGGGAAGGGTTCAGGAAGCAAAATCCAATGCAGCAAGAATATCCGGAACTGGGAAGGGAGAAGCCAGAGAAGGCGAGGGGGACAGCAAGGTCAGCACCCAGGGTGGGGGCTGACCAAACGAGCAGACACGAAAGACCATTAGGCCTATTCTGCTGGCATTTTAGTATGTTAGTATGTTAGTAAGAAAACGTGTGCAGTCAAGTGGAAAAGATTTTCTTTTTGGTGCAAGGGGAAGCATTTAAATCCTCTCAAAGCATCAGTCCCCAATCTTGTGGGCTATTTGGTTCACTTGCAGGCCTCAGGCCTCAAGGCCTCATCCTTAAAGCTGTACCTAGCTGCAATTTCCGCTTACCTGTCCATAGGCAAGGAGCAGATAATCATTTTATTACCTGTTTTCAAAACATTCTTCAAAGGCCTTCTTCACCTTCAGCCCCCAATCAGGGAACCTGTTCCTCCTTGGGACCTTAACCTGTGCATTGCCAAGCTCATGGAGCCACCTTTCGAACCCATGGCTACGGCCCACTTGAAATATGTCACTTGGAAGACAGTCTTCCTAGTGGCCATTACCTCTGCCAGAAAGATTTCAGAGTTACAAGCACTCTGCATGGATCCTAACTACATTATCCATCACAGGGACAAGGCAGAGCTCAGAACAAATAGGAAGTTTCTGCCTAAGATGGTCTGTGAATTTTATCTTAACCTGTCTTTAACTCTGCCTGTGTTCTTTACTGAAAAATCCACCCCTGGGGAGCAGAGGCTCCATAGTCTGGATGTGAAGAGAGCCCTATCCTACTACCTGCACACCAAGCAGTTCAGGGACTCCACTACTCAGCATTTCCTCACCTATGGGGAGGTAGGTAGAGGAAGGCCAGCCACTAAGAGAACTATCTCTCATTGGGTAGTTTCCTGTATTCAGTTCTACTATGACAAGGCTGGTAAACAGCCCCCTGAGGGCCTCAGGGCTCACTCTACCAGAGGCGCTGCTGCCACAGTAGCAGCCGCAAGGGACATTCCCTTGCTGAATGTCTGCAAAGCAGCCACATGGAAGACTGTACACACATTCACAAAGCATTACTGCTTGGATGTACAGTTCAGATCTGATGCCAAATTTGGCAGGGTGGTCCTGCACAGCCTCTTCCCTAAATAGGTTCTGTACCCGCCTCCCAAATGCGCTGCCTTGTAGTCTGCACTTAGTTACTGATGCTAAAGGACCTCTGGGGTGAGAAGAAAAAATTACGCACTGTAGTAATATTGTTTCTTCCAAAGTGTCCTTTAGCATCAGTAAGATTCCACCCTTTCTCCCTGGAAACCTTTCTGAAGAAGACTCTGCTTCCTCATTATTGCCAAATTTGTTCCTGAGGTTTTTGAATTTCCAGTTAAAACAAAGTGTTCATGTTTTTCAGTGGTTTTCTGTTCATGCTGTTGCATGATTTTTGGATCCTGTTGGTCCACACGAACATGGGCATGTTCCCATTTTTCCTTTGAAAAAATTCTGGTGCCCTCTGGACAGGTTCCACTTGGTACACCCTCCTGCTCTTTTCTGATTGGCCAATTCATTATAGGAATATTCATGGCTCCGCCTCCAAGGCAGTTCAACCTAGTCAGCTTACTGCACTTAGTTACTGATGCTAAAGGATACCTTGGAAGAAACAATATTACTACAGTGAGTAATTTTTTTCTACTGAGGCAGAAGATAAAATCTTATACAATGAAAATTTTATACAATGGCGCTGGCCCGGTGGCGCTGAGGGCTGAGGCGCTGGCGCCTTACCTCGCACTATGCTGGTGACCCGTGTTCGGGAATGAGCACAGGCCGTCCGGGGTCAGCAGGGGAGGAGAAGGATTGAGCGTCCAATGGACTGCTCTCCTTCTCCGGGGAGGGGGGTTTCTGATGGTCAGTGCTTGCTCGCCCCCCAGCGGAGGCTGGAGGACAGGGCGCCATATCACAAGCTGGGAGGAGTCGGGCCAGATGTCTGGAGGAAGCGAGTATGGAAGTATGTGCGTCCCCCTCCGCTGGTGACATTGCACTGTCCCAACTCCTAGGGAGAAAAACTGGAGGAAATAGACTGCCGTGCAGGATGGCGGAGGGCGCCTTGTACACTCCGCCCCCAGCTGGCCACGGCACTGGCCAACTATATCCGGACTTCAGTGGGGGAGTTGGGGACCCCCCCGCCAACCCCGCCAGGGGGTGCAAGCCCTGGGGTCAGGTCAGCGTCGGCTGGTAGACGCCAGGGGATGGGACTGGGGACACCCTCCTGAGATAGCTGGCAGTGGGGAGAGAAAACTCATAACTAAAAAAAAATCTTATTCAATGAAAGATAACTGAACAGACAAGAAAAATCGATTATGGGCTTGTCTAATAAAATGACTGACATGAAACTGAGAGCAAGAAGAAAACAATTATGACTAATTGGGACCCCAGAGGCATGGGAACAGAAACAAAACCTAAAAGAAATAGCTCTACCAGTGATGGTAACTTACTTGGATATATGTACAGCAGAGGTGAACACCAAAATAGACAGAGTGCACAGAGCACTCAGAACTAGTCCAGAGGATGGATTACCACCTCGCTCTGTTATAGTAAAGTTCTTTAAGACTGAGGACAAAGTTTGATCATGAATGGGGAATATCAAAAAAAGAGAATTTCATCCAGCCCTGTGGTGTAGAGGGCTGAGGCACTGGACACCTTAACTCTCGCCACACTGATGACCCATGTTCAGGAGTGAGCACAGGCCATCAGAGGTCAGCATGGGGGGTGAGGGTGCGGAGCAGGATGAGCTGCCATCAGGCATATCTCCTCTCTAGGGAGGGAGCCTGAGCTCCCTCAGTGTTTGACTGCCTTGCGGTGGAGGCCAGGGGGCAGTGCAGCTGAGGGCAGCCAGGGGCACTAGGCCAATGGGGTGGGAGGATGGGGCCATCCCCAGAGCAACAGGGTGCATGTGCGCCTACATGCGCATGTGCCTCTCTGGGGCCCTGGGGTAATCGGGGGGGGAACTAGGAAAAAGTCAGGGACTGCCGCAGGATGATCACTCTGGGCCGACTCCTGGGGGTCCACCGGTGCATGCACAGTGTAACAACACCCTGAATGACCCCTTGAGACCAGTAGGGTGGGGGACAGCGGCAGGCGGTATAAGCACCTCTATGGGGACAAAAAGAGAATTTCAATGAATGGGGCAAATATTGCCTTTTACCCTATGAAATAATTGAGGAGAGAAAAAATATGTCTACATTAAAAAAAAAAAAAAACAGTTGTGGCAAAAAGGCCATACATCTTCATTATTGATTCCTGTCAGATTGCGTTTTATAATAAACTCTAAACCACATTGTTTTCCACAGCTGAACAGGGGACTAAGGAACTGAGAAGGGGGAGCAGTTGATGTCGCCTACCTTGACTTCAGCAAAGCTTTTGACACTGTTCCACATAGAAGATTGATAAATAAGCTAGGTAGGCTCGGGGTGGGTCAGAAGTTGGTCAACTGGGTGGCAAACTGGTTGACTGGCAGAAAACAGAGAGTGGTGGTAAATGGTATACAGTCAGAAGAGATGCAAGTCACAAGTGGGGTACCTCAGGGATCAGTCCTGGGGCCAGTCCTATTCAACATCTTCATTAGTGACCTCGTGAGATGGACTAGAGGGTAAGGCTTGTCTGTTTGCAGATGACACCAAGATCTGCAACAGAGTAGATGATCCAGATGGGTGGGCAGAATGAGAAGAGATCTGGATAAACTAGCAAAATGGTCAGAAGAGTGGCAACTGGGATTTAATGCAAAAAGTGCAAAATCATGCACATAGGGAAGAGAAACCCTGAAGCCACTTATAGGCTGGGAGGAGTTGCTAGCAGTCACAAAGGAAGAAAGAGACTTGGGCATCATCATCACTGATGACCTAAAATCATCCAAGCAGACCTCTAAAGCAGTAGGTAAGGCTAGGGGGTGTTAGGGTGTATTAGTAGGGTATCACAAGTCGTAAGAGGGAGGTAATAATCCCTCTGTACAAGACATTGGTTAGGCTCCATCTGGAGTACTGCGGCAGTATTGGAGGCCACACCTTCACAAGGACATTAACCAAATTGAGGCAGTCCAGAGAAGGGCAACCAAAATGGTGCAGGGACTGCATCAGAAGACATATGAGGACAGATTAACAGAGCTCAATATGTATACCCTTGAGCAAAGGAGGAGAGAGGTGATATGATCGAGACATTTAAACACCTTAGGGGCATAAACAAGGTGAAAGAGTCTAACATGTTTAAATATAAGAAAAATAGCAGGACAAGAGGACACAGCATGAGATTAGAGGGAGGCCGATTAAGGGGAATATGAGGAAATTCTTTTCACAGAAAGGGTGGTAGATGCATGGAATAGCTACCACAAGAAGTGGTGGCTATGAATACAGTGCAGGGCTTCAAACAGGCATGGGATAGGCATAAGGGAGCAATACAAATGACTATGAATAGATAGGTCACTGACAGAGCAAAGGCCGATGGCACATTTATAAGGTAGAAAAAGAAATGGGCAGACTGGATGGGCCTTGCGGTCCTTATCTGCCGTCAAATTCTATGTTTCTATGTTTCTATGTTTCTATGTTTCTATGTTAAGAATGTTAATTACAGCTTTATTTCAATAAGTGAATTTTTGCTTAAACAGTGTATAAGGGTTGATACTATTAAAAGAATGTGGGGGGGGGACAGGGGGACATGGACTCTAAACACACCAAGGAAAAAAGAGAATGCTGGGTAGACGTAGGGATTTGGATACCAGTTTTTCTGTCAGAATATGTAAGCACTACAGAGAAGAAGTAACAAATATTATAGGTGGTGGGATTTGTGTGAAGTATAGCACTAGTTTCAATTTTATACTCTGGCCAAAAGGAGGAAGGAAAAATGTCACAGGTGATACGGAAAGGGGAAAATTAATACTATATGATGGTTGCAGTAGATGAGTAGTTGGATAGCAGGATTGCCAAATGTAAATGGGTTGAATAATTACAAAAAACTAATAAAATTTCTACAATATGCTAAATTACATCAAATAAAAAATGTATGTCTATAGGAGACTCATTTGATGGGCAAAAATGTCAAAAGGTTCAAAGGATCTTCACCTTCATCACTATTGTACTACACCTGGGCCTGATTTCAACTTAATACCAGAACAAAGTTGCTCCTATTTTTTCAAGCTCTGTATGCTTATATAGTGCCTGTAACCAGTCACTCTTTGTTCAAGTCCAGCCTGTAGCAGACTTAAAGAGCTAGTGTACTGCCTGGAAACTGCCTGCAATTAATTGTCGCTTTCAGATGTAGTCAGCTATCACTTCTCATATCTCTAGTATTTTTTCTTTTCTGTTTGCTAATGAGAAGATTTTCCACCTGGAAGTACTAGGGGTGATGTGTGGAGCAACAGTCTGAAGAGGGGAAAAATCAGTTCTGTTCCTCCCACTACATCAATACTGAGACCACACTGACTATGACATCACTGGTAACCAATGAGAACCATTTCTCACTGCCAGGTTTCACTTTCACATGAAGCAACAGGAACTGGCTCTCCCTGGTTACTAGTGATGTCACAACTTCCTGCATTTTGATTGGTTGCTTGTGAGAGTCACTGCTCAGGCTGCAATGATTGCGGTGCCTCAAGGTGTTTGGTCTCATTTCTGATGGATTAGTGGGAGGAACAGAACTGACTTTTTTTCCCCTCCAAACAGTGCTGCTCCACACATCACCCCAGTACTGCCAGGTGGAAAATCTTCTAATTAACAAACAAAAAAGAAAATATACTAGAGATATAAGAAGTGATAGCTGACTGCATCTGAAAATTACTATTAATCCCAAGCAGTACACTAGCTCTTTAAATGTATTGTAGCACTAATTCTCTTCTGTAACTTCTATGTACTTCTCAGTACCCAGGTCACGCTTGGAAAAGAGCCTTGGCTCAGCACGTCTTTCCTGGTCAACAAATTTTAAGTAAAATAAATAAAATCTTCGGTGGGATAAGTATTGCATGCCTCAGGTGCTAACAACAGCCTTGGAGTGGCTATCCTGGTGTGTCTAAAGATACTAACTTGATGAAGGGCGATATACAGTATTTTGGTTAAAGGGGACTTATTTGGTACAGAAATTTTCCTGGGGTCAATTTATGGACCGTTTGCGCAATATGATAATTTTTTAACCAATATAGAAAAGATTTGGTGTTGTTAGGTTGCATGGACACTATTTTACTAGGAGACTGGATTGCTGTGAGTGACCCAAGGATTGATAAGACTTCAAAATCTACAAATAATGATCACCACAATGCAAATCTGCTAAAAAACGTTATAATTAGGAAACATCTGCTAGATATATGGAGGGACAGAAACCCCACTAAAAAAGAATACACCTTTAAGTTCACATACCTAAATATGAGCTGTAGACTCGATTTCTTTCTCATTAATAAAAATTTGGCAAATAAAATTAATAAATCAAATATTCACAGTATATTGATCTCGGACCATGCCATGGTGTCCATGCAGCTAAGCCCTACTATGGCCAGGTCCTACTCCAGACAAGGAGATTTGTTAATTGTTTATTAAATACCATGTTAATTAAAATTGCAGTTGTAGTAAACATCTGAAAAAGGAAAACTGACACTGGGTGGATCAGCACATCCACTTCCATAATGTGTAGATGCAAGGTACATTACTTCAGAATGTGACGGGGGTGGGGGGGTTGGCATGGAGCAGCAAACAAGGCTTTAGAATGACAAAGTTGTGTGCAATTTTTGGAATACTGCAGGTATTGGATTTCAAAATGTCACCAGGTTGCAGTTGTGGAATGCAGCAATGGTACAACCTCAGAAACTAGCTGGAACACATAATTTCGGAATACAGTGGTGACGCACAATCTTGGAATGTAGTAGTGATGCACAATTTCAAAATGTGTAAGTGATGCGCAATTTCAGAATGTGGCTGTGACGCAGTTTCCGAATGTGTCATTGGTGCACAGGTTTGGAATGTGACGGTGATGCACAGCTTTGGAATGCTGTGGTGATGCACAATTTTGGTGGTGATGCACAATTTCAGAATGCAGCGGTGATGCACAGGTTCGGAATGCAGCAGTGATGCACATAGAAACATAGAAACATAGATTTTGATGGCAGATAAGGACCGCTTGACCCGCACAGGTTCGAAATGTGGCTATGACGCACTGGTTCAGAACGTGGTGATGATCCACAGTTTCAGAATTGTGTGCTGATGTGTATTTTTCGGAATGCAGTGGTGATGCACAAATTCAGAGTGCTGTGGTGACGTGCAGCTTTGGAAAGCAGTAGTGATGCATAATTTTGGAATGCGGTGGTGATGCACAGGTTCAGAATGTGGCAGTGACACACAGGTTTGGAATGAGGCAGTGACATGCACTTTTGGAATGCTCTGGTGACATGCAAGTTCAAAATGTGGCAGTGATGCACAGGTTCGGAAGGTGGTGGTGATGCACGGGTTTGGAATGTAGTGGTGACGCACAGGTTCAGAATATAGTGGTGATGCACAGGTTGAGAATCTGGCAGTGATGCACAGGTTTGGAATGAGGCAGTGATGCACAGTTTAGGAATGCTGTGGTGCCGTGCAATTTCAGAATGCGGCGGTGATGCACTGGTTTAGAATGTGGTGGTGATGCACCAGTTTGGAATGTGTTGGTGATGCATGGGTTCAAAATGTGGTGGTGACACATGGGTTCAGAATGTGGTGGTGACGCACATGTTCGGAATGTGGCGGTGATGCACAGGTTTGGGATGTGACGGTTATGCACAGGTTCAGAATGAGGCAGTGATGCATAGTTTTGGAATACTGTGGTGACATGCAATTTCAGAATGCGGTGGTGATGCACTGGTACGGAATGCAGTGGTGACGCAGAGGTTCAGAATGTGGCAGTGATGCATGGGTTCGGAATATGATGGGACATACAGGTTTCAGAATGCAGAAGTGATGCAGAGGTTCAGAATGTGGTGGTGATGCACAGGTTCAGAATGCAGTGGTGATGTATGGGTTCAGAATGTGGCACTGATGCACAGGTTTGGAATGTGGTGGTGACGCACAGGTTCGGAATGCGGTGGTGACACACAGGTTTGTAATGCATCGATGACGCACAATTTCAGAATGCAGTGGTGACTTGCAATTTCAGAATGCAGCAGTGACACATAGTTTTGGAATGCAGCAGTGACACACAGGTTTGAACTGTGGCAGTGATGCACAGGTTTGGAATTTGTCAGTGACACACAGGTTCGGAACATGGCTGTGATGCACCGGTCAGGAATGAAGCGGTGATGCACAGGTTCAGAATGCATCGGTGATGCACAGTTTCAGAATGTGGTGGTGATGTACAGTTTTGGCATGTGATGGTGATGTACAGTTTTGGCATGTGGTGGTGATGCTCAAATTTGAAATGTGGCAGTAATGTTTAATTTTGGAATGTGGCAGTGACGCATAATTTCAGAATGTGGTAGTGATGCACAATTTGGGAACGTGGCAGTGACAATTTTGGAATGTCGCATTAAAACCCAACTTGGTGGGGATGCACAATTTTGGAATTTGGCAGGGGTGAGTCATTTCAGAATGCATCAGGGATGCACAATTTGGGAATGGGGAAGGTGTGCAATTTTGGAATGTGGCAGGGATGCATAATTTTAGAATGTGGCTGGGATGCATAATGCTGGAATGTGGTGGGGATGTGATGCACAATTTTGAAATATAGTGGGTGTGCACAATTCTGGACTGTGGCAGGGACAAGCAGTTTCAGAACAATATGGTATGTCCTGCCACATTCCAACAGCATGCATCCCCACTATATTCTGAAATTGCCAGTCCCCACCAAATTCCTCAATGTGTGTCCCTGTCGCATTCTGAGACTGATTGCCCACCACATTTTGAGACGGTACATCCTGCCACATTCTAGTATTGCATGTCTCCCCCCCCTCCAACATTTTAATATTGTGCATAACATTGACATTCTATGCCTTGGTTCAGTGCTACATTCCAGAACCACATCCTGACATGTTCTTAAGCATGGTGCCATGCATTTGAATATTCTGGAAACACAAGCACTGCAGCCAAACCTATGTCAAGTTTTTTTTTTAAAGGATTACTACATCTGCAGTTTCTTAACTTTGGAGAAGCAAGTCATATCAGGCTGCTGGCAGGGAGGACTGGACTATGAGTTCAGGAGATGACATCATCAGTGACTCTTCACTGAAACTGAAACAGTCGATAGGGATGAGGGCAGGGGTAAATGAAGAAAAAGACAGAGGCAGTAAGGACAGGGGTGGAGCAAAAAGAAATAAAGCCAGAAAAAAATGGAGGGTAATGAGTACCAATGCCCGTAGTCTAGGTAAAAACCTCCCCGAAATGGTGGCCTTTATGGAAGAGGGATGCCTGGATATCGTGGCAGTCACAGAAACATGGTACACAGAGAACCATGACTGAGATGTCAACATACCAGGGTTCACAATCTAAAGGAGGGACAGGGAGGGAAGAAGAGGAGGAGGAGGAGTAGCTCTCTATGTAAGGGAAGAGATCAAAGCAACAGAACTAAAGGGTAAACAGGGAGGAGAGGAGGCACTGTGGGTCACCCTGGAGACTGGAAATGGCTCCACAATCCACACAGGGGTTGTATACAGACCCCCGTCTCAGGGGGAGGAAATGGACAAGGAAATGATAGAAGGCATCCTTGGGATGGCAGAGAAAGAGGAGATATTGCTGATAGGAGACCTGAATATGCCAGATGTTAACTGGAGCACCTTTGCTGCAGCCACATCCAAGAGCAGGGCCATTTTCGATGCCCTACAGGGGGCATGCCTCAGACAGATGGTTTTGGAACCCACTCGGGAGAGAGCAATCTTAGACGTGGTACTGTCAAATGGGGATGGAGAGAGGATCTCTGATCTTGAAGTGGGTTGCCATCTGGGAACGAGCGACCACCAAAGAATGTGGTTCATGATAAACTTAACTGTAGAGTCAAGCCACACAAAAGTGAAGGTACTGGACTTCAGGAGGGCTGATTTTGTCAAAATGGGAGAGTGCCTCAGAAAAGCACTAGCAAACAGGCAACAAGGTGGGGTGGAGCAACAATGGGGAAACATCAAAACTGCCATCACAGAGACAACAAGTCTTTGTGTGAAGCAAATTAACAAATCAAAACGAAAGAAAAAAACACTATGGTTCTCAAAAGAAGTGGCAGGGAAGGTAAGGGAGAAAAAGATAGCATCCAGGAAGTGTAAGGAAACACAGAAGGAGCAGGACAGAGAACTGTACCAGTTAAAGCAGAAGGAAGCGGGGAAGGCAGTCAGAATAGCAAAGGCCCAAACTGAGGAAAAGATAGCCAACTCGGTTAAGAAGGGGGATAAAACCTTTTATAGGTACATTAGGGAGCAAAGAAAGATGAAGACAGGGATACTGAGGCTGAATAAAGAGGAAGGTGGTTGGGCAGAGAGCGACAGTGAAAAAGCAGAGATACTGAACAAATATTTCTGCTCAGTATTCACAATGGAAAAGCAGGGGGAGAGACCTAATCCAGTCAATAGAAGCACTCTAGATAGGGGGGTTGATATTAGCCCTTTCACAGAAGAAAGGGTTCTGAAATAACTCTTAAAACTGAATGTGGATAAAGCAATGGGGCCTGATGGGATTCACCCCAGAATTCTAAAAGAACTAAGGGAAGAACTAGTAACACCACTGACTACCCTTTTTAATAAATAATGGGAGGAGGATGTGGTACCTGAGGACTGGAGAAGGGTGGATGTGATTCCCCTTCACAAAAATGGGAACAAGACAGAGGCAGGAAACTACAGACCTGTCAGTTTGACCTCAGTGGTAGGGAAAATGATGGAATCACTTCTGAAGAAAAGAATTGTTGAGTACCTAGAGGCCAGTGGGGCACAGGACCCAAGGCAGCATGGATTCACAGCAGGATGGTCATGTCAAACAAATCGAATTGATTTCTTTGACTGGGTGACCAAAGTAGTAGACCAGGGAGGGGCTGTGGACATGGCCTACCTAGACTTTAGCAAGGCATTTGACACAGTCCTGCACAAAAGATTAATAAACAAATTAGCCAGCCTGGGACCCAGGGAGGTAGCCTGGGTAAAACACTGGCTGGACAACAGGACACAGCGGGTAATAGTAAATGGAGTCCACAGTGAAGAAAGGAGTGTTACTAGTGGGGTACCGCAGGGTTCAGTACTGGGGTCGGTCCTTTTTAATGTCTTTATAAGTGACATTGCGGAGGGACTGGAGGGGAAGGTATGTCTCTTTGCAGATGACACAAAGATCTGCAATAGGGTTGATACGCAAGGTGGGGTGGAAAGGATGAAAAGGGACTTGGCAAGGTTAGAGGAAAGGTCAAATGTATGGCAGCTTAGAGTCAATGCAAAGAAGTGCAAAGTAATGCACCTGGGAAACAAAAACCCAGGGCAAGAGTACACAATGGGGGGTGAGATGCTGACAACAACAAAATGGAAAGGGACCTGGGGTAGTCATATCAAATGACCTAAAGGTGGGCCAGTAATGTGAGAAGGCAGTAAGGAGGTCTGGGGATACTGGCATGCACAGGAGAGGTATCACCAGTAGAAAACAGGAAGTTGTTGGCTCTCTGTACAGACAGTTGGTAAGACCACATCTGAGTACTGTGTACAGTTCTGGAGACCCCATCTCTGCAAAGACATAGACAGGGTGGAGGCTGTCCAGAGGAGGGCAACCAAAATGGTGCAGGGTCTGCACCAGAAGACATGAAGAAAGACTAAAGGAGCTTAAGATGTATAGCCTCGAGGAAAGGAGGGAGGGGGGGACATGACAGAAACTTTCAAATACCTCAAGGGAATCAACAAAGTCCAAGAGGGTAGCATCTTTCAAAAAAGAGATGTTCAAGAACAAGTGGGGCACAATTTGAAGATAGAAGGGCAATGGCTCAGAGGTAATGTGAGGAAGTATTTCTTCACAGAGAGGGTTGTAGATGCATGAAACAGCCTTTCTGAGGAGGTCATAGAGTCAAAAACAGTGAGGAAATTTAAGAATGCATGGGACAGACATAAGGCAATTCTAGTGGGGGGTAGGAGGAAGTAGGCTGTTGGTTAACTAGGCTCTGCAGCTTATCCATTAGGTAGGGAAATGGGCAGACTAGGTGGGCCAAGCAGTCCTTATCTGCCTTCAAATTCTATGTTTGTATGTTTCTATGTATGGTATGGTATGGTATGGTAAAATTTTATTTATACAGTGATATAGCCATTAGGGTTCCGAAAATCCCTGTTCACAAGGCTTACCTGTTTACATTATGCAAAATTATTACAGCTATACATTTATAACAATACAAGTTACAGAAAAAGTACAAAAACAATACATCATAGTTTTACAAACTCATCAATAACAGGCATGTTAGCATTTTTAGATTTACATTAATTTCACCTATTACAACAAAAATGAAAACTAAGTTTGTGATTCAGGCCATTTTTAAAAACATGATCAGTAGTTGTTAGTTCACATAAAAAAGGAGGAAGACAATTCCAGCTTTTAGCTACTTGATATTGAAGGGTCATTTCACTAAATTGATTTTTTAACTTTGGTATTATTAGATCTCTAGCACCAGTTTTTCTTAAATTTAAACTATGTTTTGGTTTTTGTAATTTGTTTTTTAAGTTATCTAAAGACTGATTTTTAAATATATTACGAACCTGATTTAGCCAGATTCCCCTAGCCCGTAAGTCTAATGGAATCCAACCCAAATCCATATACATAGTGCAATGATGAGTTTTAAAATCACACCTTAACACAAATCTTGCAAGCTTATTATAAAGTGTATCCAAGTTATTTAAATGTTTTCTTGCTGTACGTCTGTAAATATGACTTCCATAGTCAATAACCGGCATTATTAATTGATTGATCATAATCAATCTTGTTTCTCTTGTCATACAATTTGATATTCGTCTCATAGCTCCAATCTTAATATGTGTTTTCTTTATTAAATTTGTTATATGATATTGAAAAGTAAGACATTGCTCTATATGTACCCCTAAATATTTATATGTTTCAGTTTGTTCTAAAAACTTACCCTCTTGTGTCTTTATATTTAATTTTGAAATTCCCTTTAAGTCCAGGGTTTTAAATAATTGATTAGCAGTTTTTTCCTTGGGACAATGCTAACTCTACAGAAAGTATTTATATAGGTTTTCTAGAAGTGTTATGCTTGTTAAACAAAGTGAGGCAAGTGCTATGCATTTTCACAATGTTTTAGCACTTTTATGGGCAAAACGCTAATCAATTTTTGGAGTTAAATAAAACCCTGAAGTCCAATGCAAATGACATAACCTGTGTCTTTTTACTATTAACTAATAAACCCAGAGATGAAAAGTGACCTTGCATGATGCTAAAGTCACTCTGTAAGTTTAGTTCTACTTCACTTGTAGTTTTTCCCTCTGCTACTAAAACTGTATCATCTGCATATAGATGAATTTTGAATATCCAGTATTCTTTGGTAAGTCATTTAAATAGACTATGAACAGGAGGGGGCCCAGGATAGATCCCTGGGGAACCCCTCTTGTTACATAGTCCATTCTTGACTGGTGTCCATTTAGGACAACAAATTGTGATCTTTTATCAAGGTATGATATAAACCAATTACAGGTTTCTTCCTCCACCCCTACTTTCATTAATGAGTTTATCAAAATACTATGGTTTACTAAATCAATGCTTAGATAGGTCTAATGATACCGCACTAATGGACTTCTGCCTCTAGAGGGGTTGCTAAGGATCCAAAAGTCAGTGAGTGCAGTAGCCGTGAACCTACCCTGCCTAAAACCATACTGTTGTTGAGTCAGTTTATTATATTTTTCCAAGTAGTCCATTAACTGATCGTGGACAATTTTTTCAAATAACTTGGATACTGTGGACAACAAGGCTATTGGACAGTAATTTCAAACATCCTTTGGATCCCCTCCCTTATCTATTGGTATCACTTTGGCTCATTTCCAACTAGAGGGAAACTGTCCCTCTCTTAGACTCCAATTAAAAATGTCCCTTAGTATAGGTGACAATTCCATAGCAGCCTCTTTTAATAATTTATTATCTATTCTATCTGGGCCACTTGCTTTATTTATTTTTAATCTATTTATATATTTTAGAACTTCTTTGTTTATCACTCTCTTAAACCTGAATTTGGGTTCTTTCTCATCTTGGGGACTCTCACCCTTTACTTCATTCAAGGTATTAGTTTTAGTTATGAGATCTAATTTCAGATCGGGGAGGTTTATGAAATAATCATTCAAAATTTCATAGCTTTATTTGTTTCAAACACTTTTCCATTCTGACTCAATTTTATTTCACTTTGTTTACTATTTGGATTCATAAGATTTTTTATAACAGACCAATAAGCACCTGGATTTGTTGATTCTTTAATCCGCTCTATATAATAACGAGCTTTTGATTTCCTGTATTACTTGATTCCTTAACCTTTTGTATTGTTCCCAAATTTCACTGTTTAATGTTTTATTTGCTTTTTTCCAATAATGATTTCTAATCATAATCATTTTTTTTACAGTTAGCCATGGTAAATGTTTTATTCTATGATTTACTTTTTTATATGGGGCAAATTTATCACAAGCATTAATAAACATTGTTGTAAATTCTAATACAGCCTCATTTAAATCTGGGATAAGAAAAATCCTATACCAAGGGAGTCCCTGAAGATACTTTCTAAATGATAAACTATTAAATTTTAAATAACATCTTTTAGGTATATGTGGTACTGATTTTATGGGAATAGAATTTTTAATTGTAGAGAATACACACTTAACTATATTGTGGTCTCCTAAACTGGAGACACATACACTTTTCTCCAAAATTGTCAATTCAGGTGAAACAAACATCAAATCCAAAATATTACCTTTACTTAATAAGGAACCTTTCCTTGTAGGTGTATCTATAATTTGTATCAGGTTTAAACAGCTCATTGATTTTTCCAACTTTTGACCCCTGGGACAACCCCAAGCTGCGTTGAAATCACCAGCCAGAACTACTTGTAGTTGACCCAGGTGTTCCATTAAAACATGTGAAAATTTGTCAAAATGGATAGGGTTTATTTTAGGTGGAGAGTAAACTACTCCTATAACCAATTTTAATTCTTGTATCTCAATTAACAGGCATTCAATGCCCTCAATTGACCCAGAGAACAAAATTTTGGAGTTACCAATTAAATGATTTATGTACACCAAAACTCCTCCCCCCCCCGTGTTCCCCGATCCTTCCTAAAGTGGTATAAGTCCCTTAATTCTATTTCTTTATATTCAATTCCCTTTTTTAACCAGGTTTCCATTAACATTATTATGTCCGGCTCTTCATGTTCTACCCAGGATCTAAAATAGTCCATTTTATTTATCATACTTCGAGCATTGTCTAAGACCATTTTAATTACAGGACCTGGGTTCAATTCAGTATCTCCACAGAGAGCCAAGGACAATAACAATGCCCGGTTACTTGAACAGATATACCCTGCTTGGATTACCATGTCCTTAACACGAAGTTCTTCTCTGATGAGGTTGAAAGGGTTTCGTCGTGAGGTCAGCTTAGCTGTTTGTAACTTGAAATTATTAGAACAATTTACATGAGCATTTGATCTTTTCATCAGAACATCAGTTCTCATGATAACAAATAGCTGAACGACACAGACCAAACCCACTATCAACCCCATCATCTTAGATGACAACATCTTTTTCATTTTACAGCTGTGTCCAAATACAAAAGAAATAATCTATAGATGCCTGTTTATAAAAGTAAAAAACAATCAGAACATTAACATTTTTATTTAGGTAACTGTACCTTACGTAAGTCAATGTTACCAAAATCTAAACCCCAAACTGGAGACTTATTTAAGCATGTAAACTGGCTTTTTTGAATGGGTAGTGAAATCAGGGTTACAAAACAGCTCATAACTTTAAAACGAAGTATCATAGAAACCTAATTTTGGTATAAGATTTATTGGAAACATAGAAACATATTGGAGGTATGCGTATTCTAATTCTGCAATGTAGTACTATTGGCTGGAGCCCTTCTTTAAACAATAGCCCAGATTTAACAATGACCATAAAATGGGATGCATGGAAAACCACAATAAGAAGCCATATTATTTTATTTCAAATTAAGCAAAATAAACAAAAATAAATCCTCTCCAGAAATTAGAAGAGGAAATTAAAACACTGGAAAGGAAATCTTCACAACCCAATTCATTTATAAATTTAAAAAGTTACATTACAGGAATATAAAAATCGAAAACATTAACTGATTCTAATGTCATTAGAAAAATATGTTTGTAAAATTAAAAATAAATTATATTTCCAATGAGACAAAACAGGGAAACTATTGGCTTATGCTCTTAAAAAACAAAATGAGAGAAATACTATAATGGCAATTTGCACGAGCCACGGAGAAGTACATACAGATAAATTAATAACTGAAGAATTTGTTAAATACTTCCAGTCAATTAACAATAGAAAACATGACAATTGACTCACATAACATGGAAGAATACATAAAAAGCTCTATTAAAACTAAATTAAATATTAACCAGGATGCAATTTCCATATTTGAAACAAATCAAGCTGTATTAAAACAAAAGAAAGGCTCTTCACCAGTCCCGGATGGCTATACTAGTGAATTTTACCAGATATTTAAAGAACAACTTCTACCATAGTTAAAATTAATGACAGAAGAAACAATTTCTACAGCTATAGAATGCCTGATTAAATAAATGATTGTACAATTATTTTGTTACTAAAAGAAAACAAAGATGCAAAAAAAGTAGAAAACTACCATCCAATATCATTGTTAACTCTGGACTACAAAATTATTTATTTTATTTATTTTATTCTTCGATAACCAGGTAAGACCCACTAGGCACAGGTGTCTGCTTTCAGGGGCAACCCAGGAGCACTGGGGAGGTTAAGTGACTTGTTCAGAGTTGCACAGTATACAAGTGGAGGTTGTGGCAATCAAACCCAGGTCTGTCTACTGGATGTACCAAGCTCATTCACAGCTCGTTACTCTAACCTCAAGGCTATACTGCCACCCCCTGTTACTAAATTAATAGTAAATCATATTCAAGATCCAAGTGGTCAGGCATAGAGAGGCAGAACAGAGAGGCTTCATTAGAGGTAGAAACATCTTTGAAGGGTTGGAGCAAATTCAAGAGATCATTTCTAAATATTCAGAACAAAATATAGTCAAAGCAGAAGAAAAAGTATTGGTAGCGTTAGATGCAACAAAAGCATTTGACTTGCTGTCAAGAGAACTTATGCTGATGTCTTTGGAACAGTGGGGCTTTCCATTAATAATTATGAAATAATAACTGGGTTAGGCTTTTTCCCATAGGGAAACTGTGGCGTAATTTGCCGTTATAAAGGAGCGTTTATAACGGCAAACATGCGCACGGTTTCCCTCACTATGTGCATGCCCAACATACAGCTCTTCCGGGTTTTCACCGCTCGCCACCAGATTTCTTTGGTCGGTCGAAAGCGCACCGCCGCCACTATCTCTAGGTGGTAAGTAACTATTTAAAAAAAAACCTCCAAACAAAAATCACACCGTAAAGGGGACAACAAAACAAGAAAAAGTAAACTGCTGCTAAGCGACCGAGGACTCGGCTAAACATCATCCAGACCGTAGCCACACAAGACCATTTATTTTATATAACTGGCTGTGGCGAAAAAGCCTAACCCAGCAATTATATAAAATAAAATATGGGGTGGTGTGTTAACTCGAATTTTACACACACCCTCGGGGTTGGATGCCTGGATAAACCCCTCGAGCTTCGCTCTCGGGGTTTATATGCCATCCAACCCCGAGGGTGTGTGTAAAATCTCGTTACACACACCATCCCATACTTTATTCTCTATTTTGCTGCAAAAGTTTCATTTTTCAGCTATGGAGAGATTGAAAATAAATACATTCTTGTCTGACCCCTTAAAAATCTCTAACGGAATCAGACAAGGATGTCCATTGTCTCCATTATTGTTTAAGGTATGTCTTGAAACTTTATTAATAAAGATCTGTAATAATGGCGATACAATGGGCATTCCCACTAGACAGGGCAGTATAAAAATGAATGTATATGCAGATGACATGCTAGTGATTATAACCAACCCCTCTAAATATTGGCCTAATGTTCTGCTAGAAATACAAAAATATGCATCCTTTTCTGGGTTTGAACTCAAAAAAGTCCCTAGCTTTGCCTATTACCCCTTTAAGTATAGAGACAAAATCTATCCCACTCTCGATTAAAATAATAAACAATATGAAATATTTGGGGATGATATTAACAAACACGACCCAAGAGATAATAAAAATTAATACAAATGATACATATCTCAAAATTAAAAACCACTGGAAGAATGGGAACATTTTTCCTTCTCCTTATGGGGAAAAATTGAGATGCTTAAAATTGGCCATAATGCCACTCTATGGTGAGGAGCATCACCCCATATCGCATGGTGTATCCTCTATGTTGTAATTCCTTGCACAATGTAACTCCTATTCCATGTATCAATGTGTGCGACTTCTCTCCATCTGTAACCCCCCCCCCCAGTCGCACCGTGAGATGAGCATCTTGTGCTCAGTGTGCTTTTCCTGATGAAACATTTCAATAAATTAATTAATTAATTAATTAATACTTCCAAGGGGTAAAGGTGGTATGGGGTGTCCAGACCCTGATATATATATACTACTGGGCCACAAAGATAAAACTGGCTTTCCTGTGGTCAGATAAATATAAACATTGAATAAAGAAGGAAGGTAAATATGCTTCATATATACAGGAACTCCTTAATGCATACAACGCGGATTTATTTATTCAAGCTATTACTTCAAATCATAATGTCTTTTTGAGACCAAGCATGGATACTATAATTAGAGGGGTAGCTTTGCCATGTAGATATTGGACACGGAAAACTAAAATCAAAAACGATGTATGCACAATAATATGTCAAGTTACAAACTTAATAATAAAAGTAATGTAAAGATAGAATGGATAACGGCTTTGAGAGACACACAAATTATAAACTGGTTAGATTTAATAGGTCAAGCGGTCTTTATCACATTTAATAAATTTAAGGAAGACATACCAATTAAAGCATTAAAAGATCATTGGTATCTATACTGTATATTGAATGCTAAATTTAAGGATCTTAAGAAAAAGATACAGTAGATAACAATATATACAGAAATACTGAAATATATCTAAACAGTAAATTGAATAAAAAACCCAAGGTCCATATATTCAAAGCTTTGCATCCGGCACAAATCAGTAGCGCTGGAATAGTGCCGAATTTGTGCCGGGCTGCAGTATTCAAAAGCCCTGTTAGTGCTGGCACTGTGTGATAGCACCGACGCTAAAAGTTAATGTATTCAGGGGCGGGAGGTACGAGAGTGGCCATGAATGCCGGTGCACCTGCATATTCAAAAGATGAGCGCTGCACTACAGGTTTTTGTGCCACCTGTAGCGCTGCACTCAATCCCACCTGCAAAAGGTGTGCGGTAATGTGGAGGAGATACCCAAAGCAATTAGAAATGTAACTTCAAATTACATCTAGAGTAATTTGAAATGTAACTTCTAATGACACCCATGAATCTCCTTGGTAGTCTAGTGCCCCCCCCCCGTCATGATCCCCGTAGTTGCAATATACATATTTTCACCCTGGTAGTCTAATGGTCATCCCATCATGATCCCCATCCCCGTAGTCGCAATATACATATTTTCACCCTGGAAGTCTAGTGGTCCCCCCACCCCACCCCATCACCATCCCCAACTTGTTATGGAACAAAGATCAACAATTCCCTGGTAGTCCAGTGGCCCCCCTGCACCCCCACCCAGCAGTGCCACCCCCCCTGCTGTGCCCCACCAACCATCCCTGAACAGAGCCGGTGTCTGGCTCAACCCACCGCTCACCTCCACGGCCAGCCGCCAACTGAATGATGAATGGGCACTTATCAGAATAATCACTAGACTACCAGGGTGAAAATATGTATATATGTGACTACAGGGATGGAGACTGTGATGGTAGGGGACCACTAGATTACCAGGGTGAAAATCTGTATATTACAAGTACAGGGACGCGGAGTTGGCATGGAGCGACACACTAGACTACCAGGGAGTATATTTAATTATTCACGCTACCGGGGTCTGGGATCATGATGGGGGATGGGGGGGGACACTAGACTACCAGGGATATGGTCGCCTATGTACAGGATGGGAGTAGACCTCCCAAGTGTCCCTCAATATGCGGGACATCCCTCATTTACCCCTCTAACTTGCCCTGTCCCTCCTCTGTCCCTCATGGTTATGGTTCTGCACACTCAGGGAATATGCTGTCTATACAGACCTTCAGGCAGCAATTGATATTATTCTTTGATGCTACATACATAGGTAACGTTGTGCATGTAAGGGCAATGGTTCCACTGTGTTCTGGGCTTGTATCTCCATGTTTGCTGCTGTTATACCTCTCAACTGTTCCTGATATTCAGGGACATCCCTGATCCTACCTCATGTTTGTCCTCTGTCCCTTGTATAATATGTGTTCACGTGACAGAGCAGTGGGGACCGTAAGCACAGCATAATGGCAAACAGTATAATTACAGGCCTTTTCCTCTTCAGACCATGCATGTCACACTAATCCCCTTAGTCTGTCAGCTTTCTGGATGACTAGTACCAGTTGTTCAGATGTGTTCCTGATGGGATCTTTGTCCCTGAGTTTTCTAGGCTTTGTCCCTGATGTATGGGGAAGGTGGTTGGGAGTTATGATGCTGTGTCCCTCATTATGAGGGTCAGTGTCCATCATTGCCCCTCAGTCGGCATGTCTGTGTCCCTTATTGCAGTGCTGCAGGTGCAAGTGGCGTGTGCACTGAATGTGCCTGGACCCATTTCCTGCAGCATCCAGACTTTACTACAATTCCGACCAAAAGGGGGTTCAATTGTGCTTACACAACTAGATGAGATGATGCTTGTGTGACTTGATTTACTTTGTGGCTTTCTGCCTCTCTATCCATGGGATATACCACCTTGTAGGGGTGCGACGCAAGGAACCCTAGAGGAGGGTTCCCCCCTACAGGTGCTGCAGGAATGATTGTGTCAGCTAAAAGTAGGTACGGAAGAAGCCCATGGGTAAGAGAGATGAACCACTGGAGGAGGAGGGGTGGATGGTGGGCAACAAAAAACGAATCCTGGACAGGCCCAGGATGAGTGACCTTTGATGCCTGATGGCGGAGTGACGTAGTTGCTCCGCCCATTGAACCTCGGGCTTAAAGCCCTCCCATTCAATTGAGCTTACGCAACTAGAAGAGATGATGCTTGTGTGACTTGATGTACTTTGTGGCTTTCTGCCTCTCTATCCACGGGGTACACCACCCTGTAGGGGTACGGTGCACAGAACCCTAGAGGAGGGGTCTCCCCGCAGGTGACATGGGAATGATTGCGTCGGCTAAAAGTAGGTTAGGAAGAAGCCCAAAAAGAATACCCAAAGGTGTCAAGCATTGAAGAGGTGAGGATGATGAATGAATGAATTCTGAAAAGATTAGGGCGGACTTCCTAATGAGAGGGGAAAGTCGAGGGCCACCATCCGCCTCCATCCAACAGCAGAATCTAACTAATTAACCTAAGAAAGCACTAGCTAACTAATATTATGATCATTGGCATGGAGGAGAGGAAAAAACCCCTTTGAGGAGGAAACCTCTGGGTATCCAAGGCCTAGGTCACTTTCCCTCCAGGCTGAAGACATTTGATTTGAGGATGTTTGAATTGAGGACATATGCCATTAAAGAGAAGGATATGAGTAGGGAAGATGATGATGGGATAGGGGAAAAAAACCAAAAGAAAGCACGGATCGAAGAAGGAATATGAGGCAGCGAAGAAGACTGATGATGATGATCGACGTAGGAGGGCGGCAGGCCGATGAGGTAGCTAAAGACCCAATGAGAGGAATGCTTAATTGAGCGAAGTGAGTAGGTAGACACTGAGACCGATAGGGCATGCTTGATTATACGATGTGAACAATTAGACACTGTGGTTGGAGTCGATGAGCATGGGATTCAGTGATGGGAATGCCAATAAGATGATGATGGAGGGAAGCCATGAAGGCCAGAACAGGTAAGGTGAGGCATAAAATGGACCATGTATGATGATGGAGTGAAGCAATGGAGGCTGGCACAGTGAAAGTGAAGTATGAAAGGATGAAGGACGATGATGGCCAAGAAGATGATGGAGGGAAGCCTTGAAGGCTGGAACGGGAAGGTGAGGTATGAATTGGACAAGGTAAGGTGATGGAGGGAAGCTGTGGTTGGAGGGAAGCCTTGATGGCCGGTATGGGATGAGAATGGCAGGAGAGCAGTGGGTCGATGGGAAAGCATAGGATTCGATGAGATGTACACCGAGTGAACGAAGGAAATAGATGAACCATGAAGTCAAAATAAGGGAAGGAGAACCAGACCCATGAACCTGGACATGTATGGGCAAAATAGAAGGATACAAGTAGGGAATGCGATGGCAGGATAGGGATAAAACCCCAAAAGAAAACACAGTATATATAGACAAGGAGCAGAACTGGGGGAAATACCAAAGGAAGCCTAAGCTGCAGAACGAACAAGGAACAGACACATGGTTGGTGGTGAATAGCATGTACAGTGGAATGAGGAAATAGGGAAGTCCCTGCCTTGCACTGCAGCTGGAGCAGGAAACCGATAAGACACAAACAGAAGCCACAGCTAGAGGTAGTGCAGCATAGGACCCCAGGTATACAGTGTGAACAGTAGAAAAGGTATTCAGTTAATCTACGGTTTATACTGCAACACGCACTGGAGCTCTTGCCCCTCGTAGGAGATCCAGATTAAAAATGCTGCTTTTTTTGTTTGTTTTGTTTTTGGTTTGTGTGACACCAGTATAAGCTCTACATTGAAACATTGTACAGAAAAGGGTAAATAGTCAAGTACAGACACAGTTAGAATATCTGCACACTGAATACCATAAGTCCCACCTGATAGTTGCAACAAATGCAGCGCACTGCCATACAGAAAAAACACACAGACATGAACTGCAGAAAACATGCTGGCCCAGATATTCAAACTGCGCTCAAAACTGGCGCAACAGCAGGAGCAAGCAAAAACCAGTTGCGCAAATGCGCAACAGGTGCGATATTCAAACATGGAGCAGAGCAAATTGCGCAAGCAACCAACGCCTGAATATCGCATATACCGCGCCATCACAGCAAACCAGGGAAGGAGAAGCTGAGTAAAATGCTGCGCTATGGCGCAACCATGGAAGCTCAGCTGAGCAGTGCAGAGCGCCATAGTGCAAGCACAGCCCCCAGAGCAATGGAACTGCACATCCAGGGAGGCAGGCTGGGGCCCACCGCCAGCCATGCCACACATGGGCACAGGAACTCACTGCAGAACCCACACCACACTGGCACACCCCAAGCACAGCATCACTGGGGTGGGACGGTTGATCCACGTGCCCATGGGGACAAACCAACTAAAGCATAGCAGAGCCATGACGCCCAGCACAACCACTGGCAGGCAGAGAGTGCCACACCCAGGGGTTGACAACCACAGTGCACATCAGTCCCCTGTACGCACAGCACAGCGTGCACCGTGCCCCCAAGACACCGCCATGTGCAGTGACAGGCACTGCAGGAAACACCATGCACCCCCGTGCCACCACGTCAACCCCATGCTGCAGAGAAGCAGACCACCCAGACCCACCCTGCACCCAGCAGTGGGTGGCAGCAGATGGCGAGAGCAACAGAAAGGCAATGCTATGCTGGTGATACCTCCCATGGACACACACACACACACATATATCCAGGACCATAGTAGCCCAGATGGCATGTACACCCCTGCAACGGAGCACCCAGAGCCAGTTGCTAAAGCAGACACCAACACAGCAGTTGTACCAAAATAGAATTTATATTCAAACAAAAGAGGTAACAAAACAGCTAAAACTATGTACAAGTTGGGGGACGGGTAAAAGGCAGGGTGTGCAAGGGGGAGGAAAACAACTTGGAGGGAAGTCAGGGTGAAAGGGATGGGGAAGGGCAATAAAGGTGGGCTACGACCCAGCAGGCTCCTGCTCCTCCTGCCATCTTCCCTCCTGTGTCTGTGCCGTTCCCCTGTTGCTGTAGGCTTGCAGGAGCTCTCTGTTGTCGCCGCCAGCTGTGCCAGGCGCCGGACATCGTGCGCCATGCTACCGGCCACACTGAGGCCCAGGAAAATGGGAACACAGTCAATGGCTGAGACTGACCACAACCCTGAACACCACCCAACCTGCAACCCAGCTAACCCAATGTGCTGCACATGTGATGGCATGCACCCACCCACAGTGAACATGCACATGGCCATCACAAACAGGCGGCACCAGCCATGCACCACGCCACACACACTGCCCACGCCAATCACAGTACAAACTAGGCTGTCCATGTGATGTTGCAACGTGGTGCGATGCCATCACACAGCTATGTGCCCAGTGCATGCCTGGACCACCTGTGATGCATACACAGACGTGTCGTGATGCTGCACTGTGATGCAGGTCACCTGTGTCACACCTACATACATGGATACATAGACAGTGTCGGCAGATAGGCCTATGGGACACCTAGTCTGGCCATTTGGCCTTGTACGATCACCTCATGTCCTATAAGTCCATTCCCCTCACCCTGACCTCCAGAAGTCCCTCATGGCGAGCCCACACATACAGATCTCCGTGACCAAGTCAGCCCCCACCACATCCTCTGGCAGGGTGTTCCACCGTCCACCACCCATAATGTGAGGAAACACATTCGCATGTTTCCTTTAACGAGCCCCTCCAACTGCATCCCATGCCCTCTACACCTGGAACATCCTCACGCTGACAAATATTGGTTCCTGCACACTGTTCCCCTGTACAATACTCGTATGACCCATCATATCCCCACCCTCCTCCCCTCCAGGGAGTACATGTTCAGTTCCGTCAACCTGTCTGCATAGGACATGTGATGCAATCCATGCACCATCCATGTCGCCCTCCTGTGAACACTCTCCACCCAGTCCCTGTCCATACGCAGCTATGTGTTCCGAACTGTACACTGTACTCCAGTGTTGGGACTCACTAGTGTTACGTATAGTGGAACTACTACCACCCATCTGGTTGTGTCCATCATGGTTGGTGGTCCTGCCCCCAGCATGCAACAGCATCCATGACGAATGATACTACACTCCTCCAGCAGCTCAGTCTGCCGCTGCTGCTGCTGCTGTTGATGCTGCTGCTGCCGCTGCGGGCCGACGGCCTGTGGGACTGGGGCACTGGCATGGCCCACATCAGCCGCGTCCGGCGCCATCACCATTCGGCCTGTGGGAGACATATGGTGAGACAAACATCAGTGTGACTCAAAAGCAGAGTGCCCCCTGCCCCAGTAAGACTGCCTGCCCACACAGCCATAACCATCCATCGCACAGCTGCACACACTGACACACGATGCACAGCCACAGGCACACACACACCCCTACAGAGAATATAGGTGAATAGATGGTACACTCACGTGGCTCGGCACCAGGCCCCGCCTGGCACGGGAACCAGCCGCCGCTAACAGCCCTGGTCCTCCGGGCGGAGATTAAACCGGTGCCGCACTGCTCCGCAGACCGGCCCCGGCCAGTGACCCCACCAGGTCAGTGGCCACTTGCTGCCACATGTCCTCGGTCCGTGAGGGGCCTCACCACAGTTGGTCATAGTGGGCCTCCACTAGGCTACCAGTTTGGCCACCCCACCCTGGCTCCACGGCACCGCCCTCCTAGCCATGGCACCAACTTTACAGCAGGCAATATGGCGCCCGCCGCGCTGTGACCCCACGTGAGTTGTTGCGAACAGACCAGCACGGCACCTATCGTGCTGTTCGCATAGCGCCGCTATTTCTTTACATGGCGCTGTAGCCAGACAGCTTAATAGGACGCAGACATACGGCATGCACTCAGCGCCAGGGTCAGAGGGCATACCCATGGTCACGGCAATGACGCAAGGCTACGCACAGCGCCATAGGATGCATAGGTATCCTCGCGCGACCGAAGCACAGCACCAGTGCCACAGGGACTATCGCCGGAGGTGCCACAGCACCATATAGTGCCCAGTGCTGCAGCGCCACTGGCACAATGGTGGCCATGTCCAGAATAGCCTATCGCGCCAGCAGTTCTGCAGCCATCGACGCGATGCGTAACCCGCCTGGGCATGCGCAATGCAGTGTAGCACACAACCACAAACATGCGCCATCGCTCAGCCGGACCTTTCCTATTGCGCTAAGCGATTTACGCGATATTCAGCCGATATATGCAAAGCAGGCGATCAGCCATTCAAAGGTGCAGTGGCGCGATTAGCATGTTTATTAAAGTTGGCCACACCTCATTTGCATGTGTTGCGCTATAAAAATACGACACTGGGCTGTGGCAGCCAGATTTGGTTGTTGCATGAGAGGTGAGTTACATGCTGTGTGATGCTCAGGACAATGCACATGGGCAGGGGTGCTGGAGGGTGTCACGGGATGAGGGGGCTGAGCATGATGAGGGCACTTAGAAGGGGGCAGAGGGCACCCTTTCCATCAGTATCTCCCAGGCAGCGAGGAAAGGGGGCTGCCCCCCCCTGCAGCTATGCTCATGGGGAAATGCTGTGGACTGCAGAGTGACAGGTGTCCACTTCCACCCATACAGATCAGCATGACTGACGAGAACCAGGCCGAGGGGTGGACGGCGGGCGAGGAGGAGGCCGAACTTCACCACAGCAGAGACCGAGGCCTCTTCCAGGCCTACCTGGAGGATGAGCCGCTTTGAGTGGGCGGAGGGCACCCTCAGCAGCTGCAGCGCATGGGAGGGGTAGCTCTGGCCCAACCTGCACGGAAGCCACCAGCGCCCGCGGAGTGCCGCAAGAAGATGGGGGACTGACCGCAGGAGGCTGAAGGAGAAGGTGGCAGCCCTCAGGGTGGAGAGTGCTGCCACTGGTGGGGACCACCAGTGGTGCTGCAGCTGACCCCGACCGAGGAGACACTGGCCGCGCCATGCAGCCGAAGTGCCATGCGGGTGTTCCTGGCGGAGGATTCCAGACAGGTGGAAGCCCATCACTGCACGGTATGTCATGGTGATGTTGTGGGGGCGGCTGCTGTTCACATGCACTACATGTACTTTCTTTCTGTTTCAGATCCTGTTCGCCTGCAGAGACGATGGTGGTGGGTGCTGACAGTGAGGCAGACCTGCTGGACCAGGAGGAGGGACCTTCCACCTCCGCCAGCAGCCTGCACGCACTGCAGCAGCAGGCCGGCTGGGCTGACAACTCCGCCGGCAGTGATACGGGTGCAGGGGGTGCACAGCCTGTGTCACAGCAGTCTGGCATGCAGGTGTGCCAGCATGCTGTGCCTATGGCAGTGGCACGCACTGGCACTATTGATGATGGCAGGCCTGCAATGGCCAGTGAGAGGTGTGTGTCCCACGAGGGACACACGGCAGGCCAGCACGTGCCCCCGGCCGTCCAGCTCCACACCTGTGTACCAGCATGCTGGCACAGTCACAGGCTGGGCCTGTCAGCACCGGTGGGCAGCACGGGGCTGAGCAGGTGTCTGGCACTGTTGACAGCACAGGGTGGAACAGGTGGACCTGGGGGCTCAGCAGTTGGAGGAAGCAGCAGCAGTTGCACACCAGGCCTGGGGACAGCGTCAGGCAGTGGCACTTGTCCACCGCCCTGGATCAGCCATACCTGGTCCTGGTGAACAGCGGCCACCCTCAAGGGGTGCTGGCACCAGGACCATCCACACCCTGGGGGTCACGATGCCATTGGGGCACAGTACCTTGACGCACACCTGCCTGCTGCAGGAGTCGGTACAGCTGCAGGGGCGGGTTGCAAGGTCCGTGGAGGCACTGACTGTGTCCGTGGAGCGCATAGCAGGGAGTGTGCTCGACCGGCCGAGATGGTCCATATGCGGACGGATGTGACCGCTGCCATCGACAGGCTGACCCAGGCAGTGGTCTTGTGGCACTGCATTGACCACACTGTCTGGTGACCCTGTACCACGCACCCACACAGTGCGCACTCCACTCCCTGTTCCCGTGCGCTGCGACACCAGGCCTGTCGGACGCCGGGTTCTGCCGTGGCATCCCGAGCACCCCTGGTGCAAGTTTCTTTTCGCTGGGATGCAGACCCTGTGCGGGCAAGGTCGCGTCACGCACTGGGACCCCTGGTGGTGCAGTAGTGCCACCCGATGTAGCCCCACGCAGCCTGCCAGTGCTGCTAGGCCGACGGCGGGCCGCCCACGATCCGCGTGGTGGCCGTGGGACAGTGCTCCCTGACTGAGCTGTCTCCCAATGCAGGCCCTGTCTGGTGCTGCCCTGTGTGCAATGTGTCATGGTGGCAGTGCACTGCTGGGTGCTCTGCTCACCAAACTGACACACGGACCACCTGCACACTCTCCCAACTGCTGTCCACAGGTGCGGTGGATGATGATGCCTGCATTGCACTGTACACCAAGGTGCAAGGTTGCCCAGGTCCTGACACCGACGTGGACAGTCCAGTGGTGAGGGGTGGTTGTGGTGCTGTGTGATAGCGTGTAATTTCCGCATTGCCGTGCTGCTGCCCCTGTATGCCGCCTGGTGTGTGTGTGTGTGTTTATTTGAGTGCTCACCTCTCTACAATGTGTTGGCGCGAGACCCTTCAACTCCCTGACCTTCATGCACGGTGTGTTCCCCTGTGTGCCTGTGGTTTGCGCACAGACAGTGTTGCCTGCACATGTCCCCTGACTTACCTGTTGTGCGTAGTGCTCTTCTGCAATGGTGTCCCGGTGCAGCTGGGCCTGCCGGGTCAGTCGGGGTCCCTCCGTCCTAGGGGGCAGCTCATCACCCATATCATCACGCCACTGGCGCCCCATCGCTGTCCCTCTTGACCTGTACGGCTATCCATGGTCTTTGGCCATGTTGTGCAGGATGCAACAGGCCAGGAATATCCCACAGGCCTTTTGGGGCTGTACTGTAGAGGCTCCGCCCGAGGTGTCCAGGCATCGGAGCGTGCCTTGAGTATCCCGAACACCCGCTCTATGATGTTCCGTGTTGCAGCGTGTGCCTCATTGAAACCGTGTGCGCTGGGGTGCGTGGGGCCCGGTATGGTGTGAGCAGCCAGGGACGAATGGGTATCCACAGTCACCTGTGTGGAGATAGTGGAGATCAGTGTTAGGTCAGGTAAATATTGCCCATATCCTTGTGCCACTACCATGGCACCTGTGTCATTCCACCCTTGCACAGAGTTTGCATTCCATACATGTGTACTCACCCACTAGATGACCCGTGGGGATGTTCCCACTCTCAAATCGATGGCACAGTGCAGATTGGTGCCATATGAAGGCATCATGTGCTCCGCCAGGGTGTGGCACAGACATTGATGATGCGCCCAGTGGCATCACACACCACCTGGCAGTTGACACTCGAGTAGCCCTTTCGGTTCCGATATGCTTGCCCGTCGGGGCCAGGTGGCGTGCGAATGGCCACATGGGTGCAGTCTATGGCACCTAGCACGCCAGGCATTTGTGCTACCCTGTGGAACTCCTGCATGTTTGCTGTATGCTCTGCCACGGTGCTGGGGAAATGGATGTACTCCGCAGCATGAGGCAGCAGTGCGCTGAGGAATTGGGTGAGGATGCGTGACGTGGCCGACTGCGTGATGCCTGTGGTGTCCCCTGTCGGCCTCTGGAAGGTGCCCGTGGCGAGCAGCACATGCAGGCTGTCACCTTGGTCTCCACGGACAGAGCGTGACTCCGTCGTGAGGGTGCCTGCATCACATCACTGCACAGCTCACTGAGCCGTCTCAGTATTGCCCTGTTCAGGTGGTACCGGGCCACGATCTCAACATCACTGTACAGCTCGTAGCTGATGCGGGCACGATACCGCCTGTCGGGGGCATACCGCCGACGGGCCCCTCCACGGCCACGTCCCCCTGCAGCATGCTGTCTCACCCCCCTCATTACAGCTTCCATGTGAAGCTGACACTGTCCATCTCCTGGCTTCTGCCCCCAGCTGCTGTTCCTGTGTTACCCCCACTGCCCCCACTGCTGCTTCCACTGCAGCGGCACCCCACTGGCCTCTCTGTCTTCCAGGACCCACTGTCCCTCTCTGTCCTTCCTGCTCCTGTCTCTGTCTCTGTCTCTCTCTCTCTCTGTCTCTCTCCCCCGGTTTGCGGCCTGCTCGAGTTCTTGCGCCGCTCCCTTGAGCCGTTTTATTTTGGCTCAAATCCGGTACTGCGCAACTTCCGGCTGAGCCACTCTTGCGCATTGCGCAAGTGTTCAAATATCGCATTGCGCACTTTATGCATGGACCCGCCCCCTTCGGTTGCGCATGCCTTCATTTCCATTGCGCTGTGGCTCAGCGTGTTTTCGGTGGCGCAACTGGCCCCTTCTCAATATCGCAGAATGGCGCATTTTTGGAGTTGCACACGCCAACCCTGTTGCGCATGGCGCAACCCTTTGAACATCTGGCCGCTGTCTCTGCGTACATTCCATGCAGCGCAAGTGCATTGTCTGATCATTGCTTGGGCCATTGGACAGAAAGAAAATCGGGTACGGAAAATAAATGTATGAACTGAGAATTGTAGGGAGCGGTACTATGCATGCTAAGTCCCTTCAGCATGGCAACAGAGCTCCTAGGGATAGGGCAACCGGGTGGACTAGTGCAGAAACGCAATCCCCCACCTACCATGGTCCCAACGGAAAAAAATAGCAGAACGGCATTTCACCTGGATTTACGGTGGCCACCCCAGGCATGCCGAAAGTGTAAGGACAAGCGAGGATAGTGCAGCACCCATTTTGCATGGAAATGAAGTGACATGCGGTGGCTTACAGACACACAACCAGCGAGGTGCTGCCAGGCATACCACTGCCAAAATAGTTTCCAGGAACACTCGTCCAGTGGAGGATACCCGCAGGCAAAGCTTGTCCATTAGTCATATACACTGCCTGGGTCAAGAAACATCCACGAGAGCTGAACTCACCAGTCCACCGCCAACATGCACGTCATTTGCTGTCCAAACACAGAGGGAGGGTCCAATTGCGTGGACACAACATGAGAAGCTGAGGCAGAGATGAGGAGCGGCCCCAAGGAGCAACAGGCAGAACAGCAGGCAGATGAGTGGAAGGGAAGGCAAGGAAGCGAGCGGGGAGACACAGAGCTCCAGAGGAGCGGAGGAGGCAGGAGAGCGGGGAGGGACAGAACGGAGAGTAGAAACAGCATGAAGCAGGAGCATGGGACAATGCTGCGTGAAGCCAGTATGGACGGTTGAAGAAGGGAGAGGCAAACCACACCAGAAGGCATGGCAGCAGGTGGGGAGGACGAGCCGTGGAAAAGCTGATAAACTAGAAAAGGCCGGACTACTGAACTGGCGAGGAAGGCACAGAGAAGGTAACCTGCCACTGAAGGCAGCTGCTGAAACATGGGGAAAAAATGAACCCACAAAGAGCACCAGAGATGGGTGGAAGAGCAGCGCCTCCGGCTGCAATGAAAAACGAATCCTGGAGAGGCCCAGGATGAGTGGCCTTTTAAGCCTGATGGGGGAGTGACGTAGTTGCTCCACCCATTGAACCTCGGGCTTAAAGCCCTCCCATTGTTGTGAACACACCCTGGCCTGCAGCTTCCAGCCTGTACTTCCATTCCAACCAAGAGGTGGAGCTGTGTGCTCCATGCAATAGCGCCAGGCAAACTACATGGAAATGTATGCTAAGCAGTACATAATGAAATGCAAATGTGACTGTTTGCCCACGGATTACCTGAGTAGGCTCATTTGAATAGGAGCTTTGAATATGGCAAACTTTTGCAAACCTGTTTGTACTGGGCTAATGTGTTAGCACTGTACAATCGGGTTAGCCCCGGGCAAACCTCTCTTCAGCATAGCACAGTTCTGCAGTGCGTGGCCTGCACTGTTGTGTGCAGTTGTTGTACAAAACTTCTTTGCTATCACACATATTGTCCACCAGCTTCGCCCCTGCCTTACTCCACCTCTCCATCCACAGAGCTCCTTTTGCACTTCCCTGTTACTCTATTCAGAGCTGTCATTTCCCAGGCTATTTTAGCACTGCACTCCCAGCCCTGTTTGCCCTGCTTCCTTTGCACGCTATATTCAGCAGGTTTAGCCCCGGGGCTGTTCCTTTGAATATAGCTTGCTTTTGGTTCTGAGCTATTTTAGAACACTGGGTAGTGCTAATTTTGCCTGGAGGCTCAGCTTTGAATATAGGGCCCCAAGTATTATTGCAGGAGTATATATTCAACTTTTAGATAGAGACAGTAACAAATTAGCAAACAAACTCTCTCATGCACAAGAGAAATGGAATCAGGAAATATCTCAAATAATACGTCAAAGGAATCGGATTACTATAAGAACTAATGCAAATAAATTATATACATATCAAAAAATAAAAGCATTCAATATAAGATAGTTGATAGAGCCTATGTTACCCCCACGACTGTTTCACATTTTATTTTTATTTATTTATTGAATTTTGTTGACTGGGTAGGTCCACTGAGACTAGAAGTCTCTTTTTCAGGGGTGACCCGGGGGAGGAGATACATAGAAACTGACGGCAAATAAGGACCGCAAGGCCCATCCAGTCTGCCCATTTTTTCTACCTTATGATTGTGCCATAGGCTTTTACTCTGTCAATGGCCTATCTAGTCATACTCATCTGTATTGCTCCCTTATGCCTATCCCATGCTTGTTTAAAGCCCTGCACTGTATTCATATCCACCACTTCCTGAGGTAGGCCATTCCATGCATCCGCCAACCTTTCTGTAAAAAAGAACTTCCTCACATTACCCCTTAATCAGTCTCCCTCTAATCTCATGCTTTGTCCTCTTGTCCTGCTATTTTTCTTATATTGAAACATGTTAGACTCTTTCACCTTGTTAATGCCCTTAAGATGTTTGAATGTTTCGATCACATCACCTCTCTGTCTCCTTTGCTCTAGGGTATACATATTGAGCTCCGTTAATCTGTCCCCATATGTTTTCTGATGCAGTCCCTGCACTATTTTGGTTGCCCTTCTCTGGACTGCCTCCATTTTGTTAATGTCCTTGTGCAGGTGCGGCCTCCAGTACTGCACGCAGTACTCCAGATGGGGCCTAACCAGTGTCTTGTAAAGAGGGATTATCACCTCCCTCTTACGACTTGTGATACCCCTACTAATACACCCCAACATCCCTCTAGCCTTACCTACTGCTTTAGTGGTCTGCTTGGATGATTTCAGGTCATCTGTGATGATGATGATGCCCAAGTCTCTTTTTTCCCCTGTGATTGCCAGCAACTCCCCTCCCAACCTATAGGTAGCTTCAGGGTTTCTCTTCCCTACAGTAACCAACTGAAATTGAACCAGATTAAGCTGTTGGTGGTATATTTTTAGTGAATGGGGGAAATTTGGCCAGGACACCAGGGAAATTCCCCTACTCTCCAGTAGGGTTACGCCAGCCGGCAGAATGGAGGAGCAAGTTCTGCTGGAGAGAGCCGGAGGGCAGCAGGCTGGGAATCTGTCCTCTGAAGCAGCAAAGGAGGATGAAGATTCTGTGAGTTTGGAGAGTGGAGGAGAGGGTGGAATTATGACAGAGGAAGCGGAGGAGGCTTCCGACATGGAGGATTCCAGGAGAGAAGGTGGAGAAACATCGAAAGAAGATATAGCAAGGACGGAGGCGCAGCTCAAAAAGGAGCTGGAGGAAAGAAGAATGATCCTTTTCAAATTACTAGCAGAAGATGAAGAGAGGTATACAAAGTGAAAAATCCCAAAGAAATCTCACCGGAGTACTGAGAAGTGCGAATAGAGTGAGGAGGCTCTTGGAACAGTAGCGGAGGTTTCAGAGGGGACCTCGGCAGCACAAGGGGAAGTTTCTGGAGGAAGTGGTACAGCAGGGAACAGGGCCCAACTCCTGTCAGCCCAGGAGCTTATTCAGAAGGCATTCGGCACCCGTGGAGCATTCGTAGACAGCGAGGACTGGTCAGCAGAGAAAGCACTGCGTGAAGTGGGTTGGAAGCAAAATCAGACCGGGAAGTGGAACTCGGACTCTAACACTGATTTTTTGGACCCTGGTATGGTCACCTGACACCAGAGAACAGAAGAGTAGGTAAAAGGGATGCAGAGGGGGGTCAAAAATGTGTGCCAGAAGAAAATGTAACTGGAAATGACTCGAAGCATTTAAATCAAGAGACAATAGCCCAGGAGCAAAACTCAATAATTGACATAATGGGAGATACGGAGGGGGCTCAGGAGGGTGTAAATGCTGCAGCAGGAAAGATACATGAAAAATCAGATCCAACCTCAAAAGGAGACCCCCCCCGAATGAGGGGAGGACTGGGGATGATAATGCAGGGGAGAGGACTCCTCTGACAGAGGGGCAACATCTCACTGGGGCACAGATAGGCCCAGAAACACAACAAAATGAAGGGACACAAGGGGAATGCTAGACAGAGAATGCCAAGCACCCTCCAGAGCAAGGCAAAGGTTTGCTGGTCTGTTTACAATTGTTAGCCTGCACCACATAGGAATGCTGATTAGAATAAGATATAGGGGAGGCCTGGAGACGAGGCCAGACCGATACCATGTGGGGAAAGTCCTCATAAAGGATTCCATGAGATTCATGGCATCAGAAATATATACACTTATCCATGTGTCCGGGGAGGAATTTTTTGATCTAGGTTTTTGTTCCCCCTAAGTTTTTGTTCCCCCACACTCCCTGGATAGGTTTTGGGTGAAATATAATCAACTCAAGTTTGCACCACTATGGACCCCTTTTGTATGCATCCCCTTATCTCAGCCACCTACAAAGTACATGACAGTGATGTTCCACAGTGAAAGGGTGCAAGTGAGCAATATCCTTCATTGGTTACAGCATAGGTACGAAGTTGTAAGTGCACCTGAAACTGTAATGGAAGAGGAACATTTATGGACTGGAGCCTGGAAATTTAAACTTAAGCTCAGACAAATGGCAGAGGGTGTCATTCATCTGCCAAAATAGTTTCTTCTTGGGATGGGATAGGGGAGTACTGTTCTATGCCGGGCAGCCAAAAGCATGCCATCAGTGTGAGGATAGGACACACCTGGCAAATGTCTGTGATAACCTGAAGTGTGGAATGTGCAATGGAATTGGGCATATCAGTCAGCAATGCACAAACATGGTGAGATGTGATTTGTGTGGTGAACATGGCCATGACTTTCACAGATGCCCATGGGCAGCACATAATAAAAGACACCCCTTGAATCAAGATGAGCTGATAAGAAAAGCTGAACAGAAAGAGAAACCCCTTCCCCGGCGAAGGCACAGAAGAGTGACAGACATCTGCACATGCTCTGAAGGTGCTCTGCTCTGAGGCAGAGAGCAAGCCACCCCACAGAGCCAAATGATATGCACACAGACCCCCCCCCACACCAAGTATGGAGGAACAAGAAATCTCTGTTCCTGGAACAAGTAAAGATTCTTCCCCTGCACACGAGGAGGTGGTTGCAAGGACACCTAACCCCTCCCTGGAATGGAAAACTCCTTTACTGAGGAGAAGGAGTTTGCGAAACCCCGAAAATACCTCCAGCAGAGGTAGAAATTGAGAACTCCTTTGACATTCTGGCACAAACCAGTGGGGGATACTCAGATCAAGGAGACCAGGATTCGGACACTTCTTCCTCTGATTCAGTGCTTCAAGATGAGGATGTGGGAGGAGAAGGGAATAAAGGAAAAAAGGAAAAATTGGCAGACAGACAAAAAAGGAGAAATTACTTTAAAAAAAAAAGATATATATATATATATATAAATGTCCAATTTTTCAATCATAACTTTAAACACCCATAGTCTGGTGAACACAGGAAAAAGAAAGGCAGTTTTTTCATGGTTACATGATCTAAATGTAGATGTTTTTTTGCAAGAAACTTGGTTCACCTCTTTTTCCATGGCAACGCAGGCACATAGCCAATGGATATTGGGACCATCGTACTGGTCATTTGGCTAGGACAGGGCGGATGGGTTTGGGATCTTGTTAAATACTTTTAGATTTCAAAAAAAATATAGACTTAAAGCCAGAGAGAGTTCTGATAGTGGATGGGATATGGCAAAATCAACCTAGTAGGTTTATAGTAGTACATGGGGCACAAACCAAAGCAGAGAGGGTAAAAATGCGGAAGATGTACAACCATATTTGGCCACTGCAAAATATGTTTATTATGGGGGGTGATTTTAATTGCACTTGCACGTAAGACACAAGGAAAAGAAAGTGTATCATGATTCAGCAGCATTAAAAAAGAGCATAGAGGTGGCATAATTGCAAGATTGTAGCAGGGAGGCAAAACCTAAAATAAATTATACGTACGGCAGGGGAATTTTGACCACTGAAATAGATTACATCTTTGTTTCCAAGAGGATAAATATTGTTCACACAAAGATAATCCCAGTGGAATTTTCAGAACATGTGGCTATATGGACGAATATAACCACTGATACGGGGATTTTCATCTCTAGGTGTAGATGGAGGATGAACGCGGAAAGTTTATCTTTACCAGATGTCAAGCTAGGTATGATGGAGGTATTGATAGCTCGGGTATCAATGATAGCATTATATGGGGATTTGGGACAATGGTGGCTAGAATCAAAGAAAGAAATCCAGAAGTGGATGCAAGACTTTGGGAAACAAGTAACAAATACAAAAGGGTTAAAATATATAGCTCTAAGATCCCAGTTATATAAAACATTATTAGCCGCCTCTCAAGATAGGATTGATCAGACACAGCAAATTATGAAAATAAAACAAGAAATGGGAGAGGTACAATATAATAAGGCAGCTTCCCTTTACACCGAATTAAGTTATGGCACAAGATAAAACCCTTATAGAGACACCAGTATAGCGCAGTGGTCTAAGGCTCTGCGCTGCAAATCTGGTGACATCCAGCAGACCAGACCTGAGTTTGAATCCCACAGCTTCCACTTGCATAGTGTGTGACCCTGAGCAAGTCACTTAACTTCCTTGTGCTCCCAGGTTGCTCCTGTAAAAAAAGCTTTCAGCTTAGTGTGCTATTCCTAGTTAAACAACAAAATAAAAAAGGAAAAACTTGGCTCAGTTTTGATAGATACTAAGGGGGAAAGGAGGGAGGACACTTTAGGAATCATAGAGGCAGTGGAAACACATCTTGAACAGTTCATACTAGCCCAAGACATAAATTCAGGGGAGATAGAGGATTATCTGGGAGAAGTGCAGTTTCCAAAGACAGATGCTCAACAAAATGTGGAGCTAGGTAAGGAGATATAGGATGAAGAGATGTTGGCTGTAATTAAAACTAGGAATTTCTCTGTGGGAGGATGGCATTCCAAATGAATGGCATAAGCTTTTTTTCAGAAATAATGGCTACATTATTGGATAAGGTCTTCAGGTATCTGTTGTCTCAGCAAAAGCTTCCGGAAAATTTTACACAGGGTTTAGTCACATATTTGTATAAGACAGGAGATAAAGAGAAAACTGATAACTGGAGACGTGTAAGTTTATTAAATGCAGATTTTAAAACGTTGACCTTTATTCTACAGCAAAGGTTGAAAAAGGTAGCAAAAGACATAATTCCCCCGATACAAAGATGTGCATTATCTGGTAGACATATTCAGGATAATTTAAGTATCATTTGGGATGTGTATAGTTTTTTGTAGGAAATCTCAGGTACCAGGGTATTTGTTATCTTTGGATCAATGTAAGGCATTGGATAAAGTGAATCATCAGGTTTTGTTGTCCATCCTGTTGAAATATGGCATAGCTTCAGCATTTTTACAATGGTTGAGGTTTCTGTACAGCAATGCAGTAATCTCATCTGTATTGACGGGGAGTGGAGAAAGAAGATATAAAATTCAGAAGGGTGTTCGACGGGGATGTCTGCTGAGTCCTTGTTTATATGTATTTGCTTTAGATCCGGTATTGCGAAGGACCATAACAAACCCAAATATACAGGGAATTAGAAATAAGGAGACCGCCACCGAAGTGGAAGTGATTGCTTATGCTGATGATATTTGTGCCTTTATCAGAGAAGAGAAGGGGGTGGAAGAATTAGTGCAAGAATTTCGGAGATGTAGGCAGGTGTCAGGTTCTAGGCTAAATCTGCAGACATGCAAGGGTATTTTCCCAGGGGAAGGGGGAGATGAGAAGGAGGAGGAGATCAGGGGTATATCGATGACGGTAACACCTATAAAGATCTTGGGGGTGCAATTTGGACCAGGGGATGTTGCTAAGGAAAATTGGGAAATAGCCATACAGATGAGAGAAAGGAAGGTGGAGAGATGGAAAAGCTGGACAATGTCAAAGTTAAAAAGAGTACATTTGATTAAATAGTTTCTCCTTCCATGATTTTTATACAGTAATGCAGTCTTCCCTCTCCTGGAAGCTCTGGAAACCCAGTGTACAGGGTATTTTTTCAATTCCTGTGGGGCAGTCGTCTAAACCCGATTAAGAGAGAGATCACGTACTTACCGAAACAAAGTGGGGGGGAGGTTGGGATGATAAATCCCGTAGTGTTTTTTCACTGCCTTTTTTGGGTAGTAAATATAAAACCTTTATTTCTGGCAAAAATGTCATTGGTAAAGGTCTGATTGATGCAATCTTTTCAGGGAGTGTATGGGGAAACATAATGCCAAAGATCACTGCAACAGGGAAAATAGAGACATTTTTGATGATATCTTTTAAAAAGATAACAAAGTGGAAAGTTACTAAGCAGATGAGTTTACAGCAGACAAGGCCATAGCTGTACCAACAGGTCTTAGGTAACATAGGTCCAGCAGAACCTATCTTTAAACATTGCATTGAAGGACAAAATAACTTGGTATATAGGCAATTGACAAATAATAGGATACCGCCTAAGATGTGGAACAATCAGTGGTTATGCATGCATGGGAGAGTAGGAGTGATGGGGAACCATAAGCATAAGGCTATGAGAGAGTGGAAGTGCCTATATCTAGACTGCATAGACCAGGTGGAAACTCAGGAATATTTTTTAACCGAGTGTTCATATACAAAATGGCTTTGGAAGTATGTAGCGGTCAAGTGGAAGATGCCGTGGATGACACAAATGACGTATCAAATGTTGGTTTTAGGAAACTTTCCACAGTTGTTGGGAAGGTATGATGCAGGGACGTTGACAGTTTTTTTTTCAGTTTTAAAGTTCTACTTTTGGCAAAGCAGGTGTCAATTTATTTTTCAACAAACATATATGTTATACCCAATATATACTACTATCTGTGAAAATACATTACAGGAGGTGTATAAAAAGGATTTGAGCATGCATCCAAGGGCACGTGTGATGGTGTGGTGGAAGGATGTTTCTTCTGTAATAAAATACGCTTAAAATAAGGGTAGTAAGGGGAAACCGGGAGTGTGGGATTTTTCTAATTGAGGGTATACAACTAAGGAAATAATTTTTATTATAAGAAAATAGAGGATCGTATGATATACTGTTATTTTCTTGCTGATTGAATGTATTGTTATGATATTGTGTCAATAAAAACACCCCTACTCTTTTTGAGAAGTGCCATGGGATCTTTCACGTCCACCTGAACAGGCAGATGGGACCTTGGTTAAACGTCTTATCTGAAAGATAGCACTTCAGGAGTGCAGCACCCCCTCATGTTGCACTACAGCATCAGTACTGGGATTTAACCCAAGTGCCTGGTGTGGGGATAGAACCCACAGCCTTCTGATCTTCCAGCCTCAGAAGTGAGTGCTTTACCTGCTGAGCCACTGACACTGTTGGAGATATTGGAGATACTACAGGGAAGCTTTGTTGGCCCTTGTGTGGCCAAATAGTGAACCATTGCCATATGTTATGGAGCTGTCCAAAAGTAAATATGTGGTGGCAGAAAGTACACCAAGAACTGGAAACAATTCTGGGTAGCAAACTTTTCTTTAAACCAAGTTTATATATATATATTAAATGATTATGAAGCTTATGGATTTATGAAAGAGAAAAAAAATATGTGCTTTAGCCTCTGTGGCAATGAAGAGATAGATTTTACAAAAATGGAATTGGCCAGATATTGGTAACTTGAACCATAGTAAATGACTCCACAATTCTAGAGAAAATCTTTGTCTAGACAAATGCGTAAGCATTAAGCCACGAAGAAGGTGGCATCTAATGGTGGATTAATGCATGGTTGGGAGGGCGTACAACGGCCCAACCATGCATTAATACCATTAGATGCCACCTTCAGAGTGGCTTAATGCGCTTGTAACATGGCTTTGAATACTGTCTCCTTACTACGAGATTTATTTTCACACTCTCAGTAGAACTATAGACACAGATTTTGATATTTTGTCATTTCTGTGCTGCACTGTCTGAACATTTCACTGACTGCGATTTATATACTGATGTTGTAAAACCTATGGCACCCATTACTATTAAGTAAGTATATTTTGAGATTTCTGTCTCACATTTATGCAGATGTGCGCGGCTATTTCTCTCATACGTGCCGTGGGAGGTCTATGAGATGCTCGTTTCTGCGCTCCACTGTCTCGCACGCAATGTCATTTGCATGTCTGCACTCCTACTCTGTGTCTCCAGCGTATTGCGCCGATTTGCTGGCGCCCCTCTTTCCTAGCTTACCTTCCCTTGCCCCTTGCTTGCTTTACTTTCTCAGTGGGAGTTCCTACCGGTCTAGTTTGCCTGTTTCCCACACCAGTACTTCCGCTCCCCTTCCCCTTTCCGACACTAAGTAGCTTGTCGGTCGCTCCCTACCCAAGACCACCGTCCCAATTACACTTCGTTCTTACCTCTCCCCGGTGCTGCTTTTCTGGCTGTCTGGATGGTCGTGGTAGTTCACTTTGGGCACGGCAGTTGTGCTGGATTAATGCCCGCTCCGATTTCCCCCACATGATCCATTTCAGCGAATCACTCATCCCCATTTCGACATTGACTTTAGTGCCATGTTATAATCAGATTTTACCCCTAGAAATGAACTACAGGCAGAAGGAAATGTTAATATGATTATATTAGTCATACTTTTTTTCTTTAAGCTGAATGTATACAATACTATGCCATCAGCTGATCTGCACTGTAATAAGCACTCTGCACTGTTATGCTTGCATCAGGCTTTAGTTTCTACCTATTGCTCTCTCTGAGATACATCTGGCCTCTGGTTGTAAACTTCTGTTTACTGGTGACATGTTATGTGTCTGATACCTATGTTGTAACATGAGAACTGCACTGATGAACTGTATCTGTATGGTTGATTCTCGACCCCGGGTCGACCCTGAAAAGGGGACTGTAATTGTCTCAGTGGACTTACCCAGTTACCAAAACTCAGATAAATAAGTATAGAAAAGATTTTGCGAACTGGAATGAAATAGTACGTGTCCTTCCGCCGATTCGCAAACTTGATTGAGAACCTTGTTAGACAAAGATGTATAATTGTCTAGAAATATGTAACAATAAATTTTGATTAAAATGGCCAGAGTATTGGAACTCACGTGGTGAATGTTAAAGGGTGTTAACTGTTTTTCATGTAACCCCCCTGCAAATGGGGGTTCCCAAAAGACTTCCAGGAGCTTGCTTGAATGCTCCAAGCCTGAATGGTGTTTGGCGTCTAAGCCATTTATCAGTGAGTGTTTTTAGAGCCTCTGGTACTGTCTCTTTAAGAGCTGTCTGCTTGCAGACATAATTAGTTTGTATGGGGGGACTGTGTGTTTCTCTGTTTGAGTACCACTCGAACTGCTGCCAATTCACTCCATTTTTGCAGTCACTAGGAGTGCCAAGGGAACCTATCTGAAGGGTGTAACTGTTTGCCAGAAATCTTTTAGAGTAATAATGAAATTACAGTTTGTCTAACCTGCTTTCTTTGCAGTCAGAACTGTGTCTGCCTAGTTCCCCATTCTGGTTTTGAACTGCTGAACTGGACCAATCAGTGTGGGGTAAGCTAGCTCTAAAATGGTGCCTTGGACGAATCAGAACTTGGACTCATAATCTGAGCCAGCCACAAGAGGATTGTATGGGCAGTGACTCTGGGAGATGTAGTTTAGACTTCGGCGCTTTTTTGGACCAACTGGAGCAGTCTATTGTGAGTGACAGCCAATCCAGTCAAGAACTGGGAGGAACTCAAAGGAAGTGCCCGGTTTTGTCTGTTGGAGTTTCAGTTTAGATCTGGCAGTGAAGGGGAAAGAAACCCTGTGCTCCTTCAGTGCACAGTTTCAGTCAAAAAACGTGTGTAAGGCCCAGAGTTCCGGTCTGCAGCTTGTGTAACTGCTTGTTAGGACTGAATCCATCCTGTGAAAAGAATCAAAGGATCTCTGAAGAGTAGAAACCAGGCTCACCCTGTAGAAGACTGGAGAAATTGTTGAATTGCACTCGGTCTGTCAGGAACTGAATCTGCTGTGTGTTCTCCGGGTATTGTGCAGTAGTGCGATCGGGATAGAGAAGCAGCCTGCCTGGTATAGTACTTTCTTTTTACCATATAAATGTGTGAAGAGTCTCGTGGAGCTCAAGAGTAGCCCTGCTGGCGTTGAAGGACCCTATCTTGTTTAGAGGTCGTGAGTACTAATTCAGGGTCACTCCTGTTGAATTGCCACATTAAATCCAAATGGAATCACTGTACTGCTGACTGTTTAAACTAATTTTTCTTTTCACTGTGTGAAAGGGCCCTCCAGCTGCCACGGTTTGGACTAGCCACTAGGGCTTGGGTACCCAGGGACAGTAACTGGTAGGGATAGGCCTGTGCACAGAGCCATAGGTAGATAGTAAAGTGATAAGCTAATTAACCTGGATTTCCCCTGTCCTTGTTATATCCCTAAATAAATCAGAGCTGCTTGTTTCAGCAAAGTTATACTCCTGAGGTATTTGTCTATGTTAAAGTACTGTACTGTGATTGTTGCACTGTATCTTATTTCACAGGAGGTCCCAGTGCGGAACTAGTCCTGGGGGTAAGTGTATACTGTGAAGGTAATTCTGATATATTGTGTGGGCCACTAGTGGGAAGAAAGGGGTTGCAGTGTCTCAGAGGGCTGTGACCAAGTAAGTTTAACTATTGCAAACCCTGACCTCTGGGTGGAGGCACCCGCCATTGGATCCAGGCCCCTCAACCTGTTAGTGGCAAATCAGGCAGGGGTAGTAGCCCCTGGGATAGCGCCATCTAGGGGTTACATCTTGGAGGCTCACCGCTGGGATTGTGTGTCCTCTAGTGGCCATATTTACGAACCACTGTTAAGAAAAAATGGGTACCCCGACAGAAGTGGCTGTGCACCGGCTGGTGGAGTGGTGTACTGGGGAGGAGATTGACCCCCAAAATGCTATGCTTATCCTGGACATCCCCCTGGGTATCAATACGGACACTGTACAGGGAGTACTTTCCAAGGTGGAAGGTTTACAAAACCCTGTGGTGGTGGGTCGGCATGCTAATCTGTTCACCCACACTTTCCTGGCCCTAGTAGAGTTTAAGGATCCCATAGATAGCTCCAAAGTGCCACAGACCATTACCCCAGAGGAGCCTCACTGCCTGGAGAGTGATAACTAAGTACAGTAAAGACCCGGTGGGAATGAGCCCCACCACTGTCTGAAACTTTGAGGAGAAATTTGCTAAATGGTTGCTGGGGAAGGGAAAACTGTGGAGGACTTGAAGAAACTATTCTTGCCACCTGGGGTGTTCCTCCCCAACACCCTCTCCCGCTCCAGTACCCTATGGTGGCTGAACCAATGCAGACTCCTATTTCTGCACCTGCCATTAGTCACGACTCTTACCGAAGGTTGAGGATCTTCTCTGGCACCCTCCCAGCCCCCAGGGAGGATGACTGGGAGACCTGGATAGACTATGTTGCCCCAAGTGCTGCTAGAATGGCAATGCTCGGAGCGCCAGCGAAAGAGGTTAGTGAGAGCCTCGAGGTCCTGCCCTGGCTACCATCCGTGCTAAAGCGGGCCAGTAACCTGAGTGACTGCACAGGCCTATCTTGAGGCCTTGGAGAATGTGTGGGAGCCCAGATTCTGATGAGGATCTATGGTGGAGAGATAAGAAATGCACAACAGTACCAAAGGCGTTGTTGTCTGTGTCACGTATCTCGGCTGGAAAAATTGTTGCAAGAATGCCTCTCAGAAAGGGTAGTTTGCCAGCGATTGAACTGGACCGAACCAGGCTGGACAGGATCCTTAAGTCTGCCCCTTCTCAGAACTGCTGTTGCTTCAGTTACGCCTGGCAAATCGACTGGAATCCCCACCCTCCTATGATGAGTTAATGAGAGAAATTCGAGGAGTTGAGAAAAGGCGACCTCGGGAGGGACCTGCACCAATAGCTGCGGCTACGACCCGAGTGACTGAGGGGTGACCCATCAAGTGAAGTTCAGGGGCAGAGGTTGGCAGTCAATGAGTGCTCTGACAAGGAAAAAGATATGCCACAATGGGGCGAACTGCTGAGAGAGATCCGGGAATTCAAAAACAGTCCCTTTATGAAGGCCACGCCTGCAAGTACGGGCCCTGACCTATATCCGACTGCATCTGCTATGGGGGTGGGGGTACCCACCCATGTATCTCCTGCTGATAACTGCTCCAAACTCAATTCCTTGACCATGGAAGTGGAGAAACTGACGAGATGTCTCCAAATGCTCATCACGCCACAGACAGAGATGGCACCAAGGTTTCCAGTTAGTAATACCCCCGCCCTGGCTCCCAGTGTGGCGCCTCAGCCAGCTCAAACTCCAGAAAGTATGTTTTGCTATAATTGCGGGAAGGATGGGCACATGAAAAGGGAATGCCGGTCCCCAAAAGACACTGACAAAGTTGCATATAGGCTACAAGGAGAGCTTCGGAGAACAAATCAGTGGTTAAGAGGTGCACGAAATGATCCCAGTGAGGGCACCAAAAATGCTAACTCACGTCCTTTTGTGGCAAGGTCAGTTGCCCAGGCCCCCACTATCGCCTCCAGACTGGTCCAGAATAGTGGGTCCCTCCATGGAGACCACTGTAAAGGTGAATGGAGTGTCTACAAGAGCTGTATTAGACAGTGGCTCCCAAGTGACAGTTATGTTCCAGGATTGGTATCGAAGCATTTGTCAGACGTACCCTTACAACCATTAGAAGGACTGCATGTATGGGGTTAAGTGAGAAGGCCTACCCCTATTCCGGGTATATCAATTTGGCTGTCTTTCCCACCTCCGTGGCTGGAGTGGCGAACAAGTAGAGACTCTAGCCTTAGTGTGTCCCCCACTGGACTGTATGATGGTGTCCCTTTGTTGATTGGAACAAATGCTCATATGTTCGGAAGGCTGGCACAGTTGTGTATGAAAAACAGGGGTCAAAAACTAGTAGAGCTTTAAGAGTTCCAGCTTTAATTAAGAAGGCCTATGAGGCACAGAGAGATGCTGAAAAAATAGAACCAGAGGAACCGGTCGGAATTGTATGGAAGAAGGATCCTGAGTCTCTGATCCTGGCGCCAAATGCCCAGTGTACCTTAGGGAGAGGTCCGTATCAGAAAGGATGTTAAGAATAAAATATTAATGTTGGATGCACCAGGCGATGGAAAATTGCCAGAGGGACTGCTGGTCAAGCCTAGTATTTTCCCCGCTAGAGCCCATGCTTATGCCAGAGGGTAATGGTCCAAGTTCATAATGTGTCTGAAAGAGACATTCGAGTAAATAGAGGTTGCATCTGGCTAATGTGCATTGTGCAGACACTGCAGTGCTACCCAGCAGCAAGAGTTGAGGAAGAATGACGAGTAGCAGCCTGACTTGTTTGATTTCAGCGACTCCCGTTGCCAGCTGAATGGAAAGTGAGGATCAGTGAGAAGCTTGCCCAGAGGACCAGGTGTTTTCTTTAAAGGAATGGGACGTAGGATGCGTACAAGGAGCTGAGCACAATATCCGGCTGCATGGCGAAAAGACCATTTCGTGAGAGGTCTCGGCCTGGCACCTGCTGACATAGATGATGTGAGATGGCATCTGCAAGAGATGTTAGCTGCTGGTGTAATACAAGAATCCAGAAGCCCTTATGCTTCCCCATTGTGGTAGTGAGGAAAAAGAATGGGACAGTAAGGATGTGTGTGGATTATCGCACCTTAAACCGCGGACTATCCCTGATCAGTACACAATGCCCGCATTCAGGATGCTTTGACTGCCTAAACGGGAGCAAGTGGTTCTCTGTGTTGGATCTCCGCAGTGGGTACTACCAGATCCCGATGGCCCCAGAGGACCGTGAGAAGACAGCCTTTATCTGTCCGCTTGGCTTCTATGAATTCATGAGGATGCCTCAAGGGATTTCAGGTGCCCCAGCCACTTTTCAACGAATGATGGAGCATGCAGTGGGGTACATGAACTTACTAGAGTGCCTGGTATACCTAGATGATGTTATTGTGTTTGGCAGCTCACTGGAGGAACATGAGAGCAGATTATTTAAGGTATTGGACCGACTGGAGGACTTTGGCCTTAAACTGTCCATTGATAAGTGTCAATTCTTTCAAACATCAGTAAAGTATGTGGACACATAGTATCCACCGAGGGAATAGAGACCGACCAAGTAAAGTTGAGGCCTTGACCACCTGGCCACAGCCCAAAAATCTAAAAGAACTGCAAAGATTCCTGGGATTCTGTGGTTATTATCGGCGCTTCATCAAGGACTATTCAAGAGTGATCCGTCCTTTACTTAACCTTACTCAAGGGTATCCCCAACCCACAAAAATACCAAAGTCAGCGTCCCTCAAGACTGAAAAGAGTGTATTTTCATCCAGTGAAGTATTTGGGGCCAGCTGGACTCCTGATTGTGAGACTGCTTTTCATGAGATCATATATCAACTACCCATGCTCCAGTGCTGGCCTATGCCGATCCAAGAAAACCCTACGTCCTGCACACTGATGCTAGCTTGCAAGGGTTGGGGCTGTGTTGTACCAAGAGCACGAGAATGGCCTGAGACCAGTGGCCTTTGCCAGTAGAAGCCTGACCCCATCCGAAAAGAACTATCCTGTACATAAGTTAGAGTTCCTAGCTTTGAAGTGGGCTATTGTTGACCAATTCCATGAGTACTTGTATGGGGCTAAAATACCAGTAAAAACTGACAATAATCCTTTGACCTATGTGCAGACCTCAGCTAAGTTGGATGCCACTGGCCATAGGTGGCTTTCTGCATTATCTACATATGACTATGCTCTCGAATACCGAGCAGGTCTGAACCACATAGATGCTGATGCTCTCTCCCGGAGGCCTGTTCCCCAGAATGATTGGGTCCGATTGGCAGAACCTGACATTCGGGCACTCTACCGAAGTTTGACAGGGAGGAACAAATGTCCCGGGCGCAGTGGACTGCATGGTGGATTGCTTGGGACCCTCTGAGAATTGCATACCTGCTGCTTATTGCCACTTTTCTGCAATAGACATTGGTGCACTGCCTCAGCTGGACAATGACAGTATTCGGTGGGCTCAATCCGCGATCCATGATCAAGCAGCTTTAGAAGCCCTCTATGCAGGAAAAGATGTTCCAAATTACGCTCCACTGATTTGAGAACTGCACTGTTATACAAGAAGGTCCTAAGTTGAAACTGATCAATAAACTGTTATACAGAGAAACAGTAGACAGAGGGGACAAGTAGACAAACAACAACTAGTGCTGCCCACTGCCTTCGAGACTCAGTACTGAGGTCCTTGCACAACCACATGGGGCACCTTGGTATAGACAGAACACTTGACTTGGTGAGATCCAGATTCTATTGGCCTAAGATGGGGGCTGATGTGGAACAACACATTGAACTTGTAGTCGCTGCTACAGAGGAAGCTTTGCCCCAGAGGGCTGCCCCTTGTTAACATCACCACCAGAGCACCCATGGAGCTGGTCGTATTGATTTTCTGAGTTTGGAGTCAGATCAAAGAAATATCAGTAATGTGCTGGTGGTCACTGACCATTTCACGAGATATGCCCAAGCTTTCCCCACCAAAGACCAGAAAGCATCCACTGTGGCCAAAGTACTTGTAGAAAACTTTTGTTCGCTATAGGGCTCCACAAAGAATCCATTCTGATCAAGGAGAGACTTTGAGAGTCGTCTGATCAAAGAGATGCTTTCTCTGTGGGAGTGCGAAAGTCAGAACCACTCCTTACACCCCCCAGGGGACCCACAGCCTGAGACGTTTCAACCGCACTTTGCTAGATATGCTAGGCACCCTGCACCCAAAGGACAAGCCTAGATGGAGCCAACAAATTAGCACCCTGGTACATGCTTATAACTGCACCAAAAGTGATGCCACTGGGTTCTCCCCCTACCGCCTGATGTTTGGAAGAGAAGCTCGACTACCAGTAGATGTGTGTTTTGGGGTCTCTCCTGATGGGGTTCAAGCTGACAACTATTTACAGTATGTGCAAAAGTTAAAGGCCCGGCTAACTCATGCATACCAACTGGCTCAAACCATGGCTGCCAAAAGAAATCTGGCCAACAAAGAACGGTATGATAAAAAGGTGAAAGCACAGGAACTCCAGGAGGGAGATTGGGTATTGCTAAGAAATCTGGGACTGCATGGCAAACACAAGATTGCTGACAGATGGCACCATCTCCTCACATTGTAGTGGGCAAACTAGATGATCTGCCAGTGTACAAAGTAAGGCCTGAGAACAATTCAAAAGATGTAAAAACAATGCAAGAAATCATTTACTGCCCATTGGACAAATCTGATTGAGTCTGAGCCCCAGAAGATGTCCCTCTGGACCAGTGACTAGAGCTGCTGCTAAGAAAAGATCAAGGAAGTCTGCACCTACAGAAGCAGAGTTAAAGTGTTCCCCTGCACAAGTCCCAGTTGAGCATGACTGTCAGTCCATATCAGAAGAAAGTGAGAGTGACTTTGAATACTATCCTTCTTACGAACTGAGTCAATTGTTTCTGGGCAATCCCTAGTCAATACTGGAAGCGAAGCTGGGCCTTCTGGACTGTCTAAGCCCCAGCTTCATCCCTGGAGCCAATGCTCCCAGAAAGTGAAGTGCAAAGCATCAGATCAGATGAAATGGAATCATTGTGCGTGGTTGAACTGTTTGAGCTTTCAGGGAAGAAAATGATGGATTAGGGCAGACTGGTGATACACCAGAACCAGAAAAGTATTTTGAGTGCCCTGACAGTCCATTGCCAGTGTCCAAAGCTCTCCATGCGAGCCAAATGTTGTGGACTCAAAACTGTAACTCCTGGAGCTGAAAGTGCCCTCAAGTACTTGCCTCTACCCCATGGAGACTCCCTGACAAGTGAGGACAATGCTGAAAATGAGGCTCAGAGTGCAGAGACTGTAACAGTTCCCCTAGAAGACTGGTCGAGCTGTAAAGCCTGTGGTGCACCTCAGTTATGATTCCTGGGCGCCAGTGGATCTGCCTCTCAATGTTGTCCATAAAGGGTGTATGTGTCCCGAGCTCATTGCCCAAACTGGCGTCCAGTGCTAACTCAAGTTACTTGTGTTGCCCTCTAAGTATGGTGCCCTTGCCCGTCCAGCCCCAAGGTAACTGATAGGAAGGGCCCCTCTCTTCAGGTTTCATGTACAAGAGGTAATAACTTGAGTTATGGTACAATGTGTGTGTTATACTGTGTAAAGAGTGACGTACTGCAATGTTTCAGAAATGTGTTCTTGGTAAAATGATGCATTGACTGATGATTACATGTGTGAGCCTAATGCAAATGTATATGGTTGCAGTTAAAACTTATGGGGGTACTTGCTTGACGCGGACGTCAAGCTTTCCCAGGCCAGGAAGGGTGTAACCCCCTGCAAATGGGGGTTCCAAAAGACTTCCAGGAGCTTGCTTGAATGCTCCAAGTCTGAATGGTGTTTAGCGTTTAAGCCATTTATCAGTAGTGTTTTAGAGCCTCTGGTACTGTCTCTTTAAGAGCTGTCTGCTTGCAGACATAATTAGTTTGTATGGGGGGACTGTGTGTTTCTCTGTTTGAGTACCACTCGAACTGCTGCCAATTCACTCCATTTTTGCAGTCACTAGGAGTGCCAAGGGAACCTATCTGAAGGGTGTAACTGTTTGCCAGAAATCTTTTAGAGTAATAATGAAATTACAGTTTGTCTAACCTGCTTTCTTTGCAGTCAGAACTGTGTCTGCCTAGTTCCCCATTCTGGTTTTGAACTGCTGAACTGGACCAATCAGTGTGGGGTAAGCTAGCTCTAAAATGGTGCCTTGGACGAATCAGAACTTGGACTCATAATCTGAGCCAGCCACAAGAGGATTGTATGGGCAGTGACTCTGGGAGATGTAGTTTAGACTTCGGCGCTTTTTTGGACCAACTGGAGCAGTCTATTGTGAGTGACAGCCAATCCAGTCAAGAACTGGGAGGAACTCAAAGGAAGTGCCCGGTTTTGTCTGTTGGAGTTTCAGTTTAGATCTGGCAGTGAAGGGAAAGAAACCCTGTGCTCCTTCAGTGCACAGTTTCAGTCAAAAAACGTGTAAGGCCCAGAGTTCGGTCTGCAGCTTGTGTAACTGCTTGTTAGGACTGAATCCGTCCTGTGAAAAGAATCAAAGGATCTCTGAAGAGTAGAAACCAGGCTCACCCTGTAGAAGACTGGAGAAATTGTTGATTGCACTCGGTCTGTCAGGAACTGAATCTGCTGTGTGTTCTCCCGGGTATTATGCAGTAATTGCGATTGGGATAGAGAAGCAGCCTGCCTGGTATAGTACTTTCTTTTTTACCATATAAATGTGTGAAGAGTCTCGTGGAGCTCAAGAGTAGCCCTGCTGACGTTGAAGGACCCTATCTTGTTTAGAGGTTGTGAGTACTAATTCAGGGTCGCTCCCTGTTGAATTGCCACATTAAATCCAAATGGAATCACTGTACTGCTGACTGTTTAAACTAATTTTTCTTTTCACTGTGTGAAAGGGCCCCTACCAGCTGCCACGGTTTGGACTAGCCACTAGGGCTTGGGTACCCAGGGACAGTAACTGGTAGGGATAGGCCTGCACAGAGCCATAGGTAGATAGTAAAGTGATAAGCTAATTAACCTGATTTCCCCTGTCCTTGTTATATCCCCTAAATAAATCAGAGCTGCTTGTTTCAGCAAAGTTATACTTCCTGAGGTATTTGTCTATGTTAAAGTACTGTACTGTGATTGTTGCACTGTATCTTATTTCACGGGAGGTCCCAGTGCGGAATCAGTCCTGGGGGTAAGTGTATACTGTGAAGGTAATTCTGATATATTGTGTGGGCCACTAGTGGAAGAAGGGGGGGTTGCAGTGTCCCAGAGGGCTGTGACCAAGTAAGTTTAACTATTGCAAACCCTGACCTCTAGGTGGAGGCACCCGCCATTGGATCCAGGCCCCTCAACCTGTTAGTGGCAAATCAGGCAGGGGTAGTAGCCCCTGGGATAGCGCCATCTAGGGGTTACATTCACATTGATAAATTAAAGCAATGTATCACGTATTGTCAAATATAAAATCAAGAAAAATTATTAAAAAAAAAAAAATGATTGTCTTGTCCCTCTTTTCTCCTGCTCTAAGTTCTGTGTTCAGTTGCTTAATAAACTGGTCCTTTTTGTGAGCCGTGCCTCCTGCCCTCTCCATTTCGGTGAAATTACATTGTGTAGCCAAATAGTCAAAGAGCCACCTTACCACCCAGTTGGTTTATCTCTTCTCTACCCCAGAGAGACAGACTCTCATCTCAGAATGAACCAACTTGTCTTTCATCTACGAACAATAACAATGAAGACTAAGAAGAGTGTAAGGTCTCTCCTTCTCAGCTCACATCATGCCTTCCTGATGTCCAGGACCCTCACCCTTATGTGGTTTGATTCCACAGTCATCCTTATATTGAACCACACTGTATGGTGATCTCTGTTTCTAGGTGGCCTCCTCCTTTGACGTCTGTAACTGTGTCCCTGTTAGTGAGTACCACGTCTTCTATTGCTCCATCACTAATATGTTTACTAACTAGGTGCCTGAGGAAAGCCCCCTGCAGGGAGTCCAGGATGTCCCTGCTTCTAGCCGAAGCTGCTCCTGGGAGGCTCCACTCTACTGTACATCTGGCAGATTGAAGTCCCCCACCAGCAGCACCTCCCCTTTTCTGCCATCTCACCAGTAGCTTCCAGCATTACCTTATTGACCTCCTCCCCCTATGCTGGAGGGCTGTAGATCATGCCAGTGTGACTAGAGGCTCCATTCCCCATCTCTAGGGTGACCCAGAGTACTCCTACTCCTCCCTGTATTCCCTGCATCTCTGGTGCTTTTGTGCTTTCCCTCACACAAAGCACCACACCCCCTCCTTTCCTCCCCACCCTGTCACTCCTGAACAGAGTATAGCCTGATATGGACACGTCCCGGTTCCATGTCATAACGGCGATCGCGGAATAGCTGTTTGGGCGAGTGTAAATTTCGTCGATGTACACTTGCGGCGAACAGCAAAAGGGAACATGACAGGTTTTTCTATTTTATGAAGGGGCTTCGCCTCCACACCCCCTACTAAAAGATTCTCAACTCCTGGGGGGTGCATGTCGGGGGATGCAAAACTAAAAAAAAAGAAAACCCCTGACCCGGCACAAAAAATAAGCTCATCCAGAACTGAACCCGGCACCCTCCCGACCCCAGCTTGCCACCAGCCCACCACACGACCAGCTCAGCAGCCCACTACCGCACTACACCCCACAAACCCTCCTCCTCTTCCGCCCGTCGCACAGCGTGGTCCCTCCACACCCGTGCGCGTGTGTACAAAGCATCATCCTGTCGCTATATTCACCTACCCCCCCAAATCCGGTCGCTCCCCCCCTGCCAGGTGGCCCTATGCACGGGCGCCGTGATTGAGTCACCCTTTTTGAAAGCGCTCAATTGCGGTCGCCATCCTCACAGGCTACCCATGTCCTAGTTATGGTTTTCTGTGCACCATGGCTTGGTAATGACCACAATATCCAGGTTGACCTCCTGAATTTTATTTCCTAGACTTCTAGCATTTGCGCACATAGCATTCCGGATTTTGTGTCCACTCTGCTTGGTACCCCCATCTTTCCTTTTTGCCCTCTCTCCTTCCCCCCTCTCTTTTTAATGTTTCTGTTCCCATCCCCCTTCATTTCTATTGCCCTGCTTCCTTTATTAATTTCCACCATAGGGGTTTCCATTTTCCTGGGGTTCTCCCTACATTCTACTTCAGCCTATGTGTGTGGGGGAGGGGCAGTTACTGCCTCTTCGATTTCTTCTGCCATCCCCCTCGACTACTTTAAATGTTCATCAAAGTAATATCTAAATGGTACACTGAGTACTGCAGTTCCCCTACCAGATGGATGCAGGCCATCACCCCTGTAAAGGTCTTTCTTTCTCCAGGCGGCTCCCCAATCCCCAATATAGCCGAACCCTGTCCTCTCTGCACCATTCCTTCAACCATAAGTTGAAGGTCTTTGCGTGGCGATCCCTCTTCTACCCCTATTATAGACAGGCAGCATCTCAGCGGAAGCCAGTGAGCTTGCTATCTGTCTGAGACCCCTCCCTTGCTCCTTAAACTCCCCCTGCACTATCCCAGCCCCATCCCCAGATAGGTCATTAGTCCCCAGGAGGACAAAGACATCCAGCTCTACCTCCCATCCTGCTGTGGCCATGGTGTTGCATTGGCACCTAACCTCCCTCACCCCCAAATCTATCCTCCTCACAGTGGAGTCCCCCATCAAACATTGCCTCTTCCTCCTCTGGGATCCTCTTACCCCCTCCTTGGGGTCACCACTCTGGAGAACCCCCACATCCTCCTTAGCCACTACCACGGGTGCCTTCTCCTGGCATTCCCACCTCCCAGAGCAGCGTAGGAATTGCTGAGTGGTACTGATTGAGGAATCTGCCTCTGACCCACTACCCCCACCCTTCCAGAGCCCACTGTAGTCAAGCTGTTCCACCTGCCTGGCAACCTCTGGGATAACGGTGTCAGACTTGGTGGACCCTGAGTGGGGAACAGGTCTCCCAAATCCTAGCCAGTGTGGCCTGGAGTCTAGCGACCTCGTAACTCAGCCCAGAGAGGTGTGTGCAGATGGGGCAGCATCACAGTCTCCAGAAGGTCTCTTTGAAAACTGCCACCTCACAGCCACTGTACTTCATCACTCCTAGCATTCCCAGCTCCTATACTCCCTGTGTTACCTGGAAATACTTATGTACCTTTACCCCGATACGGTGTTCCTCGGATTCCCCTTTTTTTGTTTGTAGCTGCTTGTGTTCCCTCGTACCTTGTGTAAATTCCCTTATACTGTTTACCCTATCCTACCCTGTTCCCCTACCCTACCCATGACAATAGGTCATGAGGTAGCGTAGGGTAAAATCAAGCAGACTGGTGGACCAATGATCTTTCTCATCTGTATCTCTGCGTAAAGTTTTCATGTTGCATTTTGTATGATACTCATTAAGCAACCTTAAACAGGCCACACAGTGTAGGAAGGCAGTGACCAAGGAAAACAGAATGCAATGCTGCATTGCTAGAGGGATCACGAGCGGAAGGGAGGAGGTTACATTGCTGCTGTATAGATTCCTAGTGCGACTACCAAGTATGGTGTGCAGTACTGGAGCTCTTACCTGAAAAAAGATAATAACCAGCTCAAGGCAGTCCAGAAAAGAGCAACAAAAATGGTTCAGGGACAGGAGGGCAGGGCATATGAGGACAAGCTGAGAGAGGGAGAGAGAGAGACAGAGAGAGAGCTCAACATGTAATCACTAGAAGAAATGAGGGAGAGAGAGAGGGGGCATAATTGAAATCTTCAAATACCTAAAAGGTTTAAACAAGGTGGATATCGGGGAACTTTTCTGTCTCACTGAAAACAGGACCACTAGGGGGCACTGTCTTAAGCTGGAAGGGGATAAGATTCAAGAAGGAGGTTAGGAGATACTTCTTTACAGAGAGGGTAGTGTCGGGATGGGATGAACCCCCATCTGAGGTCATCACCCAAAAGACAGTGAGGGGCCGGGGGTCAAGAGAGGGTGGGATAGTGTGAAGGAAAGGTCAGGGTTGGCAGGGGTGGGGCCAACTGTAATCTCTTGATCTGGGGCATCGCAGTTGAGCAGAGTTGACAGGCCATAAGGCCTTCTTCTGTTGGCTGATTTGGATGTTTGTATATATTTATTTATTTATTAATTTATTGAATTCTCAGATTACAACCGTTGAGCTACAAGCTCATTTACAAAGGTTCCACGTCGGGAAGAAATGTGATTGTACAATATGAAAACACAAAGAGCTGCAATTAATATTAAACAAATGACAACAGTATAATGACTGACAAAGTACATGGTATAGGTTTGTGACTTAGCATACAGGCAAAGTCAGTGCTTCAGCAGTAACTGGAAAGAGAGAGGGGGAGGAGGAGGCAAGGTAGTTCAAGAGTGTAGGAAGGGAGGCGGGAATTGAGGAGGTGTTAGCTTGTGGTAACTGCTGGCTAGGGGTCGCCTTGTCAGAAAGAGGTATGAGAGTGGAAGGACAGAGGGTTTGGAAATTGGTAGGGGGCTGTGGACCCCATAGGAATAGGAGAGGGGTGGGACTGGGACTGTGGGGGGGGGGGGAAAGGGGTTGGTGGAGTAGAGTAGGAGTGGGACAGTAGCAGGTTGGGTGTTGCATAAGTGCGCGGTGGGTGGGGTAGTCAGAATTTGTTACCGGAGGGGTTGATGAGGTATGGCAGGTGCATAGCACTTGGCTGGACCGGTGGGATCTAAGTGTGGATTTGAACAAACCGATTTTGCTAATAGTGGCTAATTCTGGTGGAAGCAAAGTAAGCCATAGCGGGGCCTGGAATTCGAAGGATCGCTGACCTTGGGTGGTGCGACAGTAGGGGATCTTGATGGAGATATTATTGGATGCCCTTGTAGTCCTTGTTGGTGCAGCCTGGTGTATGAAGGAGCTGGGCCCCGGGGGCAGTAGGCCCAGAGTTGCTTTTTTGGCAAGGAGACAGGTTTGATAGCAGGCCCTGTCATTCAGATTTAGCCAAATGGTTTGCTGGTAGAGGTGGCAGGTATGGGTTAGACATGGGGCTCCAAGTGCAAGTCTGCAGGCTTTGTTGAGCGTGGTGACCAGTCACCTGAGGGTGCTGTCAGAGGCTGCACTGTAGATAGCAAGGCCATAATCAAAAGTTGAGAAAACCGAGCTGGTTATGGCAAGCTGGAGGGCTTTATCAGAGAGGCTTATATAGCAGGCTGAGCTTCCTGTCAGCTGTAGTGGCGACATGATCGATATGTGTGGCAAATGAGAGGGAGCTGTCTAGGGTGAGACCCAGGTATTTGAACTTGGGGACCATTTCAATAGTGGTATTTTGTAAATTCAGGATGTTCAGAGTTGCAGCCCTGTAGCGGCTATGCGCAGGGGCAAAGAGCATGGACTTGGTCTTTTTGTGGTTGACTAGGAGTTTAGCTTTGTTAAACCAGTCTTCCACATTGTAAAAGTCCTGCTGAAGACACTGCTGCAGTGCGATGGGGTCAGAGTGACTGGAGTAGATTACCACATCATCAGCGTAGAGAAGGATTGTTTGTTGACAGACTAGCAGTAGGTTGTTTAGAAAGAGGCTAAAGAGGAGGGGGCCCTGGATGGATCCTTGTGGGACTCCGATGGACACTTGAAGGGGGTCAGAAAGTACATTGCATATTTTTACCTGCTGAACACGTCCAGAGAAGTAGCTCCGGAACCAGCACAGTGAGTGGGAGGAGAGCCCAATTACCTCTAATTGGGCCATGAGGAGGTCATGGTTGACTGTGTCGAAGGCCTTGGTGCAGTCGATAAAGATTGCCACCACCAACTGCCCCTGGTCAAAGGCATTGTGAATGTAACCCGTGAACTTGAGAAGCACTGTGGTAGTGCTGTGGTGTTTATGGAAGCCATGCTGCTGCCAGCATTGTAGCTGGTATTTGTCAAGGTGTTCCACCAGCTGATCGTAGACTATCCGCTCAAGGGCTTTTGAGATCGGCCGGAGGATTGATATTGGGCAGTAGTTGGCATGGTCAGTCTTACTGCCTGCTTTGTGAATGGGGGTTACGACTGCGGCTTTCCACAGTTTTGGGAAGGTACCTGTGGTGAGGGAGAGATTTATGATACTGGTCAGTGGAGTTAGCAGTTCGTCAAGGGTAAGAGAGATTAGTTTTAGGTCGAGGCCCTCGGAGCTGTGCCTGGACTTCCAAGGACTTTGGAGAGAGATTTTTTTACCTCCCCTTTAGATAGTACTCTGAGGTAGAATGGGGCGTGGTTTGTTGGGGGGGACTTTGGGGGCTGGGTTCGTTGGTGCCGGCTTGGTCTTGGAAACTGGGGGGAAGCATTGTACTGAGGTCAGCAAAAGCTTTGTTGAAGATGTCTGCAGTGGATTTGGGGTCTTGTGTATAGGATCCATTGTAGCTGAGCATTGTGGGTGATGAGGTATCCTATTCCCTAATGATTGCATTAATGTTTTCCCAGAATCGACGGCTGCCCCCCAGGTGGAGTTTAGCTCGAGTCTGTGGTAGTTAGCTTTTGCCTGAAGGATTGCGATGGTGCATTTATACACACTTTTAACCTGTAGAAAGTTATTGTGTGACTGTTTATGTAACCTCTGCCTAGAAGGATACCATTGTAAATGAGCCTACAGCTCAAGTGGCTGTAACATCTCCTGTTTATTATCTTAATAAATAAACTTATTGGGTCCAATTCCAGAAGCGGCTGCGATTGCCGCAGGGGACTTGAGTCAGGGTGGTTGACACAAGTGCTGACCTGCATCGCAATCACTAGTCCTGAAGCTGCTGTCACAAGTCCCCGATGCTGCAACGTTAGACCATTTCTCTGCTGGTTCATGATGCTGCGATCCGTGAAAATTTAGGCAGGGCTTCATACCAACCTTACGCAAGCTGACGAAGCGGGAAAACAGTTGCAACTGTGCCAGCCTTTCTGGAATAGTTTTTTTATTTAATTATTTTATTTATTAGAACATCAGTTTACAACCTTTGAGCCAGGAGCTCATTTACAAAGGTACCTCGTCACAGAGAGGACAAAACAGTGCAAACAACATTTTTAAAATAAAACAGAGTTCAAAAAATTTGTAGGAGCACGAAGCCATAAGAACAGTTACAATTTTAGCAATACAGGATTTGCAAGGCACAAGAAGGTTCAGAGTAATTTGACCAGTTACAATTTAGTGTTACAGGATTGGCAGAGCACAAGTAGGATCAGCAAAAATTTGTACAGCAGGCTAACATTGGTGGGACTAAACAGAAATACGCATTGTAGAGACATGCGGAAAAGCGAATAGGATCATAGATGGTGATAGGTAGTAGGTTAGTGCAGCCACTCAGGGAACTTTGTCAGAGCACTTGAGCAAGAGTAAACTTAGAGGCAGCCGCAGCTGCGCGTAGTAAGTAGGTGTTTACGAAGGGTGGTTTTGAAACGAGAGATCGCGGAAGCATCAGTAATACTGGTAGGTAGGGTGTTGTACCAGGTAGGGGCTCTGTAGCAGTATGCCCTTTGTCCTTGCGAAGTCCTTGCCCTTGGTACTAACAGTGTGGTTTTGCAGGAGGTTCGGGTATGCACTAGTGAGTTTGCTTGGTGGATAGAGGCAGTCAACCCTGGCGGGGATCGTCCAAGGAGAGTCTTTGTAGTTAGGAAGCAGGTTTGATATCTAAGACGTTCGTCTAGGTCGAGCAGATTAGCCAGGGCGTATAAATGGCAGGTATGTGTTAGTCTAGGCGCCCCGGTAATTAGCCTACAAGCCTTATTTAAAGTGAGGTGGATCTTGTTTAGGGAGGTCTGGTCAGCAGCACCATAAACTGGCAAGCCATAATCTACTAGGGACAGTATAGAGGATGTGACTGCGAGTCGGAGGGCGTCAGGGGGGGAGACAGTTTTTATGGCGGTAAAGGATACCCAGCCGAATGTTGGATGCTGAGGCTAGGGCAGAGATATGGGCATGGAATGAGAGAGCAGGGTCGAAGGATATCTCTAGGTACTTGTACGAGTAGACTTACTCGAGTGGGAACTTGGAACTGGCGAGGACCTGAAGTGGAAAATTACTAGCTTTATTTTGGAGGTGGGCAAAGAGCATGGTTTTATTTTTTTTAAGATTTATAACAAGTTTACGCTCTTTGAACCAGGCTTCAACGTCATTATAAGATAATTGTAAGGAGTCCTGAAGGGTGACAGGGTTACGGTCGGAGGCAAAGAAAACGGCATCGACTGCATAAAGTAAGAGATTACCAGTACATGCACCTGGCAGGGAATTGAGATAAAGAGAAAAGAGCAAGGGCCCAAGAATGGAGCCCTGAGGGACACCAGAGTGGATAGGACAGGTGCTGGAGAGTGGCCCATTAATTTTAAAACACTAGGAGCGGGCAGACAAGTAACTGGAGCACCAGGAGGCTGGCCCAGTGGCAAAGCCTGAGTGGCAGAGGGCATCCAGCAGGAGGGGTGGGAAACAGTGTCAAAGGCTTTTGATAAATCAACGAACACTGTGCCCGCTAGCGAGCCGGAGTCCAGAGAGGAATGAAGAAAATTGAAAACTCAAGGAGGGCGGTGTTGGTACTGTGGCCAGCACGGAAACCATGCTGTTCAAGGCAAAGGATGCTATATTTGGCTAGATACTCAGAGATTTGGGTGGACACAACTTTTTCTAAGGCCTTTGAGAGAGGAGAGAGGATAGAGATTGGCCGATAGTTACCAGAAAGAGACCTATCACCACCCTTGTGTATGGGGGTGACTGTGGCAATTTTCCAGGCAGAGGGAAATTGCCCCAGGCAGAGAGATTTATTGAAGAGGCTGGTGATAGGGGTGATAACCAGATCCAGAACCTGACGGAGGAGACTGGGATCCAGGAGTCACTGCCAATAGTATTGCTCTTAAGGCCTTGATTAGGTAGAGTCTGACTTCACGGGCAGTAACCGGTGTAGGTGGAACCAAGGCGTGTGAGAATAGGGTCTGGTAGGGAGGGGGGTCAAAAAGTTGCTCGGGAGAACAGGGCTAAGGTCAGTGAAGGCTTTATTGAGGTAGTTGGCATGTGGGCTGGGTCTGTGGAGATAGAGCGCCTCAGTGTTGATTTGGGAGGGTGGGGGAGGCGTGTGCCCCATTCATTTGTTTGATATTGTCCCAGAAGGTTCTGGCATTCCCCCAGGACAAGGTGAGTGAGGCCTGACAGTGATCAGCCTTAGCCTTGCGGATGGCCCAGGTACATTTGTTCCGGGCAGCTGCATAAGCCTGCCTGTCAGCAGGGTGACCAGTTTCCGTGGCAAGGTGCCATAGGTTATCCCTGTTCTTAAGAAGTTGGCGCGGGGGGTGGTAATCTAGGGGGCATGCCGTACTTTGGAATGGAGTACAGTTAGTGGTGCAAAAATATCGCAGGCTTTGTTAAAGGTTTGGGTAAAAAAGGTTAGAGCCGTATCAATATCGGGGGCGTATTGTATGGGAGACCAGTCAGTTTGGGTTAGGAGTTGTAGGCCATTTCAGCCCACCTGGTCTTAGCCGCGCCGTAGGCTGATGCTGAGTTGCATCCAAGGGCTTTGGCGCAGCTGTGTCAAACTTTGAGGCAGATGCAGATCTTGGTGCAAGCCCTGTGCCCACCTTCTAGAATTGGCCCATTATTTGTACCCTACACTCTTGCTTAAAACAGAACCAGTCTAAACTCTTTCATGGTAATCCCATGATGCTTTGCATTAAGGGGATAGGTGTAATTGTAGATTTCTATGAAACCTGGCTTTATTGCCAATGCCCTTTCCTGATAGCTTTTGTCTCAGTGCTTTTGTGCTGAGGTTCTTTGACTTTAAAATTATTATTTTTATTACTATGGGCCGGGACCACCAGTCTCATCAATTCCTTAATGCACTCCCTCCGTCTCCCCCCGCATCCTCTGAAAAATACTGCTATTTTATCCTTGGCATCCTACATCATTTCGTCTATCCCAGATGGCCCAGTGATTGTGGGGTGTGGGGCTTTGAACACAATCTATGCAAGCAGAAATAACGTGCCCCTGCCCTCATTCCTATGGTGTGAGCAGCCCACATTACTTACACTGGGGGAGTAACATTAACTCCTTTTAATATGGATGTCTCACATAAGGCCGCTTTGTGTCGGTATCCAGTGATACAGGTGAGTCACAATTCAGCGACTCAATATGAGCGACTCAAGTTTGACTGCCAATAACAAAAGTGACTGTGGAACAATAACTACTGTGTGGATGGCGAGGTTCAGGGATATGAATCGCAACTGCAGAAATATGACAACTGAAAGATGGCAGGGGGGTGGTACATGATAAGGGAGTCAGAGTGATGGGGTAAAATTGAGCTGGCCATAGAGTGCAGTGGTAGTGTGTATGCCACTAGTGCAGAAGGCTCTGGGTTTGCAGCTTGTGGCCCACCGAACGTTTGCTGAATTTTAGTTTTTAAATTTTCACCCATGTCAGGCCCACCCTCGGAGTTAATTATATTAATAATGGGAGTTGTGCGGGGCACATCCCTCCACATAAAAAAAATTCCTTCAGTTCTTTACATTTTAACATGCGCCCAATGATAGCTGTTTTTGTGGTTGCTGTTGTGCAAGTTGCTGTAGTGGTTTTCGGCAACTTGCACTCGCTATGATGTTCGGCGCTATTGTGCAGTTGCTGACATGACATGGAACCCTTTGTGTCAGCAAATACTGAACCATCTGCCATTAGTACATTGGGCCCAGTGGCGTGGAGCGCTGAGGTACTGTGCCTTACCTCCTGCCACACCAGCGACCTGCGTTCAGTGGCGAGTGCGGGTTGTCGGACAAGGAGGGAGAGGATCGAGCATCCAGAAGACTGCTCTCCTCTCCTGAGGAGGGTGGGTTGGCATTCCCGCTGAATGACTGCCACTGGGTGGAGGACCAAGGGTAGTGCAGGTCTGAGGGCACCAGAGATGGGAGGGTGCTGCAGGACTTTGCAGCGTGCGCACATTGATGTGTGCATCCCAGCAACAGGGTCAGGAGAAAATGGAAAAGGGGTCACTGGTAGCCTCCATGAAACCCTGACTACACTCCCGACATCGCAGTTCCACCCGGGAATCTGTGTTATTCACCGGGGGTGGGAAGATGGGCCTCCCCTCCCTGGCCCAATCATGGAGGGAATCCATGGGGGACTTGCCCGGGTCAGAGCCAAAGTCGAGTGAGTAGCGTTCACGGCGGAATTGAGCCTCTCACACAGAGAACCGAAGCCTTGCTTGCCAGTCACCCCAGAGAGAAAAAAAAATACATTGGGCCCTATGTTCGTCGTTCAGTCCTTGTCATCTCATATGGACTGCCGTCAGTGGTGCCAGCTTTGTTGGTGGTTTTGTGCACTGAAACTACCACTGTGCATTTCACATGGACTACCTTGACGCTATCTGGTGATGATGGCTTTTTGGCCACTAATAAGTTTGGTTAAATTCAGCCTGTGACGTACAGGCAAAAGGTTCCAGAACTCTCAGAGTCATCCAGTCCCCTAGGGTCCTGCCTTGAATATGGGGTGGAACCTTCCACAACCAAACATACTAAACTCATACCTCACACCCTTTTTCCAATCTTCTTCAGCTGGCTTGCGTAATATTTAACTTTTGTGAACAAGGGTTGCTTAATCACTATTACTGTAGTGCTGTCAGGTCAGATATGTTGACACAGACCTTCAATCCTTCAGTGAGGAATGTGACTTATAAAAATACCCTGGACTGCAGAAGCTGACAAACATGTTAGAAAGCAAGAGACAAATATTTACCTTTCGTGCCAACTAGCCTGACTAGCTGTGTTTAGAAATCCACATTTAGCTCCTTTAAAGACATGACATAACTTGAGATGACACAAGATATGTTTTACATGTTAAGAATAAACGGACAGCTGCCCATGATGTGAAGAAGAGATAGGGGCGATCACCCATATACTGTTATTTATTTATTTTTTTGTTATTTTACCAGGAGAGACACACTAAGCTGAAAGCTTGTTCTACAGGTGCGACCTGGGAGCACAAGGAAGTTAAGTGACTTGCACAGGGTTACACAGTATGCAAGTGGGGGCTGTGGGATTCAAACCCAGGTTTGCAGCTCAGAAGCCTTAAACCACTCCGCTATACTGCCTTCTGTCATAAATTGAAAGCATACGGAGAAGGGATGCAGGAGGACTGCTCGGCTCTATTGCAACAAAGGCTACGCCTCACCCCAGCATGGGCAATGTTAGGGGCTTTGTCAGCAGCAATGATCTAATGCCATCAGCACATAGTAGATGTGTAACAGGAGGATTGATATTAGCCAAGAGAGCCATTCTTTGACACTGGAGGCAACAAGATCCTCCGTGAATAGAAGTCTGGCTCTCTGAGCTGGAGAAGACTGCTTGCTTTGAAAGAGTCCTATATAGTAATATGAATAAAGGGGAGCAGTACTGGGCGATGTGGGGCAGGTACTTAAACTCAGAGTACTGCAAAATCCCGCATGGGCACTTCCCTACATGGCAGGACACTTACCCTGTTAGGCCAGTGTCAAACAATGTGCAACCAACGCCGATACCAGATGCACAATAGGACATTTAGTTACAGCTGACAGAAGTTGTACACAGACCAGTACCCCCCTACCCTGAAGAGGCACTTGGGTCACATCCATGAGCAAAGGGCAGCAAGACCAAAGCCTGTTGACAGAGGAGGAATCCGCCAACAACAAGAGACAACCCAGGCATGGCCGACAAATTTATATGGTGTTCTGGAACCAAGGCGGTTCAGTACCAGTTCACCACTCACTAAAATTGTAACCCCCAAGTAGAGACTGTTCAATACAGTAGTGTTCGGATGTGCTAATGTATTCTTCACTTTTTATTTATTTTATTCTTTGGTAACTAGGTAAGGCCCATTAGGCACAAGTGCCTGTTTTCAGGGGCAATCCCACAGCACTGGGGTGATTAAATGACTTGCTCAGAATCACACAGTATGCAAGTGGAGGTTGTGGGAATCAAACCCAGGTCTGCAGGATGTATCAAGCTCATTCACAACTCATTACTCTAACCTCTAGGCTATACTGCCAGCCAGAGTTTGGTCCTATGTTTGGTGCTGTATATCCACAGGGCAAGCCCCTGGCCAGGATGGTACCTGTAATATTCTGTATGATTAACATGTACTATTTAGATGCATAAAATTGTAATTATTTAATTTATTTATTTCACCAGGAAAAGGCTCCATTGAGCAAGCTTGTTTACAAGGAGCCTCTGCGTAGGACAGCATACATGGGTTAAAAGCAATGATACGGAATAAAAAAGGCGTACAAAATGCTGAACACTATACACAGAAGTAAATTAACTGAATTTATATTGCTGTCAGATATAGGTCTGAAGCAATGATACAGAATGCAAAGGTATACAAGACAGCGCAATACACAAAATTAGAAGTAAAAAAGAATAAATACTCTCTCTATGCTACATGTACAAAAATATTCTTACAGACCTACTAGCCATTAGTATCTGGGTGAGGAAAGGGCGAACAGAAGGGATATGCAAGTGTGGTACCTTTTTTGGTATCATTCGTTTATCCTCCATGGGGACACCTGAGCAACTGCTCCTGCCCCTGCATCACTGGTGCTCATCTCCCTGTGCTTACCTGGCACTGGTCCCCATGGACTACCTCTCCATGGCAGTGGAGGGAGAGGGCTGTCCCCCAGGCAAGCATCCGACTCTTGGCCAGGTGTCCTGGAGTGCGTCACAGGTATGCAGGAAGCGAGCAAGGCTTCTTACAGCCCAGGCTCTACTGTTTTTGCTCCTCCTCTTTACTCCCTTGGCCCCTCCCACCCCTCCAGATGGCTGGCACAGCCTTTGACGACCTCAACAGTAGCAGTGCGCTCTGGGCATGTGCCACCCCTGGTAAGGGAGCAAGCTCCCCAGCTCACCATGAGGGGCCGCTGCTGAATCGGAACTGGGCCGTCTCTCTTTCCAGCTGACTCGCACTCCCCTCGGGAGCACTCCCCAGCCAGGCCACCTGACCCCTGCAGACCTGGGCTCACTTCCAAATCCAGGTCACTAGTATGGAAGCACAAAGTGCTTCCATTGAGCGATCAAGCTGCCTGTGTGGTAACTTTTAACTGCACAAGAGCAGTCTTGTTTCGGGCAACCTCATGAGTGTCACAGCCAAAAGTGATGTGTCAGAGGTCAACCTGATTGAGTGGAGATGAAAAAGCTATCACACTGTTATCCTCATTGTATATTCCATGTGTGTAGTGGGGAACAGTTAAGAAAGTGTCATTAGATTTGTTTCAAATTCTTTTTTTTTTTTTTTAGACTAAAAATACAGTGGACTTTTTGGTGCTATGTTTGTGTGTTGCCACATTTATTGGACTGGTTGCTAGTGGTAGCTAAGGATGCTCTGACATCGTGACGTCCATGATGCCCTGGCATGCATTCCTACTGGTTGCTTGTGTAGGCTACAGAAATTTTTCTGTGAAAAAATGGCACCGCCTTTTATTTTTTAATTTTTGGTTTTTAACTCTATTTTTGCTCCTTCGGAGCTGCGGGGGAACACTTGACCCTTTAGTCTACCCTGACTCGCTGACCCCTCAAGCTTCCCCAGACCCAGCCTCCACCTCATCAAGGGAACAGGGAGGACTATGACTTACCTCTCATGGAGAGGCCCCTGGTGGGAAATGGGTAGAGAGACCGAGATCACCCTTGAGCCCCTGCCCACCGCCGAGCTTTGTTCAGGCCAGGAGAGCGTGGGTCAGTCAGAGGTGTCATACTGCACGCTCAAAGGGCGTTTTCCTTATACAGTCGCTAAACAGGAAGATGTGCAGTGACACTAGCACATCAAGTCACATGCTTCCGTGCAACCTATGTAGGCCTCCACCTCCTCCTGTACCCCATCCCAAGTGGGCCCGGCTGTAGGGGCATCCAGTCACCACTGGGTGCTGCAATGGCACCATAAGCCACAAAACCCTCACCTGTGGAGGAGAGCTTGCCTGACAGCTGCTCAGTCCTGCCCACCCCCCAGCCAACCTCTGATGACCCAAGCTCACTCCCGTACCCGGGTCACCTGCATGGCACGAGGTGTGGCATCCAGTGCCTCACCCTCAGTGTCACTGGGCCGATGGCAGCGCCTTCTAGTGGGCAGGCAGGCAGGCTGAAGACATCGGAGAGCTGAGGTTCATGCAGTGTGCTTATTTTGTTTATTTTCTTTTACGACCATTCATTTATTTATTTGAAATAATATACTAAGTTTTGAGAGGAGTGAGTGAGCGTCTTGGCTAAGTTTAAGTTGTTTGAAAGCAGTGAGTGAGCACAGGTAGAATATTCCGGTTTGAGAGCTGTAAAAAAGAAAAAAAAAACTGCAGTGCAGTCATTCAAAGAAGCGTTGAGTGCCGTCTTTGTAAGGTAAGCGTGGAAGGGAAAAAATAACTGGGAATGCTAATGTGTGCTGGCCAGGTTTCGGACATTAGTAACAAGTGAGCGAGCACGTGAGTGCAGTGAGGTGTGGGAGCAGGTAAGTGGAAATATAGGAAACGTGTCGCAGTTTTGTGAGAGAAGGAGCATGCTCGTTGTGGTCGGGTAAATGTGGAAACCGCAAAGAAAGAAGACATTAATTGCACTTGTGCCCAACTGTGAGATGGTGGAAGGGGGTAGCGAGGGTGCAGTGTCTGTGTGTTCTCAGAGCTGCAAAAGTAGGGGCAGCAATTGGGCAGGTGGGTGGGAGGGGAGACAGATGTTGACGTGTTGTCTACTGTCTGCTACATGCATAAACAGGCCATGGCACGTCTGCTATGTGTATAAATGTAAGGTTATACACTGGTACACATAGTAGCTCAAATAAAGCTAGTATAGCACAGTGGTTTAAGGCTCTACGCTATAAACCTGAAGACCTCGGTTTGAATCCCACAGCCCCCACTTGCATACTATGTGACCCTGAGCAAGTCATTTAACTTCCTTGTGCTCCCATGTCGCACCTGTAAGCAAGCTTCAGCTTAGTGTGTCTCTCCTGGTTTAAAAACAAACACATTTATCACATGGCTTTTCAGTCCACACCTTTAAAATGTCTGCATCTATGTGTTTAACATATGTTGGTTGTTCACCAGTATTGGAAAAATACAGTATAACGTTAAGTCAGGACAAGAGGCAAATCTGATCGAGTCTGTTCCGCTGTTCACTCCAGGGTTGCAGACAAAAGATTTCCCACGCCAAAGAAGAATATCTCTGGCTCTGGCTCTCCTCCAGTGTTCTCTTTTGCTGGTCACTGTAACCTGTTACGTAACATGTCATTGCTATAAGTCACCTGTATATGTTATACCCTACATCTGTACTATTTGTATATCGTAGTTGTCCTGTAACTCCCGGGTCACCCCTGAAAAAGGGACCTCCGGGGCCCAGTGGGCCTACCCAGTCATCAAAATTCAATGAATGAATAAATAAATAAATAATATCTGAACGGTTGAAGTGAACAAGATTCACAACTGGAGCAACCCAGTCCAGCACACCCATTACAAACATGACAGAGCAGTTTCACATCAGAAGTTTCAAAACAGAAAGTACTGACGCAGCTTTGCTCCATTTATGGAAAGCCACGTTAGAGGAAAGAGGTGGGAGAAAGCTTTGGAATCTAGCTGAGTGTCATTCCAAAGTCATTTAAATCTCATTTCGTCCTCATGCCATGTTACTGTGTAGGGGTTTGGCATATCCGGTTTTCTTTTGATTCAGGTTGTTCTCACTTATGATTTATTTCCTTTTGGAGACCTAATCATGGCCCAGTTAAACTTTAAGTTAAAAAATACCTTGAGCACTGTTAATTTTAGTCCCATTACAAGATTGTCAGGTTCGAATTGCTGTAGATTACCTCCCCCCCCCCCAGACTTCTGCTGGACAGTGCTCTTTTTTTTGCAGTGCCATAAAAGACTGGAATGTCCTTCTTTCATTTGTTTCACTGTATCACATCTTGTTTATTTCAAATCCAGACTGAAATCTCATTGTATAGCTGCAGTTGCACGTAACTGTTTTACTTGATATTGTTGTACCTGTGTATTTTTATTCTGTTTTCCTTGTCTGCATAACTTGTCATTTGTTTTTCATTCAGATCCCCCTTGACAATGGGCATTGAATGCTCCAGGGTTCATACTCGATAAACTCATTTTAAATTAAATAAATACAAATATTACAGTTGTAACCCTCAAGCAGCAAACGGGGTGGGGTGGGGGCGGCATTGGTGTCTTCAGTTCCTGCACTCCCAGCCAGAGGGGCAACGTGTGACTTTGGGAGGAAGGCCCAGATATTGAGGTGGACCACAGGAGAAAAAGCAGTTTGGCACATCCCAAAGTCTCTCTTAAGCCTTCTATGATACTGGTAAAAGTTTAAAGGACCCTATGTGACTTCCTATGCTGTTCTTGTTCAACTTGTCTTGCCTTACCTCCCAAGTTGTATGCAACGACATTGCACAGATCCCCAGTTAAGAAGGACAGGTTAGGCTTCCACTGCTGCTCTCTGGCCAACTAGTACACAGTGCAGGTGTAAGCACCCCCCACACTGGGTGTAGGAACACATACATCACGTATGTTACAGCAGGCAAGTTATTTTTGATGGACATCACTTTTCCCTGCTTTAAGATATTACAGTGTATTTTTTTCTATGTTCTGCTTGAGCTGAGCATGGTGCAAAAGCACAAACAAGGGTGCTGTAGTAGTTTTTCTCCAATACTGTACACAGCAATTTTGTTGAACACAACTATTGGTGCAAAAATCAGGCAACTGAGGGGGGAAGCTAACTGGGGTTGTGTACAGACTGGTGTAAGATATTTTTATTTTCGTAGCAATACCTCGGCCATCGGCTGTGTCAGCAGCGGGGGAGCGGGTTGCAGTCGTCGACCAGAGAAAGAAGAGCAGAGAGCTACATGGAGCTGTGGCTGCAGCTGGCAGCAGGGTTATAGTCGGCGACCAGAGGAAGGAGAGCTGAGCTGTTTGGAGCTGAACTAGCAAGGGGCGGAGGTCACAGTTCGGCGACTGAAGCAAGGACTGCCAGCCAACCACAGTCCGTGGTGTAGGATCGGGCCAATCAGGGAGAGAGACACCAAGGCAGTCAGGCTTTAAAAAGCCAGCCAGACCACAGAGCTGAGAGCTGTGTTTGTTCCCGTCCTCACTCTGTGACCCCTATTAAATACGGAGGGGGGGAGGAGGAGCCATATATGAAGTGGAGGAGCTAACACGTCACAGGTCTACAGGTCACTTGATCTTGGACTACTGATGCTGGAGGTGCTGGGGACTTGGACTTGAACTTGGTGTCTTGGACTTGAACGTGGTGGCTATGGTTATTAATTCTTGATGCCTATGGTTTGCTCATGCTTTATTATTTCTAAAATGTCTTGACTGTGGGTTGGGGCTGAGGAGGGTTTGAGGGTCAGGGGTCCAAAAATACATAAGGTGTGGTTTTAGGACTGTATCTGAGTATCACGGAAGAAATGACAGTGCAGTACAGAGGGAAGGGCGACCAAGGGAGGGGGATCTTTGGCAAGGTGGTGGGGTGCAGTGGCCGTGGAGCGGCTATGATCCTAAATTGGGCTTGGAGGATGGGGGGTTGTATGATGTGTAAGCAGCTCACTCAGCAGAGGGAGGAAGTGGCGAGACTAAGGTGGGGGTTAAATAGGGGGTCTGGGAAAAGGTGGTAGAGAGACTGGGACGGTATAAGCCAAGGAAGGAGTGGGAAGGGCTGAGTGGATTCACTGGAGGATCAGATACACTGTTCCAGAAGTCAAGGGCTTGGGAGGGAGGGGATGGAAGGGGATCCAGAGGGTATAGACCAGAGGTGGTAATAGACAGCAGCAAGTCCAGAGTTGGGACAGGGATGCACGGGACAGGAGGAAAGGAGTCAGTGGGAACTGACAGCAAGCGTGTACAGTCGATTGGTCCCCGGACAAAATGTTGCGGTCAAAATAACGCGGACATTTCGTCGTGGGGACAAATACTAACATACTAAAATGGCAGCAGAATAGGCCTAACGGTCTTTCGCATCTGCTCGTTTGGTCATCCCCCACCCTGGGAGCTGACCTTGCTGCCACCTTGCCTTCTCTGGCTTCTCCCTTCCCAGTTCTGGATATTCTCGCTGCATTGGATTTTGCTTCCAGAACCCTTCACCTGTACCTGTCCCACCCCCTCTTGAACCCCTCCACCGTCTTTGCCAGCACCAGCCCCCTAGGCAGTGCATTCCATGGCTCCACCACCCTCTCAGTGAAGTAGCACCTCCTCTTTTCTCCCTTGAATCTTCCCCCCTCCAGCTTCCACCCATGCCCTCTAGTGGCCTCCTCCTCCTGCTTCCTTCGAAGCACCCTGACTGTTCTTCCCCTATTTACCCCCTTCATGTACCTGAAGACCTCTATCATGTCCCCCCGGTCCCTTCTCTCTTCCAATGTGTACGTATTTAGCTCTTCGAGCCTCTCCCCATAGGTCCTGTCCCCAAGCCCCAAATCATTTTGGTTGCCCTCATCTGGACCCTCTCCAGGAGTTTAATGTCCCTCTTTAAGTGTGGCCTCCAAAACTGCACGCAGTACTCAAGGTGCGGCCTCACCAAGCAGTTGTACAGAGGAAGTATCACTTCCCTCCTTCTGGAGGTGATCCCCCTAGCGATGCATCCCAGCATCCTGTTGGCCTTGGCTGCTGCCCTCCTACAAGTCTCCGAGTTGTTCATCTTGACATCCACCACCACCCCCAGGTCCCTCTCAGCCATAGAGACTTGTAGCATCCCCCCCCCCCAGGGTGCACACTTGGCCCGGGTTTCTGTCCCCCAGGTGCACTACCTTGCATTTCTCTGCATTGAACTTCAGCTTCCACTTTCTAGACCATTTTTCCAGAGCCTCCATGTCCCCCTGTAGGGCCACCCTCTCGTCCTCCCCATCCACCACTGCCCCCAGTTTTGAGTCATCCGCAAAGAGACTCATCTCACTCCTGATACCTGTCCTTATGTCAGAGACATAGGTATTGAACAGGAGGGGCCCAAGGACTGATCCCTGTGGGACCTCACTAATGACCCTCCTTGGGGATGAGACTATTCCGCCAACTACGACCCTCTGGGTCCGGTCCTGGAGCCAATTGCCTATCCATCTGATTATCTGGTTCCCCATCCCCTTTTCTCCCAGGTTATCCAACAGGCCCAGGTGAGGAACAGAGTCAAATGCCTTGCTGAAGTCTAGAAAGAGGACGTCCACTGGTCTACCCAGGTCCAAATAAAAGCCATACATTTTGTCATCGACATAACTCGTAGCTCGGTGAAGTCGTCAGCGTAAAAGAATATAACTGGACAAGTAGTTGCAGCATTACCTGTCTCAATCAAGCATAGTAGCTGAATTTGAATATGGTCCCTCTTTGGCTATGACCACAACTGTGCCCTTTTAAGTAAAGGCAAGTACAACGTTAATTGTGCCTGCCTTGCATTTCCATTTAGCAATTGCAGTGAATTCTTTTTTAAGGGTTTACTTATTTTTAGTGTGCAGTTGATAGGGGCAGCAGTTTGAGTTTCAGTACTTAAACACTTCGGGCAGCTTCTACTGTCTGTGACACCCACTGAAAGACAGCAAGTGTGTGACGGTCGGACAGTGCAGAGCATTTGCTTAAGATCAGGGTAATGCAAGCTGTGAAAATAAGCTTCTGTACTTAATTTTCCATTAACCGCTGGAGACTGGAGTTCATCATGAAATATTACAAGCCAAAGACCAGCCTGCCACTGTATAAACATTCACCTGTGGGCATGGTAACTGGATGCCTATAATTGAGTGAATGGTGACAAATTGCTGTTTAGAGTGATGCAACCAGTCCCATTACATCTGAGACGAAAGGGCAGATTTAAAAACATTGTTACAGGAGGTTTAGGAAATCAAGGTGGTAAGCCTGGGATCACTTGTTAATACTGTCGCCGTACATCGGCGGACAAAATGTTGCCGGTATCTGGTTGCGGTGGCTGCATTGTGCCTGCTACCTGTTGTACCAACGACGAGATTACATTTTGATGAGATTGGCGCTACAGTTTGACCGCGACTAATTTTACCGCGACGAATCGACCGTATGCTGACAGCAAGAGGTCTGGAGGCACAAAAATGATGCCTGTAGCTAGAGAAAAGGGGTCAGCTGGGGATCAGGAGGAGTGGAAGACAGTAGGCTCAGGAAAAGGCAAAGGATGACATTGGCATAGGTGAAATAGGCCAGAGTGTGGAAGTAACAAATAGTTTTGCCCCCGCCCCGGTATCTTAGTCGAGGACATTTGGGAGGAAGGGGTCGGGCAGTGGCCATCAGAGAAGGGGGGGCATGGCAGCTAGGGGAAATGGGGGAAAAGAACTCAGGTGCAGTGGAAGGGGGGAGGGGCCGGCACATTGCATGCAGGGGAAGGGGTGGAGGAGGGGACGGGCACATTAGGAACACACCAGAGGGTGGCACTAGGGGAACTGTGGCATAAGAAAAGGGGCAGGAAGGAAGCACTGGAAGAGCTGGGGTTGAGCTCTTGGGAGGCTGAAAATGAACAGGAGGAAACCCTGCAGGGCAGGAGCTGCAGTAAGAGGCTGGGGCATGTGCTGGTCAGGGTGCAGGAGAAGAGAAATATGCAGACTGGGCAGGTGGTGAGGAGGAAGACTTACCCAAGTGGGGTATGGTGCTTAAAACCTTCTGCAAAGATGGGTGGGACAGGAACGATTGGAAGGGGATCAAGCGCAGTTGGCACAATCTCGCACAGTGATGCAGATGGGGGAAGGCCAGGAGCAGATAGAGGGAAGTCAAGTGAAGTTGGCTCATGCTCAGACAGTGATGCAGGAGGGGTTTGCAGGGATGAAGAAAGCCAGGCGGAAGTACAAGGGATGAAGAGGTACAGTGATGCAGATGGGGAAGGCCAGGAGCAGATAGAGGGGGGTCAGGTGAAGTTGGCTCATGCTCAAGCAATGATGTAGGAGAGGTTTGCAGGGATGAAGAAAACCAGGCGGAAGTACATGGGATGAAGAGGTACAGGAGGGGGGAGTCTGAGGAAAGGCTAAAGGGAAAGGGTGAAGAGGGACAGATGCTGGGTGTGGGTAAAAATCAGGATAGGTTAGGTGATGGAGAACAAAAGATGAGCAGGGGCAGAAACCAAGTCAGGAGGGAATATGAGGAGGAGTCCAAAGGGAGCCAAACCCCGTGACACAAAGCTAGAGGCCAAAATGACACCCAGGAAGCAGGGGGCAGTAGGGTGGCACTTCTGGGGGACTCAATAATTAAGAGGCTAAAATGGGGAAGGAAGGGAGCAAAAAACAATGCAGTATGGGTACAATGCATTCCAGGGATGGCGGTGCGGGAAGTGAGGGATCATATTACTTTCTGGGGTAAGCAGCAGGATGAAAGGATACATCTGGTGTTTCACCTGGGCACAAATGACTTGGAGGGGAGCAGTCTGATGGAGGTACAGACAAGGTTCGAGGAACTCGCTAGGTTCTGTAGGAGTAACACTGTTTTTCCTTCCATTTCCTTCTCTGAGGTGTTGCTAGTACCAAGAGCGAGCACACCCAGAAAGGAGAAGATAAGGGCATTCAACAATTGGCTACAGGGTTGCTGCAGTCGGATGGGGTTTGGCTGGGTAGGTGACTGGGGCTCTACATGGGAGGAGGAGGGGCTGTATGCCCAAGACAGGCTGCACCTGAACTCTTCAGGGGCAGCTGCACTAAAGAGTAAACTGGGGGACTTCATGGCAAGGAAGTTCAATTTAAACTAAATGGGGGGGGGCTAAGGACAGGGCCATCCTTACATGAGGCAGAGCAGAGAGGCTATCAGCCTCCCCCCCCCCCACCAAGTCACAACACTCATCAAGGGAACAGTTAGCAGCAGGGAAGGATGTGATGAGGCTACATGTTGGAGGGCTTTGGTTGCAAATGCCAGAAGCCTGGGGAACAAAATGGGAGAACTAGAGGCCACCATGATGAAGGAGAACCTAGACATTGTAGCAGTGAGTGAGACTTGGTGGAACGAGCACCACGCCTGGGAGACAGTGATCCCAGGGTATGGTTTGTTTAGGAAGGATCAGGAAGAGAAGAGGGGGGGAGAGGTGGCATTATATGTCAGGGAAGGGATTAGGGCCGCGGAAGGGCAGGATGAGAAGGGAGAAGCAGAGATATTATGGATCACCCTAGACAGAGGACAGGGGAAAACCTGTGCATTGGGGTAGTCTATAGGCCTCTTATGCAGGGGGAGGAAGGGGACAGACACTTTGTAGAATCCGTAGCAAGGATGGCATGGAAAGGGGAAATTGTGCTAGTTGGGGACTTATACCTTCTGGACATCAACTGGGAGGCCCAGACATCAATCTCCGCAAGGAGTAGAGGCATCTTAGAGGCTCTTCAGGGCATATTCTTGCAGCAAAGGGTCAGTGAGCCCATTAGGATTGTAAACCTGTTGGATGTGGTCCTCACAAATGGGGACAGTGTGGAGGAAGTGGAGGTGGGGGAAGAGCTTGGCACCAGTGACCACAGGGCTGACAGGTTCAGCGTGAGAGTGGGCAGGGTGAGGGTTAGGATGAGAACCAAGATAATGGACTTCAGGAAGGCTGACTTTCATGGAATGAGGAAGGTAGTTAGGGAAGAAATGTTGAGGATAGAAGATGTGCAGGGGGTGGAGGAATTATGGGCAGCCATCAAGAGAGGGGTATTAAAGGCATGGACTCATATATAAGAAGCTTAAGGAAAAAACAGAAGACAGAAAAGACCTCTATGGTTCACTAGAGAGGTGGCGTTAGGGATCAAGGAGAAGACTAGAGCATTCAAGAGGTACAGGAGGACACAAAAGGATGAGGACAGGGAAAAAAGAAAGGAGGCAGGGCAAAAGATATGAAGGGATAACGAGGCCACTATGGAGAGGATAGCGAAGCAGGCAAGGAGGGGGAACAAAATCTTCTTTAGGTACATTGGAGAAAGGAGGAGGGCACAGCATGGGATTGGGAGGATAAGGGGGGGAAGTGGAACATTACTGGAAAGGGATTTCAAAATAGCAGAGGCATTAAATAGCTATTTCGCCTCAATCTTCATGGAGAAAAGAGAGCGCAGGGGACCAGGATGGGCCTGGGAGGGTGACAGCCACAGGCAGGTGGGTGTGGCAGAATTCACAGCTGAAGGAGTAAGAGAAGAGCTGATTAGACTAAGGGTGGACAAGACAATGGGGCCTGTTGGAATACACCCAAGGGTTCTCAAGGACGTGAATGATGAACTGGCGCGCATCTGGCGAGGCTGTTTAACTTGTCCTTGGTCACAGGGGTGGTGCCAATGGACTGGAAGAGGGCAGAGGTGGTCACACTACATAGGGGGGGTGGAAGGACGAGGTCAAAAACTACCATCCCATTAGTCTTACCTCAGTGGTGGGGAAGGTAATGGAAACACTACTTAAGATCAGGTTGATAGAATACTTGGAGATGAGTGGCTTGCAGGATGACAGGAAGCATGGCTTCACCAAGGGAAGGTCCTGTCACACTAACCTGATAGAGGTTTTCGATGGGGTGACACAGATAATGGACCAGGAAGGAGCAGTGGACTTGGCCTATCTGAATTTCAGTAAGACCTTCGACACCGTTCTGCATGGTGGAATGGTGCATAAGCTGGACAGACTAGGGGTGGACCTCAGGATCACCAGGTGGGTGGAAAACTGGCTGAAGGGAAGGAGTCAGATGGTGGTGGTAAATGGGATGCATTCCAGGGAACGGGCAGTGATCAGCGGGTTGCCACAGGGGTCAGTGCTAGGACCAATACTTTTTAACATCTATATTAGTGACCTAGCGGAGTGTCTGGAGGGATGGGTGTGCCTGCTTGCAGACGATACAAAGGTCTGCAATAGAGTGGATTCACCTAATGGAGTGCAAGCCATGAGGTGGGACCTGGAGAGGCTGGAGAGGTGGTCTGACACTTGGAAATTGAAGTTTAGTGCACAAAAGTGCTCGCTGATGCACCTGAGGAGGAGGAGGAATAAGAGGGAAACTTACTCCCTTGGGGGGGGTGATTAAGGAGAAGGAAACGGAAAGGGACCTGGGGATTATGGTATCGCATGACCTCAAGGTGGTCAGCTAGTGTAGCAGGGCGGTGGGAAAGGCAAATGGAATGTTGGCCTGCATTGTGAGGGGTTTTAATAGCAGGAAGAGGGAGGTGCTAAAGTTGTTATACAGAACCATGGTCAGGCCGCATCTGGAGTATGGGGTGCAGTTCTGGAGGCCTCACCTACGATGAGATGTTGAGTTGATGGAAAGGGTACAGAGAAGGGCAACCAAAATGGTACGAGGGATGCAGGATGTACCCTATGACAGAAGATTGAGAGGGCTGAATTTCTACCCTCTGGAGACTAGGAGGGAGAGGGGGGACATGATTGAGACCTTTAAGTATCTGACGGGAATAAATAAGGTGGAGGGTGTTAGCTTGTTCAAATTGAAGAAGGGAGCGAACACAAGGGGACATAGCCTCAAACTGGAAGGTGGGCAATACAGAGGTAATGTCAGGGGGCAGTTTTTCACGGAGAGCATGGTGGAGGCCTGGAACAAGCTGCCGGAGGAGGTAGTGGCAGCTGAAATGGTGGAGGAGTTCAAGAGGGCTTGGGATAGATTTAAGGGGTTGGGAAAAGAGGGTGGAAGCATAACAGAAGGGGGGAGGTAGGGTGTTGGGCAGACTAGATGGGCCGTGGGGCCTTTCTTTGCCGTCACATTTCTGTGTATCTGTGTATCATTTCCCTCAGGACTGACTTTAAAATAACTTCCATGCACTACCGTATATCTTCAATTATAAGCCACACCTTTAGTAGTGCTCAGGGCTATTATTAGAAAGTGGCTTCTGTTTAGAAGTTGTCTTTCTCACTGCAGCTATTATTAAAGGACATCTTATAACTGATAGTGGCTACAAATCAAAGCTATATGGTAACTGGTGTATGATGAGTGTGAAATAACTTCTACAGTATGTCTGATATGCTGCTGTCTCCCGGTGGGGGTGTTGCGGGCAGTAGCTTGAAGGCCTGAGCCTTCATTTGGCTTTAACAGTTTGATCAATTTTGCCTTAACTCAGCAGTCTGTAGATACAACTCTTTCCTTGGGCCTTCAGTTTTCAAAATTCTGCTGACTCCCCTGAATGGAACCCTGGAACCCCCATTGTAAATAAGATGCAGCATCTGTGGATGATATCCTGGGAAACAAAACACCAAGAAATAAAAGCTGAGGCTGCCTGGTGGCCCAGTGTGCAGCACAATGTACGCCCTTGTTGGTGACCCGGGTTTGACAGTGGACTCACGGAAGCTGGACAGCTGGCTGGAGTGGTGCTGCTGTGCTGCAGCACTCCCAGATAAGGAGGCATGGACATCAGTTTCTGCAGGGCTAGGGACCCCTGCAGTGGGCCAGGGAGCTTGCGCCCTTCACAGGGGCATGCTAGATGCATGCATGGCCTGACTTCAAGGATGTGTGTGCAGAAAGGGGAGGAAACCAGGAGAAAATCCTATGTGCACTGGTCACCATTAATGACATCCAGCAGGTGCCTCTGGACCCTTCCCCACGTGGGTCCCTGGTGACGAGACTGTGGGAGAGTGGCAGTTGGGAGAACCAGTATCACCCGATGTAAGAGACAGCTGAGTACTACAAAGCAGAAAGGCGTAATGAATAAGAAAAAGAAATAAAAGTTGAAATAAAAAAAAAACAGTGGTTCTTAACAGAATACTACTAGAATCTACCAGTGCAGCATCCAATGTTATATCAAGCATGGTCCACCTCATTTAACAGTCTGACACACGATTTGATGTGCATTGAGGTATGGAGATTGTACCAACATTAGGGTTATCAACATGACATGGCCATGTCAACTTTATTCCAAGTATTCATTTAAAAAAGAGTTATGTTTTTAGCCCAAACGTTTCCAAAGTTAGCTCTTTTCAAAGACAGCGGGCTCGATTTTCAAAGAGCCGTTTGAGCGATGCAAGTTGCATTGCTCCAGGGCTGCGGTGAACTCCGGGTGTGCCAGGGAACTCCCTGGGTTTGCTGCAAACTGATAGCTGCGCCAAACAGTTGGCACACTTAAGAGAATTGCTGCAGGGATCTGCCACCCCCCCCAAGCCAGTGCAACACTAGAGGGTCTGGGATGGTTGGGGGTGGTGAATCTGCTGGACAGGAGTTGGCCGGGTCAGAAGGGGCATGTGAGGTGGCATGGGGGAGTTGGGAGACAGCTGGCCATGACGGAGTGATGTGGCACCCAGTGGGGTGCAATTGCTTTTGTATTTCTTGTTTAATGTCTATCAGTTCCTAATAGATTACCACACAGTACTGTGCCTATTAATTATACTGGGGGGTTCCAGGGACAGAACGTGACTGGGCACTAGGTGGGCACAGTCCTGGCAGATGCACTTTCTGTCCTTGGACCCCCTTACAGTACAGTTAATAGGTACAGTACTGTGTGCAAAGCTAATAAGAATTAACATTAAACAAATGAATCTAAGCAAATGCACCATTAAAGAATCATCACATCACCCCTGTCATGGCCAGCTGTCCCCGACTCCCTATGTCTGCCCTTCTGTCCCCGGCAGCCCAGTGTCAGACCTCATCCATGCTCAGCTGTCCCCAGACTCCCCTTATGTCTTCCCTTCTGTCCCCGGCAGCCCAGTGTCAGACCTCATCCATGCCCAGCTGTCCCCCTGACTCCCCCATGTCTGCTCCTTCTGCCCCCGGCAGCCCAGTGTTTGACCTCATCCATGCCCAGCTGTCCCCCTGACTCCCCCTATGTCTGCCCCTTCTGCTTCCGGCAGCCCAGTGTCAGACCTCATCCCCTTTCGCCACAGTGTGTAGCACTGGCTCACGTCACTTAGACCACCTCCTGGCTGGTCTAAGTGGAGCCCCTTGCTGCGTCCATGATGGAACTTGCGATATCCCACAAAAGAGAATGGTGCAGCTGCTATGGGGTGCAAGCCCCCTTGCGACCTGGCTTAGGAGCACTTTTGCCACAAGGGTGGCACAGAGTGGACTGGGGACAAGGCGTCTTGATTTCAATGCAGCCTGCATTCGAAAATCAGGATTGCCACAAAGTTTGATGCAAGGTGCCACTTGCATCACACTCATTTGGTGCAGGCGCCTTGCATCAGACGTTTCCATTTGAAAATCGGGCCCAGTATCATTAGAATGGACTGATGGTGGAACCATTATGGCTGGTCACTTTGAAGTGTCTTTATATCAATAATGACAATACAGATTTAATAGCCAATGTCTCGTGCACCTTAACAGTATAGAATATCATGCTATATACCACTGGTAAGGCTTGACCCTCACCTTTCCAACATTATAACGCATTAGCTTTTGGCATGTTCAGTTACAGTTATTTGCCTCTCTGGTTACACCAATGTAAAAACAATACTTTGAGTTATAAAATAAGGCTTCAGAAAGCAACCAAATCTAAAAACATCATTGATCAACATGGCATGTGACCATGATCACATCAGGAAGCCAGAGGGGGTAGTGAGGACTTGTCTGCAGCCCTTTCCAGATTGTCCTCCACACCTATCGCTACACCAGGGGCTGATGTCGGAATCCAGGCTGCTAAAAACAAGCTGCTCCTCCTTGTCGAATCAGGTGGCAGTTTCAGGTCATTGGTGAAGCCTGAAAGCTCGAGATTTTTGGATAAAGTACTCAGCCAGCCTCATCTTCCATGACACTAACAGCACACATGTCAGGAAACTAGAGGGAGTAGTGAGGGTTTGTATGCAGCCCTTTCCAGTCTGTCCTACCCCGATTGTCACACCAGTGGCCAAAGTCAGAATCCAGGCAGCCAAGGAGAAGCCCCTCCCCCTCCTCCTTGTCCTAAAAAGCAAACAATTATTGGGCAGTTTCAGGTTATGGGCAGAGCCTAAAAGGCTACAATTTTTGTTTTACTTATAGTCACATCCCCAGCAGCCCCCATGCTGCAATCCAAAGCGCTAAGGGCCACAGAGCAAAGTTCAACTACAAGCTACTGGCCTCTACCGTGGAGGCAGTCAGCAGTCAGCCATACTGCACAATGTGTGAGAGCCTATTACCAGGTGTCCTGATCTGGAACTGCTGTTGAGCAAAGGTGAATCCACCGAACACTCATTTGTTATGTTTGCTTGCATGTGCAAGAAACATAGTGCCATCATCGGAGATTTCGGAGGTGTGTCACCTCCTCCTCCAATTCAGTCAGTGTGTTGGCAGGCGCAGCCCCTGTAAGCTAATGCATTCTGGAGCTGTCTATGACAAGCTCCAAAATGCAGTGGCATACAGTTCAAAGGGGGAGCTACGCTTGAGTGAGCAGCGATAAGATATCGCTTGCTCATCGCAGCCACCAACACACACACAAGGCATGCACGCAGGCGTGCGCGTCCCCGCGCACACACTGAATAGCCAGCGGGTGCCCAATCCCGTCGGCTGTCTGCGTTCCCCCACCTCCCCAAAGCCTTTGAAAATGCCACGCTGGGTGCCCACCCCAGCGTGGCAAGTATGATATAGCCGATAGGGTGCCAAAACCCGTCGGCTCCACTATCCTCCACCCCCAGTACTAAATTGCCACGCTGGGCCACCCAATGGCGATCCTGCACCCCCAGCCGGCCGGGGGTGCCAAATCCCCATCGGCTGAGCGCCCCCTCCAACAGTCCCAGCGTGGCAAGCGTCCGCGTCGTCCTTTTTTTTTTACCTGTAAAGAAAAAAATGGTCCCCACGTAGTCTCCTGGCCCCTCTCCCACAACCCGCGCACCACCACTGCGCACCTGCCTCCCCACCCCTCCACCCCATACTTACCTCCAGACCTTGGCGCAATGATCTTCGGTGGACCGGCAACACGTCTGCACTCTTCAAAGCCGTCCGCGAACTGAGGAAATGCCAGTAAGCTGTATAATGGGCTAGATAGGGGGTTTTCAACTTTGTTGCATATCTCAGGCATTTTGGGGAATTTTTGCACCAAATTTTCAACATTCACTGTTCATGAGCAGAGGTCTTAAAATGGCTATGTTGAAAATTTGGTGACAAAAGTCCATAAAATGACTGTGTTACGAGTGAGCATTGCGCAGTTTCCACGCACCCTCGTTAGATCATGACTTTGTCAAATTTTCGGTCCAGATTTTCACCAGTGGCATTTTTCCACACTTCCTTATGAACAGTACAGCTGTCATTTTTCACAACATGGCTGAAGTGTGTTTTCACACTTTCAGTGCAGAGATGCGTGGTCGCTGTGGGAAATCATTGTTCGGCATAGATAAAGAAAATCACAGTGACACTGTTCATGATCGGAGGCACCAAAATGCCTGAGTTGACAATCTGCTGTAAAAAATCCCCAACCTAATTATATTACGGGTGTGCGTTGCACAGTTTCTATGTACGCTCGTGACTTCACCATTTTTTTAAATATTTTTACTACAGATTTGCAACATTGCCATTTTTTACACCTCCCCATGAACAGTACAGCTGTCATTTTTTACATCCTGTTCGGAATGTTTTTGCACCTGTGGTGCTAAATGCCGTAGTCACTGTGCATAAGCAGCTTTCGGCTAACAAACTGATATTCCCCCTGTTCATGAGGTGAGGTCACAAAAAAAAATGTTGAAAATTTGGAGTGAAAATACCAACGAATGCCTGAGGTATTAGGGTTTTCAACCATAACGCCCAACCCTGTAGAGAATGACAGGCATCAGGGGTGTGACTTGGGATTCTTGCCTGTGATGCTCATACCATTCCACACCCTGCAGTTAGTGAGAGGCATCGAGGTATGCCTTGGACTCTTTGGCCCCAAACTTCACCCCATTCTACTATATAGCACCCATCTCACCATATTTCCTAATGAAATGGGGTGCGCATAAGGGCCAAAGACCCCAAGGAACACCGTGACACTTGGCACGTGACACAGGAGGGCAACTAAAATGGTGCAGGGTCTGCACCGGAAGACATATGAAGAGAGACTTAAGGCGCTTAATATGTATAGCCTCGAGGAAAGGAGGGAGAGGGGGGACATGATAGAAACTTTCAAGTACCTCAAGGGAATCAACAAAGTCCAAGAGGGTAGCATCTTTCAAAAAAAGAGGTGTGCAAGAACAAGGGGGCACAATTTGAAGATAGAAGGGGGGCGGCTCAGAGGTAATTTAAGGAAGTATTTTTTCACAGAGAGGGTTGTGGATGTATGGAACAGCCTTCCAGAGAGAGTTGTGGAGTCAAAAACAGTGGTGGAATTCAAGCATGCATGGGACAGTCACAAGGCAATTCTAGGGGGTGGGGGTAGGAAGAAGTAGGCTGCCGGTTAACTAGGATCTGCAGCTTATCCATCAGGTAGGGAAATGGGCAGACTGGGTGGGCCAAGCGGTCCTTATCTGCCGTCAAATTCTATGTTTCTATGTTTCACTGCCATTCCTATTACGCAGCTCTGTAACTTCTACACTACCACTGCCAATGCCAGCAAGCAAACATTCGGCATTGACAAATGCTTGTTTCAAGTACTCCTGTAAGTGCTTTTTTAAAAACTTAAAGGGACCCTGTCAACCTGTTTTTCATCATATTATTTCTAGCTAAAACCCCGCATGTTATAATTGCTTACCTTCTCTAAAATTCACTGATGTTGCTGTTCATTTTGTCTGTCTCCTTGTTTAGCAGAACTGAAATGCATGGCAATGTATATTTATAAATAACCTTGTTTTGTTTACAGTCCTGCATCTGTTTTTACTGCATGCTTCCTGAGCATTAGAAACACACCCAAACAGTGCTGTCATTCATAAGGCAGTAGCCTCCTAAATTCCCACTGCATCATGAGGTGCTAGACTGTATTGTGGGTGTTTCCAAGTCCAGGAAATATGCATTTGGAGTTGATCAAGGAATGTAAACAAACCTGTTTTGGTGTGGTAACACCAGTATGTGGGGCAGTCTGTTTTTTACTTTTTTAAAGAACAAAAGAGTCAGAATCAAACTACCAGCTACATCAGCAATCTTAACAGAATGGTGGCAATCATAAAATGTGTTTTTTAAACTAGGAACACTTTGAGACCTAAGGGGGTTGACAGTATCCCTTTAAATTTCATTGAATGTTTTCAATTTCTAAACACAGTATAGACAATACAGCAGCTCCACAATAGTACACAAACATTACATATAACATTCAGATGTATATAAGCAAAATAATTTATACGTATTTGACAACTAAGTAAGTACTCCTGCATTTGATACTCACAATGGGATTGTAAACAAAAAAATGGGGGAATTTAATATTGGTAACACAGCAGTGGTGTAATTTCATTTTGGTAACCTTATGTTTGGTGTTCTAACCTCCATTTATTCCATACAAGGTCAGTGTTAAGATAAAGTTGCTATCTGTTCCAGCGTTGGCGTGTCCTCCCTCACCTCCTGATAGTGGAAGAAGGGTAGCCAGTTAAGCAATAATGCCTGTCAAGATGTGTGTCGTGCTGGGATACTGTCACACCTCAGGTGGTTGGGCACGAGAGTGCGTCCCACACCTGTGAAGTGACATTATCCCCACGACACACACCCTGGAGGGCATTATTGCTATTATACAATGGCTTGTTGTTATACAGAATTAAAAAAAATCATTTTAAAGATGTTTTTGTTAGTGTGGAAAAATATTTTTGTTTCTTAACAGAAGATGCAAAAGATGCTCCAGTGCAATCAGTCAGGAGGTTCACAGAGCTGAGACTAGACCCGTGATTTTATACTAGGATAACATTACTGTACCAGGCACACACTGACCAATCAGAGCCCAGGAAATGTTCTTGCCATTGTATAATTAAGCAATAAGGCATGACAGGGTGTGGTATATCTTGGGATATTGTCACGCCTCGGGTGGTTGGGCACGAGACCACAGGCCGACTGCGTCCAACGACCCGAGAAGTGACGATATCCCATGATATACCACACCTTGGAGTGACTTATTGCTATTATGAACTGAGTTTGAATTTTCATAAATAAAAAAAATAAAACAAACAGGTTTTTAAACATTTTATGAACAAGTTTTTGGGTGATGTAGGAGTACATTTTGAAAAAATAGTTCTCAGAACAGAGCAAGGAGGCTGGTGGCACCGGAACTTTTTTGAAGCCGTGATGATGTAGCCCGATATCATCATGGCTTCAAAGAGCTCTCTGTCAATCAGATTCCTCTGTTTACGCTTCTCAGTTCATAATATTATTTAATTTGTTCTGTATTTTATCTCAATTTACCTGTTATCCACTCCATTTGCAAAAGGGCTTTGCAGTTTGTCAACCAACCCTCCAGACGCGGTGGTGCTGGTTGGAGTCATCATTGTGTCATAGCCTTGGTAGCAGTTCATTGGTGATTTAGTTTGTGCATGAGAAAAAGCTTGCACATCTTACTAGTGAAGCTACTGATGTCTACAAGTAGGTTCATATTCAAAAACGAGTGCTCCAACCCATTTTATTTTGTATGTGAAAATTAAAGCTGTGATTCCAGGCATGCACATTAGACGCTAATGCGCGTGCCCGGAATCGTAGCTTCAATTATCATATACAAAATAAAGCGTGTTAGAGCGCTCATTTTTGAATATGAACCTACTTGTAGTCATCAGTAGCTTCACTAGTAAGATGTGCAAGCTTTTTCTCATGCACAAACTAAATCACCTTTGTAGACATCAGTAGAATTACTAGTAAGATGTGCAAGCTTTTTCTCACACATGAAAAAAAAATCACCAACTCATTCGTGAGCGAGTTTACCCATGGTTCGGCACCATGTTAGCTCGTGGATGCATGCACACTGGCCGACGGACATTTCGGTTGGGACTTCAACAATATAGTTTTGACAAAAATAATAAATATCTTGCACTAATATGCACATCTGTTATCATCGATGCATTGTAGATTGTTAGATGTTGCTCCAGAAACATTAATAACATACATTTTGAAAATGGACACAGAAGCTGACAGTGTCCCTTAAAACCCTTACACCTGTCCATATCCTTTTAATGTATGTTCCAGTGCAGGGAGAGTCTTCACTAGGTTCTACAGAAACAAAAGCTCATCAGCATAAAGCAGTATCCACAACTCTTCACCCCATACCCAGATACCCCTGATTTTCCTGGAAGCGCAAAACACTGCTGCCAAAGGTTCAGTACTGAGGGCAGATAGTAGGGGGGGAGAGGGGGCAGCCCTACCTTGTGCCCCTTCCTAGTGGGAATTTCCCAGAGAGGACTCTATTAACCTTCATTCTAGCTGTGGGTTCTCTACATAGGGCTTGCACCCTCTGTATAAATGTGCTACCCAAATCGAAGGTGGCCAAAGTGCTTTCTAAAAAGGATCAGTTCCAATAGCAAACACTTTCTCTGCATTGATCACAAGGAGCATACTAAGTGTCTCTCTCCCCCCATAGGCATCAAAACATTTAATAATTTCTAAATGTTGTCATGTAAATGTCATTGGGTCATGAACCCAGTCTGGACCAGATGGACAACAGACCCTACAACCTTTTGCAACCTATTTGCCTGTATCTTTGCATAGATTTTTGCATCTTGGTTAAGAAAAGCAATAGGCCTGTATGAGCTGCAATTCAATGGGTCCTTTGCAGGTTTTAGCAAGACAGAAACCATTGGAGACTTGTCGGCCTATCTCTATTCTTGATCGATTGGTCTACAATAAATCATCGATTACATGAAACAGTATGACCTGCTCACCGCTAACCAGCATGGTTTTAGGAAGAACCATGGGACAGACACTGCCCTGGTCCAGCTGACTATCGATATTCTACAAGCATTAGATAAAGGTCAAATGGCGGGCGCAATCTTTATAGACCTGACTAAGGCCTTTGAACTGGTCGACCACCAGTTACTTCTTACAGAATTAAGGTCATCAGGCCTAGATAAGCTCTCCCTATGATGGTTCTCTGACTACCTCACAAATAGGTCTCAGTTAGTTAAGTGGAAAGGAGAAATGTCAAACAAACATTCCATGATGGACGGGGTCCCTCAAGGATCAGTTCTGGGCCCCTTACTTTTTTCATTATACGTAAACGAAATGCCAAACAACTGTGGCACTGCTAAAATATTGCATTATGCAGATGATGCAGTAATATACCACAATTCGAAGGATGTCCGTGAACTGAGTAGCCTGCTTATCAGAGACCTGCACTTACTCGAGGCCTGGTTCCTAAAAATCAAAATGGTTATCAATAGCAAAAATACAAAGGCCATACTATTTGGACCTTAAAAGCTTGGCTTCCAAAAGCAGCACTTACTCACACCCATCTTATCAGACAGCTCCAAAATCAAGGTTGTAGACTCCGCTAAATACCTTGGTGTCATCTTTGATCAAAGACCTCACACTACTGTATATGTGCATATTGAACACCTCACAGAATCAATACATTAATATGTCTTCTATATCATCTAAGCCCCTACTTCACTAGGGAATCAGACACACATATATCCAACACTGTCCTACTACACACACTGCTCTATGGCTCCCCAGTCCTCCACTCCCTACGGTCCTCTAAAATAGACAAGACTTAAAACACTGTACCACTGTATAGGGCGTTCTGCAGCTGGGGCTTCCCCCAAAGAACATCACTGCAAAGTGCTTGACTATCTAAACTGCCCCTCCCTCAAAGGGCAACTGAACTCCTCCTACACCCCACCAATTCTAGTTACCAAACCAGAAAGGAGACCCCTCAGATCCTCTAGCCACTCTCTTCTCCAGGTCCCTAAAATCAGGACTAAAGCAGGTAGTAGATCCTTTGCAAACTCAGTCCTGACCACGTGGAATGCCTTTTCCAATTACTTATAGGAAGTCTGTTCCCTTAGCAGCTTAAAGGAGGGTCTAAAGAAACTCCTACTACAGTGAAGTACTTGCAGTTGTTACCATTGATAGTCTCCCTCTTAATGTTTTTTTTTTGTAATTTCTTTTTATGCCTCTTCACTCGAGCACTGTCACCTGACTCCCCAACGGATACCTGTGGCCCCCCTGAGGACCCCCCCATGGATCCTTGGCTTACCCCCCCAGGCAGGAACGAGACGGGGCCGGGCCCTGAGCCCCTGGTACCTTAGGATCTCATCGGGGTCCTCCTCGTGGGTCACAGTGCCGGTGGGTGAGATGTTGCGCTGGGGACGAGTATTTTTGTTGTACACCCCCTGGAGGCATGATGTGCACTATCGTCATGGCTTACACCGATGTCTGTCATGCCTGCCCCCCTGAGCAGACTCAGGCGAGCTGTACCTCCAGCCACCACCAGAGGTGAGGCATGCACCAAATTGGTGTACCCTCCCCCCACCCCTGGAGGCAGGCAGTCTGTCAGATGCTCAAGTCTCCTCCCCAGCCGACCCTCCAACAACCCAGGCTCATTCCTGAACCTGGGTCGCTGGCGTCGTGAGCAGTATGGCTATAACTGGGCCAGCCCTCTCCCCCTCAATGTCCTGATCCAATTGCCTACTAGTTGTTGAAGTCCTTAGTATGTTACTGATTCACAACTATCACACAGTCAGTGTTACATAACCCACAGATTGATCTTTTTTTTTTTAGTCTTTAAGATATTTTCTTGTTTAGCTGTTTGTCTTCTCTGTACTATTAGCCTGACAACTGTTACATAGTCTCATAAACATGTTTCAGTCTGTATGTCACCAAACTGTTGTTACACAGGTTATCAAATTGTGTTGTATTCTTTGTAACTAACCCCGGGTTGCCCTGAAAAACGGACTCCATGAGGCCCAGTGGGTTTACCCAGTTAACAAAATTCAATAAATAAAAATGTAGGAGGGGCATCCCCCATTCTTGGACTGCATTAAAGGTTCACTTTAGGGTGGGGATAAGTTCCTCTGTGAATTGTTTTACAAAATTCAAGTCCAATCCATTGGATCCCAATGATTTGTTGCTAGGGTGGTCCTTAATCGTCAGAGCTATTTTCTCTTCTTAGACTGGGTGGGCTTACATCTCCTGTTGTTCCTGAGAAATTTTTGGGGGTTGTACCCTAACCAAGAACTCCTTAATACTTTCCTCTCTCCCCCCACTCCTATGTCTTTGCTATAGAGCATTCTGTGGAATTTTTCAGAACCCTTGGCTATTCCATTAGGACTGTGGCAGAACCCTTCCCCGATGAGTGATTTGTTCTGAATTTGGCTATGTGCCTATCTGCTTCCCTCCTTCGGAGTCAGAATGCCAAAAGGCACCCTGCTCTGTTTCCATGTTTGTAACATGTTTGGTTTAGGAAATGAAGGTGTTCCTCTACCTTGCTGTAGATTATTAAGAGCCATCCGATCTTTCTGCATCCATGGTAGTAGTTTAGATTCGCCCCTTTTTTATGCTCCATTTCTAATTCTGCACATTTTTTTCTAAGAACTATTTGTTGTTCCTTCCTCTGTTTCTGTTTGTGGGAGGCATATGCTATTATATGACCTCTCACTATGGCTTCAACCCACACCAAGTAAACTTAAGTGGCGAATCTTTTTATATTAAAATTCAGATATGTCTTTATCTCCTCGGTAATCTTATGAATCATTCATAGAAAGAGAAACAGAGAAATTGTCGGCAGATAAGAACCGCTAGGCCCATCTAGTCTGCCTGTAGGCCTTATATATGTATGCATCTACTCACCATAAGGTGGCTCAGTAGGTAGCACACTCGCCTCTGAGGCCGGGAGATCAGAGGGCCGTGCATTCAGTTCCCACATCTGGCACTTGGGTTAATATCCCAGTACTGACACTGTAGTGCAGCATGAGAGGGGTGCTGCATTTCTGAGGTGCCGTCTTTCGGATGAGACGTTAAACCGATGTCCCATCTGCCTGAACTGGTGGTAGTTCAGGTGGATGTTAAAGATCCCATGGCACTTATCGAAAAGAGTAGGGGAATTTTTATTAAGAAACATAAACATTACATCACAGTATTCATATATCATACCAGAAATTGTACAAAGGAAGAAAACACAAAAAAATAAGAAACATTGCATAGAACGTATACATCATGATCATAAAAGGTATTAAACATTTCATATTAGAGAGAAAAAAAAAAACCTAACAAAGGGGATCCCCACACATTACTCTGTATTTAAACTAGCATACTAAAACTAAGGCTAAATATTCCGTTAAGTGAACATTTTGAAGTGTCTCCATAAATGGGCCACTTTATCTGGTGTAAATCTCTGTGTATCAAATTCTATTACTGTAATCATTTCAGCTTCTATCTGCGTAATTAACACACTATTTGAAGCCTGTTGCTGTTGCAGAACATACTGACAGCGTGCTTGCCATAAAAAGTATTGAATGGCAGCGAAAAGTACATGTAGAGTACTTTTGTGAAAGATTCTCCAAACACCAGAGTAATCTCCAAGAATTAAAGTAGCATATGAGACTTTTGTAAAAAAGGGCAGTTTCCACCTATTGGCCAGTTCTGCCCACACCTGATTGCTAGAAGGACAATCAAAGAAAAAATGAAAAATACTTTCTTCTATGTTCACACATGTTAATTCAGGACAATACCGTTCAGCTATGGGTTTGTGTTTTAGATTACCTCTCACACTAACTTTCCTGTGAGCATAACCAGACAATGTTCCATACCTTAACAGGGATTCTGCTGTCATTAAGTTTATTTAAGGCCCAATTCATTTTGGCAGGGGTACATTCAGGGAAAATTAAAGCCACTTGCTGTACATTGTGAACTATGTGTGAATAGAAACCTTTCCTATTTTAGGCCATCAATGTCTGTTTCTCTATTTTCCATTGGTGTAATTTTTTAACTGAAGGACCAGCATAGGTTGGAACTGCAAATTGTGACAACAGTTTGGGGGGTATCAACCCATTTTATAAAATATTTCTGTAGGGCCCACTGTACCCAAGACTGCCAAAGTGACCCGTTTGTCTCCCAAGCACATTTAAAGGTACTGTATAAAAAAATGGAATGAAAAAAATACCACTGGGTTTATCATATTAAGCCCCCCTTTCCTCTGTGGGAGGTAAGTAACGTCCCTATTAACTGGATTGAGTCTGCTGCCCCAGAGCATCTGGAAGAAAATACTAAAAAGTCTAGTCTCCAAGTGTACCAGGAGGGCATAAATATAACTGACATACAGAAAAATAGGAATAAATTTCTTGATAATTTGTACACGCTTTTTCTTTCCAAACTTCCATGTTTTCCAAAGGCAAACTTTGCTTTCACCTATGTTGATTTGTTTTTCCCAATTATAGGTGGCCATATCACTGGGACCTACCCATATACCTAACATTTTTTGTGGCACAGTGGAGATGCTGATTCCACTTACATCTCTGATCATAGTGGTTTGCTTATTCAGGGCTATAATAGTGCTTTTGTCTTTATTCGATTTAGCACCAGAGAATTGTGCACAGGCATCAAAGGTGCTGATCGCCTTTTCTATGGAGCCGATGTTTTGAACAACTAGAGTAACATCGTCTGCATATGCAGTTACTTTCCCTGGAGTTAAAGTCTGATGAGGAGCCAGACCTATAATTTGTTTATCCCACTTTATCTGTCGGATGACTGGGTTCTAGAGCAAAGGTATGAAGTAAGGGGCTTAGCGGACAGCACTGCCGTACTCCTTTTAAAAGAGGAACATCCCCACCAAATAAACCATTAACTGCTGGAATAATATTAGCATTAGAATGTAATATTTTTATCCAATCCACAAATGTTTTTGGGATCCCATATGTCTCTAGTACATTAAATAGAAAATGGTGCTCAACTCAATCAAATGCTTTAGACTGATCTACTGCAACTATAAAGCCTTTAAGATTTTGAGATGTACAGGCTTCACAGAGCTCTCATAAAATAAAGAGATTATGTTGGATCTTACGTTCAGGGATAGCGCATGTCTGGGCCATATCAATTAAAGTTTCAGCTACTGTTATTAATCTATTGTTCAGAATTTTTGCCAGAATCTTATCGTCACTATTAAGGATGCTGATGGGTCTCCAGTTAGATAGTTTCTTCCTATCCCCCTTTTTAAATATGTAGCATATGAGAGCTGTACTAAAATCTGTACACTTAAATTCCGACTGTAACATAAAATTAAAAATATTTGCCAGTACAGAACTCAAAAAAGGTTCATATTTTTTATAGAAGTCATTAGAGAGACCATCTATTCCTGGTGAGGTTCCTGTCTTTAACTTTTTAATTACCCCACAAACTTCTTCAGAGGTAATTGGATCTACCAATGCCTCACTAGCATAATGGCTCAAATGGGGTATTGGTGCAGTTAAAAAATTCTGTACACTACCCTTTTTTATAAGGGGTTTTGAGAAAAATTTTCATATAAGTTTTGTTGCACTAATGAAAGCATTCCTAGATTGGTGTCTATCAGCTGATTGTCCGATGTAAGTAAACCTTCCATAATGGTTTTATCCAGCCGTTGTTTGCAGGCCTTGTAGGGATCCGAAGCTGGTTGATTATCTGTGCTAAATCTAATTTCCATGTCCAATGATTTTGCTCTATCATATTGATAGATTTTCATTTGCTTTTTTATTTCCAAAATTTGCATTTTATATTTCATGTGGTCCTTTGGTGGGAAAGACATAAGTCGATATAAATGATTTCTATAGTCTAAATATTTAATGTAGCTTGAGTTTGCAGAATGTTTACTGAATGATAAAAATAGAGATTTTAAATATTTTTTTGTATCTGTCTACCAGTCCCAAAGATTATCATAAAGACACAGGGTTGAGATTCTGGCACCAAAAAGAACTTCCACCTGTTTCTGACATTCAGTTGATTCCAATAAGGAGATGTTCAGCCTCCATCTATGTATATGGGAATAAATCTTTGGGGGTACTGTTGCTAGGCTTAGAGATCCTAATAATATCCAACGATCAGAGAATTCTGTGGGCTTAACTTCTATTTTATAGGGTTTTACATATTTAGACATTAGAATGTAATCAATGTGTGTAGCATAGATGTGTCTGAAATAGATTTCCCCTACATCATTTTTCCTCAGATTTCTGTATGTATCTGATAATCCTGTATCCAGCATGATTTGTTTTAAGGCATGCGTGTCACACGCTCTCAGGCTCTCACTGCTGGTGCGGCGCCCCTCAACCTGAGGCGGCGCAGGACAGCCGTAATGCCAGCCACCACCCACCAAGAATCCAGGGATTTGCTGCCGCTCGCCTGGTCCCCAAACCCGGACACTCCACCAGGCTCTCACCGCTGTTGCAGTGCCCCTCAACCTGAGGCAGCGCAGGACAGCCGTAACACCGGCCACCGCTCGCCAAGAATCCAGGGATTTGCTGCTGCTTGCCTGGTCCCTGAACCTGGACACTCCACCAGGCTCTCACCGCTGGTGCCGCGCCCCTCAACCTGAGACGGCACAGGACAGCCGTAACACCGGCCGCCAGCCACCAAGAATCCAGGGATTTGCTGCCGCTCACCCTGGTCCCCGAACCCGGACACTCCACCAGGCTCTCACCACTGGTGCGGCGCCCCTCAACCTGAGGCGCCGCAGGACAGCTGTAACGCCAGTCGCCGCCCGCCAAGAATCCAGGGAGTTGCTGCCGCTCACCTGGTCCCTGAACCCGGACACTCCACCAGGCTCTCACCGCTGGTGCGGCGCCCCTCAACCTGAGGCGGCGCAGGACAGCCATAATGCCAGCCGCCGCCCGACAAGAATCCAGGGATTTGCTGCCGCTTGTCTGGTCCCCGAACCCGGACACTCCACCAGGTACTAGTCGCTACTGCTTAAACTTGTACCTTCTCCATGGGAGTGCCCCTGATTGGTGCGGCTCCTTGCTGCTAGACACTGATTGGTCCGACGACCGTGGGCTGCTGTGCTCATTGGAGCGCCCTCCCTACGGCTTTCAAACATGGACTCCAGCGCTTTTCAGCACCTTTTTCTGCTAAGTTAACCGTCTGCGCCTTTTTCTGCTAAGTTAACTGTCTGAGGGGGTTTTGTTTTTGCAGTGAAGCATTGTTTGCCTGTCATATCCACTCTGTACACCTTCACCTTAACTAATTGTAAAAGTAGATTTATTTGTTGATTGCTAGCCTGCTCTGCCTGCACTAATCTGCCATTTTTTGTTAATCAAATTGCCAGCAAGTAAAACTTCTCACCTCCCTGTCTCCATTCCCGTAACACTATCTACCTCTACCTGATCTACCTACCTGCCTACCTACACCTCAAGCTACCTGTTTCTGCTTCTCTCTAAAAACTCATATGTACTTCTGTGAACTCCAAACTGTGAACTTGTCCTGAATTTCTCTCTTCTCCTCCCCCCCAGTTCCTTGCCCCCTTGCTGCTAATCTCCTGCTCCTTATTTTTGTCCCTAAATCCCTCCCCTGGCTATCCATAACTCCTGCTCTTTTGTTTTAACCCTGATCACCTACTCTGTCTAAATCACTTACACCTCCACCCCCTGCTGACGGTCTGCCACCAGCCCCCCCATCCCCAGGTTTTTTGCGACTACAGCTTTTAAGTGTTGTCCCCTCTCTCCTTCTTTCTTCAGGCTGTCACTGCTGGTGTGGCGCCCCTCAACCTGAGGCGGCGCAGGACAGCCGTAACGCCGGACGCCGCCCAGCAAGAATCCAGGGATTTTCTGTCGCTCGCCTGGTCCCCGAACCCAGACACTCCACCAGGTATTAGTCGCTACTGCCTAAACTTGTACCTTCTCCATGGGAGTGCCCCTGATTGGTGCGGCTCCTCGCTGCTAGACACTGATTGGTCCGATGACCGTGGGCTGCTGTGCTCATTGGAGCGCCCTCCCTACGGCTTTCAAACATGGACTCCAGCACTTTTCAGCGCCTTTTTCTGCTAAGTTAACTGTCTATGCCTTTTTCTGCTAAGTTAACTGTCTGCGACTTTTTCTGCTAAGTTAACTGTCTGAGAGGGGTTTTCTCCCAACCCCGACCCCCTCCCAGGCCTCCATTAAATACACAGTAGCTCCTCCCTCTGAAGCCCTCCCTTGTACCATTGGCTTATCTCTCACCCTGCTCTGAGCTGTCAACCAAACCGCTAAATCTTTCACTCCCCTTTCTGGCCTGTTTCAATTACTTACCCTTATTAATAGTCATGCTCTGTTTGTACTCAAGTTCTCCCTGTCTCACAATATATTTTTGTTCTTCCCAGGTGAGACTGCTTTTCACACATACTACTCAGTTTTATCCCCCAGCTAAGTGGATCGTATAAAAACCTCTTACTTTTCAATACCCTTCATAATCTTAGTCACTCTGTTAGGACAGCACTCCCTAAGGACTTTGTCTGCTCCCTTACTTAAAAATTCCTATTTAGACTGCCTAGCCACCATAGAAAAGTGTACATCTTTCCTCTGGCCTGCCGCTTGGGGTACCTGTCCTGCCAGCCGGTCTGTAAGAAGTAAAAGAAAAAAAGATGTCCCCTCAGTTAATACTGTATCTTCTTGCAATCTCCCTACCCCTACTCCTCTTGTCCATGCCCACTGCACCTCAAACTGAAGTGACCCACCCTGCGTTTTTGCCTCTTGATTACTACTACTCTAATCTCCTGGTACTACCTACCCCTTGCTGTAACCCATCCCCAGTGCTACTAAATAGGATATGGATCCACATGGTTGCCCATGTCCAAATGAAATGTCGCTGGCACATATATGACAGTGGTTCCTTCTTTAGTTGCAAACTATGGTACTTCCTCCTACTTGCTATACTGCTCTCAGGTGATGTACAACTTAATCCGGGACCACCTAATGTTCTACCTGACACTATTAGTAACGCCAAAGGTCTCATTATAGCACACCACCGTATCAGGAGCCTTGCACATAATCTTACTGAGCTTGAAACCTGGACCTCCCTCTACAAGCCAGATATTATATGCCTAACTGAAACATGGCTAAGACCATCCATACCCGATTCTCTATGCCCCCTTCCTCACTATAATTTATTGAGACTTGACAGAGCTGCATACAAAAGAGGGGGTGGGACAGCCGTCTACTTTAGAGATCATCTTGATGTCTCCGCCATAAAAACATCTATCTTACGCCACTATGAGGCACTTCATGTCCTGCTCACTCTCAGTACCAAAAAATTACATATTGTGTGTGCCTACAATCCTCCTACCAACGGACTAATAGGTCTAGAAGAACTAATGGAACAAATCTCATCCGTTGCCAAAAGAAACAAGGTCCTTATACTGGGGGACCTAAATATCAACTGGCTGGGCAGTAACCAATCCACAATAATGACCAAATTGCAGTACTATAACCTGCACCAACTGATAGGTGAAGCTACCAGGCATGCCCGTCACTCAAACGCAAACACACTGCTAGACTGGATAATGACCAATCGCCCCGAAAATGTAATTGCTTCTGGAGTACTACCAGGTGATATCACTGATCACTCCCCAATGTTCTGTATCTGGGGAAAAAACAAACCTACCAAGAAGGGGCCCCATTTCATTACATTCCGTGACTATGCAAATTTTAACTCTCAGCTTTTCCTGCACGACATTGCCACTACTGATTGATCCCCTATTCTTACGTCCAGTGATGCTCAGACTGCCCTAAATCAGTTCTTAAATCATTTCCTAGCGCTCTAGGATAAGCACTGCAAACTTGTAACCCATCGAGTAAGAAACAGGCATACCCGTTGGCTGAAATCTGAACTACTAGCTAAACTTAAACTAAGGGACAAAAGCTGGCTTCGTTATAAGAGCTCTGGGCTATCCTCTGACCTCATCACCTACAGGGCCCTGCGAAATGCCTGCAAAAAGGATATAAATGTAACCCCCCTGCAAATGGGGGTTCCCAAAAGACTTCCAGGAGCTTGCTTGAATGCTCCAAGCCTGAATGGTGTTTGGCATTTAAGCCATTTATCAGTGAGTGTTTTTAGAGCCTCTGGTACTGTCTCTTTAGAGCTGTCTGCTTGCAGACATAATTAGTTTGTATGGGGGACTGTGTGCTTCTCTGAGTACCACTCGAGCTGCTGCCAATTCACTTAATTTTTGCAGTCACTAGGAGTGCAAAGGAACCTATCTGAAAGATGTAACTGTTTACCAGAAATTATTTAGAGTAATAATGAAATTACAGTTTGTCTAACCTGCTTTCTTTGCAGTCAGAACTGTGTCTGCTAGTTCCCCATTCTAGTTTTGAACTGCTGAACTGGACCAATCAGTGTGGGGTAAGCTAGCTCTAAAATGGTGCCTTGGACGAATCAGAACTTGGACTCATAATCTGAGCCAGCCACAGAGGATTGTATGGGCAGTGACTCTGGGAGATGTAGTTTAGACTTCAGTGCCTTTTTGGACCAACAGCAGCAGTCTATTGTGAGTGACAGCCAATCCAGTCAAGAACTGGGAGGAACTCAAAGGAAGTGCCGGTTTTGTCGGTTGGAGTTCAGTTGAGCTTTGGCAGTGAAGAAGGAAGGAGCCCTGTGCTTTTCAGTGTGCAGTTTTAGTCAAAAAAGCGTGTAAGGCCCAGAGTTCGGTCTGCAGCTTGTGTAACAGCTTGTTAGGACTGAATCCGTCCTGTGAAAAGAATCAAAGGATCTCTGAAGAGTAGAAACCAGGCTCACCCTGTAGAAGACTGGAAGAATTGCTGAAAATTGCACTCGGTCTGTCAGGAACTGAATCTGCTGTGTGTTCTCCCGGTATTGTGCAGTAATTGCGATCGGGATACAGATGCAGCCTGCCTGGTATAGTACTTTCTTTATATGGATGTGTGAAGAGGTTGTGTACCTCAAGTGAGCCCTGCTGACATTGAAGGACCCTATCTTATTTGGAGGTCGTGAGTACTAATTCAGGGTTGCTCCTGTTGAATTGCCACATTAAATCCAAATGGAATTACTGTACTGCTGACTGTTTAATTCTCCTTTTTCTGTGTGAAAGGGCCCCTACCAGCTGCCACGGTTTGGACTAGCCACTAGGGCTTGGGTACCCAGGGACAGTAACTGATAGGGATAGGCCTGTGCACAGAGCCATAAGTAGATTATTAGAGTGATAAGCTAATTAACCTGATTTCCGCCTCTGTTATATCCCTAAATAAATCAGAGCTGCTTGTTTCAGCAAAGTTATACTGCCTGAGGTATTTGTCTATGTTAAAGTACTGTACTGTGATTGTTGCACTGTATCTCATTTCACAGGAGGTCCCAGTGCGGAACCAGACCTGGGGTAAGTGTATACTGTGAAGGTAATTTGATATATTGTGTGGGCCACTAGTGGGAAGAAAGGTTGCAGTGTCCCAGAGGCTGTGACCGTTAGTTTAACTATTGCAAACCCTGACCCTGGGTGGAGGCGCCCGCCATTGGATCCAGGCCCCTCAACCTGTTAGTGGCAAATCAGGCAGGGGTAGTAGCCCCTGGGATAGCGCCATCTAGGGGTTACATCTTGGAGGCTCACCGCTGGGATTGTGTGTCCTCTAGTGGCCATATTTACGAACCACTGTTAAGAAAAAAATGGGTACCCCGACAGAAGTGGCTGTGCACCGGCTGGTGGAGTGGTGTACTGGGGAGGAGATCGACCCCCAAAATGCTATGCTTATCCTGGACATCCCCCTGGGTATCAATACGGACACTGTGCAGGGAGTACTTTCCAAGGTGGAAGGTTTACAAAACCCTGTGGTGGTGGGTCGGCATGCTAATCTGCTCACCCACACTTTCCTGGCCCTAGTAGAGTTTAAGGATCCCATAGATAGCTCCAAAGTGCCACAGACCATTACCCCAGAGGGAGCCCTCACTGCTTGGAGAGTGATAACTAAGGACAGTAAAGACCCGGGGGGGAATCAGCCCCCACCACTATCTGAAACTTTTGAGGAGAAATTTGCTGAATGGTTGCTGGGAGAGGGGAAAACTGTGGAGGACTTGAAGAAACTATTCTTGCCACCTGGGAGTGTTCCTCCCCCAACACCCTCTCCTGCTCCAGTGCCCGTAATGGTGGCTGAACCAATGCAGACTCCTATTTCTGCACCTGCCATTAGTCACGACTCTTACCGAAGGTTGAGGATCTTCTCTGGCACCCTCCCACCCCCAAGGGAGGATGACTGGGAGACCTGGATAGACTATGTTGCCCCCAAGTGCTAGAATGGCAATGCTCGGAAGGTGAAAAGAAAAGAAGAGGGTTGGTGAGAGCCTCCGAGGTCCTGCCCTGGCTACCATCCGGCTAAGCGGGCCCAGTAACCCTGAAGCGACTGCACAGGCCTATCTTGAGGCCTTGGAGAATGTGTATGGAGCCCAGATTCTGATGAGGACCTATGGTGGAAGTAAGAGATGCACAACAGTACCAAGGGAGTTGTTGTCTGTGTATGTATCTCGGCTGGAAAAATTGTTGCAAGAATGCCTCAGAAAAGGTAGTTTGCCAGCGATTGAACTGGACCGAACCAGGCTGGACAGGATCCTTAAGTCTGCCCCTTCTCAGAACTGCTGTTGCTTCAGTTACACCTGGCAGATCGACTGGAATCCCCACCCTCCTATGATGAGTTAATGAGAGAAATTCGAGGAGTTGAGAAAAGACGACCTCGGGAGGGACCTGCACCAATAGCTGCGGCTACGACCGGTGACTGAGGGTGACCCATCAAGGAAGTTCAGGGGCAGAGGTTGGCAGTCAATGAGTGCTCTGACAAGGAAAAGATATGTCACAATGGGCGAACTGTTGAGAGAGATCCGGGAATTCAAAAACAGTCCCTTTATGAAGGCCACGCCTGCAAGTGCAGGCCCTGACCTATATCCGACTGCATCTGCTATGGGGTGGGGGTACCCACCCATGTATCTCCTGTGATAACAGCTCCGAACTCGATTCCTTGACCATGGAAGTGGAGAAACTGCGAGATGTCTCCAAATGCTTATCACGCCGCAGACAGAGATGGCACCAAGGTTTCCAGTTAGTAATACCCCCGCCCTGGCTCCCAGTGTGGCGCCTCGGCCAGCTCAAACTCCAGAAAGTATGTTTTGCTATAATTGTGGGAAAGATGGGCACATGAAAGGGAATGCCAGTCCCCAAAGACACTGACAAAGTTGCATATAGGCTACAAGGAGAGCTTCGAGAAGAAATCAGTGGTTAAGAGGTGCACGACATGATCCCAGTGAGGGCACCAAAATGCTAATTCACGTCCCTTGTGGCAAGGTCAGTTGCCCAGGCCCCCACTACCGCTCTCCAGACTGGTCCAGAATAGTGGGTCCCTCCATGGAGACCACTGTAAAGGTGAACGGAGTGTCTACAAGAGCTATATTAGACAGTGGCTCCCAAGTGACAATTATGTTCCAAGATTGGTATCAGAAGCATTTGTCAGGCGTACCCTACAACCATTAGAAGGACTGCATATATGGGGGTTAAGTGAGAAGGCCTACCCCTATTCCGGTATATCCGATTTGGCTGTCTTTCCCCACCTCCGTGGCTGGAGTGGCCGAACAGTAGAGACCCTAGCCTTAGTGTGTCCCCCACTGGACTGTATGATGGTGTCCCTTTGTTGATTGGAACAAATGCTCATATGTTCGGAAGGCTGGCAAAGTTGTGTTATGAAAAACAGGGGTCAAAGACTAGTAGAGCTTTAAGAGTTCCGCTTTAATTAAGAAGGCCTATGAGGCACGAGAGATGCTGAAAAACAGAACCAGAGGAACCGGTCGGAATTGTATGGAAGAAGGATCCTGAGTCTCTGATCCTGGCGCCAAATGCCCAGTGTACCTTACAGGAGAGGTCCGTATCAGAAAGGATGTTAAGAATAAAATATTAATGTTGGATGCACCAGGCGATGGAAAATTGCCAGAGGGACTGCTGGTCAAGCCTAGTATTTTGCCCGCTAGAGCCCATGCTTATGCCAGAAGGGTAATGGTCCAAGTTCATAATGTGTCTGAAAGAGACATTCGAGTAAACAGAGGTTGCATCCTTGGCTAATGTGCATTGTGCAGACACTGCAGTGCTACCCAGCAGCAAGAGTTCAAGGAAGAATGACAGAGTAACGCCTGACTTGTTTGATTTCGCGACTCCGCTGCCAGCTGAATGGAAAGTGAAGATCAGTGAGAAGCTTGCCCAGAGAGACCAGGTGTTTTTTTTAAAGGAATGGGATGTAGGATGTGCAGGAGCTGAGCACAATATCCGGCTGCATGACGGAAGACCATTTCGTGAGAGGTCTCGACGCCTGGCACCTGCTGACATAGATGATGTGAGACGGCATCTGCAAGAGATGTTAGCTGCTGGTGTAATACAAGAATCCAGAAGCCCTTATGCTTCCCCATTGTGGTGTAGTGAGGAAAAGAATGGAACAGTAAGGATGTGTGGATTATCGCACCTTAAACCGGCGGACTATCCTGATCAGTACACAATGCCCCGATTCAGGATGCTTTGGACTGCCTCAACGGAGCAAGTGGTTCTCTGTGCTGGATCTCCTAGTGGGTACTATCAGATCCCGATGGCCCCAGAGGACCGTGAAAGACAGCCTTTATCTGTCCGCTATTTCTATGAATTCATGAGGATGCCTCAAGGATTTCAGGTGCCCCAGCCACTTTTCAACGATTGATGGAGCGTGCAGTGGGGACATGAACTTACTAGAGTGCCTGGTATACCTAGATGATGTTATTGTGTTTGGCAGCTCACTGGAGGAACATGAGAGCAGATTATTTAAGGTATTGGACCGACTGGAGGACTTTGGCCTTAAACTGTCCATTGATAAGTGTCAATTTTTCAAACATCAGTAAAGTATGTGGGACACATAGTATCCACCGAGGGAATAGAGACCGACCAAGTAAAGTTGAGGCTTGACCACCTGGCCACAGCCCAAAAATCTAAAAGAACTGCAAAGATTCCTGGGATTCTGTGGTTATTATCGGCGCTTTATCAAGGACTATTCAAGAGTGATCCGCCTTTACTTAACCTTACTCAAGGGTATCCCCAACCCACAAAAATACCAAAAGTCAGCGTCCCTCAAGACTGAAAGAGTGTATTTTCATCCAGTGAAGTATTTGGGGCCCGCTGGACTCCTGATTGTGAGACTGCTTTTCATGAGATCATATCAACTTACCCATGCTCCAGTGCTGGCCTATGCCGATCCAAGAAAACCTTCGTCCTGCACACTGATGCTAGCTTGCAAGGGTTGGGGCTGTGTTGTACCAAGAGCACGAGAATGGCCTGAGACCAGTGGCCTTTGCCAGTAGAAGCTGACCCCATCCGAAAAGAACTATCCTGTACATAAGTTAGAGTTCCTAGCTTTGAAGTGGGCTATTGTTGACCAATTCCATGAGTACTTGTATGGGGCTAAAATACTAGTAAAACTGACAATAATCCTTTGACCTATGTGCAGACCTCAGCTAAGTTGGATGCCACTGGCCATAGGTGGCTTTCTGCATTATCTACATATGACTATGCTCTCGAATACCGAGCAGGTCTGAACCACATAGATGCTGATGCTCTCTCCCGGAGGCCTGTTCCCCAGAATGATTGGGTCCGATTAGCAGAACCTGACATTCGGGCACTCTGCCGGAAGTTTGACAGGGAGGAACAAATGTCCACGGACGTAGTGGACTGCATGGTGGATTGCTTGGGAGCCTCTGAGAATTGCATACCTGCTGCTTATTGCCACTTTTCTGCAATAGACATTGGTGCACTGCCTCAGCTGGACAATGACAGTATTCGGCGGGCTCAATCCCGCGATCCCATGATCAAAGCAGCTTTAGAAGCCCTCTATGCAGGAAAAGATGTGTCCAAATTACGCTCCACTGATTTGAGAACTGCACTGTTATACAAAGAAGGTCCTAAGTTGAAACTGATCAATAAACTGTTATACAGAGAAACAGTAGACAGAGGGGACAAGTAGACAAACAACAACTAGTGCTGCCCACTGCCTTCGAGACTCAGTACTGAGGTCCTTGCACAACCACATGGGGCACCTTGGTATAGACAGAACACTTGACTTGGTGAGATCCAGATTCTATTGGCCTAAGATGGGGGCTGATGTGGAGCAACACATTCGAACTTGTAGTCGCTGCTTACAGAGGAAAGCTTTGCCCCAGAGGGCTGCCCCCCTTGTTAACATCACCACCAGTGCACCCATGGAGCTGGTCTGTATTGATTTTCTAAGTTTGGAGTCAGATCAAAGAAATATCAGTAATGTGCTGGTGGTCACTGACCATTTCACGAGATATGCCCAAGCTTTCCCCACCAAAGACCAGAAAGCATCCACTGTGGCCAAAGTACTTGTAGAAAACTTTTGTTCACTGTGGGCTCCACAAAGAATCCATTCTGATCAAGGAGAGACTTTGAGAGTCGTCTGATCAAAGAGATGCTTCTCTGTGGGAGTGCGAAAGTCCAGAACCACTCCTTACTACCCCAGGGGACCCACAGCCTGAACGCTTTTCAACCGCACTTTGCTAGATATGCTAGGCACCCTGCACCCAAAGGATGTAGATGGAGCCAACAAATTAGCACCCTGGTACATGCTTATAACTGCACCAAAAGTGATGCCACTGGATTCTCCCCTACCGCCTGATGTTTGGAAGAGAAGCTCGACTACCAGTAGATGTGTGTTTTGGGGTCTCTCCTGATGGGGTTCAGGCTGACAACTATTTACAGTATGTGCAAAAGTTAAAGGCCCAGCTAACTCATGTACGCATAACTGGCTCAAACCATGGCTGCCAAAAGAAATCTGGCCAACAAAGAAAGGTATGATAAAAAGGTGAAAGCACAGGAACTCCGGGAGGGAGATCGGGTATTGCTAAGAAATCTGGGATTGCATGGCAAGCACAAGATTGCTGACAGATGGCACCATCTCCTCACATTGTAGTGGGCAAACTAGATGATCTGCCAGTGTACAAAGTAAGGCCTGAGAATAATTCAAAAGATGTAAAACAATGCATAGAAATCATTTACTGCCCATTGGACAAATCTTAATTGAGTCTGAGCCCCTAGAAGATGCCCCCTCTGGACCAGTGACTAGAGCTGCTGCTAAGAAAAGATCAAGAAAGTCTGCACCTACAGAAGCAAAGTTAAAGTGTTCCCCTCCACAAGTCCCAGTTGAGCATGACTGTCAGTCCATATCGGAAGAAAGTGAGAGTGACTTTGAATACTATCCTTCTTACGAACGTGGTCAATTGTTTCGGGGCAATCCCCTAGTCAATACTGGAGATGAAGCTGGGCCTTCTGGACTGTCTAAGCCCCCAGCTTCATCCCTGGAGCCAATGCTCCCAGAAAGTGAAGTGCAAAGCATCAGATCAGATGAAATGGAATCATTGTGCATGGTTGAACTGTTTGAGCTTTCAGGGAGGAAAATGATAGATTGGGGCAGACTGGTGATACACCGAACAAGAAGAGTATTTTGAGTGCCCTGACAGTCCACTGCCAGTGTCCGAACTCTCCATGCAAGCCAAATGTTGTGGACTCAGAAACTGTAACTCCTGGAGCTGAAAGTGCCCCAAGTTCTAGCCTCTCTACCCCATGGAGACTCCTGACAAGTGTGGACAATGCTGAAAATGAGGCTCAGAGTGCAGAGACTGTAACAGTTCCCCTAGAAAGACTGGTCGAGCTGTAAAGCCTGTGGTGCACCTCAGTTATGATTCCCTTGGGAGGCCTGTGGATTTGCCTCTCAATGTTGTCCATAAAGGGAGTGTATGTGTCCCCGAGCTCACTGCCCAAACTGAGCATCAGTGCTAACTCCAATTACTTGTGTTTGCCCTCTAAGTATGGTGCCCTTGCCCCATCCAGCCCCAAGGTAACTGATAGGGAAGGGCCCCCTCTTCAGGTTTCATGTACAAGAGGTAATAACTGAGTTATGGTACAATGTGTATGTAATACTGTGTAAAGAGTGACGTACTGCAATGTTTCAGAAATGTGTTCTTGGTAAAATGATATATTGACTGATGATTACATATGCGAGCCTAATGCAAATGTATATGGTTGCAGTTGAAACTTATGGAATTGCCTTGTGCGGACGTCAAGCTTTCCCAGAGCCAGGAAGGGTGTAACCCCTGCAAATGGGGTTCCAAAAGACTTCAGGAGCTTGTTGAATGCTCCAAGCCTGAATGGTGTTTGGCATTTAAGCCATTTATCAGTGAGTGTTTTAGAGCCTCTGGTACTGTCTCTTTAAGAGCTGTCTGCTTGCAGACATAATTAGTTGTATGGGGGGACTGTGTGCTTCTCTGAGTACCACTCGAGCTGCTGCCAATTCACTTAATTTTGCAGTCACTAGGTGCAAAGGAACCTATCTGAAAGATGTAACTGTTTACCAGAAATTATTTAGAGTAATAATGAAATTACAGTTTGTCTAACCTGCTTTCTTTGCAGTCAGAACTGTGTCTGCTAGTTCCCCATTCTAGTTTTGAACTGCTGAACTGGACCAATCAGTGTGGGAATTAGCTAGCTCTAAAATGGTGCCTTGACGAATCAGAACTTGGACTCATAATCTGAGCCAGCCACAAGAGGTTGTATGGGCAGTGACTCTGGGAGATGTAGTTTAGACTTCAGTGCCTTTTGGACCAACAGCAGCAGTCTATTGTGGTGACAGCCAATCCAGTCAAGAACTGGGAGGAACTCAAAGGAAGTGCCGGTTTTGTCGGTTGGAGTTCAGTTGAGCTTTGGCAGTGAAGAAGAAGGAGCCCTGTGCTTTTCAGTGTGCAGTTTTAGTCAAAAACGTGTGTAAGGCCCAGAGTTCCGTCTGCAGCTTGTGTAACAGCTTGTTAGGACTGAATCCGTCCTGTGAAAAGAATCAAAGGATCTCTGAAGAGTAGAAACCAGGCTCACCCTGTAGAAGACTGGAAGAATTGCTGAAAATTGCACTCGGTCTGTCAGGAACTGAATCTGCTGTGTGTTCTCCGGGTATTGTGCAGTAATTGCGATCGGGATACAGATGCAGCCTGCCTGGTATAGTACTTTCTTTTATATGGATGTGTGAAGGGTTTGTGTACCTCAAGTGAGCCCTGCTGACATTGAAGGACCCTATCTTATTTGGAGGTCGTGAGTACTAATTCAGGGTTGCTCCCTGTTGAATTGCCACATTAAATCCAAATGGAATTACTGTACTGCTGACTGTTTAATTCTCCTTTTCTCTGTGTGAAAGGGCCCCTACCAGCTGCCACAGTTTGGACTAGCCACTAGGGCTTGGGTACCCAGGGACAGTAACTGCAATGGGATAGGCCTGTGCACAGAGCCATAGGTAGATTATTAGAGTGATAAGCTAATTAACCTGATTTCCCGTCCTTGTTATATCCCCTAAATAAATCAGAGCTGCTTGTTTCAGCAAAGTTATACTGCCTGAGGTATTTGTCTATGTTAAAGTACTGTACTGTGATTGTTGCACTGTATCTCATTTCTGGGAGGTCCCAGTGCGGAACCAGACCTGGGGGTAAGTGTATACTGTGAAGGTAATTCTGATATATTGTGTGGGCCACTAGTGGGAAGAAAGGGGTTGCAGTGTCCCAGAGGGCTGTGACCAAGTTAGTTTAACTATTGCAAACCCTGACCTCTGGGTGGAGGCGCCCGCCATTGGATCCAGGCCCCTCAACCTGTTAGTGGCAAATCAGGCAGGGGTAGTAGCCCCTGGGATAGCGCCATCTAGGGGTTACATAAAAAAGCCAAGAGCTCATACTGCAAGGACCTTCTAACCAATTCCTATGGTGACCCCCAAAAATTTTGGTCTCACAATAAATTCTTCCTTGGTTCTAATCCACCATCCACCCCAATGACATGTCGCTTGATGGGGTACACTGTAATAATCCCAGAACCATTGTCAATTTTTTCAACAACAAATTCTCTGACTTAACCAATTACACCTCCCCTTTCCCTGTCCAGCCAGATGTACCCACTCGGCAAAATGCAAATGGTCCTCATTTCCATTTCAAAGCAGTCACTAAATGTGAAGTGCTTAGACTACTAAACAGTATCTTGGAAGGCACTGTAGCTGGCGCAGACAATCTTGAACCAAAGCTATTTAAGATTGCTGCTTCCTTCATCGCTGCCCCCCTAGCCAAGATTTTCACGCTCTCCCTGTGCCAGAACTATATCCCTGAACTATGGAAAATAGCTAGGATTACCCCCGTTTTCAAAAAAGGAGACTATAAAGATCCCTCAAACTATAGGCCCATTGCCATACTGTCTGTCCTAAATAACATTCTTGAGAAGCTTGTAGCTGCCCAGACAATTGATTTCCTACAGAAACATGATCTACTTTCCTCTGCCCAGCATGGTTTTCGCAAAGGACGTAGCACCACTACTGCCCTTCTCAAATTTACGTCAGATACACTAGTGGCCATGGACTCTGGTCTACTCACTGGATCAGTTTTCATAGACATGACTAAAGCATTCAACCTAGTTGATCACTCCATCCTTCTAACCACCCTAGGATCTCTAGGCTTCTCGACTAATGTTGTAAGATGGTTTGAGAACTACTTATCTGATAGGACTCAAATTGTGAAATACAACTCCACTCTCTCAGACAAGGCCACTATAAACATTGGGGTGCCACAAGGTTCCATCCTAGGGACCCTGCTTTTCTCTCTTTTTCATAAATAACATCTCCACTGACCTCCGCAGAACAACCTCCCTGCTATATGCTGATGACATTGTTCTTTATGCTAGTGCCAAAAGCATTGAAGATGTAAACAATCTACTCTCCCTTGACTTTCAGTTAATACAGAAGTGGCTATCCACTCACAAACTTGTTCTAAATGAGTCCAAAACCCAAGCTATGCTCTTTGGATCAAATGTAAAACTCAAGCATGCTCACCCTAACTTTAAAGTCAAGTCCTTAAATGGCTCACCTGTTGGAGTGGTAAATTCAATTAGATATCTGGGCCTCACCCTTGATCCATCACTAAACTTTGACTTACTTACACATCAACCAGACCTGCAAACTGGTAAACTCTAAACTTGGAATAGCCTACCGAACCAGCTATGTGCTCACTCCCTCAGTGAGGCTTGCCATTGCCCATGGCATACTCCTTCCATCACTTACCTATGGTGCTGCAACATATGCCTCTGCATGCAAATCAACCCTTTGGAAATGGGATGTCACTTATAACAATATCTGTCGCTATGCGTCTTCCTCGCACAGACTGAAACACCATTGCTTCTTCTATTCAGACCTGGGATGGCTTCCTCCTAATGAACTAAGACTTCACGCCTATGGCTCCATCATTGACAATATGGTCCGCCTACAAATTCCAAAATCCCTAGCAGGACTTTTCCAAAATCTGACGCCGTGCTATAAACTGAGGTCTGCTGACCAGGCCCCCATTTTCACCCCCAGGCACAACACCACTAAAGGCACTAGTGCTTTCGCCTGCCATGCCCCCAAATACTGGAACTCCCTTCCACTAGCATTGCGCCAATCACTATCTCATGTATCTTTTAAAAAAGGGTTGCGAATTTATCTCAGCACTTCCCACAAGTGCTCCTGCTTCAAACCTCCATAGCTCTTTTCCTTCCCAGCCTCCTCTCTCCATGACACTTACTGACCTACCCTCAAATACACTATGCACTTCTCCTTACTTATCTGTCCCTCCTCCCACCTTACTTGCACCCTCATCCCTCCTCTCTTGACTCTCACTTCCATCACTTACTAGTACCATATCCATTTCCCTTATTGCACTTAAATGCTCAACATGTTCACTTTCCTTATAGCAAAGTGTGGTGTAGTTTTTGTTCTTTGTACTTCTCCAGTGTTATTTTGTTTACTTTCTGCACTGCACTAGCATTGCAGCCTCCTTGTTTCTATGGAAATATTTGCAAATTGATCTATATACTATCGTCAACCATTTTCTGTACTTGTATCGAAATGTTTCCCTGTATTGTTGTATTGCTGTACTGTACCCTCCCGGGTCATGCCTGAAAATAGTCATTGCTATGGCTAGTGCACATACCCGGTAAACAAAAACTAAATAAATATACCTTTTTGATTATGTCACCTGCATATTTCAGATCCAAACTGCAATTAAAATCCCCTCCCCATATAATGTTCTTCTGTGTGTATAAATAAGGTTTTATTTCCTCAAAAAGATCAATTCTAGAAGATTTGGTCTGGGGGGCATAAAGATTAATAAGGCGAAAAGCAACTTCTTTGTACGTGCAGTCTATGGCCAGAGCCCCCCCAGGATGCTTATCAATAAGTCTAGATACTCTGAAATTAGGGTTTTAAATAAAATTCCTATTCCATCAGCAGTATCTGTGCCAAAGGTCCAAAGGAAGGACCCCATGTCCAATTCCTCTTAACCTGATTTACATCAACAATGGAGGATAGCCTAGTTTCTTGGGCGACATGATGTCTACAACAAGTTGTCCCAAATAGGCTAATACAGATAATTGCTTTTGTAGTGTTTCAAACTACAGATATTAAGTGAAGCAACATGAATAGAGGCCACGCGTTATGTACATAAAAAGCATGTTTGGTACAAACTCCTTATATTCAGGGGCCTTCTTCGTGACTAGCTTTAGCTTTCCTTTTTTTACCTTTTTTACCTTTCCTTAGCCAGTTCCGTAGTCTTACTTTCCTCCTCTTCAGTGATTATATCAGACCTATGTGATGCATCAGACTCTAGCTCAGATTCTCCCATGTCTACTGAAGGGGAAAAAGGATTTTCCATCCTGAGGGGTAGGGGCAGGGGAGGGATGCTGTCTAGCAGGCGCTAGTAAAATCTCTGGCTTTAGTAACTTCTAAGGGGGGTGGCATACTAATACCTGCTTTCCCATCCCTAGAGAACTGAGATATCTCTCTATGTTCTTGATTATCATGGGTCTCCCCATTTTTTTTTTCATTCCTAGGGAGGGGGTCAGCAGTTGTCAGAGTGTCAGTAACAGCCTCCCCAGGGGTCTTTTCTTGAAGTGCAGCATTCTGAGATTTATCCCTGCCAGCAGTTTCATGAAAGAAGTGGCTTCTTTTCTCCTGGGCTCTATCGATCTGGTCATCTTAGTCCCATCCCTCAGTTCTGTTTCTTTTAGCCCAAGGACACTGGTGAAGGGCGTGACCTTTATCATCACAAAGGTTGCACTGGAATATATTGTCACATAGATCAGTGGAGTGGCCATACCCCCCACCCTTGAACAGGGCTGCTTCAGCTCCCCCACGGTCGGCCGGCACCCAGCCAGCTACCGACCGAGACCAGGACGCCTGCCTGCAGCTCCTTGGAAGCTGCCTGCCCTTGAACAGGGCTGCTTCAGCTCCCCCACGGTCAGCCGGCACCCAGCCAGCCACCGACCGAGACAGGACACCTGCCTGCAGCTCCTTGGAAGCTGCCTGCCCTTGAACAGGGCTGCTTCAGCTCCCCCACGGTCGGCCGGCACCCAGCCAGCCACCGACCGAGACCAGGATGCCTGCCTGCAGCTCTTTGGAAGCTGCCTGCCCTTGAACAGGGCTGCTTCAGCTCCCCCACGGTCGGCCGGCACCCAGCCAGCCACCGACCGAGACCAGGACTGCCTGCCTGCAGCTCTTTGGAAGCTGCCTGCCCTTGAACAGGCTGCTTCAGCTCCCACGGTCGGCCGGCACCCAGCCAGCCACCAACCCGAGACCAAGCGCCTACCTGCAGCTCCTTGGAAGCTGCCTGCCCATGAACAGGGCTGCTTCAGCTCCCCACGGTCAGCGGCACCCAGCCAGCCACTGGCCGAGACCAGGACACCTGCTGCAGCTCGCCAGAGCTGCCTGCCCTTGAACAGGGCTGCTTCAGCTCCCCGCGGTCGGCGGCACCCAGCCAGCCACCCGCCGAGACCAGGCGCCTGCCTGCAGCTCTTTGAAGCTGCCTGCCCTTGAACAGGGCTGCTTCCAGCTCCCCACGGTTGGCGGCACCCAGCCAGCCACCGACCGAGACCAAGACGCCTACCTGCAACTCCTTGGAAGCTGCCTGCCCTTGAACAGGGCTGCTTCAGCTCCCCCACGGTCGGCCGGCACCCAGCCAGCCACCGACCGGAGACCAGGACGCCCGCCTGCAGCTCCTTGGAAGCTGCCTGCCCTTGGACAGGGCTGCTTCAGCCTACCCATGGTTGGCCAGCACCCAGCCAGCCACCGACCGAGACAGGACACCGCCTGTGAACTCTTTGGAAGGTATGGGACAGCACAGCCAATCGGAACACGGGTGCTTCCAGCAAACCCGCTCTGATTGGCCAGGACTTTTCCCCTGCTTCAGCCACCTGGCACTTTTTACAAATAGATTTTCGATAGAACTAAGCACATTTCAACTGTGTAATAGAAGTTTTTCAACTGTATTAGCTGGATTATAATTTCTACTAGTGTTTTAAAGTGCTTACACCTCTTCTGTCTCAGTGCTTCTCCTGCAGCCCCCCATCCAAGCACTCTGCCTTGGTGCTGAAAAGTCTAACTACCTTTTGTCTTACTAAACTGCTCAGATCTAACCCATCCTAACCTCTATGCTATTTAAGACCTGCTCTTTTTTCTTCTCTCCAGCTGCCTGCCCTTGACTAGTTTTCCATTAGCAGGTTATACAGACCTGTCATTAGAGGAATTCTTGTCTTTCTACACAAATCACTGTACTCAATCGTGGGCAGTATGGCTTGCATTATCATTCTACTTCTTTCCCGGTGCTGCTACAAGGGGAGGTTGTAGTTTGAGGTTCCCCTAAGCTTCACTGAACAGGCTGACAACTTCCTTAAAACTGCCTGTGAGCAGCTCTGCAGCTGAAAACAGGAAACCCTCAGTGTCTGCCATCCACCCTTCAGACTCAAGTCAGATAGACTCTGAGCACCCTATTCTTACCTCCGTACGCTGACATCATCCAATAATAATGCCTTACTTAGTATATGCTTCCTTCTGCCTCCTTGGTGTGCTAGGAACTAAGTGTCCCTCCCTAATAGGGGTGTACTACTTGCCATAATCTACTCACTGACCCTACTCTGGGTGGACAGGCTCATAGACCCATTCCCCCCAGAACCAGTGAGCAATCTACATAATATCCCCCCACACGACTTCCTTAGCAGCTATCCTATCTCAAGTATATCTAGTCTTTTAACAGAGCATGAGATCATAAAAAAGGGTGTATGCTATGACCTGCTTTACTATATGAGCAGGAGCGAAGACACCTCATCTCAATACCTAGCACTAAACTGCTCAGGTTACTAGTCTTGCTACTTCTCCTATCAGGTGATATCCAACCTAACCCTGGCCCATACGTACCCAATACCTTTGTAGCATCCCCCCAGGACCATCAATGGGCGGCTACCAAGGGTCTGAAGATAGCACATATGAACATATGTAGTCTTAGACCAAAAATACACAAAGTCCAGGCCTGGTTGGACCTCTACAAACCGGACTTACTAGCCATCTCTGAAACCTGGCTAAAAGCCCACATCCATGACCACGAGATTCAGGTCGTGGGCTACAATAGCTACCGCAATGACAGAGAAACCAAAAAAGGGGGTGGGGTCCTAATCTATGCTAAGAATGACCTCTCCATGTCACCTCTACCCCAGCAGACTAATCTTACTGCTGAGGGAGAGAGCATATACATCCAGATAACCCTAGGGCACGCCAAACAACTAACAATTGGCTGCGTCTACCACCCACCAAAATCAGCCCTCAAATCCCTTGAAACCATCACAAACGATACGGCTACCAAGGTAACAACTGAGCAACTAATCCTGGGCGACTTCAACATTAACTGGGCTCAGCACCCTGGTCATGCCTCGAAGTCACTTACCTATGAAGCAGGTCTGACGCAGGTCATCTCTGAACCGACCAGACTTAATTACAAAACTGGGAACCACACCACCCTTGACTGGGCTCTGGTGTCTAACCCCACTAATATACAGAGTGCGGGCACAATGGCAGACTCCCTGAGTGACCATTCCCCAATCTTCTGTATATGGAAAAACAAACCACCCAAGGTCCAACCTAGAATTCTCTCCACCGTGACTTCTCCAAGTTCTCTGAACTACAATACAATCGCTACCTAGGTAGTCTGGACTGGAACCCCATAAATCTTCTCCCTACTCTTACTGAGGCTGTGCAATACTTCCAGGATGAACTAACCACAGCGGCCAACCTCTTTGCTCCAATGAAGAGAATGAGGGCTAAAGGCAGCTGCTACAAGTGGATCTCTCCCTCCCTCAAAGCCCTAATGGCTACTGGGGAAAAAGCCTGGAAAAAGTTTAGGCTCTCCTCCCTCCCGGCAGATCTCGCTGAATACAAAGCCCTGAGGAACAAAGCCAAGAGAGCCATAAAACTCGCTAAGAGAGATTACTTAACACACCTCCAGAAAACCAGTCTGGGCAACCCCAAGCAATTCTGGAATCATATCAATGACCTGATCAAGGGCAGCAAAAAGCCTGAGTCCTGTCCCATGGAGATTAACAGTCAGCTCACAACTGACCCTTCTCAAATATCGGCTGCTCTTAACAGGCACTTCTCAGACCTCGAGGCCTACAAGACCTGCTTGTTTCCCCAGATTCTCCCCCCTACCTCAGATGAACCACCTCACATGGAAAGACCCCCATTTCACCTGAAACTGGCTAAACGCACTGAAGTACTAAACCTCCTAAGGAACCTGAAACCGAAAGGGTCGGGGGACCCGACGGTATCAACCCTCAGCTACTCAAGGCAGGAGCTACCTCCTTAGCCTGGCCTATAACCATGCTCCTCAATTGATCACTGATGGAAGGAGCAGTCCCTGACCCGTGGAAACATGCCAATGTTGTCCCTATTCACAAAGGGGGGCTCAGGGAAAAACTCAACAACTACAGACCCATCTCCCTCCTCTGCTCACTTGCTAAGGTGCAAGAAAGAGTCATCTACAATCAACTCAGGGACTACCTGGAAGCTCATCAGCTCCTTGCCCCCTCCCAACATGGATTTAGAACAAACCATGGTACTGACACTACCCTCATTAACTTCACGAATGAAGTTCTCAGGGCAATGGACAAAGGGATACCCACTGGTGCAGTCTTTATAGACTTATCCAAGGCGTTCGACCTCATCGACCACAACTTGCTGCTACAGAAGCTGCAAAATATAGGCCTAGACAATCATGCCCTGAAGTGGTTTGGGAGCTACTTATCAGGCAGGGCACAGAGGGTCTCATGGAAAGGGACCATGTCTGACCCACTACCCCTAAACCAGGGTGTACCTCAGGGCTCAATTCTAGGCCCCCTCCTGTTTTCCTTGTTTACCAATGACCTGCATACCCACTACGGGAGAGCTCTGTTGTGCAGTATGCTGATGATACTGTCATCTTCCAACCCCATGGGCGTGGTTGCCCTAGGCCCTCTCCTCCAAAAGGATCTCACTTCACTAGAGACTTGGCTATGTAAGAACAGAATGGTACTAAATGCCAGCAAGACCAAGGCAATGCTATTCAGGCCAAGATCCCTGGGATTTGACAGGTCCTCATCCCTCTCCTTAACCTCACTCTCTGGTAAAGCCATTAACGTAGTCCCTCCTTAAATACTTAGGCCTCACGTTGGATCAGAATATCACATACAAGGAACACATGGACCAGGTCACCAGGACCCTACATTGGAAACTTGGCCTGTACCGACTCAGGGACCAACTCATCCCTGAAGCCAGGCTCTCCATAGCTACCAGTGTCCTTCTACCAACCTGACCTTTGGCCCCTATTATACATGACATGGCTAAATCAAGAGATTACCAGGATGCAAACCCTATATAATAAAATAGCTTGTTTCGAAACCTTAGACCACCCGAGACGTCACCACTGTGACACTTTGGCCAATCTTCGTTGGCCCACATTGGTCGCCCTCCTCCAACATCCCTTGCCTGTCCAGGCCTACAAGCTTCTCAAACCCCACGCTCCACCAAGCATTGCCTGGACCATAACCCTCAAGCACAACCCAAAGAACCTAAGGACCTCAGATAGAACGCTATTAGAAGTCCCTAGGGTAAGGACAAACGCTGGTGGAAGATCCTTTTCCTCCCAAGCAGCCTGCCAATGGAACAAGCTCTCTCCCCAGGTCCAGGCCTCCTCCTCACGCATGAACTTCCGCACCAGGCTTAAGTCCCATCTGCTGACCTCAAGCGCATGCCACTGTCATGGCACTTAAAGCTCCTAAGGTACTCCCCTTCTCTCCAACTCCCGTCTCGTAGCTTAACCTTCCTACTACCTGCCTTATACAGACTGCTCGCTAGAGGCCACTTGTAACCCCTGAATAAACTATATGCAAAGTACTACCAATTGCTTACATGTCATGATGATAACCATGCCTGTACCCATGCCTGCATCCACTGCTTTTCTTTTACCATGCCTGTAAGCCATGCCTGTACACAACTGCTTTTCTTTTACCATGCCTGTAACCATGCCTGTATCCACTATTTTTCTTTGCTGTAACCACCTCATGATGTAACTCACAATGCCTCAAATGTTCCTTATGTCCTTGTTCATTCTTATAACTTGTATTGTTATCCCCGGTCGCCCCTGAAAAAGGGACCTTCGGGGCTCAGTGGGCCTACCCGGTCACCAAAATTTAATAAATAAATAATTTGAGCATATCACAGGCACTGCTCAGATGAGTCTTAGCCCCACATTTATAACAGGCCCTAGGTTGTCCCCCATAAAAACAAACACCCCTGTCCTTGCCTAAGAAGAAGCTATTGGGGAGGTGGACAATTTCTGAATTGACTTGGAATAATTTTATTTTAAATCTCCACCCTCCCGTCCAAAATCCCTCTGCATCCATAATTGCCTCTGGGGGTCCCAGAATATCACATTTTTTCTGCAACCAGTGACATATATATCACTAACGTTCACTCCTTCATTTCTGAACATGATGTAAATATATCTTATCTGGGGTTTAGTAAGGGGGAATAGCATAAAAGGGTGTCCAAAAAGTGTCTGCTTAAGGTTACTATACTTTTACCAGAATCTCTCAAGGCTGATGTTAGTTTTAAAGCCAACATCAACGGTATCTTCCCCTGATATATGAATTAGAGCATAAACCTCTGCTGGCATGAATTTCATGGATCCCATCAATAGATGTTTTGCAACATAGTACCTGTCCGGGTGCTCTGGTAGCCCTCCCCTATACCTTAACCTGACAGCATTTCTTCTAGGGGCCTTCTCGAATTTATTCTTAAAAAGTTCTGACATGGGAGTTTTTTTTGGCATATCATTATTATTATCTTGAGATTTAGATTGTTCTTGCTCAGCAGTAAAACATGCAATATTAGTGCAACTTGACTTCACATACCCCCTACCCCCTGATGGGCCAGGCACTCTAGAGGCCTGGGTGTCATCATCTAAAATTTGTGCAGTAACTTTTCTAGGATCCTTTTTATCAGAAATGGTTTTACCTGAGCTCAGGGTTTGTGCTGCAGAGCTTTCATGTCCTGTTGTAGGCCCAAACAAAACGTCCTCATTCCAGTCGGGGTCAGAAACCCATTTTCCTTTTTCATCCCGTTTCCAACCAGATGAATTCAAGGCATCATCGGCCGACCAGTCACTCCCGAAATACTGCACAGTGTCTTTTTTTAATCCTAATTGTTTTCGGACTTGTTGTGTCACTGAAATGTCTTTCGCCTGTTCAGACATGGTGTTAGCATCTCCCAGTTGCTGCACATGACTTGCAGCACTCTCAGTAGAACAACTTTTCACTGGATCATCCAAACTACTACTAGGGGGCAATGCAGAGGCCCAAATCATTTTTGACTGTGAATTACCAGTAATAGCAGGCTATAGGTTTTCTCCGGTAACATCCTCCACCATATCGTGATTATCCAGATGAGCTGAAGAATTATCCTGCATAAATCTAGTGGTTTCACAAGATTGCTGTGTTGCTCCCACAATTTCTTCCACATCCAAAATCTCAGTCAGCTCTTCAGACACATCCACTTCCATCACTAGCTCATTCTGCTCTGCCATCAGCACAGCGCTTGGGCTCCCCCTACTGACAACAGTAGGGGAATTTCCCCAGTGTCCTGGCCAAATTTCCCCCTCATTCACTAAAAATGCCACCAACAGCTTAATCAGGTTCAAGGTCAGCTGGCATTCATCTTTATCCCCTCCCCCGGGTCGTGCCTGAAAATAGGCAGGATTTGTCTAGTGCACTTACCCGGTCAACAAAAACTAAATAAAATAAATAAATAAGTGGTCAATGGCTTTTCATCACTCCCTTCCCACCCAAGGTTCCCCTGTGCTTGTTCCAGGCATGTTTAAACCCCTCTACTGTGCTTGCCCCAACCACCTCTTGTGGCAGACTATTCCAAGTGTTCACCACCCTCTCTGTATAAAAAAAAACTTTCTTACATTACCTCTTAACCCCCCCCTCCAATTTCATATCATGCCCCCTCATTCTGGTATCTTTTCTACATTGGAAAAGATCTCCCACCTGCACCTTGTTTATGCCCTTGAAGTACTTAAAAGTTTCTATCGTGTCGCCCCTTTCTCTCCTCTTCTTCAGTGAATACGTAGTGAGGTCTCTTAGTCTGTCATGTTTTGTGGTGCAAACCATGCACCATCTTTGTCACCCTTCTCTGGACAGCCTCCACCTTGTTTATGTCCTTATGCATGTGTGGTCTCCAGTACTGCACGCAGTGCTCCAGGTGAGGCCTTAACTGTGTTTTATACAGTGGCATCACCATTTCCCACCTCCTACTAGTAATACCTCTGCCTATGCACTCCATCATAGGCATTAATTAGGCAACTACTGAAGCACCAAAGGGATTCCTTGAGCTCCATCCCAAACTTAAAGAGTATATCAATGGGCACATGGTCTGATAGGGTAATTGGCAGAATGTCTACATGCTGAATTTGGTCTAGGTGTACTTTGGAAATATAAAAGCTATCCTAGAGTGGCTTCTGTTAAGTGGTGAATAAAATGTATAATTTTTACTCCTAGGGTTCGGCTCTCTCCAGGGATCAATTGGGCCCAATTCCATCCTTAGATTTTTTTAAAGTTCTCCCTGCCATCTTACCCCCTGCCTTGGGTCTAGCAGATGTATCTAAATCAGCATTTTCAACTGAGTTCCAGTCTCCCCCAGCATGAGCCCACCACCAGGGCAGGGCTGTCAGTTTGTGGAACAGCTGTCTAAAAAAGAGGGATCCACTGGGGTCAGAGTCTATAAACATTTACTGCATGCAGAGTCTGTGCACCATTCTCAAAGGTAACATGAGTCAACTGCCCATGTTTATCTGCACAGTTCCCCTTAACCTTCCAGGGCAGCCCTTTTCTGAGAAGTCTGGCCACCCCTACAGTGTGTTTAGCCATGCTGGAGGCAGCAGGCACTTCCCTCACTCACTGCCTATGCCACTTCTTATGTTCCTCCGCAGACAGCCTCATTTTCTGTAATGAGCCTTTATCACAATTTAGGTCCTTCAGTTCTTTCAGTACTCTAGCTCTCTTGATTACCGAGCCAAGCCTTTTCACATCATATGACACAATTTTTAAACTTGTACTCATATTTACATAACTATTTTGTTAGCCAGTCACCTTCAAAACCTTGGCAGCTTCCAGCATCTTGATAGTCTGTAACCCTGATGGAATGCTGCTGTCATAGGGTGCCGCCCTTCTTGGTAGATGGGTGTGTGGTGCTACCTCCAACTGGGATGGCTGGGATAACCCCACATGAGAACATATGTGCCCCCCCCCAAAAAACATCTGCCCTTCATCCTTAAAAACTCTTGGTGATAACAACAAAACACATGACACATTTACGCACACAGAACATGAACTACAACTCCAAACCCTGTGTGCAAACAGCACACTAAACAGAATGTAAAAAACAAAAACAAGGTGCTGCGTCAGCATGTGGTCTAAAAACCAAACAAAATGGTTATATTAAATGCACGCTGATGATTGCAGAACGCAATTGTAAACTCCAGAGGTTACTTGAGTGCAAATCTTCCAGCCTTTTGCAAAAAGCTGCAGGGGCCTCAGAAAGCACACTGTATTCTAGCAGCTCCTGAAACTTACAAGAACAGAATATTTACAAGGACAGGATGTTTGCTAAGAATGGGGGTTGAAAAGACTTATAAAAGAGCTAAGCTACAATGCACTAAACAGAGCTGTGCATTGGCCGGCTCTCGATATGCTCCCCCATTAGCTCGGAGCCACAGTCAGGAGCTAACCTTTGAGCTCACTAGCATAAGGGGTATCTCCCTCTCACCTAGAGGTCAGCTGTTTGTGACAGCTCCCTGCCCACTCGTCTTGTTGTCAGGTGGGCCAAGCAGGCCCTCTGGTATACAAAGTACACATAAGTGCACTCGCTGTTATCTACAGGTTAAACTACAGCGGACACCATCTTTTCCCTCCCCGAGTCATTTTGTTACATTGTGCCCCAAGCCCTTCCCACTGCTGTCCATGTCAGCTGGCTGCTACCTATGTATGTCAACCCAGTAGCTCAAACCCTGTACCACTCTATATACCAATGGGGTATCACCCACTGTCCCAGGGTCCCTTCAGGTTCTTTAGAGAGCAGCTGACACGAAAATTTCACTAGGTAAGGCAGCTCATCTCAAGGAGCTGCCAGCCTGAGGAGTTCATAGAGGGCTAAATGAATTTATTTTGTGTTGGCATTATTTAGAAATAAATTTTAGTAGTGTTTCGATCCCACTTCTGAGTTTGAGCCAAGTTCTACAGTTGTGATGCAGCCCTGCCCCAAAAAGTAAGAGTTTTGATGATGTGAAGTAAGGAGCAGGGCTGCACAGCGCTTAATGAACAAGCAATGCTATTGGAGGCAGCATCCCTCTTTGCAGACATATTTCTAACTTTGGGGGCAAGTGTGCATGTTGTGGGGGTATGTGACAGGGTAGAATAGGACCCTGTCCCTTTTGTTATGGAGAAAGTGTTTAAATGCAAGGATCTTTCCTTTTCTGTCTCTTCTCTGTCTGATTGCACAACCCAATTTTCCTCTGATACCACGGACTTGATCAACCCAAACAATCTCGCAGTTCTTTGGCTGTCACTGTCTCTCAGCCTTCCCTTGCATATCTAGATCTGCTGATATAAAAATATGTGCAAATCACTGTATGAAAATGTAACTGATAATCGGATCACTTTTGTTTGGAAAATATATAGTGTTACTGTTGAAATATATAATTATATTTTGAGATGATTACAGAACGCTTTTGTAAACTCCAGAGGTTACTTGAGTGCAAATCTTCCAGCCTTTTGCAAAAAGCTGTAGGGGTCTCAGAAAGCATACTGTCTTCTAGCAGCTCCTGAAACTTTCAACATAGAAACGTAGAATTTGATGGCAGATAAGGACCGCTTGGCCCACCTAGTCTGCCCATTTCCCTACCTAACGGATAAGCTGCAGATCCTAGTTAACCAACAGCCTACTTTCTCCTACCCCCACCTAGAACTGCCTTATGTCTGTCCCATGCATTCTTGAATTCCCCCACTGTTTTTGACTCTATGACCTCCTCAGGAAGGCTGTTCCATGCATCTACAACCCTCTCTGTGAAGAAATACTTCCTCACATTACCTCTGAGCCATCCTCCCTCTATCTTCAAATTGTACCCCCTTGTTCTTGCACATCTCTTTTTGAAAGATGCTACCCTCTTGGACTTTGTTGATTCCCTTGAGGTATTTGAAAGTTTCTATCATGTTCCCCCTCTCCCTCCTTTCCTTGAGGCTATACATCTTAAGCTCCTTTAGTCTTTCTTCATATGTCTTCTGGTGCAGACCCTGCACCATTTTGGTTGCCCTCCTCTGGACAGCCTTCACCCTGTCTATGTCTTTGTGGAGATGGGGTCTCCAGAACTGTACACAGTACTCCAGATGTGGTCTTACAAGAACAGAATATTTACAAGGACAGGATGTTTGCTAAGATTGGGGGTTGAAAAGACTTATAAAAGAGCTAAGCTGCAACTGCAAGTGAGATTATGTTTTGAAGAAAAAGGACATAGAGACTAAAAGAAAAAACTAATTAATTTCTCCTCTGTACATAATTATGAATAAGTTTATTTATTATGTTACTGATACTGTAAATAAATATTTTTGGCGAATTCTACAACTGCTCCTGGTTTTCCTATGCTTCCTGACCTGTGCCTCAACGACAGGGTATACATGTAACACTGACTCTCTTAACATGTACACTTGCCTCCAAAGTCCATTAAGTGCCATGCAGCCCTCCTCCTTACTTTGCATCATCAAAATGCTTGTTTCGCAGGCGGGGCTGTGGTGCTACTGTAGAACTCAGCGCAATCTCGGAAGTGAGATCATAAAACTACTAACATTGATTTCTCACTCACGCTACGCCAGCGACCTGGGTTCAGGAATGAGCCTGGGTTGTCGGGGGTCGGCAGGGGAGGAGAAGGATTGAGCGTCCGTAGGACTGCTCTCCTTCTCCGGGGAGGGGGGAGGGCTGCCATCGGTGCTCTGGTGGCCCCTGGCAGTGGCCGGGGGCGACTACAGAGCATTGGCAGACATGGAGGGGACGTACTGGGGCAGACACCTGGATCAGAGTGTGTGCGGAAGTGCACGCACTCAGGACCTTAGGCGTCATTGCACGCCACTGACGTAAGGGAGAAAAAGGGGAAAATAAGGGCACCAGTTGTGGCGGCATGATGACCGTCTCCAGCGGGACTTCTTCGGTGCCGAGGGTATGCGGCAGTACTGGATCCTGACTGGGGGTTGAGCTAGGGGGAGAGCTCCCCACCACCTCGCCGCGGGAATAGCTGCAGGGGTAGCTGTGGGACCCGAACATGGAGCCGAGGAGCATCCTAGGAGATGGTGGCCTGAGACCCGAGGAGGATGCCAGACGTGTGAGGTAGGCAGACTGGTGGCCCTAGGGGTAAAAAGTATAAGAAAACATTGATTTCCAAATAATCCAGCATTAAAAAAATTCATTTAACTCTGTATGGACTCCTCAGGCAGGTAGCTCCTTGAAAGGAGCCACCTGTGGCAAACGTGTCTGCAGCTCTTTAAGAGGTTGCACAAACTGACCCAGGTCCTGTAAGTGGCGATCCTGGACCATAATAATGGTGCAGCAGGGGGTGATTAGGGCAGAACTGCTATTAAATTTCAGTTTCTAACCTCACCATAACATATACATGCTGCTTATCTTACTCAGTATTCTTGCCAACTGGGCAATAAGAGCTCCCCTCACCCACATTCACATCCCATCCACCCCCATTATGTGACCAGAATGTCCCTTAAGTCGAAGAGAACATATCTCCAGGCACTCTCATCATGCAGCTCAGCTACCTTTTTCTGCGGCTGTAGTGTGTCGCTCCGGTTTCCTCAGGTCTCTCTTTTTATCAGAGACGTTCGCATCTATCCTTTGCAGGACTTTTAGTGTTACTGTTGTGTTTCCCTTAGTAAACGTGGACCCAGCAGTTCAGCCAGTTTTGTCCTCCTCCCCTCCCAAGCCAGCTGTCATATCTGAGGCCCAAGATGGCTCTGGCGTCTGTATGCTGTGTGTCACATTTCTTCACACTGTGTTCCCAATTTTCATTCCTTCAAAGGCTGCACCATCCAGTTAACAGATTACTCTTTGAATAAGCAACTAGCAAAGATAAAGATGTATTTAGATATCTTTTGACTCGAGGCAGGAGCCCGTTCTTAAGCTACCATGTCAGTTTGAGGCAGAACCAGAACTCCCTATAAGTGCTTTAACTTGCTTGTGCTGTACTATAGCCTCTCCCTATCTAGGTGCCCTCTGCATTGCTGAGCAAGGGTGTTTAGCTTGCTTGTACTCTCTCATAGCCTCTCCCTTTCTAGGTGACCCCTGTGTTGCTGAGTAGGGGTATTAAGCATGCTTATGCTATTCCACAGCCTCACCCTATCTAGGTGTCCCCTATAAAGTTTGCCTGTGCTGTTAAGCATCTGTGTTATACTGCAGCCATACCTTATCTAGGTGACCACTGTAAAGCTAGCCTCTGCGATTAAGGGAGTGTGCAAAGTTTGACAGTTGCCTTTCCCTGTAAGGGTGAACATACACAGAGTAGGCCAGTCTAGTTCTAGGCTAAGGGGGCTAGGGAGGTAGAGGAGAACTGGTACTGATAGAGGTCTAAGGGTTATCATAAGGATCAGTACAGAAATGAGGTAATCAGGGAGTCAGTTAGTTGCAGGGACTGTGGGGCGCTCTTCTCCAGGGTAGTGCTCAGAAGGAGGGGGCACTGCCCCATCTGTAGGAACTTTGCAGAGTTTTGTGCTCGGTTGGTAGCAGCATGGGAAGAGATATCTCACCTAGACAGGTGGAGTCCATGCCCCACATTCCCACTCCCTAAGAGGCCTACTGGTCCAGGGGGGTGGAGAGTGGGGGGTGGGGGAGGGGAAGGGAGGCAGGGGCAGCCACAAGGAGGTCAACCACGCCATCACAACAGGAAATCACATGCTGGTCTGCCGGCGCAGCGGTAGGGCTACCGCCTTTCGGCACCAGCAACCTGGGTTTGGGAATGGACTCGTGTGACTGGAGGGTCAGCCGGGGGAGGAGGATTGAACACCCAGAGGCTGCTGTCCTCCTCCGGGGAGGGTGGGCTGCTTGTCTCACCACTCTACCGCCACCTGGGTGACCATGGGTGGAGGTGCAGTGAGATAGCAGGAAGAAGGTAGGGACGTCGGGTGGGAGCGGTGCTAGGCTCCCCCTTGAGTGCTGACATCCTGAGGGGGACAAGAAAAGGAAAACCCCACAGTGCTCGTGTGAGCCGGGCTCAGGCCCGATCCCATGCCCTGCTGGTGCCAAGTGACAGCATCCTGACGAAAGACAGACATGTCGGGATGGTAGGAGGATCCCATCCCTGACCTGCCTGGGGGTACATCAAGGCTCCATGGGGATGAACTGCACGATGCCTGACAGACGAGCAGGGACGAACAAAGCCAGTCGGGTCTTCCAAGAAGGGGAGGTGGTGAGAAGGGGGTATAAAAGAAAGAATAACCCCCACAGGAAATCACTTTGCATCCCTGGAGGAGACTCCGGCACCTGACTTCATGGGGGGGACTCCGAGTCAGTTGGGGAAATGGGTAGGACAACCTGGTGGTGGGAGTAGAAAGAAGGCAGTCAGGTGAGTCCTTACGGTCGAGAATTCTGTAATCAGGAGGGTAGAGAGGGTGATGATAGAGGGAAAATTTGATTGATGGCCAGGTGCCTTCCTGGTACATCAGCAATACAGGACATAGAATAGGGAAGATAGCTGGGGGCAGAGAGCTGGGGGTGCTGGTACTCTTGAGTACCAATGATTTGGTGAACCAACTTATAGAGATGGTAACACAGACCTTCATTTTTTTTTTTTTAGTCCGCTTCCCTCCCCGAAGGAAGCTCAGCCCCACCCATGTGCCGCCCCCCCATGCCCAGGCTTACCCCCCTAGGCGGGGCCACCGGGCAGGCACCCCCTCCCCACAGTCCATTGAAGCACCCTGGCTTACTCTCCAGGGTGGGGCCACAGGAGTGGGACCCCCAGGCGGACACTGTTAGCAGTGGGGACAGTGGCAGAACAGGGTATCATGCTCAGGGGCCGGAATGTTTTTGTGAGTGCGGCAGTACTTGGAGGCGGGACGTGCAATGACAACCTGTCCCCTCAGGTGATGGCACCAGTGCAATTGGATCCCCCCAGCCTCTGCCAGAGGTCCATGGTGTGCTGGACACTCTACCCCCCTCTCCCCCAAAGGAGAGCAGTCGCTAGGATGCTTAATCCTTCTCCTCCCAGTCAGCCCTCCAACGTCCAGAGTCCGTTTCTGAACCTGGGTCTTCGGCATTGCAGACAGACACCCTGCCTCTGAATCCACAGGCCAGCTCCATGACGTGGACCTTTCAGAGGCTGGGGGACAGATTGCAGGCACACTTGGCCTCCCTGGCCTTTTCCAAGTTCCTCCCTGTGTGGAGTCGGGGGTGAGTGGGAATGATGAAGGATAAGATTGAGGAGTTAAATGGATTATTTATTGTTTATTGATAAATATCGGATAACACCTTTGAGTCAAAGACTCCTTTACAAAGGTTCCACGTCGTACGTAAGACAGAGACAACCGTGACAAAAGTGACAACTAACACAGTAATTAATGACAATGGTTACAGAATGGTAGCAAATGAATACAGAAAGTACAAAATAGCAGCAGGGAATACATGGTAACAGAGAGTTGCTAACAAGGTACAAAGTGCAAAAGGTTACAGATACAAGCATAACATTTCAGGGCGATGGCAGTAGCCATGCTCAGGAGTTCTTCAATGGCCAAGGCAGGGCATTGGGGTCCATTGTCACGGTATAGGCATGCCCAGCGGTGGCGGACTAGCAAGGTACATGATCAAGGGGAGGAGGGGTGGGGTGGTAGAAATGGAAGGTCAGGTTTAGGGGCAGTCACATACTGATCCCTGGGTGATAAGGTCCCTTAGTTGGGACTTGAACCAACCAAGTTTGGGTTCAGTGAGGAGGGAATTTGGGAGTGAGTTGAGCCAGGATGGGGCCAGATATCGAAACGTTCTTTGGCCTGAGGTGGTCTTGCAGCGAGGTACCCTAAAGTGGGTAGTCGCTGATTGCCGCGTGAGGTGGGTAGACAGTGGGGACTGAAGTAGTGGGGAGAGGGCTGGTGGGAGTAATCCTGAGGTGATTTTCTTAGTGAAGAGGCAGGCCTGGTACTTTAGCCTCCCATTGAAGTTGAGCCAGTTTGCTGAGGCGTAGAGGGTGCAGGTGTGTGTAAGTCTAGGACAGCCTGTAGCAAGTCTGCAAGCCTTATTGAGGGCCAGTCTAATCTTGTGTAGGTGGGTGGTGTTGGCTGCACCATAGATGATGATTCCATAATCAGTTAGAGATGGAATAGATGCAGAGATGGCTAGGCGGAGAGATTCAGGAGGGAGGCAGTGCTTATAGTGGTGAAGGAGACCAATACATGTATTGACGGCGGTGCTGAGCATCCGGATATGGTTGTGGAGAATGAGACCAGTGTCTAGGGTGATGCCAAGGGATTTGAAAGTGGTAATCTTGTTGAACGGATGGTGTCAGGAGAAGGGGTACCACTTTGTGGGGGACTGGCTGGATATCTGGGCTAGGAGGCTTTTCAGTGGTGACAGATTTCACCTGATATAATAGTGGACCAGTGCACTAGGGCTGAAATTTGACATCTACATTGGATAGTTAAACTGACTGTGGGGGAGAATAAAGGTAGCGGAACCACAGAGAATGGAGTGGGGGGGGGACCTAGCTAATGCTCCTCCTAAACTGGGGAGAGGTAGCAGTAAGGTGGGTAAAAATAAAGTTGAGGTTCAAACCCAGGTTGTGGTAGAAGGAAAAGGGGGGGAGGGCTCTTAAGGTCTGCAATCAACAGCAAAAACAAGAATTTAAGGTTCATGGGAAGTGCTAAATAAATGCCTTGCCAAGCTCCAGGACTAGATGACCTCATTTGAAACTCAACCCTGACAAGACGGAGGTTCTAGTGATTGAGCCAGGTAACGGGCATGATGGGGACGCCTCCGGGATGACAACATGCTTGGACCTGGGGTCATTACCATTGAAGGCATCCTCTAGGGTGAGAAATCTCAGCTTGATCCTGGATGACAAGCTGATATTTGAGACCCAGGTGTCGGCTGTCATCAAAAGCAGTTTCTACCATGCTGGGCAGCCGGCACAGCAGTAGCACTACCGCTTGCCACACCAGTGACCCGGGGTCGGGCGCAACCTCGGGATGCTGGAGGGCTGGCTGGGGAGGAGGACAAGTGCCCGGAGGGCTGCTCTCTTCCTCCGGGAGGGGTTGCGACCGTCGCTCCCACCACCACCTGGGTAACCATGGGTGGAGGTGCAGCGGGAATGCAAAATACATCGGGAAAGACGTCGGATGGAGTTCGGAAGTGGTGGCACAGCTCAGCGTGACCCATCTCCTTGGACTCCCTCGAGTGCCGGCGCTGTCACGGACCAAAAGGAAAAATACCCTGACATGGCTGCCGGTATTGGAGACTCAGCTGCCCCTAGCCTCCAGAACCAGCCTGCTCGATGGATCAGCCAGACCACCCAACGCACACTTACGGACTGTGCAGGTAAGGGATTCGATCCACTCCCCAACCGGGGGGCAAACCGCGGCTGGATGGGGATCGGTCTGCTGGGATTCCAGTGGGGAGTTATCTGGGGTGGAGCAGAGGTACTCACAGCATAGGATCTCTGAAGAGTGGCAATCATGGGGAAAAGAAGGGGGCTGTAAAAATAATAAATTAAAAAAAAAAAAGGCAGTTTCTACCACCTCAGAAAGATTGCCCAGATTAAACCCCTAATTCTGCCTGAGGATCTGCTGTCACTGGTACATGCCTTTGTGACATCGAGACTGGACTACTGTAATGCTCTTTACCTCAGGGTCATTGAAGGGAACCTCCACCGGCTGCAGCTGGTGCAGAATGCAGCAGCCCGGCTGCTAATGGGATTACATAGAAACATAGAAGTTGACGGCAGATAAGGACTGCAAGGCCCATTCAGCCTGCCCATTTCTTTTTCTACCTTATGAATGTGCCATCGGCCTTTGCTCTGTCAATGGCCTATCTATTCATACTGTATTGCTTCCTTATGCCTATCCCATGCCTGTTTGAAGCCCTGCACTGTATTCATATCCACTACTTCCTGAGGTAAGCTGTTCCATGCATCCACCACCCTTTCTGTGAAAAAGAACTTCCTCACATTATCCTTTAATCGGCCTCCCTCTAATCGGCCTCCCTCTAATCTCATGCTGTGTCCTCTTGTCCTGCTATTTTTCTTACCTAGATTCTAGATTTTCTTACCTAGATTACCTAGATTCTGTCATGTGACTGTGGTCCTGCGGGGTCTGCCAGTCAGGTGGCGGGTTCTTTTCAAGGTGGGCTTGCTCACCTATAAGGCCCTATATGGACTGAGCCCTGGCTACCTGTCAGATCTCCTTACGCCTGCTATTCTGGTTCGCTCCTTCCATTCCTCCACCCAGGGCCTCCTAGTGGTTCTGAGGACCAGACTTAAAACCTCAAGTGATCGCTCATTTGGGGTGGCCGGCATGGTCCTCTGGAATCCGCTTCTGAGATCTTTAAGGGAGGCCCCTACGGTGGAGGTGTTCAGGAGGGGCCTAAAGATCCACATTTTTTCATTAGCTTATCCTGCAGACATATTTAATTAATGCTCTTAATGCTTTACAGTTTCTCTGCTGATTTTTATCATGACACTGTTGACTGTTTTACTGTGTACGGTGCCCAAAGCCCCAGGGATTGGGCGCCTAATCAAATAGAGTATACTTACTTTTTACTTTACCTACATATAGGATTAGGACTAGCAAATAGCAAAAGGGGATCTGGAGCTATTTGGGAGTCTGCCTTAATGCCAGAATTCTAGGAAATATAAAAAAGTGAGCTCCAGGCATTGGTGGCAGACACAGAGATGGATCTCGTAGCCATCACTGAAATTTGAGCCACAGGAAATAATGACTTGGACTTGGCAATCCTGGGTTACAATTTGTTTAGGCAGGATGGGGAAAGGTAAAAGGGAGGTGCAGCCCTATATGTCAGGGAGGACATCGAGGCTGTGGAGGATGGATACATCAGGGAATGTAAATGGGAAACAGAGTCACTGTGGGTTCAGCTCACAGTGCCTTCAGGCAAGAAAATAAGGATGGGGTGATCTGTAAGCCACCATGACAAGGGGAAGAGAGAGATGAGGAGCTTGCAAGCGGAGTGGCAAAAGGGGAAGGGGTGAGAGATCTTAAACTGCCATTTATTGGCTGGGATATTCCAGCACCAGGAGCTCCAGACGTCAGGCCCTGCTGGATGCATTGTAGGACTGCCTACTGGTGCAGTTGGTTAAGGAACCCATTAGACATTTGGTGCTCGCCAATTCAGTGATGGTGAGTGGAGTGAGATTGAAGGATGTCTGGGATCCAGCTGTGACAGAGTCAGAGCCCCTGTCTAAATTTGTGCTGCATTTTCTTTTACACAGTCTTGTAGTGTTGCTCAGATAGTATCCTAGAAATTAGGATACCAACAGATACCTCTTATTTGGCCAGATAGTTGCTGTGGCAGGATTGTAGTACTAGCTGACCATGGATCCTACCCTCTAGGATCCAGCTCGGATCCCAACTATCTGACCTAGGATCCCTGGATCTGACATAGGATCCATCACTATCTGACCCCAGGTCCTAACTATCTGACCTAGGATCCCTGGATCCTAACTAGGATCCATCGCTATCTGACACTTGGTCCTAACTATTTGACCTAGGATACCTGGATCCTAACTAGGATACCTGGTTCCTAACTAGGATCCATCACTATTTGACCCTGGATCCTACATCTGTCTTTGATAGGATTTCTAGTAGGATCCTAGGTAGGATACTAGCACTATCTGACAGATAGTGGTAGGATCCACAAAAGCACTATCTGAGCAAAACTACTGTCCTGTTCTAGTAAGTTCATTGTTTTAGCTACCAGCTGAAATCTGGCCACTTTCAGTCTTGTAGTGCCCCCCCTTCTCCCAAGTACTGTATAAGGAACATATAAGTAAGACAAGAGGCAGTAAGATGCTTGCCTTCTCCTGTGCTGTACTGCAGGCAGACACAGAGAGAATGTGAGTAAAGAGAAAGAATTGAAACACAGAGCCTCACACTGTGTTTTATTCTGTGTAAACTGCTTTGGGTTTGCAAGAAGCCAAAAACAAAACATTCTTTCCTAGGTGAAGCAGAGGTGTGTACAGGTCAAATGAATCAGCCTGTCTGTGTTTATTTAGGATGAGTCAGCCTGCATGTGTTTACTTATAGAACTGTGAGTCAGACAGCTTGCATGGTGCTGACATCATTAGTAGGCAGGGATAGAAGCCTAACTCCTGAGATGCAAAACAGATGAGTCAGTCAGGGGAGACCTGACTGTTGTGGAGGAAGCAGCTCATAGTACATGCAAGTTTTCATGTGCTAAGGATCTATTTGGCTCAAACGAAGCCTGGAAGTTGTGCACTGAGGGAATTGTGCACCGTTTCTCATAGTACATGCAAGTTTATTTTATTTATTTATTTATGACTTTGTTGACCGGGTAGAGTGCACTGATCCAAATGGCCATTTTCCGGCATGACCCATGCCTTAAAGGCATGAACAGAAAATAGAATACAAAATGACAGTGTAAGATGCTACAATTGATAACAGCAATGTACAGTTCAAATAGGCATAGGCAAGTCACCAGTGATCAACATGTAATAGCAATACAAAATGGCAAACAAGTACAGGCAAGGCAAGTACATAAAAATAGCACAGTATGCAGAACAATAAGGATTTAGTCAGGTGTAACAGTAAATCAGTTTCAAACAAATGGGAGAAAACATGTGTACAAGTATAGACAAACAATGGGTCGAAGAAGTTACTACGCTAATCACCCCCCTCAAGTTATGTTGTGGTTATCTAAAGACCAGAGATGGATGAGGGAAAGGCGGATAGTGAGGCAGGTCAGGGAGGGATAGGAGAATGGGCGTTACCTGTGTGGACAGGTGCAGGTGTCCCTAGCGAGGAGCCAGGTTTTGTAGTCATGTGTAAAGGCGTGTTGCTTATCAATAGATCTGAGGGGGGGGCAGTCCATTCCACAGAAGGGGGGCCGCAGCTGAGAGGGCTTTACTACCCATGGTAGTAGTGGTTTGTGGAGTCTCCTGGGGAGGGACAGAGAAAGAATGGAGATGCCTTGGCATGGTGCGGGGCATGAAGAAGGCAGATAGGGGGGAGGCAGAACCACTTCGGATGTAGGTATCGGTGAGGTAGCCGAGAGAGTACAGTCAAAGCAACCTTGTAAGAAGAGCCAGTTTAGGGAGTGGTAAAGGTCGCAGTGGTGGGTAGAGTGAGGGGCGGACAGGGCAAATTGGCAGATATTGTTGTAAACAGCCGTGAGTCTAGTCCAAAGGGTGATGGAGATATGTGTGTAGGCAGGGGAACAGTATGGGGAGAAGGTTTCCTCTAGCAGGCCAGGTGAGCATCTGCGGTCAGGTAAGGCTTGATGCGGTATGCCGCACATAGTTTTTGATTTATCCTGCAAGCTACTGAATTAACGTAGCCAGTGAAGGAGAGGGTGGGGTCCAGCATGACCCACAGATATTTGAAGGAGTGGATGATGTCAAGGGCAGGGCCACTGGGTGGGTGGACCAGGAGAGAGGAATTGGATTTCAGTGATCGTGCAAGGTAAGGTTTTGATCCAAACAGCATCGCCTTGGTTTTTTTGGCAATACCAGCATCAAGTTGTTGGTGAACCAATTCTGGGCAGTGCTGTAGTTCTGGGTGAGCACCGATGATAGGTGGGCAAGAGATTCATCACTGTGGTACATGACCAGATCATTGGCATAGAGGAGGGATTCACAGGAGAGGCAATCCGAAGCAAGGGTTTTTACAAAAATGGTGAAAAGTAGGGGACCCAGTATAGAGCCCTGGGGAACTCTGGTGGTGACAGGTAGGGTGGGTGAGGTGGATGGGCCAAGACAGACACATTAGGACCAGTTGATAAAGTAACTCTGAAACCAGTGTGGGGTTTCCGTGGAGGAGCCGATCTGGTTCCATTTGGAGAAGAGGAGGGAGTGGTTCACCAGGTCGAACGCCTTTGACAGGTCCACAAATATGGAGCCGGTGGCATGCCCTAGATCCATATTGGTAAGTATATGGTTGGTAAATATGGCTAGGGCAGTAGTTGTGCTAGGGTGCCTGCGGAAGTCGTGTTGCTGGCTAAATAATGTATAGTGTTTGGTGAGGTACTCAGATAACTGCTGATGAACTACATTCTCAAGCAGTTTACTTAGGTGGGGGAGGATGGATATTGGCTGATAGTTGTCTGATGAAAAGGGGTGTCACCAGTTTTGAAGATGGGGATTACCTTGGTGGTTTTCCAAGGGAGAGGAATGGAGGAGGTTGTTAGGGCAAGATTGAAAATAAAGGCGAGGGGTTTGGCAATTGCAGTAGACACAATTTTGAGGAATACAGTGTAGAGGCCATCGGATCCAGGGGTACCCTGGTTGGGCAGGCTCCGGAGGAGCTTGAGGGTATCTTTAGGGGAGATTACCTTAAAGTAGAAAGGGTGGTGATGGGGTGTAGCAGCAGGCGGGGAGGCAGGTACCATGAAGGAGGGAAGGCCTTGGTGAGAGGCAAGACTAGTGGTGGGATGGACTGGGTGTCCGGCGGGGGGGGGGGCAGAGGCACCAAACCATGTGTTGGTGGGATTGTTGTTTGGGAGTTTACTAAGGAGGGCAGACAGGTCAGTGAATTTAAGGTTAAAGGTGTTGGCTACCTCGGTGGGGTCGGTCAGGAGGCCAGGCGGGGAGCTTAAATGTACGTTTGTGCTATTAGTGCGACGGGTCAGTACGGAGTTGATGAAGTCCCAGAACTTCCTGGGGTTACCGAAACTCTCCCCCTGCTGGCGGGAGTAGTAGTTCTGCTTGTGGGTTTGGGTCAAGTGCTTGCAGTGATTACGTAGGTGCCGATATTCGTTCCCTAGAGCAGGGGTAGGGGTCAGCTTATGGGCAATCCACTTACAGTCCCTCTCTTTCATGAGGGAGAGGGGTTCCTTGGTGATCCAGTGAGTACACCCACCACGAATTCCTTGTAGTAACTGGGAAATGATGGTCCTGTAGGTCCAAGAGAATGCCAATGAAGTTGGTGACAGCAGTGGTGACGTCAGAGAGTGCATAAAGGCTCTGCCAATTTAGGTCCCTGGCATCGTTTATCAGTGCAGAAGTGTCAGGGTGGCTGAAATTACGAAAATAGAGAATTTGGGGGGGGGGGGCGAGAGTCCTTGGATGAGCAGATGGCATATGTAGGGGACTGGTCACTTAACGAGTACGAGAAATTACCTGTGTGGAGAATGTGGTCACCTCGATTAGTTAGTACCCAGTCGATTAGGGAGTGTGTAGAGGTCCAGTGGTTGAGTTGGGTTGGGAGGGTGAGGATTTGTTCCAGGTTGTGTGGTTTTAGCTGGTCAACCAAGTCAGGTTCTTGGGGGCCCATCCAATTGAGGTTGAAATCCCCAAAGAGGACAGTTTCCCTCGCAAGGGAGAGAGATTCTAAGCCTGAGAGCAGGCTCTAAAGGCCAGCTATACTGCCATTCGGAGGGTTGTAACAGCAGCCAAGGTAAAGCCTTTTCATGTGCTAGGAATCTGTTTGGCTGGAATGAAGCCTGGAAGTTGTGCGCTGAGGGAATTGTGCACAGTTTTTGCAGAACTGAAGGATTAATCACCTATTTCCTTCTACATGTTCATTATTTTATTTTGGAAAATGAATACCGCTAAGTGCATTCTACACCCCCCCCAACCCCGAGTCTGTGCAACTGTCTTACCCACTAACCTTCACACAAGCAACCTTAACTCTGTTTGATTCAAGCTAGCTCTCTGAACCAGAATGCCCCTATCAAAAACAGAAGTCCTAGATTTCAGAAGAGCCGACTTCTACCGGATGAGGGAGATGGTCCGAGACTAACTGACAGGTGGGTGGCACTGGAAGTGTAGAGGAAAGATGAGGGGGCATTCAAGGGGATCATTCTCAAGGCAACAAAAGTCATGCATGAGAATGGCTACAAAAAGAAACCAGTACAAGAGACTAATATAATTCTTGGACAGAGTCCGAGAAGCAGGAGTCTAGGAAATATAATGAGTGAGCTCCAGGCACTGGTGGCAGACAATGAGATGGACCTTGCAGCCATCACTGAAACTTGGACCACAGAAAATAATGACTGGGACTCAGCAGTCCCAACTTACACAATGTTTAGGCAGGATGGGGGAAGGTAAAGGGAAGGCATAGCCCTATATGTCAAGGAGGACATCGAGGCTGTGGAGGACTGATAGATCAGGTCAAGTAAAGGTGAAGAAGACTTGCTGTAGGTTCAGCTCACACATTCAGGCAAGAAAATATGGGTGGGGGTGATCTATTGGCCACCAGGACAAGGCGAAGTGAGAGACAGGGAATTGGGGGAGAAGCTAGCAAGGGGAATGGCAAAAGGAGAAATGGTGATGGGAGAACTGAACATGCCAGATACTGGCTGGGATATTCCAGTGGCCAGGAGCACTAGAAGTCAGGCTCTACTGGTTACATTACAGAACAACCTGCTGGTGCAGCTGGTTAAGGAATCCACTAGACAGGTGGCCATTCTTGATTTGGTACTCAACAGCTCAGAGATGGTGGGTGGAGTGAGAGTGGGGAACCACTGTGGTCCAGCAACTTTAACTCTGTTTGGTTCAAGCTGGACCATAACTCTATTTGATTCAAATTGGCCATTGGAATGAGAATGCCCCAATCTAAAATGAAAGTCCTAGGGCTCAATACTGTAAGGGTCAGGAATGCCAGAAGGTGCTTGCGTCACAGAAACATAACACAAGGGGCTCACTGTGCCACACCTTTGTGTCATTCCTGATTCACAAAAGGGGCATGCAGCACCGAGGGGACCCAGTACACCAGACACCTGTGCACCCAGCTTATGGCATGCTGCAGGCAGTGCCATGGTGCTGAGGGGTGTTGTGTCAGTAGATAGCTACCATATCCCCTATGGTGGAATTCTATAAGGGCAGATCTGTCCACAGAGCAGACCAGAGTTAGAACAGCCCTGTGCTGGTCTAATGCCAAGTGTGTGCCAAAAATGGTCCCACCTGCAAACACCCAGGGTGCGGTGATTGTAATGCGGTCCACCAGCACTGATGGTGGTGGACTGCTGCCAGGCATGGACTGTGGGTAGCTGCACTACTGGCTGCATGGTGTGCTGTTATGCGTGTGCCCTCCATCATGCCAGGGGCACATGCGGGGCATATGTAGTGTCCTGCCGGCCTTGCTGTGGGGCAGGGACATACCCCAGCATGCCATTTAGATGTCCCAATGCTGGCAGACTGCATCAGCGCTAGTGGTAGGGCCAGACTACTGCAGCAGACATCATGCCTGTCCTGTGGGTAATATGCCTGCTGGTGATGACAGTGCTCCGTGACTGTCCTGCAACTTGTGGCATTCCCCCTCCCTTTGCCGCACGGGTGTGCTTGGTGCAAACTGTGGTAATCTGGTGCCGGGACCCCTCCCATACCTGAATTGGGCACAGGGTCCCAGCTGCAGTGAGGATTGGTGCAAGCTGCAGTTGGCGCAGCTTGTGCCAATCTTTGAGAATTAAGCCCCTAGATTTCAGAAGAGCAGACTTCTACCAGATGAGGGAGGTAGTCCGAGACAAACTGGCACAGGTGGCCAACATCTGAGGTATACAAGAAAGATGGGGCAATCAAGGGACCCATTCTCGAGTCAACAAATTCATGCATGAGAATGGTTATAAAAAGAAACAAGTACAAGAGACCAATATGGTTCTCGGACAGGGTCGGAGAAGCTGTGAGGATCAAGCAAAAGGTCTTCACGAGGTACAAGGAAGGGCAGGGGAAGAGTACCAAGTGTGAACTAGGGAAGCAAAGAGGGTATCAGCAAGGCAAACGCAGGCACGTAACAGCATACTGCAGAAGGCGACAAGGGTAGGGAAAAACAGTTATCATTAGGGGGTAGGGTAATAGAGGAATATGAGCAAAAAGTAGCCATCCTTCATGATTACTGCCACTCTGTCTTCACAAGTGAAGACCGTGGGCCTCTGCCTGACACTGGCATTAAGGCAGCTATCAGGGAGATCCCAAGAATGAGGCAACCAGTATTTACCATGGTAAGGGTCCAGAAGGGGCTAGAATCCCTAAAGGTAGCTATGACACCAGGGCCAGATAGGATGCATGCGAGGGTGCTCCAGGAATAGGCAGCGAAACTGGCAGAACCCCCTGATGGGACTGTTCAATAGTTCAATACAAAGTCCTGAAAGACTAGAGGGTAGTGGATGTAGTCCCACTTTGCGGGGGGGGCAAGGAGCAACCAAGGAATTATAGGCCTGTCTGCTATACCTCTGTAACCCCCCCAACCCCACAAATGGGGGTTCCTAAATTGTCTTCCTGGGCTTGCCTAATGCCCACTACCAGGCTGGTGTTCTGTGTCTAAACTGTTTAAAGTGCTTGCATGCGAGTGCCTTCCTAGCCTCCGTGCCTGTCTCTTTAAGAGCTATCATTTTCGTATGGTTATATTTAATCTGGGTGGGGGACGAGTGTTTTCAGGCTCGAGTCCTGCCTGGGCTGCAGCCGCTTCATTCTGCTGTCGCTAATTGTGCAGAGGGAGCCCTACTAGAATCTGTGATTGTTTATTGCTTATCTGCTTTAGTAATAATGATATTGTAGTTTGTCTAACCTGCCTTTCTTTGCAGCACAGACTTTCTGTTAATCACCGCCATCTTGCTTCTGGACTACCAGTTTGGACCAATCAGTACCTTTGGGGACCCTAAAATGGAGATTGTCCCCAGGGACTTTATGGGACTGAATTTCTGTAGGAATTGTAGTTTTTACTGTTTGGTGCCTAAATGGACCTGGAGGGGGAGCAGTAGCTGCGACAGACAGATGGATCAACCATCCGAACCTTTTGGATCATTGGGAAATCCCAGAGCTGCCTGCAGCAAGCAGGCAGTAGTGAATTGGAACTGGGAGAGTGAGCAGCTCAAGCCAGTCGAGCTGCTGCCCCGTGGTGGAGCGTGGGGTTCGGCGGGAAGGCTGAGTCTGGCCTGCCTGCCCCGAGCTCTTCCTCCTGGAGAGATTCGTGTAACCTTACTTCGGACTTTTCTCCAAATATTTCGCTGTGCCCTGAATATCGGGTATAGCGAGTCAGAGTGTAGTTGGAGTTGAGAGAGTGAAAGCTTAAGTAATTCAAGCAGCTGCTCCTGCGTAGTAGTGTGGGAGAATCTGCGGGAAGGCTGTGTCTGGCCTGCCTGCTACCATCTTCTCAAGTGAAGAAGTCTGCATTAATATCTCGGACTTTATCCGAATTTGCTATGATTGTGACTGGAATCCTGAATTGTGACAAAGTGAAATTCGCCTGGTGTGGACCGCAGATTTGCCTTGGTGTGATCGGCCTGTCAGGACTTGAGACAACCACAGAGCATACGGTTTGCGTAGAGACACTGTTGATTGCAACCAGACTGTCATCCAAACTGTGGTATTTGCCTCTCCTTTACTATAATTGTGCTGAATGTGCAGTGTGGGTCGCGATTTGGTTCCCTATATTGCTTGAATGTGCCACGCTAGCTGGAAGCTGTATCCAGCACTTTACCGGACTGAATCCGAACTGTTCACCTGGTCTGGGCCTCACCATCTCGGCCTTGATTGCCGTTCATGCTGCAGAGAATCATCCGACAAAAGATCTGCATGGGGATTCGGCTCCCTGCTCAACACCATCGAACAGGATCGACCACCACGGTGCATTGTGTGGGCCCTGCTTCTCCTGGCACAGCAATCAATCATCCTGAGGTCTTCATTTCATCCATCCTGGTCTGGGTAGCGTGAGTAAACATCAGGGTAGCTCCCAGCAACAAAGCTCAAATAAAAGTGTGTCACCTGATTCAATTGTTTTGATTGATCCTTACAAACTGAGCCCTCCAGCTCTGGAATACAAATTGTGGGTTAAAGTGCATGTTGCGTTTTTTCTTCCTAAGGGCCCCAACAACAGCTGCAATGCCGGCCTACCCCGGGCAAAACACTTCTGGCTAGCCTGCATACCAGCTGGATGCCCAGTGTGTGTGTGTGTGTGTGTGTGTGTGTGTGTGTGTGTGTGACTGTGTGACTGTGTTAGAGGGGTCTTGGAGGCATGTATGCTTAGCCTGATTAAATCAGATCCAGAATCAAACACCAGATTACTGCCCCTCCCTTGTTCACGTCCCCCAATAAATCAGATCTAAGTCTTTTTGCATTTACACTGGCTATCGTGTACCTTTGTGGTGGGGATACTGTGTTGCTATTGCCTTTCTCCATTGCAGGTCTTGTTTTGCAGGGGGTCTCCAGGGCCATTGCAGCTGATCCAGCCCTGGTGGTAAGTGTGACAAGAGTGGGGTTAACATTGCATTCTGCTGCTAATTGTGACTGTGTATTTGCTGACCAGTATAGGCCACTAGAGGGGATGGGGGGTATCAGTGTCCCAGAGGGCTGTACCCAGAGCAGCTACGCTACCATTAACCCTGTCCTCCGGGTGGAGGCACCCATTCACAGAACTCAGGCCCCTCAACCTGCACCTAGTCACACAGGCAGGGGTAGTATCCCTTGGGATAGCACCACCTAGGGGTTACACCTCCATTGTGGCTAAACTAATGGAGACAGTGGTCAAAGAGGACCTTGTGGACTTCCTGAAAAGCAATGGTATGCAGGATAGTAAACAACATGGGTCTGAGGCAGGGATGTCTTGTCAAACCAGTCTAATGGTTTTCTTTGGCTGGGCTATGAGTGTAGTAGATAAGGGCTATACTGTGTATTTAATCTACTTTGATTTCAGCAAGGCTTTCAACTGTGTGCTTCACAGAAAATTGCTGAAGAAGCTGGTGGATCTGGGCACAGCTAGGGACGTAGATGGGTCGAAAACGAAGGAGGGGCGACAGAGTGTGGCGGTAAACAGGGTCAAATCAGAAGAGAGGGAGGTCACGAGTGGAGTGCCACAAGGATGTGTCCTGGATCCTGTCCACTTAAATATGTTTATCATCGACACTAGAGAAGGCATCCAGGGCAAGTTGTGTCTCCTTGCAGATGATACAAAGCTTTGTGATAGGTAGATAGTGACCAAGGGATCAGGGAGATGCAGAGGGATCTACAAAGGCTTGAGAGGTGGGCTAAGATTTGCCAGTTGAAATTTTTGCCAAAAAGTGTAAGGGGATGCACCTAAAGAATATGAACTCCAGGACAGAGTACTGGACGTGTGGGGTAAAACTGAGCACTGTGGCAGAGGGGTCAGCACTACTGACTCCCTTAAACAACCAAGCCAGTGTAACAAGGCCTATAGTAAGACAAAACAGGATGCTGAGATGTATCAGAAGGGGTACGGACAGCAGCAAAGAGGAGTTACTACTACCTCTCTATCGGTTACCGGTGAGGCCACGTCTGTAATATTGTGCCCAGTTCTGGAGTCCTCTCCTAAGAAAGGAAAAAGACAGGCTGGTGATGGTGCAAAGCAGGGTGACCAAGATGATTCATGATCAGCAGGGCAGATGGTATGACGATGGACTCAAGGCACTGAAAATGTGCAGACCAGGCGAAAGGAGGATATGTGAAAAGAATAAACAAGGTGGACGGTGAGGAATTATTTGGCAGGGTTACAGTCTCAAGAACTCAAGGTCATGAGTGGAGGAAATCGAGAGGGAGGTTTAAGAGAGAGATGAAAGGGTGGTAGAGCCGTGGCACAGTCTGCCTGTGGATGTGGATGTGGTGGGCACCAAAACCATAAATGGCTTCAAGCACGGCTGGGACAGAGCGATGGGCTTGGTCGTTACTCAGGTTGGTAGGGATAGAAGCAGGGGTGGACTGTGAGAGATAGAACCCCTGTATGGACAATAGGTCCCAGGGCAGTCAGGGTACTGCAGGCAGACTAGATGGACAGAGGATTATTTATCTATTTATTTAGCTTTTGTTGACCAGGTAAGTGCACTAGACAAATTCTGATTATTTTCAGGCACGATCCAGGGGAGGGGGATACAGATGAATGCCAACTGACCTTGAACCAGATTAAGCTGTTGGTGGTATTTTTAGTGAAGGGGGAAAATCTGGCCAGGCACCGGGGAAATTCCCCTGCTCTTTTTGAGAAGTGCCATGGGATCTTTAACATCCACCAGAACAGGCAGATGGGACCTCAGTTTAGCGTCTCATCCGGAAGACGGCACCTCAGGAGTGCAGCAGCAGCCCCCTCATGTGGCACTACAGTGTCAATATTGGGATATAACCCAAGAGTGCCTGGTGTGGGGATAAAACCCACCGCCTTCTGATCTCCTGGCCACAGAGGCGAGTGTGCTACCTGCTGAGCCACAGACACTGACAAAGGGGACAGGAAAGTAAGGAGGCATAATGGACTAGAGATCAAGAAAGATCTTTGGTGATACTGTAGGTAGAGAAAATGGTCAAACTCGGTGGGCCAAGTGCTTCTTATCTCCTGGCAAATTCTGTGTTTCTGTGGACTTTTGGTCTTTTTCTGCCATCATTATCTTTCTACCAACCTTCTCATGGACTTTCAGGTTATCCAGCAGTTGTCTGGAACTGTTATTAGGGGTGGCCAGCCATCTTGGTTGTGTGAGTGCCAGCAAGGTGTGCCAGGTTTGGATGGACAGCCTTTTTCCTCCTGTTTTTCTCCCTAGGGTGCTGGCGTACAGTGATGTTGGCACACATGCATAACAGGCATCTGTCGGCGACCTCACCCCCTTCTGGTGCTTACAGTTTTGCAGCCAACTGTTCTCCACTAGGCGGCCTTCAACCTACAGTCATCTTCCCCCCCCCAAAGAAAAAAGAGAGCTATCCTTTGGATTTTTGATCCTTCTTCCCCCGGCTGGCTCTTGACAACCCATGCTCACTTCCTAACATGGGTCTCTGGTGCTGCTAGTAGTAGTGCTACTGCAGCACAGATGGGCTAGCTAGGAAGGGTTTTCTAAGACACATTGTACTGATGTACCTTGAAAACAGCTCTTAATTAGTTACTGCATACACCCTGTGCATGGAGCAGTGCTGCTGACCCTACATGACATCAGTTGCTAATTAGCAGTTACATACAACCTGTGCAGGGAGCAACCCAGCTGTTTGTTAATCAAGCAGTCGGATAGTAAAGGGGGGGATCTGAGGAAGTTAGAACTGGAGAGTAAGAACTAGTTTAACAAGTGAATGTGCATTTCATCAATTTCTTTAATTTTCAGCAGTTAAAAGTTCCATCTGTCGGCCAGTGGTGCTGAGGTTAGGCGCTGATGGGCCGCCTTACCTTGTACTATGCCCGTCCCGTGTTCAGGGTGAGCATGGACCTTCAGAGGGTCGGCCGGGGGGGCATGGAACTAGATGGAGCTTCCGGAAGGGCAGTTCTCCTCTCCGGGGAGGGTAGGTGGTATCCCTCAGCACTTGACTGCCCCATGGTGGAGGCTGGGGGGGGCAGCACAGGCCAGAGGGAGTGCCAGGTGCTAGGCCAACGGGTGGGCAGATGGGGCCATCACCAGGGCTGTAGTACGCATGTGCGCCTCCATGCGCATGCTTCTCTACTCTTGGGGCCCTGAGGTAAAAATGGGAGGACCTCAGAAAAATGGAAAAATCACAGAGCTGGCAGCAGGATGATGCCCGACCCTCCGAAGGCTCTGCTCCTGGGCCAGGCTTAAGGTAAGCCCTGGTAATTCTGGGATGTTGGGGCTGGGGGGGGGCCAGTCGGGCTGATGGGGGCAGCCGGTGCAGGAGATAAATAATCACACACACAAAAAAAATAAATACTGTTCATACTTCATTATCTTATCAACATAGTTCCCATTATATAAGCACATTATTCCACTCCATGGCATAGGTGTATGCTGAATTAATGCACACCTCTGCAGTGCAAGGATTGAGGCCAGTGCACAGGGTGTGCATTTATTTAGAATACACTCATGCTGTGAAGTGGCTTACATTTTATTGGTGCAAGCACCACAATGCACTGCAAGGGTTGCTATGGAATCCTTCACCACAGACCTAGGGCACCCAGGGACAGTGAAGCTTTCAAATATACTTAGGCGCCACAAAAGGAGAGTTCTTTTTGTTTTGTTTTTTTTTTTTTTTTGTTTTTTGTTTTTTTTCCATTCAACTTATATTGAAGGTTTTACAATAATAAAGGAGTACATCCAGAAAAAAAGATGGGTAACAATAAAGATACCAGACATAACAACGAGGAACATCCGGATGCAATCCTTACCCCACCCTCCAAACCGCCCCCCTCAGCCCAACCACCCACCCTATGCACAGCACATAAGCATGAACTAACTAAAGAAAGTTTAGCGAATTACATAGGTACAGAAAAAAAAGTGTATAAGGAACCCCAGACACGGTTAAACTTAGGAAGATTATTCTGCAAATTTGCTATGGTTCTTTCCGTTCTAAGGTTAGCTAGGAATTCTTGCAACCATTCGCCATAGGAAATCTCTACAGTATCCTTCCAATGTTTCAAAATCACTTTTTTGACTGAAGCCGAGATCAGACCCATATGATATTTCCTACTTCGGACGTCAACTGAGGCCATATCCCCCAAAATACATATCTCAGGGGTAAATAAATTTTCCAGACCCAAAAGAGGGTCCAGGTTCCTCTTGATGGACTCCCATAATACAACTATTTTCGGGCAATTCCAAAAAAAATATGAAGCAGGTCCCCGACCCCTTGCTGACACCTAAAACAGGAAGAGGAAGAAACCATGCCCCGATCCACCAGTTTTAAAGGAGAGTAATAGATATTATGCAATAACTTAAATTGCATTATCCTGAGTCTATCCTGAGACAAAAATTTGTGACACGATCTCCAAATACTAACCAGTCAAATTTATAATCCGAATCAGCTGAGACCAATACTGTTTAGGCGAGAATAATGGGGTGTAACAGTTAATCAATGTGTTATATACGGCTGATATAGCGTGAGCTTTTCAACCATTGGAACCAGCGTACCCTCAAATTCAAATGGACCCGCTGAAGGTAAAGTGCCCAGTTTCCCATCAACAGATGTCGAAGTTGAAATGCTTTTAAATATCAAACCCTGAGGGATTTGAAACTTATTCAAGATACCAATTTACGTGAGTAATTTACCTCCTTCTGCAAACAGATCCTTAATCAATACTTTCCCCAATAATGGTAACCAAGCATCTTTAATGGGTTTACCATCTATTAGGAAATTGGGGTTACCCAATAATGGTTGAGCTGGATCCGTAATATGAGAATATTTTAAAAAGGTACATAATTGTACATGAACTTTAACCGATATCTTAATGGGGGAGTTATGCAAAGCCACTGGAAGGGCTTTCAATGAACAATATAACAAGGCCCCAGGCCTAAAACCAGAGTCAGTTATCCGGGATACCTCTAAACTTAGCCACAATGGTGTATGGCTATTAATCTGGGAGTCATCAGTTTCCTTAAGCCAGCGAAGATACTTAGACGCATGACTGGCCCAATAATATAAAGCAAAATGGGGAAGTCTCAAACCACCAGACAATTTAGGGGCAGTCAGTTTATGATAGGACAGTCTAGGTTTCTTATAATTCCAAATGAAATCAGAAATAATTTTATGAACTTTTTTAAGCCATTTTAACGGAAGCCATATATTTAACATATTAATGGGATAAAACAGACGAGGAAAATGTTCATTTTACTAAATTAATTTTACCCCAAATAGAAAGAGGATTATTGCCCATCTCCGAAGATCCTTCCCGACAGCTTGCAATACGGATCTAAATTTAAGCTGGACCAGGCGGCGTCCCTGGTTAAAAGTAAGGCCCAGATACTTGATAGACTCGGCATTCCAAGCCAGCCCGAAAGGGGCGATATCATGTACGTATGTCCTAAAATTTAAAGGGAAAACCACCGATTTACCAATATTAAGCCTATAATTGGCAATAGTACTAAATTTATCAATAGTGTCAAGTAAAATCGGAATAGAGGAGGACGGATATGAAATTTGCAAGAGCAGATCATCTGCATATGCAAGCGCTTTCAAAGTATGCCCCCACACCTGAATACCCTGAATCCATTGCTCCTGTTTAATCCGTACAATGAGAGGTTCAATGTACAAATTAAAAAGGAGCGGGGAAAGAGGACAGCCTTGTCTGGTGCCCAGAAAAAGTCTGAATGGAGATGATGTTACTCCATTGCAAGTAATTCTTGCCGATGGGAATTTATCTATAGCTTTAATCCAACCAGAGAACTGTTGAGGGAAACCAAAACGATCCATAACCTTGACCAAATAGTTACCATATACCCTATCAAAGCCTTCTCGCATCCAGAGAAACCAATACCATCGGGTGATCTGAATCCCTGGAGGCCGAGAAGATATGAGCCAAAACCCTTAAATGATCGGCAGAGGATCTGCCTTTCATAAATCCAACCTGCTCAGGTCCAATTAAACCAGGGAGGACCTTACTGATCCTATCAGCCAATAATTTAGTAAGAATTTTAATATCCTGATTCAGAAGGGATATGGGTCTATAACTAGAAACCAGATCCGTAGGCTTACCTGGTTTGGGCAAAAGTACAATTAAAGCCTCAAAAAGAGAAAGATCGGTAGCGACACCATCCAAAATACACTGAAACAACCGTAACAGAGAAGGAATTAATTCCTTCAAAAAAGTTTTATAAAAGTTGGCAGAAAAGCCGTCCGGGCCCGGTGTTTTATCCAAGGGAAGGGACTTAATAACCTGATCTATTTCATCTTCTGTGATGGGAGCCAGGAGTTGAATTTGGTCCAGTTCACTCAATGAGGGAAGATTTAACTCCCTTAAAAAAGAGCCGATCTTTTCATCTGATGGAGGATCCTTCATAGGTCCATAAATCCCCTTGAAATAACCTACAAATTCCCCTAAAATATCCTCAGGGGAAGTCTTAACTGGGCCCCCCTCCGGCGAGCGAATGGCTGGCACCCACCTGGAGGACTCTAATTGTTTAATTCTCCTGGCTAACAATCGGTAACCTTCTCTCCTTGATCCGTAAACATTGCCCCGGTTCTAATAATTGCCCATTCAGCCTGTTCATTTAAAATCCTGAGGTACGAGTCCCTTAACAAAGTTAACTCTTGTCTATAAACATCGGAGGAAGAGGCCGAAAGACCACGCTCTTTATCACGGATCAAAGTAAGTAACTCTGAAATATGATTCAATCTCTCCTTCTTCCTGCGGGAGGCTAGGCCTATCAAAATACCACGAATAAAGGCTTTGAATGCCCCCCATTCAATATCTGGCCTATTAGTGGAATTTTGATTAAAAGAGATAAATTCTCTTATCTGCGAAGAAATGTATTTGACCAGCTTGGGATCTTTTAATATCTGATTATTGATTTTCCATCTATTCCCTGGTTTAGGTAATGATGAAAAAGCAATTAGACACGATACTATAGAATGATCAGATAATGGCCCAGAGATTATACCAGTGTTTAACACCCCAGCCAAAAGAGTATTTGAAATTAGCACATAATCAATTCTGGATAGGGTGTTATGTACCTGAGAGGTAAAAGTAAAATCCCGTGAGCTCGGGTGAAAAATTCTCCACACATCACATAGGCCCAGTCCGTCCATCATTTCTCTGACTGCCCTCTGACCCGGGGTTAGACCCCTCCTAACAGGACCGGATCTGTCCAGAACCGGATCCATAACCAAATTTAAGTCTCCTCCAATTACAATAGGTAAGTTGCACCAGGAAGAGAGTAATTCTGTGATCTGGACAAAAAAACACGGGGTATCAATATTGGGGCCATAAATTGAACCTAAAATAATCTCCAGAGTATGTAGGGTGCCTCTAACAAAGACGTACCTCCCCTGCCTGTCCTGAAGTATTTGAATCGGATTGAATGGTACTGATCTACGTATCATGACCATCACCCCTTTACTTTGAGAACTACCTTCGGAGGCAAAAATCTGCCCAATTTGAAGCCTACGTAGCTGGTTACTTTCAGAGTTTAATAAGTGGGTCTCTTGCAGAAACATGATATCTGCTTTCACATAGTCAAGGTGTTTTAAAACCTTGTATTGTTTCGATTTATGGTGAAGTCCGTGCACATTCCAACTCACAATATTTATTTGCCTAGCCATAATGTAAAATGATAATAGACTCTAAATAATAAAAAAAAAAACATAAGATTGAACCCATATTCTATAATTAAAACAAAAAGTGCTGTGCAAGGGCTCCAGCCCCCACCCATACCCCAAGACCCACAGATACCCCAAAACAGTAATAAATCCAAATCCCAACAACCCCTCCACCCTAACCCACCAACTACCAATGAACATGGTTCCAGCACAATGAGAGTCTCCACCTCTTTCCACTCCAACCCACTAATACAGGTCAGCACTAAGATAGTTTAATACAAGAATATTCCTACCAACCTTTACCCTTCATCAAGCGAAACCTACCTAACCCATCCATAAAGACCTCAGTATACCAATATTCAAAATCAGTAAACTCAAGGAAAAAAAAAAAAAGAACAGACCCCAATACCCATTACTTGAATGCCATTACCTCTTATGAAGTTAACATATTAACAGACCTATGCCTATCTCGACCATATCTACAGCCTTCCCCAATGCCAAAGTCCAGTTCCGTCTGTTGAGGAGCGCTGCCCAATCAGACGCCATCTAGTGTCTCTTAGACAGGCTAGATATGAAGAAGAAGAAAAAAAATAACTAATGTAATATCGAAATAAGTCTGATATAAGTCCCAACAGCTTAATTAAATCAAAAGCGTGCATCAAAACAAGCCCAGATTAAGGCACGCAAACCCCACCCCTAGAAGAGTGTCCGGCAATGTATATAATAAAAAAAAAAAAAAGGGGGCGGGCCAAGTAGGTCCAAACATTGATCTCCAGCCTAAAAGAAAGAGAGAAAAAAAAAAAAAATTCGGTTGTCAGGAGAAGCAGCTAGATGCAGGAGGCTCCAGGAACAACAAGCCCACACAGATCTCCCATCGTAGCGGGCCACTCAGATTCCCAACAATAAGGTAAGCTTCAAAACATCATTCACAGTAGAAATTAGCCCAGCCAGAAAGAGACTGAAATCTTCCAACTGGCACAATCAGGGTTCCCGAAACAAGTCTGGGAAAAGTTGTTTCAGAGCCGAGAACGCGGTCTCAAAAATTTTCAAAACTGTGCCAAGTTCCATCTGCCAAAACTTGAAACCGTGCAGGATACCTCATTCGGAACTTAATGTTGGCAGCAATTAATTTAGTAATGATGGGATGGACAGACGCTCTCTTCTGCCGAACAGTAAGCGGCAAGTCTTGAACCGCCCTCAGTCCTGCACCTTCCCAGGTCAGCTCTTTTGCTTCTTTCACTTTGTTTAAAAGTGCTGGCGTTCTAAATAGTTCAAGCGTAGAATAAAGGTCGTGGAGGAAGCCAGCGAGCATCGCCCTCAATGCAGTGAGCTCTTTCAATAGTATAAGAGTGCCCAAGGGAGAGGACCGGCTATCTTTTGTACCAGATGCTGGGCAAATTTCACGGGTTCGAGTCCCTCCTCCTTCTCTGGAAGACCTATGACCACAACATTGTTGCGGCGACTCCGACCTTCAAGGTCCTCGACCTTATTCTCCAATTTTGAGATCCACTGTTTTATTATTGCTAGGTCGGGTGCCAGCTTCTCATTCCTCGCTCAACCGAGGCGAATCACGAGCCTCATTGTCAGCGGTCCGACGGGCAAATCCTCCAAAGCGCGGGACATATTCTTCACTTCGCCTGCCAGCTCTTTCATCTACGTCCTTGAAAGGCTGGAATTCTTTAAGAAAGCTTGCCAAGTGGCGGCTCCGTGTGAAAAGGCTTGTACTGAGGGTTGCTGTGAACTCGAGGCCCTGGCTTTTTTTGAGGCCTTCTCAGGGGTTGTCGGAGGCGTGTGTCTGGGCAGGAGTTCTTTAAATTCTGAGTCCATTTTGTGAATCCGGATGACAGATGGAGTATTCCAACCCACTGCAGTGTACCCAGAATAGTAATTGGATCCTGAAACAGGTAAATTTGCAGGTTGGGTGGACGGAGCTCCAAGAGGCAGCAGCTAACTCATGCTCTGCACCACATGATCAGGAGAGTTCTTTTTGAATATTTATTGCTAAGTGCAGCTCTCAGGCCACATCTACAGAAAGGTGCAGTTACATACAGCTGGACAGATACAAATGCACTGAGGCAGTTGGAAAAAAAAGATGACCTGGCACTTTGCTTCAAACAGTGAGGCTTTTTCAGGGAATCGATGGCAATGGACCTTGTCAATGTCCCACCCTAGGATGGGAAGCAACCCCCAACCCTGGCCACCCGACTCTAGATCCCAGAGTCCACTCCCAAACCCTGGTCACCAGCATGGCAGTACAACCATAGTCAGGTGACCCCTCTCATCTTTTTTTTTAATTTTTACAATTTACATTTATTCCCCTTGTCACTGATGCTGCTCCCGTCCTCTGGACAGACTCAGCTCTGTCCCCTCTATCATCCTTAGTGCTTAACCCCCATGGCAGGGTCTGACCATAGGCAGACAATATCTCCAGCCCCCTCTGGAGTGCAGAGGCAGCGGTGGAGCCTCTGGTGGATGAGTGGCTACTAGAGGGAGGCAGAGTCCCAGCACATATAATCCTGCACACATCAGGACTTTTCCTTTTTCTGTTCTACCCCCTGGCATGCTGGCAGGCATTGAGCTCCAATCACGTGTGCTTAAAGCATGCTCTCTGCCCAGCCCAGCTGAGCACCCCCCTTCCTGCAGTACATTTGTTGCACTGCCACCTGTGGTCAGCAAGGTGACAGTGGAGCAGTGTTGGCAGCAACCAATCCCGGAGGAGAGCTTCTTCTGTGACGCCTAATGTTCCCCCATCCCAGTTGGCCCTCAGCAAACCTGTCTCATTCCTGCACCTGGGCCACTGTGTTGCGAGTGGTAGCACTAAAACTGTGTCAGCAGGCCAGCCTTGGTCATCTTCGCTATCTATGTCTGGGACAACATTACCGCAACTATGGTGGACACGACTGCAGTCCCTAAGAAGTTCGAGTGCCTCACGCTAAGAATTCAACCAGCCAAATCAACCTCTATCTGCATTAGTGGGTGCTATAGGCCCCCCTCAACTGACCTCTCTCTGCTCAAACACCTAAGTGACATACTAGCTACCACCTCATCAGAAGTATCCATAATTGGTGACCTCAACCTTGACTGACTCTCTCCAGTTTCCTTACCATTGAAAGAATTCTGTGATGCCCATGGACTTACCCAGATCATTAATAAAGCTACCCGCCCAAACACCAAAAACCCTTCTTGACCTAATCCTTGTAAGCAAGCCTTACCTCTTCTCCCACTCAGATGTATTCTTTAACGACATCAGCGACCACTGTGTCATGGTATGCGTAAGGTCAGCGCAACTCCAAACCTCCTCTTCCTCTAAATACATCCATAAGAGATGTAAATGGAACTTCTGCTCAGATGCTTTTCTCTATGACCTCCAGTATGCTAACTGGCAGAAATGTTACCTTGCATCTTCTGTGGAAGAGGCACACGAGGTACTTCATGTAATACTCACTGGAACCCTAAACCTCCATGCACCAGTTACCAAAAGCAGAGCCAAAGGAAAATCCTGTCCCTGGTTCACGGATAACCTAAACACTGCCTCATGGCATAGGGATGCTCTTTGGAAAAGAGCCAGAAAGTCTAAATTGGCTACAGACTGGTCTGCTTTCCGAACCGCAAGGAATTTCTTGCATGAAAACTATCAGAGCTGCGAAGTCTAGTTATTTCCACTCTGAGCTCAATGCATCCACTAACTCTGCTACTAAGTTTTGGAAAACTTTAAGGGAGGTAGAAGGCTATAACAGCGCTGGCACGCTTCCCCACAAAATTATGACTGGTGGTACCCACACTACAGATAAAAATTAGATCCTTGGCCTCCTTAATAATCACTTTGCCACAGCAGGGATGGCTTTTGATACCTCCCCAGTAAATGCCATCAGGGCACAGTCCCTTAGTCAGTCATCTGATTGCCATGATTCGGAATCTATTGACCCTTACCACTCTTTCTCCTTCTGTCCGGTCACCGTCAAACAGTTTGAGGATCTCTTTCTTCAACTTGATACTAAGAAAAGTGCAGGTGCGGATATGATTGAGCCTTTCTTCCTAAAGTTGGCCTACTATATTTTGGCTCCCCCTATTACCCAACTTTTCAGTTTGTCTCTCAATCAGGGCTCCCTCCCCAAGGTCTGGAAGATGGCCCATATCATCCCTCTATTCAAATCAGGGGACCCCTGCAACCTAAATAATTACTGCCCAATCTCCTTGCTCCTGGCCTTGTCAAAACTGTTGGAGAAGGTAGTAAATGAACAGCTCAGATCTCATCTGGAAAGTTTTAATCTACTAAACCCAATTCAATCTGGTTTCCATCCCATGTGTAGTACCTCCACTGCCCTTGCTAAGGTTATAAATGACTGGCAGTCCGCACTTCATTAACAAACAAAACATATGCGCCTTGTTTCTGGACCTTAGTAAGGCTTTCGACACAGTGGACCATGATTTACTCCTGGTGACCCTGAAGAAAGTTGGGGTGGACAACCTGATCAAGGATGAAGGAGACCTATAGCCAAAATAAATACTCCCTAGAGGCGTCCTCCAAGGATCCATACTTGGTCCACTTCTCTTTGCCATTTATATTAATCAAATTGACACTGGCCTAAAGTCATCTAGTATTCATTTCTTCGCTGATGATACAGTGCTATACAGTGCTATACATTAACAGATCAACTCTGGATCAAGCCATTTTGGACCTCCAGAACGATTTCGACATCCTCCAAAAAAATCTACTCAACTTGAAACTCCTGCTCAATGCCAAACAAACTAAGGCCATGATTTTCTCTCCACTGACCCCTCATCTCAAAAATTAAAAACCCAGATAAGGTTCTTCACATAAGCACCCTTTTGGGAGAAGCCCTGGAGTTCGTGGAAAAATTCAAATACCTGGGGGTCTGGATTGACTACAAATTGTCCTTCATTGATCACATTGATGAACTCACTAAAAACTGCGTCAAAGGCTTGGTATTTTCTTCAGGATCAAGCACTCACTAACCCAGGAGGCTAGAAATCTCCTAGTCCAAGCTTCCTTCTTGCCTCTCCTAGACTATGTGGGCTTCCTATATGGCCATAGTACTAGCACAGCTCTCTCCAAGTTTGATACCCTATGCCACAGAGCCCTTAGTTTAATTTCGGATGCCCCTTTTGACACGTACCAGTGCATCCTCTATTCTTCTGTAGGCTGGACCTCCTTTAGCTTCAGGAGGAAAAATAATGCTATTCTATGGACATATAAGGCAATTACTCATAAATTACCTCAGTACCTCACAAGCTGCCTAACTCCCTGCATCCCTAGTACCTATTCTCTCAGAAGTCTTACCATCTTATTTCTGGCTATCTTTAAAGTTAAAACGCACTTTGGTAGAGCCTCAATAAGCTTCACTCCTCCTACGCTCTGGAATAAGATCCAGAAAACCTTAAGGCTCACTACCCTGTCACGTTCTCCCTCTTCAAATCCTTGTTGCTCAGGACCTTCTCTGAGGTCTGTCATTGTTTCAAGTCAAGGTCTCAACATCACAATTTGTTACTGCTTTAAATTCTGGACTTAAACCTCAACCATTGCCTGAGGCGTCATGTGAGTCCTCCCTTCTGTCATTGTCCAAATCCAAATTTGCCCCAGGTCCATCTTGTAAATGAGCTTGTCTCAATGATGTTCCGCCTGGCAAAATAAAGATTTTGATTGATTGACTGATTGATTTATTTATTTTTTTTTACATATTATTTTATCCCCGCCTACCGGGCATGTTCCGTCCACTCTGGGCAGCCAGTCCTGCCGTTGCCTCTGCCACCGACCCACCATCCTGCTGCTCCAACGTTCCGCTGACCCGGCGTATCCCTTCGCTGAGGGGGCCCCCCTGCACCAGAGAGGGTGACGGGGAAGGGAGTATAGAGTGCCTAAGCACTCTCTTGCTTCTGGGCAGAGCGTGGATACTGCAGCCCTGGATGCTTCATGGCAGAGAGGCGCAGGGAGGTGGGGCTGCCATCATCCGGTCAGAGACATGCCATCTTTCACGTTTTTCTGGAGAGCCCTCATTGCGACGCTCCTTGTAGTGCCTCTGGTCTCCACAGGGGGCCACTACAGAGCGAAGCACTTTCCCCAACCCACTCCAGGAGAGGAGAAGAGATCAGTCCTCCGGACACTTAATCCTCTCCTCCCCTGCTAGCCTCCTGTGACCCGAGTCCGTTCCCGAACCCGGGTCGCCGGTGTGGTTCAGGGTGTGGCGTCCAGTGCCTCAACCCTGTGCACCACCGGGCCGGCTGACTAATTGATTTTTAAGGGTGTCTGGCACCCAGGTATCAATATATTCCAACTGAGGGTCACTGAAACTGAACTTTTACTTCTTTTATTGAATGTTTATTTATATTTTATTGAATGTTACTATTTGTATCTATGTGAGATATGCATAGGATGTCATTGTAAATAAGCGTGCCTGCTCATATCCGTAACATAATCCTGCTTATTCCTTTTAATAAACAAAACTGAAATGAATGAAAGAAATGCCTTGTATTAATAACAAACACATGATGATCCAATTAACTCTCTTCGCTTGCACATTCGGGCTGTGTGGAATGTGAAATTTTGCCAGCAGGATTCTTGTTTTTTCAAAATTTCTTTTTAAATTCCTTGGAATTCCAAAACGTATTTCTGCCTGTATCGAAAAATAATTTTTTATGGATCACGTGACCTGCAGAATAATTTCTGTGGATTGCAGGAAAAGAATCTGCAGTTTATGTAAACTGCGGATTATTAATCCATGGAAACATTTTGATGTGGAATGTCAGAATTCCATAGACTTTTCCAAAATTTCACAGAATCCCATTCCATTGGAATTTGAACATTTCGTACAGAAGTAATGGGGGGGGGGACATCAGGCCTCGCTGCAGGGACTGCTGCCTGCGCAGCGGGAGTGCATGCAAGCAAGGGGTAGGGCTGGAGTGTGACATGCTGGCGCACAAGTCCTGATGATCCAGTCCAAGGGAGAAAACCAGAGGAAAAAGAAGCTGGGCTGCTCCTAGCTGGCACCCCCCATAGGCTCTCATACATCCGACATGGCTGGCCACCCACCCAATGGGTTCTGTGCACATGGTGGATAACTGGTAAGTCCAAGAAATGGTCAGTGATAGGGCTGGTGGAGTGCCGTCGGGCACACTCGGGGTGGGGTGGGGGTAGGGGGAATATTGATTGAAAAAAACTAGTGCACATCATGCAGCGGTCAGCAAAAGCCAGTTTCTGGCATGTCATGCCTTGACCTTTTCAAGGGCACTCTGCTGTGGCTGGATAAACCTTTCTCAATGTTCACATAACATTTCTAGACTAACGCAACTATCTCATTCTGACTGTGCGACTCCAGACCTGCCGTGAGAATGAAACTGACAGCATTCCTTTCTGTGGCATAGATGAATTTCTCGCCCACCCTCCAATGCTGAGGTTCCTGCGGCTTACTTAACTGTAACATCTTGAAGAGCAGCTTTGATATTTACCAGCAATCTGCAAGCAATTTTCAAGACTGCGTGAATAGTCTTTTATAAACATCTCTGCAAGGCTTTCCAATAAATGGATTCGAACCATAAGTCTAACAATCCCAATAACAATTTCCATACTTGCTTGCAATGTTCTAATGTTCCTGTTTGCCACTGTTTGTGTGAAGTCACTACTAATTAGCTTATTTTAATGTAAGTCTGATATAAGTGAAGTAAGCAGAAGCAGTAAAATGGGTGCATATAGAGGCAGATAAACTTAAACGTCATTGTGATTGCTACTGAAGTTTAAGATAATTGTGATTGCTATTGAAGGTTAAGAGGTGCGATTCTCTACAGTAATAAGAATATGTTTCTTAATATTATTTATTATGTGTTATTTTGTGTATTTTTATAAGTTGGTGTGTTATTTATTTTAGTGAGTTGTATTTATTGTAGGCATTACATTTGCATTAACTCTGTTAAGTAACCAGACACCAAGTTTCCAGAAACAGGACAACTTTTGTAAATATGATTTATTGTCCTGTTTTTATCCTGCAAAAAAAAAAAAATTACTACTTACTACTACATAAATATTGTGTGTATAACCCAATGATTTATTTTGTTAGTATCAGTAGGAGTACCACTTCTGTAAATGAGAGAATTTCCCCAGAGAAAAATTCTGCATGTAGACGTCACCACGGCAACCCAACGACAGCCTGGCAACGACAAACTACATGTGCGCTAACTCTTGTATTCGGAGAACTCTCCACTGGACATTTCCTCCAGCAAAAACTGGTGCAGTGTAGCAAGGAAGCTGCCTTTAAAGAGCTCCTGACACAGCTGAGACAACTTTGGAACGATGTAACATTCAGGCATAAATTTAGCTTATAGTGTGTATCTTATTCTCTAAATCTCCCCCTTATTTCCTAATTGCTAAGGGTATTTGCATGAATATAGTATCTCTACCCTTTTATCTCTGGCTGCTTGCCTACACCTGACATCATAATTCTGTATATAACATCAAAAACAAGTTGCTGTGGAGATAATTATGATGCCATAAACAGGGGATTGTGATGTCACCTGTAAAGAAGCAGCCAGAGTAGTTATAGTCTAGGGGACAGGGATCTTGTTTTCATGCAACTGTTTTCAGTAATAAAAATAAATTGAGGAATTAATTCCTGAAATATATGAAGTGATAAAGAAAATGGGATGGAGCTGAATATAAAACTAACTTTTTCAGTTTTCCTAATGCTGTCGGGGGCTCTTTAACTGTAGCCTGGCGGTGTGGACCATGGAGGTGCTTGGGAACTGTGCTACGATAAGCCACTGTATTAGCTAGACAGACGTCTTACCAACCGGAGGGAATCTTGCTGCAGATTGGAACATCTGTATTGCTTTAGTCAGCTAGGAGACTTCAGCTGATACTGCAGACCATCGGCAGGATGTAGGACAGCATTAGAGAGTGAAGGTGAAACTCACGTTCATATTACACAAACAGAATGAAACAAGAATTTTTTTGTATAAATGTTGACATGCAGCACGTGGCTCAGGATTCAGTACCCACGTTTCAACAAAGGAATAATTACCGAAATATTTGAATAACTTTATTACATCATCACTGCTGTAAAATCACTGTGTGTAAATGTCAGTTTTCAGGAACCTAAAAAAAATTCAGAATTATTTATATTAATATAGTTGAACTGACAATGTTTGCTTTTTCCATCAGACTCGGCTATGGTAAAGGACCAATCAGTCACTACCAGTTTGGGTTCTGCCACATTACAGTAACTACTGATGATTATACAATGGTTCTAAACAATGCAAAACTGTAATAGTAGATCTTCAAAAGAATCTCTCATCAGGCCATACCTTTGGCACTTATAGCTGCCAGACACTAGGACTGCACAGAAACTTTTGCTAGCAGCCCAGCAGGTGCCGCCCACAACATCAGGCATCAGCGTCTACATAAATGCGGGTGGCCCCTGCTCTCCTCAGTATCCCTCCAGAGATTATACTCGGAGGACCTCCCTCTAGGGAATCAAGAGAGAACCCAGCACTCCACATATCAAGCCAGACAGAGGGCTGGAAAAATGTAGAAATGGAGATAGCAGCATAAGAATCTGTTGCTGCAGACCCAAAAAGGGGGAAGAAGGGTCAGAAGGCATGGCCTGATGAAAGAGCCTCTGAAAGATCTACTGCTACCATAAGAAGAGAACTGTTTCTATCTCCTTCAAGGACATCTCTTTCATCAGGCCATACCTTCGGAATGAGTACTAAACAGCACCAGAAGCTAACAGTCTGGGTGGCTGGAGCCTATAGACTTATGGAAGTAGGCCTTGTAGTACAGCTAGGCTAAAGCCAGACTGTCTACGAGAAGCAATGTCGAGGCTGTAGTGTTCAGTGAAGGTTTGGACAATACTCCAGGTAGCAGCTGCACAGTCTTCTGCAGTGAAAACATTCCAGAAATTTGCAACAGAGGTGGCCATGCCTCTGGTGGAAGGACCATGACCCACACCAGGAAGTTCCTTACCGTACTTCCTGTAACGGAACTTAATACAGTTTGCTAGCCATTTGGACAAACACTGTTTAGAAACCGGGGATCCTCTTTCCCAGTAGTGAACAAAACAAAAAGCTCTGAGAATTTTCTGCAGTCCTTTGTCTTGTGTGTATGCTACCTGAATATTCTGTGCACATCTGCAGTATGGAATAATGTTTCCCCTGGATTGGCATGCTCTGGACAATACACTGGCAGGTGGATTGGTTTGACTTAAAGTAAACTCAGACACACCTTAGATAGAAATTTAGGATTAGTACACAAAGAAACCCTGTCTTTGTGAACTATCAAATAAGCTCACACATCAGAGTCTGCAGCTCTGAAATGCTTTGAGCAGAAATTATTGCAACTAAAAATAATGCTTCCCAGGAAAGGAAACATAAGCCACAAATCACGTCTGGCTCAAAAGGAGCCAAAATCAACTTCTCCAAAACAAAATCCAAGTCCCAAGCCAGGACTGGATTACTGATGGGAGGCTTTGTGTGTAAAATGCCTCTCAAGAACGTATGGGCTACCTCCAGCTGTGCAAGCTTACTGCCATCAACAGGCAAATGGAAAGCTGATATAACAGCCAGGTGCACTCTGAGTGAGGAATACTGCAGGCCTGAATCTGATAAGGACAGCAGGGACTCTAGAATCTGATTGACTGGACAGGTAAACAGATCCAGGTCATGCAAAGCGGTCCATAAAGCAAAATACTTTCACTTCATATAACATAGTGCTAATGGATGGTTTTATAGCAGCCAGCAGAAAGTACAGTTACGTAAGCACTTGCCGTGACAGTAGATCTTCAAGAGGATCTCTTGCAGCAGGCCACACGTATAGGACTTAGCCATCAGGTGCTATGACCGCATGGAAACCTTTGTAGCTAGCAGTCTACCAGGGAGTCACCCACTCTGACATTACCCTCTGATGTCAGATGATCCTATAAGAGTGGGTAGCCCCCCGGTTCTTCCGCCGGAGACCATAAGCAATAAATTCCTGAATGGGAAACCGAGGAGAAATCAGAGGTACCCGCCAAAACGGAAGGAAAGAAGCAGAAGGCTGTCCACCCAGGAGAGGGAGAGAGATTCTAGGAGACCCAAAAGACAAGGGGAAAGGAGGGAGGGAATGCATGGCCTGCTGCAAAAGATCCTACCAAAGATCTACTGTTATAGTAAGTGCTTACGTAACTGTAAAATCTTCATTGAGAGTATCTCTTGCAGCAGGCCACACCTATAGAATGAGTTCCAAGCAGTTTTGGATACCACTCAACTCGTCAGGGTGGTAGGCAGTAGAAAGGTTGTAGAAGAAGGCCTGGCAATAAAAGGTCTATGAGAGCAGGCCTTGCAGAATGGCTAGGCCGAAGTTAGCCCTGCATCTAGAGGTGATGTCCAAACTGTAGTGCATGGTGAAAGGTATGGACTGCTCTCCAAGTAGCTGCAGCACAGATCTCTGCAGCTGACACATGTCTAAAACAGGCAGCAGAAGCAGCCCTGCCCCTGGGTGGAATAGAAAAATAGAATTTGATGGCAGATAAGGACCGCTTGGCCCACCTAGTCTGCCCATTTTCCTACCTAACAGATTAGCTGCAGATCCTAGTTAACCAACAGCTTACTTCCTCCTACCCCCCCACTAGGACTACCTTATGTCTGTCCCATGCATTCTTGAATTCCCCCACTGTTTTTGACTCCACGACCTCCTCAGGGAGGCTGTTCCATGCATCCACAACCCTCTCTGTGAAAAAATACTTCCTCACATTACCTCTGAGCCGTCCCCCCTCTATCTTCAAATTGTGCCCTTGTTCTTGCACATCTCTTTTTCTGAAAGATGCTAGCCTCTTGGACTTTGTTGATTCTCTTGAGGTACTTGAAAGTTTCTATCATGTCCCCTCTCTCCCTTCTTTCCTCAAGGGTATACATCTTAAGCTCCTTTAGTCTTTCTTCATATGTCTTCTGGTGCAGACCCTGCACCATTTTGGTTGCCCCCCTCTGGACAGCCTCCACTCTGTCAATGTCTTTGTGGAGATGGGCTCTCCAGAACTGCACACAGTACTCCAGATGGGGTCTCACCAGCTGTCTGTACAGAGGGATAACAACTTCCTGTTTTCTACTATTGATGCCTCTCCCTATGCATCCCAGTATCCCCCCCAGCCTTCCTTACTGCCTTCTCACATTGCTTGCTGACCTTGAAGTCATCTGATCTAATTACCCCAAGGTCCCTTTCCATTTTTACTGTTGTCAGTATCTCACCCCCCATTGTGTACTCTTCCTCTGGGTTTTTGTTTCCCAGGTGCATTACCTTGCACTTCTTTGCACTGAATCTGAGCTGCCATACATTTGACCATTCCTCCAACCTTGCCAAGTCCCTTCTCATCCTTTCCATTCCATCTTGTGTATCAACCCTGTTACAGATCTTTGTGTCGTCTGCAAAGAGATATACTTTTCCTTCCAGTTCCTCTGCAATGTCACTTATAAAGACATTAAAAAGGACCAGTCCCAGTACTGAACCCTGCGGTACCACGCTAGTAACCCTCCTTTCTTCACTGTGGACTCCATTTACTACTACCCTTTGTGTCCTGTTGTTTAGCCACTTTTTTATCCAGGCTACCACCTTGGGACCCACTCCAAGGCTGGCTAACTTGTGTATTAATCTTTTGTGTGGAACTGTATCAAATGCCTTGCTAAAATCTAGGTAGGCCATGTCCACAGCCCCTCCCTGGTCTAATACTTTGGTCACCCCGTCAAATAAATCTATTAGATTCATCTGACACGACCTTCCCATCGTGAATCCATGCTGCCTTGGGTCCTGTGCCCCACTGACCGTTAGGTACTCAACAATTCTTTCCTTCAGAGGTGATTCCATCATTTTCCCTACCACTGAGGTCAAACTAACTGGTCTGTAGTTTCCTGCCTTTGTCCTCCTCCCACTTTTGTGAAGAGGAATCACATCCGCCCTCCTCCAGTCCTCAGGTACCACCCCAACGCCCCATGATTTGTTAAAGAGAGTAGTCAGCGGTGTCACTAGTTCTACCCTTAGTTCTTTTAGAATTCTTGGGTGAATCCCATCAGGCCCCATTGCTTTGTCCACCTTCATTTTTATTAGTTCTTTCAGAACCCTTTCTTCTGTAGATGGACTGGTATCGACCGATGTCTTCGGGGTGTTTCTCTTGTTTGGTTTAGGTACCTCCCCCTCCTCTTCCTTTGTGAATACTGAGCAGAAATATTCGTTCAGTATCCCTGCTTTTTCACTGTCACCCTCTACCTACATTCCCTCCCCTTTATTAAGCCTCAATATCCCTCCGTTGGTCTTTCTTCGCTCCCTAATGTATCTATAAAAGGTCTTATCCCCTTCTTAACAGAGTTGGCTATCCTTTCCTAGGTTTGGGCCTTTGCTATTCCAACTGCCTTCCCAACCTCTTTCTGCTTTAACTGATAAAGTTCTCTGTCGTGCTCTTTCTGTGTTTCCTTATATTTCCTGAATGCTATCCTTTTCTCCTTAACCTTCCCTGCCACCTCTTTTGAGAACCATGGCATTTTTTTCCTTCGTTGTGTTTTGTTGATTTGCTTTACATAAAGGCTTGTTGCCTCTGTGATGGCTGTTTTGATTACTCCCCATTGTTCCTCCACCCCTCCTTCTTGCCTGTTTGCTAGTGCTTTTCTGAGGCACTCTCTCATTTTCCCAAAGTCAGCCCTCCTACAGTCCAATACTCTTGCTTTTGTATGGCTGGATTGTATGGCTGTGTTTATCGTGAACCACACTGTTTGGTGGTCACTTGTTCCCAGATGGCTACCCACTTCTAAATCTGAGATTCTTTCTTCGTCCCCATTTGAGAGTACCAGGTCTAAGATTGCTCCCTCCTGAGTGGGTTCCAGTACTAGCTGTCTGAGGCATGCCCCCTGTAGGGCATCAATAATGACCCTGCTCTTAGATGTGCCTGCAGCAAAGGTGCCCCAGTTAACATCTGGCATATTCAGGTTCCCCATCAACAATATCTCCCCTTTTTCTGCCATTCTGAGGAATTCTTCTATCATTTCCTTGTCCATTCCCTCCCCCTGAGATGGGAGTCTGTATACAACCCCCATGCGGATTGTGGTGCCATTTCCTGTCTCCAGGGTGACCCAGAGTGCCTCATCTGCTCCCTGTTTACTCTGTAGTTGTGTTGCTTTGATCCCTTCCTTTACATAAAGAGCTATTCCTCCTCCTCTTTTACCCTCCCTGTCCCTCCTGTAGATTGTGTATCCTGGTATGTTGACATCCCAGTCATGGTTCTCTGTGTACCATGTTTCTGTGACTGCCACAATATCCAGGCAACCCTCTTCCTTCAAGGCCACTAGTTCAGGGAGCTTGTTACAAGGACTAGGGGCATTGGTACTCATCACCCTCCACTTTTTGATGACCTTACTCCTTTTAGCCCCATGCCTGTCCTTACTGCCTTTGCCTTTTTTCACATTTACCTCTGTCCTGCTCCCTAATGACTTCTCTACCTTGGTGTTTACCTCACTAATTACCGTATTTTGTGGGGGAAGGCTGGGATTTCCCTGCTCCTTTTCAGTGCCTCCCCCCTTGGCTAGCTTAAATGCTTGCCAATGAAGCATTTAAACCTCTCACCTAGGATCCTGGTTCCCCCCTGGACAGGTGCAAACCATCGCACCAGTATAGGTCTGCATCCCTCCAAGTGGCTCCCCAGTCCCCAGTGAAGCCAAAACCCTGAGCGCCACACCAGTTTTTCAACCATTCATTGAATTCCCTGGTGAGGAGTACCCTAGCATCGCCTTTGCCATAGACAGGCAGAACCTCCGAGAAGGTTACTGTATGCGCTACTTGTCTAAGGCCCCTCTCCAACTTTACAAACTCCTCTTGCACTGCTCTGATCCCATTCCTAGCCAGGTCATTTGTCCCTAGATGGACAATGACATCCAGCTCCCTCCCTCGTGCAGCTGCTCCCACAATCCTGAGGATTCGCTTCCTGTCCCTCCAAGCCGTGGTGCCAGGCAGGCACCTTACCTCCCTGTCCCCTTCCTCCCCCATTTCTACCCCCTAATGATTGAGTCCCCCACCAGGAGTTGTTTCCTTCCCTGTGGGGTCCCATGCCACCCTCCTGTGGGTCTCCTTTGTGTAGGTTCCCAGCATCCTCCTTGGTCTCCACTGCAGGTGCCTCCATAGAGGAACCACTATCCACCAGAAGAGCGAATGAATTGTGGAGAAGTACAGCTGGAGGGATGCAACTCTGTTCCACCACCCTCGCCCTCCCTGAACCCACCCTGGTTCAGCCTCTCCTCTTTCTTGGCAACTTCTGAGGTAGTGGCATTGGCCCTGGTGGTCCCTGGGTGGGGGTAGAGGTTTCACAAATCCTAGCCAGGTCAGTCTGGAGACGGGCAACTCCTCCCTCAGACCAGAGAGGTGCCTGCAAATAGGGCAGCATCGCAGCCTCCAGAATGTTTCCCGGAACACTGCCGGCCCACAGCCATTGCACTGCACCACTCCTATCATGTCTTATTTTGTGTCCCCTCTCCTGTTTCTCTGAATGCTTACTCTCTCCTCGCCTTACAGCTCTCACCCTTCCTGTTCTGGGACAGCAACTTCCTATATTCTTCAGTAGCCTCCTTCTTCCTTGCTCAGTGTCAGACCACCAGCAGCTGAGGGGGGGGGGAGTGAGCTACTTTTTTCCTTTAGGGTTGACAAAACCAATGTTTCTCGATGATCTCTCCCTTTCTACTGCCAAACAGGAAGTTCCTGTTGACAGTCAAATCCAGTGGATATAAAAGTAGAACTGGCTTAGGGTGGGTGGGATGGAGGGCAATTAGTAAGAAAAAAGGCTAGCAACAGGAAGTTGTAATTTGAGTCACCTGCTTTTATAGTGTCTAAGCCACACTCCGAATAAAGCTCTCTCCCCTCCTACTGGTTTAGCAAAGTAAGTTGATACAGTACCCTTTCCAGCACAGAACACACACTGGCTTTCTCTCTTTTCTTTCTTTTTTTAACCCTAAATAAGACCCCTTCTACTTCTAATAACGTATCTGTCTGCTTAATCTCAACAGACACTGACTCCTGAGATATAACTGTTAAATTAATAAGAAAATGTAGCTTCTTTTAGTTAGCTGCTTTCTGCTCTACAAGCAAGGTTAGCAACAGGAAGTTGTAATTTGAGTCACCTGCTTTTATAGTGTCTAAGCCACACCCCGAATTAAACCCTCTCTCCTCCTACTGGTTTAGCAAAGTAAGTTGATACAGTACTCTTCCCAGCATGGCAGCACAGAACACACACTGACTTTCTTTATTTTCTTTTTTTAACCCTAAATAAGACCCCTTCTACTTCTAATAAAGTATCTGTATGCTTAATCTCATCAGGCACTGACTCCTGCTGAGATATAAGTGTTAAATTAATAAGAAAATGTAGCTTCTTTTAGTTAGCTGCTTTCTGCTCTACAAGCAAGGCTAGCAACAGGAAGTTGTAATTTGAGTCACCTGCTTTTATAGTGTCTAAGCCACACCCCAAATTAAGCTCACTCTCTCCTCCTACTGGTTTAGCAAAGTAAGTTGATACAGTATCCTTCCCATCACTGTGCAATGAGGGTTCCTAATGTGCAGCCGGGCTATTTGAGGAACTGTGTACCATGACTGCAGCCGTCAGGCTCACGAGTCTGATGAAGTCCCTGGCAGAGACCTATCTGGAGAGGAATAGCAGTCAGGCCTGGGCCACCAGATGGACTACCGAAAGGCCATACCCAGAGCCATACCTGTGTGAAGCAGGCACTGACCAAGGGTTGAGACTAACCTAGGCAGATGGATCATGATACCCAGGGCTGGGAACAATCACCTGGTTCACTCCTGGGTCTGGACCAACTGGTCCCTGAACTATGCTTTGAGCACTCAGTCATCCAGGTAAGAAAAAGGCAAAAGGTTCCTGCCACGAGGTGGCTACCTCCACAACCATCCAGCAATAGGGAAACCTCTAAGGGGCTGAGGACAAGCCCCACCAACAGAGGCCCGCCCTGGGGATGAAGGGGCAACAGTCCCCGAAGAGACCCTCTGTGAACTCTAGGGCTGAAGGAAAGGATATTAGCTGCATGGGAGCCAAAATAGATAAGGATCTCCCGCAACATTATGGGGATTAGAAAGGATTGGGCATGACAGCCCCCGTCCTGCTGATGTGCTGGGATGGAGCCACAACCTGCTTGCGACACTAGGTGCAAAATTTTAACCACCTTAGGACTCAGACTCAGGAAGGGTGTAAGGGGAGTGAACCAGAGGGCTGTCCTGACCCCCAAGGCCCATGTGGCTCTGATGGCAGTGCCCCAGCATCTAAGAAGATTCCCCACCTTTAGATCCAGTGTCTGGAGGAACAACCCCTGACCACCCCCCACTTGTCCCTGGAGTGATGGGGGGCTGGTAATGAGGCCAGTAGGGCAGGCACCTGGAAACTATGGTCCTGGCTATGGCTGAGCCCAGCCAGGAGGGTACCCTTTCCCACCCTGTGTTTCTGGGCATGACTGGGTCCCCTAGTAATTTTGGAGGTAACTGCAGCCGGGCTGCTGGGTACCAGAGCCCATAGTGAGGAGCAACCTGAAAGCACGGGGGGGGGGTAGAATGGTGTATTCAAAGACACGAAGAAGGCAACAGAAGGAAGTGGAACTCACACCCTGTTCTGTCTCATGTATCGAGTGCATTAACATCAAGTACCGTTGCCACCCAGACCTCTCCCCAGGCTTGCACGTGGAGATCTAGGCCCGAGCCAAGGTGTCCTCTGGCGGAGTCAGAAACCGAGACCCTGCCAACCACTGACTCTGGGAAGATCCTGTAGCAATCAAAAGTCCTGTCCCACAAAAGAGGACTGGGCGGAGGCGAGGGCCTATCTGTCACTCCCCCAGGATGCTGCCAGCCCCTTGTCTGCTGGCTATGGAGGGATGGGAGGAAGACTGTTCGAGCCCCCCCAGTGGTCCGGAGAAAGGGGAAGATGGTAGGGTCTCACTTCAGAGAGAATGCACACAAGGAGGGCCTGGGGGATGTACCCCCAGGAGGGTCATTTCCTGGGCCTCCCCTTGTCTCGGGGAAGTGACATGGGCTGGCGGACCACGAACAACGGTCTGGCCAGGCCGGGAAGTTTTTGCTTTGATGACTCAGGAAGTCCGTGGTGAGGCGGGAGACGTCTATGCTGGCCTCCACAGGGGAGGAAAATAGCCTTCAGCAGTGTCATGGGTCTGAGCACCCAGTCCGAAGTCTGCCCCAGAACTTAGGAAAGGAGCCTGGACATCCGAAAGTGAGACCCCCCCCAAGGATGGGGTGGGAGACAAGGAACACCATACCCTGGGCCCAGGCGGAGCGCCGTAGGATTCAGGCAAAGGATCACTGAAAGCCAGGGCCATGGAGGTAATGCTGCAGGCTACAGAGAAGTGTGGGCTCTCCTGCCCAGACCCGTCGAGACCCACGTGGTGAGCCATGGGGGGGGCATCTTAAGCGGTGGGGGAGAGCGGGTGAAGAAAGTATCCACTCCACAAGAAGAGCCTCCCCCTCAGATCTCCGATGCAGGGGGAAGAAATGCCCCAGTGCCATGGAGGCACAAGGTGGGGCCCAAAAGGACCCAGAGCCATGAAGTTGATGCTGCAGACCACAGGGCAGCAGAAACGTCACTCCACCTGGGTGTCACATGAGTACTGTGCGGCAGATAATTGGGATGGTAGCTAGAGAGAGCAGGGGACTCTGGTAAACCTGACAGGGGAGGCAGCAAGGTGCCACCGAGGGGGGGATGTTAAATGGCGCTCCTACACCAAGGAGGCTTTTGGAGGAAAAGGCATTCAACACAAGAGGCCCCGATCCGTATCCAAAGGAGGGGATCACACTGATGCTTGGGGGGGTGCCACAGGGTGCCACTGGTTTCGGTCCACTCAGAGTAGGAAATCTGAAGTGGAGGTCTGCTAAGTCCCTCTGGCAAAAGCGTGGAAGGGAGGCAGGGGGAGGGAGAGGCAACTGCATCACCAGCCCCCATAGCCAGTCCAGCACAGCAAGCACAGGGCACCATCACCAGTGGCCTTGGTCAGCCCAGGCTGACTGGAGAGAGAAGAATGCCCCAACCTGCAGCAGTGGGACAGGGAGACCAAGTAGACAATATCTAAAGAAGGGAGACCCCGGATCTTCACCCAAATGGGTACCAGCAATCCTGGTCGGCTCTCTCTGACAGAGAGTGACAGCTGGAGGAAGATTCCTGAAGAGCCCTTATGGAAGGGTTGCTGGAGTCTCCAACAGTAGCTTGGAGAAGACTTCTCTGTTCTCTTGTAGATGGATGGAGATCTGAAGGAAGACATCAGGCACGGTCCCTACTGTCCTACAGAGGTTCTTCCAAGGAGACTCACCATCCACAGGAGTGGCGTGGTGTTGTTATGAAGGTTTGAAAAGGAACAGTTTGATTTTCTGAAAATAAAAATGGGGAACAAAAGGTAGTAAAAGAATAAAAAGGTGGTCAACTGAAGCTGTGAATACCAACACGTTTGATGCGCAACGGTCGAGGGTGGGAAAAGAACTGAGGAGGGTGCAGGGGCGGACCACTCTTATACGATCAGCCGACGGCAGAGGATGACATAGGAGTGGGCAGCCCCCTGGTAGACTGCTAGCTAGAAAAGTTTCTGTGTGGTCCTAGCGCCTGATGGCTAAGTCCTATAGGTGTGGCCTGTTGCAAGAGATATCCCCGATGAAGATCATGTGCCATTCTTTGGGAAACCCCAAAGCGAGCTATGGCTGTGTCTTCAGGAGTCATGCGTGCACATGAAGAGACTTCAGGTCTGGATGGACCAGGGTTCCCTAGTCTTGTGACAGTAAGCCCTTGCACAGGACAGAGGTATTGGACGTTCCACTGCCAGTTGTTGCAGCAAGAGGAACCATATCTGTTGAGGCTATAGGGGAGCAATGAGTATCAAAGTTGCTCCCTCCATCTGTAACTGAGTAGTACTCTCTGAATTAGCAGGAAAGAGGGAAGGCATACAGAAACCCCCCTTTCCAAGAGAGGGACAATGCATATTGCCAGAAAACTCCAGGCCCTGGAATGAGCGAGCAGAAAAGTGACAGTATTGCATTGTGTGGATGCAAAAAGGTCCAACTCTGGACAACCCCATCTTTCGAATAGATTGTCTACCAATGAGATCAGTAATTCCCAGTTGTGCATCCTAGACTATGACTTGCTGAGCTTGTCTGCCAAGACGTTTTGGATGCTTGGAACATGTACTGCTGATAGTTCTAGACCATGTTCCAAAGCCCAATACCAAACCCTCATTACTTCCTTGCACAGCGGATAGGAATGAATCCCCCCTTGCTTGTTGATACACAGAAATGTAGAAAGTGACGGCAGACGGGGATCATATGGTACATCTAGTCTGCCCTTGATCCTACCCCCAACTGCAATTCAGTGTTATGGTGCCCTGGTACCTGTCCCAAGCATTTCTGAAAGTTCCCACCATTTTCACCTCCACCCCTTCCCGTGGAAGGCCATTCCATGCATCTACCACCGTCTCTGTAAAGAAGAACCTTCGTGTGTTGCCCCTGAACTTTCCCCCCTCTAGCTTCATATTGTGGCCCCTGGTTCTGGTATGATTCTTGATCCGAAACAGGTCCCGAACCTGCTCCTTGTTTATTCTATTTAGGAACTTGAAGGTCTCTATCATGTCTTCCCTCTCCTTTTGCTGCTCCAGGGAATACATGTTTAGGTCCTGCAGCCATTCATCATGTTTTGCTGTGCATTCCTCATATCATTTTTGTTGCTCTCCTTTGCACTGTCTCCACTTTGTCAATATCCTTTTTAAGGTGTGGCCTCCAAAACTGGATGCTGTACTCCAGGTGCGGCCTCACCAGTCATCTATAGAGTGGCAGGATGACCTCACTTTTTCTGCTGGTAATCCCCCTTCCTATGCAACCCAGCATGCCATTTGCCCTTAGTGCTGCTTTTTCATATTGCTTGGACATTTTCAGGTCATCTGTTATAATTATCCCCAGACCTCTGTCCTGCTTAGTGGATTCCAGTTTTACTCCTCCTAGGTGGTATTCTTCTCCTGGGTTTCCTCTTCCAAGGTGCAGGATTTTGCATTTTTTTTTTTGCATTGACATTTACTTGCCATGTTTTTGACCATAGTTCCAGAGTCCTTAGGTCTGCCTTCATCTTTTCCGCTCCTCCTGGAGTGTCTACCCTGTTGCCCATTTTTGTATTGTCTGCGAACAAACTTGCCTTACCTTCCAGTCCTTCAGATATGTCACTAATAAAAATATTAAGAGTATCAGACCTAGCACTGACCCTTGTGGCACTCCGCTATCAACCCCCTTTCTTCTGATAGGGAGCCATGTACTAGTACCCTCTGGGTCCTTCCTCTAAGCCAGCTCTGTATCCAGTTCACCACTTGTTGCCCTAACCCCATGCTGTCTAACTTATTTTGTAGCCTTCTATTTGGGACCAAGTCAAAGGCTTTGCTGACGTTCAGGTATACTATGTCTACAGTACCGCCCTGATCCCCTCTTTTGTTTACCCAGTTGAAAAAGTCTATTAGATTAGGTTGGTATGATCTACCTGTAGTAAAGCCATGCTGGTTTGTGTCTAATTTACTGTTTCCTTCAAGAAAGGATATAATCCTCTCCTTTAGAAGGGTTTTCATTATTTGGCCCACAATTGAGGTGAGGTTTACTGGTCTGTAGTTGCTTGCACTCTCTTTGCTCCCATTTTTATGTAGAGGGATAATCGTGGCCTTTTTCCAATCCTGTGGGACCTTGCCCAGCTCAAGTGGTAAGTTAAAAAGGTCAGCCAGGAGAGCCACTAGTTCCTCTCTTAGCTCTCTCAGCAACCTCAAGTGTACTTCGTCTGGTCTCATGGCCTTATTTACATTGAGTTTCTCCAGTTCCTTTAGGACTCTTTCCTTTGTAAAAAGTCCTGAATATACTCCGCCACTGTCTATGCTGCCCCTTGTAAAGAAGGGCCTGCAACCTTCCTCCTCGGTAAAAACAGAGCAGAAATATCTGTTGAGGATTTCTGCTTTATCATCCTCTGTGTTGTCCCCGCCACCCCCCATCATCCTTAGCTAATCTGACAATACCTCCTCTTTTCTTTCTCTTCTCACTGACATATCTGTAGGAGGTTTTGCCACCCTTCCTGACCTCCTTGGCTATCTTCCCCTCTGTTGCTGCTTTCGCTGTTCTGATTTCTTTGCTTTGATGTAATGCATCATGCTGACATTTCCCGTCTGTATTAACAGAGGACCTGAGGTTAGAACAAGTGGTTCTGGAAGGCCTAGAGCCCATATAGGACTGCCTGCATTTCTAGCACATTGATGTGCAAAGTGCGCTTCACTGGGGTCCACGTGCCCTGTGTCTAGTGAGGGCCCATGTGGTCTCCCCATCCTAACCCCGAAACATCTGTGGTAAAGATGTGAAGAGGAGTGGGGATCAGGAACAGAGCTCCCTTGAGAAGGTTTCTGTGTTCTAGCCACCACTTGAGCACTTTGCACACAGTGGATGTGGCTAGAACCATCTGTTCTGGATCGTTCGTGAGCTGGTCCCACTGGACTCTTAGGGTCCACTAGGGAATCTGCATGTGCAGCCTGGCCAGATGTACTGTGACAATGGCTGCAGCACTGAGTCCCAGAAGGCGTAAACCTGTCCTTGCTGAGATAAAATGGCTGTCATGCACTAACTGTGCTTGGGCTATCAGGCGGTCGGCCCTGTCCAGAGGGAAGAAAGCCAAGCCCTGGGCCATGGTCCAGGACTGCCCCTATGCACTGCAGTCTCTGGCAGGAGGTCAACACTGATTTTGGTATGTTGACTGTCACCCCTAGAGCATCAAAAAGCTGCTTGGTTCGAGTTAAAGTCACCAAGAGCTGGCCCCTGGAGTGGGCTTTCAACAGCCAATCATCCAGATAAGGGAAAGCTTACAGGCCTTCCCTGTGAAGGACTGCTGCTCTATGTGATAATGGTGATCGTGAAACCGTGATCACCATTAGGGCCAGTGGACATCGCCAAAAAACAGAATGATGAAGTACACTCCCAGCAAGGCAACTCGCTCTAAAGCTTTGACCCCTTCACCTCCTCCACGATAAAATAATCAACTCGGGGGCTGTGTTGGGAGGGACAACAGCAATTAAAAATTAACACCGCCTCCCATAAACAGCACAAAATATTCTGCTGCTCCCCAGCCTTGAACCCTTCACCCTCCCCATTGTAGCCAGCCACCCACACCACCATGCCACACAGCCAGCTTGGTGGCTTCCCACCTCACCACCCCTCACATACCTTCCTTCCTCTTCTGGTCTACATGCCACTCTTCCCTTCGCCCTGTCCTTCCCCGTCACTACCCTTTCAGGGTAGCTGACATTGTAGGCGCTGAGACTGAGTTGCTTATATTTGAGTCGCTCAGTCTCAGTCGCCGGATTAACGGTATGCCTGCCATGGAAGACAAGACAATGGGCAACTCTCTGAATTGGTAATGCTCCCCTTAAAACAGGAACCTCAGGAATTTTCTGTGAGGGTTCTGGATCTTGATATGGAGGTATGTATCCTTCATATTTAGACAGCATATCCAATCACCTTTTGCAGTAATGGAAGTAGACCCTGCAAAGTGACCATTCTGAATTTCTTGTATTCTGTGAAGAAGTTTAAATCTCATAGATCCAGAATAGGCCTCAGGTCTCTTGTCCACTTTGGGACAAGGAAGTACTGGAAATAAAAAACTGCATTCCTCTGTTCTCAGGTTCTATGGCTTGTTTTTTGCAGCAGAGTCATTACTTCCTCCTGTAACAGGTAGATGCCCTGGAGGGTATGCTGACACAACTAGGGGATGATCTAGAGGGTTGTCCAGAAGTTCCAGAGTATGCCCCTTTCTATGATCTCCAGAACGCAAGCATCTGTTATCATTTCCCACCATTAGGCTAAATGGAGGGAGAAGCAACCTCCTTCAATCACCCCTGGAGGTAAAGGTGGTTGGGGGGGGTGCAAAGAATTAGGCTGAGCTGGTGGGGGTGGCTCCACCAGCTCCACCATCTCTGTGTGCTTTGGAATGGACACCTGAGGTAGTGCTAGGGACTGGCAAGGCTCCAGATCCTTTGCGCCTACCCTGCTGTCTGGGGGCCGGGCGCTGTTCTCTAACACCAGGTGGGTGAAAACACCTGCTACTCCTACCCCTGGGTTGGGTATGGTAGAGGGAGTGCACTGATTTCAACGCCCTGCCTGAGGCTTGGAGGTCTTTGAGAATCTCTTGTGCCTCATGACCAAACAACTTTTGCCCTCTGAATGGGGCATTAAGAACTGTTTGTTGCACATCTGTGGCAAAGCTTACCACTCTGAGCCAAGAATATCTCCTGAGACTGATGCCAGAGGATGCAGCCCTGGCAGAAGTATCACAAACATCATAGGATGTGCGAAGCAAATGTTTGTCCACTTTAGCTCCCACCATTAGAGCTTTTAGTAACTCTTGTTTTGAGGTGCCCTCAGGCAAGGCCTGTGCGGCAGCATTAGCCTTCCTTCAGAGGGTGTTCTGATACTTCATCATGTGGGCTCGGTGGTGTAACAATACGAAAACCCAATGAGGCAGAGGTATATGTCCACTTTCCTAATACATCCAGTCTCCTAGACTCTTATCAGGAGAGAGGGAACACAGGTGTTTAGGTGCCCTAAACCTGTCATGAGCAGCACTGATCACCATTGAGTCAGTCTCAGGTTGTGTGGCATAGAAAGGCTTCCCAGAAGGGGTAGAATGCATTTGTCTGTCTTTCTGGGGACAGGTATATTGTTTGGTCTGGACCAAGCTGCATAGGTGGCATCCTTGAAGGATGGAAGTGAAGGAGGCACCACAGTAGGAGGAGACTCTGGCAGCTCCAGGAACTCTAGCACGTTCTTCTTAGTAGTATCCTGCTCTTCTAGAGCAAAGCCCATGGCAGCTTGCACGTGCTGCATCATGATGAAAAATGTGGGATCTTCTGGAGGAGACCTTGGTGAGTTCACCACAGAATCCTCACTTTTGGAGTAAAAACTTCTCCAAAGCCCCTTTCTGCATTGCCTATTTGAGGAATTAAACCCCTTGCAGATTTCACAGGCTTTCAAGTTGTGGTCTATGCCCAAGAGGCAAACACAAACTTCATGGGAGTCTCCAGTGTAGATCTTTTCTCCGCACTCACAGTAACGGAAGAGTTTTGATGGCTCCTTCGACGACATGCAGGTTGTAGAAAATCACTTTACAAGTGATTACGTTAGTGAATGAAAGAAACGAAATGGCAGTAATAGCAGTGGTGTTTCCTACAGCAGTCCGATGAATCTGATCAATGGTGGGAAAAGAAATGAGGAGAGGAGGGGCCACCAACATTTATGTGTACACTGATGCCTGATTTTGTCGTGGGGGGCCCCTGGTGGACTGCTTGCAAAAGTTTCTGTGTGGTCCTAGTGCCTGGCCAAGTTCCAAAGGTGTGGCCTGATGAAAGTGATATCCTCGAAGATCTTCACTGACTGAGAGCTGTTGTAAATCCCAGCATATAACAGGAAAAAGTTCTAGTCAGATGCCTCATGACAGACAACCATTACACTGTCATACTGTCATTCTTTTTAGCAGAGCTTACCATATATATGGTTCAGAGTCACAGCATACCAGACATTCCATAAGTAATTTAACTAATTAGTTGTTAACTGAAATTATGTCTGTTTCAAGTTCACTTTTTTTCATTGTATAATACCAATACATGTTCATAGTATTTAAACCTGAGATGGCATGTCAGTGTAGGGATGTGCTGGGGCTATTTTAAAAAAGTCAGAAAAATGTTTATTTTTTGATTTGGTGCATTTTTTCGCCCCTCCCCCCCCCCAAAAAAAAACCCGTCTTGGACCCATTTTATCATCACAGTAAGACACTCCAGGATGTACATTGTGGTGGGATAATTGGCACTTCTCGGGTGGTTGATGTGAAGGCACTCAGCGATGCCTCATGCCACACCCGAGGTATGCCACAATCCAACCACAATGCATACCATACCCTGTCATAACTTATTGCTTAATTGTTTTTTTCTGTTTGTCAGGACAGTCTTCACTCCTGTTAAAACAAAACAAGGAAACACAGAAAATAATCATATGGATGCCTCTGCCGCAGCAAGCTTGATCTCTGTAGGGACACAAAATGGGACTCTCAGTATTTATGTGTTCAATTCTGCAAAGTGAAAAATTAGATAAAAGCAGGAGTATAAAAATATTGCTTAGCTCAAAGTAATAAAATCAGCTGTAAAAAGTCTGTGTAAGTAATTTGGAGGGATGCAGTAAAGCTATTTTATGTCTAAATTAATTATAATGAAGTTAATAACTTTATATGTCTAAATTAATTATAATAAAGTTAATAACTTCTGATTAGTTCCTTATGTCTAAGTCTTGTTGGATTTTTTATAGCCATATTACAATCTCAATAAGGCACTCCAGGGTGTGTGTCGTCCCTGAATAACGTCACACCTAGGGTGGCGGAAGCACTCGGCCTTCGGCCCGCCCTAGGTGTGATGTTATTCAGTGACGAAGCACACCCTGCCATGTCTTATTGATTAAATATTGTCTCCTCTAGCCTGTATGATTCACTCAGCCGGAGGCCTTGTGACTCAGAGCAGTATCCCATGGCATAAAACACCTTTACCGCATACAGAATTCATGACACACTTCACTCATACATGACTGCCACACTTTCTGAAAACCTTCAATAAGGCCCTAAAATGTAAAACTCCCTGAAACTGAGAAAAAAAATATTTGCTGTCACAATCCCCTTTATACACCAAAACAAATAAATAAAATAAAACTGAAGTGCTGTTCACAAATATTCGGTAGTTAAAATTCAATGCCAGAAAGTGCAAGGTGATGCACCTAGCAAAAAAGAACCCCGGGACAGACTACTGGATGGGAAAGGTAAAACATAGCACCACAGCTGCGGAACGGGACCTAGGAGTCGTCATCAGCGACACCCTTAAACAGGCAAGCCGATGCAACAAGGCTTGTCATAAGGCAAACAAGATGCTGGAGTGTATCTGAAGGGGTACTGATAATAGGAAGAAAGAAGTGATACTCTCTCCTCTATAGATCCCAGGTGAGGCAACACCTGGAGTACTGTGTCCGGATCTGGAGCCCTCACCTAAGAAAGGACAAAGACAGGCTGGAGGCCATACAGTATAGGGTGACAAAGATGATTCATGGCCAGCAGAGGAAATGCCTTAGGTCACTGAACATGTACTCACTGGAGACTGGGGGGGGGGGGGAGACATGATAGAAACCTTCAAATTCCTGAAGGGGAATTAACAAAGAGAACTATGAGGAATTATTTAGCATGAACACCAGTTCGAGGGCATGATTGGCAGCTAACAGGAGGAAGGTTCGGAAGGGATGTGAGAAAATATTATTTTACTGAATGGGTGGTGAAGCCGTCAAACTGCCTGCCAGCTAAGGTGGTGGGAACTAAAACCATGGGGGCCTTCAAATGGGTTTGGGACAGAGTGAAAGGAGTAGTGCTCACCTGTAGTGACAAAACCAGGGAAAAGAGTAGGAAGGCTAATGGGGAGGGTTAACATCTGGCATTGACGTTGAGTCGCTGGGTTATATAGGGACGAATGGGCAGGCTTGATGGGCCTTTGTTTTTCCTGCCATCACTGTCTATGTTTTTATGCTTCTAATTTTAATTCCTGGTATTTCTTAGGTGACCTTGAAAAATGTCCCCCCTCCCTATCCTGACCAGCTTACCATGGCATATTTTTGCTGCTTAGCCTGCCACAGATAAAACTGAACTTGCCTCCATATGAGGCCTTCTGTTGTGTGTGAGGGTGTGAACATTCTGCCAAGGGAATAATGCAGAAGTTTTAATTTCTGTATTCTATAAAGGAATGATGCCTGACAGGGTGGGTGTATGCTGGGATAACATCCCACCTCGGGTGGTTGGGCCCGAGGCCACTGGCCGAGAGCATCCAACACCCGAGAAGGGATGTTATCCCAGCATAACACCCACCCTGGAGGGCATTATTCCTATTATACAATGGCTTGTTATTTTATAATAAAAAAAAAATAATTTTAAAGAATGTTTTTGTTAGTGTGGAAAAATATTTTTGTTTCTTAAGAGGAGATGCAAAAAAAGGGCTCTGCCATATCTGCCATAAGCTCATCTGCCATAATGATGACAGTAGAGCTGTGAACAGCAGGGATGTTATGCCAGGATAACATCCCTGCTGTGATGGCCAACTGACCAATCAGAAGTCAGGATTATTTCTTGCCATTGTATAATAACAAACATTCTGTCTATTGACTGTGAGGAAAGATGGATGATTGACAAGTGAGAAGGGACTACTTTTTACTGGTTACTTTCAGCAAAGGAAAATTCCTGTTTTGTTTTTTTAAAATTGTTTCTTGATTTACTGGTTTTGTAAGCATAGTAGGACACTCCAGGTTGTTGGAAGTTTGAGGTTAATGCATTTCCCGGTGCAGTAGGCACTCTGTGCCTCACTGTGCATCTGGACATGCATTAACCCCAGACAACCAATGGTGCAGTTTATTTATAAATCAGTGGACGCCCGCTGGCCAATCACATTCCAGCATCTCCCTACCACTTATTTGGTGTCCTACTGTGCTTTTTGTAACTGCCATATTGGCTTTCTTTCGCTGCTGCCGAACATCTCCATCTTCTTTTTGCACTGGTTCTGTCAGTTGCTGCGTACAATGAATTAAATGCCTCCAGTAACATAGATACATAGAATCTGTCAGCAGATAAGGACCGCCTGGCCCAGCTAGTCTGTCCATGTTTCCTACCTTTACTTACATTGTATACTGAGCTGATCTGCGTCTTTCCCATCCTTCACTGTATCTAGTATTCCCATGTGTCTGTCCCATGCATTTTTTTAATTCCTCCATCGTTTTTGTCCCCACCAGCCCTGCAGGGAGGCTATTCCATTCATCCACCACTCTGTCTGTAAAGAAATACTTCCTCACATTACCCCTAACTACCTCCTTCCAACTTCAAGTCACTTACCCTAGTTCTAGTGCATCCCCTTTTCTAAAAGATGCTCCCCCCGGTACCTTATTTATCCCTTTGAATGTCTATCATGCCCCACCCCCGTCTCATTTCCAGAGAATACATATTGAGGCCTTTCAGCCTCTCTTCTTATGACGTCTGGTGCAGCCCTGTACCATTTTTGTAGCCCTTCTCTGTACTGCCTCCACCCTGTCTATGTCTTTCCTGAAATGAGTCCTCCAAAACTGGACACTGTATTCCAGATGAGGTCTCACCAGTGGTCTGTACAGTGGCATCCCACTTCCCTATTTCTGCTGGTGATACCTCTCCCAATGCCCCCCCAACATCCTGTTGGCCCTCCATAACACCGTCTCCTACTGTCCAACCATCTTTAGGTCCTCAAATATAATCACTCCTAGATCCCTCTCCTGCTTGGTTGGCAACAGTACCTCCCCCTCACTAAATACTACTCCCTCAGGATCCTGTGCCCCAAGTGCATAATTTTGAACTTTGTTGCATTGAATCTCAGCTGCCATGTATTTGCCCATTCTTCCAGCTTGCTCAAGTCCCTTCTCACTTTTTCCACCCCCCTTGGCATGTCAACACTATTGTAGATATTTGTGTAATCTGCAAAAAGGCACACCTTCCCCTCCAGCTCCTCCACAATGTTGCTTAGGAAGACATTAAAGAGGATTGGGCCCAGCACCAAACCCTGAGGCAACCCATTGGTTACCTCCCTCTCAGCAGACTGAACTCCATTCATTACTACCCTTTGTGTCCTACCGCTTAACCAATTTCTAACACAGTTTGCCACTCCTGATCTGACTCCCATGCTGTAGAGCAACTGACAGTGTCTGGCCAAAAGTGCTATGTTGCAGACTTAGAATAAGCATACCCCCAGTAAATCTCATACCAAAACTAGATTTCTGTGTTACCTAATCTTAAAGTTATGAGCTATTTTGTAACCCTGATTTCACAGTCTGTTCAAAAAAGCCTGTTTCAGTGAAGAGCTGCTGCTGATGTCATCTAGGGGACTCATAATCTAGTACTCCCTGTCAGCAAGCTTATAGAACCTGTTTCTCCAAAGTTGTAAAGATCACGTGCAATGGTTTTCACAAGTAAAACAGGCAGCACCAGTCAGTAAACATTGCTTTAAAGACTATGGCCCGGATATTCAAACTGCACCATTCTGAGGCGCAAGCCCTTGCGCTGCTCAAAATAGTTGCGCTGGGGTGTGGCCGGGGCGATATTCAAAGGAGTTGCGCTATTGAGCAACTCCCTGAATATCACCCCAGCCACAGCCACTGTGCATGGCGCAGTGAAACTTGCCACACAAGAAGTTGTCAGAGTTGAGCATTAAATTTGGGCGGGTAGCTAAGTACCATTGCGCCATGTGCAAATTTCCGATATTCAAAAGGTGACATGCAATGGGGCCATAATTCATGCAAGGCTAGGGGGCCATTTGCATCTATTTATGGCCCCATTTGCATGCCATTAGCATGTAGGTCGCCCGATCCCGAGGATCTGCGCCTGGCCACCCTGCCGGGCAGCCCGTCGAGACCGGCACCTGCCCGATCACGGGCGGTATGTATGAATACACTCCCCACAATCTCCCGATGCCCGATCGCTGGCAGAACGTGAAACAACCCGTTCCCGATGCCCGATCGCGGGCAGTATGTATGAATACACTTCCCCAAACAGCTCCCGATGCCCGATCGCTGGCAGAACGTGAAACAACCCGTTCCTGATGCCCGATCGCGGGCAGTATGTATGATACACTTCCCCCAAACAGCTCCGATGCCCGATCGCTGGCAGAACGTGAAACAACCCCGTGCCCAATCGCGGGCAGAATGTAAAAAGCCCCCTCCCCAACCGAATATCTCCCTGGTGGTCAGTGGACCGTAATGCCCGATCGCGGGCAGAATGTCAAATTACACCCCCAAACATCTCCCTGGTGTCTAGGTGTCCCCCACCCCACCCACGAGCCTCCACCCGCTCCCCGGCGGCGGCGGGTGGCAGCATCCACCGCCTGCCGCCCCCGTCCGCCGCTGACCAGCTGGAGGGCTGCACGCATTGGTGCAGAGCTGTGAGCCAATGGGCATGCAGCCCATACCTGCATGACAGTCCAGATTTGTGAATGATCATTCACAAATCTGGACTGTCATGTCGTATGGCTGCACGCCCATTGGCTCTAGCTCTGCACCAATGGGCTGCAGCCCTACCGACAGTCAGTCAGCGGGCGGCGGGCGGCAGGCGGTGGATGCTGCCCACGCGCCGGGGAGCGGGTGAGGGGCTTCGGTGTGGGGGACCTAGACACCAGGGAGATGTTTGGGGGTTGTAACTTGACATTCTGCCCGCGATCGGCAATACGGTCCACTGACCACCAGGGAGATATTCGCTTGGGGGTTTTTACATTCTGCCCGCGATCGGGCACTGGGGGTTGTTTCACGCTCTGCCCGATCGGCATCGAGCTGTTTGGGGGAGTGATCCATACATACTGCCCGCGATCGGGCATCGGGAGATTGTGGGGAGGGGAGTGTATTCATACATACTGCCCGCGATCGGGCATTGTGAGCTGTTTGGGGAGGTGTCTTGATACATACTGCCCGCGATCGGGCATCGGGAGATGTTTGGGGCGGGTGTCTGGATACATACTGCCCGCGATCAGGCTGGTGGGGGGGGCACAGGGACTGAGTTGGGGGCCAGCCATGGGTGGCAGCTGCTGTGTTGCGCCCTGCAATACAGCAGCTCACCTGTGGGTGGCCCTCAACTTGATCCTTTTTTTTTTGGCTCAAAGTTGTGCAGGCGCAGGTTGGGGGTTGCGCATGCACAACTCTGCACAACCCAACTGAATATCGGGTTGCGCAGTTTATGCATGGATCCTCCCCCTCCTGTTGAGCATGCATTCATTTGCATTGCGCTGTTGCTCAACCTGTTTTCAGTGGCGCAACTGCCTCCTGCTGAATATCGCAGAATGGCGCAATGTAGGACTTGCGCATGTGCAACGCTGTTGCGCATGGTGCAACCCTTTTGAATATCTGGGCCTGTGTGTGTTTCAGGTTTTATGGCAATGACAATATTTGTCTGGGTGCCTTTTTGTTGTGTGTTGCAGGGTTGCTGGATACTGGGGCCCAATATCCAGCAACCCTGGAAAAAAGGAGCACAATAAAAGGGCAAACAAACAAAATATTGACAGCTTTGTTACAAAACACTTATGAGATTTGCAGACTGAATAAGTGTTTGATGTGGTGAAAGTCTGAGATAATTCACACCTATCATTCAGTTGGGATGATTTCTAAGAATGGAACTTCAGAACAATTATTGCATCTGGATGGGGGTGGGAGAGGTAATGCTATTTTGAAACTTTTCTAGTAGTTTCTAATTTAGCCAGCACATGTTTTCTCTGTTAGGTTGTGTTGACATACATTCAGGCTCATCTATGTTCTGCTGTAAATTAAAATGATCATTTTACCACAGCTAACACTTCCACCCCAAGTAGAAACTACAGTATAAGGCCCTTATTAAAACATATTGTAAAGCAGACACTGACAAAGAGCAGTGAAGTTACCAATATTACGATACTATCAGCAACACAAATTCCCAACAGGCACAGTAGAGTAGCACTCCAAATGGCTTCAGCAGCCTGGAGGCATGATGACTCAACATCCAGCAACCCTGGAGAAATGGACCACAGCAAAAAGGCATTAAATAATACAATTGTGTCAACTTTATTACAAAACCTGAAACACATAGTTTTTATAGCAATGTTTTGTGCATGATGCTACCTGTTTTACTTTTGACAACTATTTCACATGATCTTTAACACTTTGGAGAAACAGGTCCTATAAGCTTGCTGACAGAGAATACTAGACTGTGAGTCCCCTAGATGACATTAGCAGCAGCTCTTCACCGAAACAGGCTGTTCTGAGCAGGTAGTGAAAACAGAGTTACAAAATGGCTAATAACTTTAAAATGAAGTAATGTAAAAATCTAGTTTTTGGTATGAGATTTACTGGGGGTATGCTTATTTGGATTCTGCAAAGTAGCTCTTTTCATGTCAGTGGCTCTTTTTTAGACTTTTATGCAGGATGGTATCGAAGGCTTTATTAAATCCATGTAAGCCACATCTACTGCCCCTCCCTGATGAAACTCCCCTGTCACCCAGTCAAAGAACTCTATTAGGTTTGTTTGGCAAGATCTGCCTGCCATGAAACCATACTGTCTCAGATCCTGCAGCCTGTTGGATTCAAGGTATGTCACAATCTTCTCCTTGAGTAAAGATTCTATCAATTACCCAAACACTGAGTTAACGTGGCTGGTCTATAGTTACCAGCCTCCTCCCTACTCCCGCTCTTATGGAGAGAGAACATTCACCCTCTTCCAGTCTGCTGGCACACACCTGTTTCTAATGATTTATTGAACAAGACTGTCAGGGGTGCTGCTAATTCCTTTCTAAGTTCTTTTAGAATTCTAGGATGTATTCCATCTGATCTTATCTACCTTCAGGTTATCTAGATCTTACTTCGAACGGGCTCTTGCAGTACGTAATTACTTGTAGGACTGCGCCCCCTGGTGTCAGGACCGCACGGAAACTTTAGCTAGCAGTGTCTGGTGGGGGATCGCCCACTTGACATCATGTGACCGATGTCAGCATGACACTATACAGTGGGCGGTCCTGTCTGCTCTCCAGTTCTTTCCTGCCATCGACCTGTGCACATTGGACCTTCTGAAGCTCATCGCAGCAGTTCGAGCACCTACATTTCGGATGAGTATCTGTTTTTAACTTCTTTTCTTTGTTTTTTTGGAGAATTGTTTATGTCTTCCACCTCTTCCATAGAATCGCATAAAAACAAATGCGATTCTTGCGGCGTTCAACTCCCGCATAACGATCAACACTCCCTCTGTCTCTTTTACTTGGGCCTGGACCATAACATCGAGGAGTACGAGGCTTGCTCCCATTTCAAACAGGCCACATGGAAACAGCGCCAGCAGTCTCTCAAAGCCCATCTGCTGGAACTCAAAATGGCATAGATGGAAAAAGAGTTGCAAAAGCTCAGAAGCGCCTCTTCTTCACCGACCGACTCCCACAAGAAGAAGAAGAGGGACAGAGAAAGACATTGGGACCTGGAGTGGTCCCCCTCTTACCAGAGGCCACCCTTGGGCACCTCAGGTGAACAGCTGCCCTCTTCCTCCAGGAAGACTAGGGCCGCCACCAAGCCTGTGCTCTCTTCAAAAGAGCAGGCTTCAGCACACCCCCCATTACTGGTTACAGTAACCACGGGCACCGCTGAGACTTCTGAGGCTTTCACGCCCTTAGGCCCATCTCCACCTTGGGCTCTAAGTCAGCGGGCTGGGCCGATAAGAACCCGGCCAGGGTCAGTAAGTCGGAGGTCCAATGTCTCTGGCCCTTGCATGACCGAGGTTGATAAGTTAGTCGTTGGACCTTCTGATGATCGCCTGACCACTTTGCGATTGTCAGACCTTCCTGCGGGTCCTGATGACGCCCAGCCAGACATCAGCTCCTTGCCGGCTGGGGAACAAGGGTTGCCCTGGGTCTCTCTTCATGGTGAGCCTCCATCTCCTCCTCCGTTGGAGCCTCTGCCACAGTCCCCAGAGCCTCTGGACCTGGCGAATTGAGACCTTTGGTCAGGAGTTCTGGATTCCGGTGCTCCCACGTGTTTATCTTTGGCACCGCCACCGTCCCTTCCTCCCCTGGTAGGGGTGCCTGACCCAGTCCTGCCTCCACGCCCATCAGCCCCTTCGGCTCCCCTGTCAGGGCTGCCACTGGGCCACCCTTCGTCGGGGTCTCCAACTAGTTTCCCACCGTCGGGCCCTATACTGAGGTATCCCCGTCAGGCTCTCCGCCGTCGGGGCCGCCATCTGGCTTTGTGCTATTGGGACCTCCATCAGGCTACCCTCAGTTGGGGCCACCATCAGGTTTCCTGCTGTCAGGGCCTCCATCGGGATACCCTCCATCAGGCTGACGCCAGACTATTTCCCAGGTGATTATCCTTCTTACCCTGGATATTCTCCGGCGTGGTTCCAGGCACACCATTTTCAAATGTCAGCTTATTTCCACTATTATCAGGCTCTGGGCTTCCTGGCGCACGGCCCTCATACAGCTGGCTTAGGTTGCCACTCTGGGTGTCAGGCTTTTCACCCACCTCCTCCTCCCACTCCACCTCCTCCTCAGCCACAGGTGAACTTCAGGGAGATACTGCAGACATGGTGGTCTGAGACTAAATCCCAGTTGGTCTCTGACTAGAGAGCAGACAGCAGGGCCCCTCAGAGGTACTATGGCAGGCCCCTCTGGAAGTGTCCCAGCTTTTGCCTTGCACCTCAGTGTCAGGTCTGATGAAGTGCAGTACGCAGGTCCTGACATCCGAAGAGGTTTCTTTAAGGAAGGAGCCTGCTCATCCAGACTGAGATCTGGTGGATTCTTCAGACTCCGAGTCAGATTCTGTGGCTCCATCAAGAGAGTTCGGGATTTGAAACTCCTCCTCCTCCTGAGGAAGCTATCTCAAAAGACTCCCCCATGTCACCCCATGAGGATCCCTCTTTTGTGGACCTCCTAAGACAAATGGCAAAGGCACATGGGTGGAAATCAGATGCGCAGGATCCAAAACAGCCGAGACTGGCCGAACATTTGGATTTTCCAGAGATGAATCCGATTTTCGCTCCTCCTTCTTGGTTGTAACCCCATGAGGACCTGTCTTCCACCATTTGGCAGATGCCCTCATCCATTACAGCTATGGCCAAAAAGGAAGACCAAGTTTATAGGATGCCGGAGGGAAAGGACCACCTCAGCGTCCACCCGAAGGCCGACTCTGTAGTTATCACAGAGGCCCATGATAGCTCCGCCAAGCCTAAAAACCTCAGTACTTTTCCTTCCGATAAAGAGTCCAGACAACTGAACCAGTTCTGTAGAAAATTCTGCTCTTCTTCGACACTAGCTATTCATGCCCTCTGTTATGTTGTGCACATGCTAGTGTATCAAAAATCCTTATTTTGTCAGATCGAGCCCATCATCGACGCCCTTCCAGACTCGGAAATGAAGACGGCCTTGGCTGATGCTCTCCAGTCAGCTAAGGTGGCCAGACACCACTCCCTTAGGGCCACTTACGATGCTGTGGACTCCTCAGCCGGGGGACAGCCATAGCCGTGAGCCTGCATCGTTGGCTTGGCTGAGGGTGTCCGGTCTGGCACCAGATGTCCAGGCTGCTATTCAGGATGCCCCCTTCCGAGGCTCTGTCCTGTTTGGTGGGGATGCCCTGGACATTATTGCTAGCCTCCAAGATAAGGGCACAGCCCTCAGATTGGTCCATACCCTTTACCGGCCGAAGCAGCAACCCAAGCACCCTTTTTGTCGGCAAAACAGATGACAGACGAAACAACTGCAATCTCCTAGGCACCAGTTCAAGTGCAGAACTCCTGCCGTGACCAGCACCACTCCAGCCAAATCCCAAAGAGCTGCAGGGGTGACTCTGCCCAACCCTCCTTCTGCCTATTGACTCACTGCCCACCCTCCCTCCTCCTTGTTAGTCAGAGGAGCCGGTGGATGGAAGATACTTTTTTTTTTTTTTTACTAGGAGAGACACACTAAGCTGAAAGCTTGATTACATGTGCGACATGGGAGCACAGGGAAGTTAAGTGACTTGCTCAGGGTCACACAGTATGCAAGTAGGGGCTGTGGGATTCAAACCCAGGTCTCCAGGTTTGCAGCTCAGAGCCTTAAACTACTGAACTATACTGCCTTCTGACTGGTCCGTGACACATCTGGGGGATTGGGGATCCATCACAATAGACGCTTGGGTCATCCAGCGGATCAAGCTCAGTCTCACACTCGAGTTTCATGAAAAAACCCAGATAGGCCTCCAGGGGTTTCACGTTACCCAAGGGCGCATATTCCTCTCTTAAGAGGAGGTCATGGCTCTCCTCTGAAAAGAGGCAATAGAACCAGTAACGGCAAACCAGATCGAGAAGGGATATTATTCCCACTTCTTCCTGGTTCCAAAGAAGACCTGGGATCTGTGCCCGATTCTGGACCTCAGCATCCTAAATCTCTTCATCGAATGCAAGAGGTTTTGGATGCTGACACTTCAAAGCCTGTTGCCTCTCCTGGCCCAGGGAAAATGGCTGTGTGCTCTGGACACAAAGGGCGCATATCTGCATATTCCAGTTTTTCGCCCCACTGCAGGTTCCTCAGATTAACTTTTCAAGGGGGAACATTACCAGTCAAAGCCCTCCCTTTTGGCCCATCCTCAGCATCGTGTGTCTTTACCAAGTGCCTTGCTGTAGTGGCAGGGGTCTTGAGGAGGCAGGGGCGCTATGTCTTCCCCTACCTCGATGACTGGCTCCTTGTAGCCCTGTCGAGGGAGGGGTTGGAGGCTTCTGTGTCGTCTACCCTGCACCTTTTCGAGCGTCTGGGTATCACTGACCATTACCCCAAGTCCCGGCTCGCTCCCTCCCAGTGCCTGCAATTTATTGGGGTGGGGTGGTTCTGAACATGGTCCAGGGTATGGCCTTCCTTCCCCTGGACAGAGCAGAAGCTCTCTGGAGGCAGGCCCAGCTGGTGGCCTCCAAAAGACAGATCACAGCCAGGGCGGTTCATCACCTTCTTGTCCTCATGGCAACAGCCATTCCCACAGTCCCCTTAGCCAGACTCCACATGTGCATTTCGCAGTGGACTCTCAGAATGCAGTGAGACCAGAGGACAGATGGACGGGACCAGGATATTATGGTTTCTAGCCTGATGCAGTGAGACCTAGGTTGGTGGCAAAACACTGTCAGTCTTACCCAAGGGGTCCCTTTTCAGGCCCCTGTTAACTCCCAAACTCCGACCACAGATATGTCCGTTATGGGATGGGGTGCACACCTTGGGAGCCGCAGAACACAGGGCCTATGGTCTCCTTCGGAACTACACTTGCACATAAACATGCTAGAAATGAGAGCAGTCCTATATGCACTACTGACGTTTCAACACCTACTTTGTCTGGGCACACTGTTGATTCAGTCAGGAGGGGCATCTGCTTATATCCTCTTTGCAGGGAAGCAATGAGGGTATGGAACTGGACAGTTCTGCACGACCTCCATCTCTTGGCAGTCAACATTTCAGGAGTGCAAAACGTCCTCGCAGACAGTCTCAGCTGCACCAGGGTTTGAGCACACAAGTGGGAGCTAAAACAGGAGGTAGCAGGTCACATCTTTGACCTGTGGGATCATCCAGATGTGGACCTGTTTGCAGCCCCATACAATGCAAAACGCTCGACCCCACGCATGGTGCTTTTCTGGCAAGACACGTTGTCGCTCTGTTGGACAGGAAGGTTTTTGTATGCTTTTCCTCCCCTCCCTACAGTCAGAAGAGATGCAAGTCACAAGTGGGGTACCTCAGGGATCAGTCCTGGGGGCCAGTCCTATTCAACATCTTCATTAGTGACCTCGCAGATGGACTAGAGGGTAAGGCTTGTCTGTTTGCAGATGACACCAAGATCTGCAACAGAGTAGATGATCCAGATGGGGTGGGCAGAATGAGAAGAGATCTGGATAAACTAGCAAAATGGTCAGAAGAGTGGCAACTGGGATTTAATGCAAAGCAGTGCAAAATCATGCACATAGGGAAGAGAAACCCTGAAGCCACTTATAGGCTGGGAGGGGAGTTGCTAGCAGTCACAAAGGAAGAAAGAGACTTGGGCATCATCATCACTGATGACCTAAAATCATCAAGCAGACCTCTAAAGTAGTAGGTAAGGCTAGGGGTGTTAGGGTGTATTAGTAGGGGTATCACAAGTCGTAAGAGGGAGGTAATAATCCCTCTGTACAAGACATTAGTTGAGCCCCATCTGGAGTACTCGTGCAGTATTGGAGGCCACACCTTCACAAGGACATTAACCAAATTGAGGCAGTCCAGAGAAGGGCAACCAAAATGGTGCAGGGACTGCATCAGAAGACATATGAGGACAGATTAACGGAGCTCAATATGTTATACCCTTGAGCAAAGGAGGGAGAGGTGATATGATCGAGACATTTAAACACCTTAAGGGCATAAACAAGGTGAAAGAGTCTAGCATGTTTAAATATAAGAAAAACAGCAGGACAAGAGGACACAGCATGAGATTAGAGGGAGGCCGATTAAGGGGAATGTGAGGAAATTCTTTTTCACAGAAAGGGTGGTAGATGCATGGAATGGCTTACCACAAGAAGTGGTGGCTATGAATACAGTGCAGGGCTTCAAACAGGCATGGGATAGGCATAAGGGAGCAATACAAATGACTATGAATAGATAGGTCACTGACAGAGCAAAGGCCGATGGCACATTTATAAGGTAGAAAAAAAATGGGCAGACTGGATGGGCCTTGCGGTCCTTATCTGCCGTCAACTTCTATGTTTCTATGTTTCTATGTTTCCCAGTCTTACAGAGAGTGATGATCAAGCTTCGGAGTCTCCCCTAGGGTGGCTCAGGTGTTGGCAGAGGACAGAAAGCCTTCTACCAGGACTACATATGCTATGAAATGGAAGCGTTTTTCTCTCTGGGCCTCCTTGAAAGGTTGGGGCCCTTTCTCATGCCCCGTTCCTCAGGGGTTCTATGTGATAACGGCGATGTACATTCACAACAAACTGCAAGGCAGTGACACAATCTACATTTATAAGCATACAGCCCTGGTGCAAGTGCTTTTGCCATTACTAGACCCGACCTCACCCCTTAAGGATTCTCAACTCCAAGGGGGTGCATGTCGGGGGGGGTGTGAAATTCTTTAACAAAAAATAAGCCGCCTGCTGGCAAAAAAAAAACAAAAAACATGCCAGACCCGAACCCTGCACACCCCAACTGACCACGCTCCCCACCACCTAGCCAACCAGCTTGGCAGCTGCCCGCCACACACCCTCCCACATACCTCCTCTCCCCCCATGTGTACACTTCCCGTTGCCCTACCTCGCCCACCCAGGTATCCAGTCGCTACCCTGCCAGTTAGCCCTGAACACAGGTGCCGTGATCGAGTCTCCCTTTTTGAAAGTGCTCAATTGAGGTCACTGTGTTCACTGGATACCTTCCTTGGGTCATGGAATGCCTTCTATCCCTATCTGACCTGGGCCTGAGCTACTCCTCTGTGAAGGTACATCTGTTGGTCATCTCTGCCTACCACACCTTGGTTGAGGGCAAAACCCTTGCCCAACTAGAGGTTTCTAAAACCTTCTTAAAAGGCATTCTGCACTTGAAACCCCCGCTGTGTAGTCCTGCTTCACTGTGGGACCTCAATTTTGTTCTAAAGAAACTGACTTTGCCTCCTTTTGAACCGGCAAGTTGGTGTGATATGCGCTTTTTGTCCTGGAAAGCGCTCTTTTTAGTTGCAGTTACTTCCACTCGGAGGATTTCCAAACTTCAGGCCCTGATGTGTAAGGAGCCTTATTTGATTTTTCACAGAGACCAGGTGGCTCTGTGTACCAATTCTAAGTTTCTTCCTAAGGTAGTCTCAGAAACTACGTTGAACCAGTCAGTTCAGCTGCCGGTCTAGTACCCTGAGCATGCTAATCAGGGGAGACACTTCTACATACTTTGTATTTTCACAGGAATTTGCATCACTACACTAACAGGACAAAATCTGTCTGGAAATCGGACCAACTGTTTGTTTCTTTTGCACCCAAGAGAGAGGGTGTGGCAGTTTCTAAGCAATGCCTTTCCAAATGGTTGGCTCATTGCATTGAATTCTGTTACCAGAAATACAGTAAAGCCCTTCCGGGGGAAGGTCAAAGGGCACTCTACCAGGAGCATGGCTTCTTCTATGGCCTGTTTCAAAAATGTGTCCACTGCTGAGATTTGCATGGCAGCTGCTTGGAGTTCTGGCCACACTTTCACTAAACACTACAGTCTGGACACTGCCTCTAAGCGCAGGGCTGGTTTTTGACTGGCGGTACTCCAAGGGCTCCTGTCCTAGGTTTTTGGCTGTTTATTAGCCTTTCAGTTCCAGCCTCCCATGTTTTTCTGTCCCTCAGACTCTTATTACTTGGGATTTAGTCCAACAAGTAATTACCTACTGCAAAAGTCCTCTCAAAGTAAGATAGTGCAGTTACGTAAGAACTTACCATAACAGTAGATCTTCGAGAGTGGCTCTTGCAGTGGGTAATCTTTTTCCCTCCCTCCTTCCCCCTTTTTCTTCTGTAGCTCCTTATCCTCGAGCCTTCCTTAGCTCCAGGAGCTTCTTTCTCATTCTTCTGTTACAACTCTTTGTGGTCTCTAGCAGGAGAACTAGAGGGGGGGATGTGGGGACTGCCCACTATATAGGGTCACGCTGATGTCGGTCACGTGACGTCAGGTGGGTGGTCCCCCATCAGACACTGCTAGCTAAAATTTCTGTGTGGTCCTAACACCAGGGGACGCAGTTCTACCAGTAATTACCTACTGCAAGAGCCTCTCTCGAAGATCTACTGTTACGGTAAGTTCTTACGTAACTGTACTTTCCATTAGGACTCCCTATACCGTGAACGGACTTGTATCTATAACCCCCCCCCCCGGTGCAACTTCCACCTAGCTGGGGACCCTCCCCTTCCTTTCCTACTGTGAATTCTGAACAGACACCCTGCTGTCATTCTCAAAATAAGTTTTAAATACTTTTATAAACATAAAACATGTGTGTTTTGTGACAGGTCTTCCCAGAACTCAGCCCACACTGCACTACCAGTTTTCATGACCCTTCAGATGCCTGAATTGTCACCTCAATATGCTGCCACCACTTAACCTTCACTCAAGGTATTTTTAGAGTCAAATCCCACCCCCGGCCACTGTTCACACAGTAGAATGGCCTTTCCCAAGGACAAATGATCCACCAAAGTAGTCATAGCTGGAAATACTTTCACGTAGTGTGTGTGTGTGTATGCCATTCTTTACAAGTGGAACAGTTTAAATTCAATCAGTACTTGTTACAAGACACTAACAAATTATGAATACCATGAGGGCTAGACAAAGAATAACTTTACAGCTTTCCTTTTAAACATGCCATTGATCTACAAAATTACTGAGCAGAATTCACTAAAATCCCAAACATCTGAATTTTAAGTCCTTCTGTTATTGTTTACTGATGATATTTATGTGAAGACAGGATTTGTTCACCTTTTTTTGTCTATTTCAGTACAGCAGAGGGTCACCAAGACAATGCAGAGCCAGCAGGCCTGGTTCTGTTAGCACTGGCTGGAGACCTTAAATATGTACTCAATGGAGGTCTAGGGGAAGCGGGGTGGGGGGAGGACATGACTGAAACAAAGTTGCTCAGGGGTATGAAAACGTGCGTAGCTAGGACCTCTTTGTAAGAAACAGAGATGCAGTCATTGGGGGGCATAACTAGAGGTTGGTGAAAGGCAAGTTCAAGAGAAATATGAAGAAGGCCTACTTCACTGAGAGGGTGGTGTAACCATGGAGTAGACTACTGGCAGAAGTGGTGGGGGGCAGCTACCCTTAACAGGTTTAAACACAGTTTTGACAGAGCAAGGGGACTCATAATCCTCAACAGGGGGGCAGTGTGAGTTTGAGGGGTGGGGAAGTGTGGCGTAACAGCCCACCAGTACAGAAAGTTGGTGGGTTGAGGTAACATATACTCAATAGACCTCTGGTGTCTTTTGCTGTCGAAATCAATTTTTTTGTACAGCTGAGGCTTATTCTGGAGCTGAAGTTATGGTGCCCTGCGTGTGACATTATAGTCATTTCAGTAGCAATAGACTGTGAATGACAAAGAACAATGCTAGCACAGATGAGACACATCTCTGAGGAAGCCCAGTGCACTCTGGGTGAAAGTCCCAGCAAAAAAAACAGTGCACTCAAATGAAGAAATCTGCTTCCTTAATGCGGCATAAACGATTGTGCCAACAAGGCCAGTAATGACAAAAGCACTTACACCAGGGCTGTAGGCTTACAACCCCAGTGCTTCAACCAGGGGGTCCTCGTCAGAGGGTTCTCTGGTGAAATGTCAGATGCATCTCTGTAGCTGTGTTGGGTGCATGTATATCACGCTTAGCACAGAGATCTTCAGAATGCACAACCAGGCACTTCAATAAAGGTATATCCTTTATACCTATTTGATGAAGGAGGCAGTATAGCGCAGTGGGTTAAGGCTCTGAGCTGCAGATGGAAACCTGGGTTTGAATCCCACAGCCACCTAGGTGCATACTGTGTGATCCTGAGCAAGTCACTTAACTTCCTTGTGCTGCCAGGTCGCATCTGGAAACAACCTTCAGCTTAGTGTGCTACTCCTGCTTAAACAATGTTCCCGTTCCCCTGATGAGTTTTTTTTGTACAGACAGGTGCACTATTTCTGTTACCCTTTGGAATGACAAAGATCCAGTTTTCATGCAGATGTCCTTAAAGCAGCAGTATTATTAATGGTTGCTCGATAGTCTAGCATAGCTCTACATGCTCCCCGTGCCAGTGATCCAGGTTTGGAAGTTAATTCAGGAGCTGGCTGAGGGATGGCACTGCTGCATGGCAGCACTCCAAGCCTGGGAAGGGAGGGAGGACGTCCTGTTTCGCCACTCAGGCAGCTTCTTGCGGTGGTCTAAGGAACTTCTCTCGCAAGAAGCTCTGAGCGTGTTGAGGCCATGGAGGACGTCTGGGGAGGTGGGAGGGAGAAAAAAACTAAGGTGGAAAGCACTGCAATGCAGCATGGTGCCTCTCTGGCATCGCAGGCTCTGCATCATCGACTGGGCCCTAGCTTGAGGTACACTGGGTGCATTGCCGGGGAACAGCCGTCCCTCCCTGACCCTGCCATGGAGGGACAATCTGTGGAGGACTGCAGCTGAATCAGGTAAAGCTCCAGGGAAGGCGGGTAATGGGGCTGGGTGCCAGCAGAGCCAACGAGGGGCCTACAGTGACAAAGGTGGGCCTACAGTGACAAAGGGGAGCCTACAGTGACAAAGGGGGGCCTACAGTGACAAAGGAGAGAAAAACCTTTATGGAAAAAAACCCCCGCAGTATTAGCAAAAAAATAAATCATACTTTTTTTTGGGGGGGGGCAAAGATTCATCCTCAATATTGTTTTTAATGTTCTCAGATTTTTAAAAACAGTTGTTACATCCACTTTTTTAGTTAAGAGGACAAGATGGCCATCACTCGCAGTTTTTAAAACATTTCTTTCTTTGAGGCTATTTTTAAATGTACATACTAGATACATACTTAGGATGGTACTATCACACATTTCTGATGGTAAAACTGTGTAGAACCAAACCACAACATTTAATTTTTTCATGGTGGGCATGGCAATGCAGTGAAAGCTTTTAAAACTTAAAAAATCCTGTATTTCAGTTGAGGAATGAATGAAAATGAAAGAAAAATGGGTATATTAATGTTTTTTTGCCAGAAAAAACATTATTGCTGAAAATAAACTACATGCTGACTTAGAAATACTGCTATTTTAAACAGCACGTGCTTAGTGTTTTTTATTTTTTTTTAAATTGGTAACTAGGAAAGGACAGTGAGCCGAGGCTCATTTCCAGATGCGACCTGGGGGAGAGGAGAAATGGAATACAGAATACAACAAGGATCAAAATGTGGTTACAGTGATAAACTTGCTAGTGCAAGCGCAAAATGATGAACAAATCAGTAAACATCATCAGGGACAATAACAATGACTTGTAATGGATATAAAGAGAATAACGGATAGGTCATTGGGCTTTACTGGTGAGTAATACCATTGAGAGGTTCTCGAGATGGTATGTCACCAGTAATGCCCAGTGACCTATCTAATATTTTTTAAATATATGGATGGGATTTTTTATTTTTTGTCTACTGTATTTTGTTAGGGGCGGTCAGCCACTGAAGGACTGTCTCAGTCCTGGCCGACCGCCACACTGCATCGCGATGTCTCGTTCATCCCCTCCCTCTCTCCCTGCCGCTCGCTCGAAGCACAGCATAGTAAAACTGGTAGGCAGTCCTACCTTGTCTTATTTTGGGGAACAGGGAACACAGGATCAACCAGAGATATCCATTTTGCGAAGAGAAAAACGGGGAAATTTTCTCAATGAGAAATACTCTCGCTAAGTGAGAGACTGGCCACCATGTTTTACAAAGTCTTCTGCCCGCCCACACAGGAAAAGCAGCCAATTGGAAGGCATGCTTTGGAAGACGTGGGTAGGCAACCTAGTGTATGTGTTGTTGTTTTCTGATAATACTATGGTTCAGGTCCCGAACAATGGTATTACCAGACCTGAACGATAGTATTATCACTGGCAAAGTGTTACTGTATATTATCAGTCTGGAAACAAATGAATTACCGGGAATTATTTGGATGCTTTAGTGAAGTATTAATTTTAAGAGCCATATATTAAATATGTATAATTCATGGGTAGAACATTTTTCAGTAGAGAAGGTTGGTGCTTCAAAACTCATAACAGTTACTGTCTTCTGAGGTTCTAAACCATAATAGCATTGATCCGACATCAGATCGATGTTATTATGACTTAGAACCATAGAAACAACAGCACATGCCTCAGTAGTTTAAACGGAGCCAAAAAAATCCCAACTGTGTTAGCTGCTGACAGTGACCACTGGCAAAATGGCAGGCATCTCATCAAAGATAACTAACCTTCACAAATTACGAAATGAGCAGTCCTGTCTGTTAAAAAAAACAAACTTAAGTTCTTTTTATTAATACCTGAAAAATGCAGCAGCCATAGCATGAAGAGAGCGACACTTCTTTCTTACTATTGGATGTCTCCTTGATGACGAGGTAGATCCTTAGCAATTGACTGCAACTCTTCTGCACTGCTACTTTGGACAAGACCATTGTTGTTATGGTGTAAACAGAGCATGCGAGTCTGACAGCAGCTGTGCCAGTGAACAGAACTCAGAACGCTCAAAGTATGCCATGGTGGTGATTAAAACACAGAACCTAGAGCAACAAAACAATCCCCATGTATTACAAAAAACAGCATACAGGAATCGTTCTGTTACTGTGCTGGTAGCAACATCTCGGGGTTCAGTGACATCAAGTACCTCTCAAGCTTCACTCTCGAGATGGATGGCGTCATGGATGTATTCCCATATGCAGTTCTGTTTATATATGTGTATACGTTTGTAGTAAGAATATTTATACAAGTTTGGATCTGGACTGGCCAAGATGAAACTATTATCTTATGACCAACTTGCAAGATAGTACTACTATCTTGGAAGCTGGGTATGTCACTCACAAAGGTATACTACACCAATCAGAGAGCAGCTTTAACAATGCTGATGACATCACAGTGGCAATGTGTAGCACAAAAGTCAGCATGTGAGATGTTTTGCAGACTTGGTTGCTTTCTACTTTGCATCTCTTTTGATTGTATTGACTTGCACTCTACTGACTGCATGTTGGAGGTCAGTGGTGCCATATTAGTCTCAGGAAAATCCAGTACACTTTTTTGTGGTAATGCCTTTTTATTAGACTAACTGAAGAATTTCTACACAAGTTTTCGAGACCTCTCAGGTCCCTTGGTGCTGCCGAAGCACCTGATGAAGGGACCTGAGAGATCACGAAAGCTTGTATAAAATTCAGTTGATCTAATAAAAAGATATTATCACACAAAAACATGTATTGTACTGACTGTATTGATCCATGCTGTACTGATGTGTAATGTATTGATTTGCTTCTCTTGTGCTGAGCCACTGATCAGTTCAATGTTTGGGGAATAGTGATGGGGTATTAGTGCTTGTGTAACTTGTAGTACTTTTTGAGGCTTTACTCTATTCCCACCCTTGAGTAGTAGGTATGTAGGTAGTAAGTTGTAGGGAACAGAAGGCCCATGAACAAGGGTGAGAAGAGCGCCGGAGGAGGAGGGGATGGAGGAGAACCAAAAACACTCCCTAAGCGAGGAGTGTGCGTGTGAGTGGTGGGTTCAAGTAGAGTTTCTGGGAGGAGCTATTCCCCACATTGAACCTCAGGCTTAAGCCCTCCCATTAATAATGATGGGGTATTAGTGCTTTGGTAACTTGTAGTACTTTTTGTGGCTTTACTCTATTCCCACCCTTGAGTAGTAGGTATGTAAGTAGTAATTTGTAGGGAACAGAAGGCCCAAAAAGATACCTCCTCCAACTCACGGGGAGTATGACCGCTAGCACTCAGGACAGGAAAACCCCCAGGTGGAGGAAACCTCTGAGGACCCATGGCCATTGGTCTACCTATCCTCTGGGCATACTAAGAGGAGACAAACCTAGGCTGTAGCAACCATAACTACTTTTTGAGGAAGGTGAGGTGCTTAGAGAGATGATGGTCTATCCTTGATCCATGGATGATGTATTTTGGAAGGACGATATTGAGGTTGATGAAGTAAGTCTATTCTGAAGGAGCATTAGAATCCTGAGAGTGAAGCAGATCCAGTTGAAGACAGGTGAATGAAGTCCAAGTTTCCAAGGTGATGATGGATGATTCTCCAAGGGATTACAGGAACGATTCAGCAGGGAGAGAAAAAAAAAGCATGATTCGATTAATATGCTACCAGACTGTGGACGGCGGGAATTGCAATGGTTTGTGAAGTCACAGGTAAATGATCCAACTTGTAGGAGGTTTGACATTCATGGTAGAGACTGGAGGTGAGGAATTCAGTGGTGAGCGTTAAGTTGCTAAGTAAGCATCCATGAAGTGGATGAAGGAGTCGAGCAGAGTCTTTGAGTGCCTGATAGGAGAAATGACATAAGTAATTCGTAGACCAATGCGGGAAGATTGGCATATGCATTCTAGATGGTAACTGAATATATAGGGAATAATTGGAAGTTCGGTACAAGGATTTCAATATTTGGTTTGGGTATTGATGTCGTAGTTATATTTGAATAGGTTCTTGCTGGTCCGCTGGCTGAAGTAAATATGGGTATTTCTGTGGCATAATTGCCTGTGATATGCATTGAGGTGGCCATGGCTGGTTAGCTTTACAGGTAATGTGATGTCTAAATACTTGTGGGAAGCTTGGAAGCGGATATATGGAATCGTCTATAGGCTAGGGTGGCAGAGGAGTTGAAAGTAGTATAGAATGCCAGGGGTGCCTAGTGCTGTAGTCGATTAAAGATCTGTTGGGAGGCAAGAATGGGATAGTGAAATCGCTGTATTGGTTGTGGATTTTTGGACTGAGAATTGAAGAAAGCTTGTTCTCAATGAAAGTCTTCACTGGAGGGAGTAACAGAGATGAATCTGAAGAACGAACTAGAAGGACCGCTGGATGGGCAGCTGACTTAACTGATGGTAATAAGATGAAGGAATGCAGATGATAGTAAAAGGTATAGTGATGTCCAGAAGCTAGAAAATGGTGGTTTGCATAGAATGACATTAGTAAGGCAGCTAGGCATGAGAGATCCAATGATGGAAGTTCTGGGAAGGCAGCTGAGAAAGTCTTAGGACAAGCAATGGCTATTGAGAAAGTAGGAGTCGACTAACATGGTCAACGGAGTCAGTGCTGGTAGGAGAGGCTGCAGAAAGGTAAAACGGATGATATCAGTATTGCTGTGAGGTATTGTGTGCTTCCCGGTATCTGCAGCAATGATGATGGTTACAGAGTCGGAGCATGACGAAGGAACTAAGTCTTTTCCATGTACAAGGCTAGCCTGTAAGACATGATAGCTAGAGAAGTTCAGTGCTTGAATAGACAGGATGTGTAGGAGTATCCAGTAGAGACAGATGAGATCTTTCTATTGTCCAGTCGAATTGGGATTCTGGGACTGATCCTGAGGCGATGATTGGGCAGTAAAGAAAACTCTGTGGTGATGTAAGAGTCTATGAGGCATGTTATCCAAGGGAAGTTTGCTAGAAGTAGATTTCCTCAGGTGAAATGAACAAGTGTTCCATCGAGTAGTGGATGGAAGCTGTTAGAATAGCCAGAGAAGGAGTATGAATGGATAAACGGGAGGAGTAGTTGACCGGGTAGGAATACTGACTGGAGATAGGGTAATATGCCCAAAAGAAACACAGCAAACAGGACAAAGCCCCAAGCCATCAAGGCGGAGATGAGAAGGCAGCTATCCAATGATGGAAGGAGAGTCTAGAGGTAATCTCAGTGGACAAGAGGAATGATTCTGGAAGAAGATGGCATAGGCGAAGTCGTATGACACTGTAAGTGTGGAAAGGAACAGGACCAGGTCGGCTCTTCAGTGAACTGAATCAGAAGTGGGAAGGCTGCAACAAGCTACAAGAGGATGATCCATGGAAGGCCCAGGAGCTAAGCCAGGTACCAAGAGCAATGGAGTTGAGATACATGAGTCCCACAGCTGATGAAGGCATCAAACAACAAGTGCAGAGGACAGAAGGTGCCACAACAAAGAAGGATGAGGTTCCCACTTCCGACGGAGAAAACAAACTCGCACTGTAGATGGAGGGGGTGACCCACAGCAAGGAAGTCCATGAGGCAGTCGAACTGGATTGAGGTAGAGACTAAACAAGCTGGCATGATCCAAATCCAGAGCGAAAGGAGACCAAAGTGGGGTCAAGTACAATGGTCCAGGGAAGTGTAGGATGGAGACTGGTGAGGAAGGATGTGAGGCAATCAGGGTATAGGGGTCCTGTTCCTGGAGGGAAGCGTCAAATGGGTAGCAGGTAGAAAATGCAGAAGGATGAACAGTGTTTTGCAGACACAGGCTCCCAACCCAGGTAGATGAGGTCAGACGACACCAGATAATGTATGATGGAGAAGGCAAAAAGAGGTAAATGGTTCCGTTTCTTGAGGGAAGCAGCAATTGGTGGTCTGGTAGAGAGTGCATATGGTTGAAACAGTTGAATGCATGTAACCCCCCTGCAAATGGGGGTTCTCAAAAGACTTCCAGGAGCTTGCTTGAATGCTCCAAGCCTGAATGGTGTTTGGCGTTTAAGCCATTTATCAGTGAGTGTTTTTAGAGCCTCTGGTACTGTCTCTTTAAGAGCTGTCTGCTTGCAGACATAATTAGTTTGTATGGGGGGACTGTGTGCTTCTCTGAGTACCACTCGAGCTGCTGCCAATTCACTCCATTTTTGCAGTCACTAGGAGTGCAAAGGGAACCTATCTGAAAGATGTAACTGTTTGCCAGAAATCATTTACAGTAATAATGAAATTACAGTTTGTCTAACCTGCTTTCTTTGCAGTCAGAACTGTGTCTGCCTAGTTCCCCATTCTGGTTTTGAACTGCTGAACTGGACCAATCAGTGTGGGGTAAGCTAGCTCTAAAATGGTGCCTTGGACGAATCAGAACTTGGACTCATAATCTGAGCCAGCCACAAGAGGATTGTATGGGCAGTGACTCTGGGAGATGTAGTTTAGACTTCGGCGCCTTTTTGGACCAACAGCAGCAGTCTATTGTGAGTGACAGCCAATCCAGTCAAGAACTGGGAGGAACTCAAAGGAAGTGCCCGGTTTTGTCTGTTGGAGTTTCAGTTTAGCTCTGGAGTGAAGGGGAAAGAAACCCTGTGCTCCTTCAGTGCACAGTTTCAGTCAAAAAACGTGTGTAAGGCCCAGAGTTCCGGTCTGCAGCTTGTGTAACTGCTTGTTAGGACTGAATCCGTCCTGTGAAAAGAATCAAAGGATCTCTGAAGAGTAGAAACCAGGCTCACCCTGTAGAAGACTGGAGAAATTGTTGAATTGCACTCGGTCTGTCAGGAACTGAATCTGCTGTGTGTTCTCCGGGTATTGTGCAGTAATTGATGGGATAGAGAAGCAGCCTGCCTGGTATAGTACTTTCTTTTTACCATATAAATGTGTGAAGAGTCTCATGGAGCTCAAGAGTAGCCCTGCTGACGTTGAAGGACCCTATCTTGTTTGGAGGTCGTGAGTACTAATTCAGGGTCGCTCCCTGTTGAATTGCCACATTAAATCCAAATGGAATCACTGTACTGCTGACTGTTTAAACTAATTTTTCTTTCACTGTGTGAAAGGGCCTACCAGCTGCCACGGTTTGGACTAGCCACTGGGGCTTGGGTACCCAGGGACAGTAACTGGTAGGGATAGGCCTGCACAGAGCCATAGGTAGATAGTAAAGTGATAAGCTAATTAACCTGATTTCCCCTGTCCTTGTTATATCCCCTAAATAAATCAGAGCTGCTTGTTTCAGCAAAGTTATACTGCCTGAGGTATTTGTCTATGTTAAAGTACTGTACTGTGATTGTTGCACTGTATCTTATTTCTCAGGAGGTCCCAGTGCCGAACTAGTCCTGGGGGTAAGTGTATACTGTGAAGGTAATTCTGATATATTGTGTGGGCCACTAGTGGGAAGAAGGGGTTGCAGTGTCCCAGAGGGCTGTGACCAAGTAAGTTTAACTATTGCAAACCCTGACCTCTGGGTGGAGGCACCCGCCATTGGATCCAGGCCCCTCAACCTGTTAGTGGCAAATCAGGCAGGGGTAGTAGCCCCTGGGATAGCGCCATCTAGGGGTTACATGCAGATATGAGTTTCCATGCCTGGCAGGCGGGGCGAGATGCCCTTTATTCGATACTGCTAGGCAGGGGCAGGAGAATGGAGGCACAGAAGGTAATGAGGCCCCGTTCCAGAAGAGAAGTGGTCACTGGGTATGAGACAGAGAATGTACTGAACTAGTGGATTCACAGAAACAGGCTACCATACCTGGTAGTCGGTGCCAGATAACCTTCAGTCGATGCTATCTGGCAGAGTTGAGAGGTGGAAGGCAAATGGAGTACAGAGGTCCCGTTCCCGAAGGAAAATGGCAACCCATATCAGGTAGGGGATGCAGAAGGTGGAAACAGTTGAATGCAGACTCAGGCTCCTGACCAGGGAAGTCAGTGTGCTATGGCCTTGATTTGAGGCCGCAGGCAAGGTAGGATGGAGAAGGCAAGTAGGACGAGGTCCAGTTCCTGAAGTGAAGCAGCATCCGGGTATCAGGCCAAGAATGCATAAGGTTGAAGCAATGGAACGTAAACTCAAGCACCCATCCATGACGGTTGAGGCGAGATGATCTTGACTGATGCAGCAAGGCACAGGTAGGATGATGAGGGCACATGGGGTGAAGAAGTTTGATTCCCGAAGGGAAGTGGTAACTGGTATTAGGTAGAGAAGGTGTGATAAGTCACAGTAGATTGAAGACATGGCTCCCATCCCTGGTAGTCGGGGCGAGCTAACCTGCACTCAATGCTGCCAAGCAGAGTTAGGGATGGAGGATGTCATGTTGATAAGTAGTAGAAGGTAGTAATTGTAACAGAATTCCATCCGTGGTAGACAGGGGAAGCCTACCTTCACTCAACACCTCAGAAGGTGTGAGTTAGGGACGGAGTCTGGAGTAATGCTGCTATGGGCTGGCAGAAAGCGTAGATGCTGCTGAAGAGAGACAGTATATGAGAAAACCGCACTGTAGACAGGCATGAATGAACATCACATATATGGTAGGACAAATGAAGGAAAGATAGAGGTGGGCACACAAACAGGATTGATATGTAGAAAGGAGGGGCTGGATTGGAAGCAATAACAATGGAGTGCAGAGGGGGACCTAACATTAAACGGATGCACTCACCAGGGAGGAGTACTAATGTGAGGGTAAGCGATTGAAGTCGCGGTTAGCAGGGGTAGTAAAGTGGGAGGAACCCCAGGGACAGCAGAACAGGAGTGCTCCCCCAAGTAATATCCCAGAGAACAGGAACTATAGCACCAGTTTGCCCTCAATGGGCTTCTCCCCACCAGCACCCAGCTATTTGAGAAGGAAGGGCAGCAAATGCAGATACAGAAACAAACCTTTAACACAGGTGCTGACAGTGGCCTATTAAGGTAGTACTGATGTTACAGGAAATCTACTGCACGCCAGCTAGTGAGGGAAACAAAATCGTGGCAGGCATCAAGAGGAGTTTGTAAGCTTGTTTGAGGGATGGTAGATAGGACATATATACACCACTTTCGGCAAGGAAAAGCACAGTAAACTCAGAGTGGTAGTCTGGTGTGACCCAGAAACCCATGGAGATGAAGTGACATGCTGGGATTTACACAGTATAATTGGTGTTTGCGAGATTCACATCCAGGCCTGTCAGAGAACCAGTTTTGCAGTCAGGGCAGTAACCTCTGGGCTAAAATTCCTCAGCACAGGTCCCTGGTCAGACCTGATTGAGAATACAATGTGCAGGTAGAGGGAGTGATACCAGTACAAGCACAGCGATTCTTGTCTGTTTAGTTTACTATACTAACTTAACTGAACCCTGCTCTGCCCTCTGGGACTGACAGGATTACTGGCAGTGGAGGAATGAATATGGCAATATGCAGTGAACAACTGACAAGTAAATGTAAATTTGGTTCAGTGGCTGCATAGTTAGTAGATAAGCAGTAGAGCCAGAGATGTTAGAGCTGAGGTTTGGCGAAAAGCCATGGGATGAGACGGCCATCATAGGAAAGATGCAGCATGTAGAGCATCATCGATGCAGCAAACAGAACTGAAAAAGAATGCTAAACTCACTCACCACCAACCATAGCCCGGGGTCCATTAAGCAGAGAGAAGTTCCTGGTGAGAAGGAGTGCTGAACTGCTGTGGAGCAGACGGCGTGCTGCAGGGCTGCAGCAAAGATAATGTGAACTGCGACTGGCTTCAAAGCATAAACTGCAAAGCTGAAAAAGCATAAATAAATGTTGGATGGGAAAGTTCCTTTCCGCGCATTACAGGAATTAAAACTATTGTACTGGTGTAGGTTAGTGTTCATTTTGGTGTCCAGGATGGAAAACTGAGGAAGAGGGAAAAGGTGCTGGTTGAGCCACGGAGGAGTCGAGGAGGAGATAGGGACAGCTGGTGGGGACAGACAGGAAGCAGGCATTCTTCGGGAGGGGTGCTGGAGGCAAGTCAGGAGCTTGGAAATGCAGGAGCTGGAGATGCTCGAAAACACTGAGAGCAAGAGGGGAACGAGGCAGCTGGAGAAGCCCAAAAGAAACATGAAGGGGGGAACCCAGGATCTAGTGAGGGACGGGGACGAGTGGAGGAAAGGAGCAGGGAGGCAGAAAGGAGCCACCAAGGGAGGAGAGACCAGCCAGGACACGGGACAAAAGGGAAAAAACACACAAAAATGGGAGAAAACTGAACAATGGGAGGGAAAAGGGAGATGCACAGGTAGGGAAAACAAACCAGGCAGAGCAGCAGTAGGTGCAGGAGACAGTACAGCCACACAAGCCACGCAGGGAGCTCAGGGAACAAAAAACACTCCCTAAGCGAGGAGTGTGTGTGTGGGTGGTGGGTTTAAGTAGAGTTTGTGAGAGGAGCTATTCCCCACATTGAACCTCAGGCTTAAGCCCTCCCAAAAGGTACAATTTACATTTTGTCCTTTTTTCCTTTTGTAACTTTTGATCCTTTCTGTCACAAAACCACCTAAACACAAGGGGTGGGATATACAGAAATGTGTCAGAGGCAGGCGCAACAGCTGCGCAGCGCAAGTACACTGCGCCAGTGTGCACCGAACGTGATATTCAAAGGTTGCGCACGACGGCAAGTGCCAGTGCAACATGGCTGAATATTGCAGGGATGCACCATAGCGCAACCAGGGCTGCGCCAGGGAGCAAGTCAGCAAGCGCCATAGCGCAACCAGGGCTGCGCAAGGGTCAGAGGTGCATGGGCCAGAACACAGGACAACAGACACAGCAGGGAGCATGCCACAAGAGCAGGACAGACCACCACCAGGGTACAGAGGATGCCAGGAGGGAGGTATGGCAGGCGCACGGCTGCAGGCCCCCGACCATGCGCACCACAGTGGTGCATGGAGGCAGTGTGGCACCAATGTCCACTGGCAAACAGCCACAGGCAACGCCAGCAGGAAGGCATGGGACATGCCTCCTGGACCATAGCTGATAATACACATGCCAACAGCACACAGCACACAAGCCACACAACATGAGCAGAGTGCACACATACGCCCCAGGGCACGCACACCGGCCACTGGGCACAGACCACCAGGCACATACCCCAGTCAACACCAGACGTACCACTCGGCCACCATGCACACCACTGCAGCATGGCTCCACACGCCAGCTGCAAAGCAGGCACAGACACAGATGGCTAACAATATAAATGTGTATTAAAACATACCAACAATAACTATATACAGATATACAGGAACAGGGAGCATGGAATGGGGATGCCACAAACAAGACAGTAGGCTGGGGAAGGGAGGCAGGGGGACAGGGGACATGGCTGGATAAGGGTACAAGGGAGGGAAAGGGAAGGGGGTTCAGGGGAAGGGAAGGTGGTGCAGGCCAACAGGCCCCACAGGCATTCGCGCCCTACCGGCGCCTGGTGCGCCATCTTATCTGTGGCCTGCACAGGGCCTGTTGTATTAGCCATGCCACATGTAGCATGGCCGTGGTGACCTGCAGTATCCATTCCAGCAGCCTGGTGTTCACATCCACCCGTTGGACACCTAGGACAAAAGAGGGGACATGGTATGAGTGCATGTCCATACGACCGTAGCCCACCCACCATGCGCAGTGGACAGCGGTGACATGTGCCCCTGAGACGGCACACAGCCACCCGCAGCATGCATGCCCGCATGAGCCACCATCCCGACCATCCACAGACATGCACAGCACACCATCACCGTCCACGTGCGGCACACCTCAACCATGGTGGCCAGGCAACAGGGCTAGGTGGCGAGATGGCAGTTGCACGGTTGGAACCCGGGTGCATCCACAGCCCACCTGCAGTAGCCACACACATATGCGAAAGCCACAGCATGGTGCAATGGACCCCGCTGGCGTTGCACAGCAGTAATGGCCATGTGCACAGGGGGCTGTGGCCCACCCCCACCCTGCACAACAAGAAACCCTGATAGAGTGCCTACCTGCATACTGCGGTGCAACCGGCGTCTGTCCGGTGGCACCTCCCACACGTCCAGCATCCCATGCCTGTGCACCAGCGTTTGTCTGCCCATGTCCGTCAGCAGCACCTGCCATCCTGGCTCATCACCTATTCTCCAGGCCTAGTAGGGAGACAGTGAGAAGGACACATCAGTACCCGGCAACAACCCACGTGCCCCACCCCCCTCCAGCACAGTATACCCCCAGGCCCTGCACAGTGGCAGAACACATTCATGGTGCACTGCCATGGCCAGCAGAGTGCACAGCCACAGCCCCCCCCGCAGCATGGTGTGACACCCTGCTGGCCCCCCACAGAACACGGGCATGGCACAGACATGGAAATAGTGCACTCACTTGGACATGGTGCGGCGCCCCACTGTACACGTGCCAGCAGAGACCTCAGCCTGTCAGGATCCCTCCTCCTCAGGTCACCATATTGGTGGCAGCACTGCTCCCCACTTCTCTGGGCCCCAGTGGCCTCCTCCAACCCCTCGGCCACCTCCTGCCACACCTCAGTGCGAGGCCAGTCCAGGGGCAGTTGCCCATACAGGGTACCCACATGTGGCTCCACCAGTGCCACTAGGTTCACTAGCTCAACCTGACTCCAATTTAGTGCCCTCGCATTGCTTTGGCGCGGCATGCTCTGTTATGGACTGGCAATCCAAAATGGCGCCTGATAGCGCCTGAGCCACACGTGCTGTCGGTGCACCACTCGCTTGGCGTTGCACTGCCATCCCTAATTGCACATTCCCCGGTGATGCACAATATAGCTGGGGCAGCACTGGCACATGCCGCAGGCACCCGGAAGGTCATGGGACAGTCGTGGGGTCAAAGGTCGGCATGTGCACCGCTCACCGTGCGCTACAGCGCGATAGGGCATACCATGCATGGTGCGCAATAGGGGCATGGGTGCCCCACGGTCCATGTGCCAATGACGCACGAGCGCCACAGCGCATACAGCACATGAGCACCACATGTCCAATAGCGGCAGAGTGCTGTAACGCGTATGGCGCACTGTGCATAGGATGCGCCATCAACGTACGCAACGTCAGTGTGCGCATGTGCACTGTCAGGCCTACTGCGCTCATCATACAGTTGCACTGTGGCTTGTGCATGCGCAACTTCGCGATATTCAGCCGGAATATGCAGATGGACTGATCAGCATATCCGCAGCGCATCGGAGGCATTTGCATCTCATTTCAGTTGTGCATCCCCTAATTTGCATGTGATGCGCTATGAAGGTGCCATGGGACTGCACAGGCACCAGACCGGTATTGCATCCTTCAGAGGTAAGCCACCAGGCTGTGGGCCTGTCGGGACAGTGGATTGGGAGGGCGTTGTGTGTTGCAGCTATCACTAACCACATGTCCAAACCCACAGGAATAAGCATGTCAGAACAGGAGGAGGTTGAGGAGCAGGGGCCTGCATGGAAGTGCAGGCCTAACTTCACGAGGGCAGAGAGTGATGCCCTCTTCGACACCTACCTGGACCAGGAGCCCCTCCTGAGTGGTTCAACAGGCACCCCATAGGCAAGGGCGGCTGCATGGGAGGGAGTGGCCAGGGCTGTGAACCAGCAGGGCAGCCATCAGAGGACAGCACAGGAGTGCAAGAAAAAGGTTGGCACAGACCGGAGGAGGATAAAGGACAAGGTGGCCGCCATCCGGGCCGCACGTGCCGCCATGGGCGGTGGGCAGCCTGATGTCCCACAGTTGACACCGCAGGAGGAGCTGGTGGCGGCGTCCATGCGGTGCAGTGCCATTGAGGGTGTTCCCGGCGGTGGATTCCAGATGGGGGCAGCCCATCACTGCATGATAGGTACAGCAGTGCCTGGGGAAGGGGGGGAAGGAGGGCAGGGGTGTGTGGCAGCAGCACTAACATGTCTGTGTTCCTTTACAGCTCTGGAGCGCCTGCATGCAGCAGCAGGGGTTGGGGTGACCACCATGGGGGTGGTCCTGGACCTGGAGGACCATCCATCCACCTCCACCGGGGTCTGGACTGCAGTCAGCCCATCCCCACTGTCTGACCAGATGCCTGTGGCGTGGTTGCGGACGAGGCCCTGGCAGTGTTTCAGCAGGACACCAGCCATGGCGTCCAGTATGCTGAGACACAGATTGGGGCAGGGTCCGGGACCGATGACAATGGGATTGTTATCCTGGACAGTGGTGTTGCCAATCAGGGGGAAGCAACCATACCACGCACCTGACATGGCAACGCGGATGGTGCCCTGGTGGCAGTTGTCCACCCACCAGCTGCAACACCCGGCGTGGCTGTGGGCACCAGCGGTGCGGCGCAGTCCGAAGGGGGTGGCGGTGGTGGTAGTGCAGCCGCCTCGGTGCCATTATGCACACAGTGGCCGGAGGGGCAGCAGCGGCAGCAGGAGGGGGCCAAGGGGGGGACGGGTGCAGTGGCTGCTGCCGTTGCACTGCAGACTGATGAGCCCCAAGGGGGGCCCCGCTGTGCAGCCCCCACCTGCGTGGGGGACTGTGCAGCAGGGTCACGCAGCACCCGCGGGTCGGCACAACGCCTATGACCCCCAGGGTGCCAACTCCCTGCCCGAACACACCCATCTGCTCCTGGCCTCCGTGAAGCAAGAGATGCTGGTCATGGCAGGGGTGCGTGCACTCCACACAGAGCTGCTCCAGTCTGCAGGGAGGCGTGACCAGGACTATGAGCAGCTCCTGGCCAAGACCACACACATTCGGGAGGACACGACCGCAGCCCTGAATCAGCTTACCACTGCGGTCACAGCCGGCCTAGCACCACTGGCCACCCTGGTGCATGGCCGTCCGACACAGACACCACAGAGTGCATTCTTCACCCCTTGGTCTCAGCGTCATGTGAGCCCATCAATGCTGATGCCGGGATCTGCTGTGGGCATTCCGGGCACGCCTAGAGCAGGCCTGTTCGGGGGCCTGCAGACACCTGCGAGGGACCGGTCGCATTCCCGCAGTAACACACCTGGGGGCCCATCGGTGACACCCCCTGTGGCCGTTGCACAGCTTGCATCTGCTAGGCAGTCTTGGCAGGGCCGTCCCCGTGTCCGCGGCGTCCGTGCGACTGTGCGGTGGTCCTGATCTGCCACCCTCCCTGTTCACTGTCTGCCGCAGCCCTGTGTGTGCATTGGTGTGGCATTTGTGTGTGTGTGTGCATACCTGGGTCCTGCCGTCCATGGGCCATGCCACACACCTGCCTTGTGCACACCCACCGAGCCGCTGGCCACTGTGGCATGTGCATGATGATGCCTACACAGCACCGGCCGCACTGTGCACTGGTGTTCAGCATCTGACACATGCCCATTGGTGGCCTCTGGGTGTGCGCGTGTGGGTGCTCATGTGCATGTGTGTGTGGGGGTGTGTGGGTGGTGTCTACAGTGCTGTATGGGGTGCTTCCATGGAGTCATGTTCCATGCCCGCCCATGCTGCCCTCCAGCCGTGTCTATCATAGGGCCCAGCCTTACATGCCTGTATACTGTGCCATGGACCCTGGGACATGTGTGTGGCATGTTCACCTACCTACGTGCACCATAGTGCTCCTCTGCAATCATGTCCCGGTGCTGCTGGGTCACCCTGTTCAGCAGGGGTTCCAGTCGCTTTGGGGGGGGCTGCCCAACACTGCCTGGCCCGGCGTCTGCGTTGTCCCCACTGCTGTTCCCCTCTTCGACCTCGACAGCTATCCCTCAGTCAGTGGCCATGTTGTGTAGCATACAGCAGGCCAGGAATAGGCCGCAGGCCTTCGAGGGGCTGTACTGTAGGGCACTGCCAGACTTGTGCAGGCACTGGAACCGTGCCTTCAGCAGCCCAAACACATGCTTGATGATGTTCCGTGTGCTGGCATGTGCCTCATCATATTGTTCCTGTGCTGGGGTCAACGGGCGCCGGTATGGGGTGAGCAGCCAGGGCCTGAGTGGGTATCCGCTGTCACCTGTGTGGAGACATGGGGTTAGCATGGTGGTCTGTGTGGCTGCCCCCCCGCCTACCCAGCCAGGTCCTCTGACTCCTCCAGCCTAGCATCCCCCCACACCCTGCCCTGTTGTGCCAGGCTGCCCATTCCAGCTGTGTACTCATCTACTAGGTGGCTGATGGGGATGTCCCCACTCTCGAACCTGTGGCACAGTGCTGACTGGTGCCAGATGAAGGCATTGTGTGCTCCACCAGGGTGTGTGGCACAGACATTGATTATGCGCCCCCTGGCATCGCACACCACTTGGCAGTTGACACTGGGGTAGCCCTTCCTGTTGATGTAGGCCACCCCCTCCGGCCCAGGCAGTGAGCGGATTCCTACATGGGTGCAGTCGATGGCCCCTAGCATGCCAGGCATACGTGCCACCCTGTCGAACCCCTGCATGTTCGCTGTACGCTCTGCCTGTGTGCTGGGGAATTGGATTTACCCAGTTAACAAAAACTAAATAAATAAATAAAATAAATGTATTCCACAGCATGTGGCAGCAGTGCATTTAGGAATTGTGTGAGGAGCCGTGATGCGGCCAACTGGGTTATGCCTGTGGTGTCCCCTGTTGGTCTCTGGAAGGTACCCATGGCAAGCAGGCACATGACGCCAGTGACCTTGGTCTCCACCGACAGGGTGTGGCTCCGTCTTGTGGGTGCCTGCATCTCATCACTGCACAGCTCACAGAGCTGCCTCAGAATTGCTCGGTTCAGGCAGTACCAGCCCACAATCTCGGTGTCACTGTACTGTTCAAAGGTGGTGCGGGCACGGTACCACCTGTTCCAGGCATACCGCCGCCAGGCCCTTCTACGGCCACGCCTCTCTGCCTCCTGCCTCCTCACACCCCTCATTACTGCCTCCATCTGGAAGATTTCACTGGCCATGGCCTGGCCTGTCCTGCCCCCCCGGTGCGGCTGTCTCCCCGGGCAACACCGGCTGTGTGCTGCTGCGTGTGCCCCTGCACTGGGCACACACCTGTGTTGGGGACCCTGCTGGCGGTGGTCTCTGCCTCCCACCTGTCCAGGTTTTCCCACAGCCACTCCTCTGTCCGGGCTCGCAGGCTCACACTGCCCCTACTGGTATCACACACATACACACACACATATACACTGAGCTGCTCACACACACAGGCTCTTTCAGGGTCACACACCCTGTCCCACTGCCTGTTGCACCTCCTGCCTCTGTGCCTGACTTGCACCCCTGCTGCTGTCCTGCCTGGCCACTGGCTCTTTCTCTCTGTCTCTCACCCCTGCTCCCCAAGGCGCAAGCCTCCGTCCCTTGCTTGCGCCGTCTTTGTATGGCCTCAAAGTTGCTCCGCACATGTCCCTGTTGCTCCACGCTAGCGACATCAGCTTGCTGTTGAATATCACACTGCACTGCTTATTCATGGCTACACCCCCTGCACATGTGCATGCATTCATTAGGGTTGCGCATTGACGCACTGCGATATGTGCCACGCATTGTCTCCCACTGAATATCACTCTTTGGCACATTTCCGCTCTTGTGCAGGTGCATCTCAGTTGCGCCATGCGCAACTGCTTTGAATATCCCACCCCTGCTGTACAAATCAGATATGTCATGGGTGAGACTGAGATAGGAGAGAATCTTCACTTGCCATATCTGACCTCTTTTAAACTCACGTGTGGCTTTGCCACTCGTGAGGTTAGGAGGTCAAGTATAGCTCGTGAAATGATTTCTACTGTCACCCTCTCACCCATGTAATTGCCCATATTCATACAACATATGTGTTGGGAGCAAGATAAAAAGTGTTATCTTGATCTAACACAGCAAGATATTATCTTGCAAAGTAGTGTGTCACAGTGCATACTGAACCAATCAGAGTGCATCCTTTACAATGCAGATGTCATCACAACAGCCAAGAGCAGCACTCAAGTCAGTGAAGTATAATCAGCAAAAAAAAGAGGCAGGAAATTCAAATTTCTTTTCACTTTTTTAATGAAAAAATGTAAACAACTTTTTGAGTGAGAAAGCTGTTCAGCACAAAAATATCTACAAAATGATTGATGTTTCATTTATAGAGTCCTTTAGATTTTTTTATAATTAGCTAAAAAAAAAAAGGCAGACAATTCAATTTTATTTTTCACTTTTTTGATGATGAAATGTGAATAATTTTACAAGCACTTTTTTACACATTCCCAATCATGTTTATTCCAAAACATAAGTCTGTACAGGGTTTTAAATAATTGATTAGCAGTTTTTTTCTTGGGACAATGCTAACTGTACAGAAAGTATTTATATAGGTTTTCTAGAAGTGTTATGGTTGTTAAACACAGTGAGGCAAGTGCTATGCATTTTCACAATGTTTTAGCACTTTTATGAGCAAAACGCTAATCAATTTTTGGAGTTAAATAAATCCCAGCTCTACAAATGTGACGTGGCCTGAATGACAATATCATATTTATCTTCATTCGAGGCCAGTGATATTAAAATCTCTCACTTGTGGCTTTGCCATTCATGAGATATCATATTATCAGCTTTGCATGAAGATGAATAGGGTATCTTTAGTCAGGTGATGTCACATTCCCCACATATCTCACAGAATGAAGGTTTGGGGCCTTTTGATGCCTTTTTAATAATCTGCATGCAGCTATTTGCTTCTTAACTTACCTTTCTTGTTATTTTCTTTGTATTTTACCAACTACTAGGAAAGAAAATGTAGGAGGTCAGTAATCTTTACTGGCAAAGCAGTCAGTGTAGGTCGATAGAAAACTGGAGATCTGTTTATAGATTATGCTAGCTATATAAAGCTTCCCCCTTAAAATGTTACAGATTTAATACAAATATGTTATTTTTGATAATCTGTGAGTTTTTTAATGATTTATCAGGTCATCCTTCTAAAATTAAAGCTACATTATTTCCTTTTTTTTAATCGTAAAATCATACAAATAGGCCATAAATATGACACACATTTAAAAGGCACAATCTGTTGTTGACAGAAGTGTCTATTCTTATGGGAAAAGACCTACAAAAATCTATAGTTTTTAACTGAAATACATACGGCTTCTAAGTAGCTGGGACTTTCCTACATAACAATTCCAGAATTCTGTTGAATTTCTTTATGAGCAGTTTGAAAAGTAAAGGTAAAAAAAAATTACATTCATTTAACAAAACAATTTATTATAAAATTAAAAATGAATTACTACCACGTTGTCATTGGCTCAGTAGGTGGCTCACTTACATCCGGGGACAAGAAGTCCGAAGATGAAGGGTTCTAGCCCTGCACCAGACACTTGGGGGTTAACTGATGCTGTAGTACAGGGATGGTGGGGGGGAACTGCACTGGTGAAGTGCCATCCTTTGGATAAGATGTTAAACCGAGATTCCTTCTGCCTATCTCTGGTCGCTGTCCAGGTGGAAGTAAAAGATCCCTTGGCACTTATTGATGAAGAGTAGGGGTCTCTCCCCAGTAACATGGCCAGCATTCCCCCCATCAGTAAAACAGGTCATTGTAACCTGCCCCCCAGGACGCACCTGGAAACAAGCACTCACAGATCAGTGTGTCTTTCCTGGTCAAATATTACAAATGAAATAGCCAACAGTCTATTTATTAGAAGTGAGAACATGCTCTTTAATGATTAAGTACAAAATGGCTCCAAACACAGACATTTTAAAGCAGACACTGAAACTGGGCAAAAAATTTGACCCTACCTTTTTTCACTATGAAGAGTCCAGGTATCCTGCAGTTTTATTGGGTGGTAATATTTTCTAGTTGCATCAAAACCTGAGTATTTTATAAATGTTTAGATTTATGTTTTTTCTTAAAAAATAAAGATGGCCATCACATTTGACTTCAGAATAGCTCTATGGAGCCAGCCCGGTGGCACAGAGGGCTGTGGCGCTGGATGCCACACTTTGTGCCACGCCAGCGACCTGGGTTTGGGAATGAGCCCGAGTTGTCGGGGAGGAGGGCGTGGAACAGGATTGAGCTGCTGCGAGGTGGCTCTCCTCTCCTGGGAAGGGATGAGGGGTTTTCCCAGCACTTGGCTGCCACCTGGTGGAGGACAGATGGAAGTTTGGGCTACGGGGGGCCCGGCAATAGCCAGAGGTGGGAGGGAAGGGGCTGAGATGGTACCCAGAGTGCATGTGCGCCGTCATGTGCACGCACTGCCATGTCTGCCGGTGTCCCGGGACTCCCAGTGGGGAAAAACAGTGGTAAAATGCATAAAATACATATAGAAAAAAATAGCTCTGTGGAAATAGTAAAGGCTAAGATCATGAAAGTACAAATAAAACTCATGGTACACAACATAGGAGGTATTTAGAAAAGTAGATTTAACAGGTATGCTAATATTGTTATAAACCGTAACTGAAAATAGCTTTTTGGAAAAAACATTATAGGAATATACGAAAAGAGACAGCAGAAGAAGACCTCTCGGTCTATCGTGTCTGCTCGATATATGATGCAGGGTCCTGGTCTTACAACTTACACAAATGACCCTGCCCATCCATCCTTCTCTCCAATCCCCCCCTCCTTCTCCCCTTCCTTGGTCCCAAGGGTTCCCTCTGTGTTTGTCCCATGCTCTCTTGAATGCTCCCACCATCTTTGCTGTCACAACTTCTTCAGGCAGCTTGTTCCAGGTGGTCACCACCCTCTCCATAAAAAATGTTTCCTTACATCCCTTCTGAATCTTTCCCCCATCAGTTTTAGGCCGTGTTCCCTAGTGGTGGTGTTGTCACTCTTTTTAAAGAGACCCTCCCTTTCCACTCTATTAATTCCCTTCATGTACTTGAAGGTCTCTGTCATATCAACCATCAGCCTTCTCTCTTCCTGGGAGTACATCCTTAGGGTTCCCAGCCTCTCCTCATAGGACCTATCCTGTTGCCCCATGATCATTCTAGTTGCTCTCCTCTGGATCCCCTCCAGCATGTTAATGTCCTTCTTAAGGTATGGATGCCAGTACCTCACTCCATATTCTAAATGAGGTCTCACCAATTATGGCGGAGTTAGGCTACACCCTCCGCTGTGACTGATGGACCACTTTTCTATCTCTGTATTTCCTAGCAACAGTTAATGCTTTTCTCTTTGCTTTTCTTCTTTTTTACCCCTACCCTAGATTGGCCACCAAGCATAGCTCTTTACTGTCCCTACTAAACTTCCTACTAGTTCTCTCTTTTCATTTTTTTTCCATTTCCATCCATCCATCCAGTCCCTGGAATGATGCCAAACACCCAGAGAGGTGTGTAAAGTGCATATGTGCATTTTGTGTACAAAAAACATGAAGGCTATTTTTATTAGGAATGAAAACAGTTAGTACATCTTTTTTTTAAAGAAAAAGGATTCAGAAGTCATATAAAACAATAATAATATCATGATTAGTACAGTTATAAGAAATCCTTAAGGTATTTTCATAAATTCACACTATAGACCTGTTACTGTAAAAGGTTCTATGTATGAGAATGTGGTATACTTTATAAAAGTGCTTAGACACTGTGGATCAGAGATAGAGAGTCGATATTTGTGGAGATATACACTGTACCTTTAAGTGAACCATGAAATCCCCTGAAACAACCCCCCCCCCTGGTTTTGAAACATGTTCAGACATGAAACAGCATGTCCAGACATGTAAACAGAAAAGGGCTCAGTCAGGTGACCCCACCAAAAAGATATAAAAACCTCTTCACTGAGTTCAGTTCAGTCCAGTGGGGCTCAGCCCTGAGAGAGGAGAAGAGAGGCAGACAAGCTGTTGAATGCAGATGAGAAGGGTCTTAGGAGCTGTAAGATCCAGGACTGTATTATGGGAGAAACTACTGATGTTAAGTAGTGATTTTCTTTGCAATTTTTTTGTTTTCATTTATTATTTTTTGAACTTTTGAAAAATAAATATCACGCCATGGTGTGTTTTAAACCTGTAAATTTGCCTTGTCTGAAGTTTATTCCCACATGCTGTGACACCAATGACCTGTAGAATGGTAAAATAACCTTGCACTGCCTACTACTGAATCCCCTTGCAATACACCCCAGCATCTGTTAGCCTTCGCCACAGCCTTTTTGTATTGAGAGGTATGTTAGGACACTAGTAATTACCACCCCTAGATCCTTTTCCTCTTCAGAAGCAGTTACCTGACCTTTCCTATATAGTACTCTGTCTTCAGGTTCTTGGCCCCTATGTGCATCACTTTGCACTTTTTGGCATTGAAACCAAGCTGCCAGATTCCTGACCATCTCTCCAGTCTAGCTAGGTCCTCCCTCAGGTCCTGTATCCCTTCCTTGGTGTCCACCCTCCCATTAAGCATAGTGTAGTCTGTAAACAGGCACATTTTGACCTTACTGCCCTCCCTGATATCACTTATGAAGACACTGAGCAACACCAGCCCCAACACCGACCCCTGCAGGACCCCACTGGTGACTTCCTTGGTGTTGGAGGACCCCCAACCACTACTCTCTGTGTTCTGCAGCTCAACCAGTTTCCAACCCATCTTACCATCTTCTTCCCCACTCCTAGGTCCCTCAGTTTCATTACCAACTGTCTGTGTGGCACAGAATCGAAGGCCTTGCTAAAGTCCAGGTATATGATGTCCATCGCCTGACCCTTGTCCACTGCCTTAATGACCCAATTAAAGAACTCAATCAGGTTCATTTGACATGATCTGCCTACCACAGATCTGTGCTATTTATTGTCCTGCAGACCATTCTCCTCTATGTACCTCACCAGCCTTTCCCTTAGTATGGTCTACAGGAGTTTACTTACAGCTCCCACTTGCATACTGTGTGACCCTGAGCAAGTCACTTAACTTCCCTGTGCTCTCAGGTTGCACCTACTATAAACAAGCTTTCAGCTTAGTGTGTCTCACCTGGTTAAACAATTGGAAAAAAAAAATACTATCGAGGTCAGGCTGACTGGCCTGTAGTTGCCCGGGTCCTCCTTGGGTCTGTTCTTGTGGAGTGCCATCACATGTGCCATTCTCCATTCCAGTGGTACTACTTCCAACTCTAGAGATCTATTGAAGAGAAGTCAGCTGCTCTGCCAGCTCCTCTGCCAACTCCTTCAGCACCATGGGGTGTATTTCATCTGGCCCCAGGATCTGTCCACCTGCAGAGCCAGCAGCCCCTCCCTTCCCCTTTCCATCTCGATGAACCCTAATGCTTCCCCCATTTCCTCCCTCCCAATTCCTGCACATGGTAGTGGTCCCTCCTCTTCCTTTGTAAAGATGGAGCAGAAGTATTCATTTAATACCTCCACTTTGCTCCTATCTTCATCAACCCAGCCATCCCCCTTCCTCAGCCTGACAATGCCATCCTTCTTGTCCCTCTGTAACAGCATACCTCTCAACCTTTTGTCCCCCAAATGTGGAACATTGCCTCTCAAAATGTGGAACAAATGAGCAAAATGTGGAACACTTAATCAAATCTTTACCTAGGAGACTCAGAACACTGTTAAAATGTTTGCATTTATGTTTAGAAAGTCTGTTATTAATTGAATAATATATTTTTTCCATCATTTACTATAGATTTTTGCTTTAAAATGTTAACATTGAATGTGGGACAAGTCCTCACAATGTGGAGCAGGGAGTTTTTGTGAAGTAAAATGAGGAACGTTCCTCGTAATGTGGTACAGTTGAGAGGTATGTGTAACAGGGTGCTACCTGTTATTAGTATACAGACCCTGGAAATAGAGTCATATGTGCCAGTTCTTGTCCCTCTTGTGTTATTTCTCTCACCCTTTTCTATCCTCTCGTTTTCCTTCTTTTTCTTTTCTTGTTTCTTTGTCAGGGTGGCCAACCTGACAAAACCCTAGCCTTTTCTTTGCTGTCCTCTTTTCAAAAGACCCCCTTGCTGTGCACATTGGACTAGGAACTATCTCCCATCTTTGAGATATGTAAAATGCGTAAGGTGCACTAGAGTTTAAAAAAAAACAGAATAAAGGGCTGATGAATGGCGCATGTCGCACTGAAAATACAGCTCCCGAGCAGGAGAATGACAGTCCCATAGTGTCCCCAATATTAAAAAGAATTAAAACAGTGTTGTGACAGCCCCAGCGAGGTTGTAACTGGGGATGCTTGTAAAATAAAGCATATTTGGGCAAAAAGGGCCAAATAAAAAGCCCCTGCATGATAAGGCATGGGATAATATGGAAACGCCCCCCCATTATGTAATGTCATGGCCAATGGGAACTCTCCCACAGAGAGTGATGTAATCCCTAGGGCTATAAATAGGGCTCACCACTAGGGGAGAAGAGTAGAGTCGAGTCAGTTGGTGTGCTGACTGTGAAGGAGAAGGACCTATTTGTGTGCTGATCAATTCACACAGTTCTTTGTATCAGTGTAAGAGGTTTATTACACCTAACTGGCTGGAGTTAAAGCACAGGCTCTGTGAGGGAAGCAGAGACTTGGGATTTTCTTTTGGTTATTGAACTAACAAGTTTTTTTTTTCCTTTCTGTTATATTTTGGACTTTTAATAAAATGACAGATGCCTTCCAGCGTCTTTTATGCACCTGAGCACCACCTGTTGTGTCAAGTTTGTATCCCACCACACTCATGTAGCGAAAAAAGGCCTTTTCCCCTTTCTTTATTCCGTCTGCTATTTGGAACTCTTTCTGTGCCTTTGCCCGCCACACTACCCTTCTTGCCCCCTTAGCCAACTTCTGATATTCTTCTTCATCCTCTTCCCTTGCTGTTCTTTGAAATTTCCTGTAGGATATCCTCTTTTCCCTTACTACTCTGGCCACCTCCCCATTAAACCAGCTTGGTGGTCTGGTTCTCGATTTCTTGCCCCTCCATTTAATGCAGTTGCTTGTGGCCTTCTGAATGGCCCCCCCAATGGTGTCCCATATTCTGTCCACCCCATGCCCTCTTCCATGCTCCCCAGATCTTCCTTAATCAATTCTCTCATCCTTTTAAAATTTGCCCTCTTAAAATCTAACACTCTGGTCTTGGTAGGGATGTCCTCCATACCCATATCTAGACAGAACCACACTGTGCTGTGGTCACTTCCACTCAGGAGTTCCCTAATATCTATCTCTTGTACGTGGTCCCCATTGGTGAGCACTAGGTCCAGGATTGCACCTCCCCCAGTAGCACCAGTTACATACTGAGTCTTGAAGTCATCCTGGAATGTATTTAGGATTTCTTGACTTATGGCGCAGGATGTGGGGGGGAATGGCCCAGTCCACTTTAGATAGGTTAAAATCCCCCACCACGTCTCCTTTTCCTTCTGCATTCCTTAACTGTGAGCACAGCTGTCTGTCCTTGCACTCAGCCCGGTTGGGCAGTCTGTATACCACCTCCATCCTGATCTTCCTTCCTCTGTTATTCTGTAGCTGGAGCTACAGTGTTTCAATGGTTCCCTTTTCCTTTCTTCCTCTCTGATGCAAATTATTCCCTCCCTGATGTATGCTGCTACCCCCTCCCTTGCCTATCTCCCTGTCCCTTCTGTACAGTTTGTGACCTGGGATTAAGAGATCCCAGTCATGTTGTGCTGTGGCCCAGGTCTCTGTAACTGCCACTATATCCACCTTCCCCTCTGCTAACAGGGCATGCATTTCTGCCATCTTGTTCCCAAGACTGTGGGCATTCAGCAACACCACCCTCCACTTTGTCCCTGCAATACCCTCGTTCTTTGTTTAATAGCATTGTCCTGGATTGCCTCTCTGCCCCTCCTTTTCCCCCCCACTGCTTAGCTGGACCTCTCTCTCCGCTCCCTTTCTGCTATCACTGCCTTTGTGGGGGGGGTCCTCTGGTCTCCCCTTTTCGATTTGTGTGGGCCTTTAGGCCCTTTCCCCCTTAGCAGTTTAAACCCAGTTCACTTCTCATATATTCCCCCAGTCTATCCTTCAGTGTTTTTTCCCTCCCAACTAAGGTGTAGTCTGTCTGGGCTGTAAAGCCCCTCGTTTGACCATATGTCCCCCACTCCCCTATGAGACTGTCCCCCTCCTCATTACACCAATCCCCCAGCCACTTATTGAATTCCACTATCCTCCTTTTCCTAGCTGTGCTGGCCCTGGGGACTGGAATTACTCCTGAAAAGGCCAATGAGTTCACAAAATCCTTGCATGATCTTGCTATTTCCTTGAATATATTCTGTACCACCACCTCCTTCTCCCCTGCTAGATCATTGGTTCCAATGTGTAAAATCAAGTTGGGCTTTCCCCCTGCTTCACTTATCACCTCCTTGATCTTAAGTGATGCTTTCCCTGCCTCCATTCCTGGTATGCAAGCTACTATCGTCTTATTGCATAGGTCGCCCCTTCTTCCCCACTGTATACCTTTTGTTATCGAATCCCCAAAGACCACTACTTTTCTGTTGCTAGTGTGTCCATACCCTGACTCCCTTTATCTCTTCATAAACTATCTCCCCTCCTCTTACCCCTTGTGCAGTAATTGTCTCATTATGCTAGACATCCCAAGCTCCTGCTCCCACTTTGGTGATATGGCTGTAAGCCATGCTCTCCCACCTATCTGGAACAAAGCCCAATCCAGACTCAAACTCCAATGCCTGATTCCCTTAAGTGGGCTTAAAAGACTAGCCAATGGCAAATTACGCGACCCGTGTCTTCGGCTGACTTAAGGGCCTAATGTCCTACCCTTTGCCCTTGTATCAACAATAATCATTTCCTCCCCCACCATCCCTCTACCAGCTACCGGGCCCTTGCCATCCCACCTATCCCCGGTCTCTCTCACCTCCCCCTTCCCTGTGTCATTTGCCCACTCCTTTCTCAGAATGTATACTTACCATTTCAACACCCCTGCTGCAACTCTCCGACTTTTGCTGCTTTATGCATTGCTACTGTTCAATCCAAGTGTGATGACTAGACACCCAGTATTGATCTTTTAGCTACCATGTATTAACTTCAGCTAGAGTGCCTTAGGACTACCCAGTTCGTTACCATGTACTACCTCCTATGCTGTGGTGTGACTTTGTACTATTTGTAAATATTGTGTAAATAATCTCATTTTCCTTACCCTCTATGTATCCTTTATATATTGTGTATATTGCATATGTCTTGTACACACTGTTGTTTTCTATCTGCAGGACCTCCTTGTAAATGAGCTTGCTCAACGGGGTTTTTTCCTGCCAGTAAACTTGAATTGAATTGGAATCCTCCTTAGTTCCTCCTTGTCCTTTACTGAAGTTTCTCTGCACGTACCGAGTTCTGATGTTAGCAAGCCAACTGTAATTTTTTTGCTGGTAACTGGAGCTCCTCTGGGAAAAATTATTTTTAGCATGGACTCCAAGGATGCCAAGTCTATATAGTTTTTTATATTATGGTAGCACGGTAGTGCTACCATAGTTAGGGTTGAGGAGCCATTTCTATGTTAAACCCCAAAACTTTGCACCTTAATAACTTTGCAACAGTTTGATGGATTTGCCTGAAATTTGGAATTTATGATCAAAAACCATAGGCCTTGGGATCTGCCAAGTTTCGCACTGGTCGGATATACGGCTGCGGAGTTATTAAGTGTGATCTGTGCGGCGTTTGCGGCTTTTCTGAATTCTGTGAGTGGCGCCTACAGGTCGTGCGGTTTGCGTGACCGGCCCAAAATCTTCAGGAGCGTGCGGCGGGGTCCCGATGTTGCCCTTTCAAAGATTCGTGAAAAAATATTAAGCGGTTCAAAAGTTATTCAAAAAATAGTTTCCTATTATAAGTCAATGGGAAAAGTTAACAAAAGTTCAACACTTCGCAAAATGCATTTTTACTTCATAAAATGGGCCTGTTACTTTGCCAAATCAGCCATTTGTTTTCAGTTAGTGATCAGAAAAATGGTTGGCATTTAAATTTGGGACCCTCTAGCAACCTAATTTTTTTGTATTCACCTAGTCGGGCCCTGAGGATGCTTGCCATGTCTTTTATTCTGTGGTAAAACACCCAGAAATATGTTTTCAAATTTCTGGAAAAAGTACTTTACCAAATTACTTGTACTCACGAAAGTGTCATAAATACTCTATGACTTTATAGGTAGAGCAGTAATTTTCTAGTCTGTGGGAAAATGACAGCAATTCTTTGGCACTGCACTGCAAAATAACTGTTGGGAGTTTTGGGCTGAAATTTGGAGGACACAGCTGACATCTCACAGATGTGCCTTTCAGTGTTGTATTGAAAAATATTACCGGCAGCAAAGTTATGGCACTCCAAAGTTGACAGTTTTTCCCATAGGATAACATTACAGCGCCCTTGCATTACAGGAATCGTTTGGCACCCTGCTGCAAAATAACGGTTTGGTCTTTTTTCCTGAAATTTGGATGGAAGACAGCTAACAGTACACAGATGTGCCTTTCAGTAGTTTGGTGAAAAAATATCACATGGCGGCAAAGTTACGGCACTCCAAAATTGACGGTTTTTCCCATAGGATAACATTATGGCGCCCGACACTTAACAGAAATCATTTGGAGCCCTGCTGCAAAATAACAGTTTGGTCTTTTTTCCTGAAATTTGGAGGGAAGACAGCCAACAGCCCACAGATGTGCCTTTCAGTAGTTTGGTGAAAAAACATTACAGGGAGGCAAAATTATGGCGCTCCGAACTTTTCCTTTTTTCCCATAGGATAACATTACGGCGTTCGCGCGCCTTTCAGGGCCCGTATCTCGGAAACGGTGCGAGATACGGACTTTTAGTCGGAAAACTTCTTAGCCCCTTAATGGGGCTAAGATTCAAATTAGCCAGGACAGTTGTAAATAATATGACTTTTAAATTTTTTTTTCTACGTCGTACGGTTCCTGAGATATAATGTATTTAGTATTCCAAGATCTCATTTTCTGCCCGATACTCATTATTTTGCATACATTATTTGTACTCACTGTCTTTCTCAATGCAGGTTTTGGGAAAACCAGCCTGTACGCACATTACTGTTACTGTTGCCCTTTCAGCTTGACGGAATCCGTACCGTTCACTTACCATTGGCGTCCTGCGCCACCATGTGCGTTATCCTTTGTGTTTTCATTTCGCTTGCGTTTCTGTTATTTTTTGCCATTTCTGTCTACAGTACTGTTTATCTTTCTGTTTCACTTTACATCACCATGCCCATTGACATTTCTGTTTGCAGGCACCATGTTACTATGTGACAACACATCACGTGGCAGACCATTCCCGTCTACGCCACCATGTGCGTTACCCTTTCTGTTCTCATTCGTGCTTGTGTTACCATGAGCGCCACTGTTAGCATTTCTGTTTGCGTTGCTGTCCCTGTTAGTATGCCACAACACATCATGTGGCGGGGCCGTGGGCCAATTACATTCACTATTTCTGTTATCATTCTCAAAAGAGGAAATTAGGGCAAAAACTCCGTTTAATGCATTAGTTGAGGTTGTTCCACAGCGACAAAAGTGAGAAATTGCTGTTGGGGTTGAAACCCCCCTTGGAACCCCGCTCACCCCCAACCGGCATTGGGGTGTGCATTGGGATCGTGGGTCCTAACTCTCACCCATTCTCCTATCTTCTGCTGCTTTACATGTCATGGGGTGAGAGTTGGGGGCTTGATAATCCCAATGCACTAATACGATTGGGAGAAGGTGGTCAAAGGTTCAACAGTAGCCTCACTATAAACTAGTGTAACAAATAAACGATAATCAAATATATATATACGTATATATATATATACACACACACACACACACACACACACACCCATATAAGACTGATATATCTATAGTGCCACTCCCAAGTCCACCCTTGCCAGACTGGACACCCTCTTTCACTCCTGTCATTTTGCTCTACCCTGCCCCCCATGGACCCATCACTGCGATCTCTACAAATACCGCTCCTTCCCATCCCTTGAATCCAGACACCTCACCCACGCCACTAGCTTTATGGCCAAATTCTGGTTTAGGACACTACCCTTCTACCTCACCTCTACTCTCTCTACACCCTCCATTTCCCACTAATCCCTCTGCAACACCAGACAATTCCCTGGCTCTCCTCCATAGGACCACCACTGCCAGTCAGTCTGCCTTCTCATATCAATGTCCTAAACTGTGGAATGTCCTCCCCCCTCCATCTATAACACTCCCTCACCCGCATCCCTTTTCTCCCTACATGACTACATCTCCCCAGCCTGTGCCTGCCCCTAATTTCTCTCCTTCCTCTAATGCCCAGGTCTATCCCACCTCTCAAGCTAACTTTTTGTACCCCTCCATTCCTTCAGATACTCTCTTAGTCTAATTCTCGGCAAATGACAATTCAGACCGGTTCTACCCACCATGTGTCTGCCCCCCAGCTCACCTACCTAGAAGCATGCATCTGACTCTCCTCACAGGTTGGCAATCCAACTTATTGTTGAGGGAGTTAATGTATAGAGGATTTTTGTAAGTTTTGATACCGATATTGTTTTATTTTCTTTTTAATTTAGCTTAAAGTGGAATTTAGCTTCAAGGTTTCTGGGGCTGGAGTGATTGTAAAAGCCCTCCCACCCGCCTTTCTTAAATACTGAAATACCACGGGGGTTGGGTTTGAAGGCTGTGAGGGAGGGGCATGGGGAGATGCAAACTGATCTGAACCCTCAGAACAGGCCAGGAAGGAGGAAACAAGGAACAGCAACATGAGCTAAGTCTTAAAGACATATAAATATATAAAACATGTGAGTAGCTCTATAATCCTTATAAGTAGGATTGTGGTTTCCAATTAGTACTGTAGTTGGCTGTCTTTTGCTGCATGCAAGGGCATTTAGGATAACAATTTCTGTTAGAGGCTGGGCTAGAATTAGTTTATTCTACTTGCTGTCGGGACAGTTGGTGTGGAGGGGCTGTATAGGTAGTATGGACCATGAGTAGGATTGTAGGGTGCAATGGCTGTGGGGCAGCAATGCAGATGAACATACTGTGGAGGCTGGGAGGGTGCCCAATATGCCACAGGCTAAGGAGGTTTGAGGAAGAGGTTCAGTGGCTTGGCAGGGAGCTGGGGAGGTTGAGGGAAGAGGGGAGGATTACGTCGGTAGGAGGTCTGACATCTGAGAGTATTGTGGGGGCACCACAGAGAAGGAACAGTGGGGCAAGGGAGAGGTCAGGGGGAGGGGGCACAGTAGACAGGAAGCCAGTTGATGAAGGGTGGACTCTAGTAGGACCTAGAAAAAGAGGAGCAGCAGTAGGCAGGAGGGAGGAGAATACACACAATGAAGCAAAGGGGGAGGGAACATGTTTGCTGTACTAGCAACATATGGGAAATAGGACGCAGGAGGAGATTGCACAAGGGATAGTACTCACAAAGAGAAGGGAGAGAGGGGCATTACTAGTGGAGAGATTGAGCATGGCATGGCAGCGGGAGGGATAATACTTGGAGAGGTGAGGAGGGAGAGGAAGGTTGGCAGTCAAACAGGAAGAGGTGGAGGAGTCTCAGTTGAGAAGGGCAAGGGGGAAGACACTGGGACACATTGTAAAAGCACCGTCTTGAGTGGCCTCAGAAATGAGAACCCGGGTGGGGGGTGGCGACAGGCACAAGGAAAGAGGAGGGAGGTGTACTGGTGGTGGGGGACTCCATACTCAAGGGGATCAGATGGGACAGCAAGAGGGAGAGGCACAGTAAGATATGGGTGGAGTCCATACCAGGATTAAAGGCAGACAAGGCAGGACAGGCAATCCTAAGGTGCGTAAGGAGGGGTAGGAGGAAACCACACATTGTGGTACATGTGGGGACAAATGATCTAGTGGGGGAAACAGTGGAGGTAACTAAGGAGAGGACTGAGGAAGTGTGAAGGTTGTGCGAGGAGACTGGGGAGTCTGTGGCATTCTCCGAGATGCTCCCAGTACCCTGTGCAAGCACAGTGAGAAAGGAGAGGATTAGGGAGTTGAACACATGGTTGGTAGAATGGTGTCAGACTGAGGGATATGGGGTTGTGGATGGCTGGGGCAGTACCTGGGATAATAACAATCTGTTTGCAAGGGATAGGCTGCACCTAAGTGGGGAGGGGAAAGAGGTATTAAAGCAAAGACTGGGGAGGTATATTGCGACAAAGGTGGATTTAAACTAGATGGGGGGGTGGCAAGTGGACAGCAGGTAGGCAGGAATCTGATAGAGTGGAGTCACAGCCTACCCCCCAGGCTAGCAGGGAAGGATTCGGGGCAGCTGAATAAGGAGGGAGTAGAAGGAAGGAAATGGAGGCCAATGAAGGGAAGGGGGTAGGATGGAGGGCAGTCTGACTGAATGTAAGAAGCTTAGGCAACAAAAAAAACTGAGCTCCAGGCATTCTTAGCAGTGTGGGGGGGTGGATATTGCAGCTGTCACAGAAACGTGGGCGACTGAGTACCAGGACTGGGATCTGGCAATCCCAGGATACAAAGTATACAGGAAGAAGCGTAAGGAAGGGAGGGGTGGTGGGGTGGCAGTCTATGTGAGGGACGGGATCAAATTCACAAGGGACGAGGGGGAAGAAAGGAGAACAGAGGCAACCTAGCTGCAGCTCCTAGATTCAAGGGGTAGGAAACTGAGGTTTGGGGTGGTATACAGGCCACCGTCCCAGTCTGAGAAGCCTGACAGGGAATTAGCAGGACAAATCAGAAAGGTATGTAGAAAAGAGAAGGTGAGATATAGGTGGGGATTTCAACTGCGGGGGTTGACTGGAACATTCCAGTCCTGCAGTGCTAGAACAGGAGTGCTCCTGGATGCAATCCAGGAGGGGCTCCTGACACAGTTGGTTAGTGTACCTACTAGGCTAAAGAACACTTTGGATCTGGTGTTGTTGAATGGGGAGGCAGTAAGGGAAATAAATGTGGAGGACCCACTAGCCGACAGCGATCACCAAATGGTATAGTTTAATATCATGATGTGCAGGGAGCCAGAGAAATCTGATACTCAGGTGGTAAACTTCAGGGGGGGGCAGACTTTGGGAGGATGCAGGAAGTACTGAAAGGGAAACTAGAGGGCACAAGGCAGGAGATGGATGCAGAGCAGAAATGGGATATTATTAAATGGGGGATTACAGAGGCAACAGAAGCCTGCACCAAGACACAGAGTAAGAGGAGCAGAGCAAGAAAACCATGCTGGTTGAACAGCGAGGTAGTGGGGGTGGTGACAGCAAAGCGAGGGGTGCACCAGAGGTATAGGAGGAAAGGGAACGAAGTGGACAGAGAGGAGTATGCAGGATTGTCCAGGGAGGTGACTAGAAAAGTGAGAGAAACCAAGGCCCAAAGGGAGCTGAGATTAGCGCAGGGAATTAACAGGGGGAGAAAGACATTTTCAGATACATCAGGGAGAAAGGGAAGTGCAAGGAGACAATAGTGAGGATAAAAAGGGGTGGGGAGTGGACGGAAAAGGGCAAGGAGCAGGCAGAAGCACTGAATGAATACTTTTGCTCAGTGTTCACGGAAGAAAAGAGGGTACTGCTACTACCATGGGCTGGGAGGATGGGGGAGAGGAGGCAACAGATGGAAGAACTGAGGCAAGTAGAGTCCTAGAGGGACTGAGGGCACTGAAGGTAGACAAGACACCATGGCTGGATGGTATCCACCCCAGGCTGCTGAGGGAGATGGCGGAGGTGTTGGCGGAGCCACTGGCGGATCTGTACAGCACCTCACTGGAGTCGGGATGTGTGCCACTGGACTAGAGGATGACACATGTAGTACCATTACACAAGAGTGGACCAAGGGATAAACTGGGTAATTATCGCCTGGTAAGTCTCACCTCCATAGTGTGCAAACTCATGGAAACAATACTAAAGGAAAGACTGATGTCGTGCCTGGAGGAGAATGGCTTCCAGGATGTGAGGCAGCATGGGTTCATTTCAGGGAAGTCTTGTCAAACCAACCTGATACAATATTATTACTGGGTGACAGGTGAGCTGGATAAGGGTCATGCGGTGGATGTTCTTTACTTGGACTTCAGCAAGGCCTTCGATTCTGTACCTCATGGGTGGCTTGGGGGGAAGCTAACTGGTGTAGGGGCAGAAATTATGAACTGGATTACAAGCTGGCTGAGTGGGAGGCTGCAACAGGTGGTGGTGAGAGGGGACCTCTCAACTCCAAGGTCGGTGATGAGTGGGGTGCCACAGGGCTCTGTGTTGGGGCCAGTATTGTTTGGGCTCTTCATATCAGACATTGCACACAGGGTGGTGAGCAAGAGAAGTCTGTTTGCTGACGACACCAAAATCTGAGCAGTGGTCGATGGAGGGGTGGGATGGAAGCAGCTGCAGGGGGACCTCAGCAAGCTAGAGGAGTGGTCAGAGAGGTGACAGCTGGGGTTCAATGCAAAGAAGTGTAAGGTTATGCACTTTGGGGTGAAGAACCCAAGGAGAGAATACTGGCTGGGGGGGGGGTTAAGCTGGGGATCACTGAGGAGGAGAAGGACCTAGCGAAATGATAACAAGGACCATGAACAACACTGCCCAGTGCAGGAGAGCGGCTGTAAAAGCAAACAAAATGCTGGGGTGCATAGCAGGGGGGATTTCATCCAGGAGAAGAGAGGTGATCTTGCCCCTCTACAGGTCGCTGGTAAGGCCGCACTTAAGAGTATTGTGTGCAGTTTTGGAGGCCATACCTAAAGCGTGATATCAGGCTACTGGAGGGGGTGCAGAGGAGGGCAACAAAGATGATATGTGGAATGGAGGGGAGAGACTATGACAGCAGGCTGGGAGACCTGAATATGTATACCCTGGAGGATAGACAGGACAGGGGGGACATGATAAAGACATTCAAGTATCTGAGGGGATCAATAAGGATGGGGTAAATGGGGTCTTTAAGTTAAGGGGTCACCAGGGGCATGGGCTAAGAATAGAGGGGGAAGATTTAGGAAGGAAATGAGGAGACACTATTTCACAGAGAGGGTGGTAGCAAAATGGAATGCCCTACCAGAATGGGTGGTATCATGTAAATCTGTGAACAGCTTCAAAAGGGCATGGGACAGGGAACAGGGGAGAATGAAGGTGGGGGAGGTGGGGGTGGCAGTGGGATGACAAAGAGGAGGGGGAGTTGGGCAGGTGCAAACTAGGGGTACTAGCTGCACACTCAAGCAGACTTAGATAGACCGGGTGGTCTGTTTCTGCTGGCATATTCGTATGTTCGTATACCCTCTTCTACCCTCCAAGTCTACTCCCCCACACCATGCCCAGCTCTAATCTAGTTTCTGTTGTTACAGGGACTTCTCAATCCATATGTTCAATGTTTTCGCCATTACTACCAACAATGCTATATATTTTTTTTTTGCAGTTTTTGTTTGCTATTAACGTGTCTACCCACAACATGTTACTATGTTGTTGTTACTGTTAACTGTAACTGGGCGACTATCCACAACATGGTACTTGTATCCTGTGGATATTATTTGTTGCTGTCCCATATTGAAATGGTATGCATACTGTAAACTGCAACACAATTATTCTGTTGCATGGTTACTGTCCAATGCTGTATCTTTTGCTGCTGTTTGTGAACTGTTATTTTAACACTGTATCTATTGCTGCTGTTAAATATTGTTACCCCCGGACGCATCTGGAAACAAGCAATCCTACTCAATATGCCTTCCTGAAGAAACTTTTAAATAAATAAATAAGTTAAGCATCTGCATGTAATTTTAGTGGCATGAAAGATGACTGACTGGTCAGATTTCTGCTAGCCATTAATACCAACTAGTTTACAAAATAACACAGAGGGTGTGCATTTCCCGGTCACCAAATGATTAAATACAAATAAATAAGTCTCGGCTGTTATGCTTCTTAAAAAAATGCTGTGCAAAACCTTGAGTAATGGTGGGGTGTCGAGTGACAGCAACTACAATGAGAAAGTCTAGGCTGACTGTAAAAGGCACCCTGCTAACCTGAGCTAATGGAGCCGCTCCTTTAGCGTAGTGTCACAGCTCTGTTTGGAAGCCCACAAATATAGAGGATTTCCTGTGAATGTTCTGCAGTCTTTATGGAAATGTACGTCCTTTTCTCTGGGGGCATGTGCCCGGGCCAGAGGTGGTCTTATATGTCAGGAAGCACATTACACATGACCACTTAACTGTAAGAGTTACCCCTGTGTTGACTACATGTCACCTGTCATTACATTTTCTACTTCTCTTCGTCAGTGTTTGGCTTCATCGCAGGCAAAAACCAAAAGCAGATTTTCCTGAATGCCCGCATTTTCTTTCGTTCTTCTTTTTCTGTGTTTTTGCATCTTCACCCAGCTCTCTCCTGTCACACAGTTGTCAGAAAACAAAAGGTCAGAGGAAGGAAAGTATCTGATGAAAAAACAACCCCTGTGCTTGCTTCCACTGGTATGTCAGTTTCCTTTTTGTTTGAACTTTGTGATCCTGTGAAATTTAAATGTTACTCACCTGTAACCATAGTTCTGGGAGTGGTATATGGTGCACATCCACACTTCTGGCAGATTCTTTGCCCTTTAAATCTCTGGCTGGAAGATCTTTAAGCTGGCTCTTCCCACCCATCCTGGTGGTATCCTCATCAGCACCGCCCCATGACATTAGATCTTGCACATTGGAAGCAAGGATCAGTGTGCCACTTGCCAGGGGAGGTCAGGTGAGTTATGTGAATGTGCACCATATACAACTCCTAGAACTACGGTTACAGGTGAGTAACCCTCATTTTTAGGGGTGTGGATATGGTGCAATATCCACACTTCTGACAGACTCCTAGCAGTTCTCCAGGAGCAGGGGGCAAGGCGCACACCCCCTATTTAGGGAAGAGAGATTGGAGAACTGAGGCCCCAAAACCTGCATCCCCGTGTGACTCGAGGTTGATATGGTGATGGGAGATGAAGGTGTGTGCTGACTTTCAGCTAGCAGCCCTGCATGTTTCCTGAATAGGGACATCCCTGGAAGCAGCCACCGAGACAGCAGTATGTCTGGTGGAATGAGCCCTAAGCCCAGCGGGAGACTCCCTACCAGCCAACCTGTAGCAGAGGTCAATACAGGAGACTATCCACTTGCCAATTGTCCACTTAGCTGCTGGTCTGCCAGGTGTGGCTTCAGCATAGGTAACATAGCTGGTGAATCTCTCTCTGAACTCCAGCCACACACTCCTTGTAACAAGCAAGTATTCACCTCAGATCCAACGTATGGAGCCTGTGCTCGGCCTCCAAGGTTGGATTAGTGAAGTATACTGGGAGGTTAATCACCTGGTTAAGGTGAAACTCCAAAACAACCTTCGGGAGGAACGTCAGGTTGGGGCAGAGGACAACCTTGTCCTTGTGGAAGACCAAACTGGGAGACTCCACTGAAAGCGCCTGGAGCTCACTGATCCTTCTGGAGGAAGTGATAGTCACCAAGAAGGTGGTCTTCCATGACAAGTGGGAGATGTGACACCTGTGCATTGGTTCGAATGGCATGCCCATGACATTGCCAAGACCAGCAACAGGTCCCAAGGTGGTGGTGGCTCATGCACTGGAGGGGACAAGTGGTCAAGGCCTTTGAAGAAGTGCCCGACCACCTTCTCCCGCGCACCGGTCGGCATACCAGCCCCCAACCGGTATGCAGAGATGCTGCCAGGTGCATCCTGAGGGTCATCAACCATAGGCTCGACAGAGAGGGACTACAGGTAATCCAGAATGCTCACCACTGGACAGGACAAGGGGTCTAGCTCCTTGCCCTGACACCAAATGGAAAAGTTCTTCCATTTGAAGGCATAGCACTGGTGAGTCGACTCCTTCCGAGAGGCCTCAACAACATGGAGGACCTCAAAAGAGCCAAAGCCTGAAACTCTAGCTGCACAGGAACCAGGCTGTGATGTGCAGGGACTGAAGGTCTGGGTGAAGGACCATCCCCTGAGAGCAAGAGAGCAGGTCCAGGCAGAGAGGCAGTTGCCACGGTTGCCTGCTGCTGAGGCTGAGGAGCTTGGGTTACCAGAACTGGTGCGGCCAGTCCAGAGCCACTCGGATCATCCACGCCTTGTCCCTCCAAACCTTGAGCAACACCTTGTGGATCGTGAGAAATGGAGGAAAGGTGTACATGAGGACTTGGATTCAGGGCCTTGTGAAGGCATCCCCCAGCAGTGTCCTGCACTGAGGGGGGCAAGCACAAAACAGCCTCAACTTTGTGTTCTCCTGGGAGGCAAATAGGTTGACCCGGGGAGTGCCCCACTGGGAGAACAGATGATCGACTACCTCCTGGTGAAAGGCACACTTGTGGAACACCTTGCCCACTTGATCAAGGGCATTCACCAGCTGGTTGGACCCTCCAGCCACATGAATCACCAGAAGGTTGGAGTCCAGACTGTGGATGAGGGTCCAGGTGTGGAGAGCTTCACCACACAACAGGAAGGAATGCATCCTGCCTTGCTTATTGAGGTAGTACATGGTCATTGTGTTGTCCAACTGGACCTGAATGACCTGACCCCAAATTACAGGAGCAAAGGCCGTCAGAGCTAGACACACTGCATGGAGCTCCAACAGGTTGATGTGACATCGGGACTCCTTGGGGGGTCCATAGCCCACAGGCTCTGTGGTCCCCCAGGTGGGCTCCCCATCCCATCAGAGAGGCATCAGTCGTGACAGTGACCATCAGCTCTGGATGGACAAATGGGATGCCTTCCTGAAAAGGGGTCAGGACAAGTCACCAATGGATGGCGTCCCACATCAGCTGAGTCACTATGACTGGCTGGTCAAGGTGACCGAAGCGCTGAGACCACTGATGGGCCAGCTCCCACTGCAGGGGGCGCACTCACCAGCTAGCCTCCCAGACTGCATTGGTGCATGCCACCATGAACACCAGCAGGCATAGGAAGTCCCAGGCAGGGTGTGGTTGCCCAACCCGAAATGATTGAGCAAAAGAGGCAAGATCCTCCACCCTGTCTGCCAGGAGTCTGGTCTTGGCCCAAAGGGAGTCGAGCTCCACCCCGATGAAATGGATGACCTAAGAGGGACCGAGTTCCGACCTGGCCTCATTGACCAGAAGACCCAAGACCATGCAGATCTGGAGGGCCAGATCCCTGGACCACTCCACCTCCGCTGTGGAGGAACCGGTGATCAGCCAGTTGTCCAGGTACAGGTACACCTGGACTCTTCAGAACTGCAGAATGCTGCCACCACTGCTGTGTACTTGGTAAAAACCCTGGGGGCTCAGGAAAGGCCAAGCAGCATGGCCTGGAACTCGTAGAAGATCCCTTCTAAGCAGAACCGCAGGAACCACCAGTAGGATGGACGGATCGGGATGTCGAAGAAGGCATCGTGAAGGTCCAAAGAGCAGAACCACATGTCCTGCTCCAGGGACAGAATGATCCGATTCAGAGAGACCATCCAGAATTTGAGCAACTTTAGATATTTGTTGAGGTCATGCAGATCCAGTATGGGGTGCCACCCCACATCCGTTTGGATACCAGAAAGTATCTGGAGATGAACAATGGGCTGGCCATGGTGTCCATGACATGGACCACAGCTCCCTTCCTGAGGAGCTGGGTGAAGTCCTCTCAAAGGCCGAACATGTCCACGGACACTACATCCTCCCATGGGTCACAGGCTCGGCTGAGCAGAGAATCCTCAAATTCCAGAGGCAACCACTGACCCACCATTTCGAGCACCCATTTGTCCGACATGATGATAGGCCAGGTGGAAGCAAAGTGGCAGAGCCAGCCCCCCACGGGAGGTTGCAGGCAGGACAGGACTGGCAGGAGAGTGACACCCCCCAACCCGTCACTGGGCAGGCTTGAAGGCAGCTCCAGAACTGGCTGAGGGAGCAGCAGCCCCTGGACTTCTTAGCACTGGAGGACGCTGGCTTAGGCTTGGGTCGCCAGGCCTGCTGTTGCCCCATTTGGGGCTGTGCTGGTCTGGCTTGAGGCGCAGAGTAGGGCCGAAACGAAAGGGCTTCTTATGTTGTTTCTTGCCCTTGATGTCCTTTCGAGAGGATATGGCGGAATCCAGGGTGGCACTGGACTTCTCTATATGAGTGAGATATCTGTCATCACTGGGCCCGATCAGGTAGGCATCCAAGAAGGGGACATCCACCAAATTGTGCTGAGTATCAGCCGTGAAGGTCAAGATTCTCAGCCACACCCAGTGATGCATAGCCACCACTGTGGCCATAGATCTGGCACAGGCACTGCCAATGCCCAGGGCCATTTGGAGCTGCTGTTTTGCCACAGCATGTCTCTGGTCATGAACCAGCTTAATCAGCAGCTGCAGGTCAGCTGGAAGGCAGGGAATGACCTGGTCCAACATTCCCAAAAGGGCATGGGAGAAGTGGGCCATCATGACTGAACTGGCCTGCCGAAGGCCCAAGGATGAGGCAACATATACCTTCCTAGCCCCATGGTCCAGCTTCTTGGACTCCTTGTCCTTGGATTTGTCAATGTCCCCGATGTTGCCCGTACACCAGAACACTAAATCGGTGACCAACCCTTCGGCTGAAGAGTGGTCGGTGAACCCTTGCAAAGACCCAGTAGGTATCGCACACTTGCTGACCATAGGGGGTGATGGCATTGGACATGAGGCAGGCCACTGCCACAGCTCCAGAGCAGGGCCAAGGATGGCCTCTGTGACAGGGAAGGCGACTCTAAGGGAGTCATCCCTGTCCAAGATCTTCATCAAGGGGATCAAATGGAGCAGAGTCCCTAAGGAAGTCAGTCCCTGCTCCATGGAGGGCTCTTCACAGGACCCCCAGTCCAATCCCGGTGTCCAGAAAGAGTGCATGGAGGAGTCCTCTGAGTCCGAGGACTCGTCAAACACCACCTAAGAGCCTGTCTCTCCCCAAAGGCAATGCAAGATTCAGAGTACGTAATTTGCACCAAGAGCCTGTGGGGGAGCCCGCGTCCTTAGATTGGGCCCTGGTTGAAGGCTGCAGTGACAGTAGTTCCACCTGAAAAGGTGGGGAGGCAGGCTTCAGCTCAGCCAGGGGAGCTGGTACGACCCAGCACTGGCACCCAAGGGAGTGCCGGAGTTGGTTGTGGAACACAGGACCCAAGGCAGCAAGGATTCACAGTGGGAAGGTCATGTCATATGAGTCTAATAGATTACTTTGAGTGGGTGACCAAAGTAGAAGACCAGGGAGGGGCTGTGGATGTGGCCTACCTAGACTTTAGCAAGGCATTTTAAACAGTACCCCACAAAAGATTAATAAACAAGTTAGCCAGCCTGGGAGTGGGTCCCAGGGTGGTAGTCTGGGTAAAAAATTGGCTGGACAACAGGACATAGAGGGTAATAGTAAACGGAGTCCACTCTGAAGAAAGGGGGGTTACTAGCGGGGTACCGCAGGGCTCAGCACTGGGACCGGTCCTCTGTAATGTCTTTATAGGTGACATTACAGAGGGGCTGGAAGGAAAAGTATGCCTTTTGCAAATGACACAAAGATCTGTAACAGGGTTGATACACAATGGGGAGTGGAAAGGATGAGAAGGGACTTGGCAAGGTTGGAGGAATTGTCAAATGTATGGCAGCTTAGATTCAATGCAAAGTAATGCACCTGGGAAACAAAAACCCAGGGGAAGAGTACACAATGGGGGGAGGTACTAGCAACAACAAAAATGGAAAGGGACCTGGGGTAGTCATATCAGATGACCTAAAGGTAGACAAGCAATGTGAGAAGGCAATAAGGAGGGCTGGGTGATACTAGGATGCATAGGGAGAGGCATCACCAGCAGAAAACAAAAAGTTGTTACGACTCTGTACAGGCAGTTGGCGAGACTCCATCTAGAGTACAGCCTGCAGTTCTGGAGACCCCATGTCCACAAGGACATAGACAGGATGGAGGCGGTCCGGAGGAAGGCAACTAGAATGGTGCAGGGTCTGCACCAGAAGCCATACAAAGAGAGGCTAAAGGAGCTTAATATGTATACCCAAGGAAAGGAGGCAGAGGGGGTACATGATAGAAACTTTCAAATACATCAGGGGAATCAACAGAGTCCAAGAGGGTAGCATCTTTCACAAAAAGAGTTGTGCAAGAACAAGGGGGCACAATTTGAAGATGGGGGTGATGACTCAGGGACAATGTGAGGAAGTATTTTTTCACAGAGAGGGTGGTGGACGCACGGAACGGCTTTCCTGAGGAGTTAGTGGGATCAAAAACAGTGGGCAAATTCAAGAATGCATGGGACAGACATAAGGCAGTTCTAATGGGGGTTAGGAGGAAGTAGGCTATTGGTTAACAAGGATCTGCAGCTTATCCAACTGGTAGGGAAATGGGCAGACTGGGTGGGTCAAGCTGTCCTTATCTGCCATCAGAGTCTATGTTTCTATGCAGCATCATCTATCCAGTCTGCACTAAAGTACAACCAGCACACCTTCATATGAAGGGTAATCATTCTTCAAAATTTGAAGATCACCTGCGCAGTCACTGTGGAGCAACTGCAGGAATCAAAGTTTAATAAAGACCGTCTCTGGTCAGCTGTGATTGATTTAGCTGGCCCCTTGGTGAGGCGGTAGGGTTACCACTTGTGGTACCAACAATCCAGGTTTGGGAGCAAACTCGAGTTGTCAGAGGGTTGGCGGTGGGGGGGGAAGAGACATGGAAGCCAGCATCTGCCTGATCACCAGCAGCTGCTATGGGCATGGCAGCTGGGACTGCACATTGCTGGGAAAGATGGAGCAGCGGCTTCTGACGTCCTGCATGCGAGAGCATCTGGTGCAGAACTGCATGCTTGCTCCACCTAAGGGAGGTAATCTAAGGAGGACAAACACTGGGCAGTGCAATGATGAGGGGTCCAACCCCCACAGGCCCCACACCACCACCAACCCTCATCACTGGGGGGGTAAGCTGTGGAGGACGGGATGGATGAAGCTAAGTGTGACAGGGTGGAATAGGACCCTGTCCCATTTGTTACAGAAAATGTTTCAATGCAAGGATCTTTCCTTTTCTGTCTCTTCTCTGTCTGGTTGCGCAACCCAATTTTCCTGTGAGACTTCAGATTTGATCACCCCGACAATCTCACAATTCTTTGCCCCTCGCTGTATCTCAGCCCTCCCTTGCTGTTTTTCCTACCTTGCATATCTGCTGATATAAAAATATGTGCAAATCATTGTATGAAAATGTAACTGATATTGGGATCTCTTTTATTTAGAAAAGATATAGTATTACTGTTGAAATGTATATAATTATAATTTGAGATGATTGCAGAAAGCTATTGTAAACTCCAAAGGTTACTCAAGTGCAAATGTTTAAGCCTTTTGCAAAAGCTGTGCAAATGGGGCCTCTCAGCTCAGGCACAATATGTTCTAGCAGCTCCTGCCCTGAAATATACAAAAAAACAGGATGCTTGTGAAGGATGGGGGTTGAAAAGACTTATAGAAGAGCTAAGCTGCAACTGCAAGAAAGATTAGGAGAACAAGGGACATAGAGACTGAAAGAAAACTATTTTATGTTACCTTTGTAAACAGTTATACTGAACAAGTTTATTTTATGATACTGCTAGTGTAAATAAATAATTTTTGGTGAATTCTACAACTGCTCCTGGTTTTCCTATGCTTCCTGACCTGTGCCTTGATGACAGATGATGTCAGCCTAAGTGGGATTTACGCCGTGCATGCTCTAAGACAGGAGTTTTGTGCGTGGGTACTGGACCTAGTACCAGGGAAGCAAAGAGGAAGGTATGGATTCTGCAGCAGCAAGTCCAGGAGTGGTTATCAGGAGAATGGCAGCCAAACTAGCAGAGTCAGAAGTCCAGTCTGAGATTGTACAGCCAGCACAAGTTGTGGAAAAAGAACAGGCAGTGACAGAACCTAAAAGACTGATGGACTTTTTCAAATGGTGGGCTATACAACAAAAAGAGACTGAGAAGCACAGAGAAAAAGAGATTCAACATTTAGAGGCACAGAGAAGAGAAGAGATGCAGCAACAGGAGCAGCAGAGGAGAGAAGAGACGCAGCAACAACAGCAGCAGATGAGAGAAGAGATGCAGCGACGGGAGCAGTGATGTTTGGGATGCCTTGCAAACTATCAAAGGCAGAGGATCTGGCAGAGATCCAGATGTGCAACAAAATGCAAGCAATTTAAAAGCCATTAAACTTACAAAGTTGTGCCCTTCGGATAATATCAAGACATATCTGACAATTTTTTAAAGAATTGCCATGGCCTGCCAATGGCCAAAGCAGCAATGGATAATCAGACTGGTACCCTACCTGTCAGGGAAAGCCCAACTTGCCTGCAGCAATATGGACACTGCACAGTCAGAAAACTATGATCTAGTGAAAAGCGAAATCCTGGAAAGGTGTGACCAGCGTGGCTCAGTTGGTAGCATATCTGCCTCTGGACCAGAAGGTCGTGGGTTCTCATCCCACACTGGGATTGGACTTGCACCTAAAAATCGCTGGCATCCGAGTGCAGTATTGGGGGGTGCTGTACTGCTGGGGTGTGCTGTCCTTCGGATGAGACGTTAAACCGAGGTCCCTTCTGCCCATCCTGGTGATGTCCTGGTGGGTGTCCAGGTGGAAGTAAAAGAACCCAGGGCACTTTTCGCAATGAGTAGGGAACATTCCCGGTGTCCTGGCCAACATTCCCCTTCCCATAAAACCGGTTCATGCAATTATCCAGGCTGTGTGTGGGTGATGATGTGCGATATGGCCGCCACTACACATTCAGTCACGTCACTACCAGTCTAGCATTGCTTGTAAAGCGCTTTGGATGTATGAAAGCGCTATATAAATGCTGATTCTTCTTCATCTCCGGAGAGACCTACAGGCAGAGATTTTGATCTCTGAGGTACAACTTAGTCGACAATCCTCGAGAAGCCTTCACCCGACTCAGAGAACTCCTGATAAAATGGATCCAACCAGACAGCAAAACAGTCCCACAGATCATCGACGCATTTGCCATGGAGTAATTCATCAACATTTTGCCTACGGATGTGCAGCTGTGGGTAAAGGAACACTGACCAGAGTGAGGAAAAGGCTGTTTCTTTGGCCGAGGACTACCAAATGGCCAGACAGATGCCACAGCAGCGAGGCAACAGCCAAGCACCGGTAAGACACTTTTTTTCCCATTTAAACTCCAGCCGGATAAGAACTCTGGTGGGGGTAACAAATCTGGGCCCAAAGATATTATCTACTATAACTGTAATAAGCCAGGCCATTTTACAAGAAACTGCTGTAGTAAGGAGAGTGGCACTGGAGCAGATTTGGGCGAGTACTTAACAGATGTGAAGGTAGGGGATAAGACTGTGAAGGGACTCACTGATTTTGGAAGCAGACTTCAGTGCATGTTATAGTGCTGGGAAAACACTGTGCAAAGGGACCAGGTACTGGTGTCATCTGCATCCATGGGGACACTCGATACAATCCCACCACCCAAGTGACCCTGGCCATTAAGGGTGTGTCGCACCAAATGAAAGTGGGGGTAGTACCCAAGTTACCTGTACCTGTGATTATGGGAAATGACTTCCCAGGATTTACTGAGTTGATCAAAGAAGGAGTAAATCCTGATGTTTCAGCAACAGTAGTAACAAGAGCTCAGGCAAAAAAAATTTCAGACGGTGGGGACACTTTTCCTTTCAAAGATTTTGATTCGGACTTGTTTGAGCTCAGCTCCAAGATATGGAAATCCAGGAAAGAAAGACAATGCCTGAAGAAACTCTGGTAACAAATGACTGATGGACATGAAGGGTTAAAATATGAAAATACTGAAACTCAATTGTTAACTGATTGTGATTTTCTTTCAGAGCAAGCTACTGTAATGATGTTTCTCTCCAGGGTTTTTAAGCAGCTGTGGGTGAAACCAAATCAGGGTGGACCAATGTTTAAAAAATGTAATGGGTTACTGTACAGAGTTTGGGTTAAACCTCAGATACAGAAACAGACAGAACAACTGGTTATATCTCAGAAGTATAGAACAGAGTTGCTACAGATAGCACATGATAATCCTATGGCTGGTCACACAGGGAGGGATTGCTCCCTTGCCAGATTGCTGTACAGATCTTACTGGCCTGGAATTCATGAAGATGTGGCTACCTATTGTAATTCCTGTGCTGAATGTCAGAAAGTAGCCCCAGTCACTAGAAAAGACAAGGTGCCCCTGGTGCCCCTACCCTTGATACTAACATACTAAAATGCTAGCAGAATAGGCCTAACGGTCTCTCAAGTCTGCTCGATTTTCAGCACCTGCACTGAGGGTCGATTTTGGTGTCCCCCCCTTTGGGTTATAATGTCCCCAGTGGACGTAGATGTGCCTTTTGAGAAAATTGCAATGGATGTGGTCGGTCCTTTAGACAAAAGTAAAAAGGGTAATAGATTTATCCTGGTAGTATGCGATTATGCTACTCAATACCCAGAAGCAGTTCCAATGCGTACTGTTACAGCCCGAAAAGTTGCAGCAGAGCTTGCCAAAATTTTCAGCAGAATGGGCATACCTAAAGAAATTATTACTGATCAGAGTAGTAATTTTGGTGCTGCATTACTTAAGGAGCTGTACAGACTACTAGGTATCACTGCCATAAGAACCTCCCCCTATCACCCTCAGACAGACGGTCTTGTTGAGTGTTTTAGCCAAACCCTAAAACGCATGTTAAAAAGGTTTGTAAAAGGGGAAGGGAAAGACTGGGACCAATACTTGCCTTACCTACTTTTTGCTTACGGAAAAGTGCCACAGGCATCAACAGGGTTTTCACCATTTGAAATGCTACATGGTAGGCAGCCAAGAGGGCCACTGGATATGATAAAAGAAACATGGGAAGATAACCCCACTCAGAAACAATCTGTAACATCTTACATGTGTGCCCTAAGAAAGAAGCTGGCAAAATATGTTGAAATTGCCCATTGTAATCAGGAAGAGGCCCAAAACCAGCAGAAGGTATACTATGACCATGTGGTAAAAGAAAAAGTTTCCGAGCCAGGTGAAAAGGTTTTGCTACTGTTGCCCACAACAGAAAATAAACGGTTAATGACGTGGCAAGGCCATATAAGGTTCTTAGACATACTTGCACTGTTAACTATGAGACTAAGACCCCTGACAGGAAAAATCGTTCTAAGATATAGCATGCTAACCTCCTCAAGAAATGGGTTGAAAAAATGCCAAAAGCTGCCTTGCTAGTTGTACCAGAAACCGATAAGGAAGATACTAATGTAGCTTGTGCTAGACTGGAACAAACTGTTAAATGCTGATGCTGTAGAGGTGAATGTTTCCTTAACCTCAGAACAAACTGCAGACATTCGTAATGTGCTAAAGACATTTAACAGTACTTTTACCACAGTACCAGGCTGAGCAAAAGGGGTTGAGCACATAATAGTGACAAGGAATGCTCGTCCTATTAGGCAAAAGACTTACAGGTTGCCAGAGCAGTTAAGAGCTGATGTGGTTAGGGAAATACAAAAAATTAAAGACTTGGGTATCATAGAGGAGTTGAGGAGTGCTTGGTCATCTCCCATGGTAATTGTAAACAAAAAAGAAGGGAGTGTTAGAATCTGCTTTGATCTCAAGAAACTTAATCAAGTGTCAGAATTTGACAGTTATCCTATGCCCAGAATAGATGATTTGGTGGACAGACTGGGAAGTGCAAAGTATATCAGTACCCTTGATCTCACTAAGGGTTACTGGCAAATACCTTTAGCTAAAGAATCCAGAGATGAAACTGCATTTGCCACCCTTATAGGATTCTATCTGTTCACCGCCATGCCATTTGGTTTACATGGTGTGCCATCTACATTCCAACGGTACATGGATGTCATTTTATCCCCTCACACTGGTTACTGTGCTATGTACCTGGACGATGTTGTGGTGTGCAGTCCAGACTGGAAAAGCCACCTGGAACACCTACGAGCAGTTATCCAAGCTATCAAAAATGGAGGTCTATTAATCCTACCAAATGTGCATCGGGCATGCAGGAAACCAGATATTTGGTCTATGTGTTGGGAAATGGAGAAGTTAAGCCAGAGGTTTCTAAAATAGAAGCTGTAGCTAACAGCCCTGTACCTAAAACAAAGAAACATGTCAGGTCATTTTTAGGGCTGGCTGGTTATTATCAGAGATTTGTTCCCAACTTTGCAAAGTCAGCTACTCCCCTCACTGAACTCACAAAAAACGGTACCCAAATAATGTGAAATGGACCCCAGAGTGTGATGAAGCTTTTCAAGCCATAAAGGCTGCATTATGATCAGCCCCTGTTTTAAAGGAGTAGTCCACCCAGAATTTACAAAAAACATATGTTATGCAGAGTGTTTTGATATGTATGTTAAGTTCTAGTGTGCCCTTCCCTCTGTCTGCTATTAGGAGTTTTTCCTAAATTAGCCTGCTAGCTGTATGGTTGTTTTACGACCCCTAGGGATCTCCATCACAAATAGGTTTATTGGCTTTCTTTCTCCTACAATGCATCCTGTCTCATGTGACACTGATGTAGCCATGCCCTTAGATTTAGCATGTGCACTGCTTTAAAATCAGTTTACAACAGCAGGTAACTGTTCTTATCCAGGGAGCACAAATGGCAACAATTACAGTTTAGCAGATACCTGAGAGCAAGCTAACTGGGGTTTCTGTAAGAAAACAACTGCTAAATAGCTCTAATTCATTATTTGTGTTTTTTGTGTGTGGCAGGTCTAGCTAGCAGTAGTAAGTGTTTTCATTTTAAAATGTTATTTCATCATACTACACACAACAGTAAAAAGCACAGAAATTGGCCCTGATCATCAATGCTATAATTAGTAAAGACTAGCCATTTTCTTACAGAACACCTACTCAGCTCTCAGGTATTTGCTAAGCCATAAATGTAGGTACCATCATTCTACTAGAAGGAACTGGGCGTCAGGGCTGATTTTGCTCTGTGACATCACTTTCATTTATTTTTTTGGTTTTTGTTACAAATGTGAAGTGTCTTTTTAATAAAGTATGAAAATATGTATGTGTGAGTTATTTAGTTTGGAGAATATTTGTTTTCTTATTTGAAAAAGTGTGATGCACTAAATGTGTAGTGCAGTGAACCATTGTAAAATGGAATCAAATGTGTAGCTTGAATAGTCACTGTCATCCTGTTGCTTTCATGCCATACCACAGGCAGGAGAAAAGCTGACTTCAAAGTATTTTGCAGTTTCTAGGCTGCAGCTTCATACCATACACTTCATTTGTAAAAAATAAATAAATAAATATGAAGATCTTGTCACACAGCAAAATCAGCACTGACTAATAGAATGCTGATACCTACATTTACAGTTTAGCAAACACTTTACATCTAACTGAGTGGTGTTTCTGTAAGAAAACAGCTAGAGTCTATTAATTATAGGTAACATTGATGATCTGGGCAGTTTCTGTGCTTTTATGGTTGTATATAGTTTGATAAAATTAAAAGTTTTAAAATTAAAACACTACTGCTAGCTAGACCTGATGCACACAGAAAACACAAATAATGAATTAGAGCTATTTAGTAGTTTTTGTCTTACAGAAACCACAGTTAGCTTGCTCTCAGGTATCTGCTAAACTAACTGTTGCCATTTGTGCTCCCTGGATAAGAACAGTTACCTGCTGTTGTGAACTGATTGTAAACTGATTTTAAAGAAGTGCACATGCTAAATCTAAGGGCATGGCTACATCAGTGTCACATGAGACAGGGTGCATCCTAGGAGAAAGAAAGCCAATAAACCTATTTGTGATGTAAATCCCCAGGGGTCATAAAACTACCATACAGCTAGCAGGCTAATTTAAGAAAAATTCCTAATAGCAGACAGAGGGAAGGACACACTAGGACTTAACATACATATCATAACACTCTGCATGACATATGGTTTTTGCAAATTCTGGGTGGACTACTCCTTTATGAAGCCCAGACTTTGAGAAACCATTTTTGCTTCAAACAGATACATCTGAGGTAGGCCTAGGTGCAGTACTGAGTCAAAATATAGATGGGACAGAACATCTTATTCTGTACATTAGTAGGAAATAGCATGACAGAGAGAAAAAGTACTCCACTATCGAAGAGGAATGTTTAGCAGCAAAGTGGGCCATGGAGTCCCTTAAGTTTTATTTGTTAGGAACTGACTTTGTTCTTGTAACTGATCACAGTCCTCTCTGCTGGCTTAACCAGATGAAAGATAAATATTCCAGAATCACAAGGTGGTACCTGGCACTACGGACATTTAAAGTCACTGTGATAACAAATCTGGTAAAGAGAATTGCAATGCCGATTTTCTGTCAAGATATGGATCAGGAATTGAGGGTTCTGAAGGTTGAAAAACAAATGTATGAGTTTGAACTTTACTGCTTGCTGTACTGTTAGAAAAAAACAGATCATGCATATGTGCTTAATTGCTGAAAGCAGCAAATGTTATTGGCGAATAAAAGGTTTTGGAAACCTGTTTAATAAAACACGTTCCCTCTTGGGGGGGGGTGTATGTGATAGGGTGGATTAGGACTCTGTTCCATTTGTTAGAGAAAGTGCTTCAGTGCAAGGATCTTTCCTTTTCTGTCTCTTCTCTGTCTGGTTGTGCAACCCAATTTTCAAGTGAGACTTCGGATTTCATCACCCCAACAACAGAAACATAGACTTTGATGGCAGATAAGGACCGCTTGGTGCACCTAGTCTGCCCATTTCCCTACCTACAGGATAAGCTGCAGATCCTAGTTAACCAACAGCCTATTTCTTCTTACCCCCCACAAGAATTGCCTTATGTCTGTCCCATATACTCTTGAATTCTCCCCCAGTTTTAGAACCCACAACCTCCTCAGGAAGGCTGTTCCATGAGTCAACCACCCTCTCTGTGAAAAAATACTTCCTCACATTGCCCTTTAACCGCCTCCCATCTTTAAATTGTCTCCCCTTGTTCTTGTGCACATCTTTTTCTGAAAGATGCTACCCTCTTGGACTTTGTTGATTCCACTGAGGTACTTAAAAGTTTCTATCATGTCCCCCCTCTCCCTCCTTTCCTCAAGAGTATACATATTAAGCTTCTTTAGTCTCTCCTCATATGGCTTCTCCTGCAGACCCTGCACCATTTTAGTTGCCCTCCTCTGGACTGCCTCTATCCTGTGTCCTTGCAGAGGTGGGGTCTCCAGAACTGGACGCAGTACTCCAGATGTTGTCTCACCAACTGTCTGTACAGAGGGATAACAACTTCCTGATTCTGCTGGTGATGCCTCCCCCTATACATCCCAGTATACAACCAGCCCTCCCTGCTACCTTCTCACATTGTTTGCTAACCTGTAAGGTCATCTGATGTGATTACCCCCCAGTCCCTTACCATTTTTGTTGTTGTTACTACCCCCCCCCAATTGTGTAATCTTCCCCTGGGTTTTTGTTTCCCAGGTGCATTATTTTGCACATCTTTGCATTGAATCCAAGCTGCCATACTTCTGACCATTCCTCCAACCGTGACAACTCCCTTCTCATCCTTTCCACGCCTCCTTGTGTATCAACCCTGTTGCAGATCTTTGTGTCATCTGCAAAGAGGCATACTTTTCCTTCCAGTCCCTCTGCAATGTCACTTATAAAGACATTAAAAAGGACCGGACCCAGTATTGAACCCTGTGGTACCTCACTAGTTACCCCTTTTCCTTCAGAGTGGACTCCATTTACAATTACCTTCTGTGTCCTGTTGTCCAGCCAATGTTTTACCCAGGTTACCACCCTGGGACCCACTCCCAGGCTGGTTAATTTGACTATTAATCTTTTGTGTGGGACTGTGTCAAATGCCTTGCTAAAGTCTAGGTAGGCCATGTCCGCAGCCCCTCCCTGGTCTACTACTTTGGTCACCCAGTCAAAGAAATCAATGAGATTCGTCTGACATGACCTTCCTGCTGTGAACCCATGCTGCCTTGGGTCCTGTGCCCACTGGCCTCTAGGTACTCAACAATTCTTTCCTTCAGAAGTGATTTCATCACTTTCCCTACCACAGAGGTCAAACTGACAGGTCTGTAGTTTCCTGCCTCTGTCTTGGTCCCACTTTTGTGAAGGGGAATCACATCCGCCTTCCTCCAGTCCTCAGATACCACATCATCCTCCTGTGATTTGTTAAAAAGGGTAGTCAGTGGTTTCACTAGTTTTCCCCTTAATTCTTTTAGAATTCTGGGGTGGATTCCATAAGGCCCCATTGCTTTGTCCACCTTCAGTTTTAGGAGTTCTTTCAGAACCCTTTCTTCTGTGAAAGGACTGGGATCGACCCACCATCAAGAGTGCTTCTGTTAATTGGAGTAGGCACCTCCCCCCCTCCTCTTTTGTGAATACTGAGCAGAAATATTTGTTCAGTATCCCTGCTTTTTCACTATCCCTCTCTGCCCACCCACCATCCATTCTGTTCAGCCTCACTATCCCTCCCTTTGTCTTTCTATGCTCACTGATGTACCTATAAAAGGTTTTATCCCCCTTCTTAACCGAGTTGGCCATCTTTTCCTCAGTTTAGGCCTTTGCTATTCTGACTTCCCTCCCTGCTTCCTTATGCCTTAACTGGTACAGCTCTCTGTCCTGCTCCTTCTGTGTTTCCTTATACTTCCTGAATGCTATCTGTTTCTCCCTTACTTTCCCCACCACCTCTTTTGAGAACCATAATGGCATTTTCTTTCGTTTTGATTTATTTGCTTGACACAAAGGCTTGTTGCCTCTGTGATGGCAGTTTTGATGTTTCCCCATTGTTGCTCCACCCCTCCTTCTAGCCTGTTTGCTAGTGCTTTTCTAAGGCACTCTCCCATCTTGCCAAAGTCAGCCCTCCTGAAGTCCAGTACCCTCACTTTTGTATGGCTTGATTCTGTAGCTGAGTTTATCATGAACCACACTGTTTGATGGTCACTTGTTCCCAGATGGCAACCCACTTCTAGATCTGAGATCCTCTCACTGTCCCCATTTGAGAGTACGAGGTCTAAGATTGCTCCCTCACGAGTGGGATCCGAAACTAGCTGTCTGAGGCATGCCACCTGTAGGGCATCGGGAATGGCCCTGCTCTTAGATGTGGCTGCAGCAGATGTGCTCCAGTTAACATCTGGCATATTCAGGTCTCCCATCAACATTATCTCCCCTTTCTCTGCCATCCTAAGAATGCCTTCTATCATATCCTTGTCCATTCCCTCCCCCTGACATGGGGGTCTGTATACAACCCCTGTGCAGATTGTGGTGCCATTTCCAGTCTCTAAGGCGACCCACAGTGCCTCCTCTCCTCCCTGTTTACTCTTTTATTCAGTTGCTTTTATCCCTTCCTTTACATAGACAGCTACTCCTCCCCCTCTTCTCCCCTCCCTGTTTCTCCTATAGGTTATGTACCCTGGTATGTTAACATCCCAGTCATGGTTCTCTGTGTACCATGTTTCTGAGACTGCTACGATATACAGGCATCCCTCTTCCATCAAGGCCACCAGTTCAAGGAGCTTGTTGCCCAGACTACGGGCATTGGTACTCATTACTCTCCATTTCCTGATGGCCTTACTCCTTTTTGCCCCATCCCTGTCCTTATTGCCTTTGTCGCAATTCTTTGCTCCTCGCTGTATCTCAGACCTCTCTTGCTGTCTGTTTCTTCTACCTTGCATATCTGCCGATATAAAATATGTACAAATCATTGTATAAAAATGTAACTGATATTGGGATCACTTTTGTTTAGAAAATATATAGTATTACTGTTGAAATGTATATAATTATAATTTGAGATGATTGCAGAAAGCTATTGTAAACTCCAGAGGTTACTTGAGTAGAAATGTTTAAGCCTTTTGCAAAAGCTGTGCAAATGGGGCCTCTCAGCTCAGGCACAATGTGTTCTAGCAGCTCCTGCCCTGAAATATACAAAAAACAGGATGCTGCTAAGGATGGGGGTTGAAAAGACTTATAAAAGAGCTAAGCTGCAACTGCAAGAAAGATTAGCAGAACAAGAGACACAGAGACTGAAAGGAAACTTTATTTTATGTTGCCTTTGTAAATAGTTATACTGAACAAGTTTATTTTATGATACTACTAGTGTAAATAAATAATTTTTGGTGAATTTTACAACTGCTCCTGGTTTTCCTATGCTTCCTGACTTGTGCCTCAACGACACTAAGCCCCTGAGCAGCTGAAGTGATGGGCTGGAGGGTAGGACCTGGAGGGTAAGCCTGCACTGGATAGGGAAAAAAAAAAGATCAACAACTATGGTCGATCTGATGTATACCACATCATAGTCACAGCAAGGGTGATCCCAAAAGGAGAACTACCAGCTAACCTGAAATCCTGACTGCTGCAGAGATTGGGGCTTCACGTCACAAATCCCCCCTATAGATCGCATTATAAATCTGTTATTTTTGTACCTCATCGCTTGTAAAAACAGGGTCCAGGTCCAGTGCAGCTGGCATGTTTCAATATGGAGCCGGCCACCTCCTGCGATCTCACTGCAAATACTGCGGGATGATGATGCTCCACTGCCCCTTTCCTTCCTCATCCCCCCTTATGTAAAGAGATTTTCTACTCTCCCAAGTGTATGCCATGTATATAAATGGTATTTATGCACATTCTGCAAAAATAAAAGTCAGCCATTTTAAAGATGTCTTGGTAACGAGAGTTTATTTGGTCCAGAAATTTAACTTAGCTGCCTTTACATGACGGATAATAATAATTCAGATACATAAAAAGAGAATCCATTTAGCTGTTCGGGTCCAAGAACAAGTGTTTTTGGTGCAAACCCTTTTGAATAGGTCCACGAAAAACCTAATCTTTACACTGTAAAACAAGGAGTCATCAATCTGAAATACTGGTAGATGCTTTGCCTGTACGACAGATTTACTATTTCCTTTTACAGGAAACACAACTAGATTCAGTAACAGATGACAAAACGTTCACTGCCTGTCACATTTTATTTATTTATTTTGTTGAGTTATTTATTTATTTATTTATATTTGCTTACTGGGTGGACCCTTGGGCAATCCAGTATATGCAAGCAGCAAAACAGACTGGCACAGGGTTAGCAGGTAAAAACATCCAAAGTTTAATAAATCAATGGTTTAAAAAGTACTTACAAGTACAACAGGCATATAAACATATCAGAGTGTAACTTTGTTGAGTCACTGAGGGCTGTGTGCTCCTGATATGTTTAGATGCCTGTTATAAGTATGTTTTAAACCATTGATTTATTAAATGTTGGATGTTTTTACCTGATAACTTTGTGCCAGTCCATTTTGCTGCTTGCTTGTACTATTTTGGTACCTGGCATGAGTGGTTCTGAGTAGAACCACGGCTTCTGCAGTTTTGCAGTCCAGTATATGTTTACAGGAGTGACCCAGATACAATACAGATTCTGCACAGACATATTTAGTAAAATTAAAATACAAAATAAATAAAGCAGAAATTGATACATAGTAAATAAGATTTTCAGAAACTATACAGTTTAGTCCCCATAACCTATAGCCACCCCTGCACTTTCCTTTTTTGTAACATTGTTTTTCTCCCAATGCAGCCTGCCCCCATCGTCCTTGCTTGCCCACCCGTCACCCATGGTCCCAGGGACTTCACGGGAGGAGAGATCACTCATGGATATTCCTACTGTGGCAGCGTCAAGGAAGTGGTCGTCCCCAAAGCGCCAATCAGGTGACCACCCACAGCCCCGTTGGTGGTACTGGGGCTGTGGTGACCAAGTTCATCCTCCCGCAGCCGCTCCTTTTCTGTCCCCCCCACAACCAAGTGGCATGCACTGACGCAGCTGTACATGCATGTGTATTACACACCTGCTGCCAGCCAACCCCTCTGAAGTCGCTCCCTCTGCCCCGTCACCATGCCTCCATGTGGTGGCAGTCTTCTCGGCCCCACCACACACCCTGGGACTTACCTGACTCCCGAACACTTCCGACTTACTCCCCCAAGGGCAGGGCTGCTGGGGGGTTCTTTATTGTCCCCCTGGAGAATGACAGGTAGAATGGGAGCCACAGCCCAGTCGGTGACATGTGGTCTGCTTGCGTAGGGGCGGACGTCATCGTGCAGTGGCAGAACCGCCTTCATTTTTCTGTTTTCCTCCCCAAGAGGCACGTCGTGCAACAACATTGAGGCAGAAATGCTGAACATCCGACACGCCTCCCAACAGAGAGAGCAGGCTGTTGAGCCCCTGGCTGCCGCAAGGGGTCACATAAATGCCGGCAACTTCCCCAACCTGCCCCTGGAGGAGGAGAGCAGTCCATAGGACACTTGACCCTCTTCCCCCTGGCTGGCCCTCCAACTTCCCAGGCTCGTTCCTGAACCTGGGTCGTCAGCATCACAAGTGGTAGCACTCATGCTGCGTCGGCGAGGCCAGCTTGTGGTGGCAGTCTTAGATTAGCGTGGTTTGTCCCCTCCCCACCCTGGGAGAGAAGAAAAGACATTGGGCGCTCAATCCTGTCCCCCACCTCCAGCTGAGCCCCAGCAGCCTGAGCCTGCTCCCAAACCCAGGCTGCTAGCGTGACTGGTGTTGTGGGGTCCGGCGCCTAAACCGTCATGTCCCCGGGCCAACTGACCCTGTACTTTCTGATCCTCAAGAACAGATCTCACAGAAGCAACAGCTTAAGTACGAGAACCCAACATCTTAAAAAAAGAACACAAATTGAAAAACAAGTTTATGAATAATATTTATTTAGATACAAACATAACACATTACAATAATAAACATATCTTCCGTCACTTCCTGATATAGGAATATACCCAAAATATAACTTTTATTGATATCTGCAGTTCTGTTGAAACACTACGCTCAAGGGCATCAACATTTTAAACATTTCCAACAATATCTGTATTAAAATATTAAACATTAAAAAGACACTTCAACATATTCAATGAAATGCATACAAGAACTGAAGAAAAAGTAGGACAAATTGCATTGAAGAACGTATTTATTGTTTATTAAACAAGAGCGTGACATTTATACATGGCTGTTCCACTCGATACGTCCTGGGCTTTGTTAAAATCGGATTAGTAACATCATGTTTGACCCCCAGTACAATCATTCCAGGATAGCAGAACCATATTCCTCCAGATGAGAGGTCAGTGAACTTAAGAGGCAAGTGACAGATCTGTGAGAGCTGGCTCCTGTAACACCCAGACTTCTCATTTGGGATTGGCTCATGTTCATTTGTTAAGTTTAGTTATCACGCGGATAACAATGCTGATATGGTGGTTCAGCACAGGAGTGTGTTATGTACGCAGTAATCCAGGACAGGGTGTGCATTAAGTAAACAATATGCCATAACGGGGTGTGGGTTGCTGTCTGTTAAACACATGACTCACGGTGCCCAGCGAGGCACGAGGACGAGGTGCTTGCACCAAGTGCCTTCTGCACCTAGGGAGTGTATGCATTTATCACACAGACAACCCACACCCCAGAGTGGCTTACTGCACTTATAAAATGGGTTTGTCATAAAAAAATGATGTTAAAAAAATACAGAGTTTTAAAGTGTCTTTGTGTTTATTTTTGCAATCTTTTGTCAAAGCAGCCCCCTGCTGTGTCTATACATCTAGATGGTGCTGTACCTGTTTAGCTTTAATGATGTCATTTGCTTTCTGTTCTCAGCCCCTCCCTGACACAGTAAGTCCCCCAACATCACCGTAGCATGCTGTATGTTTTATTTAAAATAAACATAAATCAGTAATTCGCTCTGTGAATTAGGAGCTTTCAGTTGTTTTGGGTGAGTAACTTCTGGATCTGGCAAAAGCGCTGACTGGGCACGCTGAGCAGAGTGAAAGCCACCGACTGCACAGGTTTAGGCTAGACTGCGGTCACGAGTCAAAGGCTCTAACTGTATGCCAGAACACGGATAACGTCCACTGTTTTGAGACGTGAGGCGGCAGGGGTGGGGGACTGACAAAAACAGATGGCTCGGTGGTGGTGGGGGGTTGAGTGACGGGCAGTCGGACAGTAGAGAGATGTGAATGGCCTGGAGAACAGTATCTGCAGGGAGTGCAGACACTCTGTGGGCACAGATACGAGGCCTGCAAAGAAGAGCTGGAAAACACAATGTGAAAAAAAGGTAAGTTATTGTTGTAAATGTTTTTTTGTTGTTGTTGTTTATGTGCAGTTTGCATACCTGTGGGATGGTATGGATATTTGTACAGATGAGTGGACATTTTTATTGATGGGTTGTGGCAAGTTACAGGTGTTCAGTTTTTTTTTACCTTTCTAACATGGTTGCCAGGAAGTTTATTTCCAGAATGTTCTGGAAGGCACGGATATGTGGGCTGTGCTGCATCCTAGTTGTCAGAAAAGAACTAGCCGCAGTCTTGTTGCTCTATAAACACACGGTCGGGAATGGCTTCTGACCAATCAGGACGCAGCAGTTTCCCTGGCCATTTTTTTAAAGGATTTTAATGACCCCCCCCCCAGAATGAGGCACATGGCTGGAGGCCAAGTGCTCTTCAAGTCCTTTAAGGCACACCCAGAAGTGGTACATTGCACCTTTAAAATGTCTTGCTGCTCTTATGTATCATGTAAAATGAAAACAATTTAATATGAAATTTTCACATAAAATCTTTTGTTTAAATACATTTTTAATGGTAAACATGTATACATATAATAGTCCCTTATTTTGTACATATTGAGACTCTTTTGCCTCAGTACCAAGATCTGGGCGCCTGACCGTGCATCGCTAACTTATGCAGTGCCCGGTGATGTCTCTCAGCCAGTGAGGTTTCAGGATTTCTCCCTGCCATTTAATTCTGGTGATAATCACTCTGTACATCAGTGCTTACACAAACACAAACATGTAATATTTATCCAGGTCTCCGTGTACCAAGAAAGGGTGTAAATCCTGAATTATTGCACCCTGCAGGTTCCTGGGTCCTTCTAACATGTGGGATATGGGATCTGCATGCCACTTTTCCCATAATCAGATAATAAACATGTGAACCGCACACATTAAGTAATGCTGGCTCAAGCCCAGTGTGTATGTGTACCCTGTATATGTTTGGGGGGGGGGGTGCTTGCCACAGAGGCCCATTCCCAGTCACTGCCAGTGGGTGTAACTGTGTACTGGTGCTGAATACCGAGCAGAATGAAATATGGAAAGAGATGTGCATTATAAAGGGCTGCAGATACTGCCACGTTACCTTATGTGAAATAAACAACTCCTCCAGCCGTTTTTTTTTAGTTTTTTTTATTTATTCTCTGTTTATACCCCCTCCTATGCCACTGCCTCTGCGCTCACTCAGGGTCCCCAAGCTGCCTGGCTCTTCCTGTACCTAATCCCCTTCAGTGTCTCGCCTCCATGCCTCCAGGGATGTGGGGAATTTATTCTTGTTGAATGGGCTTGGGGAGGGGGGACCACTAGACTACCAGGGAGAATGGCAATGTTTTATTTTAACACTGATCAGGAATCGGGAAGGGAGGACCACTAGACTACCAGGGAGAAGGTTTTATTTATTTATTTTGATCAATATACGGATTGGAGCTGTGGGGGACGTGCACTTGGGCTGGGCACTCACATGCTGATGAGCCCATAATGGCATGCAAATGTCCCCATAGCGCTGTGCACGCTCAATAGGCTCATATGCATGTTTGAGCTGAATATTGCCCATGGGGAGCCACGGCGCTAATTAGTGTGCACCACACTAAACCCCTATGGTCGGTCTTCAGCCCTGCACCCTGGTGGCGCTGTGCCAAACATGGAAACCACTTGCTGTGCGCTGCGCTACCAGGGTCCGATATTCATAACAGCGTGGTTAGTTTGGATCGTGCTATCTGTTTGAATATGGCACCAGAGCCGGCCAGCCCTGTTTTTTTTTTTTTTTTTTTTTTACACGCAGTGGGAAGTCTCTGAGTATAAGGCCCATAGAGTACCCAGTCTGCAGGGATATACAGTACCCATTTATAGGGATATACAGTACCCTGTTTGCAGGGATATACAGTACACATTTTCAGGGATATACAGTACCCGTTTATAGGGATATACAGTACCCCGTTTGCAAGGATATATAGTACACATTTGCAAGGATATACAGTACCCGTTTGCAAGTTTATATAGTACCCTGTTTGCAGGGATATACCCTGAGCAGGCCATACACTGCTATCATGCAGATGAATACCTTTTTTCCTCCTTCATTTTTCTTCCCTGGCCTGGGCAGTACCTATGCCACCTTCAGTCATGAACAGCTTCTCCCTGGCCCAGCTGCAGGGGCACTGTGGGGGCAGAGCCCACTGCCAGCCTTCCCTGGCCAAGATGCACTGCTGAGCAGCTGATGTCTCAGCCTGGCCTACCTCCTGATGTGACTCTCCAGGATGGCTTGTGAACCCTGGTAATCGGCATGGCAGTGCCACCGAGCCGTCCGTGGGCCATCAGGACCGACAGCAGATGTGTCACAGAAGGATCCCCCAACTCTTGTTCTGCTTCAAATCCTGTGGGAAAATCAAACAGTTTTAAAACATAATTACTTGTAATTCATTGCCCCTTTCATTATTCATTTTGGTGATGAAGCTGATGTCCAGGTGCCGACCCACAATGCGCAGCATTTCTACGGCAGTATACTTGCTGATTGCTTATTTTAGTACTCCTCACAACAACCAGCTAAGACACTGCCAAAGAAACACCCACAGCTGGCGACTTCAAAGGGCTTTTCCTCAACTCAGAATTTCTTTATCCATACCACGCTTTCAAAGGGACTGATGCTGAACCCAAGAAAGAAACACAGAAAAACAGAATTTGATGGTAGATAAAGGCAGCTTGGCCTACCCAGTCTGCCCATTCTTCCCTACCTTCAGTATCACTATAGACCCTAAACGGTCTCCAGTGCTTTCAGCCCCCCACCTTCCTTTCCACTATGATACCCTTACGCCTATCCCATGCATTCTTAAACCCCACCACTGTTTTCGCCTCCCCTACCTATGCTGGAAATCTGTTCCAGGAATCACCACTCTTTCTGTGAAGATGAACTTCCTCACATCTCTCCTGAATCTATCCCCCTTCAGCTCACAGCATGTCCCCTTGTTCTTCAGCTCCTTTTTGTCTGAAATACACTTCCCTCTGGCATCTTATTTAACCCCTGTAAGATATTTTAAAGGTCTCTATCATATCCCCCCTGCCTCCTCTCTTCCAGAGTGTACATACTGAGGTCCTTTAGTCTCTCCTCGTAGGAATTTTGGTGCAGACACTGCACCATTTTTGTTGCCCTCCTCTGGACTGCCTCCACTCTATGTCCTTCTGGAGCTACGGTCTCCAGAACCAGATGCAGTACTCAAGGTGGGGGTCTTATCAGTAATCTACACAGGGGCACCACCTCCCGCTTTCTGCTGGTGATACCCCTTCCTGTACAACCTAGCATTCTACTAGCCCTATCAACTGCCTTGTCGCACTACTTGGCCACCTTGAGGTCATCCGATATGATTACCCCAAGTTTCTTTCTTGATTGATGGTCCGTCAAAACCATTCCACCCATTTTGTACTTTGCCCCAGGGTTTCTGTGCCCTAAGTGCATTATTTTGCACTTCTTCGCATTGAATCCTAGCTGTCACACCCTTAACCATTCCTTGAGTTTTCTCAGGTCTCTGCTCATCCTTTCCACACACCCCTTCCCCCAGAGTGCCTACTCTGCTGCAGATTGTGGTGTCATCCACAAATAGGCAGACCTTCCCTTTCAGCTCCATAGTAATGTCACTTGTAAAGACATTCAAAGAACCGGTCCCAGCACTGATCCCTGAGGCACCCCCTGGTCACCCTCCCTTCCTTGGAGTGAACGCCATTCACCACCACCCTCTGTTGCCTATCTCCTACCAGTTTCTTACCCAGTTTACCACCTTTGGACCCACTCCAAAGCTACCCAGCCTGCTTACTAGTCTCCTGTGTGGAATGGTGGCGAAAGCCGTACTGAAATCTAGGTAGGCCATGACCACCACGCCCCCTAATCTAATTCCTTGGTCACCTAGTCAAAAATCTATCCCCTGAATTCATGCTGCCTTGGGTCTTGTAACCCATTGGATTCAGGATATTCCACAATCCTTTCCTTCAGCAGAGTTTACGTTAACTTTGCCACCGTCACTGTCAAGCTGACTGGCCTATAATTTCCATCCTCTTCTCTGCTACCACCTTTGTGTAAAGGCACTACATCCACTCTGCTCCAGTCCTCTGGTACCACTCTTGTTTTCATTAAGTTGTTAAACAGACTGTCAGAGGTGCAACCAGTACCTCCCAGAGCTCCCTGAATACCCTTGGATGTACTTTCCCTGCAAAAGGGAGGAAGAGCGGCAAACACTGCTGGATTACAGCACTGGGTGTTATGGAGGAACCTATAATGCACTGGAATGAGTAATACAAAAACAGCCAAACCAATCACAAAAATGTTGTCCAAATTGTCACGGAAGACAGTCCGCAGTCTTCTCCTGTCCACCTGGTCTCTGTTGTGGTTACTAAATGATACTGGTTCACAAGGTTCTCCCTAGACTTCAATCCCTGGTGTTGAAAGTGGATATTTTCTTGTGTTAAAAGCCACCTGTAGAAAAAAAAAGATGCAAGGGCTTTAGATTCTTGCTGTCTCTGGCATGTCATTTCCCTTCGGGTGACAGGCAGTATAGTAAGTCAAAGTTCAATACTTTCACCTCCTTAGCTGCACATAAAGTCTAACCAAGGCTTGACAGTGTTCATTGTTAACACAGGTTATGAAATGTAAACGACAAAAAGGCAGAATTGGAGGCAGTGTGTAAAATGAATATTCGTGTATATTGACTGCCATCTCAGTTTCTCAGAACATACTGATGTTATGCAGTCAGCCCAAGCTTGGTGCACTCTACAGGAATAAACCACGTATCCTGCTTCCTATCCACCGTGAGACTGCACTGAAGCTAATCCTCCCCATCTGCAACTTTGATGATAGTCTACAGTGCTGCTCCCAAATCCACCCCTGCCAGACTGGACCCCATGTTTCACTCCTTCTGTCATTTTACTTAGGACAGTCCCCCGTCGTACCCACCACTGCTCCCTTTACTCCTCCATCTCTCTCCCCTCATTTGACGCCAGGCACTTCCAAGTTCTGGTTTGGTTCCCTCCCTTACCTATCTCCTCTCGCCGCCCCTACCTCTATCTCACCGTAACACTGTTTCCCATTATCTTTAATCCCCCCCCCAAAAGCTACTGCTGACCAAGTTGCTTTCTCATATTGTTTACCTAAACTCTGATATCCCTCCCCCGTCCATTTGCTCTGCCTTGTCTCCCTTCTGCAACCGGCCCCTGACCCTAGACCTTATAGCCCCACCCCCTCCATGGATCATCCTGCCCTGTTATGCTTCTGTGCCCCCCAACTCCTTTATAGGCCCTATGCCTGTTCAATTGTAATTTTTTTTTTATTGTTTATTGATTTTAGAAAGGTAAAAATACAAAACTTTTAACAGTCACCTGTAATGTTACATTACACCCAGAAGCTGGTGACCGTACATAAGAGACTTATAGGACTGTAAACACAATTCTAAAACACTGCTAAAATACAACAATAAAATACAATACATCCATTCCAATAAATGACAATACCATAGATCTGACAAGCTTGCTCCAAGGGCCAGTTACTAGTCAGAGTGCATGCGCTGCATCTGAACGTCGTGTTTTAAATTTTACATTTTGGGATACCAGACAGCACATTACCTTTTGGTTCCCTATCGTGCACCTTCTTTTAGAATCTGGGTTTCTGTTGATGATAGGGAGTTTAAAAAGGGTTCCGAGGAATTTCTCCTCCCTACCCGTCAGGGGATATGACTGCCTTTCCATGGCCAGGTTTTGAATAGCCAATGTTTTTCATTGCTGTAGCATAGATGTCACACATGATACCCACGTGTTAAGGATACATTGTCTGGCTAAAGACAGAACACTGATCCAGCAGGAAATGGCACCATCCCTCTTGGTCCAGATCGTCCAAAACCAAAAAGCATGGAAACTGGTGTTGCCTCCATCTGGTGCCCCAAAATGACAGTGATTTCTTGTGCCACCCCCAATTTCTCAGCTGGGGCTCTCCAAAAAGCAGTGTAAATATGTACCTGGAGCCTCCCCATACCTTCCACACCGTGGGAAGACTGGCAGGTTAAACTTATGTACCACCATTGGGGGACAAAACAGATAACGCATCAATCTATATTGGGATTTCTTGTGTTTATTACAAAGTGTCAATCCCATATGCGAATGCAGAACTGTATTCCAGTTCTCCTCCGATATACTTATTCTCAAGTCTCTTTCCCAGAGAACTTTGCCTTTTCCTGAGAGGTCAGGAAGGTTTATTCTGTCTTGTTGTGCTGCATTCTGTATCATCCCTTTGCTGTCAGTCTTGGAAGCATATATCAGTTGCTTCACTTGTGCTAATGGTGATGCTTCTACAGGGTCCCCGCCTATACCTCTGCTAAAGGCCCTTACCTGCAAATATCAAAAGTAATGCGTGTTTGGGAGCCCTATTTTCACCTGCAGGCCCGAAAAAGAGCACATCCCCTCTTTCATAAAAAGGCTGCCTAAGCAACGCACCCCTCTTTCTTCCCATTCTGTGACTGTGAATACTAATCATCATCCCCCCTCATATCTTGCTTCCTGTTCTCACCCAGCCACTCCTAGTCTCATCAACCTTTCCACTTCCCTTTCACTTCCTTTACCATCCCTCCCACCTCACTTGTGACTGCTAAACAGCCTCTTATGACTGATGTCCAAGCTGGTATGATCCCTCTCCACTCTTCCTTACGCCCCTTCCCACCTCGTCCTCTATCCTGCGCTCTATCCACTCCACCCACCCTCTCACCCACCCCTCCCCTCTCGGACCTCTATTCTCTGCTCCACCTGCCCCTTTCCCTCTTCCTCTCCTCTGCCTTCACCAAGTCTTTCCTGCACGCCCCTCCCTCTCCACCCCTGCTTCTGTCCCCACTCCTTCAGCTTTCTCCTCCCATCCTCCTCCACACCTTGTCTCCCTTCCCCTGCTACCTCTATCCAGCTTTAGCAGTCCTCCTCACAGCACTTTATCACCGGAGGTGACATAAGTATCGCCTTACCCACCTTGCACTTTGACAACAGAACTGTTATTTTTCATAAACATGTTCTGGCTGCTAATTCTTTATGAACCTGTTCTTGTACATGATAGCGTGCCTGTTCCATTCCGAGGTTTTACTGTGTTGTTTATTTTTGTTCTACTCACTGTAGATGCAACAACCTTGTTTCTCTTATACTATCGTCTTACCATACTGTATTCTGTTATGATGTGGAACTTCTGTAAATGAGTCCTTGACTCACAGGTAAAATCCTAGACTGTAATAAATAAATAAAATAAATAAAAATTCTTTAAACCTACCATCTTCCAGGCCAGGTAAGATGTACGGATTACGTGCCACTGGCACCAATAATGTATTATCATTTACTGCATCCCTACGTCTTTTCACTTGTTCCCACGCTTTCGACATCCAAACCACTAATGGGTTTATGTTACCCAACTGCTCATATGTCTTGCGTTCGCGTTTCTAACCCCAAAAGCTCTTTGCCACATCTCTTGCATGTTTTAAATTCTTTTGCCTCTTATTCTGGGTTAAGGGTTACTACCTCAAGACTAAAGTTATGCCTCCGAGTTCGTATTGTGATAAATTCCCTTTCATAAAAGTAGGGTTAAAGTGGAGTAACCCCAATATTACTTACCTGGGCACTGTTATTACCAGTACTATAATATTCGTAGGCAGAATTTTACACCACTTTTAGCAGAAACTGAACAGGATTGCCTCAGATGGTCTAAGTTGTATCTTTCCTTTGGAGGTAGGATTTCAGCTGTTAAAATGATAGCTATACCAAAACTCGCATGCCCATCATCTTATCTGCCATCACTAGTCCCTAAATCTTTGTTTTTGTGCTTTGATAGGATAATTTCTTAATGTACCTATAGGTGGTGCTATCCCAAGGGCTACTACCCCTGCCTGCTTGGCTAGTAGCAGGTTAAGGGGCCCGAGTTCTGAAACGGGTGCCTCCACCCGGAGGTCAGGGTTGGTAGTGGTCAAGCTAACCTGGGCACAGCCCTCCGGGACACTGTACCCCCCCTCCTTACTAGTGGCTGGAACAATACACAGTAATCACTTTCACAATACCACTGATAGACCACACAAGTACCCACACTGTTTGCACTTACCACCAGGGTTTTCCTCTGGCCCGGCCCTGGGGACCCCCTGTAAAACAAGGTTATACACAGCAAATAACAGCAATACAGTACTCTTGCACAAACTGGAACCACAGTCAGGGTAAGTGCAAAAAAAAATTTAGATCTGATTTAAAGGGACACTGTCAGCATTGCCCCTTGGTTTTGCCTCAGTTTGCAACAGTGATTCCACAGGTACATACCTGTACCAATATTAGAGTAGAATGCACCTTCATAAGCAAAAAACTGCACTGATTACCCGTTTTTGTAAAAAAAGCATTACTTCAGTTAACTTTTGGATCGAGTGCAAACCCGGCCCACCGGAAGAAGATTCCATGCCGAGAATGCGCATGTAGGAAGCCTTGATTGTAAAGTGCGTTTTATGGTCCCCATTACAACAAATACATCATTTAGTAGAACTACGTAATGAAAGTGCTGCTGGTATTTAAAATTTAATTCCGAGCACGGTTCAGCCATAAAACACTTTCAAACTGTGGCTCAATCCGCACATGCGTAATAAATGGTTCTTAACAGTAGCATGTAAGGAACCCTGTCGCCCACCGTAGTTCTGCTGCCCATAGGTGGAGGCCTGAGGGCAGCATAGGCAGCAAACAGAGGGATGGCATCTCGGAACCGTGGCATGCACGTGCCTCCACACATGCGCATGGCTGAGACAGGTGATCGGGGAAACAGGGACAAAAAGCCTATGAAATATAAATAAAAAAAAAATCCACTAGGATAAATAAAAAGTCTGTAACACTAAGTAACAGAATTTGAACCAGTATTTAAAAACAGCTTCTACTGGGAAAAATGACTTATAGATTCAGCAAAGTTCTCCTTTAAAGTGTCCCTAGTTTAAATAACACGTCATGATTGGTCACATTCTATAGTGACTGCTGATGTAGCTGCTAGTTTGATTCCCATTCCTTTTTCCTTTTTAAATCTGAAAAACAAGCCTGCCCACTATGCTGGTGTTACCATAGAAAAACACGTTTGTCTGCCATCCTTGATCAACTCCCATTGCATCTTTCCTGGACTTGGGAACACCTCCAATGCAGTCTACCCACTCATGATGCAGTGGGAGGACAGGACACTATTGCATCGTGAGTGGCTGCTCTGTTTGGGGGTGTACCTAATGTTCGGGAAGTATGCAGTAAGAGCAGATCAAGGATTTAAACCATCACAAGGTTGTGTATGAGTACACTATCAGCATGCATTTAAGTTCCACCAAGAAAGGAAGTAGAATAAACAACCAGCAACATCAATGATTTTTAGGGACGGTAAGAGGAGGATTGCCATTAATGCATGGCAGAACAGTTAGGTAGGCCGGCTTGGTGGTACAGAGGGCTGAGGCGCTGGACACTCTACCTCATGCCAGGCTGGCAACCCGGATTCGGGAATGGACTCGGTCACTCGGGGTTCGGCCAGGGCAAGGAAGGATTGAGCGTCTGCCGACAGCTCTCGTTCCTCAGGGGTGGGGGGACTCAGCATTGCGCTGTAGACCGACACCCAGTGGAGGCTGGGGGTCAGCACAGGTGCGATGCTAGAAAACAGGTGGACCCACAAACAGGGCATTAAACTGAGACAGTCGCCCCGCCCATTGCACGTGCGTGGGTCCGTGGAGAAAAGGAAAAAGAATCAGAGCTGGCAGGCTTAATGATGGCAGGCTGCACCTGTGCCTCCCACCCGCAATCTAGATGTTGGCTTCCAGGGGTGGGGGGAGGCCAGCACTCCTCACCACTGGCCCTGTCATGGGGGGGGTAACCCGTGGAGGATACCTGGTTGGGGTGGGTGCGGGGAAAGCCTGCCAGAGAAACGAGTCCCCTCTGAGGGAGGGGCAGGAGCCACTGGTCAGCTCCGCTGGAGGAGTAAAGTATATATGGAAAAAAATTTCAGTTGGGTAAGGTGGGCAGACTGAATGGGCCAACAGCCTTTTTTCTGCCATCAATGTCTACGTTAGCTATGTAAAATAAAATTAATTGTAACTACTTCATATTTTTTTAGATAAACACTGTTTATTTTGTGTACCTACCCCCATCTACACACACTGTCTGTACTGTTAAAACAAAAAAAAGGATACAGCACCGTATTGCCGTGTATCTCTCTCTCCACTTCCAAAACCATTTTTTTAAGTTATTTACTTACCTGGGTGATCGTGCAGTTTCTGTGATATTTTCAATTTTAAAGTCAGCAGAGACTCACAGCGTGGTCTTTTTTGTTGGCAAGAGTAAAGAAGCAATCTGCAGAAATGAAGTGTGGCTCAGCGCTGTAGGTTTCTGTTTATTTTAAACTCAGAAGCATGGTACAAATGGTAAGATGAAACAGATTAGAACATTAAAAAATAAAGTGTTTTGAGGGAGTGGAGGGTTTGGCAATGACATTCTGAAGAGTGACAAGAACGAGCGTTATAAAATCGCTTTTCACCCCTGGAGGAGGCTCAGGTACCTGACTCCATTGAGGGGGGACTCCAAGTCTGTTGAAGGAAATGGGCAGGATGACTTAGTGGCCCCTGAGAGGGTGAGCAGAAGGAGGTCAGCAAGGAGAGTCTTGTGACTGGGAACTCAACAATCGGGAATAGAGAGGGTGGTGGGCTGGGAAGGGAAGGAAAGTGGGATGGTCAGATGCCTTCCTAGTGCATCACCCACTCGGGGTACCGATAGGATAGGGAGGATGGTGGAGAAATGGGAGGGGGATCTAGGGGTGCTGGTACACTTGGGTACCAATGATCTGGTGAACCAGCCTGTGGAGACAGTGAAGCAGAATTGTAAGAGGCTGGGGGGACGCAGACAGAAGGCACACTCCATTTCTTTTGGCCTTTTCTGAGGTCCTTCCTGTGTGGAATAAGGGGAATGGGTACAACAGAGTAGGGAAGGAAGAGACTGAGGAGTTCAATGAGTGGTTCAAGGAATGATGTCAAGAAGGGGGGTACCACTTTGTGGGGGGCTTCTGGGACAGGAGGCTCTTCAAGGGTGATGGCCTTCACCTAACGAGAGAGGGCACCAGTGTTGTGGGGCAGATGTTTGACACTCACATTGGACAGCTAAGCTGACTGCAGGGGAGATGAAAGCTAGGGGAACCATTGAGAAGGGAGAGCAGTTGGGGAACCTAGCTAGGGCTCCCCCTGAACAGTGGACTAGTAGCAGCAAGGTGGGTAATGGTAAGGTTGAAGTCCAAATTATGTTAGGATAAGAGGCCGAGGGAGGGCTGACAAAGCCTACATTCAGCATGAAAAATAAAAAATTAAGGAGACTAGGGAAGAATAAGGGGGAGGAAACAGGAAAAAGCAAGAGACAGGAGAAAGATGGAAAGGGGTCTGCCTTAATGTCAGGAGTTGGGGAGATAACATAAGTGAGCTCCAGGCAATGGTGGAAGACACAGATAGATCTAGTAGCCACTGCAGAAACTTGGGCCACTGAGAATAATGACTAGGACCTGACAATCCCAGACTACACCATGTTTAGATGGGACAGAGGAAAAGGTGAAGGAGGAGGAGGCAAACCCCTGTATGTCAGAGAGGGTATCGAGGCAGGGGAGGATGGAAATATCAGGGGAGGTAATGGGGAAATAGAATCATTACGGGTTCAGCTCACGGCATCCTAAGACAAGAAACTATGAGTGGGGATGATCTACAGACTTCCAGGACAGGGGGAAGAAAAAGACAAAGAGCCAGGGGCAGAACCAGAGAAGGGGGTGGCAAAGGGGAAGGTGGTAGTGGTTGGCGATCTAAACCTGCCAGATACTGATTGACTCATTCCAGCGGGCAGAAGTTCCAGAAGTCAGGCCCTACTGGATACACTGCAGGACTGCCTGCTGGTGCAGCTGGTTAAGGAACCCCTTAGGCAGGCTGCCATTCTCAATGTGCTGCTCACCAACTCGGAAGTGGTAGGAGAAGTGAGGTTAGGGGAGCCACTAGGGTCCAGTGACCAGAATTCTCAGACGGGCAGGCTTCAGCAGGATGAGGGAGCTGGTCTGGGACAAGTCAGAGTGGCCAACGTCAGGGATGTGGAGAAAAGATGGGCGCAACCAAGGGGGTCATATGATATCACAACTACTGTATGTATTATGGCATTTGAAGAGTGCTGGTTTTAAGCTGACATGTCACGTAGGGGGTCACCAGTAATTATATCACAGTACTTACCATGACAACAGAGACTACTGTGACAAATGTAGAAGTTGTGAGGTCAGCTGGCGACAGTCACATGCTTCTGAAACAGACAGTAGAAAGAGCGCTTGTTAATGTGAAATAACGTGCAGACAAAAAACGAGAAAACATTTAAACTTAAAGCAGCAGTGTTTGTTAGTTGCCAAGTAGTGTCATCATATAGTTTTATGGTAATAATATATTTCTTTTTTTCCTAACCTGAGCAGGTGCTCCTGGGCTGCCCCTGAAAACAGGCACCTTTGCATAATGGGCCTTACCTGGTTACCAAAGAATACAATTTAAAAAAACAAACAAAAAAAAATAATACAATGACATAACAATCATTTGAACAGTGAAGCAAAATATAACAGGACTGGTAGTGAAGTACATGTAGCGTAGTACAAGATACATACACAAATTCAGTTGTGCTTACGCAACTGGATGAGATGTATGCTTGTTTGACTTCGAAACATTGTGGCTGTTCGCCTCTGTATCCATGGGATATACTGCCCTGGAGGGGTACGATGCAAGGAACCCTAGAGTAGGGTTCCCCCCCATAGGTGCCGTGGGAATAATTCTCTTGGCTAAAGGTAGCTTAGGAAGAAGCCCATGGAAAAGAGAGACGTGCCACTGGATGAGGAGGGGAGGATGGTGAGGCAACGAAGAAATGAATCCTGGAACAGTCCAGGAGGAGTGGCCTTTTAAGGCCTGATGGTGGAGTGACGTTGTTGCTAAACCCATTCAATTATGCTTATGCAACTAGATGAGATGTATGCTTGTGTGACTTCGATACATTGTGGCTGTTCGCCTCTCTATCCGTGGGATATACCACCCTGTAGGGGTATGATGTAAGGAACCCTAACAGAGGGTTCCCCCCTATAGGTGCCACAGGAATAATTCCCTTGGCTAAAAGTAGCTTAGGAAGAAGCCCAAAAAGAATACCCAAAAGGGTGCTGAGCACTGAAGAGGCGAGAAATCAGAATATGTCAAGAACGGAAAGTAAGGAGATAGCTATAGATGGGAAGGACAGGAGAAGAATGAGATGAGATGAGGAACGAGGACAATGAATGAAAGGAAAGCTGACAAGATGCAGAAGGGTGGACTTCCTAAGGAGAGAGGGAACAGCCGGGGCCACCATCCACTCCATCCAACAGCGGAACCTAACTACGTAACCTAGGAAAACACTAACCCTGTCTAATATTATGACCATCAGCACAGAGGAGAGGAAAAAAACCCTTTAAGGAGGAAATCTCTGGGGATGCAAGGCCTAGGTCGCCTTCCCTCCAGGCTGAAGGACAGTTTGATTAGTGATGGCTCAGCTACTGCAACAAGAGTTGATATTGGGGAATAGGAAAAGATTCCAATTTAGATGAAGCACTCACTCTGTCCTTGTAACAGGAATGCTATGGAGGGTTATGAGTGACGGCTCTGCAACTTGACACCCAAAAGCAAAGGAGGAGAGAAAAGGCCACCGAGGCACTCAGCTGGCCTACACGAGCCTACGAAATAGACCAGATGAACCAGAGGCGGTCAGATGGAGAATGGCGTAGTGTCTCTCCAAATGCACTAGGGCTGCCAAAGGGGCCCTGATGATGAGAGCCCCACCTACTATCGCAGCCTGAAATCGGAAATTCTACATCCAGAGGTGTCACCGAAACGATGGACAACTGAAGGTCCACATGTAGTGAAGACATTCTTGATATGGGCCAGGAAGAAGGACCCTGCTCTGATCTTCGCATGCTCTAGATGCGGACTTTGGATGTACGATGATGGAGAGAAATCTTGAAGGCCGGAATGGTTAAGGAGAAATATGAAATGGACGATGTACAAAGATGAGAGAAGCCTTGAAGGCTTGAAGGGTTTAAGGTGAAGAAAGAAATGGACAATGTGCAATTATGCAATGAGGCCTAGAAGGCCATTACAGTTAAGCTGAAATATGAAATGGACGATGTACGATGATGGAGTGAAGCCTTGGAGGCTGGTACGGGTATGGTGAGGTATGAAATGAACGATGTACGATGATGGCGAGAAGCCTTGAAGGCTGGCAGGAACAAAAGAATGGTAATGAATGAAGCAAGGGGTTTATCTAACTCATTAGTTCCCACACTTTGTGATAGTGAGCCTCCCCCAAGCCATGAAAAAGATTTCGAGCCTCCCTCAAATTTGGAAAAAAATCTTGGGCCTCCCCACAGAAAAAAAAAATCCTACTTTGCACTGTACACAAGGAATAACGTGGAAACTAATAAAGTTGACTGGTATATTCTCTTTTGTTCCAACGTTGCTCTCACTCTTAACCCGGCACCCAGGTTATATTTGTCACCCTTTTTCTGACTCTTGGGCCTTGTAACTCCTGTTTCCTCTATCTGGAACAACCAACCTAGCCACTTCATCTCTCCTCCTCTTACCCTGTTGTTAGCAACTTCCTGTACCCTTACACTCAGGTCACACTGAAAACATGCATCGACTCACTGTGCCTTTCCCAATCACTAATTTACATATAAACACCTACTATAGAAACAAGCCTTGACGCAGTGTACTTTTCCCAGTCACTAATTTGCATAAAAATACCTATTGTAGAAACAAGCCTTGACTCAGCATGCCTCCCCCAGGCATTAATTTACATACAAATGCATACCTATTAACAAGCTTTGGCTCAATAGGGACTTCCTGGTCACAAATTTGTGCGCAAGTAAAGAAATTCATCCGGAAAGTATCCATATTTAGTTTGTTTTATCCTTTCACACAAAACAGCCAAAACTTAAAATTTAAATACTGTACATTCTCAGACTTGACTGGGCCTCCCCTGGAACAATTTGGGGCCTTCCTTGGGAGGCTGGCCTCACCATTTGAGAACCACTGATCTAACTCATTTGTTCCCATAGACGCCATATGGCATCAGAACCATCCATTGCTGGAATGGACCCAAAATGGCCACCGGGAGCAAGTGAGCTAATAGGCGAGGAGTTGAAGGAGGAGTGGTAGGGCAGGGACCCCCAGAAGAAAACACGGACAGCAAACTGGCCAAGGCCAATACACCAGGGACTGGCGAGGCCGGCAAACCAGGTATCTGGATGGGAAGAATGTGGTTCGAGAAGAACAGAGATAGATGGACAGAGGAGGACGAGTAGTTACTCAGGGTAGTAGCAGTAGTGGGGAGGGGGGAACAGAGGTGTGGATAGTGATGGCCACCACCTGTATGGACAACAGGTCCTGGGTTGTGATATGGTAGTAAAGGCAGATGGATGGATCAAGGTCGCTGTCCGCCATCTGTCCAGGATTAAAGAGTTCAATGCAAGGCAGTTGTAAACAGGATAATATAGACAAAAACATGGAGCAGAACGAACTTACGATGACATCCAGACAGGGTGGACTGCACCGAAAGATACCTAGCGAGGAGTTAACGCTGTACAGGCACAGATAAGAAATAATACATGAAATGGTGAACCTTCAGAGCAAGGAGTAGAGAAGTATGATAAAGTTGAAAGAGCAGCAGCTGGGGAAGTGGATTAAAGAACCGAGATAGTGCCAGTCGCCATGGCAGGCAGACAGGGACAGAAGCAAAAGACATGCCGAGGGGATAAAAAATTTAAATTAAAGCCAGCAGGTGTAATCAGCTGACATGGAGTTGAATACGTGCTGAGGGGTCCAAAACACGAGGCTATGGCAAAAGAAATATGCAAAACAGGGAGGATAAATGGTATGTAGGCAGGACCCCCCCAAAACAAAAGAAGCAGAGACAGCAATCTGGCCAGAGAACCCAGCCAAGGAGCAGGCGCAGCACCCAGAAAGCAGCAAGTCTCACAAAGGTTACAAGCATCCCGAGACAAAAAGGAAAGGAAAAGGAGCTGGGACTGCAGCAGCAGCTATAAATGAGGACAGCGGGAAGAAACAGCTTGAATGGAAGCCCCAGGAGTGGTAGGTAAATGCGATGGAATGATGAGGGCAAAACACAGTGCTGGGCATGGAGTCGGTAGTGTCTGACCAAGGTGAATGACAGAGCGAGTAAGAGAAATGGAGTTCAATGACAGGAGAAGCCGGATCTGCACTGGAAAGCTGCCAGGCTCGGGGTCCCAGCTGCAGACGGCCAAGACAGAAAGCGGAGAACAAGCGAGGTGGAAAAAAGGGAGCACCAAGGCAAAATGGTGAGAAAGCTGGAGAGAGTGGCCACGAGTGGTGACTGTAAGCGTGCAAACGCGAGGGAGAGGGACGGAGGGGCCCACCATAAAGAAACCCCAGAGAGGGAGGGACAAAGGGGAGAAGACACTGTGGGCAAGTGGCAAAGGGAAAAATGAGAGCAGAGGGGCCGGGGGGAGGGTGATGGCCCCAGAGAAAGGGACCAAAGGATAGTAGGGAAAGACATGAGCCATTGGGTGGCAACAAAAATGAACGATGGGAGCGACGGCCGCACTGCAGACACAGGGACACGAATGGAGGGGGAAAACTGGAAAGAGAGAGAGGCCCCAAGGGCGGGGGTGGAGTGAGACAAACAATGGACTGGGAACAATGATGAACAAGGAGAAACCAGGAGAGCTTCAGGGGAGCCCTGCAGGGGGGAAGGGGGGGACTTGGGTGGAGTGGAGGAAAAGTGGGCAAAACTAAAAGAGGCGACAGTGAAAGCAACAAACCTCCGCATCAGACTTGTAACCAAGAGGAACAAGAGACTGCTATGGTTCTCAAAGGGAGGTGGCCGGGAAGGAAAGAGCAAACAAGTTTGCTTTCTAGAGGTATAAGGAGACACAGAGGGAGGAGGATAGAGAGGTGTATCAGGAAGAACAGAAGGAGGCAGGAAAAGCAATTAGGAGTGCAACGGCACAAACGGAGGAGAAAACAGCCCAGGCAGCAAAGAAAGGGGACAAGACATTTTTCAGATATGCGAGAAAAAAGAGAAAGACCAGGGGAAGGATAGTAAAGCTTAGAAGGGAAGGCGGGGAGAGTGTGGAGGGGGACCAGGAAAAATACTTTTGTTCAGTGTTCACAGAGGAAGGGGAAGGCGAGGGACCAAAGATAAGTGCAAAGAGCATCGAAGGGAGGGAAGTAGATACTAGTCCATTTACAGAGGAGAGAGTCCTGAAGGAACTCGCAAATCTGAACGTGGACGAGGCAGTGAGGTTAGGGTGCATCCAAGGATACTGAGGAAGCCCAGAGAGGTGTTGGCTGCAACTCTGACAACCCTGTTCAACCACTCAATGGAGACGGGGTGGTTCTGGAAGACTGGCGGAGGGCAGATGTAGTCCCACTTCACAAAAGTGGGAGCAGGGAGGAAGCTGGCAATTACAGGCCAGTCAGCCTGACTTCAGTAGTGGGAAAATTAATGGTATCACTCTTCAAGGAAAGGGTGGTGGTGGGATATCTTGAATCCAGTGACTTACAAGACCCGAGGCAACATGGATTCACTGGGCAGTGTGTGTGTGTGTGTATGTGTGTGTGTGTGGGGGGTCATGTGACAAATTTCTTTGACTGGGTGACTAGGGAAGTAAATCAGAGTAGAGTGGTGGATGCGGCCTATCTAGATTTCAGTAAAGCTTTCAACATCGTTCCACATAGGAGACTCAAACAATTTGGGCAGCATAGGAGTGGGACCAAAGGTGGCAAATTGGCTAAGGAATTGGTCAGGGGACAGGAGACAAGAGGGTGGTGGTAGACAGAGTTCACTCCGAGGAAGGGAGGGTGACTAGCGGGGTGCCACAAGGATCAGGACTGGGACCAGTCCTCTTTAATGTCTTTATTGGTGACATTGTAGAGAGGGGCTAGAAGGGAAGGTATGTCTTTTTGCGGATGACACTAAAATCTGCAATAGGGTAGACACTCGGGGTGCAGGTGATTAGAAATCTAAAAAAGCTACAGGAAGTGGTCAGGGTGACCTAAGTTTCAATGCATGAGACGATACAATGAGGCACAGAAAACCCAGGGTAAGTACAAAATGGGGAGTGTATTAATGACCACTAAACAGGAAAGAGCCCTGGGGTAATCATATCTGATCACCTAAAGGTGGTCAGACAGTGGGACAAAGCAGTGGGGAGAGCTAGTGGGATGCTAGGGTGCATAGGGAAGGGTATCACCAGCAGAAAAAGAGAGGTGGTGATACCACTGAATAGCTCACTGGTGAGACTTCACCTAGAGTACTGTGTCCAGTTCTGGAGACCACATCTCCAGAAGGACACAGGCAGAGCTGAGGTGGTCCAGAGGAGGGCAACTAAAATGGTGCAGGGTCTGCATCAAAAGCCCTATCAGGAGAGACTAAAAGATCTCAATATGTACACCCAGGAGGAAAGAAGAGAGGGTGGGGATGTGATAGAAACATGAGCAACAGGAAACAACAATTAGACCTTGCAGTACTGGGCTACTCACTAGAAGGAGCAGACAGTAAGGCAGGGGGTGGGGCTGGGGGTGTTGCTGTATGTCAGGGAAGGCATAGCAGGCATGGAATAAAAGTAGTTTGGGTGCAACAAAATATGGAAGGGGTTAAAAAGGTAATGGTCGAAGTGATATGCAGACCACCAAACAGAAAGAGGAAGGAAACTGGGAATTCGGGAAGGCGATCAGGAAGGCATCACCAAGGGTGGGTGAGGGGGGAGGTGTTGGTGGATGACCTGAGTATGCCAGATGTTTTATTTATTTATTATGTAGACAGGAACATCTCAGCAGCCGGCAGTGAAGAAGTCAGGCACTAGTGCATGTGATGCAAAGCTGCTATGTAGTGGGTCAGGGAAATGACTAGAGAGGGGCCCACCTTGATCTGGTTCTGCTAAACGCTGAAACTGTCAAAGACGTAGAGAGAGGGAACCACTAGGGCACACAATACATTGCATTTCAACATAACCACAAGAACGCATTACTCCAGATAAAAAAACTGTACTCATAAATTTCAGAAGGTTGGACATCGGCAAGATAAGGGACAAGGCGTATAGTAGGCCGGTAAGGGGAGCAAAAAGGAGCAAAGCAAAAAAGGATGTTATAAAGAGAGGTGTAACAGAGATAATGACATTGTGTATGAGACATGTAGGGGGAACAAAAAACCCATCTGGTTTTCCAGAGGGGTAAGAGAGGCAGCAAAGGCAAAAAGGGTAGCATTCCAAAAATATAAGGGGAACAGAGCGAGGCCAACTGGATGAATTACCAGTAAAAGCTCAGACGGCACAGAATAGTGGTTAGAAAAAGTTAAGCAGAGATGGAGCTAAGAATAGTGGAGAGGATTAAGAGCAGAGATAAAGCCTTCTTGATGTAAATTACAGAAAAAAGAAAGCTAAGGTGGGTATTTATATTGAAGAAAAAAGAAATATTGACGGTGGAGGATGGGATAAAGGCCAATAAACTTTTGTTTAGTATTCACCGGGGGATGAGGCACTACCAGAGTGCAAGCAGGGGGTAGGGGGTAAGAGGACAGGAGCTGAGACCAGGTTCGGAAGACAGGGTGCTCAGGGGCCTTAAAACACTTAAGGTGAACAAAGCACCTGGTCCTGACGAGTTGCACCCTAGAGTACTGAAGGAGGTGGTGCAAACACTGGCTATGCTGCTGGCAAACCTGTTTAATTGTTCTTTGGAATGGTGGCAGTTCCAGCACACTTGAGGGTAGCTAATGTGGTGCCATTTCACAACAGTAGGAGCAGTGATGACCCAGAAAATTACAGCCTGGTTTGTCTAACCTGGATGGTAAGCAAAGTGCTGGAAACCATCTCTAAGGAACAAACAGTGGAATTCCTGGAGGCAATGCAGAACTAAATTAATGCATGTTTTTTTTTTTGGGGGGGGGGTTGTAGCCCGAGGCCGCAGGCCGAGTGCATACAACCACCCAACCATGCATCAATTCCACAGTAGAACACGACTCTGGAGTGCCTTAATGCACTTGTAACATGGCAAGTGTTGTGTAACATGACAAGTGGTGTGGGATCTGTGTATTACTGGTCAACAAAAAAACTAAAATAAAACTAAAATGCACACAGGGAGGGTGTTGCTATAATACAGGATAAGTGACACAACGGGAGGTAATCATCCCAAAATGTGACAGGCTCTCTGCCCCCCACCCCCCGTTTTGTCCACCCTTGTGTGCTCACCCTTTGAGATTGCACCGTTTGAAATATTTTGGTGTGTGGTTGGATAGTAGGCTTGATTTCTCTATCCATATTGGTGCCATCCACAGTAAGTTCTGCCCTTACAGAGCAACTCTGCACTTCAGCATGTGCTTTCAGAAATAAGATGTTTCAGCTCTTACGTAAGCATTAAGGCACGACAAAGGAGTGTTTTACTGGGGAACTGCTGCATGGCTGTGGGGGTTGTAGCACCAGGCTGCAGGTCGAGTGCCTACTACCACCCAACCATGCATTGATTCCACAGTAGAACACGACTTTGGAGTGCTTTAATGCACTTGTAACATGGCAAGTGTTGTGTAACATGACAAGTGATGTGGGATTTGTGTATTACTGGTCAATAGTTATTTCGTTTACAACATAAAATGACAAGACACACAGGAATGCATTCTTTATGTAACCCTCCCTATAAATGGGGGTTCCCAAAAGTCTTCCTTGGGTGTACTTAAATGCCCACTGCCGGGTATGTGTTTTGTGTCTTTACAGATGTAAAAGTACTTGCATCCGAGTGCCCTGTTAACCTCCGTGCCTGTCCCTTTAAGAGACATTATTTTTGTAGTGTATAATTAATCTGTGTAGGGGCTGAGTGTTTCCAGGCTCGAGTCCCGCCCGAGCTGCAATAATATTCTGCCATCACTAATGGTGCAGAGGGAGCTCTGTTAGAACTGGTAATTGTTTGGTGATTAGCTACGCTAATAATAATGGTATTACAGATTGTCTAATGTGCCTTTCTTTGCAGCATGGACATTTCTGTATTGCACCAATCAGTACCTTTTGGGGACCTTAAAATGGAGTCTGTCCCCAGGGGTCTTGTGGGAGTGAATTTCTGTAGGAATTATAGTTTTTTTATTTTGGCACCTAAATGGACCTGGAGGGGGAGCCCTTGCTTTGACAGACAGATGAATCACTCAACCAAACCCTTTTTGGATCAGAAGGAAGTCCCGGTGCTGCCTGCAGCAGAGAGTCAGTCTGAGTTTGGAGTTGAGAGACAGAGTGAGCTGCTCAAGAGATTCGAGCAGCTGGAAACTGGTGGGAAGGCTGTGTCTGGCCTGTCTGCTTCATCTTCCCTTCTGAGGGATCTGCTAGTGAAATTAATCGGACTGAATCTGAACCGGCTTGTGATCAGAAATATCGAATTGTGACTGCCTGTTACCTGAAGAAGACCGAAGATTTGCTTCATGCGATTGGCCTCTCAGGAAGTCTGAAACCATTATAGAGCATATGGTTTGCGCAGGGACACTGTGATTGCGACTGGACTGTCATCCGAACTGTGGTACTGCTTTTTATTTACTGTAAGTGTGCTGAATGCTCTCAGTGGGTCACGATTTGGTTCCCCACTTTACAATTGTGTCACGCTTGCTGGAAACTGAATCCAGCACTACCGACTGTCATCCGAATTGTTCTCCTGGCTTAGGCTGTGCCACCTTGGCCCAGCCAGCTACTCACGCCACAGAGAAGACCATCGACGAGAGACCTGCCTGGGGATCAGCCCCCTGCTCAGCGTCACGAACAGGAACACCACCACGTTTGAATCGTGTGGGCCCTGCTTCTCCTGGTAAACCAGAAAGTCATTCTGCAGTCTCCATTTCATCCATCCTGCATCCTGTACTGGGTAGCGTGAGTAAACACCAGGGTAGCTCCCTGCAACACCAGCTAAATCAAAGTGTATAATCTGATTTGATTGTTTGTTTGATAATCACGAACTGAGCCATCTGGCTCCGGATTACAAATTGTGGGTTACTGTGCATGACTCTTTATTCCCATCATTAGGGCCCCGACCAGCTGCGACACCGGCCTACCCCGGGCAACGCGTCAGGCTAGCCTGTATCAACAACTGGGTGCCCAGAGTGTGTGTGTGACTGTGTTGAGGGACTCTAAAGTGCATGCCTTGTAGCCTGATTGAATCTGTTGCTAGACCAATCAACCTGATTACGACCCTCCCTTGTTCAATCCCCCTGAATAAATCAGATCTGACTCTTTTTGCACTTAAACTGTTTATGGTTCATCTCTGTACTAATAGCACTGTATTGTTGTTGCTGGCTGTGTCTAATCTTATTTTACAGGGGGTCTCCAGGGTCAGACAGGTGAAACCAGCCCTGATGGTAAGTGCAATCAGAGTGGGGATATATTTGTGGTTTGGGGGTTATTGTACCTGTGTATTCTGTTCATTGTTTAGGTCACTAGAGGGGAAAAGGGGGGGTGACAGTGTCCCAGAGGGCTGTACCCAGGTCAGCTACATTACCACCAACCCTGTCCTCCAGTGGAGGCACCCGTTTTCAGTACCCAGGCCCCTTAACCTGCAACTAGTCACGCAGGCAGGGGTAGTAGCCCTTGGGATAGCGCCACCCAGGGGTTACATATATTTTGTATTTAATTAAGTGCGATTCTGTGCCAGGGAAACTAGGCACGATACATAGTGGCTGCTAAGAATGAAAAAAAATCTGAATGCAACATTTGAACACCTGTTGCTTTTTAAACATACCTATAATAATAAAACAGCATTACTACTTAATAATACAGAATTATCACCCTCGCTAAATGCAGTGAACACTGCTATCTAAGGTTGCATTGTGGGTAAGGTATCTTACTGGTGTTTTCCTGCAGATTGCAATGCAGTCCATTTTACACCTATTATGTACCGGACATCATCGTTAACTTTAATAATATGGACTGTGGGCCTGTCAGCAATATTAAAACTGTTTCTTTTATGACTGCCGCAGTTTTTCCCCATTGTGCACTGTCACACAGCATTGTGCACTTGTTTTTAACATACCCGGTTCCGGCATGGTGCTCTGTCATACTATCCAATATTCTACTTCCTGTATGCGACTGCGACATAAATGTCCCACACACTTCCACCGGAATACTCTAATTTACTCCGAATTTTGTTCTGTCAGCATTTACCCAATCGAAAGACATTCATAAGTGCAATTTCTACTCCAAGGCAAATTTGCCTTTCTGATATACCGGCACAAGTATTACAGCTCTCCGCTGTCTGTAACTGCACACTGAATTCAATAGCGGTGTGAGTTCATCACGGTCCTGTGGTCGGGTGGGAAGAAACAGTGCTTTGGAGATATGGCTGGTAATGTACAGTACTACTACGAGTACTGTACATTACTAGGGAATTAATGCACGGCAATTTTCTTTTTTTCCACCAATCACAACACTCTATTTTAGTGATAGTTTTTCTGCCATGTTACAAAGTGTATTAGAGAACACAGTTTTTTTCATTTTCAATGTTCCTTTCCCAGATTTACAGTACATCTTGGTAGTCCAGCTAAAGAGTCTGTATAGAAAACATTTGCTTCTCCCCTGTTGACCTCACAGTGCCTTTGTTTATGACATCATAGTACTCACCATGGCAACAGACTGTGATGTCATAAAGAGCAATTGTGTGGTTAGCAGGGGAGAGTCAGATATCTTTTGAAAGACTTAGTAAAATAATTGCTGCATTATCCACAATATTTAGTAGACCAATAAAAAGGAACGTAAAAGAAAGAACAAATAATTAGAAAACAATAAAGTTAAATTATAATTGGTTTATACAGTAAGTGTTTTTAACATTTTTATTATAATAGAGAGTTGCTCTTTAACTTTGTGCCACATACTGCAATAAAGATGGTCTCTTATCCGCAATCTGCTGTGAGCCGATTACTGTGATGGTGCTCCCACGGTTTCACTACACGTATGTGGTTTACGGCACCACCCTGTCCTCCTCCCTTGCCAGATTGGATACCCTTTGCAATGCCTTATGCCGTTTTGCTGCTAATGCTCCTTGTCATACTCAACAAGTGTGCCCTTTACACTTATTTATTTACTTAAGAGTTTAACCAGGAGGGCAAACTGAGCAGAGTACTGCTCGATTACACATGCGTCTGGGGTGGGGGTGGGTAGGAGAGGGGAGAATACAATACAATACACTAAAGTACAGTGCAATAAAACAGTGGTAGTTTGACAGCAATAATAACCAAATAAGCAAGTACAGCCTGTACAGATTTAGGTGCGGTACGTGCAACAAGGAGTTTAAGATCAGTGCAAGTGTACAGTGCAATACAAATGAGCAAAAAGAGTACTGAGCCATAACTACAGTCAGAGGAGGAGGAGGATTTGGGGAAGCTTTTAGTTAGTAGCATGTGCAAGTGGAGAAGTGATCAGAGAGGTGAGCATAGAGAAACCGGGCGGAAGGGGCATACCGAATGTTCGCCAGGAGGGAGTTCCACAGCTTAGGCATGCAGTAATTGAAGGCTGACTGGCCTTCGGTGGTGGACATGTGTGGGATAGATAAGAGTCTAGTATCATTGTGACTGAGTGAGTAAGCTGGCAGAGGAGAGGCGGAAAGAGTAGAGGAGAGGTAGGGGGGCAGGGACTGGGACCAGAACTTCGCTGTGAAACGAATGCAGTGTGTAAGGCAGCAGTTCTGCAGCAATAGGAAGCCCAGTGACTGACAGAGGACACAATGATGGGGGGAGTAGGGACAATCGAGGGCAAAATGACAGAAGGCGTGGAAGAGTGAGTCCAGTCTGGCCAGGGTGGACTTGGGGGTGGCACTGTAGACTATGTCCCCGTAGTCGATAACTGGCAGAATCATTTTCTGTACCATAGCATGGCGAGCCGGCAGTGGGATGCATCCATGATTGCGGTAGAGGGCACCCAGTCTGGGGTGCAGTATGTTGTGGATGGCATCAGTGTGTACAGAAAAGTCTAGGTGCTGGTCAAGCCAGACTCAGAGATACCTGAAGGAGGAGCTAACCTCCAAAGCAGTTCCATTGAGGGTGTGGAAGGTGGGGAGCTGTGAAAGTCTCTGCCTTGTGCCGAAGGTCATGGAAACGGTTTTCTTGGCATTGAGGTAGAGCTGATTTGAGCGAAACCAGAGCTGGACATTGTTGAAGTCCCACTGGAGTCTGGTCGCCACGTCTATTCTAGTCCCCTTCTATTCCTCCCTTTCTCTCCTGTCCCTTCACTGTGTGTCCCTAGTTTCGAAGTACTGGTTTAACTCTCTGCCCTCTTAACTGCACCCTCTCCTCTCCTGTATTCCCCGCCTTTTATTCTCTTTGCTCTCATGACTCTCATACTTTCTGTATTCCTCACTCCAACTCTGGTGTTGGGAAATCTGCTTCCTCTTCACACCTCCCATTTGGAACTCTCTCTCTCTCTCTCTCTCTCTCACCCTTCACCTCTGTCCTTCCCTTTTCTCCCTCAAATGCCTACTCATACCGCTTGCCCCCTCCTGCCCTGACCATAGCTAATTTTACCATGATACTGTCCTGTATACAGGTTAGCCAGCCTTGGAGTGGGTACCAAGGTGGTAGCCTGGGTAAAAAATTGGCTGGACAACAGGATGCAGAGGGTAATAGTAAACAGAGTCCACTCTGAAGAAAGGGGGGATACTAACAGGGTACAGCAGGGTTCAGTACTGGGATCGGTCCTCTTTAATGTCTTTATAAGTGACACTGCAGAGGGACTGGAAGGAAAAGTATGTCTCTTTGCAGATGATACAAAGATCTGCAACAGGGTTGATAGACAAGGTGGGGTGGAAAGGATGAGAAGGAACTTGTCAAGGTTGGAGGAATGGTCAAATGTATGGCAGTTTAGATTCAATGCAAAGAAAAAAGTAATGCACCTGGGAAACAAAAACCCAGGAAAGAGAACACAATGGCGGGTGAGATACTGACAACAACAAAATGGAAAGGGACCTGGGGTTCATATCAGATGATCTAAAGGTGGGCAAGCAATGTGAGAAGGCAGTAAGGAGGACTGGGGATACTGGGATACATAGGGAGAGGCATCACCAGTAGAAAACAGGAAGTTGTTATCCCTCTGTACAGACAGTTGGTGAGACCCCATCTGGAGTATTGCATGCAGTTCTGGAGACTTCATCTCCGCAAGGACGTAGACAGGATGGAGGCAGTCCAGAGGTGGGCAACTAAAATGGTTCAGGGTCTACACCAGAAGACATACGAAGAGAGACTAAAGGAGCTTAATATGTTTACCCTCAAGGAAAGGAGAGAGAGGGAGGACATGATAGAAACTTTCAAGTACCTCAAAGGAATCAACAGTCCAAGAGGGTAGCATCTTTCAGAAAAAGAGATGTGCAAGAACAAGGGGGCACAATTTGAAGACAGAGGCGGGATGGCTCAGAGGTAATGTGAGGACATCTTTTTTTTTTTTTTTTACAGAGAGGGTTGTGGATACATGGAACGGCCTTCCTGAGGTCGTGGAGTCCAAAACAGTGGGGGAATTCAAGAATGTATGGGACAGACATGAGGCAATTTTAGTGGAGGGTAGGTTGAAGTTAGCTGTTGGCTAACTAGGATCTGCAGCTTATCCAATAGGTAGGGAAATGGGCAGACTGGGTAGGCCAAGCGGTCTTTATCTGCCGTCAAATTCTATGTTTCTATATTTCTGTACTTAGCCTTAGTGATCCTGTACAATTGTTATGTTTGCTTGTACGCAAGTGCAACAAACATAGTGCCACCATACGAATTTTCATAGGTGTGCCACTCAGCTTCCAATGCCCTGCTCCCTTTTGCAGGTGCTGTCTCATCGCACCAATAAATGTCAGAGCTGTCTATGACAGCAGTTCAGATGCAGTGGCGTACAGCTGAAAGCGAAAAGCCGCTACAATCAGCGGTGGTAACGTGTAGGCACTGCCTACACGTCACACTGCATCTGAACTGTCATAGACGGTCCACCCCCCCCAACACCTATGTAGCACACTGGAAGCCAACCCAGCAGGCTCCTGCACTCCCCCCACCCGCACACCATATGGCCGACTGAGGTGCTCAATCCCCTTCGCCCGGCTGCTCCCCCAAAAAAACAGATTTCCAGATGCTACGCTGGGAGCCCACCCCAGTGTGGCAAAGTCCGGTATGGTGACGGGGGTACAATCCCACATCGGCTCCACTGCCCCCAGCAAAAAAAAAAAAAGACTTCAAGTTGCCACGCTGGAGCCCACCTCAACGAGGCAAACATCCATATGGCCGACAGGGTGCCCAACCCCGCTCGGCTCCACCCCAAAACATTTATTTAGCTGCCACGCTGGGAGCCCACCCCAGCATGGCAAAAGTCACGCATCATCTTCCAAAATAAAAAAAAAACAAATGTAAAAAAAAAAAAAAAAAAGGTTTCTGGTTGACTGTCTCCCCAAACCCGCGCCCACCCTCTGCGCACCCACCTCCCCACACCCTATACTTACCGCTGGAGCCCAGCGCGATGATCTTCAGTGGACTGGGAACATGTCTGCACTCTTCAAAGCCGACTGCGAACTAAAGAAATGCCGGTAAGCTGTATAATGGCAAAAATGTTTTTTTTTTCCAACTTTGGTGCATATCTCGGCCATTTTATGGAATTTTTTTCACCAAATTTTCAACATGGGGTTCTTAGGGCCCCACCTCATGAACTCAGTCACTGTCATTTTGTTATTCGGTCCTGAAAGGTGATTTCCCGGTCATTGTACGGAACCACCTTTCGGGACCAAGTAACAAAACAACAGTGTCACAGTACGAGCGTGTGTTGTGCAATTCCTGCGCATGCTTGTAACTTCGCGAATTTTTAATATTTTCAGTCTAGATTTTGAATATTGTAATTTTACTACACCTCCTTATGATCAGTATAGCTGTCATTTTTCACATCTCGCGCAAAATGTGTTTTCGCGCATGTAGCGCACGATGGCATGGTTGGCATGCAAAATCAATGTTCGGGACAGATTAAGAAAATCACAGTGACACTGTTCATGAGCAGAGGTCTTAAAATGGCTATGTTGAAAATTTGGTGACAAAATTCCATAAAATGACCGTGTTACAAGTGTGCATTGCGCAGTTTCCACGCACCTTCGTAAGTTCACAAATTCTTAATATTTTCAGTCCAGATTTTCTACAGTGGCATTTTTCTACATCTCCTTATGAACAGAACAGCTGTCATTTTTCACACCCTGGCCGAAATGTGTTTTTGCACTTCCAGCGCAGAAATGCATGGTTGCTGTGGGAAATCTGTGTTTGGGACAGATTACGAAAATTACAGTGACACTGTTCATGATCAGAGGTCCCAAAATGCCTGTGTTGACAATCTGCTCTGAACAATCCCCAAACTAATTACATTACGGGTGTGCGTTACGCAGTTTCTACGCACGCTCGTGACTTCACCAGTTTTTTTACATTTTCACTCCAGATTTTCAACATTGCCATTTTTACATCTCCTCATGAACAGTACAGCTGCCATTTTTCACATCCTGTTTGAAATATGTTTTCTTCTCCCTGCACCGTTACTATCCTGACCCTCCTGTCTATTGTCCTACCCTGTCTCCCCCTCTCCGTTTCCCTGTTCCTGCTACTTATTCTTCCTCTCCCTTACCATCCTCGACTCTCCTTCCCCTTTCCCTTCTTGTGCTCCCTCCTCTCCTTGCACTTCCACTCCAAACACTGCTCACAGACCCCTGCCTGTTTCTCCCCTACCCCCACTGTCCTACTCCCACCCGTCTCCCCTCCATTCACCCACTACACTCCCTCCCGATCCTGTCCTCCCTCTCATCTCCCAGTTCTCTGTTTGACAGTGTCAAATCCTGACAACATCCTTCCCTTCTCTCTCTCCCCTCTGCACTCCTGCGACAATGTCAGATTCCTGACAGCATCCCTCTCCGCCCTTCCCCAGTGTACCTCAAGTCCTGAAACCTACTGCACTTCTTACTGAATCTTGAATGCAAAAGTTTAACCAGATTGTAACTCTTGCTGTAACCTGAATTGTTGACTCTTTACCTGTCTGTGACTTACATGAATTTTTTTTATTTTATTTTTTATTTGTTCTAGGATTACAAATACCTTTCAGCCGAGGCTCTTTTACAAAGGTTCCACGTCACGTGAATGATTGTACCCAACTCCATGTGTAACCCCTAGATGGCGCTATCCCAGGGGCTACTACCCCTGCCTGATTTGCCACTAACAGGTTGAGGGGCCTGGATCCAATGGCGGGTGCCTCCACCCAGAGGTCAGGGTTTGCAATAGTTAAACTAACTTGTGTCAGCCCTCTGGGACACTGCAACCCCTTTCTTCACTAGTGGCCCACACAATATATCAGAATTACCTTCACAGTATACACTTACCCCAGGACTGGTTCCGGCACTGGGACCTCCTGTGAAATGAGATACAGTGCAACAATCACAGTACAGTACTTTAACATGACAAATACCTCAGGCAGTACAACTTTGCTGAAACAAGCAGCTCTGATTTATTAGGGGGATATAACAAGGACAGGGAAATCAGGTTAATAGCTTATCACTCTAATAATCTACCTTGGCTCTGTGCACAGGCCTATCCCTATCAGTTACTGTCCCTGGGTACCCAAGCCCCAGTGGCTAGTCCAAACCGTGGCAGCTGGTAGGGCCCTTTCACACAGAGAAAAGGAAAATTAAACAGTCAGCAGTACAGTAATTCCATTTGGATTTAATGTGGCAATTCAACAGGGAGCGACCCTGAATTAGTACTCACGACCTCCAAATAAGATAGGGTCCTTCAATGTCAGCAGGGCTCACTTGAGGTACACAAACCTCTTCACACATTATATAAAAGAAAGCACTATACCAGGCAGGCTGCATCTGTATCGATCGCAATTACTGCACAATACCGGGAGAACACACAGCAGATTCAGTTCCTGACAGACCGAGTGCAATTTTCAGCAATTCTTCCAGTCTTCTACAGGGTGAGCCTGGTTTCTACTCTTCAGAGATCCTTTGATTCTTTTCACAGGACCAGATTCAGTCCTAACAAGCTGCAGACCGGAACTCTGGGCCTTACACACGTTTTTGACTAAACTGCACACTGAAAAGCACAGGGCTCCTTCCTTCTTCACTGCCAAAGCTCAACTGAAACTCCAACCGACAAAACCGGCTCTTCCTTTGAGTTCCTCCCAGTTCTTGACTGGATTGGCTGTCACTCACAATAGACTGCTGCTGTTGGTCCAAAAGGCACTGAAGTCTAAACTACATCTCCCAGAGTCACTGCCCATACAATCCTCTTGTGGCTGGCTCAGATTATGAGTCCAAGTTCTGATTCGTCCAAGGCACCATTTTAGAGCTAGCTTACCCCACACTGATTGGTCCAGTTCAGCAGTTCAAAACTAGAATGGGAACTAGCAGACACAGTTCTGACTGCAAAGAAAGTAGTTAGACTAACTGTAATTTTATTATTACTCTAAATAATTTCTGGCAAACAGTTACATCTTTCAGATAGGTTCCTTTGCACTCCTAGTGACTGCAAAATGAAGTGAATTGGCAGCAGCTCGGTGGTACTCAGAGAAGCACAGTCCCCCATGCAAACTAATTATGTCTGCAAGCAGACAGCTCTTAAAGAGACAGTACCAGAGGCTCTAAAAACACTCACTGATAAATGGCTTAAATGCCAAACACCATTCAGGCTGGAGCATTCAAGCAAGCTCCTGGAAGTCTTTTGGGAACCCCCATTTGCAGGGGTTACACCTTCCTGGCCTGGGAAAGCTTGACGTCGCGTCAAGCAAGTACCCCATAAGTTTCAACTGCAACCATATACATTTGCATTAGGCTCGCACATGTAATCATCAGTCAATATATCATTTTACAAGAACACATTTTCAAACATTGCGATGCGTCACACTTTACGTATTACATACATTGTACCATAACTCAAGTTATTACCTCTTGTACATGAAACCTGAAGAGGGGCCCTTCTATCAGTTACCTTGGGGCTGGATGGGGCAAGGCACCATATAGAAGGCAACACAAGTAACTTGGAGTTAGCACTGATGCTCAGTTTGGGCAATGAGCTCGGGGACACATACACTCCTTTATGGACAACATTGAGAGGCAAGTCCACAGGCCTCCCAAGTGAATCATAACTGAGGTGCACCACAGGCTTTACAGCTCGACCAGTCTTTCTAGGGGAACTGTTATAGTCTCTGCACTCTGAGCCTCATTTTCAGCATTGTCCTCACTTGTCAGGGAGTCTCTATGGGGTAGAGAGGCTGAGAACTTGGGGCACTTTCAGCTCCAGAGTTACAGTTTCTGAGTCCACAACATTTGGCTCGCATGGAGAGCTTTTGGGACACTGGCAGTGGACTGTCAGAGGCACTCAAAATACTCTTCTTGTTCGGTGTATCACCAGTCTGCTCTAATCTATCATTTCCTCCCTAGCTCAAACAGTTCAACCATGCACAATGATTCCATTTCATCTGATCTGATGCTTTGCACTTCACTTTCTGGGAGCATTGGCTCAGGGATGAAGCTGGGGCTTAGACAGTCAGAAGGCCCAGCTTGTCTCCAGTATTGACTAGGATTGCCCGAAACAATTGACTCAGTTCGTAAGAAGGATAGTATTCAAAGTCACTCTCACTTTCTTCTGATGGACTGACAGTCATGCTCAACTGGGACTTGTGGAGGGAACACTTTAACTTTGCTTCTGTAGTGCAGACTTTCTTGATCTTTTCTTAGCAGCAGCTCTGGTCACTGGTCCAGAGGGGCATCTTCTGGGGCTCAGGACTCAATCAGGATTTGTCCAATGGGCAGTAAATAGATTTCTATGCATTGTTTTTACATCTTTGAATTATTCTCAGGCCTTACTTTGTACACTGGCAGATCATCTAGTTTGCCCACTACAATGTGAGGGAGATGGTACATCTGTCAGCAATCTTGTGCTTGCCATGCAGTCCCAGATTTCTTAGCAATACCCGATCTCCTCCTGGAGTTCCTGTGCTTTCACCTTTTATCATACCTTTCTTTGTTGGCCAGATTTCTTTTGGCAGCCATGGTTTGAGCCAGTTGTGCACGCATGAGTTAGCTGGGCCTTTAACTTTTGCACATACTGTAAATAGTTGTCAGCTTGAACCCCATCAGGAGAGACCCCCAAACACACATCTACTGGTGGTCGAGCTTCTCTTCCAAACATCAGGCAGTAGGGAGAATCAGTGGCATCACTTTTGGTGCAGTTATAAGCATGTACCAGGGTGCTAATTTGTTGGCTCCATCTAAGGCTTGTCCTTTGGGTGCAGGGTGCCTAGCATATCTAGCAAAGTGCGGTTGAAACGTTCAGGCTGTGGGTCCCCTGGGGTGGTAAGGAGTGGTTCTGGACTTTCGCACTCCCCACAGAGAAAAGCATCTCTTTGATCAGGCGACTCTCAAAGTCTCTCCCTTGATCAGAATGGATTCTTTGTGGAGCCCCATAGTGAACAAAAAGTTTTCTACAAGTACTTTGGCCACAGTGGATGCTTTCTGGTCTTTGGTGGGAAAGCTTGGGCATATCTCGTGAAATGGTCAGTGACCACCAGCACATTACTGATATTTCTTTGATCTGACTCCAAACTCAGAAAATCAATACAGACCAGCTCCATGGGTGCACTGGTGGTGATGTTAACAAGGGGGCAGCCCTCTGGGACAAAGCTTTCCTCTGTAAGCAGCGACTACAAGTTCAGAATGTGTTGCTCCACATCAGCCCCCATCTTAGGCCAATAGAATCTGGATCTCACCAAGTCAAGTGTTCTGTCTATACCAAGGTGCCCCATGTGGTTGTGCAAGGACCTCAGTACTGAGTCTCGAAGGCAGTGGGCAGCACTAGTTGTTTTGTCTACTTGTCCCCCTCTGTCTACTGTTTCTCTGTATAACAGTTTATTGATCAGTTTCAACTTAGGACCTTCTTTGTATAACAGTGCAGTTCTCAAATCAGTGGGCGTAATTTGGACACATCTTTTCCTGCATAGAGGGCTTCTAAAGCTGCTTTGATCATGGGATCTGCAGGATTGAGCCCGCGAATACTGTCATTGTCCAGCTGAGGCAGTGCACCAATGTCTATTGCAGAAAAGTGGCAATAAGCAGCAGGTATGCAATTCTCAGAGGCTCCCAAACAATCCACCATGCATCCCACTGCGTCGTGGACATTTGTTCCTCCCTGTCAAACTTCCGGCAGAGTGCCCGAATGTCAGAGTTCCCAATCGGACCCAATCATTCTGGGGAACAGGCCCCGGGAAGAGCATCAGCATCTATGTGGTTCAGACCTGCCGGTGATAGAGAGCATAGTCATATGCCAGATAATGCAGAAAGCCACCTATGGCCAGTGGCATCAACAACTGAGGTCTGCACATAGGTCAAAGGATTATTGTCAGTTTTACTAGTATTTTAGCCCCATACAAGTACTCATGGAATTGGTCAACAATAGCCCACTTCAAAGCTAGGAACTCTAACTTATGTACAGGATAGTTCTTTTCGGATGGGGTCAGGCTTCTACTGGCAAGGCCACTGGTCTCAGGCCATTCTCGTGCTCTTGGTACAACACAGCTCCAACCCCTTGCAAGCTAGCATCAGTGTGCAGGGCGAAGGTTTTCTTGGATCGGCATAGGCCAGCACTGGAGCATGGGTAAGTTGATATATGATCTCATGAAAAGCAGTCTCACAATCAGGGTCCAGCGGGCCCCAAATACTTCACTGGATGAAATACACTTTCAGTCTTGAGGGGCTGACTTTTGGTATTTTTGTGGGTTGGGGATACCCTTGAGTAAGGTTAAATAAAGAGGCGGATCACTCTTGAATAGTCCTTGATGAAGCGCTCGATAATAACCACAGAATCCAGGAATCTTTGCAGTTCTTTAGATTTTTGGGCTGTGGTCGTGTGGTCAAGGCCCTCAACTTTACTTGGGTCGGTCTCTCATTCCTCGTGGATACTATGTGTCCCACATACTTTACTGATGTTTGAAAGAATTGACACTTATCAATGGACAGTTTAAGGCAAAAGTCCCCAGTCGGTCCAATACCTTAAATAATCTGCTTTCATGTTCCTCAGTGAGCTGCCAAACACAATAACATCATCTAGGTATACCAGGCACTCTAGTAAGTTCATGTCCCCACTGCACGCTCCATCAATCGTTGAAAAGTGGCTGGGGCACCTGAAATCCCTTGAGGCATCCTCATGAATTCATAGAAGCCAGCGGACAGATAAAGAGCAGTCTTCTCACGGTCCTCTGGGGCCATCGGGATCTGGTAGTACCCTGCGGAGATCCAGCACAGAGAACCACTTGCTCCCGTTTAGGCGGTCAAAGCATCCTGAATGCGGGGCATTGTGTACTGATCAGGGATAGTCCGCCCGGTTTAGAGTGCGATAATCCACACATCATCCTTACTGTTCCATTCCTTTTCCTCACTACCACAATGGGGAAGCATAGGGCTCTGGATTCTTGTATTACACCAGCAGCTAACATCTCTTGCAGATGCCGTCTCACATCATCTACATGTCAGCAGGTGCCAGACGTCGAGACCTCTCACAGAAATGGTCTTTCGTCATGCAGCCGGATATTGTGCTCAGCTCCTCACGCATCCTACATCCCATTCCTTTAAAGAACACCCAGGTCTCTGGGCAAGCTTCTCACTGATCCTCACTTTCCATTCAGCTGGCAGCGGGAGTCGCGAAATCAAACAAGTCAGGAGGTACTCTGTCATTCTTCCTTGAACTCTTGCTGCTGGGTAGCACTGCAGTGTCTGCACAATGCACATTAGCCAGGATGCAACCTCTGTTTTACTCGAATGTCTCTTTCAGACACATTATGAACTTGAACCATTACCCTTCTGGCATAAGCATGGGCTCTAGCAGGCAAAATACTAAGCTTGACCAGCAGTCCCTCTGGCAATTTTCCATCGCCTGGTGCATCCAACATTAATATTTATTCTTAACATCCTTTCTGATACGGACCTCTCCCTGTAAGGTACACTGGGCATTTGGCGCCAGGATCAGAGACTCAGGATCCTTCTTCCATACAATTCCGACCGGTTCCTCTGGTTCTGTTTTTCAGCATCTCTCTGTGCCTCTAGGCCTTCTTAATTAAAGTCGAACTCTTAAAGCTCTACTAGTCTTTGACCCCTGTTTTTCATAACACAACTGTGCCAGCCTTCCGAACATATGAGCATTTGTTCCAATCAACAAAGGACACCATCATACAGTCCAGTGGGGGGACACACTAAGGCTAGGGTCTCTACTTGTTCGCCACTCCAGCCAGGAGGTGGGGAAAGACAGCCAAATCGGATATGTACCGGAATAGGGTAGGCCTTCTCACTTAACCCCCCATACATGCAGTCCTTCTAATAGTTGTAAGGTACGTCTGACAAATGCTTCTGATACCAATCCTGGAACATAATTGTCACTTGGGAGCCACTGTCTAATACAGCTCTTGTAGACACTCCATTCACCTTTACAGTGGTCTCCATGGAGGGACCCACTATTCTGGACCAGTCTGAGAGGCGGTAGTGGGGCCTGGGCAACTGACCTTGCCACAAAGGACGTGAATTAGCATTTTGGTGCCCTCACTGGGATCATGTCGGCACCTCTTAACCACTGATTTCTTCTCGCAAGCTCTCCTTGTAGCCTATATGCAACTTTGTCAGTGTCTTTGGGGACTGGCATTCCCTTTTCATGTGCCCATCTTTCCCACAATTATAGCAAAACATACTTTCTGGAGTTTGAGCTGGCCGAGGCCACACTGGGAGCCAGGGGGGGTATTACTAACTGGAAACCTGGTGCCATCTCTGTTCTGCGGCGTGATAAGCATTTGGAGACATCTAGTCAGTTTCTCCACTTCCATGGTCAAGGAATTGAGTTTGGAGCTGTTATCAGCAGGAGATACATGGGTGGTACCCCCACCCCATAGCAGATGCAGTCGGATATAGGTCAGGGCCCGTACTTGCAGGCGTGGCCTTCATAAAGGACTGTTTTGAATTCCCGGATCTCTCTCAACAGTTAGCCCCATTGTGGCATATCTTTTTCCTTGTCAGAGCACTCATTGACTGTCAACCTCTGCCCTGAACTTCACTTGATGGGTCACCCTCAGTCACTGGTCGTAGCCACAGCTGTTGGTGCAGGTACCTCCGAGGTCGCCTTTCTCAACTCCTCAATTTCTCTCATTAACTCATCATAGGAGGGTGGGGATTCCAGTCGATTTTACAGGCGTAACTGAAGCAACAGCAGTTCTGAGAAGAGGCAGACTTAGGATTCTGTCCAGTCTGGTTCGGTCCAGTTCAATCGCTGGCAAACTACCCTTTCTGAGGCATTCTTGCAACAATTTTCCAGCCGAGAGACATACACAGACAACACCCCTTGGTACTGTTGTGCATTTCTTACTCTCCACCATAGGTCCTCATCAGAATCTGGGCTCCCATACACATTCTCCAAGGCCTCAAGATAGGCCTGTGCAGTCGCTCAGGGTTACTGGCCCGTTTAGCACGGATGGTAGCCAGGGCAGGACCTCGGAGGCTCACTCAACCCTCTTTCGCCTTTCCCATCATCAAGGCCATCCTGAAAATTTGGGGCAACATAGTCTATCCAGGTTCCCAGTCATCCTCCCTGGGGGTGGGAGGTGCCAGAGAAGATCCTCAACCTTCGGTAAGAGTCGTGACTAATGGCAGGTGCAGAAATAGGAGTCTGCATTGGTTCAGCCACCATTACGGGCACTGGAGCAGGAGAGGGTGTTGGGGAGGAACACCCCAGGTGGCAAGAATAGTTTCTTCAAGTCCTCCACAGTTTCCCTCTCCCAGCAACCATTCAGCAAATTTCTCCTCAAAGTTTCAGATAGTGGTGGGGCTGATTCCCCAGGTCTTTACTGTCCTTAGTTATCACTCTCCAAGCAGTGAGGGCTCCCTCTGGGGTAATGGTCTGTGGCACTTTGGAGCTATCTATGGGATCCTTAAACTCTACTAGGGCCAGGAAAGTGTGGGTGAGCAGATTAGCATGCCGACCCACCACCACAGGGTTTTGTAAACCTTCCACCTTGGAAAGTACTCCCTGCACAGTGTCCGTATTGATGCCAGGGGATGTCCAGGATAAGCATAGCATTTTGGGGTCGATCTCCTCCCCAGTACACCATCCACCAGCGGTGCACAGCCACTTCTGTCGGGTACCCATTTTTCTTAACAGTGGTTCGTAAATATGGCCACTAGAGGACACACAATCCCAGCGGTGAGCCTCCAAGATGTAACCCCTAGATGGCGCTATCCCAGGGGCTACTACCCCTGCCTGATTTGCCACTAACAGGTTGAGGGGCCTGGATCCAATGGCGGGTGCCTCCACCCAGAGGTCAGGGTTTGCAATAGTTAAACTAACTTGGTCACAGCCCTCTGGGACACTGCAACCCCCTTTCTTCCCACTAGTGGCCCACACAATATATCAGAATTACCTTCACAGTATACACTACCCCCAGGACTGGTTCCGGCACTGGGACCTCCTGTGAAATGAGATACAGTGCAACAATCACAGTACAGTACTTTAACATAGACAATACCTCAGGCAGTACAACTTTTAACAAACAAGCAGCTCTGATTTATTTAGGGGGATATAACAAGGACAGGGGAAATCAGGTTAATTAGCTTATCACTCTAATAATCTACCTGGCCTCTGCACAGGCCCTATCCCTATCAGTTACTGTCCTAGGTACCCAAGCCCTAGTGGCTAGTCCAAACCGTGGCAGCTGGTAGGGCCCTTTCACACAGAGAAAAGGAAAATTAAACAGTCAGCAGTACAGTAATTCCATTTGGATTTAATGTGGCAATTCAACAGGGGCGACCCTGAATTAGTACTCACGACCTCCAAATAAGATAGGGTCCTTCAATGTCAGCAGGGCTCACTTGAGGTACACAAACCTCTTCACACATTTATATAAAAGAAAGCACTATACCAGGCAGGCTGCATCTGTATCCGATCGCAATTACTGCACAATACCGGAGAACACACAGCAGATTCAGTTCCCTGACAGACCGAGTGCAATTTTCAGCAATTCTTCCAGTCTTCTACAGGGTGAGCCTGGTTTCTACTCTTCAGAGATCCTTTGATTCTTTTCACAGAGACGGATTCAGTCCTAACAAGCTGCAGACCGGAACTCTGGGCCTCACACGTTTTTTGACTAAAACTGCACACTGAAAAGCACAGGGCTCCTTCCTTCTTCACTGCCAAAGCTCAACTGAAACTCCAACCGACAAAACCGGGCTCTTCCTTTGAGTTCCTCCCAGTTCTTGACTGGATTGGCTGTCACTCACAATAGACTGCTGCTGTTGGTCAAAAAGGCACTGAAGTCTAAACTACATCTCCCAGAGTCACTGCCCATACAATCCTCTTGTGGCTGGCTCAGATTATGAGTCCAAGTTCTGATTCGTCCAAGGCACCATTTTAGAGCTAGCTACCCACACTGATTGGTCCAGTTCAGCAGTTCAAAACTAGAATGGGGAACTAGCAGACACAGTTCTGACTGCAAAGAAAGCAGGTTAGACTAACTGTAATTTTATTATTACTCTAAATAATTTCTGGCAAACAGTTACATCTTTCAGATAGGTTCCTTTGCACTCCTAGTGACTGCAAAATGAAGTGAATTGGCAGCAGCTCGAGTGGTACTCAGAGAAGCACACAGTCCCCATGCAACTAATTATGTCTGCAAGCAGACAGCTCTTAAAGACAGTACCAGAGGCTCTAAAACACTCACTGATAAATGGCTTAAATGCCAAACACCATTCAGGCTTGGAGCATTCAAGCAAGCTCCTGAAGTCTTTTGAGGAACCCCCATTTGCAGGGGGGTTACACATGTATCATGTATTCCACTTGTCTTGTATTTAGTTCTCTGTTATGTTGTCTTTACTCTGACGTGGAACCTCTGGAAGAGAGTCTCTGACTCAAAGGTACTGTAATCCGAGACTTGAATAAATAAATAAATAAATAATCTGACTATACCAAATTGAGGTATCAGAGCAACCCTACAATATATAAATTTAAACAATTTCTGGGTTTATACAAGGCAGAAATCTAACCGTTTACAAGACAACAGGATAATCACACAGATAATTTAAACATTCCGATTTTAACTTTTTGTTTTTTTGTTTTGCTTCCAGCTCCATCCCCCAGATTTAGCCCTTACCTCCCGGTTCCTCTCTAGCTTACCCCACAGGGCAGGGTCGATGGCGTAAACCATGCTCAGTCGGAGGTACTGCTCGGTCCAAAGGTTGCTTCAGAGTCGTCAGGGCAGGGCCTGCGGAGTCGAGGTTGGCAACATCCAACTGCAGGTGTTTTTTTTTTTTTTTTCCTTTTGCTTGTGTTTCTTCACCCCCGGGATGCAGACTGGCGGGAGCTAGTGGCGCGTATACACACAAGTGTATGTCAGCGTGCATCAAGGCTCCGAGTCTCCATTTCCTGAACGCCAGATCACACGTGCCACCTGTGGGTCACCCAGGTGGCGTAATGTGGCGGAGGCTGGGAACCCTCCCTCCCTGACAAGGAGAATGTCCTCTGGGCATGCTCAATCCTCTCCCCCCAAGCCGGCCTCCTGACTCCAATCTGAACTTTGAAAACAGTTGCATGCTGAGTTGGTCATTATGTAGATCACAACGTATAACCATGGCCCCTGGTACAAGAAATGAGTTCAACTGTTGTCCTTGTCCTGGGGATGCTAAAAACACTGGTGGCAGTGGAATGGAGGCTGTAGTGTTTGCTTTTCATTCGGAAGAGGCTACACAAAGTCTGTAGTTCTTTTTTGTTTACAATATGAAATAGCGGTTTGTGGGGGGGGCACTAGAAAGCCAGTCTCCTGGCAGGATGCATTTCATTAACGCTCTGCACTTCAGCACTATAAAATTGATGGTTTGTGAGGACTAGGTCAACAGAACCTTAAAATAATTACTAAAACTGTATTCCTGAGGTGAACTTTTATAATGGGTAAGTAGAAAGGCTCGGCATCTGGTCCCGCTAAATCAGCTCCAACTAAGACTGTGAAGGCCTCTGACAGCACGAGTCCTGATGGGGAGAATGCGTCCAAAAACCCAGCTACTCTGCTGTGGCATCAGATGTTGGCCACAGTGCAATCAATGGATGCTAAAACGGAAAAAACATTAGCACGCCTGGAAAAGCACAACGTGGTGATAACTGAACTTTCCAACACTGTGGCCAAGAGTGAAAAATGAGTGATTACCAGACAGGCAGCAGTCGCCACGTTAACTCAAGAAAATGTCCAGCTGCGTGGCAGGCTGGAGGCCTTAGAGAACGAGGCCCGTGCTGGCATTGTTCTTCTGGTAGGTGTACTGGAGGGCTCTGAGGGCCTAAACCTCCCCTCTTTTTTAAAGGACTGGCTGCAAATGTCGATTCTGGTGCCAGAGGATTTAGATTGGGGATCTCTGAGGCAGGCATACTAAGTTAATCCTAGAGTGTGGCCCATTAACACTACTGTCCCCCGCACTGTGCTCCTGTGGACTATGGGGGTGGATGGTCGAGACATTCTAATCTCTGCAGCAAGGGCAGCTTATCCCTCGGCAATTACTGACAAGGATGTGAAATTGTTCCTGGATCTTTCCTTCCAGACCTGTGCCTGCCGTAAAAGATCTGATGGAGTCCAGCAGAGGTTACGGGCACTAGGTGTAGTGCATTCCTTTTTGTTGCCAGCTAGACTTAGAATCACATAGAGAGGCAAATCCTGGTAGTTCACCAACCCGGCAGATGCAGGAAGGTGGATGGAGAAAACGGAGAGGGAGTTTGCCTCAAGAGATTCTGTTTTGGTGGAGGAGGATGCCATAGAAGAGGAGCAGGAACCTGTTTGGGTTGCCCTGTCTTTCCCGTCTTTATAGAGTGAGCCCATCAACCGGAACGCCTAGGGTCTTGTTCGGCATGGTGACCCTTTATTGCTAGTTACCATAGCAGTTAGGCGGTGGGGAACTGAGTGACATTTTGGGGACTCTATCTGCTCGCTGGTCGTTCAGATCTGGGAGTGGGCTTGATTAGTTTAAACCACAATTTAATTTTTCTCTGCTAGTCGCTGTTGGGGGAGATGTTGAGGCTTAAGTTCTGAGTTGGGGTGCAATCTATTATATCATTATCCGTTTGTTGTTCAAGTTCTAAAATATTTTAAAATGTTTTTCTTGGCCTGGTGCTGCTGCAGACTAGTTAAGCAGTGCTAGGTTTTTAGGCATACTGCTGTGTGAAGGGAGTTATGAAAAGCATAATTCTCATTATGCAACATTTGCTAAGGTGGATAAATAGCCATCTTAAATGATTATCTTTGACTGTTCTCTGTCTTTCTACCTAAAACTGGACATCTGAGATGGCTGGCATTTCTGGACAAATGAAAGTATCATAGTTTAGACTTCCAGTTCTGGTAATGCCTGACTAAAGACGCTGATTGGGAAGCTCCTGCCTAATTCTATATAAAAAGAGCACACTAGGTATCTTAAAAGCTTAAATCTGTTCCAGTTAAAAGGCAAAACTGTGCTCTAAACCTCAAACGGCTCTGATGGCTAAACAATCTCAAAATCGTTTCCTACCTATAGCTGAGATGAACGATCCTGACGACCAGCAGTCGGACGACGGCGAGGCCCAGTCAAGGCCTACCCTGTGCTCGGAGAAAAAAAATCAGAACAACAAGAGTCAAAAAAAGAATCCTGAGCCTAACGCTGAGACCATCTTGCAGGCAATCACGGAATTTCATGGGGAGGTTCGCGAATCCCTGAAAGACCTCAGAAATGAGATAACTCACCTCCAGACCCAAGCGATGGAGGCTGACCAGCAAATCTCCCTTAACTCTTCCAAAATAGAAGAAATTGAAGATGTGGTCCGTGCCATAGCAACTGAGCAGCTAGCGATCTTGTCCCAACAGGAGGATGCAGAGAACAGGAGCAGAAGACAAAACCTGCGAATATTTGGACTTCCGGAGGGCGAGGAAGGGAACGATCCCCAAGCTTTTGCGAATTACTTCCTCCGCTTAACCTTATCATTAGATACGGATTTTCAAATTGATGTGGAGCAGGCCCACCGAACGTTAGGCCCCGAACTATCGCGTTTAGACGCTCGACCACGTTCCTTTCTAATTTGCTTCCTCAACTTTCAAACGAAGGAAACTATTTTGAGCAAAGCTTGGCAGAAGGGGAAGGTGATGTGGGGCCAGTCCAGGCTGATTTACGACAACGACTACGCGCCATATACACAGACGCTACGAAGAGACTACAGCCCACTATTCCCCTCCTTGTGTTCTCATCCAGCCAAACTGATAATTCAATTGCCCTCCAGTCCTCAGAGTTACTCTACAGCATCGGAAGCAGCAACAGACCTCTTGGCTAGGGGTATTATCACTGAAAAAACGATGGAGGTATTCACACAGCATCACAAGCAGCAGACCCAACAAGAACGTGGGAATACCTCTCAACAGTCACTCCCAAGCATAACACTCCTTAAGCATATCCAGCAATTTTGCAACCCATCGGTGGCAACTGAGATTTCATGAGGTGGGGTAACCATTTCAGAAGTTAGTTGAGTGTGCTGGGTGTGCGCCTGTCTGCTGGGGAGTTTATAGCGGGCCGGGGAGCATCCCCTAGGGAGGAAAGAGTGCCTATAAATACAGCCTAGGCAACATTAAACCTTTTAATCTCCAATTCGACTCCATTGCCATTTAGACTTCTGCAGTCTTCCTGATGGTGGGGAAATTCCCTTACTAGGGAGTATTGCACCCTGTATCACCAGGCTCCTTCTCGTTCAGATACTCGGTTTGGTGCTCCTCATTCTTCCTCCCGCGACCCCCTGGCTACTTGGAATGGCATCCTTGACACTCACTGCCCTGATGGTGGCCCTCCCTCAGAGCCTTACTTTGCAGTAGTGACATGATTCTTCCCCCTATAACAGAAACTAGTTTTGATTAATTCAAGGAAAAAACTGAAGAACCTTTTTGAACTATAAAGTACTATCTGCCTCATGTGCTTCTTCGTTGGGACTGGGGGACATACATGCTGCTTGACGGGGATGGGGATGGGGGGAAGCCGGTTATGCTTCAAGCCAAGGATCAACGTACTAGCAGACTGAAACTAAGACTGGGCCCTTTCTCCTTGTACAGCTTGACACGTTGGGGCTCTATGTCCCTAAGGCTTTGCTTCCTTTTGACCCCCTTTTTCCTGCTGACCCACCCAACTGGTCCAATACCTTTCTAGGACTGGGGCTAATTCCCCGTAAGTGGCACAATATTGAGAGGCCTTTCCCCAATTCATAAACCTCAACAGGCCCCAGTGGATCCGGGGCGTCACCTAACTCCTATCAGGTGACCCATATAAAATGATAATTTTATGGCTGGGGCCTCAAAACGAGAGACAGTTTATTAACCTTCTACAGTTTTGGATTTCCTAATGCTATTTACCTTTACTCCTCTCTACTGAGCCCATCAACCCAAGAATGGGGCAGAATGCTCCCAATACCACAGATTTAATCATCCACTCTGGTATCACTGGAACCATCCTGGAGTGACACTGCAATCACTCCCTTAGGGGCTCTATTACTGACTCTGAGTATTTTCCTATTTGGGGTCAGGATAGGAACCCCTCATCCCTCTCCTTTTTCTTATGAAATAGGGGAAATGATGATTCTGAAGGAGCTTGTAGTGAGCACCTCCCTATTGGAGGTCAAAATGTACATAGGTTTCTTTGACTATCAAATGGTGGACTTAGGTCTCACCTTTGACGGTGTCAAAACACAGTTTTATTGCTGTCTCTGTTCTATTTTGTTAGAGACAGCTTAAGTTCCTTGACCTGGTTTGCAGTCATAAAGTTTACCAAGTTTTTTTTTTTTTTTTGGGGGATTAAAAAAACACACGTACAGGAAAAGTGAATTATATCTGCAGACTTTAATCATTTATACAACAAAATTGAATTCATGGCTTCTTTTCAAGGATTCATCCTGGTGAGCTGTGGAGTGTGGTCCAGAGGAAACCCCTTAACTTCATACTGGAGGGGAAAAAAGGAAAAGAAAATTATGAATAGACATAAAAAATTGGGAGCTATAACCCCAATAAAAATCATATCCCATAACGTCAGTGGGCTACATGACCCGATAAAAAGAGCAAGGCTCATGCAACATTTTTCTAGACACCCCTATGACTTAATCTTTTGCAGAAACCCACCTTTCAGATTGAACACACCAAATTAAACTTGGGGGGTTATTGGGTGTGTACTTGTCGCATCCCAGGGGAAGAAAGCGGGGCAGTGCAATATTAATCTCTAGGAACACTCCTTTTGAGATTCAACAAACACACATTGACGCTCAGGGTCTATACGTAATCCTAAAAGGTTTACTATATTGAAAACAGGTCACGCTAGCCAGTGTTTACTTTTCCCCTCAGTCTAACTTCCCAATCTACAGGGGCTTCTTATCCAAGTTACTAGATATCCTATAGGGCCAGTTGATCCTGGGAGGTGACCTGAACCTGACGCTGGCCCCACATATCGACAGTTCAAACCCACAAAAACACAGGAACAACGCAACTACTATCAGACAATTTAAAAGTTCCTTACAGCATTTGGGTTTCGTAGATGTATGGAGGCGGTTATTCCCCACTAGCTCAGGATTCACTTACTATTCCTCAAGATTTAAATCTCATTCTAGATTGGACTACATTATCACAACATGTGATCACTTATCCACGATCCAAGATATTAGTATTGGCCCCAAGATACTCTCCGATCACCACCCATTGATACTAACCCTTGACACAGGAAGAAAGAGGAAGATCTCTCTCTGGAGACTCAACCCGACAGTTCTGACTGATAAGGAATTTCTAGAGAGTCTTCCCACCAGAATTTCCCTTTTCTTTTCAGAGAACTCAGATTCTGACATTCCAGTAGCTATGCATTGGGATGCGATGAAGGCCACCATCCGTGGCGAAAAATTAGCTTACTCTTCTAGAAAAGTTCAAAGAAAGAGAACTTGAATATCAAAGACTTTCAACACATCTGGTAAACTATCAGCTGCTGTATAGAGAGGAAGGGAGATGCTGACCTTCAGAAATTGAGTAACAACACCAAAGCAGCCTTACAAACGATTATGGACAACAGGGTCCAGCGGTCCCTCTATTATTTATGGCAGTCAGTTCATGAGGGGGTCCCAAGGCCATCAAGAATTTAACCTGTAAATTAAGGGCTTGTAAGGGATCATCTACAGTACTAAGACTTAGGAACCTAACATCTGGTAGAACACATCATTCAGCAGAACACATCCAACAGGCCTGTATCGAGTATTACTCCAGACGCTATTCCCCTCCTTCCTCATTTTCCCAAAGTGAATCAGCATAATTTTAAAACAGGCTAACCTCCCTACATTTTCTTCCCTTCAAATTAAAAAATTAGAATCTCCCGTCTCAACACTTGAGATTGAGGAGTCTATCAAAAAATTTAAATAGGGGCGTTGTCCGGGACCTGACGCATATACCGCGGAATGGTACAAAAAAATTGACAAAGTATTAACCCCTAAATTGCAAATCTTACTCAATGATATTACGCGGGAGGTCTGTCTCCCCCCACATCCTGGGATTACGCTACCATCGCTCCTATACTCAAGTCAAATAAAGACCCCTCAGATCTGGGGTCCTATCGTCCAATTTCTATTCTTACTGTTGATTATAAAATCTATATGGCCATATTAGCCTCCAGACTGGAATCGATATTACCTCATATCATACACTCAGACCAATCAGGAATTATTAAAAATAGGAACACTTCTGATAATGTCCGTAGAGCTCTGATACTACAGGAATACGTACAAACTAGACAAATCCCATCTGTTTTTCTCAGCTTAGATGCTGAAAAGCGTTTGATCGGGTTTCTTGGCCCTTTTTATGGAACACCCTTAGCAGTTTCCAATTCCCCCCCCCCAATTTATTACCTGTTTAATTAATTTATACAAATCCCCACTTGCCTACATTCAAGTTAACAGTTCCTTGTCTTCCCCCCTCCCAATGAGAAGAGGTACCAGACAGGGATGCCCCTTATCCCCATATTTCTAGAACCCTTGGCGTCCCTCCTCCGAAACTCTCCTTTGGTCGAGGGAATCTCGATAGGCCAACAAGAATACAAAATCAGTCTGTTCACCGACAATGTACTGTTGACCTTGTTATCCCCCTCCCAATCTATTCCGGAGGCCTGGAAGATCCTAACCCTTTCTGAAAAAATATCAGACTTTAAACTCAACATCAGTAAAACTGAAATTCTATCATTTAACTATTCCCAATCCCAGTCAATGAAAAAAAACTTTCCATTTAAGTTGCGGTCAATCAAGATAAAATATCTAGGCCTTTATCTCCCAACAAATCTTAGAGTCCTTAAACTGAGTAACTACGAACCCCTCACAACACAGATCCAGGCTGATCTGGATAAGTGGGACACAGCTTTCTTCCCCTTTCACCAAAGAATCTCAACAGTACACACTAACATCCTTCCCCGAATCTTATACTTGTTTCAAACCATTCCTTTCTTCCCCTCAAAATATTACTTTAAATCTTGGAATAGAATGATATTGCTCTTCCTATGGGGAAAAAGCAGACCAAGAATTAGACTTTCCATCCTAAAAATTCCCTATCCCGGGGGGGGGTTTGAACCTTCTAGACTTAACCTTGTATGCCCAAGCTTCCTTTCTTAGAACATTGATATTGTGGCTGTCTGACTCCTATACTTCCCCCTGGAAAACTATAGAGTTTCATTTAAATGATCTCTTCGATACAAAAAGAATTTTGTTTTCTTCTGAAGGGAGATCGCTTAACCCCTCAGCCTTAACAAGAATTGCATCACAAACATATAAGATATGGAAACTACTAAGGGGTTTTGGTATACTTTTGACAGTATATGAATACTGTAAATTGATATCCCAGGACGAATTATTTGTCCCAATATTTATGGACCACACCTTCTCCCAATGGAGATCTATAGGTCTTACCCATGTGTTTCAGTTTCTTTCCAATGAAGGTATCACTCCATTTGACAAGCTCCAGAACCAATACCCCCTTAGCATCTCTGATAGATTCCGTTACTTCCAAATCCGAAATCACATAATTCGAAACAAAAATATCCAGCCTGCCCTTCCATCCCCAATGCCAGACCTCTTAAAACTTTTTATTGAGGCCATAAAGGGCAATTTGGGATCCCACATAATAGGCCTTATATACAGAGACCTGAGAAACGGACTCCCAGTATCTACGGCTTCCATTCTGGATGGATGGAATAGAGATTTAGAAACAGAAACTACCATGACAGCTTGGTCTTGATTTTCTTTGACTGAATTAAAATCTGGTACATTCCCCCACTGGAGGGACTTTGCATGGAAATGTCATTCCCGATTTTTTTTGGACCCTGGCGGTCTTACAAAAATACCTCCCAGAAGAGTACGGAAAGTGTTGAAGAAATTGTGGTTGTACTGTGGCCACATTGGGCCATATATTTTGGCAATGTCCCTGACTCATGCCGTTCTGGATTTCATTTCAAAATGAGCTTTCTAGATTATCCTCAGAGTCAACTGAAATCACAGCTGAACAGTTTCTAATGGGGATTTTCCCAGATCACGCTCCCCAATGGGGTCGTACAGTTTTACCAATCTGCTTTATTGCTGCTAAGAAAACAATTACTAGACGTTGGATGACATCACTAATTCCAACAATAAAAGATTGGAAACAGATAATGTCTGACATATATAAAGCTGAGACCTTCAACATGGAACAGTGGGGGGAGGTTAGCTTTACTATGAAACGGTAGACGTGGATACAATATATAGTATTATCTGAATCAGACTTTTGTCCATGAAAGCTGTTCTCAGAAGCGATGTTTAGATTTGTCTACTATCATCCTGGTGTTACCTTGGTGACAAATCCACTGGTAAAACGATCAATTCATCTCTAGATTGACACTTGCATCACCTTTATTGTAAAAAACGGTTCTAATAACATATTATTAACTCTCTTATTTAACAACAATGGAAACAGAAGCCTTTTTAGAACTATTTTTTCTGTGCATCGTATTTTTATTTATTTATTTTTACTTTCTCTTTATGCTCCCCCTCCTCGCAGCTCTCCCCATCTTGGGAGACACCTACGTATATCATCTCGCTCACCCTGAGTGACAGTGCGATCGATGTCCCATGGAGCAGTGGTTGTACCCCCAGGCGGGTATGGGGTGGGAGCCCTTACACCCGACACTTCTCTGTGTTTCGTTGGCATGCTGTCTCCGGGCAGGTAGGGGCATTTAAGGTCGGGGCCTGGTGCTCCGTCTACCGGGAGGCTGCAAGGCTTTTTTTCCTGATGTTCTCTTGACATGCCTGGTCCCCGGACATCAAGGCGCTGAAGCGCCGACATCTGGCACGTCGCTCCCTCTGTCGGAGCATCGGGCTTGCTGTACCTCGGGTCTCCATCCGGGGTCAGACAAGAGCCGAGCTGTGGTACCCCCTCCCGAGGAGGGCAGGCGATCCTTGGGGCGCTAAGTCCTCCTCCCAGTCGAGCCTTCTCAGCTCTGGGCTCGTTCTCTAACCCGGTCGCTGGCATCGCAAGCGGAAATCCAACCGCTGCGCCACCGGGCTGGCTTCTGTGCATCATAATATGTTATAATCTATATACTCTCCTGTATGTATGTGTTTAAAAAGTATAACAAAAATAAATAATAAAAAAAAAAAGTATCATAGTTTAGTTACCCTCCACTGCTATTGTAACAGAGTACAGGGGATAAATATAAATGTCTACGTTTCTCTGTAATTGCATTAGAATTATTCTGGCCCTGTATGAGGGATCGTGTGTAAGTTTCATGTAAAACAATAAACGCAAAGTTAAAAAAAAATAGTTGTTTGCACCACAGGCAGGTCCACCTTTCCAAATGTGGCAGGGTCCCATTTGCCAGTACAGCTGGCAGCAGTGAGTGAGTGAATGTAGGCCCATCAACCACGGATCTCCAGACATTGTTGTATGCTGTGATTAATTTGTTTTGCTCCTTTTTGGAAAGACTCCTGTAGACAATCGCTCCATACTTGAGTACTGGGAACAGGATGTGAGTTGCAACCACATTTCTGGCCTCAACTGTAAGGCAGTTTTTTACTCTAAAGGGAACCCCGAGTTTTTTAATTTATGACTTTGATAACTTTCGTTATATGCTCTTCAAAGGTCAAATAGGAGGCCTAGGTATTTATATCGCCCCTAACGAAGGGACCCACTACAGTCCCAAAGCGCCGAGCTTTTGAGCTGTGCCCTCCATGCTTTTATACTGCTGAATGAACCATGAGTGTTTTCTTTGCTATACGGGCCACCTTTTGTTTTCCTGACCGAGTCCTGTCCTCCGGGACACTGCAACACACTGCAACCCCCCTCTAGTGGCCTGAGCACTGTACAATAATCACTTTCACAATACCCCTGGTACACCACACAAGTACCCACACTGTTTGCACTTACCACCAGGGCTGGTTCCTCTGGTGCGACCCTGGGGACCCCTTGTAAAACAAGGTTAAGCACAGCAAATAGCAACAGTACAGTACTTTGAGCACAAACTGGAACCACAGTCAGATTACATGCAGAAAAAGTTAGATCTGATTTATTCAGGGGACTTTAACAAGGGAGGGGCAAAATCAGGTTAATTAGCTTAAAGGTTATATCAATCGAGCAGTTATGCATGCGCTTTGAGTCCCCCCACACAGTCCACCTCTGGGTACCCAGGTAGAGAAGAGATGGGCTAGCCAGGACAGTTGCCCGGGGTTGCAGCTTGTTGGGGCCCTGTGATGGAAAACACAACATGCACAGTACACAATATTTGTAATCCGGAGCCAGAGGGCTCAGTTCGTAAAGGAAATGAAACAACAAGACAATCAGATGACACACTCAGATTAAGCTGTTGTTATAGGGAGCTACCCTGGTATTTACTCACGCTACCCAAGACTGGATACAGGCTGGACGAAAATCGAGACTGCAGGTGGTTGATCTGGAATGCCAGGAGAAGCAGGGCCCACACAAGTCACAGAGGCGTCGTTCCTGTTCAAGCGTGGAGCAGGGGGCTGATCTCCAGGCAGGTGTCTCATTGATGGCTTCTCTGTGTAGTGGGTAGTCTGGCTGGGCCAGTCTGGCAAAGCCCAGACCGCATGGAGACAAGTTCGGAAGCAGTCCGTTTTGGGCTGGATACAGCTTCCAGCAAGCAGAACACAGTTCACACAGTGAGAACTAACTCACAACCCACTAGCAGCTCATAGCACATTTACATGTACGGGAATTCTACTGTACCAGGCAAAGCGCTCCCCAGTCACAATAGCAAAGTCTCTGCACACACTGGGACCTTAGGGGTAGCTGGAACTCCTGACAGGCCGATCGCATTCAGCAAAAATATTCGGTCTTCTTCAGGTTGAGCCTGGCCCACTTCAGTAGCTTACTTTAGTCACACAAACTTGGATTTAGTCCAAAATAATTCTCTTCTCTCTCTCTCTCTCAGTAGCAGCACACCGGCATGAAGGCCAAAAACTTAGTCTTTTCATAGTTCTCCCATGTGAATCCACTCAGGATGGCACTTCAGAATCACTTCAGCTCCTTTCCTTTTTCTTCCCAGCTCAGAAACTAACTGAAAACTGCAAGCAGCCCGGGACTTCCCCAAGATCCAAAAGATTTGGTTGGCTGATTTGGCTGTCAGTCAAAGCAAGAGCTTCCCCTTCAGTTACAAAAAAGGCACAAAAACTCAAACCACAGTTCCTATAGATTTTGACTTCAGACAGCTCCTGTAGTCCGGCTACATTTTAGGTCCCACCAGAACTGATTGGTCTAATTTGCAGTCCAGGACCAAGACAGTGGAGATAAACAAAACAGTCCTTGCTACAAAGAAAGCAGGTTAGACAAACTACATTATCATTATCACTCTAAATGATTTTCAGCAAATGGTTACATCTTTCAACAGAGCTCCCTCTCAGATTACTTAAACTGCGATTAGGCAGCTCTTACAGAGACAGTACACAGAGGCTATACAGGCACTCTCTGGCAATCACATTTAAACTGCTAAAACACAGGACACCAGCCTGGCAGTGAGCATTTAGGCCAGCTCCAAGAAGACTTTTTGGGAACCCCCATTTGTAGGAGGGTTACACTTGACTGTGTGGACAGGCTAGCAGCACTGACTGATTCTCCATTTGTATAGATCAGTACCAGCACCTGAGTCTGGACTCCTGTCAGGAAGTGCAGATTTCTGTTTTATTACCCTTTGTGTTGAATGGCTGTTATGCATTATGCATTAAGGGGTATGTTACCTACATGCCATGGATCCGTGGCATGCAGGCAACCCTACGACTAAAGGCCATGCACTGGGGTCTGGTGGAACCCTGGCAGCATTAATGGAAGGGATAGTCCCTTCCACACCAGATCCCCGACTGGTCATGCAGCTACATGCATGAGCAGTCTGGGTCAGGTTGCGTGCCCGCAGTCCACATCATTCACATATGTGCAGTGTGCCAGACAAGGGGGGGGGGGCACAGGATACGTCAGTGGGGACCCAGCTGTATCTTTTGTGGGGGCCCTCGGGCTGACAGGGAGGACTGAGAGCAGCTATTTGGGCATTCACCCATCTTTTTTAAAACTTAATGTCCTATGCCGTCCACGAAGCCACCACTCTTCGAGAGCACGGGATACCCTATGGAACCAGGACAGACATCCGGATGAATGCCCACCTGTGTCCTCTGATCCACCCCCATGCAGCTGCATGCCGGGGGAGGGGCAGGGCTATAGACAGGTGCACAGTGGTGGCTGGCAATCAGGAATGTTGGCTACCTTAACCCTGTCCACAGGTGCAGAGCTACGTGAGCTGGGTACATGCAAATCACGCATACTCGACCCAGTATGTATGCATAGCCCCCAATATCCTTGTAATTACCATTCACTCAGTGTAATGGAAGTTCTTAACTGTGTGTTAATGAAGTGAAGCAGACCAAGTTATTGTTGTATACGCATTTTGTTTTATATTGCAGTATGAAAAAAATGAAGAAAATATTAAACAAACAAAAAGAAATTAAACACGCTGTACTGCACCTCTTCCATCACTGGTGGTGTGTGTGCCAACTAAGAGTCTGCAATATTACAGTACGCTGAGTTTACATTTCCCATTCAGTTTTCTACATTATCATTCCTCTCATGCCCTGTCCGCACAGCAACAATCACCCTCCACACACATTTTTGTCTTCTTCTTGGAACGGAGCCAGACTTTGAATTTCATTATCAAAACAGAGTTCCTGCATTCCTCGCCCATTTCCACCACAGTCCATCATCACAGAAATATTCATTCCACACATTTTATTGTGGATGTGTGCATGGAAGGGAAAAAAAAGATCTGCAATACTTCTGAGGGATTTGGAACTTTTACCAGGCGAACATCAATACTGGATGAAAACAGCAGCATAGAATATAATGGCAGAGAAGGGCTGCGGGCCCACCCAGTGTGCCCATTTTTTTTCACCTTCGTTGTTTTGCTGCAGACCCTACCTGATCTATGGCATAATCTTTTACAGAATGTTTTGGTACTTTTTGTATGTTACAGTACACAAGCTTCGATCAGGATTTCTAGATAAGAGCTCTCTGAAAAAGCAGACTTTATACCTAAAACTCGTGTATTAAAGTGATAACTGAAAGCAGGGCCCCTCGTTCTCCCCAGCATGTCATCCCGATTTCTGCGGCAACATACGTTTGTTCCTGCGGCATGGATTATTATTAGCTTTTTGACAGAATGCAGTTCTGCCACGGGTTAAAACACAATATGATGTTATTTATGATGCTGCATACTTAGAATAGAGGCGAGCCATCCAGATAAGGCATAGCAGTTTTATTTATATGGCACCCACTCCTGAGGGCTGTAGGTGCCTCCCAGTAAATCAGAAACTTCAGTAAAATACCTTACAGATAAGCTTACAGTTAAACGATGTCGCACAGAATTACCCAGCACTGACAGGCCCAAAACTCAGTATAAATAGATGGGTTTTAGATGAGATTTAAACAAGGCCGTCGATTGGGCACCACTCACTTCCTGGGGAAGGGCGTTCCATAGGATCGAGGCAGCCACACCAAACACCCTATCACCTGAGAACTTAACACGGGATCCAAGTATTAACAAGAGGTTTGTCTCTGCTGACCAGATGAGGCGGTCAGGAGCATAAGGAGTCAGAAGGTCTTTCAGGTAACCCAGACCGTTCCAAAGTAGCAAGGAAGGGAAGTTAGCTAGGCACTATGGAAGATCTATATTTATTTTTATTTTAGTTTGGGATTAAATACCTTTTTAGTCAAAGGCTCGTTTACAAAAGTTCCAAGTCAGACATGGTCCACAACATAAGGCAACAACAGCAAATTCATGAGTGCAACTAGAAATTACATTTGCATACAAATTATTCAGTTAGGTTACAAGGTTGCTCAGGTTACTTAGTAGAGGTTTTTCCTTGTATTAAGTAAGTTTCACTTTTGTTACCACAGGTTTAGAAATTCATGAGATTTCCCCTTCAGTTCAACAGGTAGGCATGTATGAAGGACTGCTTACTGGAGTATGCCACCCTGTGTTAAAAAGCACAGATCAGCAAGGGAATTCAGCAACCAGTATTAGGAAGAGTAAGGTAGCCAGAGAGGCTTGCTTCAGGTTGTGTAAGAGCAGTGGCCTGAGGGGGCTTTGCCTGGGGGTCAATGGAGTGAAAGGTGGATAGGAAGAAATGGGAGGGTGTAGAGGGCGGGGAAGGAGGACACAGGGTGGAGGGGTGAAAGGCAGGTAAGAGGAGTGGGGAGGGAGGGTGGTAGGTATAGGATTAAGGAAAGGACCATGAGAGAAGGGGAGGGGGAATGGTATGAGAGAGTGAGAATGTAAGTGATGGAATTAAGGAAAGAGGAGGGTGAGTGGTAGGAGAGAGTGAGAGGGTAGGTTACGGATTAAGGAGAGGACCATGAAAGGGGGGGGGGTAAGGTCAGAGCAAGTGATAAAGTAGAGAGGGGTGGTGTGCACAGGGGGCGAGGATAAGCCTATGCAGGTCAGGTAGGGTCAGGTTGGAAGGGGCGGTTGTTGTTTTTTTCCGATGTTAAGAGGTTATGGCATGCAGGGTCTTTCGGGTGTTTGTAGTAAGGTTAGGTTATGTTGTGGCATTCACATATACAAGAGAGAGAGTTAGAGGTGATCAGAGACCAGCTTTGAAGTTGCCGACCTTTTCGCACTTAGTGAGGACAGGGGGAGTAGATCATTTATCCACTTGGGTCCTCTAAAGGACAGGGACCTTTGAGCTACTGAAGTACACTTGAAGAGTACCACAAGCACACTCCTGGAGGACCTCTGTGTACTATTTATTTAAGCATTTTACGAGGAATGGCATACTAAGCGGGTTACTGCTCGATTCCAGATGTGTCCTGGGGGAAAGGGAAAAGTGGAGCATATAAACATAAACACAAGTAGGGTGTACATGAATGTGATTACATATGCAATACAGTAGAGGAGGATTGTACATGATTGTAGGTTAGTCTATTCTGAATAGACACAAGGTGAATTCCGGAGCTAGTCCAAGCATGGCTTTCTTTCCCAATAGGCAGGTCTGGTATTGGGCCCTGAGGTGACGGGGTATCCAGCCAGTGACATTGTAGAGGTGAGAAGTATGTGTACAGTGATCCGCTCGCAGGACCAGATTACACGCTTTATAGAGAAGGGTTTTTAGGGCAGTGTCAGTACTGCGCTGTAGATTGCTAGGCCGTAGTCAAAGGTAGTTAGGACTGAGCAGTATGTGACAAGCTTTAACATATCAGAGGTCATGCAATGATGGTGTCAGTAGAGGACACCTAGTTTTGCATTGGCTGATTTGATTATCTGGTCTATGTGTGTTGAGAAAGAGAGGGCGTTGTCCAAGTGAATCCCGAGATACTTAAAGGTGTCGACCTGCCCCAGAATATCCCCTTTGGAGCTCTGTATGAGTAGTTTCCCGAATTTCTTTCTGATATGCAGAAGCATGAAAAGCATGCTCTTTGTTTTTTTGTAATTCAGCAGCAGTTTGTTATCACAGAACCACACCTCTAGCCTGTGAAAATTAGCTTCAAGCTCATACGTGATGGCAGGTAGGTTCTTCCCACTTACAGAAAGGACTGTATCATCTGCATATAGCATGATGTGTGCCTGGCAGACTGAAGGCAGATGGTTAATGAAGAGACTAAAAAGAAGCGGTCCCAATATAGAGCCTTGTGGGACTCCAAGAGTCACCTCTGTGGGTTCAGATAGAATGCCATTGATTTTGACTTCTTGTGTCCAGCCAGATAGGTAGTTCTTGAACCAGGTTACCGTATCCAGAGACAGGCCGATAGAGAGTAAGTAATGTAGGAGAAGTTGATGGTTGGCGGTATCGAGTGCCTTTGTGAGGTCTATGAAGATAAACCCAACTGCCAGACCATCATCAAAGGCATAGTCAATTTTTGTGGTGTAGTCAATCAAGGCGGTTATGGTGGAATGATCTTTCCAGAACCCATACTGCTGGACACATAGTAGGTTGTACTTCAGGAGGTACTCTGTGAGCTGGTCAGAGACAACTTGTTCCAACGCCTTGGACAGCGGGGGGAGAATGGAAATGGGCCAGTAGTTAGTTACAGTAGGTTGGTAGCATCACCTGTTTTGAGGACAGGGGTGACAACTGCCCTCTTCCACTTGTCAGGGAACACTCCTGATCTTAGCTAGGCATTGGAAACTTTAGTTAGTGGATCCGCCAGCTAGTTTACATTGAGGGCCACCAGTTTCATGTCCACAAGGTCACTCCCTAATCTAGTCTTACCTAGAACACTTTTTACACACTTAATGGTGTCAATTCTAGTCAGCTGTTTAAAGTAGAAGAGGGGGGTGCTGCCCTTGTCCAAGGGTGGCAGGGCAGTGGTATGGGTTTGGTTTATAGTGGGGGGTCAAGTAGTTACTGGGAAGTAAGGTGCTTAGGTCAGAGAAGGCTCGGTTGAAGGCATTTGCAATGTCTACCAGGTCATGGAGTGTCCCGGTGGCAGTGACAATTTGTCCAGGTTGAGCTTTGGAAGCTTTACCTGTGAGAGATTTCACAGAGTCCCAGAACTCCTTTCCACGGCCCCAGCTCCTTTTTAGTAGATCACTGTAGTAATTTACCTTAGCTTGGCGGATGAGCCTGGTAAAACTGTTTCTGGCAGTCTTATATTTAATTAGATCTGCCTCTCTAAGGGTAGCTGTGGCCCTATACTATACTACAGGTTATCCCTTTCCTGCATGACCTCAAGGACAGGGCCTGTGAGCCAGGGATTGGTAGCCCCACGTGTTTTTTTGGTCTTTTAGAGGGCAAAGATGTCACAGGCCTTGGTTCCTGACCTTGGCTCTGTCTAGTGGCAACGATATTACCTAAGGGAGTCCAGTTGCCCAGTTCTCAGGGAGCGGGTTCATGAGACCTGGGGGGCACTAGTATTGGCCTTATTCGACCATGTGCACATTACCAAAGAATGGTCACTGAGGGTGTCAGGAAGGACAGCGACCTCGGATATATGTTCAGGGCAGCTTGCTAGAAGCCAATCGATTAGCATTCTTGTATCTGTCTTGTAATTAAACCTGGTGGCTTGTAGGACTAGTTGAGTAAGGCAGAATCCGGACACCTGGTCTTGGACTGCTAGGGTGTCATTGGACAGCCAGTTGGCATTGAAATCACCAACAATAATATGCTCCCAATTGTTTTTATGCTGCTCCAGGTTGCTTAGTACTTGCTGGATGTCCATTTTAGAGGCACCAGGGAGTATAGAAACATAGAAGTTGAAGGCAGATAAGGACCGCAAAGCCCATCCAGTCTGCCCATTTCTTTTTCTACCTTATAAATGTGCCATCGGCCTTTGCTCTGTCAGTGGCCTATCTATTCATACTCATTTGTATTGCTCCCTTATGCCTATCCCATGCCTGTTTGAAGCCCTGCACTGTATTCACAGCCACCACTTCTTCAGGTAGGCCATTCCATGCATCCAGCACCCTTTCTGTGAAAAAGAATTTCCTCACATTCCCCCTTAATCGGCCCCCCTCTAATCTCATGCTGTGTCCTCTTGTCCTGCTATTTTTCTTATATTTAAACATGTTAGACTCTTTCACCTGTTAATGCCGTTAAGGTGTTTGAATGCCTCGATCCATCCTCTCTCCTCCCTTTGCTCAAGGGTATACATATTGAGCTCTGTTAATCTGTCCTCATATGTCTTCTGCTGCAGTCCCTGCACCATTTTAGTCCCCTTCTGGACTGCCTCAATTTGAGTTAATGTCCTTGTGAAGGTGTGGCCTCCAATACTGCACACAGTACTCCAGATGGGGCCTAACCAGTATTTTGTAAAGAGGGATTATTACACTCCCTCTTCACGACTTGTGATACCCTACCAATACACCCTAACACCCCCTAGCCTACCTACTGCTTTAGAGATCTGCTTGGATGATTTCAGGCCATCAGTGATGATGATGCCCAAGTCTCTTTCTTCCTTTGTGACTGCTAGCAACTCCCCTCCCAGCCTATAGGTGGCTTCAGGGTTTCTCTTCCCTATGTGCATGATCTTGCACTTCTTTGCATTAAATCCCAGTTGCCACTCTTCTGACCATTTTGCTAGTTTATCCAGATCTCTTCTCATTCTGCCCACCCCATCTGGATCATCAACTCTGTTGCAGATCTTGGTGTCATCTGCAAACAGACCGCCTTACCCTCTAGTCCATCTGCAAGGTCACTAATGAAGATGTTGAAGAGGACTGGCCCAGGACTGATCCCTGAGGTACCCCACTTGTGACTTGACATCTCTTCTGACTGTATACATTTACCACCACTCTCTGTTTTTCTGCCCGTCAACAGTTTGCCACTCAGTTGACCAACTTCTGACCCACCGAGCCCACCCAGCTTATTTATCAATCTTCTATGTGGAACAGTGTCAGAAGCTTTGCTGAAGTCAAGGTAGGCGACATCAACTGCTCCCCTGGTCCACCACTCTGGTTACCCAGTCAAAGAAATCTATGAGATTAGTTTGACAGGACCTTCCTTTGTAAACCCATGCTGTCTTGGATCCTGTGCCCTATGGATTCCAGGTGTTGCACTATCCTTTCCTTAAGGGTGCCTCCATAATCTTGCCCACTACTGAGGTAAGACTGACTAGTCTCTAGTTCCCTGCCTCTTCCCTGCTACCACTCTTGTGGAGCGGGATCACATGAGCCCTTCTCCAGTCTTCTGGGACCTCTCCTGTGCTCAGAGACTCACTAAACAGTTCTGCTAATGGCTCTGCTAGTTCCACCTTTAGCTCCTTAAGTACCCTGGGATGTATGCCATCAGGTCCCATTGCCTTATCCACCCTGAGCTTAGCAAGCTCTTGTAGGACCCTTTCTTTTGTGAAGGGAATGCGGATAGTAATAAGACTTTGTGTTGCATGCCCAGAGAGAGTTTTAGGCTTAAGGCTTGCACCTCCTTGTTTTGAAAACTACTAGGCAGTAATTGAGCTTTAAGCTCATTTTTCAAGTATACTGTGCTGCCTCCACCCATCTTGGACAGTCTATCCTGATGGAACACTGTGTAGCCACCTAAGGCAATTGAGGGATCACTGACCTTGGTGAGAGCCAGGTTTCGGTAAGAGTTATTATATCTGGTTGTCGTAACTCCACCCAGGCCTGAAACTGTGGAAGTTTGTTAAGGAGACTGTGTATATTTAGTGAGATTGTCTTGAGGTGACCCCGTCTCAGTTGTAGTCTGGCACTGGGTGGCCCTGCGTTCGGGTGGACGTTTCCAGAGATTAGCAGCAGTAGTAGTAGCAACTTTTTTAGTATGTGTGCCTAGTGTACCCATCATAGCCCTTTTGCTTTTACCCAGCATGGTTCATGAGTATTGGAGGCAGCCACAGCGGTTCAATGGCAAAAAAGTACAGCTATATGTATTTTGTGAGGTACTGTGGGTATGTAGATTTTAGGTGGGACTTTGAAATCCTGCTCAAGTCTGGTAGGGAGGGTGTAGTAAGGACTGGAGACATGGTTAGTCAAGAGTCCAGTAGATGTACAACCTATCTCTAGCATGAGGTAGGGGATAAGGAGGATTAGTAATCCCATTCTAGTGGCTGACAGCATTTTTTTTTTAGTTGTAATTTATAGGAACATGCGGGGAGTAGGGCCCTTGTCTTGCAAAACTACTGGATTGCAGCAGCAACAGAGGACAAGAAACAGAGAGGACTTGCACCCAGTGGGGATGATGGTAGGGCAGTAGGGGAAGGTCAGGGGGCGGGGAAGAAAGAACTGGGAAGAGGTGACAAGGGGTAGTGGGCTAGATAAGTAACTGAATTATTGAGCTGGAGTGGGTAGGAGTTTCGCCCAGAAGAGGTAGAGAGCAGACAACTGACAGGTGCCTTAAACCAGGGAGAGTTGGTTCCGCTCTTTATAGGGAGATTGTGATAGCCCCTTTAGGGAGGAGCCAGGGGATGTCTCAAGTTTAGGATGAAGACGTAGAGTGAGGGGAGAGGAGGGGTATTTAACAGAGGCGGGGGTCGGGGAGAGCGGGACAAAATATGCAGTTACAGTAAATACAGGAGGCCGAGAAACGAACCAAAAGGCACCAGCAGTTTAAAATTCAGAAAAAGGTGCCACGCCAGTTCAAAGAAGCTGCAGAGACAAGCCCATCCAATGGCAAGCTGTACAGAAGGGGAAGCATCCAATCATTGGCCTGCTCTGGTAAGCGGAGCCAATCAAATCAGCGGCATTCAAGCCGTGACTCCTCGAAGGACGAGTGTAGCTGTAAGTGTGCTGGGCTGGCCGGTAGGAGTCTGTGGATGGCTGCTGGAGGTTCCTGGGTGGTGGCACTATGGGCCGGTGGGCTGGAAGCTGGAGTCTGCTGCTGGGGTTCCGAGGCGATGGTGCTACCCGCTTGGGCAGTGGCCTGTAAGTTTGCTGGGCTGGCCAGTAGGAGTCTGTGGATGGCCACCGGAAGTTCCTGGGTGGCGGCGCTACCTGCTCAGCAGTGGGTTTGAGGTAGCAGGGCAGGTGGGCTGGAAGCTGGAGTTGGCCGCCGGGGTTCCGAGGTGGTGGTGCTACCCGCTTGGGCAGTGGCCTGTAAGTTTGCTGGGCTGGCCGGTAGGAGTCTGTGGATGGTCGCCGGAGGTTCCTAGGTGGCAGCACTACCTGCTCAGCAGCAGCTTTGAGGTAGCAGGGCAGGCGGGCTGGAAGCTGGAGTTAGCTGCTAGGGTTCCAAGGAGGTGGTGCAACCCGCTTGGGGCAGCAGCCTGTAAGTTTGGTGGGCTGGCTGGTAGGAGTCTATGGACGGCCGCCAGAGGTTCCTGGGTGGCGGTGATACCCGCTCAGCAGCAGGTTTGAGGTAGCATGGCAGGCAGTCTGGAGTAAGTCGCCGGGGTTCCAAGGCAGCGGCGCTACCCACTTGGGCAACTGCCTGTAAGTTTGTTGGGCTGGCTGGTAGCAGTCTGTGGATGGCCGCCAGAGGTTCCTGGGTGGCAGCGCTACCCACTCAGCAGCGGGTTTGAGGTAGCAGGGCAGGTTGGCTGGAAGCTGGAGTTGGCCGCTGAGGTTCCGAGGCAGCAGCGCTACCCGTTTGGGCAGCAGCCTGAAAAGAGAGTCATTTACACAACTTATGTAACTCTAAAATCATTCAAATAAACACCCAAGTGAAAAATAAACATTTATTTTTCACTTTGGGTATGTCACTTCCATTTATTCCCTCTCCTACCGTCTCCCCTTCCTCTGGAACTCTCTTCCAAGCTCCCTTCGTCTAGCTCCTTCTCTGTACTGTTTAAAACGTATTTTTTCCCAATCCCCTCTGCTTCTGTCCTTCCTCCTTATGGCAGCTGGGGTAAGACTCTCACTACCCCTACTTTACTTGTCTCTTTACACACTTCTTTTCCTCACCTGCCTGATTGCCAGTGCATATTTCAATTTGCCTTGCAGCGGCAGGGACCTTGTACTTGTGTGTGTTTTTGTTAAATCAGTTGGGAGTTTAATAAAAAAGGATGAAAAACAGGTGGCTCATTTTGTGAAGTAAAGGTGCTCCACTATTGAGCAGCCCTGTTGCCATGGCTGTTGTCATGGACAGCGTGTTATGATACCGATACTGACGCTGGACGTCGCCGCTGATTGGAGGAGCTAGCGACTTTCTGAAAAGTGCCTAGTTTATATGGCAGCAGTCCTTAGCCAGCAACCGAGAACCAATACAGTGGTAGCTGTATTTGAAAGAGGTGGCTCATTATAACATTTCTGCGGTTCTTTTTTATTTTTAGTTACACTTTTGAAGAAGCCCCAGTTTGTTTTGGCATGAGAAAGAGCATGGAACCAGGAGTGAGTAATGGAATGGGCAGTGGACTGGGTATGCAGAGAGCTGTGATTTGTCTGAGATTTGGAGCTGCAAAAGTACTTTGGATACGGTCTCAGGATGGGAGAAAAGGTATGTTAAGAAAATGTGGACAGCTGTTTTTTTTCTTTGTGGGGTCTGGTTTTACTGTAGGAAAGAGGAGCAGAATGGAGCAGAGCACGCTGGAGGGAGATACGTGAAGTCAGGGGGGCGAGAACATGAAGCATGTGGTTGAAACAAAGAAATGGTTTTGTTTCAGTGAGTGCTGTGGTTCACAGCAGAATTACGTAGATGTTTTCAGAGGAATTTGGACTGGGCAGGATTGTGGTACACAGGGTGATGCTGTGAGAAGGAGTGGCTGGTTTTCAAAGGAATACTAGCTGAACTGTGAAAGTAGCTGCTAGGCGGGGGGAGGGAGGGTCAGTGACGTACAGTATCTACTATGTACATAAATGCTAGATATCGTAGCTACTATGTACATAAATGAAATTTATGAACACAGTAGCTCAAATAAATGGTTTTTATGTCATGGATTTCTGGTCCACACCTACTGCATAAATGGAACATACAACAGCCTGCCTGAGAATATGCCATTTATTTCCATTCGTGAGGGGGTGGGATCTATGTAACTCGTTCGTGGCTTGGCCACCCCCGAGTTATAGTCTCACGCCCTAACTTATGGAACTAAATGGCATATTTCCAGTCAGGCTGTTGTATATCCCTTCTATATAAAAGTGAAAAATCACCAACAGGAATAAATTCCATGGCAATATATAAATTCTGCGGCATGATGTGAGGTCTGCGGATAACTCTGCGGCTGTCGAATCACAGAATTCCAAAGGCCTTGACTATAAGGGGCATCATAAATGATGTTGAAACAGTGCATTTGTAGGTGCTGTCAGCTTCTTGTTTGGCATGTAATGACCCCTGCCATGGGGAGCTGCGTGTCAGAATGTTTGAGTACTGTGACACCTATGTGTACTTCATTTTATGTTGGTCCATCAAAAGATATCAAACTGTCCAATGCCCTGGGGCTGCTCGAAGTTTCAGCCTTTTGGGGGGAATATACAATAGGTGGTTTCTCTGCTCTCACACAAACTCATCCTGAATACATTTCCAGACTGGGTACTAGGTTTTCCCCACAGTGGTTGGACGGCCCACGGACACCCGCCAGATAGCTCTCACATTTATTGTAGTTGCTGTAAAATGCATCAGTTCTCACTGGTTCTAGGAGGATCCCCCGACACAGAAGTGGCAAAACAGAATCAGGCAGATTCATGACATGGACTCTATCATGGCCACCCAGTTAAGAGAGGATAAATACTCGAGCAGGTAGCAAACCTGGCAACTATGGGACTCTTGAAAAATGCTGGGACAGGAGACCTCATCAGCAGAAGGCACTGACTGATACCACACTGCCTTGGCACTTAGATCTGGAAGAGTGCAATGCCCTCCCAATTGGGGCTTACCTTTTTGAACCTTGAAGTGTTCTCCCATTGCCTCCAGCGTCCCCGTTTCTTCGCGGCACTTCCTACCATTTCCCCCTGGTGCCTCAAGCGTCCCGTGGTCCCCTCCATGTAGCCCCTGTATTGTTGAGCCCTGTGGTGCTCGCAGAGCACATTTGTGAGTGGCCGGCATTTCAGCTGAGCAGCCGCCACTAGCACCATCGAGGAGGAGCACTGTCGTTCCAGACAGTTTGCTGCGGTCTAAAGTCCGGAGGCGTCTCCGTGGTTCCTGGTACTGGATTAAGTTAAAAAAGGCACCAGGGACATGCAAAGCCAGGAAAAAATATTTTAAAATAAATAAACAGGCAGACGCCTGAAGTGATGCCTCTGGGGCACCAAACGCTAAGGGGCAAAGGTCAGGGCAGTGATGCCCTTATGAATATTAATGAGCCCCTGCTGTGTTAAAGGGGCCAATGTGTTACGGGAGCCGCGACTCCCTGAGGGTACAGTTTATTTAGTTAAAAGTGGACATGTTCGAGAGAGAACTGTTGGGGCTACAAGATATTGGGGTTATAATTTAATAAAAGCATTACATCTGGCTGCAACAGGACTTTATGTTGGGGACACTAAATAGACTGCACAGAAACTGAATTGCAGCCACCATTTTTGTGTCTAACAACCAATCGGAAACCAGCAATAAGCCAAGGGATTTCTGGGGCAGTGCCAGAGACTTGTGGGGAAAAGTCAGGGACAAACTCTAGGCGCCAAAATACCGTCCAATTAAAGGACTGGGACTGTGATTTTCAGCCTGGATAGCCAATCGGATTACAGGAATTTTACTCTTTATCAAAGGAGGGGCTGTTTGAACTGGGTCAGTCCAGAGGGAGTCCGTGGTTCTGTTTGAGTCAGTCTGGGTCGAGCCTTTGGACTCCGGGGAGGCTTTCTGCAGCTCAGGGAACTTGGGGAGAGGCCTGCTTTGCCTCTTCTCGACTAAAACGCCTGCCGAGTAAATGGGACAGCCAAAATCTGCAGAAGCAGCTGCAATTTCTTCCCAGAGGGAGAGACAGAAAAAGGTTATTTCCCAGAAGTGAATTTCCAGACTGAAGGAGGGATCACAGCTTGTTAAAGGATCCCCACCTGCATTCGGTGAGAAGCTGTTTTTTTGTCTCAGGGACTGCACCTGTAATTGATGCTTTTGGTCACCAAAATTGTCTCCAGTCAGTTTGCCAGAGGGAGATCTGAACTGTTGTGTGCCAGCTTACATTTCCAGGAACTGCCATTGGCTAGTGAATAAGCTGTGCGGCCTACCACTGAACTATATCCTAGCTGAACTAGTGATGCCACGCAATTTGCCTAGTAGACTGTTGCTGCCTACAAAAGCCAAGCTGCCAGATGACCAGAGAAGGGAATCAGCTCCTGCAGAGAAGTTCATTGTGGGTTGCGGCCACCCTTGGGGGCTACGCCTTGACGAGGGGGTGAGTCATGCTAGCTCTGGTCCCTGTATCCCGGTCCTTGCCAGAAAGGACGAAGTCCTGCAGCCTGCATCCGCATCTTGGAAATCCATCCTGGAAATCAGCCCAGATCCCGAGGTGTAAGGTTCAGTGAGTACCTCAGGGTTTTACCCTGCAACACCAAATAATTTGCTTGCTCCAACCGATGTGTTTTTCAAGTCTGCACTTAGGTTTAGACTGCTTTTGCAGGCCATCAGGCCTGGGGATTACAAATGTCTGTGTTTTAAAAAGGTGTTTATGATTTCAACAGCCAAGTACAAGTTAAAGCCTTAACCATTTCTTTATTTAAGGGCCCCAACCAGCTGCAATGCCGGCCAACCTGTGACACCACTTCAGGCCTGCAACGTAGTTTACCCAGTGTACACAGTGAGGTTAACTGGACATTCCAAAAAAGGGTTACTGTATTGGTCTAAATGATAAGTAACGTGGAAATACTGCTGCTAAAACCAAAAGTACCAAATTATCTTATTTTAATCTGCATCCCCTACCTCTCATTTAACCCCCTAAATAATTCTGTTTGTTGTTTGAATGTTAAATTTGGTCTATGGGGAAGGGGGCTGCTGAGCAGCTAACGGGAAGCAGCACTTTTACACTCCATGCCTACTTTTATTAATTTTCACTTTTCTACCCCTTACCACTTTATTGTTTGCCTTCCAAGAGCGTTCTCCGAAATGACAGACATTCAAGACTGGCACTATGGGCAAAACTCGTGAGAACTCTGCTGCTGCATTGGAGTTTTTTGCTCCTAAAAAATCTGGACAGCCACGAGGGGAATGACCTAGCGGTAATGAGGAAGCAGGGCCATCGAGTGAGAAACAGCAAGAGGGGGTCTCCCTACTCACCATGCAGGCAACTTTGAATCAGTTGGTGCACTCAGTCTGGGATATTGATAAAAAGCTTGATTCCCTGACGCCTCGGGTTTCTGCACTTGAGACCAGGATGGAGACATGTGAGCAATCTATTCAATGAAATGAGGGGTCTGTACTGAAGGCCTGCAATGCGATAACAAAATTAATAAGAGAATGGGCTACGTCGCAGGCGTCTGGAGGCCATTGAGAACCAGGCCCGTGAGAGAAATCTCCGGATATTGGGACTTTCGGAGCAGGCTGAGGGGGACGACTGTTTAACCTTTATATGTTCTCTCCTGCCCTCTACCCTGGGTTGGGACGACGACACCCCCCCGACAGCCAAAGAGCGTGCCTACCGGATCTCTCCTCATAGATCATCGACCACTTCTGAGCCTCCGAGAACTATCCTTGTGGTGTGCCAAAATGTTGGGGATTGGGACAGAGTTCTCAGTATTGCCCGACGTCGGAGAGGACTAAAATACGGAACTGATAACCTGAGCATTTTCCCAGACTTGTCTTATGCCACCAGACAGCAACAGAGAGCCTTTGATGGGATTTGAAGCTGTCTCAGACAACTTAACATCGCTACTATTCCCGGCACGTGTGCGATTGCAGTAGAAAGCGAAATCCTACCAATTTAATGAGCCTGGGGACGTTGATAAGTTTCTTCAATTGCTGGAGCAGGAACTGGAGCAGGCTGCTGAAGAAGAAGACATTTCTTCTGAGGGAGAGTGAGATTTGGTTGTGGCCCTAGATAAACAGTGAGTACCAGGGTGCAGGGGCATGGGCCATTCTTACTTTAGATACACTGCTGGACTGTATGGACTACCAAACTTTAATAGCTGGAGACTTTCTGAGTGAGTCTCCAGTTTAAACTGGTTACAGTCTCTGGAAGCGATATGCCTATACAGTGAAATTATTTGGTTTGCCACAATGCCCAGCCTCCAAAGCAAAGAGCATAAGAAGGGGTCTTTCATTGCAAATCACTTTGTATTATTTGCCACCAATGCTATCCCGCTTCTCTTTTGTTTTCTCTCAGGTTTTAGTGTCTGTTAAGACTAAGCTGACTGTATATTAAAGGGGAGTATATTCTGAATACACTATCTCACCTGGGTGTGGCGGTTATCTCAACTCCTCGTATATATGGTGGGGTTGTTTGTTATGCCTTTTAGAGCTCTGGTTATAATTTTATGTTTGACATTAAGAGCCCCGTCGGACTTTAGAAATAGTCTGACAAGGTGGTGCGTGTGGACTCTTCCATTTAAGCTGCAGCCTTTGGGATTACCTTTTCTTATGGGAATATGTTTCAATGTTGTATTTCCCCCCTTGATGTACCAAATGGGGAGGATGCTTTTTATTCTGTGTATCTCTGTAACTGTTGACTTCTGAACTGTAGTGTCATCCTTCCATGTAAAGCATCGATTTGTGAGTGTGCTTACGAAATCAATAAATATATTATACAAAAAAAAAACGTGGTCAATGAGCATATTATTACTGAGTGCTGGTTTAATGCAAATAGATGAAAGGTACTGTGTTACTGCTGGTAGCCATTCTCTTACAGGTGCTCAGGGTGCATGCCGAGTTCCAGACACTGAAGGTAGGTGGTCACATGAGCATATTATTAGCACTCTCCATTAATTACAAACTGAATGCACAACAAGGTATTCACTGTAGTTTCAAGTGTGGGGCCACTAAGTGGGTTGGTGGGTGGTTCTAGTGTCCCAGAGGGCTATACCAGAGTAGTTAAGCTACCCCAATACCATTCCTCCGGGTGAAGGCACCTGTTCACAGAGCTCAGGCCCCTCAAACTGTGCATAGCCCTACAGGCAGGGGTAGTAGCCCATAGGATAGTGTCACCTAGGGGTTACAAGAGAATGACTCCTCTTTGGAGACTTGCTTGGGTCTTGGATTGTGACCCCCCCCCGGTTTCTGCATGCTGGTTTTGATCCCCAGTCAGCCCATAGTATCTTCTCTAGATCCTTCTGTTTACTTCCGTTACCAGTTGTGAGTACACAGACGAATTAAGAACGTGCACCCAAATCTTTTCCTAAAGGTTTTAAAATAGTTTACTGTTGACTGTTGCATTAATGTCGGTTCTTTTCCTCCAGTTTATTTCGGACATGCAATCTTACCATGTGTCGTATGGATACTATCAACCTCAACATTTGTACTTGTGAAAAACATTGACTGATACTTACATAACACGTCATAGTATAATCCTTATACTGAATTTTTATTTCATCAACTGTTTATCCTCGTGGGCCACAACAGGGCTTGGCTCCCAGTCGACCTGACTCCACCGCCCACCAGCTGACAGCTCCCTGGACTAACTCATATCCCCAGACCCCGGCAAATCAGGAGAAAAGGGTGTCCACCTACCCACGTCCTAATCCAGTGCTTCCCAGCAGGTCAGTCCGGTGATGTGGTGGGTGGAAGCATGGTGTGTGGGCATTGTGTCACAGTCATGCCATCTATTTTCCTCCAATTTTTTCCCATTGTTGCCCTCAGCCACAGTATACATGGGGTGGCACACATGCGTGGAGGTATGCATGTGTCCTGAGACTGCGGCTCCCACCCCCTCCCCTGACTGCCGTCTGCTGCTTGCAGTTCTCATACACTACCACCAGATGACAGCCAAAAGCCAAGACAGCCAACCACCCCAATGCAGGAGAGGAGAGCTACCAGTTGGATCCTCTCCCTACCCCAACCCATGCTCATTCCTTAACACGGGTCACTGACATGGCAGGAGGTAGATGCTCACTGCTTAGCCCTCCACGACACTAGGCCAGCTTAAGCTGAACTTTTTCCCTCAATTCTATTTATCTGTCGGTTCAGTGGGGATATACCCCTTGTTACGCCCCGACTGCCCACCGGCATCATCCCCATGCTGCCTATATTGCGTGGCCACAGCTTGCCCCCCGCAGTGGGCTCCCTGGGGGAGGAGAGACCAAGATCAACCAGAAGCCCCAGTTGAGGCTTAAACCAGGGGCATCATTCAGAAGGGAGCCCTGGGAGCGTCCTCCTGCTGCTGTCCCCGAGGGTCTTCTGCTTGTAGTTTGCTCCGGAGGCTCAGACATGAAACAGCATCAGCGTGCAGATGTGCGTCTTCCCACACATATCCCACAGACATCTGCCCTGCCTCCCCCTTGTAGTACATGGTCCCAACCACTGTATACCTAGTCTCCACTAGGTGTCACTTGCATGCCGGGGTCTTTGGGCACCCAACCCCACCGAAGAAGGACAGCTGTCCATAGAATGCACATCCCACCTGCCACCCGCTCGACCCTTTGACACTCTGGGCTCGTTCCCGAACCCACGTTGCCAGTGTCACGAGTCGAAGCGCTACCACCAGCTGTTGAGCCAGTCCACTTGTGCTCAGCATGACACTGTTTTCACACTTGACTATTGTACCTGTCTAATGTATTCTGTGTTGTCATTTGTCCTGAATAAAGACTGAGTTAAAAAAAAAAAGTTCCAATCCCTCTAATTTTCTAACACAGCTACAAATGTGCCCTCTGACAATACTACTGCGATAAGACAGAAGGTGATTATTAAGTTCTAAATAAATGCTGTGATGTTACTCTCCTGCATATTTGAGAAACTCCGAAAAGGTACAATACAGAAGCTGGGCAGCACATCTCAGACTCGGTGATAGGCACACACTGTGACTGGCACACAGTAATCTGCTCTGTCAGACTCTAGACAGATTACGCAAAGTTAAACATGTGATTAAAGGCTTGCTGTTTGCTTACGCACACTGTCAGCTGCTTTTATATTCATGCTTAGACAAGGCTACCTTAAATAATATAGCTAGATGTGAAGCACTGCAACCCTACACACATTCTACGATATCACTATTTCTGGGAAGTGCTGAGCAGGCAGTTGTTCTTTCTTGGAGTTTCCTACATTAGAGACTGCGTACCAGAAGCAATATTAAAACGCTGAGACCCTCATCTACAGCTGCAACATACCGGCACTTAGTGATGCCCAGTTACCTATTTTGCAGTCAGATGTGCTATGCACAGTGAGGTTGCTAGCCTTTCCCTTCAGAGTCACTAGGTGCATTGCGACCGTGTGGGGAAAGGGGCTGAGGACTGCTATGGAAAGGCGAGACAGTGGCAATGTAATGAACTGCTGAGTTATGCTTAGCAGCTTACTGTGCACTCCCACACCCCATCACCACTGCTGCATTTCCTGGTCACAAACCACATCCCCCAACCCCCCCCGAAGAACTACAAACAGCAGTTCTGCAGGGAGGCTCAGAAGAGGGGAACCACTGGACACCAGGGCTGAAGGAGTTATGAGAATCATCTTTGCCCCTTCCATCTGAAGTTTGAGCAGCACCCGCTGAAGGAGTGGGAAGGGGGGGAAGCATACAGAAACCTCCCCTTCCAGGAGAGGGACAATGCGTCTCCCAAGAAAACTCCAGGCCCGGGATCAAGTGAGCAAAAAAGCAGCAGTTTTGCACTGAGTGGGGAGACAAAATGGTCCAACTCTGGGTGCCCCATCTGTCAAATAGGTCTTCGACTACTGGGTCAGAAGTTCCCACTTGTGAGTCCTGTACCGGGAAAGGATTAAACTGTCCACCAGGACATTTTGGATACCTGGAACATGGATGGTGAAGGGCTCCAGACCATGCTCAATGGCCCAATACCAGACCCTCATCGCCTCCCTGCACAGGGAGTAGGAGTGCATTCCCCCCTGCTTGTTTATGAAATAAACTACACACGTTGTCTGTCTGAACTAAGAGCAGACTGTGGAGGAGATGAGTCTGGAAGGCCTGCAGAGCATATAGAACCGCTTGCATCTCCAGAACATTGATGTGGAGTCCCTGTTCCATGTCTGTACAGGTGCCCCGAGTCTGGTGAGCACCCAAGTAAGCTTCCCAGCCCAGATCCAAGGCATCCATCATGAGGATCTGATGAGGGGCCGAAATAGTAAAGGGAACTCCCCTCCCCAAAACAAGGTTGGCTGACTCCAGCCACCACGACAGGACCCTCTTGACCAGACTGGAGACCATGACCAGCTGGTCAAGGTCATCTGTGCATTGGTCCCACTGGACCCTCAGTGTCCACTAAGGTATTCTCATGTGCAGCCAGGCACTAGGGACCATGGTAATGGCCGTTGCCATGTGGCCCAGGAGGCACAGGAACGCTCTGGCTGGGACCTGTTGGCTGGAGGACACCAGGCAGGCCTGGTCCATCAGGTGCTTCACTCTGTCCATGGGCAAGAATGCCATGCCCTGGGCTGTGTCCAGGACCGCCCTTATCTACTGGAGGTGCTAGCAGGAAGTCAGGCATGACTTTGTCCTGTTGATGGTGATACCCAAGGACTGGAAAAGGCTGAAGGTATGATCCATAATCTGGACAAGGCGTTCCCGGGATGGGGCTGCTAGGAGCCAATCGTCTAGGTAAGGAAACATGTAAAAACCCTGTCGTTTCAAGGCAGCCACCACCACTGCCTGGCCACTTGGTGAAAACCCTGGGGGTTGAGTACAGGCCAAAGGGGGGGAGCCTGGAACTGGTAATGGGCACCCCAGAAGTGGAAGTGAAGGAAGCGCCCTTGAGAAGGGAAAATTCTGATATGCAGATATATGTCCTGCATATCCAAGGAACAGAGCCAGTCCCCCCGGTGTAGAAGGGGCACCAGACCTTGAATGGTGACCATCCTGAAGCGCTTGTACTCTATGAACAGACTGAGGTCGCTCAGGTCCAGGATGGGTCGGAGATCCCAGTCTTCTTGGGGACCAGGAAGAAGTGGGAGTAGAACCTCCTGCTCCATTGAGCCTGAGGGATGGGCTATACGGCTCATTTTTGTAGAAGGGCCTGAATTTCTTCCCAGATGAGAAGCGCATGAGCTGGGGGGTAAAAGGGGGGGCACACTAGGGGTTCCAGAGTGTGGCCGTGTTCTATGAACTGTAGAACCCAGTTGTCTGATGCAATCCCTCGCCAACTGTCAAGCTGGAGGGAGAACTGACCCCCAACTGCCTCCCTGAGATCCTCTTCTGGGGGGATACTGCAAGGAGTCAGGAGGTAGGAGCAGGCCCTGGGAGAGCAGTGGCGGCTGCTAGAGGGGGCCTGGCAGTGGCTGGGGCTGAAGCCGCCTTACGCTTGCCCTGACCTTTTGAGGGAGGGCGGACCTGTCTGCGAGAGAAGCGGCAAAAGGTCGGCCACTGACCCGACACAGGCTGAGTATGGTACAAGAAGTGGATGGACTGGAGAGCCCGGCCCGACTCCTGAAGGGAGGAAATCAAATCCTGGACATCTCCCCTGAAAAGGACAGAAATTGGAAAGGCGGCATCCAAGATGCTGGACTGCACATCAGAAGCCAATCCAGACACCCGGAGCCAAGAGTGGCGCCGGAGACAGATGCCAGCAGCCACTCCTCTGCCCAAGGCATCGACTGCATCACAGGCATCCTGAAAGACATGTGTCCCTACATCTGAGCCTCCTTCCGACCTATTACTGTCTGTGGGTCAGTCTTTGATACCAACCCGCTGTGTAGTGTTTTGTTCTAGTTTTAAGCATTATTACCTAGCATTTGTATTACGCTACCTTGTCTCAGCTATGTCGCTTGTGTGTGTAATCTCCTTTGTATTGTAAACTGACGCCACTGATTTGAACGTAAACTGTTGTCAACAATATGAATATAATTAACCCCGGGTCACCCCTGAAAAAGGGACATTGTTATCTCAGTAGGCTTACCCGGTTAACAAATTTCAATAAATGAACATTAAGAACCTGGGCTAACTGCTTCTTAGCTGGGTCATCTGGCAAGGCCTGAACGAACACCCTGGCCTGGTCCCAAAGGACGTTCTGGTACTGTACCATGTGGGCCAAATAGTTAATCGCTCTGATGGCCAGGGTGGAAGAGGCACAGACCCGCTTGCCCAGGTGGTCCAGCTGTCTGGGCTCCCAGTCCAGGGGAAGAGAGCTGAGGTGCTTATGTTTTTTGGTGTGGTCATGTGCCGCATTGAGGACTATCGATTCAGCTTTAGGTTGCCCCCCCCAAAAACGGTTTACCAGCGGGGGCATGGTAAAGCCTGTCAGCCTTCTTAGGCGCTGCCAGGGTCGAAGAAGGACGATTCCAAGCTGTCCTGGTGACATCCTCATAGGAGTCAATGAAAGGAGGAACCACCAAGGGGAGAGCATTGGGCTGCCACAAGTCAATTAATCAATCAATTTTTATTTAACTAGGAAAGCACCATTGAGACAAATTCATTTGCAAGGTGGTCCTGGGAGGACGATAAAAATTTGACCAACGGAGTGATAATTACAGGCAGGAGTATCACCACAGATGTAATATAATGCATGATAAATAACTGGACACCGATAACCATGATAAACAATATGACCAACAAAAAGATAGTTTCAGTCAGGAGAGTCGCCACGGATGTAATACAATACATGATAATAATTGGACACCTAACAAGGGATTCTAAAAACACTAAAGAGTAGGACAAAAGCACAGAAGGTAACACTGCATTACCAGGAAGTGCATTGGGAGATAGTAGAATTTGTTGGGATAAGGCAGACACAAGAAGTAATAATCAGGAGAGGAGAGATAAGAAGTGAAGAATTGCTGATTTATTTAACCAGGGCGGGGGAACAGAAAGAGAGAGGGTTGCAGGTGGTTGGGATATAGGTCGCCGGAGAAGTGGCAACAGTATGGAAGCTGGCCTGCCAACCGAGATAGACGTGCTAGTGGAAAGGCCCAGAGTTCATCCCTGTAATAAAGGGACAGATAGAGGGCAGTTGCAGCAGATGTAACCAAAAGGACACTAGTAAGTGCTTGGGGGGCAGGGAAAGATCCTGAGGTTGAAGACGAGATTAGGGAAAGCAGCTGCAGTTGTCCTTCAGGGAGTGCCTAAGCAGAGACCTGAAGGTAGGCAATCCCACAATTTGTGTAAGTTTGAGCATTCTTTGGCGTATGTTCCATAGAGAAGGTATAGCGTAGCTTATAGATGAGAAACCATAGTGGGATCTTACTCTGAGGATGTCAAGCGTGATATATGAGTATTTTCTGAGTGCATACATACAAGCAGAGAAATTGAAAATGACGGAGCTGTAAGGGGGGAGCTTGTTGGTGATAGCTCTGAAAGTCCAGAGCAAGGCATTTTGGCACCTCTTAGTACTAAGTGAGGTCCAGCCTAACTGTGGATATAGTGAACAGTGGTGGGTGTTAAATCTTAAGGCTCTATGGTATAGCGTGTCTAGTTTAGATGATGCTGATTTGGGGCAATGGATATAGAGGAAGTTGGTATAGTCGATAAGGGGGAGGAATGTCATCTGCACCAGTCTTAGTTTAGCCAAGTAAGTAAGAAGATGCTTGATGCAGTAGAACATGCCAAGTCGTTGGTGTCATTTTTTGGATATTTGTTCGATATGTGTGACGAAGGAAAGTTTACAGTCGAGCCAGAAGCCTAGCTATTTGAACTTTTCCACAATTTAGATAGGTTCCCCCAATAGGTTGTTGATCCTCAGCTTGGTACTGGGGTTGGAGACAGATGTTTTAGATTGTGGAGAGAGAAACATGATTTTCATTTTTTTTAGCATTCAACAATAATTTCAAGTGGAGTAGATTTTGTTGTAGGGTGTTGAATTCCTTCCGAAGCTCTAGGCAGAAGACAAGTAGACGGCCAGCCAACGTCACTCTGGGTCCTGTTCCTCAGTCTCCTAGCCCATGGTGGCCTGAATGTGCCTCATGATGTCCATGAAAGAAGGGTCATCAGAGGAGACTTGGGGACCATCTTAGTGGGCTCCTCACCCTCAGATGAGTCCCCATGAAGGGAGGAAGGCTGTGTAATCAGAGTCACCTTCATCCTCCTCATCTGGCTCACTTTTGGCTTGCGGATGCCGGTCCTGGCAATTGCCGGAACCGACGTCTGGCTTGTTCCTGGGAGTGCAAGGATCGCTGGGACCAGGCCAGACCAGGTCCAGGGGAGGATGATCCTTGGGGGGCTGCCAGGGCTTGGCCTGTAGGTGTGAGATTCTGCTTCTGTATGAAAGCCCACCAAGAAGTAAAAAGTGCATTGTAATCCACCGGTGGAGGGTAGTTATAGACTGGAGGACAGGGATAGGCTGGTGCCCAGTAAGGAAGAGGCAATGACGGTCCAGGAAAGGGCCGGCATCGGGTACGCCAGCAGAGGTCTGGCAGAAACAAGCTGCGGGTCCGGCGTCAGGCCAACTGGTTGTGACTGAGGCAGGACTGGCGCTTGCTCAGCAGGCACTGGCTGAGGAAGCCTGGGAGGAGTATCCACTGGTGTCGGGAGAGGAGAGACCGGTGCCGGGGGAACAAAGACCTCCCTGGTGAAGGCTAAGGCGAGACCGGACTTGGGGAGATGGCAGTAGCCTGCAGTGGGTGCTGCCTAGAAGGACTGCAGCAGCCTCCATAGAGTGGACTGACGCAGGCAGCACCTTGGCTGGGGGGGTGGCAGAAGAAGAGCCAGCGCCCATTGCACCACCACCAGCCAAGCCTCCTGGCTGAGAGCCCGCAGAAGACAGGGGCCTGAGCGTCAGGGGCTGGGGAGCAGAAGACAGTGCCCTGAAAAGCCTCTGCCCACCATGGAAATGAGGGCGGGCAGTGGAGCCACCGGTAGCCCTGCGGGAGTAACGGCTAACGGAGCTGAGGCTGACCTTCCATGGGAGGAAGACTCAGATGCAGTTGACAGTTTGTGAGGAGACCGCGAGCGGGAAGCAGACCGGGTCCGGTCACGGTCCTTGTCCTGATGCTTGTGCTTCCCGCTGGACTTTTCCTGGGACTGGGAAGAAGAAGAAGCCCTGAGGACTGGGCTGGCGTAGTCGAAGAGCTCCTGGCCTGCAGCTCCTGTTCCATCACAACAAGCTTCTGCTTGATGAGATGGCTCTCCAGAAATTTCAGCCAATGTCTCCATGTGGCCTGGTTAAATTTCTGGCAGATCTGGTAGGCTTCGGTGTCATGATTGGTGTCTAGGCACAGGAAGCAAGCAGAATGTCTGTCTTTTTCTGGAATCTGTTTGCTGCAGGCACACTTCGTGGAGCAGTCAGAAGATGAGGCAGGTTGAGAAGACATAAACCTGAATTCAGTAACACCAAAAACATGATGTTAATGCTAAAGAAAAAAGGAAAAATAAAGAGTGAAAAGCGTTGGAAATGGCTGTCGATTGTAGCTGCGGCAGTTTCAGTGGTCCAACGTGCATGGATCAATGGTGAGAAAGAACTGGAGAGGGTGTGGGGGACCGCCTGCCTTTATAGGATAGGCCCACGTCAGCAGGGTGACGTTGGCGGTTCCCCATGGTACACTGTTTGCTAGAAACTTTCCATGTGGTCCTGGCACCTGGCAGCTTAGTCGAAGTCTCTCTCTAAGTAAGATCGAGTCAATAACACAGGAACATGACTGGAAGCTGGTGTTGGGGGGGGGGGGCGGAAGAGACAAGAGGAAGGTGAGAATGTTATTTTACAGAGAGAATGGCTGAGCTGTACAACAGCCTGCTAACAGAGGTGGTGGGTGCAAAAGCCAGTAATGGTTTCAGGCACAGCTGGCACAAAGTTAAAGGCTGAACAGCTACTAAGGGGAGTAGTGGTAAAGCAGAGGACGGGGGAAGAGGGGCAGAACAGCCCATCTAGATGGCAGGTCTCGGGGTAGGATAGGGTATATTAGCGCAGACTAGATGGACTGACGGTCTTTTGCTGCCGATAATGCCTGTGTTTCTATGCTCTAATATTTGGGATATAAGGCCCACTGCGTCGGTAAGCGTTAGAAATAGCACATACAACTCTTGTCTGTTAGGGTGCTGAGAATTCAGCAAAAACTAGTGAATCACATGCCATCGAAATTGTAAAAATCCAAGTAGGAATTTAATAATCATGCAGACGGACTGTGGATTCTTAGAAACATAGAAAAGGACAGATTCAAACCTCCTGTTTGGAGTTTTACAGGATCAGTGAGCTGCAATTTACTAATTTTTGGTCTGTACAATTTATCTCCCATTTTGGTGAGGTTTTTTCCACTCAGGCCTTGTTTTGCTCCCATTCTGGTCCATGTATCAAACAGGCAACCTCCCTGCCCCAACCCCAACAGTCCAGGGCCAGCATCCTCTAATAGCATGCCCCCGTGGCAGGGTTGGAAGGGGTCAGCCCCCCCCCCCATTGAGACAGATAACTGGTGAGCTTGGGGGGGATCCTCAAGGGCAGGACCAGAGATTGCCATCCTCATGAGCGGATGAGGCAGAGATTTTCTTCATTCTTCCCTCCGATGTTCCTTTGTTTTTTTAATTTATTGTTTATACTCCTGGTCTCCCAGAGTGGCCCCCTTTGGACACCAATCATCCAGCCCCGTATCCCCCGCTTCTATGAAACTTACCCTCCTCATCCCCGCCGGCATGTCAAAATAGTGGGACTCACCATTCCTGGACACTGCCTGGCAAGGTAGCAGTCCCCCATGTCTATGGACCTCCCAAGATGGAGACAGCCAGTTGTGGGAACCAGGGCCCGAGCATACCACCATCATCCCACTGCACTCCAGGGTTACTTCCGTGTTCTGGTTACAGCCACCTGTAGATGTCCCCACGCAAGAGGCTCCAAGCATGGGTGTACCAAAGTGTGCCACTGTGGAGCACGGCAGACATCCACCCCCTACTGTAGAGGACTCTCACTGCATTACCATCTGTGGTCGTCAAGGAGGCAGTGTAGCTGCGGGGTCTTGCACACACTCTGCCCCAGAGGAGGACAGCATCCTCAGGGATGCTCAATCCTGCTCTTCCCAACTGGCCCCTTGATGACCTGAGCTCACTCTCGAACCCAGGTCACCAATGTTAGGCTGTACCGATCAGCTGGTGCTCTGATATCCCTGTAACATCTGCCCACCATCCCATGGTGCGGCACACAGCCTTTGAGAGTCTTGTGTACATGCTGTGTTGGCACCCACACACCCCTACCCCTTGTGAAGGAGCAGGTTCCCTGGCCCACCATGACAGGGGCCATCCTGGTGTTGGCTGTGGCGTCAGCCTCCCCCAGGCTGGGATGCTTTGCTGAGCAGCAACACTATTCCCATCTTGGCCACCTGGCTGCAGGTGCCCACGTTCGTTCCCGAACCCAGGTCACTTGCACTGAGCTTCCTCTGGGCTACTGAGCAGCTCTACAGGACTATTTTTAAGATTTTGTTTCTTAGACAGCTTCCCTTCAAATCCAGAAGTCCCTTTACCTAAATGTGTGAGCCAAAAGATTTATATAATTTCTGCATGGACCCTAATCTCACAAGCTATGGGTACAACCAGTAACTGATTCTAGCTACATTAGTAATTCGGAAGAATTACTATTCTTTTACATAAGCAGGAACAAATTATTTTCTTTGTACTCTCTCTGTCATCTTTTCCGTGATATGACAAAAAGATATGCTGTGCACACTGCATACATAAAATAAATGTATACATTCATATCTCTCACTTGCAGAGATGGGGAAAGTCGACAAACTTCACTCCGCGCATTAATTGGCAAAATTTGCTACCTTGACAAACTGCGACATCTAGCAGGGCTAGTGGGGTGCCTAGGGAGGGGTATCTACAGCAGGAGGAGGGAGGCGGTGCTACCACTGTACCAGTCTCTGGTATGCCCCCACCTGGAATACTGTGTCCAGTTCTGGAGACTGCACCTCAGGAAAGACAAAGATGGGGTGGAGGCAGTCCAAGTGCAACCAGGATAATGCAGGGGTTGCAAGGGGAATCCTTTTGAGGAGAGACTGAGGGATCTCAATATGTACACTCAGAAGGACAGGAAAGCGAGGGGGTGTCATGACTGAGACCATCAAGTACCTCATAGGGGTGTCAGAGAGAAGTGGGGGGGAAGAGTCTCTTCCAAAAAAGGACGAGCTCCAGGACTAGGGGGCATGCAGTAAAATTAGGGGGGGAATTTCAGGAAGGTTATGAGGAAATATTTCTTCACAGAAAGGGTGGTAGAAGCATGGAACAGATTGCCATTCGAAGTCGGGAAGGTCAGAACAGCGGAAGCCATTGTTTAACCAGGAGTAGCACACTAAGCTGAAGCTTGTTTCCAGATGCGACCTGGGAGCACAAAGGAAGTTAAGTGACTTGCTCAGGATCACACAGTATGCACCTAGGCGGCTGTGGGATTCAAACCCAGGTCTCCAGATCTGCATCTCACAACCTTAACCTACTACGCCATACTGCCTCCAAAGGCTTCAGGCATGTATGGGATAAACACTGGGGAATATTACAGAAACAGGGAGGGTTCCCTGAGACTAGCTAGCATTTGCTGAAGAACAATCGGCAGGGAACCCTAGGGCAGACTGGCTGGGCCTAGTGAGCCTTTTCTGCTGGCAGTTTTTATGTTGTCTTGTGCGTGCGCAAGCAATATCTTGTGGTAGTAGCACATTCAGAGGTGTGTTAGTGTTGGCAAATGCAGGGAATGCTTTAGTGGGTGCGTCCCTCAGCCGCCAATCAGTAAGCATGCTGGCAACGACAGCAGTTTCAAAGAGAGCCACGGAGTTGAAAGAGATCTGCTGCTCCAGTGAGGTGCTGTTTCCTCACTGGAGCATCAGATGACAAGGCTCCATTATGTGCCTTTCCTAGTGAAACATTCCAATAAATATGGAGGCTCCTGCCGCCCACCACACAATCCCCACAAAGCTGACATCGGGGATGCCCAATCCCCGTGTCAGCATGTCTCCCCCACTCCCAGTTCAATTTGTTTGCCGACGGGGGGTGCCCAATCTAAATCAGCATCATGCCCTCGAACTGTGGCACACTGACAGCCCACCCACTGTGCCCCAAATCATTTTTTTTTATCTGTAAATAAAGAAAACCACCCCTCGAAGTCTGGTTTCTTTTTTACCTAAAAAACAAAAAAAACTGTCCCCTGTCGTCCCGCTGCCCCCTTCCCCAACCCCCACCCACCCTCTGCACCCCCACCTCCCTGTACCCCGTCCCCATACGTACCTCTGGAGGGTCGGCGCTGCAGTCTTTTGTGGAGCGGGAACACGTCTAAACTCTTCAAAAGCTGACTAGGAACTGAACAAAATGTGGTAAGCTTTATAATGGCAGGCAATAGGGAGTTTCAACTTAGGTGGATATCTCAGCCATTTTTGGGAATTTTGGTACCAGATTTTCAACATGGGGTTCTTGGGACCCCACCTCATGGTCACTGCGCGGAATCACCTTTTGAGACCGATTAATGAAACAACAGTGCCACTGATCATGAGGTGGGGTCTCAAAAAGCCAATGTTGCACATCTGGTGAAAAAACTCTCAAAAATGATTGCGTTACAAGTGTACATTGCGCAGTTTCCATACACGCTCGTAACTTCGACAATTTTTAATATTTTCACTCCAGATTTTCAACATTGCCATTTTTTCACACCTCCTTATGAACAGTACAGCTGTTATTTTTCTACATCCTACCCGAAATGTGTTTTCACACCTGTGGCGCATAATGGCGCAGTCGCTGTGGGAAATCAACTTTTGGGACAGATTAACAAAATCACAGTGCCACTGTTCATGAGGGAAGGTCCTAAAATGCTTATGTTGAAAATGCGGTTAAAAAATAATTGCGTTACAGGCGTACGTTGCACAGTTTCTACGCTCGCTCGTGACTTCACCAATTTTTCATACTTTCACTACAGATTTTCAACATTGCCATTTTTTTACACCTCCTCATGAACAGTTCAGCTGTCATGTTTCACATCCTGCCCGTTATGTGTTTTTGCACTTATGGCGCAGTCGCGGTGCAAAATCACCTTTCGGCTAAGGAACTGATAGTGCCACTGTTCATGAGGTGGGGTCACAAAAAGCTCATGCTAAAAATCTGGAGTGAAAATACCAACAAACGCCCAGGGCATTAGGGTTTCCAACCGTATGACCCTCTGCAGAGACTGACAGGGCGTCAGGGTAACTTGGGACTGTCGGGTTGTAATGCTCACGCTTATCTACTCTTCCACCCTGCAGTCAGTGACAGGTATCGTAGGTGTGCCTTGAGTCTTTGGCCCCAAAGTTCACCCCATTCTCCTACACTGCATCCATCTCAGCGTATTTCCTTAAGGAATGGGGTGAGCGTAAGGCCCGAAGACCCCAAGGCACACCGTGACACTTGTCAGTGCCTGCAGGGTAGGGCGAGGTGAAATGACGTGAACGTTATGGCTGACGACCCAAAGGCACACCCCAACGCCTGTCAGTCTCTGCAGGATGGGGGTGGCGTCAGTTCAATACCTCATTGTCACTGTACTTCACTGTCATTCCTATTATGCATCTCTCTAACTCCTGCACTACCAATGCCAATGCCAGCAAGACAACATTCAGCACTGACAAATGCTTTTATTTCTAATTGTCAGCAGGTGAAGTGCCACTTTTTCAAGCAAAGTTGTGCAAATTCACCCTTTACCTGAAAAAGGGACACTTTGCCAGGAAAACTCACTGTAAAGTGGGAACTTTGGGACGTGTTTCTAGAAGATGAATTTTGCAGCTTTGCTAGCGAAGTGAAATTTCACAACACATCTACTCCCTTGATGCATCAGTGAAAGACAAAACAACCAGCCTTTACATGTTGACCTCACTGACAAAGAGTGTCGTTCTGACACCTTGGATGTGGATGGAAACGGACCAGCACAGTTCCATGCCCCATCCATTGTCCATTCGATTACATGAACTGTCAAATACAATAACATCTGGCTATGCCAGACTCAGGCACAGAGCTAGATTTTTTTTTCATGTTTCCTTTTAAAGCTTAGATTAGGCTAAGATTGCTACTGTTTTCAAGCCTAAGGGGTAGCAAGTGCCACTTGGCTGCATAGTTGGATTTGTTAGTGGCCAGACTTATACAGCAGTAAACAGACAGTGACAGGCAGTTTATCACTCGCTGGAGATTTTTTATCCGTTGCCTAGATGCCCTTCTAGATGCTAGAGGATTTTTTTTATGTTTTTTTCTCCCCAGTCAGACTGGGTGGCTATCTGCATCATCACTGGGCACCATCAACTGTCCCTTACCTCACCTTTCCAGGCTGGGTCTGGGTTCCCCCCCCCCCCCAACAGGAGACTCATATCCAGAATCGTCACTTAGATAACAGACGGGTTGTGGTGCCTCGGGTGAGACTTCATGGAGCCCAGGGTCCACCATTTACATCCTGATTTTTCACCTAGGTTCCTTAAGCTGTAGTGACACGGAGGATGCGTGCACGTGGAGGTGTGCAGATGCACTGGAACTGCCAGCCCCTTCCCCTCACTCCACATCTGTCAGTCGAGTGTTGGTGCTACCACCAAGCCTCCACCTGGTGGCAGCCAAGAGCCACAACAGCTCACCACCCCAATCCAGGAGACCGTCACACTTTTGCCATTCCTCACCCACGCTCCTCTGCTGGACAATCTACATTCTCCTATAGAAACATAAAAACTTAGAATTTGACGGCAGATAAGGACCGCTTGGCCCACCCAGTCTGCCCATTCCCCTACCTAATGGATAAGCTGCAGATCCTAGTTAACCAGCAGCCTACTTCTTCCTACCCCCACCCCCTAGAACTGCCTTATGACTGTCCCATGCTTGCTTGAATTCAACCACTTTTTTTGACTCTACAACCTCCTCCGAAGGCTGTTCCATGCCATCCACAACCCTCTCTGTGAAAAATACTCTTAAATTACCTCTGGCTGCCCCCCCATCTTCAAATTGTGCCCCTTGTTCTTGCACACCTCTTTTTTGAAAGATGCTACCCTCTTGGACTTTGTTGATTCCCTTGAGGTACTTGAAAGTTTCTATCATGTCCCCCTCTCCCTCCTTTCCTCGAGGCTATACATATTAAGCATATTAAACATATTAGGCTTCCACCTCTCCCCCCTCCATCTCTCTCCATCCTTTAACGCCTCCAAACTCCTGCTGAAACTTCAATGCCCCCCACTTGCTCCTGCTACCCTTCTTCCAGTTACCTTTGAAGTCTTGATTTTAACCCATACAAGTTTTTGGTTGTGATTCTAAGCACTGCTAAATTTCACTGCACTCTGTTTAACTGTAGTACATGTAAATTCTCTTTATTTATTCTATTATTGTAATGCATTGCTCGTTTGTCTGTTCAGATGTTGTTTTGCTGTTGTCTACTGCTGCTTTGCTTCATCTCCCCCTTCCCTGGTTGCACCTGGAAAGAGCCTCAGCTCAGCATGCCTTTCCCAGTTACCAGATTTTACGTAAATAAATAAACAATAATCTTCCCCAAACCAACAATCAGGACATGAATAAGAGCCCCCAGGAGGAGTATGTCACAGTAAATGAAATACCCGGGAGCAAGAGCTTGTTATAAAGTAGAATCCCTGCTGAGGAAGCATAAAGTTATACACACCCAAAGAGGGTGGCATAAATTCATACACACCCAAAAAGGGTGGCATAAATTCATACACACCCAAAGAGGGCAGTATAAATTCACACACACCCAAAGAGAGAGGCATAAATTCATACACCCAAAGAGGGTGGTATAAATTCATACACATCCAAAGAGGGAGGTATAAATTCTCACACACACACACACCCAAAGAGGGAGGCATAAATTCATACACACACAAAAAGGGTGGCATAAATTCATACACACCCAAAGAGGGTGTCATAAATTCACACACCATCAAAGAGGATGGCATAAATTCATACACACCCTAAGAGGGAGGCATAAATTCATACATACCCAAAAAGGATGGCATAAATTCATACACACCTAAAGAGGATGGCATAAATTCATACACACCCAAAGAGGATGGCAAAAATTCATACACACTCAAAGAGGGAAGAATAAATTCCTACACACCCAAAGAGGGAATCATTAAAAAACAGATCCCTTCCTTAGATGAAAGTTAAAGAACCCTGCCATAAAAAAACAAAACTGAAGCCCCGCCAAAGATGGTTTTAAAATCATCTCCCCACCTTCCCTCCCCAATTTTACGGAATTGTTCACTGCTCCTGTTCTAGTGCAACTCACTCTACCTTAGGCCCATTGTTTGTATGGTTTAATTATGCACCGAATATTGCTGTTTGTACAACTATTAATGTGTTATAGTGTATAGTGGGCCCTTGTTCAGCATGGATTTCCATCCTTGCTGAAATGTCAATGTACCACAGTGCAAAGGTCAAGGAATGTGGCTGTACCCTTCTATGGTACAACAACATATCAGCTGATTGGAAATCTACAGCCACCTCCACTCAGAACCATTACCAGTACTGCCGGGTTGAGTGAGTGTGAAAGTAAAAGCGGAGCCATCACGAAGCTCGCATCTGGCTGTTCAGCAGTTTTGCTTTACAAAAAAAATAAATAAATACACACACACAAAACTATATACTATAAAAAATACTGGTTGGACAATCACATGCACAACCAGCCAGTGGGGCATCTACTTACATCAGACCTCTTGAGCCTCGCTCTCAAGGTGTGATGTAATCAGAACCACAGTGTGGCAGCACAGACTGGTTGTGCATGGTTGTCTAACCAATATTCTCCGTAGTTTTGCACCTTAGTTTGTCTGTACTGCATTACTATGCACTGTACATTGTTTTTGTCGCACAACTGCAAATTACTCTGTACTTGTGCACACTATTTTGTCTACTCTACCCCCCGGACACATCTGGAAATGAGCTGTTACTAACTCAGTATGTCTTTCCTGGTAAAACTTTTGAAATAAATAAATAAAACAAGAATTTCCTGCAAGTACTTTACAGAACAGTGTGACCACTTTTAAAATATCTTACTAAACTCAAATCCACCCCCAGATTTACTGAACTTGGATGCTGCAGTGCACACAAAAGTCATGTTGACCACTTTAGAATATTCTTACCTAAGTCACAGCTTGTACCATTTCTAAGAGAACCCCCTCTTTAACATGCTTCTTGCTGCCTGACCGCTTTCGAACAAGCCTTAACAGAAACCTGTCCTTCCCCTACTCACTGCATTCTCTGACACATAAAATGTGTTATGTTGCCGTATTGGTCCTTGTGACAAAAGATCCAGAAAAAAAAGATGATCTGATACTTTATATTGGATGAACAGAGATGTTAAAAAAAAAAAAAAAAATAGGAGCCTATTTTCTTTTGAAGCTTTCTCTGTGGAATCACAGAACTCCCTGGCATCTTGTAACTGACGAGCACGCTGCCTGCACAACAGTTGAAGGGTCAAAATGGGTCAGCAGAATTAGTGTTGCAGAGGCTAGAAGACAGGGTGTGTTGGTCAGCAGCCTATCAGAATCTAACAAAGTCAGCCTCAGCATCCCTTCAGGAGTTGCCATGGGGGTGGGGTGGTGGCGAGAAACAACAGGCCAGAGTAAACTGAGTTACAGTATTATCTGTTATTAAATGACACTCGCTCCAAGCCTTATAGTGCAAGCTGTGTTGTGTGCCTCACCCTTTAGGCTCCCATAACTGGCTAGACTTGCAACACACACACACACACACACACACACACAGCCATGTAAGCCAACATGAAAAAAAATAGCCTGTAACCTTTCCCTTGGTAGGCAGTCTTTTCTCAACATTAATTACATTGTTTCTTACCAAATATAGCTCTTAAAACGTCTTGTGGTTGTCAGCACCTACCTTGGGGAGCTGGTATTTTTTTTTGTTGTTGTTACTGTATTTTCCCCCTACTGGCAACCCGTCTTACAGGGGCATACCTGGATCAGGGATACACACTGTATCTGGCCGAAGCCATCATTCAGATAGTGGCAGGGTTTTTCTCCCAGCTTTTTTTCTTTTCCCTCTGTGCTGTGACATGGGCAGTAATTATTTTGGCCTGCGTGCAACCATAGCACACTGCAGTGGGGGCACGTTCCCTGGCCCTCCCACAGGTGACGCTGTAGTGCCACAGCTGATGCCAGCCTCTCTGCGAGTGGAACACACTGTCACGCAGCAGCAGCTCTAGCTCACTGCCACTTCCCAGCATGACTCCTCGAGTCCGCCTGCAAGCCCAGGCCACCCGCAGGGCAGCACAACGTGCAGTCAGGGGGGCATAGGCGCAGCATGGGAAAGCTGGCATTTTTCTATCAATATTTTAGTTTCCCGTCAACTGAGTCTGCCCAACGGCAACCCCCGACCTCTTTACTGACCTTCATGTGGACTTTCTGGATATACAGCATTTGCACAGACCCTTATTTGGTGGGTGGCCGGCTGTGTCAGTTGTGCTAGAGCCTGCAGGGTGTGCCAGCATACAGCAGCCTGGCCATTTTCCTCCTGAATTTTCTCCCCTGAGCTGCAGCGCAAGGATGTGTGCACCAGCACGTCACACTCCAGCTCTTCCTCTCTGCGTGCTGTCCTGCTGTGTTGACAGTGATGGCAGTGCCTGCAGCGGGAAAGTACAGTTACATAAGAACTTACCATAACAGTAGATCTTCGAGAGACTGCCCCCTGACAGGGGGAGCAATACAGATGAGTATGAATAGATAGGCCGTTGACAGAGCAAAGGCCGATGGCACATTTATAAAGTAGAAAAAAAAATGGGCAGACTGGATGGGCCTTGTGGTCCTTATCTGCCGTCAACTTCTGTGTTTCTATTATATTCAGCAGGTTTAACACCTGGGCTATCCCTTTTGAATATAGCAGGCTATTGGTTCCGGGCTAATTTAGCCCGCCGGGCAGTGCTAATTTAGCCCCAGGGCAAAGTTTTGAATATCTGGCCCCATAAATTATATATGTGTACCTTTTTATATTGTCACCATTTATACTCGTATAAATTATATACCTTTTTATACCTTCACTATTTATACCTGTACACTTTTACAGCATTTATGCGCGTTCAGACTGTACACCTGTACCATGTTTATACCTTTACTATTGATACCTGTACCCTTTATATCACGTTATCCTGTACAAATTAAATATGTGTACCTTTCTATACCTTTAATATTTATACCTGTACCTTTTTATATCATTTACACCTGTACAAATTAAATATGTGTACCTTTCTACACCATCACTATTTATACCTGTACCCTTCCAGGTCATTCATACTTGTACAAGTTAAATACATGTACCTTCTTATACCTTCACTATTTATACCTGTACACTTTCATACATTTATACCTGTACAAATTCTATACCTGTACCATACAAACAGAAGAAAGAAACAGGTGCCTTAGCTGGGACGTGAACCTAGGCCGCCCAGAATACAGTTCCAGTTGCGCTACCAGCTGCATCACCAAGGCAACTGGGAGACAGTGGAGAGTATCGGACCATCAACGGACCTACGCTATTAGCGTGGGAGCAAGTTACGCTACCGTCTTGAATCAGTCGGGTTATTTTTAGTAGTTTATTTGAGTTGGTGAGCTTCAGTCCCAACACCCACCGTTAAAAAACAAAAAAACGGTGGAAGAGCAAAACCCCCAACTCAAACTGACTTAACATCAACAGTAAGTGCAAGCACGCGCTGTATTCATGAAAGTTTTACGCTACTAGCATAGCGCTGTTCCGATACTCTCCACTATCGCCGGCAACTGGAATCTGTCATGTCCCAGTGCATCTCACCCTTTTTCTAAGGGTGTGCATTAGAGAAGAGTAAGGTGCCTTGGGACATCCCAGGTTCCAACTGCCTTGGTGGCGCAGCCGGTAGTGCAACTGGAATGGTATTCTGGGCAGCCCGGGATCAAGTCCCAGCTAAGGCAGTTATTTCTTTCTCTCTTCTGCTTCTGTGAGTTCCATAATATGCACACTGCACTCTTGTGATTGAAAATGTAATTATCCGTGCAGCACCAGGTTGTGCATTAGAGAAAGAGTAAGGTGCCTTGGGACATCCCAGGTTCCAGAACACCACTTATACCTGTAAAAATTATAATAATTACATTTTCAAACACAAGAGTGCAGTGTGCATATTTATGGAACTTTTATAACATTTATACCTGTACAAATGGTATACCTGTACCAAGTTTATACCTTTACTATTCATACCTGTACCATTTTATTTTATTTAGTTTTTGTTGACCGGGTAAATGCACTAGACAAATCCTGCCTATTTTCAGGCACGACCCGGGGGAGGGGGGATACAGATGAATGCCAACTGACCTTGAACCAGATTAAGCTGTTTATAACATTTATACCTGTACAAATTAAATATGTGTACCTTTTTTATACCTTTACTATTTATACCAGTACACTTTTATACCAGTTATACTTGTACAAATTGTATACATGTATCATGTTTATACCTGTACTATTTACACCTGTAACTCTTTAAGCCCTATGCTGCCTTCATCCCTCCCATCTGGAGTGGTCTCCCCTAGCAGTCTCCAGGAATGTTCCTCCCTTGGGGGCTTCAAGAAGGGTCTTAAGGCCCACCTGTTGGAACTGAGCCTCTGCACCTGCTACTGCTGAGAGTCAGATGACACCATGCTGCCGATGTAACCTCATTGGGACATCAATCTGACTGTGACTGTCTCGTGTATAATAGTACTTCTTCTCCTGTTGATGTTGAGTGTAATTAACCTGCCACTGTATCCTTGACTGGGTCAGTATGTCTATATTGATTGTTAATTGTGAAATGAGATGTATATATTTTGTTATGTTTATAGATGTATGTAATTAATTCTGGGTCACCCCTGAAAAAGGGACTGTTTTGGTCTCAGTGGGCCTACCCAGTCACCAAAAATTAAAATAAAATAAATAATAAATTTATATCTGTACACATTGTATATATGTACTGTGTTTATACCTGTACTATTTACACCTGAACCTTTTTATACCATTTATACCTGTACAGACTGTACACCTGTGCTATGCTTTTACTTATACCCTTTTACAAATATGCAAACATCATGCCAGATAAAGGCCTTATGGTCTATCTAGTCTGCTCAACTGTGCAGCTCCCTATGTGTTCATAAAGGAACTGCCCCCCTCCCTGTTTCACTTCTCACCTCCCTCAACTCCCCCCACTCACTCCCCTACTACCTGCAATTTTCCCCCTCACCCTGTTTTTTTTTTGGTCAACTTTATTTCCCTCTGGTCACCTCTCACAGAGGTCCCATCAGTCACCCCACCGTATCTCGTCCTGCCGTGATGTCCTGGTCCCGATGCACCTGTTCCTCCAACCCACCTGCGACACACCTACCTGACACCCCTTGGTTACTCCCCCGAGATGGGGTTGCCTTCAGCTCCATGGCGAACTTCCTGCTATGCAGTGCCAGGCGGGCGGAGGCGAAAGAGGGAGGCAATCAGGGCTCGGGAAGGACAATCCAGCATGGGCGTGGTGGCGAGAGTGATGTCTTCCTCCCGGCGAGAGGGGTGTTTCCTTGTTCTATGTTCCCCCAGAGGCGCGGATGTGCAATGACGTCAAACGCGGGCATGAGCGTGGTCCCACACTCATCCTACTGACATCCACCGTCACCTCTCCTCATGCCCTTGTGTGATTCCTGGCTATAGGACTGCACGCCTCCACATGGCGTCGCTAGTGCCAGGACTTCACAACCCACCTGTCCCCGAAAGAGGAGGGCTGTCCTACGATTGCTTGATCCTCTCTCCCCCGGCCGACCCCTGGCAGGGCCAGCTTCCTCTCACCCTGTTACACTTCCTCTTGAAGCTGTCCACTGTTTTTAGGGATACCACCTCCTCTGGCAGCTCATTCCACTTGGCCATCACCCTCTCAGTGAAAATGTGTCTCCTCATCTCCCTCCTGAACCTTCCACCCACCACCTTTGGGCTGTGCCCTCTAGTGGTATTCTTCCAGCTAAGGCTGAAGAGGCCCTCAGTGCTCACCCTGTTCACACCTTTAAGGCACCTGAAGGTCTAAATTGTGTCACCCCTCTCCCTTTCTTCCTCCAAAGAGTATATTTTTTATTTTATTCATTTAGTTTTTGTTTACCCTGTAGGTGTGTTAGCCATAGCAATGACTATTTTTTAGGCACGACCCAGGAGAATGGAAAACAAACTTCTGGAACTAACAGTAACAGTACATTTTTAGAAGTAGTCAAAGTAATGGGTACATACAAGCAGGTAGTAACAAAGGTAATACAGTGTCACAGGTAAGTGTAAACAACACAGACAGTTGCAATAAAAATTAGGGCTTATACTAACATGAGGAGGAAATGAATTACAGAAAAAATGCAGTGTCTCTAAGCAGACAACAACTGGGTAGATTTGAGAGGAAGGAATGGTGAGAGAAGGAATGTAGAAGTGTCTTTCAATGACCAGAGCAGGTCTGAGAGAAAGAAGAAAGTAAGGGAAGTAAGTAGTAGCAAGTTACAGTTGAGGAAAAAGATAGAGGGGAGTGTGAAGGGAATAGGATGATGAAGTGCAAAAACAGCAGGGTATGGGAGCAACCCTGTTGAATTGAGAGAAAGTGCTGAAGCAGAAATGTGGTCAAACTAAGAGGGGGGGCAAGGGAAGTCAGAATAGATTCTTGCATCTATGGAGGTTTTAAACAGGAGCAACTACAAGAAGATATGAGATGGTGGCGCAGTGCTTTCTTAAAGGAGGTGTGCGATGAGGCTTGACGAATGGCTAGAGGGATGGAGTTCCAGTACTGGAGGGTCTGACATGCGAAAGCACTAGAGCCCTTGGTGGTAGCATATTTAGGGATACAGACAGGGACATTGTCAGCAGAGCGAAGGTCATAGCAGGAGACCTGGCTTTGGAAGAGTTCTGCTAGGGGTTTAGGTATTTGAGTCCTAATTATATTGTCAATGATGGAGCCAAAAGAATAAAACCTTGACGCCTAGGGAGAAGGCCAACCAAGGTCAGAGTAGAGGAGGCAATGGTATTTCAGCCGATGAGAGGAGGATGCATAGCAACATATACTATTGTAGGTAACATCCCATTTGTGAAGACTTGATTTGCTTGCAGAAATATAGGTAGCTACCCCATAGTTAAGTGATTGTAGGAATATCCCACGGGCTACAGCAAGCCTGGCAGATGGGGTGAGGGCATAGCTGTTCTATGGGCAGCTCCAAGTTTTGAGTTTACAGATCTACAGGTCCTCTGAATATGGAGATCATAGTTTAGTAGTGGATCCAGCGTGACCTCGAGGTACTTAAAAGAGTTAACAACTTCTACTGAGGTGCCACTAACTGTGAAGACTTTAAACTTGTGCTGGGAGTGTTTAAGTTTAAAATTGGAGCCGAAGAGCATCACTTGGGTTTTTGCGTCGCTTAGGACCAGTTTTTGTCTAACCAGCCACTGCTGGAATAGCTGGAAGTCATGGGAGAGCTTCAGATTTATATCCTCAATACATTTGGCACTAGCGTAGAGCACTATGTCATCCGCATACAACAAGAATGCTGAACTCCCTGAGCCCCTCCTTATAGGTGTTGCCCTGCTCGTCCTGAATAATCTTGGTTGCCCTTCTCTGGACTGTCTTCAGCAAGTTGATATCCTTCATAAGATATATGGGCACCAAAACTGCACACTGTACTCCAGGCGTTATCTTACCAGTGACCTGTACAGTGGCAGAATGAGCTCCGCCTTCCTGGTGTTAATTCCCCTGGCTATGCAACCTAGAATCCAATTTGACTTGGCTGCTGCTCTCTTGCAGTGTGCAGAGTGTTTCAGGTCACCTGTGATTATTACTCAGGCCCCTTCCTTCCTCTGACATAGTTAGCTGCATGTCGCCCAACTAGTATTTGGTCCCTGGAGTCTTTGCCCCCAAGTGAAAACGTATTTGTTCTCGCTTGCCTTTTCTGATAATTAATTCTTTGAAAGTTTGCTCTGTATCCTGGTATTTTAAATATAGTTTTTAAGGTTTTTTTAAACTGTAAAAGTGCTTTGATACATGTTGAATTGCGCTCGATATAAATAAAGATTATTATTATTATAATTTTACACTTTGTAGTGTTGAATCACAGTTGTCAAGTGCCAGACCATTTTTCTAGCCCAGCCAGGTCTTCCTTGAGGTCCTGTCTTTGCTCCTCCATGTCCACCCTCCAACAGAGCTTGGAGTTGTCCACAAACAGGCAGATTTTACCCCCGATCCCATCCACAATGTTACTATGCAGCTGTTAAACAACACCAGACCAAGCACCAAGCCCTGTGGGACTCCCATTAGTCACAGGCCTCCCTTCTGAGAACTCCCTCCAGACTACCACCTTTTGGCTTCTATCCTGCTTTGAGCTTCTGACCCATGCCACGAGCTTAGTCCCCACTCCCAGGTCCTCCAGCTTCCTGACCAGTCTCCTATAAGGCACAGAGCTGAAGGCCTTGCTGAAGTCCAGATACAGGACATCAATTGCCTGGCCCTTGTCCCCTGCCTTAGTGACCCAATCGAAGAAATCAGTTAGGTTAGTTTGGCAGGACCTCCCCGACACAAACCTAAGATTTATACTATACTTTCTTATGCTATTTATACCTCCACACATTTTACACCTGTACACATTTTACACTTGTACCCTTTTATACCATTTACACCTGTACACATTTTACACCTGTACCCTTTTATACCATTTATACCTGTACACATTGTATGCCTGTACCCTTTTATACCATTTATAACTGTACCATTTTACACCAGTACCCTTTTATACCATTTATACATGTACACATTTTATACCTGTACCCTTTTATACCATTTATACATGTACACATTTTACACCTGTACCCTTTTATACCATTTACACCTATACACATTTTACACCTGTACCCTTTTATACCATTTATACCTGTACACATTTTACACCTGTACCATTTTATACCATTTATACCTGTACACATTTTATACCAGTGCCCTTTTATACATTTTCATACTTGTACCCTTTTATACCATTTATACCTGTACCCTTTAATACCATTTTTATCCCTGTACTATTTTATACCTGTACCCTTTTATACCATTTATTTCTGTACCATGTAAAAGCATCTATCCTAAATAGATACTTCTGCTCAGCATTTACTGAAGAGAAGGCAGGGCAGGGCCCACAACTTGGCACCATGGACACAGGGGGGAGGGAGGTGAGCACTAGTCCCTTCACAAAAGAAAGGATCCTACAAGAACTCGATAAGCTCAGAGTGGACAAGGCAATGGGTCCTGATGGCATACATCCCAGGGTACTAAAAGAGCTAAGGGTGGAACTAGCAGAGCCATTATCAGAACTGTTTAGTGAGTCTCTAAGCACAGGAGAGGTCCCAGAGACTGGAGAAGGGCTCATGTGGATCCCGCTCCACAAGAGTGGTAGCAGGGAGGAGGCAGGGAACTACAGACCAATCAGTCTTACCTCAGTAGTGAGCAAGATTATGGAGGCACTCCTTAAGGAAAGGATAGTGCAACGCCTGGAATCCATAGGGGCACAGGATCCAAAACAGCATGGGTTTACAACAGGAAGGTCCTGTCAAACTAATCTCATAGATTTCTTTGACTGTGCAACCAGAGTGGTGGACCAAGGGGGAGCAGCTGACGTTGCCTATCTTGACTTCAGCAAAGCTTTTGATACTGTTCCACATAGAAGATTGATAAGCTGGGTATGCTCGGGATGGGTCAGAAGTTGGTCAACTGAGTGGCAAACTGGTTGACAGGCAGAAAACAGAGAGTGGTGGTAAACGGTATATAGTCAGAAGAGATGCAAGTCACAAGTGGGGTACCTCAGGGATCAGTCCTGGGGCCAGTCCTCTTCAATATCTTCATCAGTGACACTGCAGATGGACTGGTGGGTAAGGTTTGTCTGTTTGCAGATGACACCAAAATCTGCAACAGAGTAGATGATCCAGATGGGGTGGGCTGAATGAGAAGAGATCTGGATAAACTGGCAAAATGTTCAGAAGAGTGGTAGCTGGGGTTTAACGTAAAGAAGTGCAAGATCATGCACGTAGGGACGAGAAACCCTGAAGCCACCTATAGGCTGGAAGGGGATTTGCTTGCAGTCACAAGGGAAGAAAGAGACATGGGCATCATCATCACAGATGACCTGAAATCATCCAAGCAGACCACTAAGGCAGTAGGTAAGGCTAGGGGGATGTTGGGGTGTATTAGTAGGGGTATCACGAGTTGTAAGAGGGAGTTAATAATCCCTCTTTACAAGACACTGGTTAGGCCCCATCTGGAGTACTGTGTGCGGTACTGGAGGCCACACCTTCACAAGGACATTAACCAAATTGAGGCAGTCCAGAGAAGGGCAACCAAAATGGTGCAGGGACTGCCTCAGAAAACATATGAGGACAGATTAGTGGAGCTCAATATGTATACCCTAGAGCAAAGAGGGAGGAGAGAGGTGATATGATCAAAACATTCAAACACATTAAGGGCATTAACAAGGTGCAATAGTCTAACATGTTTCAATATAAGAAAGATAGCAGGACAAGAGGACACAGCATGAGATTGGTGGGAGGTCGATTAAGGGGTAATATGAGGAAGTTCTTTTTCAAAGAAAGGGTGGTGGATGCATGGAACGGCCTACCTCAGGAAGTGGTGGATATGAATACAATGCAGGGCTTCAAACAGGCATATCCCTTAAGGGAGCAATACAGATGAGCATGAATAGATGGGCCATTGACAGAGCAAAGGCCGATGGCACATACATAAGATAGAAATAGAAATGGGCAGATTGGATGGGCCTTGCAGTCCTTATCTGCCATCAACTTCTATGTTTCTATGTACCCTTTTATACCATTATACCTGTACCATTTTATACCTGTACACATTTTATACCAGTGCCCTTTTATACCATTTTATACCTGTATCCTTTTATACCATTTATACCTGTATACTTTTATACCATTTATACCTGTTACCATTTTACACCTATATCCTTTTATACCATTTATACCGGTACACATTTTACACCTGTACCCTTTTATACCATTTATACCTGTATGCATTGTATACCTGTACTCTTTTATACCATTTATAAGTGTACACATTTTATACCTGTACCATTTTATACCATTTATACCTGTACCCTTTTATACCATTTATACCATACACATTTTATACCTGTACCCTTTTATACCATTCATACCTGTACCATTTTACACCTGTACATTTTTATGCCATTTATACCTGTACACATTGTATCCCTGTACCCTTTTATACCTGTACACATTTTACACCTGTACCCTTTTATACCATTTATACCTGTACACATTTTACACCTGTACCCTTTTATACCATTTATACCTGTACACATTTTACACCTGTACCCTTTTATACCATTTATACCTGTACACATTTTATACCTGTACCCTTTTATACCATTTATACCTGTACCATTTTATACCATTTATAACTGTAGCCTTTTATACCACTTATACCTATACCATTTTACACCTGTACCCTTTTATACCATTTATATCTGTACCATTTATCCATTTATACCTCTACCCTTTTATACCATTTATACCTGTACACATTTTATACCTCTACCCTTTATACCATTTATACCTGTACACATTTTATACCTCTACCCTTTTATACCATTTATACCTATACTCATGTTATACCTGTACCTTTTATATCATTTATATCTGTTCCATTTTACACCTGTATCCTTTTATACCATTTAAACCTGTACACATTTTACACCTATACCCTTTTATATCATTGATACCTGTACACATTTTACACCTGTACCTTTTAATACCATTTATACCTGCACACATTTTACATCTGTACCCTTTTATACCATTTATAACTGTACACATTTTATACCTGTACCCTTTTATACCATTTATGCCTGTATAAATTTTACACCTGTACCCTTTTATACCATTTATACCTGTTCACATTTACTATTTCATTTGTACTCTTTTATACCATTTATACCTGTACACTGTATGCCTGTACCCTTTTATACCATGTATACCTGTACACATTGTATGCCTGTACCCTTTTATACCATTTATACCTGTACACATTTTACACCTGTACCCTTTATACCATTTATACCAGTAACATTTTATACCATTTATACTTGTACCCTTTTATACCATTTATTCCTGTACCATTCTATACCTGTACCCTTTTATACCATTTATACCTGTACCATTTTATACCGTTTATACCTGTACCCTTTTATACCATTTATACCTGTACCCTTTTATACCATTTATACCTGTACCATTCTATACCTGTACCCTTTTATACCATTTATACCTGTACCATTCTATACCTGTACCCTTTTATACCATTTATACCTGTACCATTTTGTACTATTCTATACCTGTACCCTTTTATACCATTTATACCTGTACCCTTTTATACCTCTACCGTTCTATACCTGCACCCTTTTATACCATTTACACCTGTACCATTTTATACTGTTTATACATGTACCCTTTTATACCATTTATACCTGTACCATTTATACCCATACACATTTTATACCAGTACCATTTTATACCATTTATATCTACACCATTTTACACCTGTACCGTCTTTATACCATTTAAACCTGTATACATTTTATACCTATACCCTTTTATGTCATTTATACCTGTACACATTTTACACCTGTGCCCTTTTATACCATTTATACATGTACACATTTTACAGCTGTACTCTTTTATACCATTCTATACCTGTACCCTTTTATACCATTTATACCTGTACCCTTTTATACCATTTATACCTGTACCATTTTATACCATTTATACCTGTACCATTTGACACCTGTACCCTTTCATACCATTTAAACCTGTACACATTTTACACCTATATCAATCAATCAATCTTTATTTATTTAAGGCGCCTTTCTTAAACCAAGGCACCTTTACAAATGACATAAAACAATAAATATTTAAAACAGGATTTAACAAGATTAAGATTAAATAATTAACAGTCATTAAAAGCTTTGTTAAAAAGGTAGGTTTTCAAAGCTACTTTAAAGCTCTGGGCAGTCGGGCAATTTCGTACCTGACGAGGTAGAGAATTCCACAGGGTCGGGGCCATAAAACTAAAAGATCTTGCCCCTGAAGTTTTTAAGCAAACCCTGGGAATCTCTAGCAATCCCTCGCCAGTGGATCGGAGCGGCGGGGACAGTATGGCGAGGAGATCTTTCAGGTAAGCAAGTCCCTGATCATGTAGGGCCTTATAGGTCAGCAACCTGACCTTGAAGGTGATTCGCCAACAAACTGGCAGCCAGTGCAGTCTGCGGAGCACAGGTGTTATATGACTGGACCTAGAAGTACCAGTCAAAAGCCTGGCTGCCGCATTCTGCACTAGCTGCAGGCAGCGAAGTTCAACCCCCGTAAGCCCTAGGTATAGGGCATTGCAATAATCTATAATACCCTTTATATCATTTATACCTGTACACATTTTACACCTGTACCCTTTTATACCATTTATACCTGTACACATTGTATGCCTGTACACTTTTGTACCATTTATACCTGTACCATTTTACACCTGTACCCTTTTATACCATTTATACTTGTACCCTTTTATACCATTTATACCTGTACTCTTTTATACAATTTATACCTGTACTCTTTTATACAATTTATACCTGTACCCTTTTGTACCATTTTATACCTGCATCCTTTTATACCATTTATACCTGTACCCTTTTATATCATTTATACCTGTACCCTTTTGTACCATTTTATACCTGTACCCTTTTATACCATTTATACCTGTACCCTTTTGTACCATTTTATGCCTGTACCCTTTTATACCATTTATATCTGTACCATTTTACACCTGTACCCTTGTACTAAGGGGCTAGCAGGGTATTGTTTGGGGCTGTTGGAATTTTGAAACCTGTTTTGGTAGCTATAAGTGGGCTCATTTGTTTGATTCACTGTGTGGCAGGCTGCACCTGTAGAGGCCGATTTCTTCCATTTTAAAACATAATTGGTGTGATTTATCTGGGTCTGTTTCTTTGAATTGGAGACCTATATCTTCTAATTTCAAGCCTATTTTGATGTGTTGTTGGTGAAGCTGTTTGAATTGGAGTACTGTTTCTTTGGGTAGCAAACCTATTTTGGGGGCTTTGAGTAGAATTGTGATTCATTGTTGCTGGCTTCACTAGCTGCAAAGTTTGAGTGCAGAGTGGGGGAAGGGTGCTAATGGTCTGGCCAGGTCTCACTCAGTTAGGGAGGCAGAGCTGAATCAGGTGTGGAGTCAGTGCTTTGGCTTCTCAGAAAGAACTAGAAGGGGGACAGGATCAGATCTACAGTACAGTAGCTTCTTGTTGTTTTACATTGTTTCTTGTGGATTCTACTTGGTAGAAGGTTATTTCTTTTCTTTCTTACTACTAAGGGGCTAGCAGGGTATTGTTTGGGGCTGTTGGAATTTTGAAACCTGTTTTGATAGCTATAAGTGGGTTCATTTGTTTGATTCACTGTGTGGCATGCTGCACTTGTAGAGGCCGATTTCTTCTGTTTTAAAAAATAATTGGTGTGATTTAACTGGGTCTGTTTCTTTGAATTGGAGACCTATATCTTCTAACTCAAGCCTATTTTGATGTGTTGTTGGTGAAGCTGTTTGAATTGAGTCCTGTTTCTTTGGGTAGCAAACCTATTTTGGGGGCTTTGAGTAGAATTGTGATTCATTGTTGCTGGCTTCACTAGCTGCAAAGTTTGAGTGCAGAGTGGGGAGGTGCTAATGGTCTGACCAGAGGCCTCAGCTACCTGATTGTTTCTGGAAGACTTGGGCGGTCCCATCCCCCAAACCCTCGCCCCACCCACCCTGGTCCATTATTTCCTTTATACCAGGGGTTCTGACATCACTTCCTCAAACAGGCAAAGGATATGCACCTGTCATAGCAGAAGCAGACATCCAGGAAAGGAACAGCAGCAAGTGAAGAGGTGACTGCTCTCTCAATGGAAGGGAAGCAAATGCAAATCTAGGAGCTTTCATTATTACTTCTTCGCATTGATATTGCATTGGGGAAAGGAGGAGTAGGAGTGTGAAGAAGGTTGTGCAATGGCTACTTAAAGTCTCTTTTTGAGTGTGGATAGGAATATAAAAAGCAGTTGCTCAATATATCTAAGCGTATGCAACAAAGGAGTAAGAAATAAAAGAAAATGTTTTGCACTGATAGAGGAGGGAGAGGGAGACTTGGGGGAGTGTTTGGCATCCTGCATCTGAAGGGTGGGGGTCGCTGGTGGCAACAACAGCAATGGGTAGGGTGGTAGGCTGCAACAACTGCGGTGCACCAATCTTTCTAAAATTGCCTGGGTGTGGAGGATGTTTAGTGTGCAACCACACAGAAAAACTTAGAAAGGAGATTGAGGGTCTGCAGGAGGAACTAAGACAGGCAAGGCAGATTGGGGTGGGTTTAGCCCAATACTGGAGGGAAGAAGAGGAGATGAGGGAGGGTGAGTTATGCCAACAGTGGTGAGGAGAGGTCAGAAGAAGGGAAGCAGAGACAAAGGGCCCAGGCCAGGAAGAACGATTGCCGGGGAAACCAGATCAGGAGACAAAAGACAAATGGAAGGAGGAGATAAGGACTTGTGAGGGGAAGTGAAGAAGTGGCAAAAGTTATGGAGTGGAAAGGAGAGAACAGGTTACTATGAAGAGAGAGGGCGGACATTTGTGAAGGGTCTTCAGAAAACAGTGGTACACTGCTAGAAGGAAGAAAGCGGAGGAGGAAATGATGAAATTGAGGAAGTGGTGATAAATGCCTGGACAAACTGGGCGGGGAAGTTCTGCTGGAGAATTGCAACAGGGTAAAGGGGGGAAATAATGTGCAGGAGGAAGAGGAGGAGCTGGAAATGAGAGAGGGAGATGAATGGAAGCAAGCAGGGAGTAAGAGGGTGGAATCTTAGTGCTGGGGACTCAATACTAAGAGGAGTTTGGTGGGGTAGCAAGGGGAGAGGCATAGTCGATTTGGGTGGAAGTCATGCCAGAGAATGACAACGGAAAGGGTAGGACAATCTGTTCTGAAATATGCTAGAAGGGGTAGGGACAAGCCTCATTTAATTATACATCTTGGGACAAACGACCTGGCTGACAAGACAGTAGATATAGTCCAGAGGAGGTTTGAGGAACTAGCACAATTATGCGAGGGGGCAGGAAGATCAGTAACTTTTTCAGGGATACTTCCGGTGCCAAAGGCAAGCACAACAAGAAAGCTGAGAATAGAGGAATTTAACGGATGGTTAAGAACCTGGTGTTGTGCTAAAGGGTATGGGCTGTTGGGGGAGGGACCTGGGAGGACAGTAGTCTCTATGCCAAGGACAGACTACACTTCAGTGAGGAAGGAAGGAAAGAGTGTTGAAACAGAGGATGGAGGGTACATAGGAAGTTGGGAATTTAAACTAGGAGTGGGGGTGGCAGTTGGGGAACAGATATGCAGAGACCACAGGTTGGGAAACCATATGAGCTTACCCCCATAACAGTGACAAAGGACAAAATGGCAAGTACTATTGGTGATGCTAGGAAAGGAGGGCAGGATGGTGGGGTGGGGGGTGTGTGGAAGGTGGTTACCTTAATGCTAGGAGCCTTGGGAGGAAAACTGCAGAGTTACAAGTTCTTATGGCAGAGGGAGAAGTGGACATTGCAGCCATCACGGAAACATGGACCACCCAATACAATGACTGGGACCTGTCTGTACCAGGGTACAAGTTATTTTGTAGGGACAGGGTGACTGGGACAGGAGGGGGGGTGGCACTATATGTGAAGGAAGGACTGAAGTGTGTAAGGGAGGAAGGGGAGGAGGGTAGTACAGAGTCACTTTGGATGCAAATCCAGGATTCCAAGAATAGGATTCTTAGAATGGGAGTGGTGTACAGGCCACCATCTCAGATGGAGGAGTTAAGACAGGGAACTAGCGGGACAGATCAGGAGGACCTGCGAGAAGGGTAGTGTGGTGATTGTGGGGGACTTCAACATGCCAGGAGTGGACTGGAGCACCCCAACAACCAGGAACAGAAGGGAGCAGGTACTGTTGGATGCCTTCCAGGACAGCTTCCTGCTGCAAATGATCAATGAACCAACCAGGTTAGGGAATACCCTTGAACTTGTGCTGGCAAATGGGGACTTTGTGAGAGAACTTACAGTGGAGGAACCACTGTCAGGGAGTGACCACCACTCAGTATGGCTCACATTGGATATGGGCAAGGAAGGAGTGGAATCTGGCACAAGAGTGCTGGACTTCAGGAGGGCTGACTTTGGGAGGATGGGGAAGTGGCAAAAGGGCACGTGGCTGAAATTCAATCTAGTATGGACACTAACCAGAGGTGGAGCTCATAAAGCTGGGGATAGTGGAGGCAAACAAAACCTGCTGCAAAGCCCAGAGCAAGAAGGCTAGGGCTAGAAACCGAGCTGGTTGAGCAAGGAGGTCATGGAAAAGGTAAGGAGGAAAAGAGCTACCTTTAGGAAGTACAAGAAAACAGGGAGGGGGAGGAGTACTTGACAGAATCGAAGGAGGTGACAAGGGCAGTAAGGGAGCCAAAGCATCTACGGAACTCAGGCTGGCACAAGGCATTAAGAAGGGGAGAAGGACTCTTTAAGTACATCAGGGAGAAAATAGGCTGTAAGGACCACATAGTAAGGATTAGGAAGGAGGGTTGGGTGGAAGCAGGTGCGATAAGGCGAAGCACTAAATGAGTACTTCTGCTCAGTATTTACTAAAGAGAAGAGGGGGTGACACCCAAGGTGGGAGAAATGGCAGAAGCGGGGGGTGGAGACAGATGGGGAAATCATGGAGGGCAGAGTTCGAGAGGGTTTGAAGGCACTGAGGGTGGACAAGGCACCAGGCCCAGATGGCATCCACCTCAGGGTACTGAAGGAGCTGGCACAGGTCCTTGCAGGACCTTTGGCAGACCGATTTAATGCCTCACTACATTCAGGGTGTGTAACTCAGGACTGGAGGATGGCTCATGTGGTGCCCCTCCACAAGAATGGCCCCAATGGTGAACCGGGAAACTACAGACCAGTGAGCCTCACATCCATCATGGGTAAGCTAATGGAGACTATCCTGAAGGAGAGGCTGGTGGCCCTCCTAGAGGCCAAAGGACTACAGGACAGCAGACAGCATGACTTCATACATGGCAGATCCTGCCAAACCAACCTGGTCGACTTCTATGACTGGGTAACTAGGCAACTGGACAGGGGCCATGCAGTGGATGTCCTGTATCTGGACTTCAGTAAGGCATCGACTCGGTGCCACATGGAAGGCTGGGAAGGAAGTTAGTAGGCACAGGGCGGGTGCAAAGCTGGTGAGATGGGTAGGAAACTGGCTGCAGGGAAGGCAACAGAGGGTGGTGGTGGGTGGGGGAGCTCACACCCAAGGGCAGTGACAAGCGGTGTTCCACAGGCTCGGTGTTGGGACCAGTGTTTGGGACATTCATTGCAGACATATCATGGGACATCAAGAGCAAGATCAGTCTGTTTGCTGATGATACCAAGGTGAAACGCAGTGGTGGATGACCTAGGGGGATGGCAGGGGTTGCAGGATGATCTGGCAAAGCTTGAAACCTGGTCAGACACCTGGCAACTGGGGTTTAATGCCAAAAGTGCAAGGTGCTGCATTTGGGATGAAGAACCCACGGAGGAGTTACCAGCTAGGGGATGCAAGCTAGCCCAGACAGAGGAGGAGGAGAAGGATCTGGGTGTGCTCTATTACATGGTCAATGAACAACTCGGCTCAATGTAGGAAGGCAGCTGCAAAGGCCAACAAAATGCTGGGTTGTATTGCAAGGGGTATATCCTCGAGGAGGGAGGAGGTGATTCTGCCACTGTATAGGTCATTAGTTAGACCACACCTGGAGTACTGCGTGCAGTACTGGCGTCAGTATCTGAAGAGGGACATTAAGTTACTGGAGGGGGTGCAGCGCAGGGCAACAAAGATGATCAAGGGGCTGGGAGACGTATCATACGAGAGGAGGCTGAAGGAGTTGAACATGTACTCACTGGAGGAGAGGAGAGACAGGGGTGACATGATTGAAACCTTTAAATACATGAAAGGAGTAAACAAGACGGTACAGAGGGGCTGTTCAAAGTAAGGGAGGGAGGCCACCAGGTGCCATGATATGAGACTGGAGGAAGGTTCAGGAGGAGATGAGGAGACACTTTTTACAGAGGGTGGTGGCTGGGTGGAATCGTTACCTGCAGAAGTGGTATGCAATAGAACAGTGGACTGCTTCAAACGAGGATGGGACAGGACAAGGGGGAGGGTTAATAAAGGGGAAGGGTGGAAGGAGGGCAGCTGCGAGATAGGGTTGCTAGCTGCACATTCGAGCAGACTTGATAGACCTCTAGGCCTTTATCTGCTGGCAAATTTCATATGTTCGTATACCATTTAAACCTGCACACATTTTATACCTATACTCTTTTATATCATTTATACCTGTACAGAGTTTACACCTGTACCCTTTTATACCATTTATATGTACCATTTTACACCTGTACTCTTTTATACCATTTATACCTGTACCCTTTTGTGCCATTTTACACCTGTACCCTTTTATACCATTTAAACCTGTACATATTTTACACCTGTACCCTTTTATACCATGTATACCTGTACACATTGTATGCCTGTACCCTTTTATACCATTTATACCTGTACACATTTTATACCATTTATACCTGTACTCTTTTATACCATTTATGCCTGTACCCTTTTATACCATTTATACCTGTACACATTTTATACCTGTACCCTTTTATACCATTTATACCTGTACACATTGTATGCCTGTACCCTTTTATACCATTTATAACTGTACCATTTTACACCAGTACCCTTTTATACAATTTATACCTGTACCATTTTATACCATTTATACCTGTACTCTTTTATACCATTTATGCCTGTACCCTTTTATACCATTTATACCTGTACACATTTTATACTTGTACCCTTTTATACCATTTATACCTGTAACATTTCATACCTTTACCCTTCTATAACATTTAAACCTGTACACATTTTATACCTCGACCCTTTTATGCCATTTATACCTGTACACATTTTATACCTGTACCCTTTTATACCATTTATACCTGTAACATTTTACACCTTTACCCTTTTATACCATTTAAACCTGTTCACATTTTATACCTCTACCCTTTTATACCATTTATACCTGTACACATTTTATTCCTCTACCCTTTTATACCATTTATACCTGTACACATGTTATACCTCTACCCTTTTATACCATTTATACCTGTAACATTTTACACCTTTACCCTTTTATACCATTTAAACCTGTTCACATTTTATACCTCTACCCTTTTATACCATTTATACCTGTACACATTTTATTCCTCTACCCTTTTATACCATTTATACCTGTACACATTTTATACCTCTACCCTTTTATACCATTTATACCTGTACACATTTTATACCTGTACCCTTTTATGCCATTTATACCTGTAACATTTTACACCTTTAACCTTTTATACCATTTAAACCTGTACACATTTTATACCTCTACCCTTTTATACCATTTATACCTGTACACATTTTATTCATCTACCCTTTTTTACCATTTATACCTGTACACATTTTATACCTATTTCATTTTTATATGTGTACCATATTTATGCTTGTACTCTTTTATACCATTTATGCCTGTACCCTTTTATACCATTTATACCTGTACACATTTTATACCTGTGCCCTTTTATGCCATTTATACCTGTACACATTTTATTCCTCTACCCTTTTATACCATTTATACCTGTACACATTTTATACCTCTACCCTTTTATACCATTTATACCTGTACACATGTTATACCTCTACCCTTTTATACCATTTATACCTGTAACATTTTACACCTTTACCCTTTTATGCCATTTAAACCTGTACACATTTTATACCTCTACCCTTTTATACCATTTATACCTGTACACATTTTATTCATCTACCCTTTTATACCATTTATACCTGTACACATTTTATACCTATTTCATTTTTATATGTGTACCATATTTATGCTTGTACTTTTATACCATTTATGCCTGTACCCTTTTATACCATTTATACCTGTACACATTGTATGCCTGTACCCTTTTATACCATTTATAACTGTACCCTTGTATACCATTTATACCTGTACTCTTTTATACCATTTATGCCTGTACCCTTTTATATCATTTATACCTGTACACATTTTATACCTGTACCCTTTTATACCATTTATACCTGTGCCATTTTATACCATTTATACCTGTACACATTTTATACCTGTACCCTTTTATACCATTTATACCTGTACACATTTTATACCTGCACCCTTTTATACCATTTATACCTGTACACATTGTATGCCTGTACCCTTTTATACCATTTATAACTGTATCATTTTACACCAGTAACCTTTTATACCATTTATACCTGTACCCTTTTATACCATTTATGCCTGTACCCTTTTATACCATTTATGCCTGTACCCTTTTATACCAGTTATACCTGTACCCTTTTAAGCCATTTATAACTTTACACATTTTATTCATCTACCCTTTTATACCATTTATACCTGTACATATTTTATACCATTTAATTTTTATATGTGTACCATATTTATGCTTGTACCCTTTTATACCTGCACCCTTTTGTACCATTTATACCTTACCATATTTATACATGTACTACACTATACAGTGTTAATACCTGTACAATTATATACCACTTCTACCTGTACCCTTTTATATCTGTACCCTTTTATAGCTGTACCCTTTTATACCTGTACCATTTTACATCTTCACTGTTTTACACCTGTACCCTTTTATGCCTGTACACTTTTATACCCATACTGCTATGCACATGACACCCAGCTTTATATGTCTTTTACATCAGGACTACAGCGTGCGGTCTCTGTATTTAACTCTTGCCTGGCTTGAGGTCCAGGACTGGATGTCCTCCAGCTGGCTAAGGCTTAACACAGACAAGACCGAAGTATTGGTGACTAAGCCTGGACGTCAGCAGGAAGCAGGACGGGTAGAGGAGGCAACCGGTTTTATACTCTGTACCTCTCAGCTGGCCACTTCTGCTGAAGTGAAAAATCTGGGTGTGATTCGTGACAACAAACTGACACTGAAGGCTCAGGTGTCACACATTGTCTAAAGTGGGCTCTATCATCTGAGGAATATTGCCTGGATCAAACCCTTTATCCCATCCAGTGACCTATCCTAACTAATACATGCCATTGACACCCAGACTTGACTACAGCAATGCCCAGTACCTCAGGCTAAATGGAGGCGCCCTTCAGCGCCTGCAGCTAGTGCAGAACACAGCATCCAGATTGCTAGTGGGCCTTCCTAGGTCCTGCCAAATAACACCAATCCTACGCGATCTGCACTGGCTGCTGGTGAGGTGGTGGATTTCCTTCAACGTCGGCTTGCTGACCTATAAAACCCTACATGGACTGGGGCCTAGCTAAATGCAAGACCTGCTGTCTCCTCACCAACCCTCCCATCCTCTCTGTTCCTCTAAGGAGGGCCTTCTAGCGCTTCCCAGGGTTTGGCTGAAGTCATCTAGGGAGAGGTTTTTCTTTTCAGTAGTGGGCCTGACCCTGAGGAACTCACTCCCAAGGTCCTTGAGGGAGGCCCCCTCATTGGAAGCTTTTAAGAGGGGCCTGAAGTCCCACCTATTTAAGGAGACTTTTTCCTTGTATTAATCTTACTGACTACATATAGTCTTATATTGTTTTAGCCACTTTGTTTTCATTCATTTAATTTTGTTATTCACCAGTTATATGTCGTAGATATTTTATTGATGTATGTTATAGCACCCAGAGCCTCCAAGGAAGGGTGTTTCAGAACTGAAGCTTGCTTGCATACCATTTTATACCTGTATAACTTTATACCTGTACCCTTTTATAGCTGTGTCATTTTATACCATTTTTATACCTGTACCCTCTTGTACCATTTATACCTTACCATGATTTTTTTTTTCTTACTATGCTTTCAGTGCTTCTTGGCAACGTCCCCCTCTGCCTTTATACCCCACAAGCAGACCCCAGCGTCCTCTGCCGCAATGCCCCCTGGGTTACTCCCCCTGGCAGAGCCCCTGGAGCAGCCCTTTTAACTCTGGGGGTGCCAGTTAACAGATGCAGTGGGGACCCAGGGCCGCCATGGGTGGGAGGCATCATTCAATCACCGGGATGAATTTTCTTGTGTGTTGCTGGAGGCAGGTCCAACGGATGCTGCGACACACCCACGTCATGCATCCAACCCGCCCCTCAGTGAGACACTAGTTAGTGCTCCGGTAAACAGCATGTCCCATGGTCACCCAGGAACACAGAACTACAGGCACACAAACCCCCTCCCCCCCTGGAGTGGAGAGAGTGCAGTGGCCGCTCAATCCACCCCTGCCCCGGCAGGCCCTCAAGCGTCCTGGACTCATTCCCGAATCCGAGGCACCCAGGTCGCAGTAGTAAATCATTCCGCTGTGCCGGCGGGCCAGCTTATACCTTACCATGTTTATACCCATACCATATTATATCTATACCATGTTTATACCTGTACCTTTTTACACCTGTACTCCTTTTGTACTGTTTATACCTCGCCAGCTTATACCTTACCATGTTTACACCCATACCATATTACACCTGTAGAATATTTATACTCATACCATATTATATCTATACCATGTTTATACCCGTACCATATTATATCTATACCATGTTTATACCCAGGCCATATTATATCTGTATTATTTTTAAACCTGTACCCTCTTGTACCATTTATACCTTAACATGTTTATACCCATACCATGTTATATCTATACCATGTTTATACCTGTACCACATTAAAGTTATACCACGTTTATACCTGTACCTTTTTACACCTGTACTCCTTTTGTACTATTTATACCTCACCATGTTTATACCCGTACCATATTATATCTACATCATGTTTATACCCCACCCCCTTCTCCTTGACAAACTTACACCAGCGGTGCTTTCCACATCTGCTACTAACTGGTTCTGCTCCTATCTTGGTGGTAGAACTCAATCGATTAGAAGTGGAGATTCCTTATCCACTCCACTCCCTACCACCACTGGTGTCCCCAAAGGTTCTGTCCTTGGCCCAGTTCCCTTTTCAGTTTACCTGAATGAGCTCATCGCTGACTGCATCTCTGTGTACATCCGTGCGTGCGTAACGCAGAAGATACAGTTCTTTACGCCTCTGGTTCCTCCCCTCATGATCTGATGGCCAAGCTCCAGCTGGACTTTGACAACGTCCAGCACTGGTTCCGATCAAACCAACTGTTCCTCAACGCCAAAAAAAAAAAGGTCTGACCTTTGGCACTAGGCAGAAACTCTCTAGGTTTACTGACCTCCTCTCCTTCCACATCCTAGATGGGACCACAGTCGATGATGTTCCCACCTTTAAGTACCTCGGGGTCTGGCTCAATTGACACCTTGATTTTTCTGGGCATGTGGATGCCACCTATAAAAAACTACACCCTAAACTAGGTGCATTATACAGGGACTGTGGTTGCATCCCCCTGCCGTCTCGTAGAGCTACTGTCCAGCAAATGATTCTCCCTATTTTTGACTATGGAGGCATTGTTTACAGTGCTGCTCCTAAGTCCACCCTGACCAGGCTGGATTCCCTCTTCCACTCCTTCTATACCTTTGCTTTGGACTGCCTGCCCTGCACCCATCATTACTTCCTTTATATCTCCCTCACCCTTCCCTCCTTTGAAGCCAAGTGCCTCACTAATTGTACTTCTTTAATCACTAAATTCTGACTCGGCTCTCTCTCCTCTTACATTACCCCCCCACTACACCTTTGAAACTCCTGTCTTCCGTTCCTAGCACGCCCTGTTAGGTCATCCTCAGCTTGTCAGGCTGCCTTCCTACTGTTTCTCCAAGCAGAATTCCCTCCCTCTCCATCCTCTGCCTCTTCCCGCTCTATCCTCTCTTCTACTCAAGTTCTCTTCTCACTCCTGCAGCTGCTGCAGCTCCCCGTGCCTCTTCCCTCCTCCATGCCCGTCTCCTTCCCCTCTAACTCCTCGCCCTAGCTCCTGCTATTAACCTCCATTCCCCCCTTCAAATAGACTCTTCTTGAATATCTACTGGTTAGCTTCGCTACCACCTGCCTGCATTATCTGCACTTTTGCACTTGAATCTCCATCCTCTTGTTGTCCTCGGGAAGCATCCTTCTATATCCATGCCAATATACATATGTAAGCATTAATCCCTGAGAAAGGAGGCATTTACTAGAGATTAATGCATGGTTGTGGGGTGCACAAGGCCGAAGTCCAAGTGCTCCCACCACCCAACCATGCATTAATTCTGAGGTAAATGCCTCCTTTCGAGGGGATTAATGTACTTGTAACATGGCAAGTGCAATATAGGAATTGTGCTAAGAAAAGGACACACCCATTAAAAACCACAAACACTGTATTAAATTGTTTGAATTTTTATCATCATTTTGATGTTGAACAATAACAGCACACAAGAAATATGCACCCTGTGCATTAATGTTGTGGATGTTGCAATAATGCCTATTCATTAAACACTGTGGTTATCCTACTTAATGTTTTCTAATCGTATGCTGCTTTTTTATTATTGAGCACAACAACTGTGAAAATAAACACGTTACTCGTGCATTATTGATATACCCTTGCAATGATTTCTGGATTAACATTAGTCATTTGCATATTCTACTCACAGTCCACACTTGTGAGCAAGTAGTTCCTAACTTAACATTGTGGAAAATAAACTGTTTTTTATAACATCTCTAAAATAACATACGGTGTCGTTTTGTTAATGTTAACATGCACTGATTAGACAGTGGTCGACTACGGAACGGCTTGATCAGTCACCCAGAAATTGTACAAGTACTACTGTTTACCAGACGAATGAGGCGGAGAGCCATAATAGTTAAAGTTGACCAGCCCAGCTGGCCCAGTGGTGCAGAGGGTTGAGGCACTGGTGCTTTACCTCACCACGCCGGCGACCCGGGTTCGGGAATGGACTCAGGTCGCCAGGGGTTGGCAGGGGAAGGGGAGGATTGAGCATCCGTAGGACTGCTCTCCTCTCCTGGGGTGGGTTTCAGGGCGCTGCTGCAGCAGCCCCGTGAGACCGGACACTGCAGAAAGCGCCGCAATGTGGAAAGTGCCAGAAAATGGAAAAACTGCTCCGGATTGTCCGGATGATGGCACCCGGTCTACTGGCACCCTCCAGGCTTCCTGCAGACTAGTCCGCCTCTGCAGCGCCCTGAGGCTGAAGTAAAAATATAGTGTGCTGGGCTGCCCCCACCGGTGCCTTCCCCCTCAGAGGAGAGGGACCCACTCGGCGAGAGGGTAACGCCGAGCTACCTCAGAGGTTGGCTGCAATATAAGGTGAGGGCTCAAGGGGGCTAAATGGAGCAGTGCTGGTGACCTTAGGTGCCTGAAGGAGAGGTGGATCCGGGGCACGGTAGGGGAGAAAAATAGATAAAAAAAAAAAAAAATGGTTGACCAGCCCATTTACTGTAAATCTGGACACAATGAAAGGACTGTTACTGTGTGACATCTCACTATCGCTCAACTTCAGTGTTTCCGATGTGCATGCCGTGCGTGCTGACTTTACTGAAGTATTTGTGGTGGTCTATGATTCTGCTTTTGAATTCTGCTGTAGTCTGTCAGATCTGTTGTTGCTGGTAGTAGGTTTGTATGGTTGTACACTAGGCCGACTCTTGTTGGAGATGGATGACATTTCTGCATGCACAGTTGTGGGACTCTCAAGTGTGCCTTTCTGTTAGGACAAGATCGTGGACCACTTTTGACTATCTGTCACAGAGGGAGACCAGTAACTTCTGAGGCTGGTCTTGCATCTATATCCCGTCATGGGCATTATCTCTTGAGATGCGAGACCAGCCTCAAACAACATATGCACAGCAGTACTCTGTACAGAATGGTTGCTATACCGCTTGGAAGGTTCTGCATTGGTTGCTATTTGGAACATCATGTTTCCCAAGAAATTGTGACCCATTGGCTGCTTAGAGAACCAGATTTCTTTCTTATCTAACATCTCCTGTGACAATTTGAGGGGGTGTGAGTAGTGTGCTGGGGCGTTTGGGGGACATCTGGCATAGTACTTTGAACAGTGACACTGGGCAGTTGCTGCTGTCTGGCTGAGAATATAGAATGCCATGCAAAGCTTGCTTATTTGGCTCATTAAAATCACTATGGATTTTCGTTGCTTCATTGAAAGCATGTACTCTCTTCCATAGTTGTCATATTTTACCACAAATGAGTCATGCTTTAAATTTCTGAGCCCTTCTCTCCCTCTTCATGCAAGACCTGTTTGGCGCTCAAACCAGAGCCTCCTTACTAATTCATAGGCAGACTCCGGGTTAAGCTTGCTCCAATCTCTGATTTTTTCCAACTCCAACTCTGATATCCTGGGGTGATGTGCTGCTACATCTTTGCCGGCTCTCCTGTATTGCTTCAGTACTGCCACAAAGACATTGCTGGCACTGGTAAAGTCCTGATCATTTGCAATATTAATTGTTCTGTTAACCTTAACGCTGTTAATATATCTGTTCAGGCCAGCTCTTAATACAATAAGCAAACTGATACTGTACCAGTTGCCATCTTCACTGTGTACTGACCCATAAAATTGTCTTAAGATTTCTGCAAGGCTAGATACAGACACAGTACTAATATCGACATTCATTTATTGGCAGTATGCCAATCCGAGAACACATTGCATGCCCAGGCCATGCTTTTATGTGTATTTGGCTCGGATTTTTTTTCTCAAGCTCATCCATCTCTTTTTGGGAAAGGGCTGCATGCCTGCCATTCGATTTTGCTTTCTTTTCATTGGTAGCACTATTAGCATGCTTTTCAGCACTGTATTACTGAAGATGCTTCGTCTTTTCCTTTTTTTTTTTTTTTTTTTTTAAACTGCAGCCAGCTTGTGGCGCACACGCTGAGTCTCCGTTGCTAGGAGACACCCTGCTTACCTAGGAGACATACTGCAGCTTTTCTTGACTTTGTGGTTGGTGTTCCAACAGTGATTTCTTAAACAGCGCTGAGTTTGAGCCACAGAGGTGAGGATCTACCCATGAAGTAATGCCCGCTAACGCATAAGAAAAAGGTGCAGAAATTGTCCCATTTTGCAACCTCGGGTAATGGTGCGATAAGACACTATTAAAGGGATGAGTGGGTGGGAAAATCAAAACGCATATCTACATATGTGGCTGTTATGGGTATTGCATCTCAGGGTATATTTAAGGAATTAATGCATAGTAAGTTTAATGTCAGCTGGTACATTTGCTCCAATGAGGTTGTTGTTATTTTCTATAAATTTAATTGTCTTGTTACAAGTTTAAATACCTTTCGACGTTGCTTGTTATATGATGTTTAGTTATGTTTTTTACCTGCTATGTAAATACTGTTTAAATTGTTATTCAAGAACCTCCTCTATCCCCCTCCCCCAGGACGCATCTACAAACGAGCAGTTATCAGCTCAGTTTGTCTTTCCTGGTGAAACTTTTTAAATGAATAAATAATAAATAATTAATGGCTTCCCCTTTTTTCCATAGGGAAACCGTGGCATAATTTGCCATTATAAAGGAGCGTTTATAACAGCAAATACGCACACAGTTTCCCCCACTCTGCGCATGCGCCTCAATGCTCGACTGCCATCTCCTTCCCAACCGTATGCGTGTGTGGATTCAGCAGGCAGTTTAACGTTTAAGGTAAATCAGTTCCCGAGTAGTTTATGTCTTAGATTCATCCTGTGAAAACACTGTATTGAACGTCTAAAAACAAAACGCGTTACTATGAACAGTATTAAATTGAACTCGGCGGGTGATGAAGAGATACCGGGGTGTTTTGCTGTGCTTAAGTTAAAAAATTAAAAAAAATCTGGTCCACACATTCAGTGCAGATTGGTGTACCTTTCACTGAAAGACCAATTTTGCCATCAACCTTATTAACTAGAATATACGATTTATATTAAAGTGAAACTGAATACGTGCGCAGTAGTTTAAAATAAAGTGAAAGCTGACTCGTAGCATATGATGTGATCGGACTGCGCGGCTCAGCAGCCTATTTTATTTTCTATAATTGCTGGGGGAAAAAGAAACCTAACAATTATATAAAATGAAATAGTCTAGTGTGTGAAAACTCAAATTTACACACACCCTTGGGGTTTGATGCTACGCATAAACCCCTTGGGTGTGTGTAAATTCTCGTTACACACCCAGACCCATATTTTATTCTCTATATAATTACATACCTGTATCCCTTTTATACCAGTACCATTTTATATCTATACCCTTTTGAACCATTTATACTCTACCATGTTTACACCTGTACCATATTATATCCATACCATGTTTATACCTGTACCATTTTATATCATGTTATACCTGTACCTTTTTATATCATGTTATACCTGTACCTTTATATACCTGTACCTTTTTATATCATGTTATACCTGTACCTTTTATACCTGTACCATTTTATATCATGTTATACCTGTACCTTTTATATCATGTTATACCTGTACCTTTTTATACCTGTACCATTTTATATCATGTTATACCTGTACCTTTTTATATCATGTTATACCTGTACCTTTTATACCTGTACCTTTTTATATCATGTTATACCTGTACCTTTTTATATCATGTTATACCTGTACCTTTTTATACCCATACCATTTTATACCATGTTATACCTGTACCTTTGTATATCATGTTATACCTGTACCTTTTTATACCTGTACCATTTTATATCATGTTATACCTGTACCTTTTTATACCTGTACCATTTTATATCATGTTATACCTGTACCTTTTTATATCATGTTATACCTGTACCTTTTTATACCTGTACCATTTTATATCATGTTATACCTGTACCTTTTTATATCATGTTATACCTGTACTTTTTATACCTGTACCATTTTATATCATGTTATACCTGTACCTTTTTATATCATGTTATACCTGTACCTTTTTATACCTGTACCATTTTATATCATGTTATACCTGTACCTTTTTATACCTGTACCATTTTATATCATGTTATACCTGTACCTTTTTATATCATGTTATACCAGTACCTTTTTATACCTGTACCATTTTATATCATGTTATACCTGTACCTTTTTATATCGTTATACCTGTACCTTTTTATACCTGTACCATTTTATATCATGTTATACCTGTACCATTTTATATCATGTTATACCTGTACCTTTTTATACCTGTACCTTTTTATATCATGTTAAACCTGTACCATGTTATACCTGTACCTTTTTATATCATGTTATACCTGTACCTTTTTATACCTGTACCATTTTATATCATGTTATACCTGTACCTTTTATATCATGTTATACCAGGACCTTTTTATACCTGTATCATTTTATACCATGTTTATACCTGTACCCTCTTGCACCAACTGGCAACAGGTTGCGCAAGAGAGCAATGCAAATGAATGCATGCTCAACAGGAGGGGGAGGATCCATGCATAACCTGCGCAACCCGATATTCAGTCGGGTTGCGCAGAGTACATCCTCAACCCCCAACCTGCGCCCGCACAAGCTTGAGCCAAAAAAAAAAAAGGCTTAAGTTGAGGGCCACCCACAGGTGAGCTGCTGCATTGCAGGGCGCAACACAGCAGCTGCCATCCCTGGCTGGCCCCCAACTCGGTCCCTGTGCCCCCCCACCAGCCCGATCGCGGGCAGTACAGGTACATGAACCCCCACACATCTCCCAGCCCGTACTCTTTTTATATCTGTACCATTTCATACCTGTACACTTTTATACTTGTACCCTTTTTATACCTGTACCATTTTATATTTGTACCCTGTTGCAAAATTTATACCTTACCATAATTATATCTACACCATTTTATACCTGTATAATTTTATACTGGTACCTTCTTACACCTGTACCATTTTGTACCATTGTATACCTCTACCATTTTATACCCTTTAGTCATGCTCTTCCCATTCAATGCCTTGTGTTTTGTATCACCCTCATATACCCTTACCTGTTCCCTGATGTACTGTAACCCTTCCCCAGATCACACCTGGAAACTAGGTTCGGCTCAGTGTGCCTTTCCCGGTTACCAAAATTTTAAATAAAATAAATACCTGCATCATTTTATACCATTTCATACCTGTACCTTTTTATAGCTACACCATTTTATACCTGTACCTTTTTACACTTGCATCATTTTGTACCACTGTACACCTCTACCATTTTATACCTGCACCATTTTATACCACTTTACACCTGTACCTTCTTATACCTGTACTATTTTATACCTATACCATTGTACCTGTACCCTTTTGTACCAGTACCACTTTATACCTGGACCTTCTTATACCTGTACTACTTTATACCTGTACCCATTTGTACCTGTATCCTTTAATACCAGTACCATTTTATTCCTGTACTGTTTTACACCCGTACCATTTTACATCTGTACCTCTTTATACATGTACCCCTTTGTACCTGTACACGTTTATACATGCACCATTTTATACATTTATCATTTTATGCTAGCACCAGAACACTGCTCCACTACAGCAACCTGTGACAGGTAATGAATTACCAACATCAGGTTTCAGGATCACTCAAAAGACTTATTAGCTGGCCCAGTGGTGCAGAGGGCTAAAGTGCTGGACGCCTTACCTTGCGCCAAGCTGGCAACACGAGTTTGGGAATGACCTCGGGTCGTTGGGGAGCCAGCGTGGGAGGAGGAGGGAGGGAGGAGTGGGACTGAGGCAGCCAAGGCAGCTCTCCTCTCTCCCTGGTGGTTGTCCACCCCTCCCCCCACAGTTCCGCTCCCATCAGGTGGAGGTCCAATGGGAAGGCGTGGGTGGGAGGGGCGGTGAGTGATGCCTGGAGTGGGTGGCAGGCTGAGCGGTGCCCCAGCGTGCATGTGCCTCCACCCACACGCGCCGTAACGTGTTCGCCAGTGTCCCAAATTGGGAGAAAATGGGAAAACTGCAAAAATTAATAATAATAAAAAAAGACTTTTATTAGTGTACAAAATTGTCTAGCTGTGCACAAACATCCCTGACCGGTTTCGCTCTCCTGGCTTTGTCAAAAGGACCTAGATGTTACATTACAACCCACCATCACCCTCTCAGTGAAGAAGTGCCTTCTAGCCTCTCTCTTAAACCTCCCTCCTCCAGCTTGAGACTGTGTCCCCTCATGTTAAAGTTTTCCTCAAGCTTGAAGAGCCCCTCCTTATCCACCCTATTTGTTTCTTTCAAATACATGAAGGTCTCAATCATGCCTCTTCTCTCTTGCCCACCTCTCCTCCAGGAAGTACATCTTCAGGGCCTCCAATCTCTCCTCATACATCCTACTCTGCTGGCCCAGGATCATCCTCGCTGCCCTCCTCTGGACCATCTCCAGCAGGTTAATGCCCTCTTTAAGGTATGGGCACCAGCGCTTTACATTGTACTCCAGATGCAACCTCACTAATGACCTCTACAAGGGCAGTATTACCTCCTCTCACCTGCTGCTGATCCCGCTGGCAATGCAGCCCAACATTGTATTTGCCTTTGCTGCTGCTGCTTTCCTTCACTGCATAGAGTACTTCATAGAAACATGGACTCTGACACCAGATAAGGACTGTTTGGCCCACACAGTCTACCCATTTTCCCTACTTACCGCAGACCCTACTTGATCTCCCTTTCCTACCCACTAGGGTTCCCTTGTGCCTATCCCATGCATTTTTTAATTCTGTCACAGTTTTTGCCACCACCACCACCACCACCTCTGTTAGGCTGTTCAATTCATCCACAACCCTTTCTGTGAATAAGTATTTTCTCACATTGCCCCTTAGTATACCCCCTCTCAGCTTCATAACAAGACCCCTTGTTCTTGAACATCTTTTTCTGTGAAAAATGCCACCCTCATGTACCTCATTTCTACCCATGAGGTATTTGAAAGTCTCTATCATATCCCCTTCCCTCCTTTCCTCCAGGGTGTTCATACTGAGGTCCTGTAGTCTCTCCTTATAGGGCTTTTGGTGCAGACCCTGCACCATTTTAGCTTCCCTCCTCTGGACCGCCTCTACTCTATGTCCTTCTGGAGATGCGGTCTCCAGAACTGGACTGAGTACTCCAGATGAGGTCTCACCAATGATTTGTAAGCAGTAACACCACCTCTTTCTTTCTGCTGGTGATACTCCTCCCCAATGCACCCTAGCATCCCACTGGCTCTCCCCACAGCCCTGTTGGCCACCTTTTAGTTATCAGATATGATCACCCCAGATCTCTTTCCTGTTTGGTGGTCACCAGTACTACTCTCCCCCATTTTGTACTCCACCCCCGAGTTCCTGTGCCCTAAGTGGATGATTCTGCACTTCTTTGCATTGAAATTTAGTTGCCGTGCTCTTGGCCACTCCTCACACTTTCTTAGATCCCATTTCATTTTTCCCACACACACCCAGAGTGTCTACCCTGTTGCAAATCCTTGTGTCATCTGCAAAAAGACATGCCTTCCCTTCTAACCCCTCTGCAATTTTGCAAATAAAGATATTAAAGAGGACTTTTCACGAGAGGGCACAGGTCTGTTGATATCTCAGGAGTGTTGAAGCCACAAGTGAGATAGCAGTAGACCAAGACCCTCAAATGAAAATAAGAATAATTTCTTAAGTCAACCCATATCCTATTCTATTATGCAACACATCTTTGGGTGGTTTTGTTGCAGAAATCATAAAAAGTTTAAATGTTACATATTTTTGGTTTTGTAACTGTGCTCCTCCGTTCAGTGGCTCAACGTAATAGCAACTAAATCGATTATTCATGGAATTCAAACAGATATATATATATTATAAATGTATATACATAAAGAGAGAGCATCTCACATGTAAGAATACATTTCTGAGCATGCTTTGTGTGGCCAAAATGAGTGAGATAAATTTTGGAGCATGCTCAGTGACCAGCTTCATTTGTCTTGCTATATACAGCCACTTTTTATCTTGCTATTTCTCAGTGCACACATGTTGTATAAAGACTAACATGCTGTAACTAGGTTATGTTAAGAGTTCAAGGAGACATGTGGGAAGCAAGACTCACTGTACACTCAGTGTGGCCACAGGCGGTCCACGACCGCCCCCAAACTGGGGGCGGTGGTGGATGATATAGGAGGTTGGCAGGGGCTGCAGGATGACTTGATCAAAACCGGAGGAGTAGTCAGAAGTGTGGCAGTTGGGGTTCAGTGTGAAAAAGTGCAAAGTCCTGCACTTTGGAGCAAAGAACCCAAGGAGAGGTTACCAGCTGGGAGGGGTGCAGCTAGGTTCCACTGAGGAGGAGAAGGATCTAGGGGTGGTTGTAACAGGGAAGATGAATGATACAGAGCAGTGTAGGAGGACAGCAGCGAAAACCAACAGGATGCTGGGTTGTATTGCGAGAGGGATCTCCTTCAGGAGCAGGGAGGTGATCCTGCCTCTCTACAGGGCACTGGCCACATCAGGCCAGACCTGGAGTACTGTATGCAATTCTGGTGGCCATATCTGAAGAAGGATGGGAAATTACTGGAAGGGGTACAACACAGGGCAATAAGGATGATCCAGGGATTGGAGGACAGACCATATGAGGAGAGGCTGAAAGAGCTGAACATGTACTCCTTGGAGGAGAGAAGGGACCGGGGGATATGATCGGGACCTTGAAGTACGGAAAGGGGATAAACAAGGTAGGCACTGAAGGGATACTTAGACTGAGGAAGGGGAGGGACATGAGAGGGCATGGCCTTAGACTGGGGAGAAGAGATTTAGGATGGAAACGAGAAACTTTAACAGAGAGGGTTGTGGCAGAATGGAATGCTCTACTGGAGGAGGTGGTAGCCTGTAAGACAGTGGGTAGTTTCAAAAGGGGATGGGACAAGGTGGGTGGGTTAACTGGGAAAGAGGGGGGGCAGCTGCAAGGTGAGGGTGGTAGCTGCACACCTAAGCAGACTTGATCGACCAGGTGGCCTATTTCTACTGGTAAATTCATATCTTCATATACACACAGAACGTCAATGCACTATATGGTGCTGTTAATGTAAATGCTAGGATAGACTGCATTACTGTGATAATCAAAATTACTAGAGTAGCTATTTCAGTAATAGGAGAATGTCAATACTGGGGCCAGGCTAGTCCTGGAGAGTCCAAGGTAAAAGCATCTGGAAAGCCATGTCTTTTAGTTTTTCCAGTCTGGACTCTAGGCGTGCTTACCACAGTACCTTACTGGCAGCCAAATTCTAGGCTAGCAAGCTACCTTCCTACAATGCCTTAGTGGCCTATTCTCTCCACCCATGAACCCTGTCCATCTGTTGAATTTGGGAACAGATAAAAGCTGCATATCCTCCTCCTCCCACCATGAAGAAAAAAGCTGGCCAAGCAGCAATTCGCTTTTGCTTGCCCAAAGCATGGAATACATCACTATCTGGCATTACTTCTTCCCCTGAGACTTCTCTACCAAATCAAAATTAAAACAGCACTGTATTTCCACTTGCGAGTGCTCTGCCTACACTCCCCTGTATCTCTGTTATGAAACAGAAGCCTGTCTTGTATTGTATGATGTACCAACTGCTGAGGAATCTATATATGCACGCACTGTATACTACGGAAAAGTACAGTTACTTAAGAACTTACTGTAACACTAGATCTTCGAGAGAAGCTCTTGCAACAGGCCAGCACCAGTAGGACTTAGCTGCCTGGCGCTAGGACCACATGGAAAACTTTCCAGCTAGCAGTCTACCGATGTGGACCACCCACGCTGATGTCAGCATATTGTATAAAGGCTGTGTCCCCACACTCCATAGTTCTCCCACTGGAGACTCCAGAGTGGATGGAAATGGAAAACTAAGGAGGTTCTTGACAGCCAAGGAAAGAAAGACAGAAGTAGTGCGAGCGGAACAAGGAAACAGCAGGGGGAAGGAGGGAGGGAAAGCAGAGCCTGCTGCAAGAGCTTCTCTAGAAGGTCTGGTGATCTTCCTGGAGGTCAGTGAGCTCCAGGATGGTCGGCAGCATGGGTCTGTCTCCGGGAGATCATGCCAGACCAACCTAATAGAATACTACGACTGGGTCACAAGGGAGTTGGACAAGGGCCATGCAGTAGCTGTCCCATATTTGGATTTCAGCAAGGCCTTTGATTCAGTCCCTCACAGGTGACTGGGGGCACAGCTGAAATACGTAGGGGTGGGGGCTAAGATGGCTAACTGGATCAAGAACTGGCTGGAAGATAGACTGCAGCGGGTGGCTGTGGGGGGCTCTCATCTCCTAGGCCACTGAACAGCGATATGCCGCAGGGCTCTGAGCTGGGGCCGGTGTTGTTTGGTCTGTTCATATCAGATACTGCACATGGGGTTGGGAACAAGATCAGTTTGTTTGCTGATAACACCAAGATGGGAGCTGTTGTGGATGACATTGAGGGGTGGCAGAAGCTACAGGGTGACCTAACCAGACCTAAGGAGTGTTCAGCAAGGTGGCAATTGGGTTTTAATGAAAAGAAGTGCAAAGTTATGCACTTCAGGGCAAAGAACCCGAGGAGGGAATATTGGCTGGGTGGGGTGTGGTTGGGTGTCACTGAGGAGGAGAGAAGGATCTAGGGGTTATAGTAACGGGGAGCATGAACAACTCTGATCAGTGCAGGAAGGCTGCGGCTAAGGCCAATTGGATGCTGGGGTACACTGCACGAGGGTTCTTGTCCAGACACAAGGATGTGATCCTGCCCCTGTACAGGTCCTTGTTCAGGCTGCATTTGGAGTACTGCGTGCAGTACTGTTGTCCGTATCTGATGAAGGATATCAGGCTGCTCGAGGCGGTGCAACATAGTGTGACAAAAATAATACAGGAGATGGAAGGCAGAACCTAGGAAGAAAAGCTGAGACACTTGAGTTTGTACACCCTGGAGGAGAGAAGGGATCTTTGGGGGGGTGGGGAGATATGATTGAAACTTTCAAATACTTGAGGGGGATCACAAATCTGGCACAGAGGGGTTGTTTAAGCGAAGGGACACGAGGGAGCATGGGCTAAGACTGGAAGGTGGCTGACATAGGAGGAAGATGAGGAGGCATTATTTCACTGAGAGGGTGGTGTTGAAATGGAAGGCTTTACCAGAGGAGGTGGTGGCATGCAGGACAGTGGGCAGTTTCAAAAGAGCATGGGACAGAGCAAGGGGGCTGGGTAAACAATGCTGAGCAGTTTCCGAGGGTGGGGGGGATGGAGGTAGGGCAGCTGCAGTATAGGGGTGCTAGCTGCACATTCGAGCAGACTTGATAGACCGTGAGGCCTGTTTCTGCTGGCAAGTTTCGTATGTTCATATATCTACCATTATGGTAAGTTCTTGTATAACTGTACTATCTTACTTCAAGGAAGGCTCTTGCAGCAGGCCAACACCAGTAGGATTGAGTGCCAAGCAGTTCCGGGATGACCAAGAGAACAGCACCAGGAGGTGGATGGTTAAGCAGCCAAGAGCTCAGGAGAGAAGGCCCTGAAGTACTGCTAGGCTGAAGCTGGCCCTGCGCAGAGAAGCAATGTCCAGACTGTAATGCTTGGTGAAGGCATGGACAGAACTACAGGTGGCAGCTGCACAAATGTCCACAGCAGACATTTCTGAAACAGGTCATGGAAGTGGCCATACACCTGGTGGAATGGCCCTTTACCACTCCTGGAAGGTCCTTGCTGAACTTACAGTAACAATAAACAATGCAACTGGCTAACCACTTAGATAAATACTGATTGGAAACAAGAGCTCCCTCTTTCTTAGGGGTGAATGAAACAAACAACTGGTCAGACTTCCTTGAAACCTTAGTGTGGTGCATATAGTACTGCACGATCTTACGTACACCCAAAGTATGGAACAAAGCCTCCCCCAGATTAGAGTACTTGGGATAATAAACTGGAAGGTGGATGGATTGACTCAAAGTAAATTCCGACACCACCCTAGGAAGAAACTTAGGATTAGTATGCAAAGACACACTGTCTTTGTGAAAAAACAAATAAGGCTCTTTTCTGGCCGGCCCTGTGGCGCTGAGGCAGCGATGCCTTACCTCCTGCCACGCCGGCGACCTGTGTTCGCAGTGCGAGCAGGTTGTAAGGGGCCAGCCCGGGTGGGAGAGGATAAAGCATCCGGAGGACAGCTCTCCTCTCCCAGGGAGGGTGGAAACGGAGGCAAGCATTTGCCTGACACCTAGTGGAGGCTAGGTGTTGGCACACCTGGCCCAGTACAGTGAGGTATGCAAGTGGAGCAGCCAGTGGGCATGCTGCATGTGGATGCGTGCATGGCATGACCACTGTCAGCATTGCACACTGCGCCGCCAAAAAAGAAACATGGAAAATGGCGGCCCAGGTCGAGCGGCTAGATGGTCATCTGACACAACGCACTATCTCCAAAGGGCATCACTTGTACTGGATCCGGTCCTGGTGGGTGAGTTAGGGGGCTCTCCATCACCCCACCACAGGGAGTAAGCCATGGGGGTAGCAAGGTGATGGCCGAGTTGGAGGATGGGTGCCGGGCAGACGGATGAAAGGATGCCAGGAAGAAGGAGTTGACCAGGGGGCCAGGGAAGAAAAACGTAATAAAAAATAAAATAAGGCTCTTTACACATGAGAGCCTGAAGCCCGGAAATTCATCAAGCAGAGGTAACAGCAACTAAAAAGAGTGCTTTCTGTGACAGAAAGCGCAGCTCGCAACTCATGGCTGGTTCAAAGAGAGATAAAGTGTGTTTCTCCAACATAAAACTGAGGTCCCATGGAGGGACCGGGTCCTGAATGGGAGGTTTCAGATGCAGAATGCCTCTCAGAAAGATGCGAGACACCTCAAGCTGAGCCACAGCATTGCCCTTGATAGGCGCATGGTATGCAGAGATGGCAGAAAGTTGCACCTTGAGTGAGAAGTACCCAAACCCGAGTACAAAAGGGAGAGAAGGTACTCCCAACATCTGATTCACCAGAGCAGTGAAGGGGTCCAGTTGGTGTGAAGCAGCCTATAAGGTGAAACGCTTCCATTTCATGGCATAAGTGGCCCAGGTGGATGGTTTTCCTAGCTGCCACCAAGACATTGGTGACCCCAGAGGACACCCCAAAATGGGCAATAGCTAGGTCCGTAGGATCCAGACATGGAGATGGAGACTTGAGATACGGATGGAGCAGGGCGCCCAGTCCTGGGAAAGCAAGCTGGTGCAAAGAGGCAAGAGCACTGGAGGTTCCACCACCAGTTGTCACAGCAAGGGGAAACCAAATCTGACACAGCCAGAAGGGAGCTATAAGTATCATCTCCATCCCTTCCAAATGGAGCTTGAGCAGAACCCTCTGTAACATAGAAACGTAGAATTTGATGGCAGATAAGGACCACTTGGCCCACCTAGTCTGCCCATTTCCATACCTAACGGATAAGCTGCTGATCCTAGTTAATCAACAGCCTACTTCTTCCTACCCCCCTCTAGAATTGCCTTATGTCTGTCCCATGCATTCTTGAATTCCCCCACTGTTTTTGACTCTACGACCTCCTCGGGAAGGTTGTTCCATGAATCTATAACCCAATCTGTGAAGAAATACTTCCTCACATTACCTCTGAGCCGTCTCCCCCTCTATTTTTAAATTGTGCACCCTTGTTCTTGCACATCTCTTTTTCTGAAAGATGCTACCCTCTTGGACTTTGTTGATTCCCTTGAGGTATCTAAAAGTTTCTATCATGTCCCCCCTCTCCTTGAGGCTATACATCTTAAGCTCCTTTAGTCTTTCTTCATATGCCTTCTGGTGCAGACCCTGCACCATTTTGGTTGCCCTCCTCTGGACAGCCTCCACCCTGTCTATGTCTTTGCGGAGATGGGGTCTCCAGAATTGTACACAGTACTCCAGATGTGGTCTTACCAACTGTCCTGTACAGAGGGCCAACAACTTCCTGTTTTCTACAGGTGATGCCTCTCCCTATGCATCCCAGAATCCCCCCAGCCCTCCTTACTGCCTTCTCACATTGCAGTAGTAAGGGAACCTTCCCCCAGGCCACACTGGACGGTAGGAAGGGAACCTCCCCTATTCAGGGAGCACCAGAGCCACCACCACTACCTCAGAGGTTGCGAAGAAAGCACAGCAGTTGGACCACAGTGGGATCAGGGAGGGTGAGGATGGTGGAACAGAGGCACACCCAGTCAGTTGTTCCACTTCACAATCCATACACCATTCTGGGGGAGCATAGCTCCCATGGATGCACCCGCAGAGGAGACTAGGAGGCTGAGGACAACCGTCACAAGGAGGCCCACAGGAAGGAGGCAGAGGACACCACAAGGAAAGGAAGCAGCTCCTGGTGGGGGACTCAGTTATTAGGGGGATAGAACTGGGGGGAGCAGGGAAAACTGAAGTAAGGTGCCTGCCTGGTGCCATGGCTTGGAGGGACAGGAAGCGCATCCTCAGGATCACGAGAACAGCTGCACGGGAGTCTGAGCTGGACGTCATTGTCCACCTAGGGACAAATGACTTGGCTCATCAGGAGATTAGAGCAGTGCAGAAGGACTTTGTAGAATCGGGGAGGGGCCTAAGACAAGTAGCACACACAGTATCCTTCTCTGAGGTGCCGCCTGTCAATGGCATGAGTGAGGCGAGGGTACTTTGCACCATGCAGTTTAATGAATGGTTGAAAAAATGGTGTGGAGCACAGGGGTTTGGCTTCATTGGGGACTGGGGTTCCAGCTGGAGGGACACCAGCCTATACTGGCAGGATGGTCTGCATCTGTCCAGGAAGGGAACAAGTCTTTCGAGCAATCGGTTTAAATGCTTCATTGGCAAGCTTTTAAACTAGTCAAGGGGAAGGCACTGATAAGCAGCAGAAAAATCCCAGCCTCTCCCTACAAAACAGGGTACTAAATGAGAAAAAGACTGAGATAGAAAGGTCAGTGGGGGATGCTGCAAAAGAAGGTAAAGCCATCAAAAAATGGAGAGCAATGAGTACCAATGCCCATAGTCTAAGTAACAAGCTTCCTGAATTAGTGGCCTTGATGGAGGAGGAACATCTGGATATCGTGGCAGTCACAGAAACATGGTACACACAAAACCATGACTGGGACGTAAACATACCAGGATACACTATCTACAGGAGGGACAGGGAGGGGTAAAGAGGAGGAGGAGTAGCTCTTTACATAGGGAAGAATCAAAGCAACAGAACAAAAACAGAAAACAGGGAGGAGAAGAAGCACTGTGGGTAAATTTGGAGACCGGCAATGGCACCACAGTCCGCACAGGGGTTGTATACAGACCCCCTTCTCAGGGGGAGGAAATGGAAAATTAAATGGTAGAAAGTATACTTAGAATGGCAGAAAAAGGGGAGATATTGCTGATGGGTGATCTGAATATGCCAGATGTTAACTGGAGTGCAGTTGCAGCAGGCACTTCGAAGAGTGGGGTTATTCTAGATGCCCTACAGGGGGCATGTCTTAGACAACTAGTATTGGAGCCCACTCGAGAGGAAGCAATCTTAGACCTGGTTCTCTCAAATGGAGATGAGAGAGGATCACAGATGTAGAAGTGGGTAGCCATCTGGGAACTAGCGACCATCGAACAGTATGGTTCACAATAAACACAGCAATAGAGTCAAGCCATACAAAGGCAAAAGTACTGGACTTTAGGAGGTGACTTTGCCAAAATGGGTGAGTGCCTAAGGAATGCACTAGCAAATGGGCAGGAAGGAGGTGGAAGAACAATGGGGAATAATAAAAACTGCCATCACAGAGGTAACAAGCCTTTGTGTGAAGCAAATAAACAAAACAAAAGCGATGTAAGAAACCACTATGGTTCTCAAAGGAAGTGGCAGTGAAGGTTCAAGAGAAAAGAAAGCATTCAGGAAGTACAAGGAATCGTAGAAGGAGCAGGACAGAGAACTGTATCAGTTAAAGCAAAGGAAGCTGGGAAGGCAGTCAAAACAGCAAAGGCCCAAACCGAGAAAAGGTAGCCAACTCAGTTAAGAAGAGGATAAAACCTTTATAGGTACATCAGGGAGTGAAGGAAGACCAAGAGAGGATAGTGAGGCTTAATAAAGGGAGGAGGGTGGGCAGAGGGTGACTGTGAAAAGGCAGAGATACTAAACAAATATTTTTGCTCAGTATTTACAAAGGAAGAGTGGGAGGTACCTAAAACAAACAGTAGAAACACTCTGGATACAGAAGTTGATACCAGCCCATTTACAGAAGAAAGGGTTCTGAAAGAACTCTTAAAACTGAAGGTGGACAAAGCAATGGGGCCTGATGGGATTCATCCCAGAATTCTAAAAGAACTAAGGGTAGAACTAGTGACACCACTGACTACCTTCTTTAACAAATCATGGAGGATGGGTGGTACCCGAGGACTGAGGAGGGCAGATGTGATTCCCCTTCACAAAAGTGGGAGCAAGGCAGAAGCAGGAAACTACAGACCTGTTAGTTTAACCTCAGTGGTAGGAAAATGATGGAATCACTTCTGAAGGAAAGAATTGTCGAGTATCTAGAGGCCAGAGGGGCACAGGACCCAAGGCAGCATGGATTCACAGCGGGAAGGTCATGCCAGACGAATCTGATAGATTTCTTTGACTGGGTGACCAAAGTAGTAGATCAGGGAGGAGCTGTGGACATGGCCTACCTAGACTTTTAGCAAGGCATTTGACACAGTCCCACACAAAGATTAATATACAAGTTAGCCAGCCTGGGAGTGGGTCCCAAGATGACAGCCTGGGTAAAAGAATTGGCTGGAGAATAGGACACAGAGAGTAATAGTAAATGGAGTCCACTCTGAAGAAGGGGGATTACTAGTGGGGTACCAGAGGGTTCAGTATTAGACTGGTCCTCTTCAATGTCTTTATAAGCTTACATTGCAGAGGGACCGAAGGAAAGAGTATGTCCTTTGCAGATGACACAAAGATCTGCAACAGAGTTGATGCACAAGGTTGGGTGGAAAGGATGAGAAGGGACTTGGCAAGGTTAGAGGAATGGTCAAATGTATGGCAGCTTAGATTCAATGCTAAGAAGTGCAAGGTAATGCACCTGGGAAACAAAAACCAGGGAAGAGTACACAATGGGGGGTGAGATACTAACAACAACAAAAATGGAAAGGGACCTGGGGATAGTCATATCAGATGACCTAAAGGTGGGCAAGCAATGTGAGAGGGCAGCAAGGAGGGCTGGGGATAATTGGGATGCATAGGAGAGGCATCACCAGTAGAAAACAGGAAGTTATTATCCCTCTGTACAGACAGCTGGTGAGACCCCATCTGGGTACTGGGTGCAGTTCTGGAGACCCAATCTCCGCAAAGACATAGACAGGATGGAAGCTGTCCAGAGGAGGGCAACTAAAATGGTGCAGGGTCTGCACCAGGAAGACATATGAAGAGAGACTTAAGGAGCTTAATATGTATAGCCTCGAGGAAAGGAGGGAGAGGGGGGACATGACAGAAACTTTCAAGTACCTCAAGGGAATCAACAAAGTCCAAGAGGGTAGCATATTTCAAAAAAAGAGGTGTGCAAGAACAAGGGGGCACAATTTGAAGATAGAAGTGGGGTGGCTCAGAGGTAATTTAAGGAAGTATTTTTTCACAGAGAGGGCTGTGGATGCATGGAATGGCCTTCCGGAGGAGGTTGTGGAGTCAAAAACAGTGGTGGAATTCAAGCATGCATGGGACAGTCATAAGGCAATTCTAGGGGTTGGGGGTAGGAAGAAGTAGGTTGCTGGTTAACTAGGATCTGCAGCTTATCCATTAGGTAGGGAAATGGGCAGACTGGGTGGGCCAAGTGGTCCTTATCTGCCATCAAATTCTATGTTTCTATGCTGGCCCACCTTTAGGTTGTCTGATATGACTACCCCCAGGTCCCTTTCCATTTTTGTTGTTGTCAGTATCTCACCCCCCATTGTGTACTCTTCCCCTGGGTTTTTGTTTCCCAGGTGCATTACTTTGCACTTCTTTGCGTTGAATCTAAGCTGCCATGCATTTGACCATTCCTCCAACCTTGCCAAGTCCCTTTTCATCCTTTCCACCCCACCTTGCGTATCAACCCTGTTGCAGATCTTTGTGTCATCTGCAAAGAGACATACTTTCCCTTCCAGTCCCTCTGCAATGTCACTTATAAAGACATTAAAGAGGACTGGCCCCAGTATTGAACCCTGCGGTACCCCACTAGTAACCCCCCTTCTTCACTGTGGATTTCATTTACTATTACCCACTGTGTCCTGTTGTCCAGCCAGTGTTTTACCCAGGCTGCCACCCTGGGACTCACTCCCAGGCTGGTTAATTTGTTTATTAATCTTTTGTGCCGGACTGTGTCAAATGCCTTGCTGAAGTCTAGGTAGGCCATGTCTACAGCCCCTCCCTGATCTACTACTTTGGTCACCAGTCAAAGAAATCAATTAGATTTGTCTGACATGACCTTCCCAGTGTGAATCCATGCTGCCTTGGGTCCTGTGCCCCACTGGCCTCTAAGTACTCAACCATTCTTTCCTTCAGAAGTGATTCCATCATTTTCCTTTCCACTGAGGTCAAACTGACAGGTCTATAGTTTCCTGCCTCTGTCTTGCTCCCACTTTTGTGAAGGGGAATCACATCCACCCTCCTCCAGTCCTCAGGTACCACACCATCCTCCCATGATTTATTAAAAAGGGTAGTTAGTGGTGTTACTAGTTCTTCCCTTAGTTCGTTTAGAATTCTAGGGTGAATCCCATCAGGCCCACTGATTTATCCACCTTCAGTTTTAAGAGTTCTTTCAGAACCCTTTCTTCTGTGAAAGGAATAATATCAACCCCCCCATCCAGAGTGCTTCTATTAATTGGATTAGATATCTCGCCCTGCTTTTCCATTGTGAATACTGAGCAGAAGTATTCATTCAGTATCCCTGCTTTTTCACTGTTGCTCTCTGCCCAACCACCTTCCTCTTTATTCAGCCTCAGTATCCCTGCCTTAGTCTTTGTTTGCTCCCTAATGCACCTATAAAAGATTTTATCCCCCTTCTTAACCGAGTTGGCTATCTTTTCCTTGGTTTGGGCCTTTGCTATTCTGACTGCCTTCCCGGCTTCCTTCTGCTTTAACTGGTACAGTTCTCTGTCCTGCTCCTTCTATGTTTCCTTATACTTCCTGAATGCTATCTTTTTCTCCCTTACCTTCCCGGCCACTTCTTTTGAGAACTATAGTAATTTTTTCTTTCATTTTGATTTGTTCATTTGCTTCACATAAAGGCATGTTGCCTCTGTGATGGCGGTTTTGATGTTTCCCCGTTGTTGCTCCACCCCACCTTGCCTGTTTGCCAGTGCTTTTCTGAGGCACTCTCCCATTTTGACAAAATCAGCCCTCCTTAAGTTCAGTACCTTCACTTTTGTATGGCTTGACTCTACAGCTAAGTTTATCGTGAACCACACTGTTTGGTGGTTGCTTGTTCCTAGATGGCTACCCACTTCATGATCGGAGATCCTTTCTTCATCCCCATGTGAGAGTACCTGGTCTAAGATTGCTCCCTCCCAAGTGGGTTCCAAAACTAGTTGTCTGAGGCATGCCCCCTGTAGTGCATCGAGAATGACCCTGCTCTTGGATGTGGCTGCAGCAAAGGTGCTCCAGTTAACATCTGGCATATTCAGGTCCCCCCATCAGCAATATCTCCCGTTTCTCTGCCATCCCAAGGATGCCTTCTATAAATTTCTTTGTCCATTTCCTCCCCCTGAGATGGGGGTCTGTATACAAACCCGTGCGGACTGTGGAGCCATTTCCAGTCTTCAGGGTGACCCACAGTGCCTCCTCTCCTCCCTGTTTACCCTTTAGTTCTGTTGCTTTGATCCCTTCCCTTACATAGAGAGCTACCCCTCGTCCTCTTCTTCCCTCTCTGTCCCTTCTATAGATTGTGTACCCTGGTATGTTGACATCCCAGTCATGGTTCTTTGTGTACCATGTTTCTGTGACTGCCACGATATCTAGGCATCCCTCTTCCATCAAGGCCACCATTTCAGGGAGCATTTTACCTAGACTATGGGCATTGGTACTCATTATCTTCCATTTTTTTATGGCTTTATTTCTTTTTGCCCCATCCCTATCCTTACTGCCTTTGTCTTTTTCTCCATTTACCCCTGCCCTTCTCCCAATCGACTGCTCTATCTTGGTATCTGTAGCAGCGGGGAGGGAGGAAAGGCGTACTGAAACCTCCCCTTCCAGGAGAGGGACAATGCATCTCGCCAGAAAACTCCAGGCCTGGGATCGAGCAAGCAGAAAAACGGCAGTTTTGCATTAAGTGGGGATGCAAAAAGGCCTAACTCTCGATGACCCCACCACTCGAAGAGATCTTTGACCACCGGGGTCAGAAGCTCCCACTTGTGAGCCTGTGACAGGGAGTGGCTGAGACTGTCTGCCAGGACATTTTGGACACCTGGAATATATACGGCGGAGATCTCCAGACTGTGCTTAATGGCCTAATACCAGACTCTCTTTGCCTCCCATCACAGGAGGTAAGAGGGAGTTCTGCCCCCCCCCCGCTTGTTGATGTAATACACCACACACATGTTGTCTGTGTGCACCAGCAGCGGACCAGGGAGGAGATGGGACTGAAAGGCCTGCAGAGTGTAAAGAATTGCCTGCATCTCCAGAACACCGATATGGAGACCCTGTTTCAATTCCGTCCAGGTGCCCTGAGTCCAATGATCAGGCCAGATGAGTGCCTCATCCCAGCACGGAGGTTCGAGAGTTGAAAAGAGACCCCCTGAAGGAGGTTGGCCAGCTCCAGCCACCATAGCAGGACTCTCCTGACCAGCTTAGAGACCGTGACCAACTGATCCAGGTCATCCGTGAGTTGGTCCCACTGACCCTTAAAGTCAACTAAGGAATCAACATTTGCAGTTGGACGAGGGGAACCATGGCAATGGCTGTTGTCATATGGCCCAGGAAGTGTAGAAAGACCCTGGCGGGAACCTGGCGACTTGAAACCAGACGGGCCTGCTCCACCAGTCATTCTGCCCTGTCCATGGGCAAAAAGGCCATGCCCTGGTTAGCATCCAGAACCACCCCTATGTATTGAAGGCACTGGAAAGGAGAGAGGCAGGACATCAGCAGATTGATGGTGACCCCAAGGCCTGAAACAGACGGAAGGTGTATTCCAGGGTTTGAACCAGACATTCCCTGGAGGGGGCTGCTAACAGCCAATCGTCAAGGTAGGGGAACATATAGAAGCCCTGTCTCCTCAGAGCAGCTGCCACCACTGCCACGAATGTAAGGCCAAAAGGAAGGGCCCAGAATTGAAAATGGGACCCCTGGAAGTGGAAGCGGAGGAAGCTACTATGGGCAGGAAAAATCTGGATATGCAGGTAGGCATCCTGCATGTCAAGAGAGCAGAGCCAATCTCCCCGGAGCAACAGGGGTAACAACCTGTAAAGAGTGACTATTCTGAAATGCTTGTACTCTATGTACAGGATCAGAGGACTCAGATCCAGGATGGGTCGAAGATCCCCAGTCTTTTTCGGAACAAGGAAGAAGTGGGAGTAAAACCCCATTTTCCATTCAGCAGGAGGACGGACTCTTATGGCTCTTTTTTGCAGAAGGGCCTAAATTTCCTCCCAGACAAGGGGCAGGTGGGCTGAGGGGGGGTATGAGGAGTTTACTGGAGGATTTTCTGGAGGCCACTCTAGGAATTCTAAAGTGTGACCATGCTCTACGATCTGAAGCACCCAGCTGTCCGTTGTTACGTCCCACCACCCATCAAGGTAGAGGGAGAACAGACCCCTGACAGCCGCCCCCAGAACCCTTTCTGGAGCAGGGGAAGTCGGCTAAGGAGTCAGGAGTGGGTGCCAGGAGGGCGGTGGGTGTTCGAGGGGTTCTGGCGGTAGCGGCAGTGGGGACTGATGTTGCCTTGCACTTTCTCTGACCTTTGGCAGGCTGTCGGGAGTGTTTGCGGGAGGAGTGGCGAACAGAAGGGAGCTGGCCTGCTCTAGGCTGGAGGTGGTACAGAGGATGAACAGACTGAAAGGCACGTCCAGACTCCTGGAGGGTTGAAATTATGTTCTGAACATCTCCACTGAAGAGGACGGAGCCCTGAAATGGGGCATGCAAAATGCTGGACTGCACATCTGAGGCGAAGCCAGATACTTAGAGCCACGAATGGCGCCAGAGGCAGACACCACCAACCGCTCCAGTGCCTGAGGTGTCCACAACATCGTAGGCAGCCTGGAGAATGTGGCTGTCGATGGCAGAGCCTAACTTATGGAGCTGGGCAAACTGCATTTCATGGGGTCCTCAGGCAACACCTGCACAAGGTCCCTGGCTGGATCCCAGAGGACATTCTGATATTGGACCACATGGGCCAGGTATTTAATGGCTCAGATAGCAAGGGTAGTGGACGCAAAAATACGTTTACCCAAGTGGTATGCTTTCTGGATGCCCTAGTCGAGGGAAGATTCAAATTTTTTTTTTCAATTTTTATTTTACCAGGAATAGGGAAGAGCACTAAGGGTGCTTGGGCTTTTTGGTACGGTCATGCACCACACTGATGACCACCGAGTCAGCCTTAGGGTGGCCCCTTAAAAAAGGGTTTACCAGCAGGGGCATGGTAGAGACGGTCCACATTCTTAGGTAATGGAGGAATGGATATGGGGTGATTCCGAGCCACTCTGGAGACATCATCATAGGAGTCAATCAGGGGTGGCACCACCACTGAGAGGGCATCCCGTTGCTTCAAATAAATGTCCAGGCGACGCCTCTTTGGATCCTGCTCCTCTGTTTCCCAGCCCATAATGAACTGGATGTGGTGCATGTCATCCATAAAAGATGGATCATCAGTCAGGGACTTGGGAATCACCTTGGAGGGCTCTTCGCCATCTGAAAATGCACCTGTTGAGGAGGAAGAATCCAAACAATCCAAGTCATCTTCATTTGTCTCCTCCTGGTCACTCTCCGGCAGTGGGCACTCCTCCTGGAAAGAGCCGGAGCCAATGTTGGGTTGAGATCCGGAGAACCTCAGCGTCCGCGGGTCACTGGCACCTGACTGGCCCTGGTCCTGGAGTGGAAGGTCCCTGCTGGGATGCCCCGGGGGTTTGCTTCTGAACAAAGGACCACCACATGGAGAGCAGGGCATTGTAATGCACTGAAGGAGGAAAATTGTACACCGGTGGATAGGGATAGGTTGGCACTGGGTAAGGGTACGATGGTGGCGGGGCCAGCATTGGGTACTCCGACACGGGACCACCTGGCGCCCGCTGGGGGTCCAGTACCGAGCCTGCAGAAGTTGGCAAAGGTGCAGGCTGTTGCCGAGCCCAAAAGCTGGGGCAGTGACAGGACTGGCGGCAGTCCAGCCAGCGTCTTCAGAGCGTGCCCGGGGGAAAGGAGACCACCCAGACAAAGGCAGTGGCAATGCCGGACTGGGGAAGGTGACTGTAGCCTGCTGCAGGTGCTGCCTGGAAGGACTGACATTGGGTCCTGCTGAGAAGGCGGACGTAGGCAGTGCCTTGGCTGGGGGCTGGGTGACGGTCGAAGAACTGATGCCCAAGAAACCAACAGCGGCCAAGCCTCCTGGCTGAGAGCCCATGGAAGAAATGGGCCTAAATGTCAGGGACTGAGAGGCAGGAGACAAAGTTCCCTGCCTTGAAGAGCCACCACCAATAATAACAGTAAGGGCAGGCACTGTGCCACCCATAGCCTGGCAGAGAAAAGGGCTGGCAAGGCTGAAGGAGCCGACCCCACAAGAGAGGACAACCCTGACGTGGTCGATGGTTTGTGAGGCGACTGCAAGTGGAAAGCAGATCGGTCCTAGTCTTTATCCCAGTGCTTATGCTTCCCGACGGATTTTCTCTGGCATTAAGAAGACGAGAAAGCCCCTGAAGACTGTGCAGGTGAGGTTGAAGAGCTCCTGGCCGGCAGCTCCTTTTCCATCGTGGCCAACTTCTACTTAATAAGATGGCTCTCTAGAATCTTAAGACAACATCTCTAAGTGGCCTGGTTGCATTTCTGGCAAATCTGGCAGGCTTCGGTGTCATAGCTGGGGCCTTGCAAAGGATGCATACCGAGTGGCCGTCTTTTTCAGGTATTTGTTTGCCGCAGGCACATTTAGTGGAGCAGCTGGACGATGAGGCTGGTGGAGAAGACAAATTTACCAGCTGAAACACTGAAAATTCGATGTTCACTACTTAAGGAAAAGGAAAATAAAAAAGCACGGCAAGCACGAGTAATGTAGGTCGACTGTAGCCGAAGCATCCACTAAGGTCCGACGTGTGCAGGTCGATGGCGGGAAAAGAACGGAGGAGGGTGTAGGGGTCTGCCTGCTTTTATAGGATAGGCTGACTTCAGTGGTGGGTGGTCCCCCATGTTAGACTGCTAGCTAGAAAGTTTTCCGTGGGGTCCTGGTGCCTGGAGGCCAAGTCCTACCAGTGTTGGCCTGCTGCAAGAGCCTTCCTCAAAGTAAGATCTATTCTGTAAATTAGTATTGTTAGCATTTTTTTCATCTTATTACTAGTCCTGTACCTTTCTCCCCTACCTCCCTTTTCCTCCATCCAGGTCCCATCTGTAAACAAGACTGCTGTTCTCTGTATGGTTTTCCAGATAAAATATTTTCAAATAAGTAAATAAATGAGCAGTGAGGCCAGGCTAGGCCCAGAGAGTCACAAATCACAACAGCCAGGAGATGGTGAAGCCAGGATGGGTACACAAAGAGGCATCAGCAGCTGGGAAGAATAAGGGCCAGATCAAGCCCACCCCTTACAGGTGCGTCACCTGCAAAACATAGAGGCTCTCCGCCAACAGGTGAAGGAGTCACTAGGGAGGAGATCAGTTGGTGTCAGATCTGCAGAAGGAAGTGGCAGCTGGTCCTGGAAGGGCAGAGAATTAGCAGAGAGGAATTAAAGGAAAACTACACCCTCATAGCTTGTAAATTTTGTTTCCATGTCTGTAGCTGATTCTTTTCCTGTAGCTGTTGGTTATATGCTTGTTTGCTTTGTTTTGTTTTCGCTGTTCATGCTAGCCTGCTGTAGCTATCCACGGGCTATCCATTTTATGGTTATTGAAATCTCATTGTCCATGAGAGCTGCACTAGCGTATGAGAATGTGATGTCACAGCAACCATTTATATCACGCATCTCTAGGCATAAACTGAAAGTACAAATATCCTGAAAAAAACTCTTTGGAAATGCACAAATTGGATGCAATTTATAGGGAAAAATCCTGTACTGAGATTTGGTCAGTTTGCAAATCAGACTGAAGGTAAATGTGGTATTTCACGTCTTGCTGCAACTTGTTTTGTTGATCTCTAATTAAGCCGAAAGACATACTGTGAAGACTGAAGGGTGCTGACACATCATGTTCTTATATGCACATACAGCTCTCAAAGACAATGATATTTCAAAAAGCAGGAAATGGAGACCCCCAGGATAGTTACAGGGACTAGTATGAACAGTGAAATCAAACTAAAACACTCACATGTATCGCTAACAGCCACACAAAAGAGTCTGCTGATAGGGAAACAAAATTTACATGATATAAGAGTGTAGTTTTCCTTTAAATAAAACGTGGCATTTACCAAGTGAAAGCAACAGCAAATCACTATGCTGTTCGAAGTGTGCAATGCAGGCAAAAGCCTTTCTTTGTTAATCTATGATAAACCTCTAACACATAAATCTTTTCTTGATAATCACACTTAAAAAGTAGGACAGTTCTTGAAAAAACGTAGTGCAGCTGAACTGGAAGTATTTACTTGGCAAAACTGCAAGTCCTTTGTCAGTTACAAAGCGCATGGTCAATCAGAAATAATGTAAGGCTTACTGTATATCACAGAGCTGCATCAGCCTTAGTTACAGGGGGACCTTCAAGTGGGTTTTTATTTCGCTTTCCATTTGCGCCAGGAGTCAGAATTAGGTCTGAGGTTGGTACTGCATGCTGCTGTCACCTTAACCAAAACAGCTGCTTCATGGGGACATCCTTCTGTCAAGGCCATCTAAGGGACAAAGGAAAATCATTACTCTGCATTGCGCTTCAGCTGATCTGTGCAGAACTCAGTTTCATGATTCCTTAGTGAGCTGCCAATGACAGTGCTTTCCACACAGCTCATCTCCTCCTCACTATACACAGCTCATCTAACTTCTCTTCCTCCAGCTGAAACACAGAACGTTAGTGTGGTATAAGTGGTTAGAGTACCTAGCAGTGAAGCTGGAGATTACAGGTTGGAATCCCATCACAGCCACTGGCTCACTGTGACAAGTCACATGAATTGGCAGTGCTTCACTCTTTTCCAGCTTTAAAAATCTGGTACAGGCAGGACCCCATCAAAAACCAGATGCTGCGGCCACTCTGCTGGCTTAGTGCTGCAGTGCAGGAGGCGACCCCAATTCAGGAGCAAGTTCGGGACTCAACAGCTGGGGTGTGTGTGAGAGTCTGTGTGTGCGTCTGCGAGAGAGTGTGTGTGTGTGTGTATGTGTGTGTGAGTGCGTGAGTGTGCGTGTCTGTGAGAGTGTGTGTATGTGTGTCTGTGAGAGTATGTGTGCGTGCGTGAGAAAGTGCGTGTGCATGTGAAAGTGTATGTGGGTGCACTGTCATTGAGGCACAGGTCAGAAAGCATAGGAAAACCAGGAGCTGTTTCCAAATTTGCAATAGTGTTTTATTATTATTAACAGCAAAATAAAAATGATTCAGTAAAACTATTTACAAAGGCAGTACAACAGAGAAAACGAAATCCTCCTTCTGAGTGTTTCTTCTCAATTTCCAATCTCATCCTCTGTCTCCCTCTCGCAAAACACTGCAGCTCTTTTTAGAACAAGTCTTTGCAGGGAGCTCGTTAAAAGAACATCCTGCTTCGGAGTGTTCTTGCCAGTTTCAGCAGCTGCAGAAAGTTTGCATCCAGCATTCTCAGGTTAACCCCTTGAGTTCCAAATAGCTATGCAGTCATTTCAGCAGTATAAATGGAAGCAAGCTGAGGATCTGCTACTACACCTGGATACCAGGAATAGCACAGATGCTGATCTGATTGAGCTTTACTTCCTGAAATCAGCTACCACATATTAGCTGCCCCAATTACTCACCTCTTTAAAGGAAAGCTGCCGTCATTCTAGCTTCCCGCCCCAAAAGGCTTACCCTCCAGTTAAGCCTTTTAAGTATGTTGCGGCATTTTTCTCATGCCACAACATACTTTATTTTCATTGCAAAAGTCTGCGACCCATAAGTATGGCGGGCCTGAGTGAGGCTCCATTATCCGAAGGGTGTGGTGCACGCGTCGCTATGGTGAGGCGCGTATTGAACTGCACTGTGCGCACTGCATTACAGATAATGGAGCCCCACCAGTGTCCGCCATCTTCCAGGTCACAGACTTTTTGTAATTAAAATAAAGTATGTTGTGGCGTGAGAAAACACCGCAACATACTTAAAAGGCTTTACCGGAGGGTAAGCCTTGTGGGGGTGGGAGGCTAGAATGAAGACAGTTTTCCTTTAATCTCTCCTTGACTCAGGGTGACCTTCCTACTATGTGGAAAACTGCTCAAATCATTCCCTTTCTAAAATTTGGCGACCCTAGTGACCGTAATAATTATAGGCCTATTTCCTTGCTTCCTATCCTCTTGAAAATGCTCAAGAAACTAGTTAACTCCCAACTTCGGAAGTATCTGGAGGCCTTCAAGCTATTAAACCCTGTACAATCAGGTTTCAGACCGTGCCATAGCACCATATCTGCTCTTGCTAAAGTCACAAATGATTGGCAGAAAGCTTCAGAGGCCAAAAACTATGCGTGTGCCTTATTTCTAGATTTGAATAAGACCTTCGACATGGTGGACCATGACCTGCTCCTGGTTACCCTAAGAACTTCATTCTGGATTCATTGGCATTAAAATGGTTCTCCAACTATCTCACTGGTCGCCACCAGCAGGTCAAAGCAGACGCTGATTTATGTCCCCTAAAGCCTCTCTTGAGATGTGTACCACAGGTTCCATTTTGGGGCCGCTGCTTTTCGCACTCTATATTAACAATATTGACGAAGGAATTAGAAATGCTAGCATACATCTCTTTGCGGACGATACGGTCCTCTATACTGACAGGCCTACCCGGAATTAGCCAGCAAGAACCTTCAATTAGAGTTCAGTCACTTGCAGCTAAACCTTCAGAGTCAAAAGCTCTTACTGAACGCCAAAAAAGAAGGCCATGTTCTTCTCTCCAAATGTTAAACTCACCCAATCCTTGGACCCTAGGTGTAGTCCCTCATATCACCACACTCCTAGGTGAACCCTTAGACTTTGTGTCTAAATTCAAATATCTGGGGTTCTGGTTAGACCACAAGCTTTCCTTCGTGGTCCACACTGAGGAGCTTTCAAAAAAACTCAGACAGAGACTTGGTTTATTCTATCGAATTAAACACCTCCTCACCCAGGAAGCTAAAACCAGGTTAGGCCAAAGCACATTTATTCCCTTTTTGGACTACGGCGACTTCCTCTATGGCCAAGGCCCCAGCTCCTTGCTTGCCAAACTTGAAAGAGTGTCACTACCGGAGCACCGTATTCAACTCATCATTGCTCCCTGTATTCTCTGGTAGGATGGTCATCTCTCAATTACAAAAGACAAAGGAATGCGACCCTCTGGACCTTTGGAGCACTCACTGGGAAACTACCTCGTTACATTTCAGCACGTCTGAAAGTGTGTCCCACTGGCAGTTACTCACTAAGGAGCCGCGCATACACCACACTAAGCACCTCTAGGGTCAGCTCAAACTTTGGTTGGTCTTCTTTCAGTCATGTGCTTTCTTCCCCAAGAAACAAACTGCAAAATACACTGAAAATATTTCTCCCAGTAAAGCTTCCTACCTTTAAAAGGCTTTATGAACACTCCTTTAAAGAGTCCTGTGGCTGCTTCCAGTAGATTCTTTGTGACCTTGGGATGGGGTTCCCATTCTGTTCCTTTGTCCCTCCCTTTGTCTTCCTTCTACACTCTTCTACCCTAGCTCCTTTCCCTCCCCCTTGACGGACTCGTTAATACTGTACATATTGCTGTATTTATGCTATGTATACTGTATATATCTGTTGTGACCCTATGGTTTAAGCTGTGTTCTCCTACCATTTTGTAATTTGTTTGTTTTATCGCTATATTTTGTACCATACTACATTGTTTTACTGTAATTTTACTATGCCCATGTCCACATTGCAAATGAGTTTGTCTCAATGGTGTTTCGCCTGGTTTAATAAAGATTAATCGACTGATTGATTGATAACTATATGTAACCCCCTTGTTACCCGGGGTTTCTAGAATCCCAGTAAGACCTAGTGGTATGCAGGGAAGGCAGCTTGTGAAACTCCAGTTAAATGGGTTTCACACTGTCTCACTCTGTTCTCAGTCTCAGCTGAGGCTGAGGGATGACATCACCAACAGAACTATCACAGCTGCATGAGCCACATTGGAATCTGCAGCAAAGGGAGTTGGTTAGAACGTTGGGAGTTCTTGAAGTCAGTCTTCAGTGAGTGAGTGTGAAGTTGGGAGCTTGCTGAGAAAGCAGCTCAGTGAAGGCTCTAGGAGCCTCAGCCCTGACAGAGGGCTACTTTTAGTTTAAAAGGGTGTGTATCTCCACCTTAAAGAGAGACACAGAAGATTACTGAAGTGGTGGAGACCGCTGTTTCGGGTTTCAGTGCCCCTCCCTTCGGAGGGGCAGAAAAAGGTTCCTGTAGATTCCTGGGCAACCCCTAGTTCTGCTTGTGAAGGAAAAGCTGCCTCGTGTTTCCAGAGTTTATTTGGGAGAACAAGAAGATTTGTGAGTCGCCTGTGGGGCACCTGCAAGCGTGAGGGTGAGTGTCTGCTCTTGCTAAAAGGGCCTATGTTTTCACCCTGGGACTTGTGTGTGACAATGTGGGATTGAACTACTAAATATTGGAAGCCTAGAGTAATGGGCTAAGCAAATTAAAAGTAGGTTCAAGTCCAGAGTTTGTTGGGATGCAAATGATATGTAGAGGAGATGTGACAGACATCTACCCAGAATCTACATTTAAAAGTTCAGTAAAGGATTGTTCAGTTTCAGAGAAATGGCGGGTATGGGCTGTGGGAGCTGGAGGTGGGTGGCCCCCCATTTTTAGTGACCAGGTCTACCTCTACGGATTTCTTCTGTGGATTTCTACTTTACCTCAGGCACTTGGCCAGTGATGAGGGAAGTACCCAGACATGGGATTGTAAGGAAAATTCTCTCTAGGAGTCGAAGACTCTAGTGTGGTTTGGGGAGCCACAACAGGATAATTGGTTCATTCCTCAAATGGACCGCGGATCAAGTGGCTGGCGGGAGCCGGGCCAGTGGGGAAAACCCAAGTAGTGTACAAGTCGGGCTGTGTACCCAAAGCTGCGTGCAAGTCCGGGCTGTGTGCCTGGTGAGTTTAGAGCCTGAGGGCTGGAAATAGTGATAAAGTGTTCTGTTGTCTCTAATCTGCATTACCAGGAATGTAGCCCCATGGGGGTCCGTCTATGCTTTGTTTGTTCAGCTAGGATGTGAATAAAAGCCACACTGAAGAATCCCATTCCTGGTTCTGGACATTACAGTTATTACTTCCTGTGTTCGGATTTACTTGGGTGCCCCTGTGCAGAGTAGCCAAACCTAGGTCCCCTTGTGCCGAGTAACCTCATCCTCCCTGAACCCAGTCCCCACCAGGTTCTGCTGTCAGCTTCAACAGCATGCCACCTGTCGTTTTGCTAAAAAGGCAGGGGTGAGGGGTTACATATATAAAGTTTCAAACAAAGGGATCCCAGCATCACTTACAGTTTTACACAAAGATTCACATGTTTTTTTATAACAGCAGATATGCAAGGGGGAAGAAAAGACAGAGATAGCAAGGGAAGACAGAGAGATAGCGAGAGGCGGAGAATTGCAAAACCATAGGAGTGATCACTTACTAGGTCTCACAAGAAAATTTGGTTCCACAACCAGATATACAAGAGACAGAAAAAGAGAGGCTAGGACAGATCCTTGAGTTTAAACTTGCTGCATAACAAAAGGGGCAGGGTCTTATTCAGCCCTGTCACATGCACGAGTGTGAGAAAGTGCATTTGGGTGTGTGAGTGTGTGTGTGTGTGTGTGAAGAGGGTGTGTGTATGCGAGTGTATATGAGTGTGCATGTACGGGTGTGTGTGTGTGTGTGCACGCGCGCGTACAGGTGAGTGTGTGAATGTGTGTGTGTGAGTGTGTGCATGCGTACGTGAAAGTGTGTGTGCATGTGAAAGTGTACGTGGGTGTGCGAGTGTGTGTGTAAGGAGGGTGTGTGTATGTGAGAATGTGCATATACAGGTGTGTGTGCACATATAGGTTGGGTGTCTGAGTGTGCATGTGTGTGTGTGTGTGTGTGTGTATGTGCATGTGTGACAGAGACAATGAGAATGAAAAACATCAACAGTAAAATCAGTTATTATTAAGGAACTGTGGAAAAATCATATTGCAATGCAGGAAGGTGTCACTAAGCAAGAAGTCATAAAGACAAAAATGCACAAGGGTCTGCCACTTGTGACAACAAGCAGTAGCAAAGGCAGAACTTGCTGGTCCTAGAATAAAGGTTTTCAGGGATCCCACCCCCAACTATCATCCATATCCTCCTTTAGTCTAAGGCCCAGCGGAATGGTGGGTCAACCTTACCGCTTGCCACCCTGGAGACCCAGAGTCGGGAATGGACCATGGTCACACAGGGGCTGGCCAGGAGAGGGAGGATTGACCACTCCAAGGACAGCTCTCCTCTTGGGGGGTCCTGAATCCGCCACTTGCCTGCCACCTGGTGGAGGCTGGGAGGCAACATGGCATGACAGAAGGTTTTAGGGAGGGGTGGGGGGGTGGGAGGGTCTGCGACACAGTATGCAAGTGTGTCCAATACGCATGGGGACACTTAGTCGCAGCAGATACCAGAGATCAAAACCAAGGAAAAGCCCTGCTCGCTTGCCATCCTCTGCAGGTACTGCACAACCCTATGTGGCAGGCCACACACCAATATGACTCTTTGTATTGGTGGTTAACCTGCAAGTCCACGAGATGGGTCGGTGTTGGCACTGGGGGATGCTGCCGGGTACAGGGACTGCAGGAGGGGGGAAAAAAACTAGACGAAAAAATTATATATCCTTCTTTAATCACAGAACTATGCACTTCTCGGCTATCCTGATCAGTCTTTACATAAACAGCAGAGTAAAATACCACAAAACTGCTCCAGCACAGTAATCTCAGTATCAGAAACATTTTACGGCACTCTGATGGCATGCAATTAAAATGTAAGCATACACCCATCTGTGAGGAACAGCAAAAAATACAATAATAATTCCAGTGCTGTCACTACAGAGGTGCATCTGAAGCAGAGCAGCTTGTAAGATGCTGAAAAAATCTGTCAATGGTAAAACATCTCATTTGTTTTATCTAAATGGAACTTCTGGAAAAATTTTATTTGTGAGAATGTTGAATCCAGTCATCCATACAGCAGGATCTGGGGACAGTACTGGTGCCGCTGACCTCGGATAACAATACCCAGCTTGGCTGCAGTTTCTGGGGCAGGTCCAATATGACGGATGAGATTCTGATGTTATCAGATGAGATTTCCGTCATAACGAATTCTAGTCTGATGACATCTTTGATCTTGTAAGCACTACAACTATTAGCAGTAGTTGTAGTAGTAATAATACAATACTGGTCGGAGGGCTTTGCCCCGCCCCGAAGCGAAACAATCCACTATGTGTGTGGAAAGGGGAGGGTGCGGGGGGCACAGCCCCCTGATTGTCTCCATTCCCATCAGTGCCCAAGACTGGTACACTGTTGACTGTTGCCTGGCAACCGTCGGCTCTCGTGAGGAAATCTCATCCACCATATTGGATCTGCTCCAGAAACTGCAGCCGCTCCCAATATCCAGAGGAGTAACGTTACTCAACAGTTGTTTCCACTACTCCATTAATTACTGGGCGCCAGAAGAATGGACTGCTGACGCTATCCCTACCAACTGCCCTACTACCAGCATCCAAATTACTTTGATGACACCTGTTGTCTAAACTCAGGCAGCCAATTCTTGAGCAGCTGTTTTTCATGACTGCAACTCACAGTTGTGAGTCACCTGAGGAAGATGTGCCTTGTTCACGCTAAAACGCTGTAGCGTTGTTAAAGACCTGGAGGACAAGCAGGCTTTGTGTTTATTTAAAAAAGCTGGACTGAATATGTTTTACACAATGGAGCCTCCGATGTTTGGACCATGCAGCTGCTGCTGTTGGACTCTACTAGCTGTGGCAGGAGCAGTAATATTGACAGAGGGGGTAGGCAGCTGGGAGACACTGGGCAGTACCCATTTTTTGGGCACGCGTCATAAAGTCATAAAATGTAACAAGTTAAACTAATTATTTGATAAAAATGTAATATTTAATAATTAAATTATTTAATATTATTATTTATTATTTAGAGAGGGGACATGATTGGGACCTTCAGGTACTTGAAAGGGATAAATAAGGTTGAGAAGGAGAGTCTGTTTAAGCTGAGTGGCAACTACAACACGAGGGGGCACAGTCTTAAGCTGGAGGGTGGGAGGTTTAGGAGGGAGGTCGGGAAGCACTTCTTCACGGAGAGGGTGGTGGACACTTGGAATGTGCTGCCAAAAGAGGTAATCTCATTGAAGACAGTGGGCAGCTTTAAGAGAGGCTGGGACAGGTATGGGGAAGGGTAAGGAAGGCAGGGATATTAGCTCAAGCTATGGACCCTGCAATACAAGCAGACTTGATAGACCAAATGGCCTTCTTCTGCTGGCTTCTTCGTATGTTCATATGTACAGTATGTATTTGAAAGACTCAAGTGGCCAGAGAGCTGTTATGAGGGGGTGAATTCAAGTATGTCACTGTCTTAACTCTGAAACACTCTAACAATTTAAATACTACTCCACCGAGTTTAGGATGGGTCCTGATTCAGAGGATCTCTGGAGGGAGGAATGCAGGATCCATGCTGGAGATATTTACCAGTAAGAGCTGCCCTTTCCTCCTGAATGTATGCCACATAAATGGCTCAAACCTTCCATGTTTCTGGATTTTGCTCTCATCCTACAACAGAATTCCTGCACCATAATTATCCCCCCCCCCCACACACACACACACACACAAAGTCTGCCCTTCTTGCACAGTTTCCATAGCCCTTTGAAAGCAAATCTTGCAACATTTTCTGTTGGACTTGTCATGAGGGGCCACTGCCCACTAGGCTAAAGCTGAAACGCATGTAACATCTAGTGGTGACCTTTCAGCAGACTAGGAGCTACGATTATTTTAAGTTTTGATAGAAATGCACTCCAGACCCCTAAGTGAGGGGTCAGGGAAGAAGCCCTGCTAGCCAGCTTTGCACCATTTTCTGTCCTCTACATCTTTTGGTCTAGTATTTCATGCTCCAGTACGTTCCCTGATAAAAGTACAGTCGATTTTTTTGCTTAAATATTTTATGCATTTATCCTGGATTTTTACGCAGAAAAAAAAATGCATGCTCTGCATTCTGGTGGGATATCAGGTTTCAGGTGGATATACCAATCAATAGGAACTCTTTTGCAGTGCTAAAAGCATTCATTATTTATTACCTTGTAACATCCAGTTACAGTGTAGATTGCTGTAAATTCCTGATTATTTTTTTCGAGCCGCGCCACATCTGCAGATGACCTTTGTTGGAAGAAAGTTTCAAGTTAATTGCTACCCGGGTGCAAAATATGCCTATTCCCCTCATGGGCTGCATTATGTAGAGCAAGTCATAACAATAAAAGTGACCATTTTCTCACCTTACGGAGTACAGCTCATCATTTCAAACAGATAAGAACATCTGCAATCAGTATTTATTTTAGGATTTTTGACCAGGAATGGCAAACTAAGCTGAAGCTCAAAATTCCAGGTGCAACCCAGGAGCACAGGGAGGTTAAGTAACTTGCTCAGAGTCACTCAGTACTGAAGTGGCAGTTGTAGGATTCAAACCCAGGTCTGCTGTTTCGATGAGTTTACACCTCAGTGGCCTAACCTCTAGGCTATACGGCCTCCTTAACATTTTTAATAAATGCTAGCAATATTTGTGAGTTTTTTTTAATCTGTTGTTGGATTCAAAATAAACAATTAACCAAAGTTTGAACCAAGTCCCTGCTCTCTAACATGACAACTGTAAGTCTATCTTAGTGGTGCAACAAATCCCCTCCTACCAGTAGGGTGGTAGTGTCAAAAACCCCAAACATACACTTGGAAATGGGGATCTGGGGACACTTCATGGTAGCCAGTCAGTGGTGGGAAGTATGTAGTGCGACACAAGTAAAGTATGGGAACCCCAGGGGTTATCCTGTCAAGGGAAACGACATGATAGCCCTTGCCACCGGCCCGGTGGTCTGGAGAACTGAGGCACCCATGTCTCACCTGCAGCCAGGCCAGCAACCCAGGTTCGGTGATGGACTCGGTTCGTCGGGGCAGGCCTGGGAGAGGAGGATTGCACGTCCGGAGGATGGCTGTCCTCCTCTGGGAGGTGTCATGGGCTCTTGGTGCTAGTTTGGCCCTTGGTGGAGGCTAGGGGTGATCTGCACAACATCAGGGATGGCGGGCTGGCGCCGCATGCACAGTAACGAGCATGGTGCATCTCAGACAGCATTGCACGTCCATCTCTCCGCACTGCCACTAAAAGGAAAAAAACGGCCAGGTGCAGCCTGGATGATGCCAACTTGCCGTCAAACCCCACCATGAGGGGCGAGCAATGGGGGGTTACTCCAGATTCATGTCATTAGTGGTAAGGCTGATCCTGTCACACGGCCACAGGTAGTAAGCCGTGGAGGAAGCTTGGGAGCTGAGACAGCCTCTGGTACCGGTGCCGCACTGGGGTGGGTGGGGGTTGGCTGCACTGCGGCACAAATATAGAAAAAAAACATGATGGCCCTCAAGCCTGTGATGTATTCCCCTGAAGACACTGAGGGAAACCCTGGTTGGTGGGAAGTTTGGAGAAGTGCCCCAAAGAAGGCGAGTCCCTGGCAGGAAAAAAGCACCCAAAGATGCAGGTGAGGCCCCAGCAGGAAGAAAAGCTGCCATACAAGGTAGGTGAGCTGTCTCCAGCATAGACAAGGTGACCCAAGGATGTGGGCACAGCTACTGCCTAGCTCAGCAGGGACAATGGCCTGAAAGGGCACGGTAAACAGCATGACCTGGGTTCACGCATGGCTGTGTGTGGCTGCTAGCATCACACCCCACTCGGGAAGTAGAGGCAAGTGGCAACGCAAGCAGGCATCAGGCCCCCCCCATCATTTTGCCCTGAAACTCAAAGGTGTAAATACAGTGAAGAAGAAAATCAGGGAATCCGTGGCTCACGTCTACACAGTAAACCAGCCTGACAGAACATGGGAAAAGGAATGAAAGCACTGAGCGGGTAACTTGTATGGCATAGGACTCGTTAGGACAGTGGGATGTTGGAGCCAAACTAAAGTAATAGCTTCAAAGGAAAAATTGCAGGAAGGGGACTATTGTGACAGTTTTACCCATAAATAAGTACAGTGCAAGGAGAGGTGAGGCACTGTAGTATGAGTTGTAGACATGGAAACATAGAAACATAAAATCTGTCAGCGGAAAAGGGCCGCTTGGCCCACTCAGTCTGCCCCCATAGACAACTGTATGTTAAGTACGGTGGCAATGTTTAACACAAGACTGGGTGATCATGCATCTCAGAATGAGGCTATGTTTGGAGGACCACTCAGTCGATATCTGCCTGGTATCTGGCTTGGGAATTAGCCTGAGACCCTGGGAATGTAATCCTACCTTAGCTCAGAAAGAGGGTCTGGAATCCACATTAGCTTTGAAAGAGGGGCTAAAATCTACCTTGGCTCTGAACATTGGGCTAGAATCTAATACTCACTGTGACACAGGGCCTGGAATCCAGCTTAGCTCTGAAAGAGGGTCTGGAATCCACCTTGCTTCTGAAAGAGGGACTAGAACCTCATCATTGCTATGAAAGAGAGGCAGAAATTTCAATGCAGCTCTGAAAGAGGAGCAGGAACTGTAAAGATACTGAAAGAGGACCACTAGCCCTTAAAACCATAGTAAAAGTTGCATTTTCAATGTCTGTATTTGCATACCACTCATGGGCTCGTTTATAGCAACATTATCTAATAAAATTGAGAATATTATTTTTTTAATTTAAAGATTCCCTCTATGTAAGGTGTCAAAATATGACTGATATATTCTTTAAGTAGTTCTTGGTATCAAGTGGTATCACACTCCAACAGCTCAATACGTGCTTTGTCAATTGTATGAAAATCTATGTAAAACTTTAAATTGAAAAAATAAACACAACATTAAAAAAAAACATACCCAAATGAACTGTGGTCTCTGGATCTTGCACAGTTTGTTGTTCAGTAAAAGACGGATGTGCCCAAAGACATTTGGTGTCTGTGATCCTTTTCGAACAGTAGGTCCTAGGGTGCCCCACTGAATCCCAACCCGCTGAAGCCATGTAGCAGAACCTGGTAAGGGAACTCTCAGTGAGCCAGAAACACCCCTAGGCACGCGAGGTACGCTAGGCAACACCTGCCCCCTCTCCCAGGCTGAAAGGGGCTACACTATAGGGGTTACAGTGGGATAAGCAGGAAGGCAGGGTCAGCTGAAGTCACTGAATGCTGTGGCTCACCTGTTCTGCTGTAGCCAAGGGGTTAGATCACAGAGCTGTGAACTGGTCTGAGGCCCAGGTTAGGATCCAATCACCGCTGTTAACCCACTGTTTGACCAGCAGCTATAGTAGGTCACTTAACCTCCCTTCTCTCCCTTGGTGGGTAATTTCCTGCAATCACTTGTCCTCCTCAGTCATAAGTCAGTCCCAGAAAAGGAAAGTTCTACCCTCTGTCAATCAAAATGGGCAGGGACAAAACTTTGCACAGGTGGAGACCTTCAAATACCTTAAAGTAACTCTAGATGACGCCTTATGTTTTGTCCCCATGTTGACAATCTGGTGGCCATAGTTAACGGAAGACTGGGTGCCCTGCACCGTAACCAGAACAATCTCACTGAGAATGATAGATACCTTACTGTCGCCAACTCCATTCTGTCACTTATAGAATATGGCCTCCCCGTGTACGCAGCTGCCTGAGACACAGTGCTAAACAGAGTAAAGCTGATCTGTAATAAGGCGTGCCACTTTGTGTTTGGTGCGGATAACCACACTCATAGTTGCATCCTTTATGCACTCTCTAACTCACCACCTTTACCCTGCAGAATAAAGCTCCAGACCTATTTGCTCACCAAAAAGACACCCCTGACCCTATCACCCCCTGCTTTAACAAACTGTTTCCGTACTGTCTCCAACCAGTACAACACCAAGAATTGGCCAAGAATACCCCCGTCTCCTTTTCAGCATACTAAGCTGGGCAAGCGGTCATTTGCTGTCATAAAATAAAATAAAACTAAACTGGTTAAATTTACATGAACTGCCGGATACTCTGCTGAATTACCCCAAGATTAATCAGTTTGAGAGATCTTTGTGGTCTGCTCTAGCAATCTAGTTTCTCTCTGTACATATCCTGTGACTTTCTATAGGATGATCTGTATGGATTTTTCAAAACTGCATGTAACTGATCTGTCTGCTTTGAGCCTGATTCAACAGTATTTCTTCAAACTGCTTATTGTACTTGTAACGTTTCTTTTTGTGACTATGCATTTGACGTGGAACCTTTATAAATGAGCATCTGTGCTCAAAAGTATTTTCTGAAGTTTTCAATAAATAATAACTTAGGGGAGGTGCCAGCTTCCCCTTTGAAGGCCTTACTCAACAGCTCACTGGAATCAGGTTATAGTTCCAGAGGACTGGAGGAGTGCAGATGTGGTCCCTCTACATAGGGCCGACAGCAGGGAAGAGGCTAATATAACTACAGGCCAGTGAGCCTCACCTCAGTGGTGGGAAAAAGGAATGGAAGCACTGTTAAAGGAAATCTAAAGGACAGCAACTAAAATGGTGCAGGGGTTGCATCAAAAGTCCTACGAGGAGAGGGAGACAGAGGAATCTCAACACGTACACCATGGAAGACAGGAGAGCGATCGGGGACATGATAGAGACCTTCGAGTACCTCATGGGGTGGGTGGTGAATAGAGTGCAAGAGGGGAGCCTCTTTCAAATGAGGAAGAGTACCAGAACCATAGTGCATGCGATGAAGCTGGGGGGTGGTGGTGTTAGGAGGGATGTGAGGAAGTACCACTTTACTGAAAGAGTAGTGAACGCCTGGAACAGACTGCCAGCGGAAGTGGTGAAGTGGTGGAGGCAAAAACAGTAGGGGGCTTAAAGCATGCATGGGATAGACATGGGGGAATATTAGGAAAATAAGCAGGGAGGAGGCAGGGTTGCCAGAGACCTGTTAGGGTCTGCGGAGATGGAAGGCAGGTACCATCTGGGTAGACTGGTTGGGCCAAGCGGTCCTTTTCTGCTAACAAATTCTAGGTTTCTTCCTTGTAAGCATCCCTTGGCTTCTGCCTCCTCTATTCATGGCTTTTAATAAGTGCTCTGGGATACAGGGGGCAGCATACTGGAATGTTTTCCGTTTCACAAAGTGAATTTGTGCCTCACAAGCTAAGGGAGTGCTGAGTTGGCAGTTTTTATAATCAAAAGCAGTGTTAGAGGTAGCAGTTTGGGAGGCACTAACACGTTTACGTACTCGTGCAAACAGTCATGGAGCACAAGCGAATGAGCTGCGGAGCCATTAGTACGAGTCGCAGTGGTATACTGGAAGAGACCCCAGTGAAGTCCAGAACTGCTATTTGTACTCCCAAAGGTACGGGTCACAAAAAGGATGCCTTTACCAAGTGCAAGTGGCTGCAGACCCTAAAAAGCCCTATAAAACTGGCCTGTTAAAGAGGCTATAGACAGTATAATATCGCGGTGTGCTACAGCAGTAAAATCAAGCAGTTTGTGAGATGGAAGAACACTGCCTTGAAAACATGAATACTTCAATATTTTATGTTTATGTTACTTACTGATCAACCCAGTACGGCTGCAGTTGTAATAAATTTCTCAGTTGCATTGGGGTCCAGCTGCTAGCCATTTCTGCAACAAAACAGACTGGAATATTCAGAGGTTTGGTGACGTGTAAAGTTAGATTTTCAGTTTGGTCTTGCAATCTACTGTTTGCATGTTTTTAAATTGATGTCTGCACTAATGATGGGGCACTTTGCATATTTGTTTGTCTCCATCGAGGTTCCTGTCTTTAAAACCTATTATAGATCATGGGAGCGTCATCTGATGCTCCCTGACCAATCACGACACTTCCTTCAGTTGCGTGTGATGTACTCTTTTTGCCATAAGAGTACCTCACATGCTCAAGACTAATGGACTTCTCGAAAACCACCGCAGAAACGAACCACAAATAATTGTTTTTTTTAATGGAGCCACGATCTATAATAAGTTTATAGGGGTGCTAGGAGTACTCCTTTTGGCTATCAGAGTGTCACCTCTTGCACCCTTATGGCACCAGCACTACTCATCTTCGGTTCACCGTTCTCTTGCCCTAAAAACGTGTGAGGTGTCACCCTTATAGCCATAAGAGGCCCTCCTAGTGCCCCTGTAAATGTATAAAATAAGCAGCTTTTTTGCTATAATAATTAAGAAGGGGGATGGTATCCTTAAGGGAGAAGTGCGATGGGCTTAGGAATCCCCCACCACCTCCATCTCTTCTAGAACTTTCAGACAGGTAAAATGAATATTCAATTTATGCAAATTACTGATGCTATTTAGTGACAGGAACCTAAGTGGAGCTCCACCCCCTGTGGAAGTGTAATCCGAATGCACACTGGGTGTTAGTACCTCAGTGTTTGGGTCTGCACTTGGTATGCACTTCACGGTTTAGATAAACTGAATTTTTATGGCTATTCCTGAGTGCTGGTCCTTTTGATGTTTGCTTGCACGCACAGCGCACAAGAAACATTTTGAGGTGAGTACAGTATTGCAGAGGTATGGCATTGTTTGACCAATCCAGCCAACACTTTCAGGGTCTCGTCACTCGGCCACCAATCAACAGGGAAGCTGCCGATGACAGCAGTTTCAGAGTGCTTGAGTGCAAGAGACTTAAAAAAAAAAATCTGCCGCTCCAATCGGGGACAGTTTCATCATCCCTGATTGCAGCAGCAGTCCCCCCCCCCCCAAAAAAAAATCACAGTTCACCTAGCATTTGTTTATAATAAAATGTGGCCAGTGGTAGAGAAACTGTGCATACTCCTATGAATCTTGTGAAATGACACTACAGTTATACCTCAGGTTGTAAAATATATAATGAGAAACATATTAGGAACTTAGTTTAGGATTGTTTCGGGAAAGCCCTTTACTTTCCGTGCAACAGTAGGACAGCCGGTTTAGCATCACAGCCCACGAGGGTAAGACATATTAGATCTCCTCCCATTTATTAAGACTCATGGCTTCACATTTGCAGAATGATGTGCAGAATCATACAGTCCAGTCTAACAATGTTTTTATTTATCTCCTGCCATCAGCTTTGCAGACGCTGCACTCTGTTTAAAGTCAACATACTACATCCGTTTCTTAAATTTAGGCAAAAATCGGCTATTCAAATTACTCAGACAATCCTCATGTCGGCATGCCTCCCCCCCACTATTGTGGCACACTGGGAGCCCACCTCAGTGTGCCAAAGTACTTCTTATGTTTTTCCGACACTGGGATGCCCATTGCTGGTGTCAAAAGTGCCCCCCATGCCCCCTTTTTGTCAGCCAACCTCAGGGTGCCCAACCCCTGGGTCGGCACTGATCCCCTGCCCCCACTAGTCTGGCACAATGGGTGCCCACCCTAGTGTGCTGAAATCCGTTTTGTTTTCACCTGTAAAAAAGAAAACAGTCCCACAACGTATTTTTTTTTAAACCTGAAAAAAAAAGGGACCCTCGTTATGTTCCGCTGACCCACCCCTCCCCAACCTCCCTCTGCTCACCCCACCTCCCTGCACCCCCACCCATACTTATCTCTGGAGGTCTGGCCTGCGATCTTCTGTGGACTGGGAACACATCTGCACTCTTCAAAAGTCAACTGCAAACTGAAGAAAATCATGGTAAGCCCTATAGTTACAATCAATTGAGGGTGGGGGTTAACTTAGGTTGCTATCTCAGCCTTTTTGGAAGTTTTGGTCACAAATTTTTAACATGGGTTTCTTGGGACCCCACCTCATGACCATTGACACTGTCATTTCATTTCTCAGTCCCGAAAGGTGATCTTGCGATTGCTATGTGGAATCACCTTTTGGGACTGATTAACAAAGCAACAGTGCAACTGTTCATAAGGTGGGGTCCCAAAAGTCTATGTTGCAAGATTGATGAAAAACTCCCCAAAATGACTGTGTTCTGATGTGCGTGCGCGGTTGTCTGCAGCATGTACGCCAATTTTAACATTTCACTTCAGATTTTCAACATTGCCACTTTTTCACACCTCCTTACGAACAGTACAGCTGTCATTTTTGCATCCTGCCTGAAACATGTTTTCACACCTGTGGTGCAGAATTTATTTATTTGAAAGTTTCACCAGGAAAGCATACCAAGCAGACAAGTGCTCATTTCCAGATATGTCATGGGGGGTGGGGAACATAGGAGAAGGTACATATGTATACAAAATTAGTACAAACTAGAACATGAACAGCAAAGAACAATATACAGCAACATTAACAGGACACCACAGTTGCCACATATTGCAACTGCTCCCATGTCAACAACAGAGCTGGCATGAGTGCTAAAACATATTTCTGAAGCAAGTAGATTAAGAGCAGGCACAGGAGGGGCAGAAATGGTCTTTGAGGAGAGTGTTGAAATAGGCGGGGCGAACGGCGGAGGAAAGATAATTCCACAATTTTGGCATCAGATAGGAGAAGGCAGCCTGGCCTGGAGAGGTGGGCATACAAGGGACCGACAAAGACCGGGAGTTATGTTTGCTGTGCGTTACGCTGTGTGTAATCAACTTTTGGGACAGATTAATGAAATTACAGTGCCACTGTTCATGAGGGGAAGTCTCAAAAGGCCATATTAAAAATTTGGTGAACTAATTCCAAAAAATGACTGCGTTACGATCGGGCATTAAGCAATTTCTATGCATGATCATAACTTTGCCACTTTTTCATATTTTCCCTCCAGATTTTCAACATTGCCAATTTTTCACACTACCTCATGAACAGTACAGATGCCATTTTTCACATCCTGCCCAAAATGTCTTTTTGCAGCTGCTGTGCCGAATGACGCATGCACTGTGCAAAATCACCTTTCAGGATTAAGTAACAAAATGATAGTGCCACTGTTCATGAGGTGGGGTCCCAGAAAGCCCATGTTGAAAATTTGGGCCGAAAATACCAGCATAGCATGCCACCCTGTGTACAGACTGACAGGCTTAGGGGTGTGAGGCTGGGGTCATCAGCAGCCGTGACTACTCCATTCCACCCCACCCTGCAGCCTCTGACAGGCATCGAGGTGTGCCTTGGGGTCTCTGGCCTAACATTTACCCCATTCTCCTACACTGCACCCAATCTCAGCTTATTTCCTTATGGAATGGGGTGAGCGTAAGGGCCGAAGACCCCAAGGCACACCGTGACACCTGTCAGTGTCTGCAGGGTGGGGTGAGATGGAATGGCGTGAGCATTATGGCCGATGACCCAAAGGCACACCCCAATGCCTGTCAGTCTCTGCAGGGTGGGGGTGGAGGGGTTGGCGTTAGTTCAGTACTTCTCTGCCTTTCCTATTATGCATCTCTCTAACTTGTGCAGCACCAATGCCAATACCAGCAAGCAAACATTCGGCACTGACAAATGCTTGTTTTGTTCTACTTCTGCTTTGGGACCAAGCACCATTGAGAATGCTGTTCAAGCTGAAGCTTCTTGTTTGTCCTAGTTAGCTGACATGCACAAGGCCTCATAGCAACCATGCTGGCTGTGGTGAAGGCCGAACCTGTTACCTCCCTGATCCCAAGCAGGGGTCTCCACCACGTGACCACACTGCCTCACATATTCGACTTACCAGCAGGAACATATGTGGATACATGGGTTTTACTTCTCCTACTGTGAACATCCATCCTCGACATACTGCACGGTAGAGGCAGTATAGCACAGTGGTTTAAGGCTCTGAGCTGCAAATCTGGAGACCTGGGTTTGAATCCCACAGCCCCCACTTGCATACTGTGTAACCCTGTGCAAGTCACTTAACTTCCCTATGCTCCCAGGTCGCACCTGTAAACAAGCTTTCAGCTTAGTGTGTCTCTCCTGGTTAAACAATTGAAAAAAAAATGCTTGCCATTTATAATCCACATGCCTGCAGTACTGGCGCGTCAAGTGAAGTCTATGGATTTCTCTGTTGTTCAAGCAGCACATAGCTTTTGTCCACTGTGACGGGGAAGGATGTTGTTATAATTAGATGCCGAGTGCAGTTAATATGATTTTCAGTTGGAGTTCGCGGCTTGAATGAAGAGTAGGTTCTTCTGCATTTAATTTTATTCATGGGTGGTGCTCTAGATTTAGTCTAGTGTGACAAGCCACAGGTTATCTGCTTAGGGTCCAGAGTTAGGAGTGAGTGAAGGCAAGCACCGGAATGTTGGACCCCAGGGATTTCATGGTCGGGGAAAGGGATGCTAAGGGTGATGAAAGGAAGGAGGTTTGCAGGTCAGACTGGGGTTGCTAGAGTAAAAGTATTAAACAGAAAAACAGATCGCACTAAAACAGCCTGCTGCACCTCAGTTGAGCTATCATGAGTAAACTGTCAAATAAAACATAAGAACGGATGGTGTTTTTATACATTATTAACAGTTTTGACCATTTTACATATGTTTTAAGTGGAATAACCCACTCCAAGTCAATGGTGACAACTCAACAACCACACATTTCCCAGGTGGGTAAAGACCCTTGACTGCGCCTCGTGTCTCATAACTCCCCCTGGGGCATGCAGTTATTAAGATGGTATCACATAGCAATTGTGGGTTATTTTCTTAATTTGTTTTTATTTTATTCTTTGGTAACTGGATAAGGCCCACTAAGCACAAGTGCCTGTTTTCAGGAGTGATCCGGGAGCACTGGGGTAGTTAATGAACTTTGTACATCCAGCAGACCTGGGTTCAATTCCCACAACCTCCACTCCACTTACATATTATGTTAACCTGAGCAAGTCACTTATTTATTTATGAATAACTAAATAAGTGACCTGCTCAGGTTAACGCAATATATAAGTGGAGGTTGTGGGAATCAAACCCAGGTCTGCTGGATGTGCAAAGCTCATTCACAGCTCATTACGCTAACCTCTAGGCTATGCTGCCAGCCCACTCCTCCTTACATACAGCACCTCTCATGCACACTGTACCGCAAAGTGCTTTAAAAACCATAACTGGATTGGCATCAGCCCTTAGTGGGCACAGAGAGGTTATGTGAGATTGCAGAATGTGGCGGGGGTTTAAGTACAGAGAAAAAGTCATGGGGGAGGAGAGAGTTAAAGAGCTGCCAGCCCACTCCTCCTTACATACAGCACCTTCAGAAGTACAGTCTACTGTGTCCACAACAGCATGGATTTCGTCAGTGCCATAGCACATCTACGCCTTAGATGAATTAACAGACTACGTTCACAAGCCCCTGGATGGGGGCAGCCTGGTGGGTTCTATCTTCATAGATCTCATCAAAGCCTTTGATATAATCAACCATCACATCTTGCTTGACCAGCTTCAGCACCTCGGGCTAGCCTCTGAAGCCATCCTCTGGTTCCAGGATTACCTATCCAGCAGAGCACAGAGTGTAAAAATTGGGACAGCTATCTCCTCATCTAGGGATATAGTACTGGGTGTCCCACAAGGGTCTATACTGGGCCCCCTCCTCTTTAGCCTGTTCATCAACTGGCTTCCAGAGGTCTGCAATAGCAAGATTATTCTGTCTGCAGATGATGCCGTCATCCTTAGTAGTAGTGCCCAGCTTCAGCACCTACAGGATGATTTGCAGTACTCATTTCGCAGCTTGGAGGACTGGTTCAGCTCTCAGAAACTGCTTCTTGATTGCAAGAAGACGAAGACGATGCTGATAACCGCTCACCAGCACAAGAGATCTCTTCTGTCCCTTACTATTACTAACAGCAAGGCTGCTCCACTCGAGCAGGTCAACTCTTAAATACCTGGGCGTGATCACTGATGACACCCTCTCTTATGTGCAGCACATTGAGCAGGTCGTCAAAACAGTGAACACCAAACTTGGGAGTTCTCTACAGGCACAGACAGTACCTAACTCCTGAGGCACTCAGGTTGGCAGTCTTCTCTTTCATCTTGTCTATGATTGACTACAGACTCATGGTCTATGGGTCGGCATCTGACACTGCACTAAAACGAGTAAGCACAGCCCTCAACAAGGCCTGCAGGCTGGCTCTAGGGGCTGACAATCTCCTACACACCCGCTCCCTCTAAGAGCCCACTAACTGGCTCAGTCTTGCCAGCAGAATCAAATACCAAATCTGCCTGCTTGGCATGAAATTTCTTCTAGGTAAAGCTCCAATGGTCTTCAAAGAACTGTTCCGGCGAGGTAGATCCGGGTACCGCACTAGAGGGTAGACTCGCTGCACACTTACTCCTCCCCTTCAGAAAAGCGGCGTTTGGCCATCGGTCCTTTGCATACAGGGCTCCTTCTTGGCTAAATGAGATCCCAGCATGCCTTTTACTCATTAACAGCCTCCCCGTCTTCAAGGCGGAACTAAGATGTCACCTGGCCAAGGCTGAGATCTGTAGCTGCAGGTAACCTGTAGCCCCATCACCCGGTAGCTTGGAGTCAGCCTGCTCCTGGGCTGCATTCTCCGATTTGTTACCCTGCTGCCCAGTAACCCTGAGTTTAAACTCCTACTTCCTTCTCCTACTTGCCAGCCTTCGAACTTGAGCCTTCCATAGCCACAGCCCGTTGACGAGCCTTCTATCTACTGTCCTTAACTCAGCTCTCTGTTTTAAGTCCCTCCCCTGCTATTGGCCCTGCACAAATGTGATTGTCTCAAAGCACCTGTCTTCCCCCAGCTTATTCTGTGTATGGTCCTCCCTCACATTGCTCTCTAGTATGTTCCCACTAGGTTAGTCCTGCACAGAAAATTACCCCCCCACCCTTGACTAGAATTAACGACAAAGCCTCCTCTTGGCTGCATTAACATATAGGGTGTGAAAGCCTATGTTGAGTCTCCCCCCAACTGTATATGAAATAATGACAATGCCTCCCCTGGCTGCTTTACCTCCTGCTAAATTAGTTTCTTAAACCCACAGCACTCACCATGTACCTTGGGCTGTACTAACTGCAATATGATGTATCTCTGTATGAGATAGCTTACAACTGTAAATAGACCAATTGCTGTTATTTCTTGTATTTTTTGTCTCTGCACTTGTGCACCCATACTCTGTAACTACCTTTCTGTGCTGTCCTCCTGTCAAGACGTGGAACCTTTGATAAACAGCATTTTGCACAAAGGTTATGTCCAAATAACAAAATAAATAAATAGAATAAAGGAGCTGCTGATGCCTCTGGGAAAACTTTACAAACCATCAAATTTAGACACAATACAGCTTGGGGTTCATGTACGATGAGGCACGAACAAACTGGGCAGACTGGGCAGGCCAAGCAGTTCTTATCTACCAACAAATTCTATGTTTCTATATCTTCAGTAGATTTCTCCTCCTGCTTGTTTATTATCAAGGAAATATGCACAAAAAAGGATATTTATCCCACTGCGTTCCATCCACCCCTACCCTTTATTCTCTACTTGAAGTCAGAATCCTCTGTTGTGCTGTCACAATCTCTTGCCGTGGGAATAACTGATGTCACAAGCAAAGTATTATAACATCAGGTAGGGAACAAGCAATTGGAGTGGTCTGACGCCAGCGCGGCTACCTCAGTGGATTAGGTAGGGGCTCCTATAGGTGGACTATAGAATCCTGAAATTTAAGTTCAGAAATAAATGAAATAAAATGGAAAATAAAAATGGGTTTTTTGATGTTTCAGCCAAAAAAGCATATAGGATAGTGGATGGGCAAGTATGCACAACCAGTGTGTTGTTGTGTCACCGAGGGGTACTGATTCCCTGTGACCTCGAGAGCGAAGCTTGAGAGGTCCGTGTGAATTAGGTCCCTGAGATGGCACAACACACTGGTTGTGCACAGAGTTGCCCATCTGCTGTTCTACATCGTGTATGGGCATCAATGCCTATTTCAGACACTGCACTTTGTTTCAGTGAACTGGTGGTTTGGGGGTGGGCACTTGAGGATTGGTGGTAGGCTCAACTTACTGATGCAGTGTGCTGCAGATGTTTCTGCAAGTTCAAGTCTAAAAAACAACAACTTCCAGCTTAATTGGATAGGGGAAATCAGCTATGTGGCAGCATTCCAAGCTCTGCTGACATCACTACTGCAGCAGAACAACAGAATGATGTCACTACTGCAGCAGAACAAGCCTATTCTAGGCACAGAATTCCATGCACATCATTCCACCATACACTATATTATTGTTTAAAAAAAACAAGAGGACTTTTTTTTGCCAACTAACAAATACCGCTGCCTTAAGAGTGAAATTTTTTCATTCTGGCTGAAGAGGTAAAAGCAAAAGCAACTTCCTGCCTTTAAAACCTGATTAACTAAGCCATATGCGTTAACATCTAGCACAGCAAAGCTGCTTTATGGAAATCCCAGACTTCCTTTGGCGCCTATAACAAAGCCTTTAGTAACTTGTCCTAACACATAATTAAACTTATCTCCGCGTGCAATAACTGTACTCCCGGGGACGATTTATGACTGAATATTGCTGTCGAGATGATTAAGGGGTAATATGAATATATAAATAAACCACAATTTTTATCGGCATTAAACATTTATGAGTCAATCTCTACATTTTTTCCTCCTTCACTTTTTTTAGTCATTTATTAGGTAGGTGGCTGGAGACAAGACCATCTTTGGCCACGCCTGGGAGCAATTACAAGAGATTATTTTAATACTGACAGGTCACTACAAAAAGCCTGGTAGGTATGAGACAAAGGCAAAGACTGTACAAGGTTACACAGGGCATGTACGTCTCATCTGATTGGCCAAATGCATATGCATTTTGCTCTATGTCCAGAATTTAAAACAACACAACTACCCTCTTTCTTTCTTTCTTTTTAAATTGATTTATTATCCTTTACTGGCCCTGGCCAGCCCATATCAGCCCAACCTCTCTCCCTAGCCACGTTTCCCCATCCCTAGGACTTACCTTCCTGGTGTTCCTCCTGGCTTATCCCCCAGGTGGGAGCCTTTGGGGGTCCATCCCCTGTCAGGACCTGAGGTTTGGTGTCCAGGGAGCGCCACTGGGCGATGGTGCGAGGCCTGCAGGGCAAGGCAAGCGGTATACTACATGGCCCCACTTGGAAATTTTGTTGAAACATGATGTTTAGACACAATTCAGTGTGTTTTATATATTGTTTATACTCGCATATGAATCTAGTTTTTGATGCTAAAAATGGGCCCTCAAGAAGGGGGACTCGACTTATCTGCCAGGTCAACCTGTCTGCTGGGTTTACAATGGTAAACAATTTTTGCAACAGTGTAACCTGATTCTGGGTCCAGTTCCAGCCATAAAGGCAGACTCTGTGTTTGATGTTGGTCACACACAGGTTTTTCCATCCAATCTGGACAGCAAAATAATGTCTGAAATTTTGCTAAAACTGACCAGGTAAAGAAGGTTGACTAATATGTGAGGCTGACTTATAGGCGAGTGTATACAGTTTTTTCTGTAGTTCTAATCCATTTCTTCTTCATTAGTGGGTTCATCTACATGGAAAACAGATCACTATGGCTAACAGTCGATTCACTACTACTGTTTAATTCTCTGCTGAAAGGAAAACACTATTATTGTAACCCCCGCTCCCCCATAGGCTTTTAAGCCATTCAGATAATGTGTTGCTAACCTGACTGGTGTAATACTGAATTCTGTTTGTTCGCTGCAATGTAAACGATGTCACAGCAGCACATCCCCATTCTGCGTTCACAGTGCGGCTCCACGCTGCTCCACCGTATCACTTTATACAGTGGTGCAGCACTGAGTCACGCTGTGAATGCAAACTGGTGCCACGCTGCTCCGGCATTGTTTACATTGGAGCACACATACAGAATTAAATATTACGTTTAGTTTATTAATTTAATAGAGCGCTCCATTTCATTGCGACTATAGGAGCTTTACAGATACCAAACATCATACTAAATTAAAACTGTACAGAAATACAATACCACAATAGATTAAAAATTGAAAAGAGGGAAATGCTTTAATGAATAGGAAGGTCTTCAGCTCCCTCTTGAAGGCAGTTACAGAGGGGGCCTCTCTGAGCAACCGGGGCAGTGAATTCTACAGGGTCAGTGCCGCCACAGAAAAAGCCAGGGTGCCAGATGATTTCAGGTGGACCCTGCAAATCACAAGGAGGCCCTTATCGGCTGACCAGAGGGGGCGAGATGGGTGGTAGGGCTGTAGGAAGTCTTGCAGGTAGCCAGGCCCCAGATCGTGTAGGACTTTATAGTCTAGGTCAGAATAATCCAACCTTGAAGGTGACCCGCCACCTAATAGGGAGCCAGTGCAGAGAGTGCAGCACAGGCATAATATGACATGACCTCGAAAGGCCAGTAAATAACCAGACTGCCACATTCTGCTCTAGCTGTAGGCAGCGGACATTAACCCCGATAGTCCTAAGTAAAGGACACTGCAGTAATTAAGCCCTGATATCACAAAGGCATGGACTAGTGATAGCAGATCACTCCAGGGAACCAGGTGTTTAATCCTGGCAATGCTTCTAAGATGGTAAAAGTCACTCTGAAAAACGTCTGGCACCTGAAGCTTGAGTATTAGGCTGCTATCCAGCACAACGCCAAGATTTTTCACCTTAGAAGAGGTGAGAAGCTGGGAATAATCAAGCTTTAGCCCGGTGACTCGAACAGCCTGCACACCAGCTTGCGGGCAACCAGATGCCAGTATTCCACCATCAGTACTTCCGTTTTATCCAGACTCAACCTCAACCAGTTGGCACTCATCCAGTCCTGGATTTCAGCAAGGCATGGATTGAAAACCGAGACCGCATCCTGTTATTCGGGCATAAAAAACAGGTACAGTTTAGTATCATCAGCACAGCAATAAAAACTCAGTCTGTACTGTCTGGTCTAATAATGTCCCCTAGCGGTAGCATATATACTGCGAACAACATGGGGGATAAAATGGAACCCTGCAGAACCCCACATGGCAGGGGAAGTGGACTGGAGGAAAAAGCCCCCAAGACCACCCTCTGCATCCTGCCAGTGAGGAAAAAATGGAACCAATTTAGGACTGTGCCAGTGAGTCCACAAGTCCCCACGTGATCCAATAGCACTCCATGGTCCACAGTGTCAAACGCGACCAAGAAGTCAAGGAGAACAAGGATGGAATTCTCCCCTCTATCCCTCACCACCAGGAGATCATTAAACACCTGAACCAAGGCAGTCTCGGTACTGTGCCTTTTCCTAAACCTGACTGGAGAGGGTGGTAGATGTCGTAAGTTGACAGATGGGCCTCCAGTTGTAAAGCCGCCACATTCTCAATAACTTTCCCCAAAAAGGGTAGGTTAAAGACAGGTCTGTAATTTGTCAGGCAGTCCGGGTCCAATGATGGATTTTTTCAAGATGGGTCTCACCACCGCCACCTTAAGAGGCTCAGGAAAGAGCCCCCTCACTAAAGAACACCAGACTATCCTAGCAAGAACCGGACTGATGGACTCAATGCACCCTAGGATAAGGCATGTCGGGCCTGGGTCCAAACTACAGAAGGTGGGCCTCAACTCCTGGATGACCCTAACAGCATCCTCGACTGCTAACTGGTCAAAGTCAGACCAGACAAATGGAATGCCACATGACAGCCACCGGCCCGTTACTGCAAGCCCCAATGGAGGGCACCGACTGGATCCCCGATGTGATAGAGGAGATTCTCATCAGCAAAAAGAGAGCAAACTCATCACACTTAGATTGTGAGAAGGCTCTTATGGACTGAAGACAGGCCGGATTACACAGCCTGTCTACAGTCTGGAAGAGTTGAGCTCATCTTTTAGTTGCTGCAGCAATCTCCCTGGACAGGAACTCTGCCTTCTTACGGGAGATTGCTGTTTGATACTCTCTATAATGAGGCATCAAAATTAGCTTGTCCTCATCAGACCCGTATCTCCACAGCACCTCTCCAACCTTCAGCCCCTCGCCTTCAACTCCCCAAGAATCCCATCAAACCATGGGGATCTCTGGTGTGCGGTGAGAGGCCAAACACGGACCAGTGCAATAGAGTCGAGGGCGTTAGTGTCGGCCCTATTACAGGCCAACACCAACTCCCCCCAGACTCATCTCAAGCACTCATCACATCTAATAGGTCCAGCACCACCATTAGATCCTCCAGGGTTAGACCCCTCAAACGGCGATACTGGACCATCTCTGTAGGGGAAGGTCCATCGGGGGGCTTCAAACACTAACTTCATGGTATAGGGGTCCGATCAAATGACCGGTTTCACTACAAGGTCAGTGACTTCCAGTCCCAGTGAGAAGACAAGGCCCAAAGAGTGGCTGTAATCATGAGTTGCAGAGGTAACCCCCTGTGTCAGGCTCAAAGATTGCATTTCTCAGAGGACGTCTTGTCCAAACGGCGAGAGCTTGTCGTCGACCCAGGCGTTGAAGTCACCCAGAATTCTCCATCTGGGTAACTCCAACACCAGTCCGATGACGAAGTCTGCGACTTCCTGCAGGAATTCCCTCTCATTTCCTGAGGGATGGTAAATGAGAAGGATTCTGTAACCTGCACCTGCAACTCCTTGAACGGCTACACATTCGAAGGACCCTGTTGTTCCCACTGGCAGAGCCGTGAAGTTCATGCCATACTTAAAACAAATTGCCACACTCCTACGATCCTTTCTCAGGCAGTGGATAACTGAGAACCTAGCAGGAATTGCTGATTCCAGTACTGGGCCGGTATTATCATCCAGCCAGGTCTCGGTGATGCAAGTCAGGTCAACTGCAGAAACCAGATCAGCTATAATAGCTGTCTTGTTTCTAATACACCTGGCATTGCATAACACTGCCCTTGGGTATGAGAGTCAGTCAGGTTAGCAAAAAATTATCTGAATGGCTTAAAAGCCTAATAAGGGATGCGGGGTTCCTTTGGAAGGTGGGAGTTTTACAATAAATACTGTTTTCCTTTAAGTCACAGTCCTCTGTTTATGACATCCTCATCCTCTCCACAGCAACAACTGTGAATAAACTGAGGATTATGACTTCAGCGAAGGATTAAGGACCAGCAGGAGACAAACTTTGTGGGACACAGATCCTTTTTCTATACAGATTAACCTAGTAACAAAGAACAAGGGAAGGGAATGCAGACAGCATACAAAATAAAAGCAAAGTATTATGTTTTTCAAAGTTTTTTCATACATGGCAACCTCACTTGAAGGATTTTTTACATGTTATTAATTTTATCAGTGTCAGTGGCTCAACAGGTAGCATGCTCACCTCTGAGTCTGGAAGATCATAGGTTCTAGCCCCATCCAAGTACTTGAGGCAGTACTCATAACTGACACTGCAGAGCAGTGTGAGAGGGTTGCTGCACTGGTGAGGTGCTGTCCTTCGGCTGAGACATTAAACAAAGGTTCCTTCTGCCATCTCTGGTCACTGTCCACGTGGACGTTAAGAATCAGATGGCACCTACTGAAGAAGAGGAAGGGAGTTTCTCTGATTTCATGGCCAACCATCCCCCGTTAGTGAAAAAGGTTCATGCACCCCACCCCCCAGGATGCCCCTAGAAACAAGCTATAATGGCTTAGTGTGCCTTTCCTGGTCACAAATTACAAGATGCATCCCAGCATCACAGGGAGGTTAAGTGACTTGCTCAAGGACACACGATATGCAAGTGGAGGCTGTGGGAATCAAACCCAGGCCTGCTGATCTACCAAGTTCATTCACACCTCATTGCTCTAACCTCTAGGCGATACTGCCAGCCAGGTGTTCAATGATGATATTCCAAACTGCAGATTCAAAATCATTTATGGAATCTGGGATTTTGAGATTGTGGACAGCCACTAATAATTAAATGTACATGAAACACAAGGTGAAATTTCAGGGTGAGAACATTGCTACTCAGACATCCGTATGTTCCAACATAAAGAAGGTAAAAAAAAAAAAAAAGTAACCCGGCGCTTACCCAGTGCAATCCATAAACACACTGAACATCAGATTTCTACTGCTCCAAATCTCTTGATTTCTGTGCTAACACACAATGCAAACAAAATAGCAGGATCCGTATACGCTATGTAAGGTGTCATCAAGCCACCGTTTTACACCACTCGTCATATGGCATTATTCAGCCAGTGATTCACACCACACATCACATGGCATCACCGAGCTAGCATTTCACACGTCACATGGCATCACCAAGCTAGCATTTCACACGTCACATGGCATCACCGAGCCAGTGTTTCACACCACGTTATGTGGCATCAGCAAGCCAGTGTTTCACACCATGTCACGTGGCATCACCGAGCCAGTGTTTCACGCCACATGTCATCACCGAGCCGGTGTTTCACACTGCACATCACATGGCATCACCGAGCCAGTGTTTCACGCCACGTCACATGGCATCACTGAGCCAGTGTTTCACGCCACTTGGCATCACCGAGCCAGTGTTTCACACTGCACATCACATGGCATCACCGAGCCAATGTTTCACACCATATATCACATGTCATTACCGAGCCAGCGTTTCACACCACATGTCACTTGGTGTTACAGAGATATAGGTTATTCACCTGCAACCTTAGTTCTAGGGTTGGTATACAGTCCACACCCACACTCTGGCAGTTCCACTGGAAGTGCTGACTCTTCACACGTCTTTAAGCTAAGCTCTTCTCATTACTTGGGTGGCATATTTTCGGGCTGTGCCTTGTGATGTCATATCTTTGCAAACTGGAAGCAGGAATATGGCTGCCACATTGCCAGGGGAGGCCAGGTGGGTTGTGTAGATGTGAACTGTATATCGCCCCTAGAACCACGGTTACAGGTGAGTAACCTGTATTTCTAAGGGCATGGATATGGTGCACTATCCACACTCTGGCAAACTCCTAGGCTTTCTCCTGGAGGAGGGTGCAGGGCGCATATGCCTATTTGAGGATTAGAGACTGGAGAACCGAGGTCCCAAAAGCAGCATCCTGACAGGACTCACTGTCAATAATGCAATGGGAGATGAAGGTGTGTGTGTTCCTCCAGGTAGCAGCCCTGCAGACACCCTAAATAGGGATGTTTCTGGAGGCAGCCACTGAGGCAGCAGTTTGTCTGGTGAAATGAGCCCTAAGCCCTTTGGGAGGCTTCCTACCTGTCAACCTGTAGCAGAAGTCAATGGAGGATGTTATCCACCTGCCAATCATCCGCTCTGCTGCCGGTCTGCCAGGCATGGCTTTATGGTAAGTAACAAAAAGTTGGCAAACGTTACCCTGAACTCCAGTCATATGCGCCTTGTAATGAGAGCGCCCTCAACGGATCCAGAATATGGAGTCTGCAACTGGCCTCCGAGGTCAGGTTAGTAAAGTATACCAGCACGTTGCTCACCAGGTCAAGGCAAAACTCCAGTATGACCTTCGGAGGAACTTGGTGGGGGGGCAAAGGATGACCTTGTCCTGTGGAAGACCAGATAAGGAGACTCCAGTGAGAGCACCCTGAACTCATGAATCCTTCTGGCTGACATAAAGGCCACCAAGAAGGCAGTCTTCCACAACAGGTGTGACATCTCATACCTGTGCACAAGCTCGAATGGCTTGCCCATGAGCATAACCAGCACCACCAGTAAATCCCACGGTGGTGGTGGTTCACGCACTGGAGTGGACAGTTTATTTATTTAGTTTTTGTTTACCGGGTAGGTGCGCTAGCCATAGCAATGACTATTTTCAGACACGACCCGGGAGAATACAAAATAAACTTCTGGATAAACAACAGTAACAGTACATTCTAGAAATAGTCAAAGTGATGGATACATACAAGCAGGTAGCATACATAGGTAATACAGTATCACAGGTAAGTGTAAGCAGTACAGACAATTTCACGAAAAATTAGGGCTAATACTAACATTAGGAGGAGAATAAATTACAAAAGAAAAAATGCAGTGTCACTTTAGGAGACAATGATTAGGTAGATTAGAGAGGAAGGAATGAAGAAAGTAATCTTTCGATGCCCAGAGCAGATCTGAGAGAAAGAAGAAAGTAAGGGAAATAAGAAGCAGCAGGTTGGAGTGAAGGGGCAAAGGGGGCTGAAGGGAGTGAGATCAGGAAGTGCAAATACAGCCGGGTGAGGGAGTAACCCTGTCGGACTGAGAGAAAGTGCTGAGGGAGGAATGTGCTCAGGATTAAACGGGAGGCGAGGGGAGTCAGAAAAAAATACTCGCGTCTATGGAGGTTTGAAACAGGAGCAGATACTGGAAGATATGAGCTGGTCGCGCAGTGCTTTCTTAAAGCAGGAGTGTGAAGAGGCTTGACGAATGGTAAGAGGGAGGGAGTTCCAGTACTGGGGGGGCCTGACAGGCAAAAGCACTAGAGCCCATTGTGGTAGCATGTTTATTGATACAGACAGGGGCTTTGTCAGCAGAGCAAAGGTCATAGTAGGAAGCCTGACTTTGGAAGAGTACCACTAGGGGTTTAGGTATCTGGGTCCTAATTATATTGTCAATGAGGGAGCCGAAAGAATAAAGCCTTGACGCCTGAGGAGGAAGCTAATCAAAGTCAGAGTAGAGGAGGCAGTGGTGTTTCAGCCGATGCATGGCGTCATATATTATCATAGGTAACATCCCATTTGTGAAGAATTGACTTGTTTGCAGAAATATAGGTAGCTGCCCCATAGTTAAGTGATGGCAGTAGTATTCCACGGGCTACAGCAAGCCTGGCAGATGGGGCGAGGGCATAGCTGGTTCGATAGGCAGCTCCAAGTTTAGAGTTTACAGATTTGCAGGTCCTCTGAATATGAAGATCATAGTTTAGTGATGGATCCAGTGGGATCCCCAGGTACTTAAAAGACTTAACAACTTCTACCGAGGTGCCACTGATCGTGGAGACTTTAAACTTGTGCTGGGAGTGTTTAAGTTTAAGATTGGATCCGAAGAGCATAACTTGGGTCTTTGTTTCATTTAGTACAAGTTTGTGTCTGACCAGCCATTGCTGGAGTAGCTGGAAATCGTGGGAGAGATTCAGGTTTATATCCTTGATGCATTTGGCACTGGAGTACAGCACTAGGTCATCTGCATACAACAGGGAGCTGGTGTTCATAAGGTTTGAGGTGATGTTGTTTATAAAGATAGAAAAAAGCAGAGGGCCAAGTATGGACCCCGGGGTACTCTGATGTTAGTCGTGGTCTTGTCAGAGAGGGTGGAGCTGTACTTCACAAATTGTGTTCGGTCAGTCACGTAGCTTTTGAACTAGCTCACAACGTTGGGTGAGAAACCTAATGATTGAAGTGTGTCAATGAGGATAGAGTGGTCAACTAGGTCAAAGGTCTTGGTCATATCAATGAAGATAGCCCCTGTGAGAGAAGCAGAGTCCATGGCCATCAGGGCATCAAATGTGAATTTGAGTAGAGCAGTGGTGGTACTATGGCCCTTACGGAATCAACGCTGGGCAGAGTTTAATAGGTCATTTTTCTGGAGGAACTCAACAGTTTGGTTAGCTACAAGCTTTTCAAGGATTTTCCCCCGAGAACAGACAAGATAGCAATTGGCCTGTAGTTTGAGGGGTCCTTTGGGTCACCTTTTTTAAGAACAGGGGTAATCCTTGCCATCTTCCAGATATCTGGGACATGTCCCTGGCATAAGGAGAGGGTAAAGATTTTGGCTAAGGGAACAGCTATGAATGGTGCAGCTACTTTGAGGAGTTTGGGTTCAAGATTGTCAGAACCGGCAGCCGTATGCTCAAAGATATTATTCAGCAATTTCAGTACATCCAGTCTGGAGACAGATTTAAAGAAAAAGTTTGGGCCAGCGGCATTTGCTGCATAAGCTAAGGTCAGGTTGGAGGGGAAGGTGGAGGTATAGTTAGTTAGATCAGAGAAATAGTAATTGAAAAAGTTGGCAATAGCGTGTAAACTGTTGCAATGGACTCCATTTAGCACCATTTCATTCAGGGTGGAGGATAAGTTTGAGCCAAGAAAGAGCTTGATGTGGGACCAGAATTTCCTGGAGTCACCATAGGAGTTCATTAAGAGGTCTTTACAGTAAGAGCTTTTGGCCTGTTTGATCTCCTTTTTGCAGGCATTGCACGTAGTCCTGTAGGTGGTAAGGTCAGTGGCTAGGCCAGTGCGTCTGAAATGGAGCCAGCTTTTATCTCTTAGGCGAAGTTTACTGAGAAGATCAGATTTTAGCCATCGAGTTTGTCTGTTTTTCACACGACGTGTTACTATGTGACAGTGCTTGTCCTGCAGCGCTAGGAAGTGGGTCAGAAAGAGACCAACAGCAGATTGGGTATCACTTGACTCATAGAGAGAGGACCAATCAATGTTAGCAACGTCCAGTAAGAATGCCCGAGAGTCAAAATGGGCATAGTTGCAAAAGGAGATGTACCTGGGCTGTGTAGGTTCTGACCTCCCTTTACCCCAAACACAGAAAGCGCGGTGAGTGGTCAGTGATGGCATCAGCTAGTACGCCTGAGTAGACTATGTGTTCCGGGTGATCAGACATTATCCAGTCCAGTAATGTTCTGGTGTTGGAGTGGGGGACAGTCCTTCTAAGTTCAGAGATCAGTTGGTGCAGGTTTGAACTTTGTAGTTTGGTTTGGGATAGGGCTTGGGAGCTTCCTAGCCAGTTTATGTTTAGGTCTGAGAGTATGAGAATTTAATTTCTTCCGGATAAGAGTGAGGTTTGAGCCAGTAGTTCATCCAAGCCTCTTTGGGCACCTTTAGGGGGGTTGTAAGTGCAGACACTATGAAGTAGTTTGGTGAGACGGGCATGAAGGGCTTCACAGTGCAGGAGGGGAGGCGAGTTAATAACAGAGAGCTGAAGGTGATTTTTAAAATAAATAGCTGTGCCGCCACCCATCTTGGTTGCAGGTCGGTCCTGTCTTAGGAGACTGTAGGATGGGAGGGAGCAAGCAGTGTCAGGGGTGGAGGGTTTGAGCCAAGTTTCAGTTAGGCAAATTATGTCAGGCTTGTAGAGAAGGGTCCAAGCTTCTAGTTCAGAGAGATTGTGCACAAGGCTCCTGATGTTAAGGTGAGCAATTTTTAGTCCTTTTATGTTGCTAATTGGGTTAGGTGCAGGGTTAACTGGCCCCGGGTTTAGCTGTACATCGCCAGAGAGCAGAATGGCCATAAGGAGCAAATACCAAGGTCTGAATTGCAGAAAGGTATAGGGCCCGCAAGCAAAGGTGGTAATTTTTGAAGACCTGAGAGACGATGTTTAACCATGCCTTACATAGTAGAAAAGGAGTGGAGTCACAGTGCGCATTGGGCACCACTAAGAGGTTTGAGAAATAGAAATCATGGGAAAGGAGGGGAGAGACTACCGGAGAAGCTGGAGGTATGTTTAACAGCAACAGGTGGAGTAATGGGATAGAGGAGACAAAAAAAACATCATCAGGCACTGGGTCATTTTAGTCAGCAGGAATGAGGAGGTGGGATGCCTGCAAAAATCTGTTATACTCCTGTGGGACGAGGTAGAGATTGTGGGAATTAGAAGTGGGCCCGAGGCGAACAGATTCTACTTGTCAGTACCAAGATAAATATGGATAGGGAATTTGAGGAAAAGACAGGACGACCAGGGAGAAAACTTGTAGGGAGGGCAAAGCTACTAATTCAGCAACACCCTGCTTGCCAGAATGTTTGAAGAGATGTGGGAAGGAGAGACAGAGCCAATGAAAGAGAGCTAAAAGAGGAGGACGGGGCTGGGAGACTATTTAGATAGGCCTGGGAGGGGTGGGGAGGGAGAGAAAAAAAAGAGACTGTAGTAGCAGTAGTGAGCAAGTAAATCAACGGTGCTGAGGGTTGAAAAAGGCGCTCCAATCAGGAGAAGTCCGAGGCGCAGGCCGGACCAATCAGGCTCCGGTAGCGTAGCGCCGCACCAATCAGGAGACGGCCGTCTTTCTGCGGCTTGAGCAAGCAAAACAGCGACTGTACCTTGTGTGAGGATCTGGCTTTGGGTTCCAGCAGGCGGGCAGAGAGAGTCGCGCCAGGCAGGCGGCCGTGGGTGGCCATACGAGGAGGCCACCTGCCGGGTTCCTGGGGCGCGCTCGGCAGGAGTCACTGTGTGAGGATATGGCTTTGGGTTCCCAGCAGGTGCGGGCAGAGAGTGCATCCAGGCGGGCGGCGGCCACGGGTGGCCCACGAGGGCTGCCGAGTTTCTCAACCACCTTCTCCTAGGCCACCGTCAGCATACCAGCACACAACTGGTATACAGAGATGGCTGCCAGGTGCACCTTGAGAGTCATCACTCACAGCCCCAACTGAGAGAGGGACCAGAGGTACTCTAGGATGCTTGCCACAGGGCAGGCAAGGGGATCAGTCTCCTTGCCCCGATGCCAAACAGAAAACCTCTTCCATTTAAAGACACAACACTGGTGAGACAACTCTTTACGGGAGGCCTCCACAACATGAAGCACAACTTCTGAAAGACCCAAGACCTGGAACTCTAGCCGCTCAGGAACCAGGCCGTGAGATGTAGGGAAGGAAGGTTCAGATATAGGACCTTCCCCTATTGTCTTGTCAGCAAGTCTGGGTGAACAGGCACCCGCCATAGAGACTTGCTGCTGAGGCAGAGGAGATCTGGGTACCAGAACTGTCTGGGCCAGTCTGGAGCCATCTGGATCATCTGCAGCTTGTGTTTCTGGGCCCTGACCACCACCTTCTGGATCAAGGGGAAGGGGGGGGAAGGGAGGGAAGGCTTACATGAGGCCTTGGGTTCAGGGCCTCATGAAGGCATCCCCCAAACAGTGTTCCGGACTGTCGGGGGCAGGCACAAACAGACAGTCTTCCCAGGAGACAAACAGATCCACCACAGGGGTGTGGCACTGGGAGAATAGGTGGCACACCATCTCCAGATGCAGGGACCACTCGGCAATGTCTTTGCCACCCAACTGGGAGTAACTGCCGGCTGACTGTTCATTCCCGCGACATGTAACACCAGGAGCTAGATGCCCAGGCTGCACACATGATGGCCCAGGTAAGGAGGGCCTCCTGACACAGGGGAAGGGTGCGAGTTCCACCCTGCCTGTTCAGGTAAAATGTTCAGGTGAAACATGGCTGTGGTATTGTCCATCTGGACCTGCACAACCTGACACCTGACCAGTGGAGCAAATTCCATGACAGTCAACCACAATGCATGGAGCTCCAGCAGGTTGTGTGGTGATGGGACTCCCTTGGTGACCAGAATCTGTGGACTCTGGTGTTTTCCCCAACCCACCAGAGATGCATCAGTTGTGAGTGTGATAGTCTGCTCTTGGCGGACAAAAGGGATTTCTTCCTCCAGATGAAAAGGGACTAGTCACCACTGGATGGCATCCCACATCGGCTGGGTCACTATGAACATCTAGTACAGGTGATCTAGGTGCTGGGATCACTGGCGGTCCAGCTCCCACTGCAGGTGATGTATTTGCCAGCATGCCCAAAGGACCATACTGGTACCCCGGCAGCCTAGGGAAATCCCAGGCGGAGCACGAGCACCCAACCTGAAATGACCGAGCAAAGGAGGAAAGGTCCTGAGCCCAGTCCACAAGGAGATAAGCCATGGCCTACAGGAAGTCTAGTTCTGCCCCAGTGAACTTGATGACCTGCGAGTGATCAGTTCATACTTATCCAGTTTGACTAATAGGCCCAAGTCTCTGCAGGTCCGTAAGGCCAGATCTTTGGACTGCTCTATGGCCTCCCTGGATGGTCGGGTAACAGCCAGTCATCCAGAGAGGGATATACCCTGATGCCCTTGCACCACAGGAAGGCTGCCACCACTGCCATGCACATGAAGATGCCCCAGGGCACAGATGAGAGGCCAAAGGGCATGACCTGGAAATAATAGAGGACCCCTTTTGCACTGGAACCGAATGTACTGCCAGTGGGATGAATGGACTGGGATGTGAAGAACATGTCCTGGAGAAAGTACAGTTATGTAAGAACTTACCGTAACAGTAGATCTTCGAGAACAGCTCTTGCAGCAGGTTACACCATTAGGACTGAAGCCGGCAGACGTCAGGACCCCACGGAAATTTTTCTAGCTAGCAGTCTTCAGCGGGGACCACCTCCGATGTCGGTCCTGCCCCCGACGTCAGGCGTAGTACATAAGGAGGCGGTCCCGCCATAATCCCCAGTTCTCCCGCCGGAGAATCCTGGCCGCTGGATGACATCAGAAAGGGAGACTGAGGACCCGCCATCAGGTGGCCAAGACTAAGAACTGACCTTTCCAAGTGTAGGTTGGAACCTACTTCCTCCAAGGGGGAATGGTGGGCGGGAAGGTACCTGCTGCAAGAGCTGTTCTCGAAGATCTACTGTTACGGTAAGTTCTTACGTAACTGTAATATCTTCTTTGAGGTACAGCTCTTGCAGCAGGTTACACCATTAGGACTGATTCCCAAGCAATGGCGCCTTGAAAGCCATCGGGAGGAGGCAATACTGGAGTTCCAACCCGTCCTGAGCCTAGGACAGGAGGCCTTGTAGGACAGCAAGACCGAAACCCGCTCTTCGCCGTGAAGCGATGTCCAGGCTGTAATGCCTGATAAAGGTGTGCACCGAGCTCCAGGTGGCTGCAGCACATATGGCCGATGTGGATCGTTCTTGAGTGCGCAAGGATGTAGCCACTCCCTTGTCGAATGGCCCTTGACCACACCTGGTAAGGGTTTCTGCGTTTGTTGTAGCAAAGGGAAATGCACTGAATGAGCCAGCGCAAAAGGGTCTGTTTCGAGACTGGAACCCCCATCATTCTCTCAGCGAATGAGACGAACAGCTGTTCCGCTTTGCGGTGCTGTTTGATCCTGGTCAAGTAGTATCTAAGGCATCGGTGAACATCCAGGGTGTGAAGCAGTGCTTCTCCTCGATTAGCGTACCTAGGGAAGTACACTGGTAAATCAATGTCCTTGTTAAGAATGAGGGCTGAGACCACCTTAGGCAGAAACTTGGGATTTGTCCTCAGGGACACCCTGTCCTGATGAAAAATTAAATAAGGCTCCTTGCACATGAGAGCGTGTAGTTCGGAGATTCTTCTCACTGAAGTAACAGCAACTAAAAACAACGTTTTCCACGACAGAAAATGCAGCTCGCAATCTGCGGCAGGTTCAAATGGTGGCAGCGTCAGCTGCTCCAGGACGAAAGGTAAATCCTAAGGAGGAACGGGATCCCTAATAGGCGGCCTAAGGTGGAGGACCCCTCTTAAGAAGGCACGGGAGGTATCCAGCTGTGCCACCGTGCGTTGGCCTACTGGGGTATGATAGGCTGAGATTGCACACAGGTGCACTTTGATCGAGGAGTAAGCTAACCCTGATTGAAAGAGGGAAAGCAAGTATTCCACAACTAGTGTCTCTGGGCAGTCTAAGGGTGAGAAGCCACGTGCTTGAGACTACAAGCAAAACCTATGCCATTTCATGGCGTATGTAGCGTGTGTCGCCGATTTTCTGGTGGCAAAAAGAACTTCCGCCACCTCCTGCGAGACCCCATGTCGCAAGATGGCTATGTCTCTAGGAGCCAGGCGTGCAGGTTCAGAGAAAGCAAGTCTGGGTGGACTAGTGAACCCTTCTCCTGAGATAGCAGGTGGGAGCTGATTGGCAAAGGAAGCGGAGGTTCCCGGGCCAATTGGCTCAGAAACGGGAACCAAATCTGTCTGGGCCAAAAGGGCACTATTAGAATAAGCGTCGCATGCTCCCTGTGAAGTTTGAGAAGGACTCTCTGGATCAACGGGAAGGGAGGGAAGGCATAGAGGAATCTGCCCGCCCAGGAGAGGGACAACGCGTCTCGCCAGAAAACACCAGGCCCTGGATCTAGCGAGCAAAAATTGGGCAATTTTGCGTTGGATGGGGATGTGAATAAATCCAATTCTGGAGTGGCCCATCTGAGAAACAGATCCTCTACCACCTCCTGTAGAAGTTCCCATTCGTGGACTCTGGCCTGGGAACGACTCAGGCTGTTTGCGACGGTATTGTCCACACCGGGAACGTGAACTGCAATGAGGTTCGCGCCGTGTCGTATTACCCAATCCCACACCTTCATGGCCTCCCTGCAGAGGGGGTAAGAGTGTGTGCCTCCCTGTTTGTTGAGGTAATACATCACCGCTGTATTGTCTGTTTGCAACAGGAGAGTACTCGTTGGGATGTCCGACTGGAAGGCTTGCAGGGCATAAAGGACCGCCCTCATCTCCAATATGTTGATATGGAGACGAGATTCTTGAGTGGTCCAAGTTCCCTGAGACTTCACCCCGTTCAAGTGTGCTCCCCACCCCAGCCCTGAGGCATCTGTGGAGAGTGATACCACCGGGGACGGCGCTGTGAATAGAACCCCCATGGAGAGGGTTCCTGGGTCTAGCCACCATTGCCAGTCTCGAACCACGGACTTCGTGATTCTTACTGGATGCTGCATATGGTCTTGCCTTTGGTTCCATTGCACTCTTAGCATCCACTGGGTTATCCGCATGTGGAGCCTTGCTATCGGGACAATAAGAATGGCCGCAGCCATGTGTCCGAGCAGGCGAAGGACCAGTCTGGCTGGGACGGTCTTCTTTGCAGATAGGTCCCTGATGAGGGATTGAATGCGTTCCGCTCTGTCTTCGGGAAGAAAGGCTTTCCCTGCGATGGTGTACAGAACTGCCCCTATGAATTGCAGTTTCTGGGACGGTACCAGGAGAGACTTCTCGTAGTTGATTAGGATGCCCAGGGACTGAAAAAGAGCCTGGGTATGCTGGATCGCTATCAACAGCTCCTCCTTGGAGGAGGCATGAGAAGCCAATCGTCCAGGTACGGGAACACATAGTGGCCCTGTCTCCTCAGAGACGCTGCCACGACTGCCATGCACTTGGTAAAGACCCTGGGGGCCGATGACAGCCCGAAGGGAAGCACTCAGAACTGAAAGTGGTGGTCGAGAAACTCGAAGCGCAGGAACCTCCTGTGCGCTTGAGCGATGGGGATGTGCAGGTAAGCGTCCTGCATGTCCAAGGATGCCAACAATGCGCCCTTCTTCAGCATGGGGATTAGACCCGGAAGGGTCACCATGCGGAAGCGTTTGTAGGCAACCGACATATTGAGATCGCTGAGGTCCAACATTGGACGGAGGTCCCCTGTTTTGTTTGGAACCAGGAAGGAGTGGGAATAATATCCTGTTCCTCTCTGGTTCCCTGGGACGTACTCCAAAGCTTCTTTCTGTAGAAGCGTGAGCACTTCTTCCCTGATGAGCAGGGCATGCTGACCCAAATAACGGGAGAGCAGAGGAGGCCTTGAGGGGGGCTTGTCTAAGAATTCTATAAAGTGGCCTTTTTTGACCAACTGTAACACCCACCTGTCGGTGGTAATCGACTGCCACCCTGGCAGGTGATCTGCGATGCGACCCCCGACCTTTGTTTCCCGTTGAGCCAGAGGAGGGGCGGGGGCCAGGAAGGAGTAATGCTGTGGCAGCAGAGGGTCCTGCAGATTGGACCGACTTGGTGGAACGTGGGCCTCTACCTGAGGACGCCTTGACCTGGGCTCTTCGGGAGAAGGAGCCCCTCTGCTGTTGGCCGGGACGAGGTTGTTGCCTCTGAAACCGGCCACGAAAACGGCTCTGGTTCCTACGAAAGGAACTGAGTCTAGATCTGTACATTGCTTGGACAGATCTAACAGCCTTCCCAGCCTCTTGTAGTTTGGTGATGACCTTTTCAGATGCCTCACCGAACAAAACTTCACCATGGAAGGGGGCATCCAAAATGTTCTTCTGGACGTCCGAGGTAAATTCGGAGACACAGAGCCATGAGTGTCTCCGGAGGCATACGCCTGAGGCTGCCGCTCTGGCCGAGGAGTCCGCGGAGTCATACGCGGCTCGGAGCACCTGGGTCCCCACGTCTGAACCCATGCGGAGGAGCTGGAGAAGCTCCTCCTTCTGGTCACCATCTGGCAATTTCTTTGCCAGTTGCTGTCCCTGTTCCTACAATGCATTCTGAAACTGAACCATTTGGGTTAGATAGTTCAGGGATCTGATGGCGCAGGTCGCAGCTGCGTAAGTGCGCCTACCCAGCGTGTCCAGTTGCTTGAACTCCGGGTCTGGTGGCTGCGTGCTCAGATGTTGCGGCCTCTGGGACCGGTCATGAGAGGTTGTAATGACCAGGGAGTCGGCCAGAGGATGATTAGCCAAGTACTGGTCCTCCCTTGGGGCCTTGTACAGGCGGTCAGCCTTCTTCAGCATAGCCAGGAGCGAATGTGGACGCTTCCACGCTGCCTTGGTGACGTCCACGAAGGTGTCCACCAAGGGTGGTACCACCACAGGCTTAGGGCTTTCTGTCAAAGATATCGGGCAAGGCATAGCCTTCCGGGGTCGAGTTCCTCTGCATCCCATCCCATGTTCTCTTGGATATGCCTCATGATCTCAGAGAATGAGGGGTCATCCGGAGGAGACCTAGGAAGTTCACGTGGGTCCGGAGAAGGGATGCTGATCAGTGAAGGAGATCTGGAGCACACCGAGATGTCAGATCGTGAATCCTCCGTAGACGGTGAATAGCGACGTCTTCTGGGTCTCTTGGGGCTAGGTGACCCTGAAGAGGATCTGGACGGAGGTCTTCTCTTGTCTGTAGGTCTGCCCCTAGAAGGTCCCACTGGCTCCTGGGGGGAAGGTACTCGACCTGCTGCCCCTTTTGGTGAAGGAGGGGGCGCAGGGGTCGGTGGTGCCGCGGATGTGGGAGGAGGGTGCGTGGTGACCATATCCTTTTTGATGGTGTCCCACCAGAAAGTGAATAGCTCCTTCACTTCTGCTATGTTGAGGCCCGACGACGGGCTGGGCGCCGGTGGCCTGTCATCGGGTCCCGGCGTCGGTTCCCCGGGGGTCTCCGGTTCTGGAGAGGGGTCCCACGAGAGCTCGATGGGACCGGGGTCGCCCGCCTGGTCCTCGGGCTGAGTGGACTCCTCCTCCGTCAACGCCTCCTGGACGATGTCGGTAGGTGGCGATGTGGTTCTTCTAGCTGCTGTGTCGGACGTCGGTCCCCCGGCTGACGTCCTGGGAGGTGAGTGCCTGGCCGGCGACGGGTGGCGAACTGTCATCGGCTCCCGAGAGTGTCTGTGAAGTTTAGCCGACGTCGGGTGGGCCGACGGGTCCGACGTCCGCTTCAGGGAGGTCAGCTCCTTGGTCTTACGTTGGGGAGGCAGCGGCAGGGAGACTGACTGGACGTCGGAGGCCGAGTGCCGGGACGAGGACTTGTGGTGCTCCCCTGACCTGGACGAGGCCTTGGAAGAATAAGTAGGCCTGGAGGTCTTAGTAGGCCGCAGGGTAGAAGAACCGCTGGCTGACTTGACCACGACCAGGGGAGGCTGAGAATGGGCCCGAGACGGAGAGCGGTCGGACCTGGAGCTAGAGCTGCGGGAGTCCGAGGCCCTAGAGGGGGATCTAGGTTTTACCTTCTCCCGGTGCTTCTCATGGTGCCTGCGGGATTTCTCCGAAGATTCCCCCTTGGAGGAAGGATCCATGGCCTTGAGCTTTTCTTCTAAGAGGAAAGCCTGGAGAGCCTTCTGACGGCGGATCCAGGTCCGGCTGTTAAAGCCCTGACAAAAAGAGCAAGTCTGGGTATCGTGATCCGGGCCTAGGCACCGGATGCAGGCTGAGTGGGGGTCTTTGAACGGGATCTGCTTCCCACAGGCGCACTTGGAAGAATGGCCCTCCACAGAAGTTGGGGAGGACATCAGATAGAAGAGTACATCTTGAAGAAGGTATTCTTGATACAATTCTGATTTTCCGGAAGAAATTCCTGGTCGTCGCGTGCTAGAACTGACCAAAGGGTCGAGACATGCAAGTTGATGGTGGGAAAGAACTGGGGATTCTGGCGGAACCGCCTCCTTATGTACTACGCCTGATGTCGGGGGCAGGACCGACATCTGAGGCGGTCCCCGCTGAAGACTGCTAGCTAGGAAAATTTCCGTGGGGTCCTGACGCCTGCCGGCTTCAGTCCTAATGGTGTAACCTGCTGAAAGAGCTGTACCTCGAAGAAGATCTAGGGAGCAAAACCACATGCCCTGCTCCAGAGATGGTATAATCTGACTCAGACTGAACATCTGGGAACTTGCGCTTCTGCATGCAGTAGATACAGGAGACATGGGAGTCGTTGTTCAATATCTTCTGTCGACATGTGATGCAGAATTTGAAGCAGTGGGATGGCTCAGCTTCTTCCTTGTTCATCTTCCTTTGAGAGAGGCAGAGCTGGAGTGAAGGAGCTGAAGTTTGATCAAGGAGCTGAAGTCTCAAAAAATGCCTACTGAGGAAAACTGCCAAAGTGCAATGGTAACACTTCAACACTGCAGAGCTGCAAAGGAGGAGACTCATCGCTTCCAGCAGAAAGAAAGACCTGGGCTGGCCCGGTGGCGCTAAGGGTTGAGGCGCTGGATGCTGCACCTCGCGTCACACCGGCGACCTGGGTTCAGAGATGACCTCAGGTCGTTGGGGTGCCGGCAAGGGGGTGGTGGGAGCAGGATCGAGTAGTGGCTCTCCTCTCCCAGTGGGGGGGGTCTCCCTACCGCAATCCCACTGTCAGGCGATCAGTAGAGTGGGGTGTCCCGCAGTGCATGGTATGCATGTGCCTCCGTATGCGTGCACTCGCACCAAGCACGCGAGGGCAGAGGGACAGGAAACACAGGAAAAAAGCACCATAAATAAATAGGAAAAAAAAAAAGAAAGAAAGACCTGGCATCACTGGGTGGAGCAAGAGGATATACTGGCTGGGTGGATGGTGGGAAGAGCTTAGCTTAAAGACATATGGCGAAACTGCACTTCCAGTGGAACTGCCAGAGTGTGAATAGTGAACTGCATCCATGCCATTAGAACCAGCGTTACACACCACACCTCGCATGGCATCACCAAGTCAACATCTCATACCACATGTCACATGGCGTCACTGAGCCAGTCTTTCCTTTCACACATCACATGGCGTCACCGAGCCAACGTCTCACCCCATGTGTCACATGGCGTCACTGAGTCAATTTCTCACACCACACATCACATAGCATCACTGAGCTAATACCTCACATCACACATCACAGCTCTTCCTCCAAGCACATTTTCTCATGCAGGTTCAGCCAGTACTATTTTACAAAAGGCAAATGCAGACTTCAACAGAAACATGTTTAGAATTATATTTCAGATTTGTCCAGAAAGCGTGACCCTCTCTTGCATATACTTTGTTCAGTCCTCAAAAAAAAAAAAAAAAGGTGAAATATACCCACTCTTGAGAAAGGAAAAGAAACACAGAAGCATAGTACTTGCCATCAGAAAAGGACTGCTTGACCCACCCATCTGCCTAGATGTTCCCTGCCTATTCTACCTTTGCAGACCCTAACTGGTCTCCTGTGACCCTCCCCCTCTCCTTCTCTGTTCTCATATGCCCCTGTGTCTATCCCATGCATGCTTGAAGCTTATCACTGTTCTAGCTCCCACTATTTCAGCTGGCAGTAGGTTTTATGCATTTACCTCATTTTCAGGGAAGAAATACTTCCTTACATTCTTCCTGAACTTACCCCCCCTCCAATTTATCACATGCCCCCTAGTTCTGTAATCTTATCCTCACTTGGAAAAGGTTCCTCTCCTACACCTTCTTCATCCCTGTGAGGTACTTGAAAGTCTTGATCATCTCACCTATCTCCTCTCCTCTCCTCCAGGGTGTACATGTTGGGATCCCTCAGGTTTCTCCTCATAGAGCTTCCCTTGCACCCCTGCACCATTTTGGTAGCCGTCTTTTGGACTGTTACCACCCTGTCTGTCCTTTCTGAAGTGCCATCTCCATAGCTGGACACAGTATTCCACGTATTCCAGGTGGAGGCGTACCAGAGAGTGATATAGCCGCAGAACCACCTCCCTCCTCCTGCTAGTGATGCCCCTCATTATACATCCCAGCATCTCATTAGCCCTACCAAAAGCCTTGTCACACTGTGCTGCCACCTTGAGGTCCTCTGACATAATAATCCCAAGGTCCCTTCCTACCTAATTACTCTTAATACCTCCCCCCCCATTCTATACCCACAACTGGGTTCCTATGCCCTAGGTGCACAATTTTACACATTTTGGCACTTAACTCCGGCTGCCCTGCCTTTGACCACTCCTCAAGTTTCCTTAGGTCCAACCACATTTTCTCCACCCCCACCAGGGTATACACTCTACTGTAGATTTTTGTGTCGTATGCAAACGGGCAGACCTTCCCCTCCAGTTCCTCTGCAGAGACCTTTATGAAGACACTAAAAAGGACTGATCCCAGCACCAATCCCTGTGGCAACTGTGACAGAGTTGAATAAGGCCCTATCTCATTTGTTATGCAGATGGAGTTAAATGTGGGGATCTGTTCTGTCCTCTCCTTTTCTGTCTCTTGTCTGTCTGGTTGCGCAACCAAATTTTCTTGTGAGACCTAGGAACTGATCACTCTGACAGTCTCGCAATTCTCTGCCTCTCACTATCTTTCCACCTTCACTTGCTGTTTTTGTCTTTTCATCCCCCTTGCATATCTGTGGGTATAAAAATATATGCGAATCTTTATGTGGAAATGTCACTGATACTGGGATCCATTTGTTTAAAACTGTATATAGTTATACTGTTGAAATGACTGCAAAGCTATTTAGAACTCAAAGGGTTAACCTGAGGTGCAGTTTTTAAGCCTTTTGCAGAGCTGTGAACAAGAGGTCAGTTCTGGGTCACTATGTACTGTTTTGCTGCACCTGCAAGGAAACTGTCAAGAACATTGGAAACTGACAAGAACATTCTGTGAAAAAATACTAACTCCTAAATGAGCTCCCTGCAAAGACTTGTTATAAAAAGAGCAGCAATGATTTTTCTAGTGAGACAAGGAGAGTGAGAGACTAAAACTTGGAATTAAGAGATACCCTCAGAAGATGGATTTAGTTTTCTCTGTTTGTACTACCTTTGTAAATAGTTATACTGAGTCAGTTTTATTTTTTATTTTGCTGTTATTGAGAAAAATAACACACTATTTGCAAATTTTAAAACTGCTCCTGGTCATCCTATGCTTCCTGACCTGTGCAGCGATGACGGTACCCCGCTGGTCACCTCCCCATCCTTAGAGTGTATTCAGTTAACCACTACCCCGTCTCCTATCCGATCACCAGTTTTAAACCCAATTTACCATTTTAGACTCCACTTCTAAGCTGGTCAACTTCCTAATCAGCCTTCTGTACAGCACAATGTTGAAGGCCTTGTTGAAGTCCAGATAGTATACGTCCATTGCTCTCCCCTGGTCTATTTCCCTGGTCACCCAGTCAAAGAAATCTGTCAGCTTCGTTTGGCAAGACCTTCTTCCCCTGTACTCCTGTTGCCTGTGGTCCTGAATTCCACTGGATTCTAGATACTCAGGCAACCTCTCTTTCAGTAGAGTTTCCATTAGTTTCCCCACCACTTTAGTGCGGCTGACTGGCCTGTAATTGCTAGCTTCCTCCCTGCTGCCGCTCTTATGTTGAGAGACCATGTCAGAGACCATGTCAGCCCTTCATGTCCTCCAGAACCACTTCTGTTTGCAGTGAGCTGTTGAACAAGGCTGTCAGTGAGGCAGCTAGCACTTCTCTGATCTCTTTCAGTACTCTGGGGTGTATCACATCTGTTCCCATAGTCTCATTCACCTTCAGGGCTGCGAGTCCCTTCAGGACCCTCTCCTCTGAAAATGGTCTTGCATCCCCCTCCTCACCCATTCCTTGCTTCTCGTTGGTGGCTCCCTCCACTGACAGTACCAAGCAGAAGTAAATGTCAGCCTTTTTTTTTGGTCCCCTTCTGCACAGTCTTCCCCCTCCATCTTAATTCTCACTATGCTCGTGCTTTTCTTTCCTTATTAACATATCTGAAAAAAGACATAGCCCCCCCTTAGGCACCCCCTAGCAATCCTTTCCTCTATCTGTGCCTTCTCTCCCCTAACTGCCACACCTTCTGCCTGGCTCGATACACCTCCCTGTCTTCCTCCCTTTGCATCTCTTTGTACCTCTTGAATGCCACCCTTTTTATTTGACTACCCTTGTTACCTTTTTGGAGAACCATAGGGGTCTCCTTTCCTCCTGCCTTTACTTATCTCTGTCATGCATAGGTCTGTTGCCCTAATTATACCCTCCCTTATTCTTCCACACTGTGCCTGCACCCTTCCCTGGCAATACCTCCTTTTGAGGCATTTTTCTGAGGCAGTCACCTATTTCTTTATACTCTGCCCTCCAAAGGTTTAGGACAGTCAACCTCGTGTGGGTCACCTCTGTTGCTTTCCCTATGCTGGATCATGCCATACAGTGATCACTGGTACTTATGGGGACTCCTCACTGTGATGTCTGCAATGCTGTCCCTGTTTGTTAGCACTAGGTCCAACTCTGCCCCATCCCTGGTAGGTTCTTTTACTAGCTAAACAATGGCTCTGCAGGCCAGGCAGGGGATGGAGCCACGGTTACGTTACACCTCCCCTAATTTGGGGTGCAATTATTTGTGTAGGGCGTCCACATGTTCAGAAAAGTTGAGGTGCCTGTCCAGCCAGCCCCCGAGGTATTTGAAGGAGGGTACATCCTTGATAGTGAAATATAACACAGACATACATAGAGGGAGGACGGCTCAGGGACAACGTGATGAAGTATTTTTTCACTGAGAGAGTGGCAGATGCATAGAATGGCCTTTCTGAGGAGGTTGTGGGGTCAAGAACAGTGGGGGAATTCAAGAATGCATGGGACAGACATAAGGCAATTCTAGTGGGGGGTAGGAGGAAGTAGGCTGTTGGTTAACTAAGAGTTGCAGCTTATTCATTAGGTAGGGAACTGGGCAGACTGAGTGGGCCATGGGAAACCCATCAGTACTCCACCCTGGATGACCCGTTAATATCACCAGCATGGACCAGCTCTACTTCAACTGCAAACTGATTATCATCAATACTTTTCAACAAAGATATCAGGTTAAGACCCGATGAGAGTTTCCCATTCCTTCAGGTTTCCTACATATTGGCTAAACATTTTAGGGCCCAGCTAAGAAACAACACACATACCAACATCATTACCCAACTAGTTGCCTGGACCACACTTTCACATCTGTTATCTCACCTATATTTATTTATTTATTTCAAAAGTTTCACCAGGAAACGCATACTGAGCTCAGCAAAGCTTGTTTCTGGATGTGTCCCGGAGGGACGATGAAGAGGAGGCAAACTGATGTACAAAAACAACTGACAAGTCATACAGGTTCAAAGTTTGAACATAGCCTAACACGCAGTATAGACTGGTATAACACTGACTAGTTGCAATAAGCATGGAAGTGCAGGGTGTGCAGGACAGCATGAGCATAAAGTGCAGTTGTGCGATTTGCCCTTAGCAGGGAGGTGGATTCACAATGAGGTGAGGGGGAAATAAAGAAGGGGAGAAGGATGAAAGCAAATAAAGAAAGAGTGGGATTATATAAGAGGTGGGAAGGTGGAGGACAGGTAAGACCGGAGGGAGGTGGCGAGGAGAGTAGATAGGTAGGGGAAAAGCAGAGGGGATAAAGAGGGGATCAGCTGCAGTTACAGGAGGGAGAGGTGAAATTAAGTAGAAGAGAGACTAGAGAGTAATGGATGGGTAGGGGAAGGGGGTTACAGAGTTTAGGGAAGCAGAAGGAGAAGGCAGCCTGGCTGACTGAGGTAGACCGGGGGCAAGAGTGCAGAAGTTAGAACTGCGAAGGGTGTAAGAGGTAATGGGGGGCTGAGAAAGGAGAGAGTCAAGCAAGTACTGGGCTATAAAGGAGTAGCAGTGGGCTAAGCACCTGGCTGCAAAGGAGGGAAAGGACACGGAGGTGTAGAGAAGGTCAGAGAAGGGGAGATAGGGGAGCTAAACATGTTGCTCAAGGGTTGGTGCCAGGAAAAAGGACACAAATTTGTTGGTAACTGGCAACAGTTTTGGGAGCGAAAGTTCTTTAAATTTGATGAACTGCATCTGAATAAGGAGGGAGTCAGTGCAGTGGGGCAGACGTTTGATGTCTTTGCAGAATATTTAAACTAGCAAATGGGGAGAGGGGGTGCAGCACCCGATACGTCAAATGGGAAGAACACCCCTCCCCCCTCACCTAGTGATCAAACAGGAGTTCAGCATGTTTGTAGTTCATCTGCATCACCAGGTAAGGAAAAAGGTCCAGCTCCCCATACGACGCACAGGGAAATGCCAGACCTCGCCCAACAACCAACACACTAAAATCTGGCCAGTGGAAAATCATGTACACAAATGCTCAGTCTGGGAAACAAGATCCCAGACCTGCAGGCAATAATAACAGCGGCTAAACTGGACATAGTAGCCATTTGCAAGAAATGGTTCACTAGTAACCATACTTGGGAGACTTCAGTACCCGACTACATACTGTTCAGAAGAGACTGAGGAGCAAAAAGGGGGGGGTGGAGTGGCCCTTTATGTCAATGAAAATATCAAAGCTATAGAAATTCAGAATACACATAAGGAGCCAGAAGAACTCTGGGTAACCCTGGAAAAAGGAAATGGAACATCCTTACGAACTGGGGTTGTCTACAGGCCTCCAGACCAGGGGGAGGACATAGACACATTACTGTTAGAAGATATACAAAACATGACAGCTAAGGTGTAGGTCTGATAATGGGAGACTTCAACATGCCAGATACAGATTGGTCAATACCAGCAGGAACATCTGCCAGAACTAGACACATAGTGGATTCCCTGCAGGGGAGGGCCTCAAACAACTGGTACAACAACCCACAAGTGACAGGGCTATCCTAGATCTAGTACTGACTAACAGGGAAAGGATCACAGATCTCCAGGTAGAAGGTCACCTGGGGCCAGTGACCATCACATGGTATGGTTCAGTTTGGCCACTAGAACTAAATCATCCCATTCCAAGGCAAAAATATGGGACTTCAGAGGAGCTGACTTTGATAAGATGGCCAACAGAGTTAAGCTAGCCCTGGCAAGAAAAAATACAGGTGAGGGGGTACAGGCAAAGTGGGCAAGTATTAAGGATGCAATACTTGAAGCAACATCCCATTGTGTTAGAGAGAAAAGGAAGTGCAAAAGAAGAAGGAAACCACTTTGGTTCTCAAAAACAGTAGCAGAAAAGGTCAGAGCCAAAAGGCTGGCCTTCAGGAAATATAAGGGAACGCAGCGGGATGAAAAGAGGGAGGCATACCAAACTTCCCTAAGGGAAGCAGGGAAGGCAGTAAGGCAGGCAAAGGCCCAAACCAAGGAAACACTAGCACGAACAGAAAAAGAAGGTGACAAGACTTTCTATAGATACATTAGTGAAAGTAGATAAGGGGGCGTGTGAAGAGGAGGACCATGTAAAAGCATCTATCTTAAATAGATACTTCTGCTCAGTATTTACTGAGGAGAAGGTAGGGCAGGGCCCACAGCTCAGCACCATGGACACGGGGCGGGGGGAGGTGTGCACTAGTCTCTTCACAAAAGAAAGGGTCCTACAACAGCTCAATAAGCTCAGGGTGGACAAGACAATGGGACCGGATGACATACATCCCAGGGTACTAAGGGAGCTAAGGGTGGAACTAGCAGAGCCATTATCAGAACTGTTTAGTGAGTCTCTGAGCACAGGAGAGATCCCAGAAAACTGGAGAAAGGCTCATGTGATCCCACTCCACAAGAGTGGTAGCAGGGAGGAGGCAGGGAACTACAGACCAGTCAGTCTTACCTCAGTAGTGGGCAAGATTATGGAGGCACTCCTTAAGGAAAGGATAGTGCAACACCTGGAAACCATAGGAGCACAGGATCCAAGATAGCATGGGTTTACAACAGGAAGGTCCTGTCAAACTAATCTCACAGATTTCTTTGACTGGGTAACCAGAGTGGTGGACCAAGGGGGAGCAGTTGATGTTGCCTACCTTGACTTCAGCAAAGCTTTCGATACTGTTCCACATAGAAGATTGATTAATAAGCTGGGTAGGCTCGGAGTGGGTTAGAAGCTGGTCAACTAGGTGGCAAACTGGTTGATGGGCAGAAAACAGAGAGTGGTGGTAAATGGTATACAGTCAGAAGAGATGCAAGTCACAAGTGGGGTACTTCAGGGATCAGTCCTGGGGCCAGTCCTCTTCAATATCTTCATCAGTTACATTGCAGATGGACTAGAGGATAAGGTCTGTCTGTCTGCAGATGACACCAAGATCTGCAACAGAGTAGATGATCCAGATGGGGTGGGCAGAATGAGAAGAGATCTGGATAAACTGGCAAAATGGTCGGAAGAGTGGCAACTGGGGTTTAGCGCAAAGAAGTGCAAGATCATGCACATAGGGAAGAGAAACCCTGAAGCCACCTACAGGTTGGGAGGGGAGTTGCTGGCAGTCACAAGGGACTTGGGCATCATCATCATCACAGATGACCTGAGATCCAAGCAGACCACTAAAGCAATAGGTAAGGTTAGGGGGATGTTGGGGTGTATTAGTAGGGGCATCACAAGTCGTAAGAGGGAGGTAATAATCCCTCCTTACAATACACTGGTTCGGCCCCATCTGGAGTATTGCGTGCAGTACTGGAGGCCACACCTTCACAAGGACATTAACCAAATTGAGGCAGTCCAGAGAAGGGCAACCAAAATGGTGCAGGGACTGCATCAGAAAACATATGAGGACAGATTAATAGAACTCAATATGTATACCCTGGAGCAAAGGAGGGAGAGAGGGGATATGATTGAAACATTCAAACACCTTAAGGGCATTAACAAGGTAAGAGTCTAACATGTTTCAATATAAGAAAAATAGCACGACAAGAGGACACAGCATGACATTAGAGGGAGGCCGATTAAGGGGTAATGTGAGGAAGTTATTTTTCACAGAAAGGGTGGTGGATGCATGGAATGGCCTACCTCAGGAAGTGGTGGATATGAATACAGTGCAGGGCTTCAAATAGGCATGGGATAGGCATAAGAGAGCAATACAGATAAGCATGGATAGGCCATTGACAGAGCAAATGCCGATGGCACATTCATAAGGTAGAAAAAGAAATGGGCAGACTGGATGGGCCTTGCGGTCCTTATCTGCAGTCAACTTCTATGTAAAAGGTAAAAGCTAGAAGGGTAGCATTCAGAAGGTATAAGGAGATGCAGATAGAGGAGGATAGGGATGTGTATCAGGGGAAACAGAGGGAAGCAGGGAATGCAGTAAGGAAAGCAAAGGCGCAAACTGAAGAGAAAATAGCCCAGGAGGTAATGAAAGTGGACAAGACTTTTTTTTTTAGGTACGCAAGTTAAAAGAGGAAGACCTGGAGTGGGATTGTAAGGTTATAAAGGGAAGAGGGGGACTGTACTGAGGGGGACCAGGATAAGACAGACATCCTGGGCAAATACTTTTGTTCAGCGTTCACAAAGGAAGGAGAAGGGGAGGGACCACAAACAAGTAGCAAAAGCTTTGGAGGGAGGTGGACACTAGTCCTTTTTGGGGGAGTAAAAGTCCGGAAGGGACTCACTAATCTGAAGGTGGACAAGGCAATGGGGTCACATGGGGTATATCCAAGGGTATTGAGGCAGCTCAGGAAAATACTGGCTGCACCTCTGACAGATCTATTTAACAGCTCACTGGAAACAAGCGTGGTTCCGGAGGACTGGAGGAGGGTGGATGTAGTTCCACTACACAAAAGTGGGAGAGAGGAGGCTGGCAGTGACAGGCCAGTCAGCCTGATATCAATGGTGGGAAAGTTGATGCCACGAAGTGACACCTGGAGAGCCATGTCTGCAAATGCTCGAAGTCTAGGCAACAAGATTGCAAACCTAGAGGCCACCATGGCAGAAGCAGACCTGGATAAGGTTGCAATTACCGAGTCCTGGTGCAATGAAAACCAGGATTGGGATGTGGCCATACCAGGGTATACTCTGTTCAGAAAAGACAGGGTACGTAAAAAAGGGGAAGGAGTGGCTCATTATGTTAAGGACAAAATAAGAGCCATGGAAATACAGGGAGAGCAAGGAAGAGCTGAGGTACCGTGGGTCGCCCTGGAAAAACATAAGGGGGCCACTATTCACACAGGAGTGATCCACTGACCTCTAGTGGGTGGGGGAGGTGGGTAAGGACATGATGGAAGCCATCCAAAGGCTGGCATGCATGGGGGAGGTGTTGCTGGTGAAGGACTTCAATCTACCAGATATGGATTGGAGTCTACCAGCTGCAGCAACAGTCAGAAGGAGGGACATTCTGGACTCCCTGCAAAGGGTGTTCCTCAGGCAACTAGTTAAGAAGCCCACTTGTTAGGGGGCCTTACTGGACCTGGTACTGACCAACAGGGACAGTGTTGCTAACATCACGGTGGGCGACAACCTGGGGTCCAGCAATCACCGTACAGTGTGGTTCAGTATAAGGACTGGGCCAGAACCGAGTCGCACTAAGACGAGGGTCCTGGGAGAATGCCTCAGGGACACCCTGGCAGGGATAGAGGATCTTGGGGGAATTGAAGAACAGTTAGTAAAAATAAAGGGGGAGGGGCATTAAAAAAGCAACAAATCTCTGTGTCATGTAGGTTAACAAGGGCAAGATAAAAAGAGACCACTATGGTTCTCTAAAGACGTAGCAGAAAAAGTAAGAGCAAAAAACTAGTATTTAGAAAGTACAAAAAGACACAGAAAGAGGAGGATAGGGAAAACTACCAGGAGAAACAAAGGGTGGCAGGGAAGGCAGTTAGACACGCAAAGGCACACACAGGAGGAGAATACTGCCCAATCAGTAAAAGAAGGGGATAAAACTTTCTTTCAATATACACGCGAGAGAAGAAGACCAAAGGGGGAGTAGTAAGGATAAAAGGGGATGTAGGGGAGTGTAAGGAAGAGGACCAAAAGAAGGCAAACATATTGAACAAATACTTTTGTTCAGTACTTACAGAAGAAGGGGTGGGTGACGGACCAAAGATCAGGAACAAGGGCATAAATGGTAGGGAGATGGACACCAGTCATTTTGCAGAGGAGGAAGTCCTCAAGGTACTAGTACAATTAAAAGTAGAAACGGCAGTGGGACCTGATAGGGTACACCACAGGATACTGAGGGAGCTCAAAGAGGTGCTGGCTGCACCTGTGACAACTCTGTTCAATGTATCATTAGAAAAAGGGGAGGTTCCAAGGCACTGGAAGGCAGATGTGGTCCCTCTTAACAAAAGTAGGAACAGGGAGAAGGCAGGAAATAACAGATCTGTCAGCCTTGTTGTATTTGGTGGCTGAAAATAAGTACCTTAAACACATCAGGGTCTTGATAATAAGAAAAACATGCACCACAGAAATTTAGGCCTTCTCTGTTTACTTCTATTCAGCACAGATATAAGGGAAAAGCTGATCTCAACACACAGGAAAGAGCATTTACAGGAAGTGCATCTCCCAAAGCTGCACTAACATTTCTTAAAGCTGCACTACACATAACAATCCCTCCTGGCTTTGCTAGAAAGTACATAGAAACATAGACTTTGACGGTAGACAAGGACCACTTGGCCCACCCAGTCTGCCCATTTCCCTACCTATTGGATAAGCTGCAGATTCTAGTTAACCAACAGCCTACTTCCTGCAACCTTCCACTATAATAGCCTTATGTCTGTCCCATGCATGTTTGAAGTCCCCCACTGTTTTAGACCCCACAACCTCTCCAGGAAGGCGGTTCCATGTGTCCACCACTCTCACCGTGAAAAATAATTTCCTCACATTACCCCTGAGCCGTCCCCCCTCTAACTTTAAATTGTGCCCCCTTGTTCTTACACATCTCTTTTTCTGAAAGATGCTAGCCTCCTGGACTCCTAGACGCAAGTCAATAATTCAGAAAATAGTATGAAACTATTAAAGTTATTACTGCAATGTCCCTTTAGTTAGTCTATGTCATTAGGCTATATCTTTACAAGTCCATTCTCTTTGATGGACATCTTACACGTGCTGAACAACGTAGTAGGACTGGAGGCTGTTGCACTGGAATCGGATTAGCATCAGCCACATCTTGTCTCAGTTCTGTGCTTCCACTATCTGGCCCTATTCTTGTTCTGGAAGAAATAATGCTGGATAACTATCCCGACTCTGGGTATCCCTTTTTTGTTCTGTCTCAATTCTAGTAGTAATTGGTCCACATGTTTTTTCACTCTCCTCTGGTTAGTCAGTCGCACAGTATGGACAACATTTCCAAACTTTTTTCTACCACACCTTCTATCCATCTCTTCGGGCCTGCATACATCCCGACCCACACAAGATCATTGGGTTTGAAGGACCTGGTCATAGGAAGCATTTCAGTTACTGACTTACAGCCTAGAGGGTGAAGAAGGTCCAATTGAGTTTGAATCTGACATCCAAACAACAATTATGCAGGGGATATTCCCATGACACAATGTGGAGTTGTTCGATACATTGCAAGAAAGTCCAAAAGGGCTTAGGATTAGCTTTGTCCATACTATTTTTAAAAGTCTGAACCAGGTGTTCCGCTTCGCCATTTGAACTTGGATGGTAGGGAGGTGAGAAAATATGGTGGATACCACGTTGATGGCAAAATGCTTGGAATACAACAGACGTGAACTGTGGTCCATTATCCGAGACAATCACTTGCGGAAAACCATGGGAAGCAAAGATAGATTTCAACACTTTAATGGTACTCTCAGTAGTTGTCGAAGACATCTGATGAATTTTTGGCCATTTACTATAAGCATCAGTTGAGTAACCACACGGAATTTAAATAAGGTCCTGCGAAATCAATATGCAACCTTTGCCAGGGTTTTTCAGGTCATTCCCAACGGTAAGCTGGAGCGCTTGCTGGATTTCCCATGGATACAGCACACCCTCCACATCCTTGCACAACCTGGTATATGTCTCTGTCAATGGAAGGCCACCATACGTGAAGTCTGGCTAGGGATTTCATTTTAGCAATGCCTGGATGGCCCGCATGCAAAAGAATCAACACATTTGAGTGATAACACTGGGGTACTATGACACTCAATTCCCATAGAAGACACCCCTCCGCAATGGACAACTGCTGTCTCTTTCTATAGTCGGGCTGTAGTTCAGCTGAACAAGTTGTGTTTTGCGGCCAACCCTCAAGTGTATACTGATAACACTTGATTCAAAATTGCATCTTGACTAGTCACTTTTGCAATGTCCTTGTCTAGTACTGGAAGCTGATCTAACTGTTGTAGCTGCATCACACACACACAACAGTAGAATCCTCTATATCTTTGAATTGCACTGGAAAACTATCTGGCCCCATCTGGCATATTAATGGCTCCTCTTTAAGTCCCATATCGAACTCCATTTCTCTGGATATTGGTAACCTTGACAAGGCATCTGCATTTCCATGCTTGTCAGCTGGTTGGTATGTGACCACGAAATTACAGGCAGACAGAATGAATGCCCATCGTTGAAGTCGGCTAGCAGGTGTCTCTGGAATTCCTTTTTCCGGACTGAAAATTGTCACTAGTGGCTTGTGATCTGTCTTCAGGTGAAACCCGTGACCTAGCAAGTATTGGCAAAATTTCTGGACTCCAAACACAGTCGCTAATGCCTCTCTCTGAATCTGGGTACAATTCCTTTCAGCTGCAGTGAGTTTGCATGAAGCATGGGCTATCGGCTTCTCCACTCCTTCTGAATCTGTATGGAAAAGGACAGCTCCTATACCCACAGGACTAGCATCATTGGCCAATGTGATAGGTAAGTTAGGGTCATAATGAGTTAAATTTTTCATATAGGTTAGGGAGAGCTTGGTGGCATGAACTGCTTTACTGTGGTCCTTGGTCCACTTCCACGGAGTACCCTTATGTAACAGTTCATTTAGGACAGCCCATTTAGTGGCTAAGCCAGGTATGAAACGGTCATAGTAGCGCACCATACCCAAGAATGAGCGTAACTCTGAAACATTCTATAGTTCAGGCATGTGCACAATGGCTTCCACCTTTTCATCATTCGGACGAATTCCATCTTTGTCAATAGTGTGACCTAAATACATGACACTTGGTTGACAAAATCGGCATTTTTCCTCTCCTGAGTCTGAATCCACTCTGTTGCAATCTCTCTAAAGTCTTTTGCAAACTAAGTACATGTTCTGCTTCTGTCTCACCCATGACAATGATGTCATCCAAATAACAAGCAACATCTGGTATATCACCCACCGTTTGCTCAATCACTTTTTGAAAAATAGCCGGTACGGAACTAAGGCCAAAACATAACCGTTTGTACTTGTACAGTCCTTGGTGTGTATTAATCACTGCTAATTTCTGCAAGTCTAGAGAACCCCACACCACCATTCAGTCTGTGAAAAAGTTCCTCTGGTAAGGGTAAAGGAAATACACCTGTGCTAAGTACTGGATTAAGTGTCACCTTAAAATCTCCACATATTCGAACCTTACCACCTGGTTTAGATACCACCATAATTGGAGTAGCCCAATCTTAACTTGAAACCTTTTCCATCACACCTGCATTTTCCAGTCTGTCCTATTCTGCCCCAACCACCGGTCTTAAGGCAAAATATTTTGATTACAGTTCTTGTTCATATTATAACATAGGTACAAAAGAAATGCAAGCACTAACTGTGGCCTATAATAATATTTGTAGATTTATTTTAGGAGCCCCCAATAGGACACATCGGTGTAATCTTTATTCTCGGTTGGGGTGGTTTTCCCGTAGTTGCAGAATATAATATTTTGTTGGCTGTCTGATGTATAAACGTTTTTACTTTGGCTCTCTTTTTCCTCTTTCTGATCTTGTTGTAATGAGAGAATTGCTTCTCAGCCTGAGGTCGGCTGATGGCCCCCTATATTTTGTCCCCAGGTCTTGGCTTAGAATAAGCTCTAGAGCTTTTTCAATAGCAGCACCCTTGTATTGGAATTCACTCCCACTTGATGTTAGGATTGCTCTCTCTGTTTTAACTTTTAAACAAAGGTTAAAAAGTTATTTATTACATAAATCTGCTTGTAACTGCAATTTGCAGTTTGTATTTTTTGGTTTTATATTGCTGTTGATTGTATTTGTGTATTTTTGTATGTTTTTTTGTCCGGGTCAGGCCTGAAAAGGGACCTTTGGTCCAGTGTCTTTACCCAGTTACCAAAGAATAAGTGAAATGAAAAAAAGGAAGTTTCCATGGTTTACAAAACTTAGAGACTGCACTAGGTTTTGTAACTAGCTTTGCTTTAGCTGTTGTGCAACATCCCAGGCCTTTCCACAGCTCTGGATACGTGTCTAAAATCTTCCCAAGCTTGGGCGGGTTACTGCTTTGCGGTACCTGGACAGTAGCAGCAAGTAGGCCAGAATCTGCTGGATCAATATAAATGTTTAGAAGAACCTGAGCATCTCTGCCCAAAATGTTGACACCCTTTTTTGAAACCAGAAAAGTTAAAGGTGTACTAGGAGAATCAGTCCTGCGTACTAAAGTGGTAAACAGGCCCAGTGGCTGAATTGGTTGCCCTTCAAATGCATGCAGCAACTTATTACGAGGAGATAATGGTGGCTTATCCAGATCAGACTGTTTTATGGTTAATAAAAGTAACTGGGGAAGCAGAGTCTACCATTAAATGCAACTGATGCCTCAGCTGTGGCAACTGAAGTAACACTTGGAAAGGAGGAACATCTTTACTCTGCATTTGTGGTGCAATAGGAACCACTGCACTGTCTGTGCTCTCTGCACTGACCACTGCCGTTCTCCTGCTTCTGCAAACTTTAGCAATATGACCCTGATGTTTACATGCATACACTGAACTTCTCTGAATTTGCACTGGTCCCTGCTATGCTGAGACGACCCACAAGATGCACATTTGTACTGGCAATGCAGTTTAGGTGGAGCGGTTGAACTTTTCTTTGAAAACAGTGGCTTAGATTTAGGTTTGAGCTTAATCTGCGGTTTACTGCAGTTACTTGTACCTCATTTTTAGTGTCCATCTTAGCATGTGCTTTATTTTCTGCAGCCTCATATATTAGTGCCAACTGTAAAAGTTCATCAGCAGATTTCTTGACACAGAAAGTAACTGCTGAATACGATGTTCATTATTCAACCCCATAACAAACTTATCAGCTAAATTAGATTCAAGGTACTCCCTGTTTCACTCACACGTGAGAGCTAAGCGTTTGATCTCAGCCAAATAAGACTGTAATGACTGACCTGGTTTCTGCTTGTAACTGTAGAATTTATGACGTGGGAAAGTTGTTAAACTGTATTGTACATTCAGCTTAGCCTTTAGCTCTTGATATGACAAATCCTCCAGCCGGTTCGGTGCACACAGACTGCATAAAAGTTTGAAGGTTCCACTCCCCAAGAAAGTACAAAAAGCAGCTCGAATAAGCTCACCCTGTAGCTGATCATTTGTTGACCGTATGGCAGGATTAAGTAATAACAACTGATCAAACTGTTTGGACCATGTATCCCAGTCCGTTCCTGTAAAAATCTCAAAGCTGGCTGAAGTTTCCATGACATTGCACAGTTCCAAATTGCTTACTTGCCACCAGTGCAAAAAGTCACAAAATGGTGTAATTCAGTAAGCTGGAGCTATGAAAATTTCCACCATCTGTTGTTGCCAGTTTATAATGTATGGTAAGTGCCTATTAACCACCATAATCAGCAGTCACACAGCTTTGTTATGCACTGTTTAGAATTTTAAAAGTTGTTAACCACACTTCGGAACTTCCAAAAAGTGGCATAACGAAAAAGAATGCACCAGAGTTCCATAATTCTCACATATAGAATGCAAACAGTGTTTTTTTTGACCATACACTATAAAAGATGATGGCTGGTGATCGGGTGACAACCATGAATTACCGTGGTTGTTAGGTTAAGTAACCCTCTCGAGCTGCGCCTCGAGGTTTACCATGTTGCCCTAGCAACCACTCGAGGTGATTACAGCGTGGTTATCACCTGATCCCCAGCCATTATCCTTTATGTTGTATTTAGTGGCCAAAAATAAGTACCTTAAACACATCAGAGTCTTGGTAATAAGAAAAACATGCACCACAGAAATTTAGGCCTTCTCCGTTTACTTCTGTTCAGTACAGATATAAGGGAAAAGCTGATCTCAACACACAGGAAAGAGCATTTACAGGAAGTGCATCTCCCAAAGCTGTACTGTCTAACATTTCTTAAAGCTGCACTACACATAACAAGCCGGACTTCGGTAAAGTAATGGAAACACTACTGAAGGAAAGGATAGTGGAATACCTTGTAACCAGTGGATTACAGGATCCAAGGCAACATGGTTTCACAGGGGGTGGGAAGTCTTGTCAGACAGACCTGATTGAGTTCCTCGATTTGGTGACCAGGGTAGTGGATCAACGAGGAGCGGTAGATGTGGCCTACCTGGATTTCAGTAAGGCCTTCAACACTGTTCCACATAGAAGGCTGGTGAACAAGTTTGCCTGTCTGAGAGTGAGTCAAAAAGTTATAAACTGGGTAAAAAGTTGGTTAAGCAACAGGAGTCAGAGGGTGGTGGTAAATGGTGTCCACTCTGGAGAAGGCAAGGTGACCCGGCGGGGGTGTGTGCCTCATGGCTCAGTATTAGGCCCAGTCCTCTTCAGTGTCTTTATTAGCGACACTGCAGAAGGGCTAGAAAGGAATGTATGCCTGTTCACGGATGACACAAAAATCTGCAACACAGTAGACACACGGGGGTGGGGGAGAGATGATTTGAAAACGTTGGAAGAATGATCAAGGATTTGGCAGCTGGATTTCAATGCAGAAAAGTACAAAATCATGCACTTGGGTCACAGAAACCCGGGGGCTACGTACCAATTAGGAGGGAAAGTACTGGTAACCACCAAACAGGAAAGGGACCTGGAGGTAATCATTTCTGATGACCTGAAGGTAGCCAAGCAGTGTGATAAGGCAGTGGGTAAGGCCACTGCCACAACCAAGCAGTGTGATAAGGTAGTGGGGAAGGCCAGCAGGATGCTCGGGCACATAGGGAGGGGTATAGTGAGGCCCCACCTGGAGTACAGTGTACAGTTCTGGAGACCATACCTACGTAAGGACATAGACAGGGTAGAGAAGGTTCAGAGGAGTGCAACAAAGATGGTGCATGGATTGCATCACAAGTCCTATGAGGACAGGTTGAAGGCACTGAACATGTACTCCCTGGAGGAGAGGAGGGAGAGAGGGGATATGATAGAGACATACAAGTATCTTACAGGGAGGAACAGGGTGCAGGAAAGCACTATTTTAAGCGAAAAAGATGTTCCAGGACTAGAGGGCATGGGATGAAGTTGGAGGGAGGACGATTCAGAGGAAACGTGGAGGAAGAATTTCTTCACAGAACGGGTGGTGGACAAGGGAACACCCTGCCAGAGGAAGTGGTGGGGCTGAAACAATCACGGGATTTAAGAATGCATGGGATAGACATAAAGGAATTCTGGAGGTCAGGGGTAAGGGGCAACAGACTTCCTGGAAAACATAAACTGAACTTACAAACTTAAATGGGCAGACTGGGTGGGCCATAGGCCCTTATCTGCCGACACTGTCTATGTATCTATGTATGTATCTATGTATCACCAGTAAGAAGAAGGGGGTAATACTACTCCTGTACAGATCACATGTAAGATCCTATCTCGAGTACTGTGTCCACTTCTGGAGGCCCCGCCTCCGGAAGGACATTGATGAGGTGCAGGTGGTAAAAAAGAGGACTACCAAAATGGTGCAGGGCCTGCATCAAAAGCCCTGCAAGGAGAGACTCAAGGAAGTGAATATGTACTTTCTGGAGGAGAGGAGGGAAAGGGGTGGTATGACAGAAACATTCAAATACCTAACAGATATTAATAAGATACAGGAAGGTAGCATTTTCCACAGAAAAAGAAGCTCGACCAGTCGGCATAGCGGTAGCGCTACCGCTCCTGACACTGGCGACCCAGGTTTGGGACGGACTTCTGGTAGTCGGGATGACGGGCGGTTAGAGCATCCCATGGATGTTCTTCTCCATGGGAGGGGGGTGTCCCATTCTCTGCCGCAAGTCTGCCACCTGGGTGACCACGGGTGGTGGCAGTCAGTAGATGGAGAATGGGGTGGGGATGTCGCTGATCCCGGCAGACGGATGCGCACATGGGCACGTGCAGGACCTGCCCTGACGTCCTTGAATGTGACTCCCAAGGGGAGCAGACCAGAAAACAGAAAATGGCCCGCCTCCTCCACGATGACAATCTGCTGGCGCTCCCCGGGCCCTCATCGGCTGCTGGATCAAGGCGCACCCCGATTAAATGCACAATGTTGGGGGAATGTGTCCCCACCCTGACCCTGCCTGGAGGGGCACAACCAAGGCTCGTGGGGGATGTAACTGCGACCAGGAGGGCCTGGGTGCATCCCGCTGGGTCCGAGGGGGCCACGGAGGAGCCGGAGATGATGGGGTCTTAAACAAAAAAATAAAATACTTTAAAAAAAAAAAAAGGAAAAGAAGCTCGAGGACAATGAGTCACGCTACAAAGTTGGGGGTGGGGGGGAGACTCAGAGGAAATGTGAGGAAATATTTCTTCATGGAGAGGGTAGTGGATACCTGGAAAAACCTTCCAGTGGAGGTGGTGGGTGCCAAACTGGTGACGGGATTCAAGCATGCATGGACAGATACAAGGGGACCTTGGTAGTAGGCAAGGGGCGGAGACAACCAGAGACCAAGTAGCGTCTGCAGTTGCACAGTAGACAGGGAAAACTGGGCAGACAAGGTGGGCCAAGAGGTCCTTATTTGCCGGCAATTTCTGTGTTTCTACGGAATCACTGCTGAAGAAAAGGACTGTGGAACATCTTAAATCCAGTAGGTTACAAGACCCAAGGCAGCATGGTTTCATAGGGGAGAGGTCAAGTGAAATTAATCTGATAGACTTTTTTGACTGGGTAACCAAGGAAGTAGATCAGGGTGGAGCCATGGATGTGGCCTAGCTAGATTTCAGTAAGGCATTTAACACTGTTCCACATACAGACTAGTGAGCACGCTGGGTAGCTTACGAGTGGGTCCATAAACTGGATAGCTAGATAAATATTTTTATTTATAAAGCACCCAATTCCTGAGACTCTGGGTTCTAAACAGCAAAATCACAATTCAATATTATTTAAAATCAATACAAATACAGAATTTCATTTGAACAACAAACTCATGTTATAAAAGCCAATTCAAACAGGTAGGTTTTCAGTCCCCTTTTAAAGGCTAAGTCTATTAGTACTGTTGTGCTCCATACAAAGAAGAACCACAGAAACGAAATAAATCAACTAAATAAGTTGTATTTTAATCCACTTTGTGAGAGCCCCTAGTGCCTCGGCATAGTGCCTTCCAGGGGACATTCCCTTTTAAAGGCTTCCGCTGATGGGGCCCCCCCTTAGATAGTCAGGCAAGGAGTTCCACAGGGTTAGTGTGGCCACTGCCAATGCTCTATCTCCTGAATGCTGCAACCTAACCCTGAGAACCCCCAGGAGGCCCCCTCGGCAGAATGGAGCATCCGGGCCAGGGTCAAGGAGACTTTGCAGATAGGCGGGACCCCCATCATGCAGGGTCTTATACGTAAGGAGCCCTATCTTGAAGACAGTCCTCCACCTGACCAGCAACCAGTGCAGTCCGTGGAGGAACGAGGCAATATGCTCACACCTCTTTAACCTGATCAATAGTCTTGCCGCCGCATTCTGCATGTGACAGGAAGCTCCTGCCACTCTTGAGGACTGACCTTTTCTTAAATCTGTTGCAACAGTTGTTCTATTTCTTAGCCTAATCTATCCTTTACAGTTTCTAGTCCATAAGGTTGGCCACCTATGGGCACCTTCTTCCCTTTCTTGACTATGTTATAGTGTCCCGTTTACATTTTCCTTTTCCTGCTCAGGTCCTCATACAGGGAGGTTATTGTGGCGACCTCCAAACTTATGTAAAACAGGTTGTGTTTATCGTTGTTGGATTTAGTATTCTATGTTTCTATGTAAGGAAGGCACACCAAGTAAGAGCTTGTTTTCAGGTGCAACCTGGGAGCACAAGGAAGTTAAGTGACTTGCTCAGGTTCACACAGTATGCAAGTGGGAGCTGATGGGATTCAAACCCAGGTCTCCAGGTTTGCAACTCAATGCTCTTAACCACTACGCTATACTGCCTCCTATTTATATATCATAGAAAGAATAGTTACTCATTGTAACAGTAGGTTTTGAAAGAATCTTCCCCCTTGGGGCTACACCTTTGGAACTGTACACCATCGGCATCAGGACCACTCAGAAACTTTTGCTAGCCAGTGGCCCACACAAAAGATTAATATACAAGTTAGCCAGCCTGGGAGTGGGTCCCAAGATGACAGCCTGGGTAAAGAATTGGCTGGAGAATAGGACACAGAGACTAATAGTAAATGGAGTCCACTCTGAAGAAAGGGGGGTTACTAGTGGGGTACCACAGGGTTCAGAATTAGGACCAGTCCTCTTCAATATCTTTATAAGCAACATTGCAGAGGGACTGGAAGGAAAAGTATGTCTCTTTGCAGATGACACAAAGATCTGCAACAGAGTTGATGCACAAGGTGGGGTGGAAAGGATGAGAAGGGACTTGGCAAGGTTAGAGGAATGGTCAAATGTATGGCAGCTTAGATTCAATGCTAAGAACTGCAAGGTAATGCACCTGGGAAACAAAAACCCAGGGGAAGAGTACACAATGGGGGGTGAGATACTAACAACAACAAAAATGGAAAGGGACCTGGGGGTAGTCATATCAGATGACCTAAAGGTGGGCAAACAATGTGAGAGGGCAGCAAGGAGGGCTGGGGGGATACTGGGATGCATAGGGAGAGGCATCACCAGTAGAAAACAGGAAGTTATCATCCCTCTGTACAGACAGCTGGTCAGACCCCATCTGGAGTACTGCGTGCAGTTCTGGAGACCCAATCTCCGTAAAGACATAGACAGGATGGAAGCTGTCCAGAGGAGGGCACTAAAATGGTGCAGGGTCTGCACCGAAGACACATGAAGAGAGACTTAAGGAGCTTAATATGTATAGCCTCGAGGAAAGGAGGAAAGGGGAACATGATAGAAACTTTCAAGTACCTCAAGGAATCAACAAAGTCCAAGAGGGTAGCATCTTTCAAAAAAGGTGTGCAAGAACAAGAGGGCACAATCTGAAGATAGAGGAGGGCGGCTCAGAGGTAATTTAAGGAAGTATTTTTTAGAGAGGGTTGTGGATGCATGGAAGCGGCCTTCTGGAGGAGGTTGTGGAGTCAAAAACAGTGGTGGAATTCAAGCATGCATGGGACAGTCATAAGGCAATTCTAGGGGGTGGGGGGTAGGAAGAAGTAGGCTGCTGGTTAACTAGGATCTGCAGCTTATCCATTAGGTAGGGAAATGGGCAGACTGGGTGGGCCAAGCGGTCCTTATCTGCCATCAAATTCTATGTTTCTATACCACTATGTCATAAAATACCTTGATGTATATACCTTATATTTATGAAACCTGTAAATGTTGAAAATACCATGTCACTTGGTGTTTTTGATAATGGTAAAAAAGTAAAAGGTAACTATTATAGAAATTAAGTTAGTTGTGCTATTTAAAATGTATGTAAATTGCTGTAAACTGGACAAGTCTGAAATGTCATAGTGATTTGCATATATCGCATGATGCTTTGCATTATGGAAGTATGTATGATGTTGTATTTCTTTGAAACTTGATATGTTGCAAGTGCCATTTGGGGTAACCCTTTTTTCAGTGTTTCTGCACTGAGGTTCTTTGTTTTTAGCTTGCTTTGTTTTTTTGTTTTTTTTCTTTTTGAGCCCCCACTACCCAAGCAAATGGGGCCCACATAGGGATGAAGGGTTTTCACTGAAAAGTGGTTGGATCAGCGATCAGTGTCAGTAGGTGTTGACTAAGTGCAAAGAAAGGACATACATAGTCTGTTGCTGCAAACTGATGTACTGAAGAAGGAATATGGCATTGCAGAAGCTTATTTCTTGTATTTTGAATAAACATCACACAGAGACTGTGTGTTAAACCTGAAGTTTGGTGTCTGGTCCATCTGTTATCCCACAACCCCCTCCACACTGCACCAGTTGCAGTCTGCAGAGGTTGCCTCCAGATAACCCAAGGTACAGGGCATTACAGTAATCCAGCCTGGAAGTTAAGAAAACATACACCAGTGTGGGCAGGTCCTCAGGAGGGATCAGGGCTCGGATTCGGGCAATGTTCCTGAGATGATAAACACTTTTGACCACGGCCGACACCTGAGCATCAAGTGTCAGGCCGTCATCCAGGATCACACCCAAATCCTTCACCTTTCTAGAAGGGACCAGGGGAATGCCCCCCAATACTAGATTAGGGGACAACCCCCCCATCCCCCCTCCTCCACGATGACCTGGCTCCACCACCAGTACCTCGGTCTTGTCTGGGTTGAGTCTAAGCCAGTTTTGAGTCATCCACGACTGGATTTCCTTGAGGCAGCTGTTATATACGGAGTCCGACACCTGGACATCAGGTGCACAGGACAAGTACAGTTAAGTACCTTCTGCATAGCAGTGAAAACCCAACCCATACCGCCTGATAATGTACCCCAATGGCAGCATGTACACCGTGAACAATAAGGGCGACAAGATCGACCCCTGTGGCACTCCACAGCTCAGAGGCTTCGGGCAAGATAAGAGACAAGTCCCGTTTTCACCCTCTGCACTCTGTCCATCAGGTATGACCTGAACCAGCTGATGACACTGCCGGACAGGCCACACCAGAACCGCAGGCAGTGTGCAGCACTTCATGATCCACAGTGTCAAATGCCGCAGAGAGGTCCAGGAGAACCAGGATGATACGAGCTCTCCTATCCCTCACCGTCAGGAGATCATTAAGCACCCTTACCAGGGCGGTCTCCGTACTGTGCCCCACCTGGAAGCCAGACTGAAACAGCTCATAGGTAGATGACGAGGCGAGATGTCTCTCAAGCTGAATGGTCACCACTTTCTCTATATAACCTACCCTAAAATTGGGAGGTTTAAGACCGGTCTGTAGTTGCTGAGGCAGTCCGGATCCAAAGAGGGCTTCTTTAAAAGGGGCCTAACCAGAGCCTCTTTCAAGGACACTGGGAAGATCCCACTCCTCAATGAACTCCAGACAACCTCAGCAACCACAGGTCCTATCAAATCCAAACATCCAACCACAAAGCAGGTCGGACCTGGGTCCAGATCACAAATGTATAGGCCGCAGCTTTGAGATTATCCCCATCACCTTATCCACACCAATTAGCGCAAACTTATCCCAGACAGGAGGATTATTTCGGCACAACTCAGGCCGGACACTGCTTCCCTTTCGAGAAACACTGGAGGCGACCTCAGCCCTGATAGAGGACACCTTGTCGGTGAAGAACAGAGCCAACTCCTCACACCTAGTGCTAGAACTGCTCCTCCCACACGAAGCAATACAGGATGTAGAAGTCTGTCTACCATACGGAAGAGCTGAGCTGGTCTGTTTCCCGACGCAGCAATCTCCCTAGACAGAAACTCTGCCTTCTTTTGGGAGATTGCCCCCGATAGTCAACATAATGTGATCTCAGGGCCAGTTTGTCCTCCATCCGGCCAGATCTCCTCCAGCATCTCTCTAACCTCCGCCCCTTAGTCTTTAAACTCTGGAGTTCTTCATCATACCAAGGGGATCTCTGGCGAGTAGGCAAGGGGCGAACACGAAAGGGTGTGACTGAGTCGAAGGCTGCAGTCACCGCTCCATTACAGGCCACTACTGCTTCCTCTGGCCCCATCACACAAGCTGCCCCCACTCTCGATAGGTCCAGCACCGCCGACAGTCCCATTGAGGAAACTCCTTCTAACATGCGGTACCGGACCATCTCTACAGGGGTCAGACCATCGGGGCGCTAAACGTGAACCCCACAGTGCTGTGATCTGACCGAACCACCGGATTAACATGAAGGTCAATAATGTTAAGACCCATTGAAAAAACTACGTCCAATATGTGGCCGCCTGAGTGTGTTACTGATGTTACATGTGTCAGGCCCAAGGCCTCCATGCTCTTCAGAAGGTTGCTTCCAAACTTTGAAAGCCCGTCATTGACCCATGCATTGAAGTCCCTAGGATCAGTCCCCACCCACTCCCGGAGGACGATAGAGCAGGAGAACCCCCGAGACCCGCACTGACACCTCCCCGGGCGGTCACACATTCAAAAGGCTGCATAAGACCCACATTTAGCACTGTGAGGCTCAGGCTAGACTTAAAACAAATGGCCACCCCGGCCCCTGTGATCCTCCCTCGGGGGGGGTTATCACAGAGTACTTGGCTGGAACTGCCGCCTCCAGAATAGGAGCAACATTTTGATCCAGCCATGTCTCTGTGATGCAAGCCAGGTCGACCAAGAATATCAAGTCCGCCATAATGGCAGTCATGTTTCCCATCGACCTGGCATTGCATAACACAACCCGAGCAGGATGAGGTGAGGTAGCTGGGCCTGTCATCTGCCCACCCACAAAGGTGACATTCTTGGGTATGGGATTAGGGGACAGACGACAGAGGATGGTGGTAAACAGAGTTCAGGGTGTGAGTCCGACCAGGGCAAAAAGCATAGTTAACATAAAAACAAAAAAAAGGAAGGGAGGGTGAGCAGGGCGTGCCTCAGGGATCAGTGCTAGGACTATAGTAGTTCTTTTTGCATCTGGCTCCTCTCCCCGTGATCTCACCTCCCAACTTCAGTTGGATTTTTGACAACATTCAGCACTGGTTCAAGGATAACCAAAATGCCAAAAAAACAGTATCAATGATTTTTGGCACTCATCAGAGGCTTGCCAAACTTACTTCTCCCCTACTATTTAATACCCTTGATGGTGCTAATATGGAAGCTGTCTCCTCCTATAAGTACCTCGGGGTTTTCCTTGACCGGTATCTTGATTTCTCTGTGCACATTGATTCAAGTCACCAAAAGCTTCACCCTGTGCTTGGTGCTTTGTACAGGAATAAAGCGAGAATACCGCTCCCTGCCCGCTGAGAAAATGTCCTAAAGATGATTCTTCCTATTTTTTCCTACGGTGATTTAGTCTACAGTAGTGCCCTATAATTCTCCCTTGCCAGACTGGACCCCCTTTTTCATTCTTTTTGCCGCTTTGCTTTAAATTGCCCCTCTGGTACTCACGACTGCTCTCTTTTCTCAGCTCTTTCTCTCCTCCTCTTCATACTAGGCACCTTTCCCATTGTGTCTCTTTTTTATCCAAATTCTGGTTTGGCACTCTTCCCTCTTATCTCAAGTCCCTTTTTTCCCCTCCTCCTTCGTCCTCCCACCCTCTCCGTAACAATACTTTCCATTCTCTCTCTTTTCCTTCTAGAAAATCTGTTGTTGGCCAATCTGCTTTTTCTTACTGCTTTCCAAAACTTTTGTCCTCCCTTCCCCTTCCTATTCATTCTGACTCTTCTCCTTCTTCCCTAAAGTCTCTTCTTTCTGACTTTTGTCATCCTACCTGCAACTGCCTGTGACCCTTCCTCTTTTTCTCCATTCTCTAGGCTTGCGCTCTTCTTACTGTTCTGCTATTTTCCCTTTCTGTATATATTAGAGTGTGTGTTATTTTCTAGATGCCTTCATTTACTGTTCTGCCTAAAATATTTATGACTCTGCTTGTGAAACTATATTATTGCATTTTACCTTGTTTTTTTTTTTATTTTATTATTAGCTATCTCCTACTCCTCTCTCCCCCAGGACACATTTCATTTTTTATTTTTTATACTTGAGAGCAAGATGAGCACTGCCACCTGTTTTCACAAGCGTCAAGTGTCACATTAAAAAACAAACAACAAACATAACAAAACATACAATTAACAACCACTAAACAAAATAAAAGGCTCTCTAGAACATCTGTTTACAGAAAATGACAGGCGGTCATTTGTGGTTTCGAGACAGGATTTCAAACTATTTTTGAATGTACGTGGTGAAAAACAGTTTAGAAATGGAGCTGGGATTGAATAGAGATCTAGTTGTCCCCTGGAAATGAGCTGTTTTTAGCTCAATATGTACTACCTGGTTAAAGTTTTAAATAAATAAATTAATAAATGTCGTTATGAGTGAAATTGCAGAGGAGATAGAAGAGAGAGTCTGCCTCTTTGCGGATGACACCAAAATCTGCAATACGGCGGACACTAAGTGGGGTATGGAAAGGATGAGCAGAGACCTGAGAAAACTAGAGGAGCGGTCAAGGATATGGCAGCTGGGTTTTAATGCAAAAAAAGTGCAAAATAATGCAGTTAGGGCACAGAAACCCAGGGATGGAGTACAAAATGGGTGGAGAGGTACTAATGACCACCAAGCAGGAAAGAGACCTGTGGGTAATCATGTTGGATAACCTAAGAGTGGCCAGGCAGTGGGAAGGGGAAGTAGGGAGGGTGATTGGGATGCAGGGGTGCACAGGGTGGGGTATCACCAGCAGAAAGAGGAAGTGGCATTGCCTCTGCATAGATCACTGGCAAGACCCCACCTATAGTATTGAGTCCAGTTCTGGAAACCACATCTCCAGAAGGACATAGATAGAGTGGAGGTGGTCCAGAGGAGGGTGACTAAAATGATGCATGGCCTGCATCAAAAGCCCTACAAGGCGAAACTAGAAGACCTAAGTATGTACACACTGGGAAAGAGGAGGGAGAGATGGATATGATAAAGAGGTAAGGTACAGGAGGGGAGTATTTTTCAGAAGAAAAGGTGCTGAAGAACAAGGGGACATGCTATGAAGCTGAAGGGGGGAGGGTAGATTCAGGGAAGATGTAAGGAGTACTTCTTTACATAATGAGTGGTGGATTCTTGGAACAGCCTTACAGCGGAGGTGGTGGGGTGAAAACAGTGATGAGGTTCAAGAATGCATGGGATAAGTACAAGGGAATCATACTAGAAAAGATGGGGGATGAGGGGAAAGGGATGTAGATTCACTAAAAAAAAAAAATACCACTAACCGCTTAATCTGGTTCTAGATGTCAGTTTGCATCCATCTGTATCCCCCTCCCCCAGGACGAAGCTGAAAATAGGCAGAATTGTCTAGTCTTCCTTTCCCCAGTCAACAAAAACTAAATAAATAAATAAATAAATAGATCGGGCACAGTCTGCGGTAATAGTGTAGGTAGGGAGAAATGGGCAGACTAGATGGGCCAAGTGGTTCTTAGTCATCGTCAGGTTCTATGTTTCTGTGACCCACAGCGCCTCAAAGTCCAGAGCCTTCACACCTTTATGCACCTGTACCTCAGTGGCATTTATTTCTTCATGCATATACCATGCCACTCCTCCCCTCCACCCTGTCTCTCCTAAATAGAGAATAGCTCAGCATGGCAGTGTCCCAGTCACGGTGCTCAGTGCATCACAATTCTGTTATGCCACTAAGTCCAGGTCAGTCTCTGCCATAACAGCCTCTAATTCTCAGATTTTATTTCTGAGGTTCCTGGTATTAGCACACCTGGCTCTCCACATCTTCTCACCCCCTTGCCTGATGCCCTGTGCTTTACTCCCCTTCCTGCCTATGTTGCTACCCAAAGCTCCCTCTGACCCACCCCTCCCATTTTTCTTTCTCAATTCTTGGTTCTTTTTGTTCCACTCTCTTCCACCCCCCACCCAAACTGAATCCCCAATTCCTTTTTTCTTGTCCTTATCCCCAATTTCCTGAATCTCTGTCCTTGGCTTTTCGCCCTTTGTGCCCTCTCTTCCTGTCATTCTACCATCTGGTGGAGGAAACTGTTGCCATCCTGTTTTATTCCACCCCCCCTCTCCGCCAGTTTACATGCTCATCCAAGTAGCACTTAAACCTCCCACCAAGGACTGCGGTCCCTTTCTCTGAAGGATGCAGGCCGTCTCCCTTAGACACACCCTCATCTTCCTAGGTTGATACAGTCTCTGATGTAGCCAAAGCCCTTCTCCATGAACAATGCCTTCAGCCAGTCATTAAAGGTCCTGGTGTGGAGTACCTTTACCTATCCCCTGCCCTCAACAAGTTGCATCTTGGAAAATGCCATCCTGCGTACTATCTGTCTGAGGCCCTTCCCCAGCTCCCTAAAGTTTCCCTGAGCTACCCCTACCCTCTCCCTTGCTAGGTCATTTGTCCCAAGGTGGGCAATGTTGTCCAGCTCCCTCCCAGCTCCTGCTGCCCTGGCAACATGCAGGATCCAGTCACCATCCCTCCCAACTTAAACACCCCAAGGGCACTTCATCTCCCTATCCTTCCGCATCCCAGCTCCCAACTCTATACATCTCACTGTAGAGTTCCCCACCAGCAGCTGCTTCCTCTTGGGCCAGGAGCCTCTCCCTCCCTCCTTGGGGGCCTTCATTCCTGAGGACCTCGCTCCCACTGCGATAGGAACCTCCTCTTGGTTGCCCTGTTCTGCCAGTACAGCGAAGGTGTTCCACAGTTGTATTTATTTAGTTTTTTTTATATTTCATTTTCGTTGACCAGGAAAGGAGGGTTAGGCAATTCTGCCTATTGTCAGCCCTGGCAAAAGGGGGGGGGATTCAGATGCAAACTGAGATACTGAATCGGGTTAAGCCATTAGTGATATTTTTTAGTGAACTGGTGAAGGAGCATGCACCCTACCCCCCCTTCTAAAGCCAACCAGGGGAAAACTGCTCTGTCTCTGTCTAGGCATCTTCTGGCAGAGCAGCAGTGGATCTGGTGGCCCTTGGGCTGGACAGAAGGACTGCTGTAGCCTTGCCAGTTTGCCCCAGAGTCCAGCAATCTGTGTCCATAATCCAGAGCCATAAGTACAAATGGGGCCGCAGCTCAAACTTCAGAAAGTCTCCTGAAAGTCAGCAGTATCACACCCATTACACTGCACCAGTCCCATGTTCACTACTCCTTCTGATGTCCTTCGCTTAGTACCTACCCTAGTTTGGATCACCCCTCTAACCTCTTAATAATCCCCAAAGGCTCATATCCCACTGTTCTACCTTCCCCTGAACTCCCTTAAAGACCTACCCTATATAGGGTCTACCCTGCTTTCTCTGTCCTAACCCCCCATTTCTGCTGTTATTTCCCCCAAGGTGTTTGCTGCCTTCTTCCTTTGCACACTGCTGCTACACAGGCTACAAAACTGTGTTAGCTGGAGACCACTGCAAAACCATTTAACTCACTTGTGAAATTGTTGAAAAGAGTGTAACGACCCAAGCTGATTTATAGTAATCATAAATAATTTACAACATGAACAAGCTGCTCTTCATCCAGTGTACAGGACAGTTATGTGTCTAAAACAGATAGATAAGATTAGTCCACAAATCTTATTGAGTGACAAAAAGCCAACAACCAACAAACTCTTGGACTTTCCAGAGTTTCCATATGATTTGTTGCTATCTGTGTGATGACATTCTATGGGCTTACCAGTTTACGCAGACATGCTCCCTAAAATCTCCCTAATTTTTATCAACATTTAGAAGTGGCAAAGGGGAGTTGAGAGCCTGGGGAATTTTTATGAAAAGAAAAGAACTCTAGGGTGTTTCCATGGACCTTCTGGGGGATTAGTTTTGCAATAAAATGCATCAGACATGACTCACCACAAATCCGAGTGCAGGCCCACCACAGTACCTAGAAATATCCAGGTGGACTCCCTGTATTGGGTACCTGGCCACCTTCTAAATGCTGCAAATCTCTGGTTTTATCATATTTTTTTAATTAAATGGGCACTGTAAGTAAATGTAAGATGCAAACACAGAGCTAGTATATCATACAGAAGTGGAATACTGATATGAGTATGTCACCCTGGGCTCTCCCCTACTGATTTTCCAGGTGGGCCCCCTGTACCCCAGTCTAACCCTGGCCAGAACAGCTGGGAAACTGACTCTCTCCTAGGAGAGTCAATTCTGCCTTGAGGAATTTGAATCTCTGGGAAATGATGGTTCCAAGAATAAAAACCCAGAGGTCTCTGTACTTCAGTAGTCAGTACAGATCCATTCTGCGGAATCAACTCCTGGCTAAATTTTGTTCACTAGACTTAAAACCCCTATCAGTTAAAGTCTTAAAAACTGGTTCCTTAATTTAATTTTGGTACAGGGAAGCTGTCGTAATGCACTTTCAGTTTTTACATAACTGGACAGATAAACTGTGTATTTTTTTTTATTAATTGTAACTATTTTTGAATGCCTATTGCAACACACGTTTGTTATATGCTTCCTGTGGATTAGCACTGTACATGAGCTATGCTCAATGGTTCCAACCCTAAACATAGGAAATGAGAAAATGAAAGGCCCGCTTAGCCCACCCAGTCTGCCCATTATTATTCCCTGCCTATTCTGTCATCGCTGAGCCTACTTGATCTCCAGCTCTCTCCAGCCTTGCTTTCCCACTAAGATTCCCCTATCTATCCATCCATCCATCTATATATCCATCCATCCATCTATCTAGCTATCTGTCTGTCTATGTATATATGTATGTATCATATATATGTATGTATCATATGTATATATGTATGTTGGACCAGCATAACATTCTGTGGTGATTTGCATATGCAGCCCATGATGCTTTGCATTGTGGGGGCATGTGTGATTTTGTATTTTCTTGAAACTTGTCTTCCCAGCCAAATGCCCTTTGGGGGTAACCCTTGCCTCAGTGTTTATGCACGGAGGTTCTTTGTCTTTTAAATAGTTTTTTATTTTAATGGGTTCACCACAATATATCCCAGGCTCACTGCCTTAGGGATAGCTGGTCCATTCCACTAGGGTGTCAAACAGACGAGGCATGCTGATGAGTCCTGGTAGGACGAAACACGTGTCTGTGTTTTCTGTTAGCACTCTTTGCAAACTGTGTGAGAGGCCTTCCGGCACCATGCAATTCTGCTTAAAGTTGGACCAGCATAACATTCTGTGGTGATTTGCATATGTAGCCCATGATGCTTTGCATTGTGGGGGCATGTGTGATTTTGTATTTTCTTGAAACTTGGCTTCCCAGCTAAATGCCCTTTGGGGTAACCCTTGCCTCAGTGTTTATGCACAGAGGTTCTTTGTCTCTATGTATGTATGTTAACCAGGTAGGCCCACTGGAACCCAAAGTCCCTTTTTCAGGGGCAATCCAGAGTTAATTACAGAGAATACAAACCAAAATAGATTTTGCAGACTCAGACAATACTTGAGGTAATGAACTACATGTGCTAAGTCAGATACATGCCATCACATGGAACAATATACACAAGGGGTGCAGGAGATTAGTTCACAGACAGGGTCGTATTACATGTCAAGGCATTAAAACAGTATTAAACAATCTGGATGGATACCCATTCAGTCGGTTGTGTAAGAAACAGAGTACAATGGAGAGGACTAGCACCACCAAAGTGCAGAGCCAGAGGCAAGGAGAGATGGCAGCTCCAGGTCAGCAGTTGCAGGAACACAAACTGTGCTCAAGCAGGCATGCCTTGAGGTAGATTTTAAAACCTCCAAGTGAGAAGCAATTTTGGAGGGAGGCAAGAAGCGTGTTCCACACAGAAAGAGCTGAGCTGACAAAGGATCTCACCCTTGCGCTTAACCTAACCCTGCGTATTTCCAGGAAAGTACATCCAGTGGACCTGAGCACTCTCCATTCTGGCTTAGGAGGCAGGATGGAGTAGGACCTTTTAGGATTTTATAGGTGAGACAGAGGAGTGGGTACTCTAGACTGCCTGCTAAAGATGGCCAGTTAAGAGAGAGGAAGACACTGCAGTGATGCATCCTAGGAGGGGTGCCCAGGGCGAATCAGCCAATTTTATGAGCACTCTCCATTCTGGCTTAGGAGACAGGATACCTCAGAGGCAGGATGGAGTAGGACCATTTAGGATTATATAGGTGAGACAGAGGAGGGGGTACTCTAGTCTGCCCTCTAAAGATGGCCAGTTAAGAGAGAGGAAGATGCTGCAGTGATGCATCCTAGGAGGGGCGCCCATAGCGAATCGGCCAATTTTACCCCTATTCCATGCATGCTTAAAGCCCGCCACTGTTTCTGTCCCCCGCTGGAAAACTGTTCCAGGTATCCGCCACTCTTTCAGTAAATAACTACTTACTCATATTCATCCTAAATTTCCCCCGTACAGCTTCATTGCATGCCCCCTTGTTCTCGTGCACCTTCTCTGAATAATACTCCCCTCTTGTACCTTCACCCCCGTGAGGTATTTATACAGTAGGTCTCTATCATGTACCCCCTCTCCCTCTTCTCTTCCAGGGTGCACATACTGAGATCCCTCACTCTCTCCTCGTAGGGATTTTGATGCAGCCCGTGTACCTTTATTTTTTTTAATTTGTTTATCCCCCCACCACCTGCACTCCAACTCCTTTGGGAGTCACCAAGGCATCCCATCTGCTGTTGCCCCTTCGTACCTGCGATCCAGTGCTGCGACCTTCCTCCATGGAGCCATGGTTTATCCCCCAGGTGGGGACGAGGGGACCCTTCCTTGAATTTCCAGACTTTCATCAGGAAGCCATTACTGCGGGACAGGCAGGAGACATCTGGGACGGTGCTGGGCGCTCATTCATAAAAACATTGACACATAGACTCTGATGGCAGATAAGGACCACTTGGCCCACCTAGTCTGCCCATTTTCCTACCTACTGGATAAGCTGCAGATCCTAGTTAACCAACAGCCTATTTCTTCCTACCCCCCACAAGAATTGCCTTATGTCTGTCCCATGCATTCTTGAATTCCCCCACTGTTTTTGACCCCACAACCTCCTCAGGAAGGCCGTTTCATGCATCCACCACCTGTCATCCTGGTATGCAGAGGCCATTTTCTTGAATTTTCTCCCACCCACAGACATCAGCATGCAGAAAAATCCAAGGGGTCGCACACACATAGAGATGTGGTGCCGCTCTAGTATCCATCCGGTGTCCGACCCTCCCCTGGTGTCCCCGACCTGCACTGCCACCTGTGGTCACCCAGGTGGCAGTATGGCAGTGGGGACAGCAACCTTCCCTCCCCAGAGGAGGACAGCATCCAGTAGGACGCTCAATCCTCCTCCCCTCCCCCAGCCAACCCCCAACGACCCACAGTTGCTCCCAACCCGGGTTGACAGCATCACCAGTGGCAGTGCTACCACTGCACTGATAGGCCAGCCCCTGCACTATTTTAGTTGCCCTCCTCTGGATAGCCTCTAACCTGTCTGTGTCCCTGAGATGTGATCTCCAGAACTGGGCACAGTACTCTAGGTGGAGACTCACCAATGATCTATACAGTGGTAACACACTGCGGCAGAAGCTTGGTTTTCCAAATACAAGCTACGAACTACAAAAAAACTAAAGTTATGCTGTTTTGGAGCCCTCATAATAAGCACAAGCACTTCAAGATGACAATTCTGAATAGCCTACGCACCCCCATTGAGTAAGTACAAACCTTTAAATATAATGCCGGCCGGTGGTGCGAGGGCTACAGACAGCTCAGACGCCTTACCTCGCTCTACATGACAACCCATGTTCGAGGCGAGCACGCGGGTTGTCGGGGTCGGCAGGGGTAGAGAAGGAAGAAGCGCCAATGGCTGCTCTCCTTCTCTGAGGGGGGTACCTGCAAGCTCCTCGCCATGATACCACCACCCACGGGAGCTTGGGTGGAAGGTGCGGTATAGGGAGTAGCAGGAGCGCACGTCATGATGCCAGCAGGGGGCTGGGAGGGAGGCACGGCTCAGCTGGCCTCTGGCTCCTTGACCCCCATTGCACACCGGTGTCTAGGGAGTGGAGAGAAATGCAGGAAAAGAAGATCGCACAGTGGCACCGTAGATGGGCTTCGGGGCATTCAGAGGTTCCATAAGTCCAGAGCAAGGTGCACGCTCGAATCATGGTCAGGGGGAGATCTGGGGATCCTCCACCTCACTGGGGGGTAATCCGGGCATCTAGGGTCTACAGAGTGGGGCTCCCATATGCGAGGATGATCCGGAGAGTTTCTGAGGCAGGTCCACATTGAGACCTGGAAGGGGGGGGGTCACTGTGCGATAAGGAGGATAAATATAATGTCAAAAAAAAAAACTTTAAATATCTAGGCATCACTCTGGACAACGCTCTCTCCTTTGCTCAGCACACAGACCAAATTTTTAAGGGTGTCATTTCCAGAATTGGTCTACTATACAGGCACCATCATTGCCTGACCCAAGAAGCATTGGTCACTCGCCATAAAAAGCTCCATTCTGTCCATCGACTACGGGTTAGTAATCTATGGTGCAGCCCCTGACACCACCCTCAAAAGGATTAGTACTGCCATTAACAAATCCTGCAGGCTACTTCTTGGTTCCAATAGGCCAACCTACACGTGTACCCTTTATGCATAGTCCAGTTGGCTTACTCTACAAGGTAGAATACGGTATCAAGTGTGTCTTCTAGGGGAAAAAACCTGCCTTGGCCTAACTCTGCCTGCCATCCAGAACCTTCTCTCCATCACCCCCAACCCCCACTGTACAAGAAGCACTGCCAGACAATCCCTCCATGTCCTATTTTTCCGTACCTCACAAGCACAAAGATCTTTTGCTTATCGTGCCCCTCTATGGCTTAACGACTCCCCCCAAATATAATCAATAAACCCAAGTTTGGCCCTTTCAAGAGAAAACTCCACCAACACCTCACCTGTCTTAGAATTTGTGACTGCTAGCCCCTGATCCTGTCCTTGAACCCCCACTGCCCGTTACACCCTCTGCACTTATTCCCCCCCACCCCTCCTCCCTACCCCACTCTCATGGAACCTGACAAAGAAGTACTTATTCTGCTTAAACTTTTTGAGCTAGACAAAGGAATCTGGCACAAAAGGAGCTGTGATTGTTTGGAGGAGCATAGAATTTGATGGCAGATAAGGACCGCTTGGCCCACCCAGTCTGCCCATTTCCCTACCTAATGGATAAGCTGCAGATCCTAGTTAACCAGCAGCCTATGTCCTCCTACCCCCACCCCCTAGAATTGCCTTATGTCTATCCCATGCATTCTTGAATTCCCCCACTGTTTTTGACTCCACAACCTCCTCAGCAAGGCTGTTCCATGCATCCACAACCCTCTCCATGAAAAAATACTTCCTCACATTACCTCTGAGCTGTCCCCCCTCTATCTTCAGATTGTACCCCCTTGTTATTGCACACCTCTTTTTCTGAAAGATGCTGCCCTCTTGGACTTTGTTGATTCCCTTGAGGTACTTGAAAGTTTCTATCATGTCCCCCCCTCTCCCTCGAGGGTTAGAAATAAATGACAATTCTTTCCTCCGGGTTTGAACGCAGCAACCTTGCTTTAATAGGCAAACACACTTCCTCTACACCACCAGACCATTGGTGATTACTGGCTGCATTGGCGGCAGGGAGATCGCACCAGGGGCCGCATTGCATCGGCAGCAGGAAGAGCCGGAGCTGCATCGTCAGCAGGAGGGGACCCGGGGCAAGCCTTTTCCAGTGGCTTCAGTCAGCGGCGGGCCAGGGATTGAGAGAGCGGGGCTGCTGAAGCCAGGAGAACTGCGGGCCAATCGCAGGCCAGGGCGCCAATTTTGAACTCACAGCTGGGCTATAAAGGCCGGGCCCAGCCGCACTCAGGGACTTTGGCACAAAAGGAGCTGTGATTGCTCGGAGGAGCACGGGTGGTTGCTGGCCACATCGGCGGTACGGAGATCGCACTGGGGGCTGCATCGCATTGGCGGCAGGAGGAGTCAGAGCTGCATCGGCAGCAGATGGAGACCCAGGGCAAACCTTTCCTGGCAGCTGCAGTTGGCGCCGGGCCAGCGATAGAGAGCGGGGCTGCAGGAGCCAGGAGGACTGCAGGCCAGTCGGAGGCCAGGACGCCAATTTTGAACTCACGGCTGGGCTATAAAGGGCAGGCCCAGCTGCACTCAGGGACTTTGGCACAAAGGGAGCTGTGATTGTTTGTTTCCCACCCTGGCCCCGACCTCTATTAAATAGCCGGAGGGGGTGGAGTCAAGAGATAGAAGTGGCATGATCTAGCAGTAAAACATTTAGCTATTGAAGCCCTGATTATTGTGCAAGTACTGTAGTGCTGATCATTGGGGAACCTGGTGGTTCACTCAGAGAAACCTACTATAAGGGGGGATGGGATCACATGTCGTTAGAGCTGACATCTTTGGGAGGGTGGTTGGGTGCATAGGATGCAGGGCGGCCATGGTACTGGACTGGGCTTGGAAGTTCGGTGGTTGCCCAGTGTGCTACCAGCTGGCACAGCTCCGAGAGGAGGCTGAGGGGATTAGGAGGCAGCTAGAAAATCTGGGGGGTATGAAGGTGGTGGGGGAAACGGGCAAGGGGTCACCTACGTGGCTGTACCAAGTACTAAAGACAGGGGCATACGAAGAGGAGCGTAGTGGGGTACTCGGGGGGTACATGGGGACCCTGACAGAGGGTGTCCAAAAGGAGGAAACTCCCGAAGAAGTAGGCAGGCATCTGGGGTTGGACAGAGAGAACCAGGTTGGAGGGGGGTCGGGAGGGGGAGTCTTGGGGTCTGACATTAGGCTCAGCAACTGTTTCAACCAGCTATGTCAGCTAGTGGAGGAGGGGAGTGCTGGGGGGGATGCAGCTATGACGGGGCGATTATGGAGGGTGGGACAAGAGGCAGGGTCCGGAAATCAGCAAAAATAGGGGGGAGCACGGAATGTGAGAAAACGGGCGGCGGGATGGATCAGAGCAGGCTGAGGTAGCGGGGGGAAAGGGTAAGGAGGAGGTTCAAGCATACAAGGGAGGATGCAGTTAATGCGCTGAAGTTTTGGGTCAGGGGCATGACAGGCAAGAAGGTGTCAAACGAGACGGGACGGATATGGTGGAAGGGCCAGTCATGGGGGGGACAGATGCAAAAAGGATACTCGGGGGCCCAGGATCAAGGAGGTGGGTGACCACTGTCAATAGGGAGAGGGCAGCATTTGACACCCAGATTGTGGGAGGAGCGAGGAGCTGGCTGGGGGAGAGGCCAGAAAAAAGGAAGAGGAGTGGCATGGAAGGAGGGGAAACCTTGGGGGTGAAAGTGGAGGCAAGGGGGTGGTTAGAGTGCTCCTGTTTGGGGATTCCATGATCAGGGGTATCAAATGGGATAGGGAGAGTGAAGCCTGCCTGGTTAGAACCAAATGTTTCCCCGGCCTGATGGTGCGCAAGGCCAAGCACGAGGTATACTTGCTGGCAAGGGAATGTGGAGGTTCCTTGGACATACTGATGCATTTGGGTACAAATGACAGAGGGAAATAGTGAACTAGAGATCCAGGCACGGTTTCGGGGGCATGCCAGGGTTTGCCATTCCATAGGATGCTCTATCTCTTTCTCGAAAATCCTGCCGGTTCCAAGGGCTAGTGGGGAGAACAAGCAGAAAATTAAGGTGGTAAATCAGTGGCTCGAGGAGTGGTGTGAAGCCAGGGGATATGGGTTGATGGGGGACTTCGGGGCCACCTGGGAGGATAAGGGGCTGTACGCTAGTGATAGGCTCCATTTCAATTTGAGGAGAGGGAAATCCTTAAACTGAAAATAGAGGGGTCCATCAGTGAAAGGTGGGGTTTAAACATGTGAAGGGGGCAGGATGGAGAAGGGGCTACAAGTGGGGGTGATGAGCAGGGACTTGTCTCCACCCCCTAGGAGCTGGAGGAATATGGAAAAGGCCAACAGGTAGGGTGCGGGGGGAATACTATGGTCACACGGGAGGGAAATGGGGGGGAGGAAAGGGGTGGAGGGTGGTCCTGCTAAATGCCAGGAGCTTGGGAAATAAGATGCCTGAGCTCCAGGCGATGCTAGCTGAGGGGGCAGTGGATGTGGCAGCGGTCACTGAGACATGGGCCACCCCAGGGCATGACTGGGACCTAAACCTGGAGGGGTACACTATGTTCAGGAAGGACAGGGAGGAGGAAAGGGGAAGGGGGGTAGCACTGATAGTCAGAAATGGCATTGGTATAGGAGGGGTGGAGGAGGCGCATGGGGACCATGGAGTTGATTTGGGTCACCCTGAAAACGAAGGGGGGCAAGAGAGTAAACATAGGAGTGGTGTACAGATCCCCTGCGCTGGTGGAAGAACTGGAAGAGAGTCTGGTGGCAAATGTTATGAGACACTCTAGATTGGGCAAGGGAAGGGTGGTGGTGGTGATGGGTGATCTAAACATGCCAGGAATGGACTGGGGGACTATGATGTCCTCAGTGGCCAGGGAGCAGAGGTTGCTGGATGTTTTCCAGATGCGCTCCTAAGCCAGCAGGTGGGTGAGCCGACTAGGGAGGCCCAGGTACTGGATGTAGTCCTGTCGGACAGTGACCAGATTAGGGGCCTGGAGGTGAGGGACCCGTAACTGGGGAGTGATCATGCCATGGTCTGGTTCTGCCTGGACCTGGGGGGGAGGAAGGCCACACAAAGACAGTGGTAACAGACTTCAGGGGGCCAAACTTCAAGGGGACGGGAAGGACCCTCAAGGAACATTTGGATAGGATAAGGCCAGACATGGACGCTGACAGTAGGTGGGAAATCATTAGAAGGGGGCTACGAAGACCTGTGCAAGAGTGAGGCGCAAATGCGGTGAGGCCAGAAAACCCTTTTGGTGGACCTGGGAGGTTCAGGAGTCAGTGAGGGAAAAGAAGGCTGCCTATAGGCACTTCAAATGCTCAAGGTGCGAACGGGATCAAGCGGCGTATGAGCTGACGGCCAGAAGGGTCACTAGGGTAGTGAGGTCAGCTAAGGCAAGGAAGGAGCAGAACCTGGCCAGGGAAATCAGAAGGGGGAACAAGGGGTTCTTTAGATACACTGGGGGGAAAAGGAAGATGAAGGGGCAGATTAGCAGGATTAGAACAGGGGAGGGATGGGCACAGGACCTGGGGAGCAAGCCAAGGTACTAAATGAGTACTTTGCCTCAGTTTTACCAGGGAAGGGAGGCTCGTAATTCATGGGAGGAGATGGTGAAACTAAGGAGGGGCCGAGACCCTTACCAATTGGAAGCCCCGGCGGGTCTAGGGAGAGGGGGATACAACACAGTCAGGATGGGGGGGTGGCAGAACAGGGGGCCAAGGGGGAGGAAGTGGAGGTGGAAATCCCAGTAGAGAGAGTGAGGGAAGCCATCAGGCCCCTTAGGATGGAGAAAGCACTGGGACTGGATGAATTACATCCCAGGGTACTGAGGGAACTGGCGGATGTCCTGGCAGAATCCCTAGCAGAGTTTTTCAACATCTCTCTGATGATGGTGTGGGTGTCCCAGGACTGGAGGGTGGCACATATCGTGCCTATCCACAAGGGAGGATCAAGAGAGGAGGTGGGGAACTACAGGCCCATCAGCCTGACATCGGTGGTGGGCAAGGTGATGGAGGGAATCGTCAAGGAAAGGCTAGGGGGGGGACTGGAGAGGCTGGGGCACCTGGATGATAGACAGCATGGCTTCATCCTGGGAAAACTGTGTCAGACAAACCTTGTGCAGTTCTACGATTGGGTGATGAGTGCTCTGCACCAGGGTAGGCTGGCGGACGTCCTCTTTCTTGAATTCAGCAAGGCATTTGACTTAGTTCCTCACGGGGGTCTGTTGGACAAGCTGGGGGAAATGGGGGTGGGGAAATGGATGATCAGATGGATAGGAAATTGGCTCTCAGAGTGCACCCAGAGGGTCGTGGTTGGGGGGTTAGTCTCATCTCCAAGGAGGGTCATCAGTGGTGTCCCTCAGGGATAAGTCCTAGCGTCCCTCCTGTTTAACGCCTATGTTTCTGACGTAAGGAAGGGTATCAGGAGTGAAATGAGTCTCTTTGCGGATGACTCGAAGCTAGGAGTGGTGGTGGATGGGGAGGAGGGGAGGGTGGCCCTGCAGCAGGACCTAGGTGCCCTGGAGAGGTGGTCAAGGAAGTGGAGTCTGAGGTTCAATGCAGGGAAATGCAGGGTTCTGCACATGGGTGTCAGAAACCCGGGCCAAGTGTATACCCGGGAGGGGGGGATGCTACAAGTCGCGATGGCTGAGAGGGACCAGGGGGTGGTGGTGGATGTCAAGATGAACAACTCTGAGACTTGTAGGAGGGCAATGGCCCAAGCCAGTAGGATGCTGGGATGCATCGTGAGGGGGATTTCCTCCATAAGGATGGATGTGATACTCCTTCTGTATAACTGCTTGGTTAAGCCGCACCTCGAGTACTGTGTGCAGTTTTGGAGGCCGCACTTAAAAATGGACATTACACTCCTGGAAAGGGTCCAGAGGATGGCAATTAAAATGATCAGGGGCTTGGGGAAAGGATCTATGGGGAGAGGCTCAAGGAGCTCAACATGTACACATTGGAGGAGAGTAGGGATCGGGGAACAAGACAGAGGTCTTCAAGTACATGAAGGGGATAAATAGGGGAGGCTCAGATGGGGTGCTCCAAAGGAAGTGGGGGGCAACTAGAGGGCACGGGTGGAAGCAGGAGGGGGGGGAGACTCAGAGGGGAAAGGAGGAGGTGCTACTTCACTGAGAGGGCGGTGGAACCATGGAAGGTGCTGCCCGAGGGACTAGTAGAGGCAGAGACTGTGGAGGGGTTCAAGAGGGGTTGGAACAGGTATAGGGGAAGGGTGGTGCTGGCAAAGTCCAATACAAGGGGAATATCTTGGACTGGGAATGGAAAATCTCGAGGGGGAGGGACAGCATGGTCAGCTCACAAGCTGGTGGCTGACCTAACGAGCAGACAAGAAAGACCGTTAGGCCTACTCTGCTGACATTTTAGTATGTTAGTAAAGAAGCATTTCTGCTTAAATACCTCATACTTTGTTCCACTGTAATCTAATTGTATGCTATCCTTGCATTCTCTGTTTGGACACTGGTGCCATGTAACACTGCACTTTACTGTTTCCAGTTTTCCAATCTTGTAATGTATGTAATGTGTTTTTGTTCACTTGACGTGGAACCTTTGTAAATGAGCTGTCAGCGATTTCAACAAAAAAAATCAACACCACTTCTCTTCTTCTGCTTGTGATACCCCTCTCGATGCACCCCTGCATCCTGCTGGCCCCCCCCACTGCCTTGTTGCATTGCCTCGCCACCTTGAGGTCATCAAATATGATTACTCCAAGGTCCCTTTCCTGTTTAGTGACCATTGATACCTCTACCCCATTTTATACTCTGCCTCTGAGTTTCTGTGCCCTGGGTGCACAAGGTTGCTTTTTTTTCACAATGAAACCCAGCGGCCAGACCCTTGGTCACTCCTCAAGTCCCTGCACATTCTCTCCACCCCCCCCAATAGTGTCTACCCTATTGCAGATTTTAGTGGCAATTGTGAAGAGGCAGTCCTTCCCTTCCCTTCCAGCTCTTCTGTAATGTCACTGGGCAGGGGGATGTACTCCTTGGTTTGTGTGTGTGAGCCTGCACATGCCCCTATATTGGCGTCCTATGGTGAAGTCAAAAAAAACGGAGTAGAAATAAGTGATCCGACCTCTGATGGGCCCCATACCAATGACAGGGCCCTCTCACTGGAAAATGGATCTGTTCTTCGGCCGGAAAGGGGGGACCTGCCTATATATATATTTTTTTATTTTACCCAGTGGGCTAAGTGAATGCTAAACTGTCAGTAAATGGGGAAACCAAGAGCTGCTGCTGGTGAAGGAAAAGGAGCCAAAGTGAAGGAATCGGTGACCCAAAAATGAGGCTCCCAACCAGCAAGGTGGTGAGGGGGGAGGAAGGAGGGCCCAAGCATGGACCCTGAACCCAGTCTGGCAAGTGTGAGCTACAGAACAGAACAATGCAAATCTGTAGCTATAATTGGCAAAAAGTTGGATTCCTTCACTGGCCAGTTGATCTCTATGGAACACAAAGCGGAGAGGAGTCCTCTTAAAGACTGATTGCTGGCTTGGTGGAGCACGAATAAGTCAAACTGTCGGTCGGATGGACTTTTGCACCTCCTGCAGCTTTGGAGTATATGCTGTTTGGCCCAGTCCTGGGGACGGCGACCAGTAAGTTTTGGGCCTTGTAGGTTCGCCTGTGGAACAGCGGCGGGGGTGCCTCCTGGTGGGTCGGTTGCCCCAGTGGGTGTTTTGGGTGGTGGGGACGATAGCTGTTAGAAGACTGCTGGGTCTCTGGAGCCCCCCTAATTGGGCGGTCTGTGTAAGTCTGAGCATGTTGCTGGTCGTTGCTCAGGGGACAGGAGTCAGCAGTATCTCCCAATATCGGTGGTGAGGCACTGAATTTGGGTCAGTTGTCTTGGGTGACCACAGCCAGGTGGGACATCAGGGAGGCTCCGGCTTTCCAAAGCCCTGGAGTGAGTGGTCTCCGATCAACTCACAGAGTACCTGGAAAAGCACAACCGTCTCTGCGCACAGCATCATGAATTCCGTAAAAATCATTCCGCCATTACCGCTTTGGTTGATTGCACCTTTCAGATCTATGATGCCACAGATAATGGCCTGGCAGTGGAGTCTATCTTTATAGACCTCACAAAGGCTTTTGACACCGTTAACCATCAACTGTTCCTGAGCTGTTTACTATCCACAGGCCTATCCACTGACATGATGGCGTGGTTTGGCAGCTACCTCACACACAGGACACAAAGTGTAAAAATAAGCGGCAACCTCTCTGAACCTAGGCAGGTGAACCTTGGTGTCCCCAATGTTCAATTCTGGGGCTGCTCCTATTCAGCCTCTTCATTAACTCCCTACCCTCTGCTTGTCCAGCACACATTATGCTCTACGCTGATGATGCCATTATCTCAGTACCCAGCAGCAATTGGTCCACTATTGCCTCAGAACTACAAGCAAACGTCTCTCGGCTTGAATCATGGTTCACACATACTAAACTAATGCCAAATTACAAGAAGACGAAAAACATGATTTTCACAGTTCCAAAGAGCAAGAAGAGGCCGTCCTGGTGGTGCTGAGGCACTGGATGCCACATCTCGTGCCACGCTGGCGACCCGGGTTCGGACGCGAGCCCGAGCCATCAGGGGTCGGCGGATAAGGATTGAGCATCCGGCAGACTGCTCTCCTATCCCCGGGGAGGGATCCAGGGAGCCATCGCTCTGCAGCAGCCCCCGGTGATGATCGGGGTCACTGCTAGAGCTGGCATAGCAGGACGGAGTGCGGCAGATGTCAGCACATTGTGCCCAAACGTCACTGCACGCTTGCACTCCCAGGGGAAAGAAAAACCAGAAAATGGAGCAGCACAGGCTGCAGCAGTTTGATGGCCGTTCTCTGCCAGCTGACGATGCCCGATGTGCGTACCAGTAATGGTACCTCGTCTGGCGCGGGGGCTATAGGGGGTGCCCCCCTCGAAGGCAGAGCTGCATATGCCAGCTGGGTGTGCCATGTCGGGGTAGGAGATGGAGCTGAGCGGTGGCTGGATGGTTAGCAGGTCAGTGGCTGCCAAGGGACTAAAAAATATGTCATGATAAAAAAACAAAGAGCAAGAAGAAATATGGCCCACTGCTGATAAAGAGTCACAAAGGCGACATCTTGAAGCAATTCAGCACTTTTAAGTACCTTGGTGTACACCTGGATGATACCCTCACGTTTTCTTCACACATTAACCAAGTTGTCAGACTGGCAAACACAAAACTGGGTGTTCTTTACGGAAACAGGCACTCCATGACCCTGGACGCCTTAAAACTCGTAACCTGTTTGGTTCTGTCGACCATCAATTACGGCCTAGTGATCTATGAGGCTGGCTCTGATACCACCCTAAAAAGGGTGAAAACACTCCTCAATAAGGCCTGACGTTTGGTCTTGGGGGCCAACCACCTGACCCATACGTGCGCCCTCTACAATGGGACTGGATGGCTCCCTCTCCACCTCAGGACACAATACCAGACTTGCCTACTGGGTGAAAAATCAATGCTAGGACTCATGCCGAACTCATCCGCTAGGCTCTTTAAAAATGTACAACCTGCCGTCAACACAAGAAGTGCAACTAAGGGGTGTCTGCAGGTGCCTTAAAGGCACACAACGATAGCTCAGAGATCCCTTTCCTTCTGAGGGCCCAAATGGATCAATCAAGTACCTACCGCCCTAACTGAGTGTAACAAGCTCCACCAGTTCAAAGCTAGGCTCCGATCCCACCTGGACAACAAAAATGTCTGTGCCTGCTTTGCTAAATGCTGACTCACTCCCCTGTACCGTTCCCCACTCTCCCACCACTCTGTCCAGCCCCCCCCAACCACACCCCCTTGTACACCTTCCCCCCCTCCCCAGTCCCTACTCCTCTCACCCCTCTTCCCTAACACCCCTGACAAAGCCTACCCTGGCAGCTCCTACACCACTTCTCAGTAGCCTATATCTCCTCACCATTCCCTGTCTTTATGCCCTTCCCACTGCTTGCCTCTCTTCTCTGCTTCCCCACCCCTGACAAAGCCTACTCTGGCTACTTATTTCACTACCCCTCAGTACCGAACCAACATAGCACTCTGCACATTTTTTTTTTAACCAGGAGAGACGCACTAAGCTGAAGCTTGTTTACAGGTGCGACCTGGGAGCACAAGCAAGTTAAGTGACTTGCTCAGGGTCACAGTATGCAACTGGGGGCTATGGGATTCAAATCCAGGTCTCCAGGTTTGCAGCTCAGAGCCTTAATCAATCAATCTTTATTTTACCAGGCGAAGCTTCATTGAGCAGAGCTCATTTTCAAGATGGACCTGGGAAGGTCAAGGAACAGTACTCTGGACAATACCTACATAGTAAAGCTTGAAAACAACATGTAAACAAAAATACAGATATCCACCCATATAGCTATACAGTGCAATGTGTTGAGGATGAACAGTCTTAACGTATTTTTTTACATATTTACAATATAACCATATAGGTACTATACTCAGCGTCTAAAGAAGTAAATTGTTATAGCAAGTACAGAGTTCCAAGGTTGACAATGCAGGTAATTAGTACCACTGTACTATACTTCTCTAAGCACTGTACCACATTCGAGGAGTGATGTCACTGTTAGCACTTCCATGTTGTAAATACTTCCCCATTTGTTGTTTCAACATTACCTGTACGTACTGCGTAACCCTTGTAAAGCGATGTCATGTTATGTTATGCTTTGTCTTGTATTTTATCGACTGACTTGGAACCTTTGTAGATGAGCCCTCTGCTCAAGGGTATCAATCCTAAACTGAAATAAATAAGATAGTCCAGTGTTTGTTTGAGACAGGTGAGTTTCCGGACTCCCTGAAGGAGGCAGTGGGGACTCCCCTCCTTAAGAAATCTTCTCTCGGCCCAGATTGCCTCGCCAGCTACAGACCTGTCTCTAACCTGTCCTTTGTGGGTAAGGTTATTGAGAAGGTGACTGCACTGCAGATGGATGACCATCTTACCATCCATGACATCTATGATCCTCTCAAGTCGGGATTCTGGAAGAGGCACATCACTGAGACTGCCCTGGTCCAGGTGCTAAGTGATCTCCTGATAGCGAGAGATCAGAGGAGTCATTACATCTTAGTCCTCCTTGATCTCTCTCCGGCATTTGACACCGTGGATCATAGTGTATGGCTGGGGTGCCTGCGGGTAATCTGTGGACTGTCGGGGACAGTCCGCAGATGCTTCCATTCTTTCCTCACTAGTAGGTTTCAGAGAGTAGTGTCGAGAATTTATTCCTCTGATGCATTCTCCCTGCCATGTGAGGTGCCCCAGGGCTCTGTGCTTTCACCTATGTTATTCACAGTGTATATGCTGCTGTTGGGAGACACTGTAAGGCGGTATTGTCGGAGTTTTCACCACTATGCAGATGATACTCAGCTATACATGTCCTTTGTACACGACCGGGATGATGCGGTCTCAATGTTTAACAACTGCCTCTCCGAGATCCAGGACTGGATGAGTGCCAACTGGTTGAAGCTGAATCCTGACAAAAATTAGGTTTTTGTGGTGGACCCGGGTCGTCGGGTAGAGGGGTCTTTGGCTGGACAGGCCTCTGGGCTTCTGCTTGGTGGTAGCCAGCTGATGACCTCTGAATGGGTGCGGAGTCTGGGCATTATTTTTGATGATGGGTTGACTCTGAAATCTCAGGTGTCATCCGTCATCAAGACCTCATTTTACCATCCAAGGAACATCGCCTGGATTAAGCACCTGGTTCCACCCGCCAACCTTCTGGCATTGGTCCATGTCTTTTTGACCTCCCGCCTTGATTACTTCAGTGCCCTGTAGCTAGAGTTACCGGGGGTTGATATCTGCCGCTTGCAGCTGATGCAGAATGCTGCGGCCAGTTTGCTGACTGGGCTTTCTCGATCTAGCCATGTCACGCTTGTGCTGCACTGGCAGCCAGTTCAGTGGCGGATCACCTTCAAGGTCGGCTTACTGACCTCTAAAGCCCTACACAGACAGGGACCGAGTTACCTGCAAGAGCGTCTGCATCCCTATTGCCCCCTCCGACCGCTCCACCAATGAGGGGTTGCTGGAGATTCTCGGGGTTCGTTTGAAGACCTCTGGAGCTCAAGCCTTTGTATTTGCAGCTCCTACCCTGTGGAATTCTCTATCTCAACAGGTAAGGGGGTACCTGACTGTGGAGAGCTTTAAATTGACACTCAAACATACTTATTCTCACTTGCCTTTCTTGACAATTAATTTATGGAAGCCTGCTGTTATGTTGGATTTTAAATATTTACAATTTTAAGGTTTTTAAATTCTGTAAAAGTGCTTCGGTACATGTTGAATTGCGCTTGAAACAAACATAAAGATGATTATTATTATTAGTCAATCTGATGTTTCGAATGCAGTAGCTGCATCTGACACAGCCCGACAGAGAGTGGTTTAATAATTCAAAGAAAATAGACATCTGGACGTGTTGGAGAACCAGATTCAGACCTGCAAATTATGAACTGGTTGGTCTGCCGGAGGAGAGGGATGTAAATACAGGTTACTCACCTGTAACAGGAGTTCTAGGAATGGTATATGTTGTTCATCCACACTTATTGGCAGGTTCCTTGCCGCTTTAAATCTTGCCAGAAGATCTTCAAGCTGGCTTCTCCCACCCACCCGGGTGGTAAACCTCAGCTCCGCCCCCATGACGCCAGATCTGCCCACTGGAAGCCAGGTTGTGCGTCCGAGCCGGGAGGTCGGGGAATATGTGGATGAACAACATATACCATTCCTAGAACTCCTGTTACAAGTGAGTAACCTGTATTTCTAGGGACATGGATATGTTGTTCATCCACACTTATTGGCAGACTCCTAGCAGTTCTCCGGGAGGAGGGAGGTAAGGCACACCCCTACTTAGGTAGAAAGACTGGAGAACCGAGGCCCCACCAGCATCCCGAGCGACCCTAGGGTCGATGTGGAAGGGAAAATGGTAAAGCCTGCTTCCAGGTAGAAGCCCCATGGATATCCTGGACCGAGTATCCTCAGAAGCAGCCACCGATGCAGCGGAAGGGCGGGAAATGAGCACTTATCCCTCTGGGAGGCTCCATGCCCACCCACCTATAGCGGAGACCTATGCAGGAGGTGACCCACCCACTCGTCGTCCGCTAGGCTGCAGGTCTGCCAGGTGCGGCTTCAGCGTAGATGACAAACAGCTGGTGAACCTCTCCCGAACTTCAACCCTACGCTCCCTGGGTAGGCGAACATATAAATAGGGTCCCAAAGGAACCTATATACGGCCTCCAAGGCGTGAATGGGGATGAACCCCAGCAGAGGCAATACCCGGTTAGGGAAGACTCCGCCACCGCCTACGGAAGGAACTTTGGGTGGGGCACAGGACAACCTTGTCCCTGTGGAAGACCAGCTAGGGAGATTCAAGGAGCACCTGGAACTCTCCCCTCCTGGATGGCAGAGTAGCCCCAAGAAGGTGTTCTTCCACAACAGGTGGGGAAACTCGCACCTGTGCAAAGGTTCGAACGGCTTGCCCGTGAGCTAAGCCCATACCAGCGAAGATCCCACAGAAATGGGGATACTCTCCCCAAAGGGGAGGTGAGATCGAGGCCTAGAAAAGTGCCAGACCACCTTTTGTGCACCACCGACTGCCTTCCGGTCCGCGCCCGGGAGACAGGGGTGACCAATAGAAGCACCTAGAGGGTCGTCGGCCGAAGCCCTAGTTCAAAAGGAACGGACCGCAGATGGTCCAGAATGCTTGCCGAGGGACGGGAGAGGGGCCCCAGGCCCTATCCCAACACCAAATGGAGAACTCTTCCATTTGAAGGCGAGCATGTTTGGCCGACTCCTGGCAGGACGCCTCGAAAACGTCGAGGACCTTGCCGAAGGACCCAAGGCCTGACCCCTAGCCGCACAGGGACCAGGCCTTCAGGTGCAGGGATTGAAGGTCCAGATGGAAAACCTTCCCCTGAAAACAGAGATCAGGACCGGGCGGGCTGGAAGCCACCTCGGGAGTCTGGGGCTGAGACTGAGGAGAGCTGGATACCAGAGCTGGCCAACCAGTCTGGGGCTACCAGCATCGCCTGTGCCTAGTCCCTCCTCGCCTTGCCCGTGGGTCAGGGAAATGGGGGAGAGGCGTGGAAGAGACCCGGGGTCCGTGACCTCAACGGCATCCCCTACAGCAAACCTTGCTGAGGGGGCGGGCATGAGACAGTCTCGGCCTCGTATTCTCCCTGGAGGGAAGGAGGGAGAAGATCCTGTGCTACCTCCGCAGGGAAGACCACTCGTGAGGCGCAGCCTATGCCCGGCTTAGGGCATCAGCTAGGGTGCTGGAGGCTCCTGCCATCGAATGGCTAGGAAACCGCCTCCCAGCTGCACGAAAGACCCAATACGGAGAACCTCCTTACGAGATGCAAGGGGCTCGTCCGAGCCTGGCGGGGTAGGTAGCACATGGTCGTGGTGTTGTCCGCCTGGACTTAAACCACTGGACTCCGCACAAACGGAGTGAGCGGTGCAAGCGAGCGGACCGCCATGAGCTCCAGCAGGTAGGAAAGACATCGGGACTCCCGAGAGGACCAGAGGCGGAGCACTCTGTATTCCCCTTGATGGGCATCCCAACCCATCCGAGAAGCATCGGTCGGAGCAGACCGTCGACTCGGGCGGACGAACAGGATGTACTCCTGCAAGAGCTGGAACGGTCTGAAGGAGAGCGTTCCCTAACTCCTGGGCTGTAGTCACGAACTGGTCCGAAGGAACGCAGCACTGTGACCGCTGGCTGGCCAGTCCCCCCAAGGGGAAAACATGAACCAGCAGGTCCCATAGACCATGCTGGAGCCAGCCGCCGCGAGGCCCAGGAGGAGCAGGAGGTCCCGGCAGGGCGCAATTGCCCGGTCAGACCTGACCAGGTAAGGGAGGAAGAACCTCAGCCCTGTCCGCCGGGAGCCGAGCTCGGACTCAAGAGTCGAGCCTGGTCCCGAAGAAGGATCACCCGCTAAGGCACGAGTTCCAACGTGGCTCAGATAACAGGAGACCCGCCTGAGACCCAGAACTCTGGATCGACCCCTTCCGCTTGGAAAGGGTTGAAGTCAGGCCGCCATCTGGGTGGGGTTACGCCCGGGCCCCTCGAAGCCGCAGAAAGCTGCTGGGCCGAGACCGAAGGGCCTGGCCTGGAACTCATAAGGAGATCCCCCGCTAGGAAAGGGAGGAGTCTCCCAGGAAACGGATGGAACGAGGAGTAAGTGCGTCCTGGAGGCCCAGGAGCGAAGCCACACGCCTGTTAAGGATGGGATATCTAAGCCAGAGAGACCATCCAGGCATGCAGAAGAATGGGGCGCAAGCCCCCGTCCATTTGAGACCAGGGATACCTGGACATGAACCCAGGGTCAGAAGGAGGATCCGCAACCTTCCTGATTACCTCTATTTAGAGGGTTAGCAAGTCGGCTCAAGGGCCGATTTAAGAGACTGTGGGATGAAGATCCCTGCGGGCAACGGCCGAGAGGGTGGGACCTGCTCGCAAACCCGAGACAGGGCCTTCTCTTAGCACCTCCGACCCCTAGAGGTCCGGGAAAGCGGACCAGGTGGAGGAGGTGCGGAGCCGTCCCCCCACAGGGGAACCCGGGTAGGAGCGACAGGGCCAGGGACAGCGCTCCTAGCCCATCACTGAGCAGGCTTGGAGGAGGAAGAGGCCGAGGGAGCTCTCGGGCCTTTACCTCCCTGCTTCCTTTAGAGGAAGACGCTGGTTTGGAGTCAGGCCGCCCAGCGCATGCCTGCTGGCCTTCATGCTTGGCCGATCGAGCCACAGGAACTGGGGGGCAAAGAGGCTTATGCAAAGGCTGCCGGCTGCCCTTGTCCCTCCTGGTGGGAGTGACCAAGTCCGGAGTGGCATCGGATTTCTCGGACCCCTGGAGGTGTCCCTCCACTCCAGGGTCGAAAAGGTCAGTCCCCAAGAAGGGGATGTCTGCCAACTCGTGCTGGGTTTCCAAAGAGAAGGAGGATAACCTCAGCCACGCCCTGCGGCGCATGGCCACTGCGGCCGCCACTGATCTGGCACAGGAGTCGCCTAGATCCAGAGCTGTCTGGAGCTGCTGCTTCACCACCGCCCTACCCTGGTCCCGCACCTGCCGGACCGTGGTCCGCAGGTCGGCTGGAAGATGAGGGAGGACCTCGTCCACGGAGCCCAAAAGGGCATGGGAGAAATATGCCATCAGCGCAGCCGAGCTGGCCTGACAGAGGCCTAGGGAGGACGCAGCGTAAACCTTGCGCCCGACATAGTCCATCCTTTTGGACTCCTTGTCAGGGAGCCTATCCACATCCCTAGTGTTTCCAGAACACTGGAAAACATTGTCGGTAACTAACCCCTCAGCCGAGGGGTGTTCCGAGAAACCAGGCAGAGAACCGACAGGGACAGAGTACTTCCTGGCCATCCTGGCCGAGGGCGCAGGGCAGGAAGTAGGCCGCCAGAGCTCCAAGGCCGGGCCCACAATTGCCTCAGCCACCGGGAAGGCCTCAGAGGGTGAACCCCTTCGGTCTAGAATCTCCGTAAGGGGGTAAGGCGCCGTTTGGAAAGGGCTCAAGCTGCATCCCGGTGAATTCCGAGATGAGCTGGAGCAGACCCATAAAGGACGATGGGCTGTCATCCACAGAATGTTCCGGAGAAGACCCTGGGTCCTCCCGGCTAGGGAACATAGAGGAGTCGATTTCGGCCTCCGAGGGGTCTGCAAAAAGCTGCCTCAGGGCTGAGTCACTCTTCGTCCGCCGATGACGGGTGGGAGTCAGGGGGACAGATAACCTGCGGGACAGGTCATGACCCGGCCTGGGTTCCACCGAGGATGGTGGGGCAGCAGGGATTGGATGGGCAACCGGCCCCGGAGAGGGCACCTCGACTGCCGTGAGCGGTTGAGTCGGCCGATCGGGCAGCAGCAGCTACTTACTAGCCGGGGAATGAATTGGGGTCGATTGATTCCCGGACAACAACAGCTGCTGCCATATGAACTCCTCGTAACGTCGACGCCATCGGCATCGAAGCTACCTCATCCGAGGAGGGGACGAGGAAGAACGGCACGCCACTCTACCTGTGCCCGACCGAGAACGCCGAGGTCGGCATGAGCGGCCAGGACCGAGAGGAGGACCGAGACCCGAATCTGGGAACTGAGATGGCCTGGGAAGGAGCAGGGCGCACCCGCTCCTCCCTCGGCTCGGAAGAAAGGGCCGAGGTCTGTGGACCCAAAGGTGCAGGCAGAACCTCAGCCTCCGCCGGGGGAACCGGCGAAGGGATGGCGCGCTCTAGCAGAAGACAGCCCAAATGACGGGTCGAGAGACTCGACAACGTCGACGGGAGTCCTGGCCGGCTGACCTGACGGGGACACCATGAGGCCAGCGGCAAGAGCCGCATCCTCGACCAAAGTTGAACGTCGGCCGGCAGGGAAGGGGGAACTCTCCCACTCCCTCCAGCGCCGACGAAGGGACTTAGCCTGCGACTCCTTGGACTTGGGCCGAGAGGCAGGTCCCGAAGGTCCCTCTCCCTTCGAGGAAAGGGACTGGCGAAGCTCCTTGAACGAAGCTGCATGAGGAGAACTCAAGGAGAGCGGGATGAGCGCCGCGACCGAGGAAGAGGGAGGGGCAGTTGCCCCCTCCCCGGAGAAAGGAAGATCAAGCTGCTCGGCCGAGACAGCTGACGCGGACACTGCCCAAGTCTCCGAGGAATTTTCCGGAGCGGGAAAAATTTCCGGTCGCCCGAGCCCCAAACGGGCCACACGATCCTCCAGAGAGCTGGCCGAAAGGGCACAGCAAAAAATCGCAAAGTTGAGGATCATGATCCAAGTCAAGGCAGTAAACACACGTGGAGTGCGGGTCTTTCCTGAAGGAATTAGCCGGGCGCCTCCCAGAGCTGGAAAACGAGTGAGCCATCGCCGCAGCGAAGAAGAAGATCGAAGTTTCAGAAAACTTCCAATTAATTTCGAAGACCGAAAATTCCAGGAACCAGTTGAAAACGCAGAGCACTAAGGAGGGAACCTGAGCTTCCAAGCGGTAAGGAAGATCTTGCGTCATGGGGTGGAGCCGAGAGTTTTACCACCCGGGTGGGTGGGAGGAGCCAGCTTGAAGACCTTCTAGCAAGATTTAAAGTGGCAAGGAACCTGCCAATAAGTGTGGATGAACAACATATCCATGTCCCTAGAAAGGGTGATTCCCTCTACTTATTCCTACTGGGGTGGTCACCTGAAGGTTTGGGCACCAATACTGATGGTAAACCGATCAGAATTTAATAAGCATTCAGAATTATTTCCAGGAGAAACACTGCAGAAAATACTGCCACACACACACACACACACACACATTTGTACTGGTAGTGCTGTTGGGAATCTGTATCCAGGATAAAGTGTTACAAATGGCCAAGAAGAAGCAGGGACAGTTGGTGGGTGGATCCAAGGTGCAAAGTTTTCCAGACTGGAGTTATGCCACATGGCAAAGGTGTAAAAGGATGGTATTTAAACTATTTGGTTAAGATATATATGTTAGAGTTTGGGATTTGGCTTTTGATTTCAGACATTTTGGAACGTCTATAGTAATGTTTATATACAGTCATAGGTTACATTACATGTATCTGTTTTAGGTTACACTGATTCTGTCTACCTGCCTTATTGTAAAATTGTGTGCACCAACCCCACCCCCCCAACTATGCATTAATTCCCTAGTAGAAGCCTCCTTTCTCGTGGCTTAATGCTTACTTGTTCAGCTACATTTGTACCTGTTTGACTTCATTCCACTGGAACTCACTCACCGTATTTGTCAAGCTGCCTTGTAATCAATGTCACTGATGTTGTAACCTTTGTAAAAGAGCAGTGATGCTCAAAGATATTCTCCAAAATGTTCACTAAATAAACAAAATAAATAAAATGTTCACGCTGTACTTTAATGGCCATGTTCATTTTGCATTGTGCTATGTCATGGCACAGTTTTCATAGCCTGCCTCTTCAGTCCCAAGGTTCCGGTTTCCTGCCAGAGAGACTGACATCGATATGTGCAAGGCTTTTGCACAGGATTATATCTTGGACTCATTTCTGCACTTTCAGGTGGGGTATTTTGGTGAGCTCTGTGATGTAGATAGCCAGTTCTGAGTGCTGTATAATAAATTTTTTATATAAAATGTATTAATGACCATCTGTGCTGAAAAATCTAATGCTCTAGGAGTGACCTCAAAAGCCCCCCCCCCAGTTTTCAGCTGACAGATGCAAGCTAAGAGAAATGCTGACAACATGTGTATCACACACACTGTTTTTAGAGGCAATGTGTTACATAGAAGACTTTAATCAAGGATCCTGTTTCTCTGAGTTAATTACAGACTTGATTAAGTTAATTTTGTTAAGAGAGAAATCATAAACAAGGTTTATGACGTTAGAAGGGGAAGCTAGGATGTTACATAGAGGTGTAAGGTTGTAAATGACCCTGTGAAGCCTGTGTGAGGGAGGGTACAGCATGAGATCAAAGAGGTGTCATTTGAAATTGAGTTATGCTAAGGTTGCAGAATTAATACTTTGAAAATTACATCCTGTGGTTGTATAGAAATATATATTTTTTAGATATTTTGACAGGGAGGAGCTGGATGACCTCATCCAAAAGGGGTTGACAAATACAGCTTGAAAATATTATTCTGTTTCACTACACACTTTTATCTGACACTGACCAAGAAAACATCTGAGCACTGAAAACAGGTATTTAGAACGCTAGACAAATCTAAATATTGTTGGAGGAATTGCACTGTTTTAAACCTTGTTTTGTTTAAAGAGATGTAGGTCTTGTGATATGAGAGTTCTGTACTGTATGTTTGACATATTATATATTTTAGTAAAAACTCTAATTTTAGAGCATATCTGGTCTGTCTTTGAATTGCTTTCTTTTGCTAAGAAATAGTTATGGTTATAGCAGACAGCAGACATAAGCTTGTATGGTGGTACCAAACTGGAAAGAGAAGCATTTTAAATCTGAGGTCTTTATTAAAGTTTTAAGGGTTCATCTCTGAATACCTGGTTAGGTGCCCATAGGCAAAGATATCTAGCCTCCCCGAAGACAGATATATCTGAGCCTGTGCATTGGGTATGCTAGCACGAGGTTAACAGTTTGAATCTCTCCAGAACTTGAGACCAAAGGTTGATCCGACTTCACAAAAACAGACAAGAGGGTACCTTGTCTGTTGCACTGTTCACAAGACTGCTCTCAGAGGTTGGCACTTGGGGAGTAGAGGGCCTGACCTGCTGAGTGGGTTTGTGACAGATTGGTTGGCAGTGGTGGCATAATTTTGGTATCACAAGCTTTATTGTTCTGTGTCAGCTGAGACTGTAAGCACTCTTGCAAAGAAAGAAAAAGACAGAATTTTATTTTAAAAAGGAAACAGAACTATATATCACTTGGTGTACAGTCAAGTTCCTACCTATTTTATTTTTTTTTTCTAAAGTGCAAAGTCAGAGTAGCTGTAGTCAGGGAAGAAGAAGATGGCTTCCGACTACAGCAGGCACACTGTAGATTACTTGAAGCAGTTGTGCGGGGACAGGGGAGTCCAGTTCGAGGTGACAGCCAAAAAGCAGAACCTCATAGAGGCCCTGATGGTAGCAGATACTCAGAGCAGCGAATCACCGACCGTGACTGAAAAGGACAGCAAGGCCACTGTCAGTGAAGGGCCACAGCAGCAGGGAATGGCTACCAGTATCCTGAATCCAGAGATACTCAAACTGCAAATTGAGTTGCGCAGGATGGAATTGGAGTCCTAGGAGAGGAGAGAGCGAGAGGCGGACCGTGAGGCAGAGCGAGAATACAGAGAGGCAGAGCAACAACAGAGGGAGGCAGACCGTGAGGAGCGTGAGCGCCAGCGAGCTGCAGAGGAGAAGAGAGAGGAGCACCAGAGGCAACACAAGCTGGAGAAGATGCAACTCTGACCAGCGGCACCAGAGCAGGTAAGTGGCTTGGGTTTAATTGGGACTGCAGGACTGGGTTACAAACTGAACTCCAAATTAATAGCTGAGTTTAAGGAAGGGGAGGACATGGACGCCTTTTTAAATTCTTTTGAAAAAGTCTGTATTCAGCCTAAAATTCCTAGAGAGTCCTGGAGCTTCCAGCTATCCCCGCTACTTACCGGGAAAGCTCGAGATGCATTGGGTAAAATAGACAATGAAGACAGCAATGACTACAGCAAGCTAAAAGTGGCACTGTTAAAAAAGTTTGAATTAACTGCTGAATCATACAGAGCTAAATTCCGTAAGCTCAGGAGAAGCCCTGATATGAGCTATGAGGAGGTAGCCATGAAACGTCGTCAGTTTTTAAAACGTTGGTGGGAAGGAATTGAGGCAAATTCTGTTGATAAAATTGAAAATGTGATTTTATTAGAACAGTTTTATTGGGCATGCCCAGCACAGCTAAAAACCTGGCTAGAGGACCGAGATCCAAAAACAGTGCAAGAGGCTGCTGAACTCTCGGACTGATATGCCAAGAGCAGACCTGCTCTGAGAATGAATGGGGCAGGCGTGGCAGCGCAGAAAGGGAAAAGCGCGCCTTCAGGGCAGCTAAAACCCTCACTGCCTCCACCGAAACCAGACAGCCCCAGGTTTCAAAGAAAAGATTTCTCTGAAGTAAGAAATGCCTGTTGGTTGTGTAAAGAAACTGGGCATATTGCCAGACAGTGCCCCAAAAAGGCGAGCCAAAATACACAACAGGGTGCTAGAAAAGAAGTGGGTTGTTTGTGTGTCCCTGGAAGCATGCCAGTGAACATGAGGGAACATATGCACCCAGTCATGGTGAATGGTGTACAGACGCAGGGGTTAAGGGACACAAGGGCATCCCTGACATTGGTAAAGGGGATCTGGTACAGCCTGGTCAGCTTATACCCAATAAATATGTAACTGTACAAGGGTTTACTGGTGAAGAGAAAACATTGCCACTCGCTAGTGTTCTCCTGGACTGGGGTGAAACAGGGGGAACTCTGCAACAGGTGGCTGTAGCCAACACATTAGCAGTGGATGTGATCCTGGGTAACAATCTCCAGCAGGGGGTGGTATGTGCTGTTACCTGTAGCCAAGCGGCAAAGGAAAATAGTAGTTCCCTGAACCCCACAGAAACCAGTGTGGAAACCACTGAGAGGCTGGTTCCCCAGCCTGGGTCTCCAGATAGGGAGACTGATAAAAAGGGGTAGAATTTTCCCAGTAGCAAGTGACCACACAGCTACGGAAGGTTACTCCAAAGAGGGAGGGGTGACCAATTATCAGAGGGTTGGGATTGACAGTGATCCTGAGGGCCCTGACACTAGTGCTAGGGACCCTAGTTCAGCGACTGAAGGGAACCTGTCCCATACCTTGGGACTGTGTGAGGGGTTTGCAGCTGCTCAGAGAAGTGACCCTAGTTTTAGAGAAGCTGAGGGCTTGGGCAGACTCGGAGGGCACACAGGGAGGTGACGGCAGACATAAAGTTTATTGGGAAAATGGACTTATGTATACACAGGCAGTACAGACAGAGGGAGGGATGCTAGGCAGGCAGCTTGTCGTTCCCCAGGGGTATTGTGAGCAGTTGCTCAAGATTGCACATGATATTCCCTTGTCTGGTCATCTGGGAATCACGCACACAATGCAGCAGTTGGCCCAGAATTTCTACTGGCCTAACTTCACCCAGCAGGTGAAGGAGTATTGCAGGTCTTGTCACCGTGCCAAGAAATAGGGAAGGTGGGCAAGAAAACCCAAGCCGCCCTGATCCCCTTGCCCATAGTGGAGGAGCCATTCCAGAGGGTGGAAATGGATATTGTGAGGCCTTTAGATACCCCCAGCTCCTCAGGGAAGAGATTCATCCTGACTGTGGTGGATTATGCCACCCGGTACCCAGAGGCAGTCACCCTATCCTCTCTGAGGACAGACAAAGTGGCAGATGCCTTACTTGGGATTTTCTCTAGTGCTGGGTTTCCGCAGGAGGTAATCACCAGTTGAGGGGGTTCCTTCATGTTGGACCTGATGAAATGTTTATGGGAGAAGTGTGGGGTGGTGCAGAAATGCACGACACCATATCACCCACAAGCCAATCGGCTTGTGGAACGATTCAATGGTACCCTAAAGTCAATGCTCTGGGCGTTTACTGAACAGCACGGGAGGGACCGGGAGAAATACCTTCCCCACCTGTTGTTTGCATACAGGGAGGTGCCCCAAGAGTCGATAGGATTTTCCCCCTTCAAACTCTTATATGGAAGCCGGGTATGTGGGCCCCTAGACTTGATCCGGGAGGACTTGGAAGGCAAGCACGCCACCCAAGGAACTCCCATTGTGGATTATGTCCTTAGGTTTAGGGAAAGGCTGAAGGAGCTTATGGGGACAGCCCAGAGCAACCTGGCAGCTGCCCAACAGAAACAAAAGGTGTGATATGACCACAGAGCCAGAGTTCGCTCGTACATGGTGGGTCAGGAAGTCATGGTCCTTATTCCGGTCCAGAAAGACAAGCTGCAAGCTGAGTGGGCAGAACCGTACAAAGTGGTTAGGAAGGTAAATGGCGTGAACTACATTGTGGAGTTACATAGAAACACAGAATTTGATGGCAGATAAGGACCGCTTGGCCCACCCAGTCTGCCCATTTCCCTACCTACTGGATAAGCTGCAGATCCTAGTTAACCTGCAGCCTACTTCTTCTACCCCCAACCTGACTGCAGACAGACTGAAAGGATGTACCATGTCAACATGATGAAGCAATATGCAAATAGGGCTGACATGGTGTTGGCTGTGTGTACTCATGGGAAGGGGATGGACAAAGGAGACCACCTTCTGGATTTGCTGGAGGAAAGTAATCGGGAGTCCTCTGTGGAGGCAATAAAATTGTCTCCCCAGCTGAACCCGGACCAGGTCCAGAAAGTAAGGGAGGTTTTAGCAGACTTTTCCCCCCTTGTTTAGCACCACGCTTGGACTAATCCCCTTAGCAACGCACGATGTGGAGACAGGGACACAGACGCCCATACGGTGGACAGCATATCGGCTGTCAGAGGCTGTCCAAAAGGACATTAGGAGGGAAGAGGAGGAGATGCTGGATTTAGGGGTAATCCAGAGATCCCACAGCCCCTGGGCCTCACCCGTAGTCCTTGTAGCTAAGCCAGATGGCTCAACTTGTTTCTATGTGGACTATCGTGGACTGAATGCAGTCACGAAGTCCGACGCCCACCCAATGCCCCGGACGAACTCCTGGACAAGTTGGGAGGGGCGACCTATCTTACGACCATTGACCTGACCAAGGGATATTGGCAGGTAGAACTGACAGACAGAACTAGGGAGAGGTCGGCCTTCATCACTCTGATAGGCTTATTTGAGTTTAAAGTAATGCCTTTCGAAATGAAGAATGCCCCAGCCACTTTCCAAAGGTTGGTGAACCAGTCGTTGAATGGTGCTGAGGAGTACGCTGTAGCATACCTGGATGACAATGCCATCTTCAGTACCAGCTGGGAGGAACACCTTTCATACCTTAGGGAAGTGCTGGGCAGGATACAGAGGGCTGGGCTCACTGTCAAAGCTGAAAAGTGCCAGGTGGCCATGGGAGAAGTGGCATACCTCGGGCATGTGGTAGGCCAGGGACAGCTCCTTCCTAACCCAATAAAGACAGAGGTGATCCAGGCGTGGCCCAGACCAGAAACCCAGAAGCTGGTCAGGAGCTTTCTATGGACAGCAGGGTACTACAGAAAATGTGTACCCAATTACTGTCCCCTGGCTGCTCCTCTATCTGACCTGACAAAAAAAGATGCCAAGGAAAATTACCTGGAGCCCAGCCTGTGAAGAAGCCTTTACCAGGCTGAAGGAGGCACTGTGCAGTGCTCCTGTTTTGACAAGTCCTGACTATAGCAAAACCTTTATAGTTCAGACGGATGCCTCAGACGTGGGTGTTGGGGCAGAACTAAGCCAGATATCCAGCCAAGGGACAGATCACCCGGTAGCATACCTGAGCCGGAAGCTGCTTCCCAGGGAGTAAGCGTAGTCCATGGTGGAAAAGGAGCGTCTTGCCATAGTGTGGGCCCTGAAGAAATTAGAGCCATACTTGTATGGGCAGCATTTGGTGGTGCAGACTGACCACAATCCCCTGGTTTGGCTGACGCAGATGGGAAAGAGCAATGGGAGACTGCTAACATGGAGTCTTGCTTTGCAAGAATATGATCTGACAATCATACATATGGCAGGCATTAAGAACAAGAACTCAGATGGGCTGTCTAGGGTCTATGAGGAGTGAACTGATTTGGGAAGCTTATCCCACGTAGGGGATCGATCCCCCAAATTCAGTCTAGGTGGGGAGGAGTGTGACGTAGACAGCCAGTTCTGAGTGCTGTATAATAATTTTTTTTATATAAAATGTATTAATGACTATCTGTGCTGAAAAATCTAATGCTCTAGGAGTGACCTCAACCCCCCCCCCGAGTTTTTAGCTGACAAATGCAAGCTAAGAGAAATGCTGACAACATGTGTATCACACACACTCAGTTTTTAGAGGCAATGTGTTACATGGAAGACTTTAATCAAGGATCCTGTTTCTCTGAGTTAATTACAGACTTGATTAAGTTAATTTTGTTAAGAGAGAAATCATAAACAAGGTTTATGATGTTAGAAGGGGAAGCTAGGATGTTACATAGAGGTGTAAGGTTGTAAATGACCCTGTGAACCCTGTATGAGGAAGGGTACAGCATGAGATCAAAGAGGTGTCATTTGAAATTGAGTTATGCTAAGGTTGCAGAATTAATACTTTGAAATTACATCCTGCGGTTGTATAGAAATATATATTTTTTTAGATATTTTGACAGGGAGGAGCTGGATGACCTCATCCAAAAGGGGTTGACAAATACAGCTTGAAAAGATTATTCTGTTTCATTACAGACACACTTTTATCTGACACTGACCAAGAAAACATCTTAGCACTGAAAACAGGTATTTAGAAAGCTAGACAAATCTAAATATTGTTGGAGGAATTGCACTGTTTTAAACCTTTTTTTTTTTATTTAGTTGTTTAACCAGGTATAGCACACTAAGCTGAAAGCTTTTTTACAGGAGAGACCTGGGAGCACAAGGAGGTTAAGTGACTTGCTCAGGGTCACACAGTATGCAAGTGGAAGCTGTGGGATTCAAACCCAGGTCTGGTCTGCTGGATGTCACCAAATTTGCAGCTCAGAGCCTTAGACCTTGTTTTGTTTAAAAAGATTTATGTCTTGTGATATAAGAGTTCTGTATTGTATGTTTGACATATTATTATATATTTTAGTAAAAACTCTAATTTTACAGCATACCTGGTCTGTCTTTGAATTGCTTTCTTTTGCTAAGAAATATTTATAGTTATAGCAGACAGCAGACATAAGCTTGTATGGTGGTACCAAACTGGAAAGAGAAGCATTTTAAATCTGAGGTCTTTATTAAAGTTTTAAGGGTTCATCTCTGAATACCTGGTTAGGTGCCCGTAGGCAAAGATATCTGCCCCCCCGAAGACAGATATATCTGAGCCTGTGCATTGGGTATGCTAGCAAGACGTTAACAGTTTGAATCTCTCTAGAACTTGAGACCAAAGGTTGATCGGAACTCACAAAAACAGACAGGAGGGTTACCTTGTCTGTTGCACTGTTTACAAGACAACGCTCAGAGGTTGGCACTTTGGGAGTAGAGGGCCTGACCTGCTGAGTGGGTTTGTGACAAGCTCTGCTTATAAACTTTAGCTGTGTCATCAGTCATCCTAACATTCCTCACTTAAGGCTTGGGAATTACTTAAAGGTTTCCGATTTTACTTGATGTCTAATTTTTGTAGCTGTATGGCCTGTTGGTTTAACGTATATCTCCTTTTGAATACAGTGGGCCATTTATATATGTTTCTCAATGGAAGTTAGCACTGGGTGAAGGTTGAAGGGCAGGAAGGTGTCTATCTGGACTTTAGTAAGGCCTCTGATACTGTACCACGTAGGAGGCCAATAAAGAAACTCAGCAACCTGAGGGTGGAGGAGAAAGTGGTGAGCTGAGTATCTAAATAGTTGAAAGATGAGGGGGCATGTGGTGGTAAACAGCAGTCACTCAGAGGACGAGAAAGAGACCAGTGGAGTACCACAGGTGTCAGTACTGGGTCCTGTCCTCTTCAATGTTTTCATAAGCGACAATGCTGAGGAACTGGAGGGAAACTGAGAAACTGTCGGCAGATAAGGACCGCTAGGCCCATCCAGTCTGCCCGTAAGCCCCGTACTAGATTACGGCTTCTGACGCTCCCTCTTGCCACACAGCGGCCACATGTTGGACCCGGTGTTCTCACTGGAGCTTGAGGTTGATAACCTCAAGACTGATCGGGTCAGCTGGTCTGATCACTGCATGGTGAGGTTCTCATTCAGGGCCACCCTTGAGAGCCCTCCCCCTGTGGAGATGGTCAGCTACTGCCCTTTGATGGGATTGTCCCCAGAGGGATTTCTAGCAGTGGCTGATCTATCTAGTGTAGGTGATGCATGTGCAAAGGGCGTGAGTGATGTGGTTGCCGCCTATAATAGGGCGACAGACATACTCGATGCCCACGCACCGGTCTGTGTATGACCCAAATCCTCTTACCTGAGATCTTCCTGATTTGATGGAGAACTCAAGGCGATGAAGATTAAGGGTTGGAAGTTAAACTGCTGCTGGTGGAAGACCAGGCTAGTGAAGGACAAACCGGCCCTGCTTACTCATACGGTGAGTATCATGAGGCAATCAACTATAAGAAGGCAGAGTTCCTGTCCAGGGAGATTGCTGCAGGGAGGAACCGACCTGCTGTGATATTTCGGACTGTAGACAGGCTTTTACACCCAGCCTGTCTACAATCGAAAAAAGCCTTTTCAGATTCTCTGTGTGAGGAGTTTGCTCAGTTCTTCTCTGACAGGGTGTCCTCCATCCGGCAGGGAGTTCCATCAGTGAACCGGACTACAGCCTTCAGGGATCGCCATGGATGTTGCAGAGGAAGTCCACCTGTTTGGGGCGAGTTTAAACCGGTGGAGGTGGCTTTTACAGCCTGAAGCACACATATTGTGAACTGGACCTGGTGCTGACACATTTCTTGATGGGATGTGTCGGTTCCATTGGCCCAGTGTTTGTCCAGTGCTCTTTGTCGGAGGGACTCTTCCCGGACTCCTTGAAAGAGGCTTTGGTGAGACCCCTTCTGAAAAAAACATCCTTAGACCCTGACATCTTGGCGAATTACTGTCCTATCTCCAACCTCCCTTTTTTGGGTAACATTGTAGAGAAGATTGTGGTGCAACAGCTTGAGGAGCACCTTGTGGCCTTTGACATTTACGAGCTTCTCAAATCTGGATTTCATACGAGGCATAGCACCGAAACGGCTTTAGTTTGGGTGCACAATTACCTCCTTAGGGCAGGAGATAGTGGAGAGGGATCAGTTCTCATTCTCCTCGATCTCTCCTCAGCATTTGATACGGTGGACCATGTTGTGTTATTTGACCGTCTCAGGGAGCACTGTGGGCTTGCCGGCACTGTCATCTGCTGGTTTGAGTCCTACCTCGCAAACTGGAGGCAGTGGGTAGTGATGGTGAATTTCTCCTCCTCCTCCTCGAGCCTCCTGTCCTGTGGAGTACCCCAGGGTTCGGTTTTGTCACTGATGTTCACTGTCTACATGCTGCCCCTGGATGAGCTCATTAGGAAGTACAATGTGGATTTTCATTGCTATGCAGATGATACCTAGTTGTGTCTTTCCTTTGCCCCTGGGACATGCAACGCTGTAGAAGTGCTTAATAGCTGCCTAGCTGAGATTAATGACTGGATGGCCTCCAGCTGGTTGCAACTGAACCCTAATAAGACAGAGGTACTGGTTGTGGAGTCGAACCATAGGCATTTTAGGACTACCTGAGGTGTGGCAACTGGTCTCTTCCTTGGGTCTACACTATTGATGACTTCCTCTAGGATGCGCAATCTTTTTTTTTTTTTTTTACTCTTTTTCCCTCCGGTCGCTGAACCCTGGGAACTCTCTTCCGCCCTGCCTGAGCCTCCCTCACCCAGGGTCCCCTCCCAGTGCTCCACTTCACAGCCCTTACCTGACAGCGACCCCCAGGCTTGTATCCCCCAAGGCAGGGCCGCCTCCACTTCTATGGCACTCCTTGAAATCCAATTGCTGCAGGAGTCAGGCTGCGACATGGAGGATCAGGACCCTGGTGGGTGGAGTCCGACGGTGGATGTGGGCCTAGGGCATTTTCACCCTCCCAAGGCTCGGGGGGTTTCCTTGTTTGTGATCGTGAGGTCCGCCACAACCCTCCCACGGCGAGCAAGAATGTGCAGTGATGTCTGGGTAGGGACATGCACGCTTCCCATGCATGCTCCAGCCGACATCTGCCACACTCCGTGTCCCCAGTTGCTAACTGGAAGCCAGCTCAGTAACTCCCAGCCACCGATGGGAGGCACCCTGTTGCCGACCCCTGCATCCTTCCCTCCCCAGGAGAAGGTGAGCTGCCTGTGGGTGCTCCAATCTTCTCCTCCCCTGCTGTCACCCGGCAGCCAGAGCTCGCTCCCAAACTCGGGTCACCAGCGTGGCACCAGGTGTGGTGTCCAGCGCCTCAACACTCAGTGCCACCAGGCCGGCTGGGTACACGATTGTGACATGTTCCTCGATGACAGACTGACATTTGAATTTCAGGTGACATGATTGAGATCTATAAGTACCTCACAGACGTGAACAAGGTGCAGGAGGGAGTCTCATTCACAAGAGGAGGAGCTCCAGAACACAGGCGTATGCTATGAAACTTGAGGGGGGCTTTTAAGAGGGATGTGAGGAAATACTTCTTCACAGAAAGGGTGGTGGATGCCCAGAAGAGCCTGCAAGAAGAGGCTGGGGGGGTGAAGACAGCAGGGAGCTTCAAGCACATGTGAGATGGGCTGGCACATGTGTATAACTTGTAGAGGAAAGGGAAGAGGGAGGGGCACCTGTGACCAAATAGGGACCAGGATGTAGAAACAGGCAGGGAAAATAGGGTGGACTAAATGGGCCTACCTTTTCTGACAACGCATTCTGTGTTTTTATGTTTCTATGCGACGTGACAAAATGGAGTTCCTTTTTTGTGGGATTGCTTAACTTTTGCTATAGTCTGCCTGTGTCTTTTTCTCCAGTTAGCTATGCTGCACACTGTATATTTGTTTAAAATAAGACTTACAGTTAAAGTACCAGGGCACTCCCCACTACCAATAAGTTGCTGCGTTTAAAGCCTGCAATTTTTTTAAAAATAACTCCAATGTTCTTACTTTTCATAGGGGCTCTCAGTTCTCATTATCCAGTTGAACCATGATTAAGCCTGACCACTTCAGCTAAGTGACCACCTCCATTGGTTAGGTAAAAAGCATCACATTTTAACTTGCCATATCAGAGCTGAGGTCTCCTTGCTTCCTCTATTTTTGATGAAGAGACCACTCTCCAGGCTTCATTACGTATAGTGTGCTCTGGCCAATGAAAGGCTCACAGGTGTTTAATAGAGAGCTTGCAATTAGAAGAAGGCAACAATTCTCCTACATTCAAATCAGTACAAAAGGTTTGCAAGCTCAACCCCTGTATTTACAATATAACTCAGTAACATTAGAGGGGTGGCTCCTGCTGTGTGACCGAACAGAGACATACAGTTAAAGCATAGGGAGAGGCATCACCAGTAGAAAACAGGAAGTTATTATCCCTCTGTACAGACAGCTGGTCAGACCCCATCTGGAGTACTGCGTGCAGTTCTGGAGACCCAATTTCCGCAAAGACATAGACAGGATGGAAGCTGTCCAGAGGAGGGCAACTAAAATGGTGCAGGGTCTGCACTGGAAGACATATGAAGAGAGACTAAAGGAGCTTAATATGTATAGCCTCGAGGAAAGGAGGGAGAGGGGGGACATGATAGAAACGTTCAAGTACCTCAAGGGAATCAACAAAGTCCAAGAGGGTAGCATCTTTCAAAAAAAGAGGTGTGCAAGAACAAGGGGACACAATTTGAAGATAGAGGGGCGGCTCAGAGGTAATTTAAGGAAGTATTTTTTCACAGAGAGGGTTATGGATGCATGAAACAGCCTTCCGGAGGAGGTTGTGGAGTCAAAACAGTGGTGAAATTCAAGCATGCATGGGACAGTCATAAGGCCATTCTAGGGGTTGGGGGTAGGAAGAAGTAGGCTGCTGGTTAACTAGGATCTGCAGCTTATCCAGTAGGTAGGGAAATGGGAAGACTGGGTGGGCCAAGCGGTCCTTATCTGCCGTCAAATTCTATGTTTCTATGTTTATCCAGGCTACCACCTGGGACCCACTCCCAGGCTGGCTAATTTGTTTATTAATCTTTTGTGTGGGACTGTGTCCAATGCCTTGTTAAAGTCTAGGTAGGCCATGTCCACAGCCCCTTCCTGGTCTACTACTTTGGTCACCCAGTCAAAGAAATCAATTAGATTTGTCCGACATGACCTTCCTGCTGTGAATCCATGCTGCCTTGGGTCCTATGCCCCACTGGTCTCCAGGTACTCAACAATTCTTTCCTTCAGAAGTGATTCCATCATTTTCCCTACCACTGAGGTCAAACTTACAGGTCTGTAGTTTCCTGCCTCTGTCTTGCTCCCACTTTTGTGAAGGGGAATCACATCCACCCTCCTCCAGTCCTCAGGTACCACACCATCCTCCCACGATTTACTAAAATGGGTAGTCAGTGGTGTTACTAGTTCTTCCCTTAGTTCTTTTAGAATTCTGGGGTAAATCCCATCAGGCCCCATTGCTTTATCCACCTTCAGTTTTAAGAGTTCTTTCAGAACCCTTTCTTCTGTGAAAGGACTAATATCAACCCCCCTATCCAGAGTGCTTCTATTGACTGGATTAGGTCTCTCCCCCTGCTTTTCCATTGTGAATATTGAGCAGAAGTATTCATTCAGTATCCCTGCTTTTTCTCTGTCGCTCTCTGCCCAACCACCTTCCTCTTTATTCAGCCTCAGTAACCCTGCCTTTGTCTTTCTTTGCTCCCTAATGTACCTATAAAAGGTTTTATCCCCCTTCGTAACTGAGTTGGCTATCTTTTCCTCAGTTTGGGCTTTTGCTATTCTGACTGCCTTCCCCACTTCCTTCTACTTTAACTTCCAGTGATTTTGCATGCTACAGCTTGCATCATGAATTCCTGCAGCACAAGGTGTGGGTATAATTTAGTCTTAATAATATACGTGCTTTATAGGCAATATAGTGCTGTGGTTTAAGGCTCTGTGCTGCAAACCTGGAGACCTTGGTTTGAATCCAACAGCACCCACTTGCATACTGTGTGACCCTGAGCAAGTCACTTAACTTCCCTGTGTTCCCAGGTTGCACCTGTAAACAAGCTTCAGCTTAGTGTGCCTCTCCTGGTTAAACAATTTCCCCTTCACCCTCTATACCACCAATGTTTATTTATTCTATTTATTTAGTTATTTGGTTCTAGAATTACAAATACCTTTGAGCCAAGGCTCTTTTACAAAAGGTTCCACATCAGTTGAAGTACAATACAGAGGATACAACAGAAATAACAACATTGCAGGTAAACAGGACATTATACAGTTATTAATTAAGGGAGGAGGCAACACATTAGAGAGCTCAGTACATAGAATGGCCCGGAGCAGCATCAACTAGGAGAGGGGTAAAGAACAATGGCGGAGGAACGGGATGGCAAGATGGGAACAGTAGCAGCCGGAGGCATTGTCAGAAATCACCAGGTGAAGTGCTGGAGAGAGGGAGTGGGTAGGGGAGGTGGGAAGGGGGAGGGGTCATGGGAGCAGAGGTAAAATAGGAGATAAGTGCTATGAGGGGGGGTGGCAAGGCAAGGCTGTTGGTGGTGGCAAGTATTTCTGATTAGGTGAGGCAATCAGAGGAGCTGGAGGCAGTAAGATGGAGTTGGAGCCTGGTTTTAAATAAGCCAATTTTGGGAGCAACGGACATGGTGGTGCTGAGTCCATTCAGCCACAAGGGAGCCCTATGGGCAAAAGATCATTGACCCTGGGTAGTGCAACAGCGGGGAACTTGCAAGAGCTGCGATTCGGATCTCCTGGAGCTTCACGGATTAGTGCTAGGGCGCAGTAGAGCTTGGACACCAGGAAGGGCGAGGCCCAGGATAATTTTTACGCCATGGTGCAGGTCAGGTACTTAATACGGTTGGAGAGTTGGAGCCATCCAGACTGAGCGTAAAGATCACAGCTATGAGTGAGGCGGTGGGCTCCAGTGATAAGCCGACAGGCCTTGTTGAGGGATGTTGATATGTGTCTGAGGGTAGTTGCCATGGTTGAGCCATAAAGGGAGGCAGTATAGCGCAGTGGTTTAAGGCTCTGAGCTGCAAATCTGGAGACCTGGGTTTGAATCCCACAGCCCTCACTTTGCATACTGTGTGACTCTGAGCAAGTCGCTTAACTTCCCTGTGCTCCCAGGTTGCACCTGTAAACAAGCTTTCAGCTTAGTGTGTCTCACCTGGTAAAACAATTGAAAAAAAAAAAATTATAAATGATTAGGCAATAATCAATGATGGGGATCACGGAACTCTGGACAGCAATCTTCAAGGCTTCCGGGGTGAGATGTTGCCTGTGCTTGAACAATAAGCCTAGTCGCGTATTAGCAGCTTTTGCTACGCTGTCAATGTGGGCCCTGTAGGATAGGTTGAAGTCAAGCAGGATCCCTAGGTATTTGAAAGATTGGACCTGTTCAAAGGTATTCCCCTGGCTGGTGCAGTTAGCCAGGGGGTGTAGCCTGTGCTGCTTGTGAGAGCTGCTAAAAAGCATAGACTTTGTATTTTTGTGATTAAGGACAAGTTTATGATTAGTAAACCAATTCTCAACAGAGGTGAAACCATGTTGTAGACTGAGTTGTTGTATTACAGTTGTACAGGAATGCTAAAATCCTAGTTTTAATAATATTTTATTTTAGCCAAATGGATTACTTTTAACACAGGTGCACTTACCAGGTGTTTTTATAGTGCCTTCTTTATGTATTTTATGCAGTATTTTGATTTATAATCAAACAATAATGTTAAAACAAAAGAACTGCATTTGTCGCTAAACTTTCTGCAGAGGTAAGCTACTCCTAGAGGCGAATATGTTATGAAATATTAGGAATTAACAAAACGTAGACCTTCTGATTTCTGTTGATATTCTGTTGAATGGTTAACAGTCAGAAGGTGTGATGTTATGCTTAAAGCACATTAGCAAATGATTTTAAGTTTAACCCCCCAAGGATTCCATGTGAGGGCTTTCTGCAATCTGTGATCAAAATGATCCACGCTGGAACTTTTTATTGCTCTGCTTTAAACTGTCTTCTGCTTTGGTTTTTAGAGCGAAGACATGAGGCAACCAAGGGAATCACATGCTGGCAGCAGGACCTTGAATGTTTACTGTGAACAGCCACAGAACATAAACCCAGAAGGTAAGCAACCACCTGATTTTGGCCTCTTCCCTGCTCCCCCAACCCACAAACAATGGGCAAGTGCCTTCTGGCACACAAATCTGGAAACTCACCACACTGTTCCAGCACGCTGAAACTCTACCCGACATGTCAGGAGCTAAGTGTCAAGCTCATGACTGTCAGATTGTGAAGAGGGCCACTGTACAAAACCAATTAAGACTGCTCCCCTCTGGAAACTGCTGCTGTAGAAAAATCAGAATGACTCCATGCACCCCCAAAAACACATAGAACAAAACAGATTTATGAGATAAGAACAAAGGAATCTGAGTAGGAGAGCCGGGGGTGTGGTAGACAGAGATCAGGTAGGGTCTGCAAGTGACAATATAGGCAGGGACAAATGAGGCAGACTGGGTGGGCCATGCAGTCCATATCTGCCGAGAAATTCTATGATCTTATAAAAGTCAGGGAACAGGATTTGACTTCTTGCATTATTAAAGATTAGTTAAAACTCCATAATGCATCAGTGTAGGTACAGTGTGTACTGTCTAGACTAAAAAAAGACTTCCAAAGAAGTTTCAAGTGTGGCAGGTTCTGTAAAGTAAACGAGAATGTCTACAATGTGAGAGGGTAGCACCCAGGTTTCAATCTAATACGTTTCCTGTAGATACTGTAAAAGGTGCAAATTGTCAAGCCTTGTAACCAGGTGGGCAGCAGTCCACTCTTCATAGTCCAAATGTTACTTTGCAGTGGTCTTAAAAATACCCGGATGCCTGTCTAAACGCTTTTCCAATAACCCACAGGCTCACAGCAGTGGGAAGACTGAAATATGAAAGATAAAACATGTTTCCTGACATCTGTTTATTGTTTTGTAAGCAATAACCCTTGACAGGGTGTGCGGTCATTGGGGATTAATCAACACCCTGGGTGCGTTGTGAGGCATGAGGCCGCAGGCCACAGCACCCGGGGTGTTGATTAATCCCCAATAACAGCACACTCTGGAGTGGATTATTGCACTTATAACATGGGCAATATATGGAGTTCAGAAAGGACACTGCAATAACATACAGAAAACATGGGAACTTAATTTTGTGTCCTTCCACAACATAAGCTGCAGCACCACAATGTATTGTGTGTTCTGCCACTGGAAGATATAGTTCCAATAACACAATTTGCTATAAAGCACTACAGACAAATGTATTGTACAGACGACAGTCCCACAGAAACGTCACACTATTTCTTTTACAGGATTTTGCTGCACTATATTATAAAAGGCATACTGTGACTGGTTAGATTTGCACGGCATATGAGTTTCACTCCAGGGTCCTTCACCACACACTGAGCCACTGATCGTAGCTTAGGACTTACTGTGCAGGCAACAGCCTACATTTAGGCTCACTGAGCATGGAGATTTTCCACTCAACAGAGACAGACACAACTCTGCAGAAACTGTGCCGTACAACTCCCGATCTTTGTGTGTGTGTGTCTCTCTCTCTCTCTCTCTCTCTCTCGCAAGGCATGGCTCACTCTCAGACACTGTGTACCCCTCACCGAAAGCACGGGACACTGACTTACACTATCTGGAGTTATGGAGGACACTGCGGTGCTGTCCGTCACCCAACTCTCTCACTCTCTATCTCTCCCTCTCACTGTCTCTTGCCTTCTTGCTGCAGGGGTCCGTGGCGCTGGTGATCTACCCAGTGGGTGGGGACTGAGCCAGGAACTGGCCTGACGGGGAATAGGTTTCCGGATTCACAGTGCCGCCTACTTCAGGGACAGTGATGTCAGGTGGGGGAGCGGAGCCGGGGAGAGAGACTGGAAGACAGCCTCCGATAGTTACAGCTCTGTGACGGAGGATGCCTGAAGTGGGGGCACTGTTATTGTGTGAGGCAATCGCACCAGATGACAGCTTGGCTACAGGCATTGGGGACACCATCTTAAAGGTACAGCATTTGTACAGTGGCCAGAGGAAAAAGAAAACAAGGATATGATGGGTCAGGTGCAAGACAGTGGAGGTCCGCAGGGCGGATGGGTGGGAAGGGCAACAGCATACACTGACAACAGGGGATGACACTTCACTGCCTGTATCCCTACCAGGTCATAATGTCACACGCTTAATAGCGTACGACATTATGCCTAAACCGGTACAGCACTGTACAACACAAGGAAGTTAAGTGACTTGCTCAGGATCACACAGTATGCAATACTGCATATACTGCTATACGTGGTATTGCACCATTCACACTTTCCCAGGCAGAGGATAAGACCTCTGCTGGGAGTGGGTTCCACTAAGCGCTGCCATGGCTCACTGGACTGAGCCACAGCAGCACGAACCCAGGCACTGTGTCTGGGACCAGGTTTGATTCCCCGGTCGCAGAAACTTTTTTTTTTAAACATTGTGTGCTCCCTGTTAACCTCCGGAGTTGAGACTCTTTAATTGGGGGGCAGAGCCCTCCAAAAGACTTATGTTTCATGGCAGAAATTGCGCTGTATTGGCAGTGCGATTTTGCCATGCGGCATAATGTCTTGCGACATTATGACCCCGTGCCGCTAGTATTGAGGTCTGCCACGGGTGTGGGAGGATAGAGACATAATGTATATCTCGCATGGATTTGTTGCACACTGCATGCTGCCGTCGGCAGCAGTACACACATTCCTATGCCATCTGGTTGCTGAAGACAGAGACACAGTCCATGGATTCTGTGACCTGCATTCAGTCTCTCTTGCTTAGGTGCACAGATAATGGCTGCCTTGAAGAATGATTCACTGGGTGGAATAACTAGTTCAGTGTACTGCTTGATCTCTGTCTCTGGGGCTGCTTCACCACACACAGACACTGTACGGGTAACAGAGATTAATCAGTGGACGCCTGATGCCTCTCTGCCAATCACCTCACACAGATCTAGCTGCCCATGTTATAAAAAATATTTATTGATCTGTACATGTTATTTATAGTTTTGCACATGCTGTATTTCTTGTTATGATCTTACATGTTTTTATGTAAGGCATCCAGAGTCCCCAAGATTGGGTACCATATAAATAAAATTGCCTTGGCTTTCTTGTAATATGCACCTCTCACATTAGACAAAACATTTTCCATTTTATTTGTTTCGCACTCACCTAATCCCATGAAAGCAGTCATCTTCCAGTTACACAGCGCAAGTTGCAATCGACAGGTCTAAAAAAAAAAAGGGTTGGCAGAACACTCCCAGCCAAGCTGTTCTCCAGAAGCTGTACTGTTTCTCCCCTGGAAACAACAAACAAGAAAAAATTATCACAACATCGGCAAAGCCAGTAGCTGGCCTTTGGAATGGCTACTTAAAAACTGTTACGACAGCCCCGATTATGTAGTAAACAAGTTAAGTAGGGAATGTGTTCTTGCCTGTCTGTCTTGTTTACTGTTCTCCGTGCTTTGTCCAGAGTAAAGGGACAGAATGGGGTTGGGGGGGACCTTCAACATACTAAGAGCTTCTCCCATTAGTCAAATCAATAAATAACCATTGCCTTCTGGCTCCTGTAGCCGGACAATACAGCCAGGATACCCTGCCAGTCATACGACATCGCATTTCTTCACTGCTGAGCTGGGAAGCTTCAGGCCGGCGTTTCTAGCCATGGGGTATCCCCTACCTCAGCAAAAGTACAGTACAGAGAGCAGCAAAAAAAAAACAGCCCAAACTAATGATCGATCTTTCCTCATCAATCTTCCCAACATAAAAAAACCTGCCTGAACATCTAATCAATTTAAACCATTTTACTGTGAGCCTTTGTAAGCCTTTAATTGATTTCGTTTATCTTAAGCAGGTAAAATGCACGGAACCAAACAGCTTGCGCTCCTTTAACATCAAAAACTATTGTGGAAAGTTCCTATTGATCCTATCCACTACTCTTATTTACAAGTAAAGCTATAAACGTCAAATAGGCATTAACAAACATTAGCCAGAGTCGGGGGCAAATATCCTAGCAGCATTTTTAAACAGTGTAAGCATCTGAAACAACAGTGCAGTTTTTCTACAATTATTTTGGATGAGGTTCCTAAAATTGAAACATCGAGAAGGGGGAAGGGGGGGGGGAATTATTAGGATGAAAGAATAAGGAACAGTCAGACCTAGCCAAGCAGTTTTCTTCTGACCAACCTAGTTGCAAGCAGTAAAAGTCCTGCTGACCACTGGAGTGACCAGAAAGTGGTTTTCCTTTGTTTCTACCAGTTAATCCACCATCAGTGTGGTCATTTATTTTATCTGTTATTACTGCCACGGAGACCACTCTTACGGTTATATGAGAGGTCTCATGCACATTACTGGAGAACAACATCTGGTTCTGATACAATTATAAGAGTGATCTCACATTATTAGGGTAAGAGTGGTCTCAGTGGGCTGTAGTAATATATTATTGATCAAGCTTGATTAATAAGATATAAAAAAGTTCCCCTAGAGTAGCCCATTTCCAGGGCACCTGTGCATAAAGCACTCTTTATACAATAAGGGAGTGTGTCACATGTAGGTGAAAGGAGCGCTGAGAATGACTCCCTTAAAGCAACAGTGCAATGAAGTTGAGCAAAAAAACTGACCCTTCATTTTTTTCATTATAAAAGATTCCAGGCACCTTCCAGTCTTATTTTGTGGCAACATCTTCTAGTGGCAACAAAATGTCAGTGTTTTATAAATGACTGAATTTTTTTTTCTCAAGGAAAAAGATGGCTCCACATTTGGCTTAGAATTAGTATAGTAGACCTGGCAAGGACTAGGGGTAAGAAAAAAAAAAACTCAAGATGCAGAGCACAGAAGGTACCTAGAAAAACAGATCTGACGGATATGTGAATATTTTCTGCTAACTGTAGCTGAAACTAGCTTTTTGGAAAAACATTTTTCATTACGCTGCTGCTTTAACTGTAATTTCACAGTAAATGACAAACTCATTTTCTCTCATCACCCCAGTGCTGAAACCACCAGCAAATGTAAGACACAGCTCCAAATAGTAACTTCCGCTTCACCGTAGGTTCGACTTAAACAAGGGATGCCCCCCCCAAAAATTAAAAACAACTGAAAACATTTACAATATTTTTTCTTGATGTGGTGTAAAAGAAATATATATGAAGGCCAGCCCAGTAGCACTGAGGGTTGAGGTGCTGGATGCACACCTCGCTCCACGCCAGTGTCCCATGTTCGGGAACGAGCATGGGTTTGCCAGAGGTGGGGGTGGGGAATCAAGCGTCCAGAGGACTGCTTTCCTCTCCCTGGGAGGTAGGACTCCACCAAACGAAAACAACTACCACCCAGTGGAGGTCTGGTGGTAGTACTGGATGGGAGCTGCAGAGGAAGGAAGGTGCAGCTGGACTCCATAACATGGAAACCTAGAAGCTGTCGGCAGATAAGGACCTCTTGGCCCACCAAGTATGCCCTGTTTTGCCCACCTACAGTGCAACCACAGACCCTACTCAGTCTCCAGTTCGCACCCCCCCCACTTCTAAGATTCCCTTGTGTCTATCCCATGCTTTCTTGAATCCTGTAACTGTTTTAGCCCACACCACCTCTGCTGCAAGGCTGTTCCAAGCATCTATCACCCTTTCCATGAAGAAGTACTTCCTCACATTTCCTCTCATCCTGGTTCCACACGTGCACAATGATGAGCATGTGCCAGTGTGGCGATGGGAGGAAAACACAGACGTAAAATGGTGGCATGACAGGCATAAATGAAGCCTGCCCGCTGATCCCTCACCTGTTGCATTGCTGGACCCGGCAGACAAAGACTGGATTTGTGCTTGGGGGGAGGGAACAGCCCCCCCTTCTGACCCCGTGGGGGGTGGATCCGTGGGGGTATTCTGGCCCTCAGGTAAGTCCTAGGGAGCTGCAGGATGGTGGGGATCAGCGGGGCACAGCTGAGGGGAGCACAGCCTGACCTTGCCACAGCAGGATGAACGGAATATGGAAAGAAATATACATCTTTGAGCATCTGAGTTATCCATCTCTAAATCTCTCATTTATTTTACTTTTAATAATCACATTTTTTAATTTATGTTTTATATTGTGTATTATGGGTATCATATTAGATAATTTGATACACGCACAGGGGAAACAATTCAGCACAGGGCATTTAGGAATATAGAAGAGCATGTAAAAAAGGGGAAAAAGGAAAAGAAAACCTGTGATCACAGCTACTTGGTCAAGGGAGGAGAACAAACTGTAGCAATCTCGTCACCATTAATAGGACAATACTAAAGAATAATATAAAGGAAATAAGTCTTTATCGGCTGTTCAACAGTTTCCTGTTTTCTGCTAATATGACAAATGTGCAGAATCAAAGGCAACCATACCGCATATAAAGCAAACTGAAGAAACACAGTAATAGATGCTGCAGTGTTACAACCCCATATGCCCCCAAGTCAGGCTTCCGGACTGCTAAAAACATTTCGGCCAATGTATCAAACCATTCTGCTACAGTCAGTGCAGATGCAAAACTGATAGCACCCAGGAGGCAGAGAAGTGTAAAATCACTTTGCGTTGCATGTAAAACTATCTGGGCTGCCAAAAGTTACGAACAATCACCATCTGGCAAAAACATAGTGCCCAAGGCTAGAAATACCACACAATCTTTTCTGCCAGTCAGTCTTTAAGGGGGTGGGATGTCCACTCATGGCACATCGCATCACCAGGTATTTTAAAGCATGATTATTATTATTTTTTTTTTTTACGATAACTAGAACAGTGAAACGTCTTGAGGATTTGTTTCCTGTTATAGAAGTCTTTTGTTCCAACAAGGCTACCGTACTAAAGTAGACCAATACTGCTTCAGAGCAGACCCTTCCTAATAGGAAGGAATGATCGAGTCTGCACACAGTGGAATTTTGTCAAACAGAATAAAATGCCTTACACAGAAACATCCAATATTTACGTCAGAAGGAGACGAAAGGTCCACTGGGTCTGTCCTTACTATACTACCTGACGCCACCAACCTACTGTCCTGGACATCCTCCCCCCTGCTACCCCACCCCTCAAAACCATTGCTGCCCCCCCATTGGGTCCCCTTTTCCTGTCCAAACCCTGTTTAAACCAGTTAAAGGGACACTGTCAACCCCCTTAGGCCTCAAAGTGTCCCTAGTTTAAAAACCACATTTTATGATTGTTCACATTCTGTAGAGACTGCTGATGTAGCTGGTAGTTTGATTCCGATCCTTTTTTTCTTTTTAAATGTCAAAAACTGACTGCCCCCATACTGGTGTTACCACACAAAAACATGTTTGTTTACATTCCTTGACTGGCTTCCACTGCATCTTTCCCGGACTTAAGAACACCCTCAACAGAGTCTAGCAACTCATTATTCATTGAACAGAGAGACTACTGTATCATAACTGGCTGCACTGTTTGAGTTTGTTTCTAATGTCCAGGAAGTATTAGATCAGAGTAGTTCAAGGATTTGAAACAAAACAAGGCTGGGTATAACTATACATTACCATACATTTCGGTTGGTTCCATGTGATATGGGCAACTCCAAAACAGCGAACCCATATCACCGAACGGAAAACGGCGAGGACCAGAATGGCGGCTGTGCTTTTTCTGCTGGGGACTTGGGCCCTGCACCTCTCTTTATTAAATATCAAACTCCAAGGTCATAGCATCTTGGACTAAGGGAATACTGGTTTTGCCGTTCCAGTACTTGCCGTTTTCTGTTCACCGTAATGTGGGCCCGCTCTTTTGCATTCGCCTACATTACGTGATTCCACTTCGGTTCTACTAAGCAAGGAGGCAGATGAACAACCAGCAACATCTATGAATTTCAGGAGGTAAGCAGTCATAAAATGTGGGGTTTTGCCTAGAAACAATATGATGCAGAAAAGGTTGACAGTGTCCCTTTAAGGCTAGCTGCCCCCCCCACCACCACTTCCACCAGTCGTCTGTTCCATAGTTCCACTGCCCTCTCAGTGAAGCAGAATTTCCTCAAGTTTCTCCTGAATTTGCCCATCAACTTCCAGTCATTCCCCCAGTGACTGCATCTCTCATTTCTTACAAATAGAGTCTCCCTTTTATTTGTGGTTTAACAATCCTGTTCAAAATCAATACATTGTTTCAGACAGACTGGCTCTCTTACCTGAACGGTGCGATGATACAGTCCAGTACCAGAAAAGCTCAGTCAAGTTCGCTTCCACTGCTAGGCAACATACTCAACTTCTGCACTCTTCGAATGCCAATCCATCTAGTAGCGTTCAACAGGAAAATCTATTTTTTTGGCCCCCGAATCTATGGGTTCCAGAGCTGCTGTTCCTACTGCCAGTGTGCTGTATCACCACACGAGTGGGGTAAGAAAGCCAGCTGACATGTAAATGTATTGGTTTAACAAAGGAATGCTAAACCACAAATAAAAGATGATTCATTCTGTTTAAACATACAAAAATAATCCCCTTGTGCGCCCACTCACTGATTCCTTCCTGTTAGGAAGGAGCTGTTCTCTGGAGCAGTACTGGTCTGTACTGATGTCCCCCGAGTGTAGCACGGGGGTAAGGGACTTGATAAAAAGAGCAGGATGTCGGTCTTTCACCATTTGTTTGTTCTCATATTAACGTATCTGCCCAACGTGACTGAGGGAAAGAAGGAAGAGGTCCAGCAAGGGTTGGGGGGAGGCTGGCTAAAAGAGCCACCAAAAAAGGTGGGATGCATATGCAATCTTTACTGACATGTACCCCAAATACAGCTCATTACAGGGGCTAGTATTCCTAGCTCAGCACTAGCTTGTTAGGTCTGTGCTGCAACCCTTTAATTATACATCAAGATGTAAGTCGATTCTGTCCATGTTGTAGCTGAAGTATGGAATTGACTCTCTGCAAAACATGCAGTACTTTAGTTCTGTATTAAAGAAAAAAAAAACTGCAGTTGTAATACACATTGCTATGGACACTAACCCCCTATTCAACAAAAGTGTGGATCTGAATCATTGTTTGATACACAGTCATAATTGGACAAAATAAGATCAAAGGTCCATCTATTTGCCTCCGCCGCCCCCCCCTCTCCCACACACACACATATCCTAGGAGTTATAGCCAGCAATGCTGTTACTTAAAGAGCTGCTGATGCATCCTGGATAGTTTTAAGAAACATACTACAAAGTCCCTCTGTTTTATGGCCAACCTCTGGAATAATTTTAACTCCCCCTGCTGAATTCTGGAAGGTGATTCACTCTCTTTTTGACCCCACTCCCCCAAAGTCCTCATGATTAATGATTCACCACCAGTATCTGACCCACCCTCTGTTGCTGCTCACTTCAGTGAGTTTTTTACTTGTACTCTCCCCTCCCCTGGTTTGATTTTCCACCTGTCACTCCCCAGGAAACCCTGCTTGTCCTTTCCTCACTTGGCCTGTCCAAATCTAGTCCAGATGGTTTGGATCCCACACTTCTCCACCTGTAAGTTCCTGCTATTGCCTCCCTTTTACTCCCACCTCCTAAAATTTTCCTTCACCCTTTGCATTGTACCTCAGTCTTGGAAGATTGCCAAGATTCTCCCTGTCCACAAAGGGGGGTGATCCCTCCACCTATGGCATCTTCTGCCCCATCTCTCTCGTCCCCTCTCTTGCAAAGCTGCAAGGGAAACTGGTGTACTCATGACTTGCAGGCTTCCTCCACTCCTAAATTCCTCTCCCCTTCCGGTCTGGCTTTAAGAAGTACCACTCCACCGTCTTCTCCCTGTTCTGGGTCATTAACTCCCTCGTCTCTGGGATGATCAGGGGTACATCACAGTGGCCATTTTCATCCATTTGGCCAAAGCCTTTGACTCAGTGTCCCATTCGCTGTTCTTGGACAAGTTGAGCACTGCCAGCCTCTCAGCCCCTGCTGTTGACTGGTTCAGTTCCCGTCCCTCAAGCCATCAACAGTCACAGGTACAGGTAGGAGGCATTCTGTCCCCCACCCCCATGCAGGCCGGGGTCCCATAGGGCTCCATTCTGGGTCCAATCCTATTTTCCATCTCCCTAACTGATCTTCCCTCTGCATGTGCCAACTCGCATATTCACATGTATGCAGATGAGACAGTTTTCTACCTCACCAGTCTCTTGACTGCATCTGTGGAAGTCTCGCTCCAGCAAGACGTTCACAATATTCTGCGCTGTTTCCAGTCCAACCACCTTTGGGTCAACACTAAAAAAAAAAAAAAACAGTGCCAATGATCTTTGGTACCAACCAGAGGCTGACCAGGCTCTCCCCTCTCCCTGTTTTCTCCACATTGGATGGCACCTCCCTTGAAGTAGTCCCAACCTTCAAAGACCTTGGTGTGTGGTTCGTAGCAGGCGTGACTTCTCTGCCTGCATTGATGCCATCCATGCAAAGTTCTTCCTAAAATTCTGTGCCCCGTACCACAGTAAGACTGCCTTGTTCCCCAGGCACACTGGGAGCTGGTCACCAAAATGGTTCTTGACTATGCAGCTGTGGTCTATGGCACCACCCCTTCCACTTCCCTTGCCAGAATGGACACCCTCTGCAACACCTTCTGCCGCATTGCTACCAACTCACCCTCTTTTACCTACTGCCATTCCCTTTACTCCTCATTATCCATCCTCCCTCCCTCTCCCCTCATGTTGCCAGTCCCACTGTGCTTCTATCATCTCTAAATACTGGTTTGGGTCCCTCCCCTCATACGTATCCTCAATCCTCTCCCCCATCCCCTCCTCCTTCTACTCCCTCCGCTCTAGAGACCCTCACACCTTCTCCCTTCCCCACCCTCGCTCCTCAGCTGGGAAATCTGCATTCTCCTATCACCTCCCCTCCCTCTGGGACCAGCCACCGTCCTCCACCCATCTCTCCACCTCCCTTCCCTCCATCAGGTGCCAGCTAAAACTTCTTCACTCTTCCCCCTGCTCTTGCCAACCCTCTACCAAAACCCTTCCTAACCCTTCCCCTGTGATTCTACCCTCCCGTTACCTTTCCCTCCCTCCACCTATATGGTTTGAGCTTTTTCATGTGTAGTTTAATTACCCATTTCACCACTCCCCTCAAGACTAGGCCAGTCTCCGCTCATTCGGCACTGAGCACTTTTTGATCCTGTCCAACTGCACAGCTGAACTCTATGCTAATTTATTTGTCCTCTGTTATATGCAATGATCTTGCTTTCTTGTTTGTTCTGCACTTTACTGTCATTGTGCATCATCTGGCTTGCTGTAATCATTATAATTGTGTTCTCCCCTTCGTCGTATCTCAAAACAAGCCTCAGCTCAGTGTACCTCTCCCAGTAACCAATTTTTAAATCAATCAGTCAATCAGCAAAATAATATTCAGACACAGTTCTGCTCATCTTTCATAGATCTTCAGTTGATTTCTGTTCTCCATTATTTACTACTGAGGAAATTTGCATGAATACAGGATCCCATAGACTTTATCTGTCCCAGCTGTTCACTCCCCATTTGAGGTGTTAACCCTCTGTTGTGACGTCACAGTATGTTGCCATGGGAATGACTGTGATGTTACAAGTACAGTATTATGACCTCAAGTGAGGAATTAGTAACACAAACAGATGAACTTGTAAAGGAACAAAAATCCTACTTTCATGAACATGACTTCAGTAATAAACTATGGGAAGGAGACACACGGAATTAGTGTGAATCAAAGCACGGATGGTTAGATGACAGATCTCCTTTCTAAGTTCAACCAAAAGTCATCCTGGTATTTTCAACCAAAGCACAGATCGATGCACCTCTCAGTCACTTGACTGAGTCACTTTGCATGGGGTGGAATTGTTTAACCAGAAAAGGCACACTAAGCAAGAGCTTGTTTTCAGGTGCGTCCTGGGAGCACAAGGAAGTTAAGTGACTTGCTCAGGGTCACACAGTATGCAAATGGGAGCTGATGGGATTCAAACCCAGGTCTCATATCATAGAAAGAATAGTTACTCATTGTAACAGTAGGTTTTGAAAGAATCTTCCCCCTTGGGGCTACACCTTTGGAACCGTACACCATCGGCATCAGGACCTCTCAGAAACTTTTGCTAGCCAGGGGCCCGGGCCACCCATGACTATTTGCAACGTTGGCACCTATATAATCATGGGCAGCCCCACTGCTCCTTATTTCCCTGCCGGAGATGAGCTCGGAGGGTCTTTTACTGAGAGGAGCCAGGAGACCAGGCCAGTACCAGGTACACATGGAGAAGCATGGGACTGGAAATATAGCAAATATAGCATTTTCTGGACACCTCCAAATAAGGAAGTGGACAAATCTGCCAGCTTTTAACTCAGAAATGGGGAAGGAGGGTGGCGGCACCATGACCCAGTGGAGGAGATTCTCTCAATGATCGACTGTTACAGTGAGTAACTGTTTTATCTTCATTGAGGATATCCCCTCCATTGAGCCCTACCTTTGGAACGATTCCCAAGCAGTACACAAGGTACCCAGAGAGGATGTCAAAGTCTGATATGAATCAGGACTGAAGGCCTTGCAACACTGCAAGACCAAAGCCAGCACGTCTACGAGAGATGATGTCTAGACTGCAGTGCTTAGTGAAAGTATGCACAGTGTTCCATGTGGTATGCTGAAAGAAGGCAACAGAAGTGGTCATACCACGTATAGTGGCCACACACAGCACCGAGAAGTTCCTTAATGTAGTTCCCATAACAACATTTAATACAGTTTGGTCCATTTGGACAGGCACTGTTTAGACACTGGGGCACCTTCTTTCCCAGGGGCAAATGAAACAAAAAGCTGAGATGACCTCCTGCTGTCCTTAGTGCACTCAAGATAGAAATGCAGTGTTCTGTGTACATCAAGTATAATGAGCAATGCCTCACCCTTGGTCAGGTACCACCCATTGCAAGATGTAAGTTCTGAGGGCCCCGCGCGCGGTGGTGCTTGACCTATCTGAGCTTTCAGGAGTGAGCAATGACCCAGATGCCTTGGTTTTGGGCCATAAATAAAGTCATTTCCTTGGCTCTGGATATCATTGCTCCTGTCTGAGTTCGTCCTCTCCCCCTTCGCCCTTGGTCCCCATGGTTTTATGGGACTTTGAGGGAGATGCGGCAACCAGGACGAAGATTAGAGCGTTGCTGGTGGAGATCCGCCCCTTGATGCCGACCATCTTAGACTGATGGAACATTATCAAGTCTATCATTCTGCAATCTCCCGTAAGAATGCAGAGTTCCTGTCCAGGGAGATTGCGGCTGCTCAGAGCCGACCAGCTCAGCTCTTTCAACTGTAGACAGGCTGTGCAACCCAGCCTTCCTGCAGGTTTGAAGAGCTTTTTCACAAGTAGAGTATGAAGAGCTTGCTCGCTTCTTTTGCGGCTAAGGTGGCCAACATCAGAGCGGCACTCCAACCTGCATCCTCTATGGAAGAAGCTATAGATCGGCACCCGGTCACTGTCCCTAGACTCTCCTGGAGTTCCTTTGACCGACTGGAGTTCATTGATGTCATGTGGATTGTCCAGGGTATGCTGTAGTTTGGATCCGGGCACAACTTCCCTGATAAAGGGTTGTTCTGGTACTATCAGCTCGGTCCTAGCACAGATAGTTTGGTGCTCCTTAGAGACAGGTGAGTTTCCCTAGCTCCCTGAAGGAGGCGGTGGTGACACCTCTCCTGAAGAAGGCTTCTCTGGACCCAGACTGCCATGCCAACTACAGGCCAACCTCTAACCTTCCCTTTGTGGGGAAGGTGATTGAGAAAGTAATGGCCATACAATTGGGGAACCATTTGACCATCCATAACATTTATGAACCATTCCAGTCTGGTTTCCGAAAGAGGCACAGTACCGAGACTATGCTGGTTCAGGTGCTCAATGATCTCTTGATGGCAAGAGATCGAAAAGTGCCATTCTATCTTGGTCCTTCTCGATCTCTCTTCAGCGTTTGACACTGTGGACCATGGGGTACTTCTCGAATGCCTAAGGTTCATCTGTAGCCTGTCTAGTACAGTCCTCAGGTGGTTTAGATCCTTCCTCATGGGCAGAACTCAGAGGGTGGTATTGGGGATTAATTCCTCGAGCCCAGTCTCTCTGTCATGTGGGGTTCCTCTGAGTTCGGTGTTGTACCCATGTTGTTTGCAGTGTATATGCTGCCCCTCGGAGACATAGTAAGACGGTATGGGCTGAGGTTTCACTGCTATGCTGATGATACCCAACTCTACCTATCTTTTGCACCCGACCAGGATACAACTCTCTCGGTATTTAACAACTGCCTCACTGAAATCCAAAACTGGATGAATTCGAGCTGGCTGAAGTTGAACTCGGAGAAGACAGAGGTGATGGTTATGGACCCGGGTCACCGGATAGAGGGGATGGGAGCTGGTCTGCCCTCAGGACTTTTTCTGGGTGGCTCCCAGCTCCCTACCTCTGAACGGTGCGGAGTCTGGGGGTGATTTTCGACGACAGGCTGACACTGCAATCGCAGATGTCGGCAGTCATCAAATAATCCTTTTACCATCTAAGGAACAACTCCAGGATTAAGCACCTAGTTCCGTCCGGTGACCTGCCTACGTTGGTCCACGCCTTTGTGACCTTACACCTTGATTATTGCAACTCTCTGTATCTAAGGCTACCAGGGGTTGATATCCGCAGCTTGCAGCTTGTGCAGAACGTGGCGGCCGGGTTATGGATGGGTACTTCTCATACCTGTCATATTTCTCCGCTGTTGCGTGAACTGCACTGGCTGCCAATACAGTGGTGGATCACCTTTAAAGTCGGTCTTCTAACTTATAAAGCCCTACATGGACTGGGCCTGGACTACTTGAAAGAGCTTCTGATACCCTACTGCCCTAGGCGATCAATCCGCTCAGCGGACGAGGGGTTGCTAGAGATTCCGAGGGTTTCTTTAAAATCTTCGGGGGCCCATGCTTTTATGTACATGGCCCCAGCCCTCTGGAATTCTCTCCCCCACCCGCTCCGGGAGTGCACATCTGTGGAGGAATTTAAACAGGCGTTAAAGACCCATTTATGGTTAACAGCATACCCCTGATGTTGATTTTATTGTATTTTATGAATTTCAGTATTTATTGTATTTGTGTTTATCTTATTGTTTTTATGTGAACTTCTGCTGTTAAGGCACCTTGATTTTAGAAAGGCACGTTAAAACTAAAGAATTATTATTATTATTGTTAGCATGCTCTGGTTAATACACAGGAAACTGTATGGTCTGATTTAACGTACAATCAGGCATCATCTTAGGAAGAAAATGAGGACTGATCTGCAAGGACACCCTGTCCTTGTGGAAAATCAAATAAGGAAGTTCATGCTGTCACAGGGAGCTCCTGCCACTCTTAAGGACCAACCTTTTCTTAAATCTGTTGCAACAATTCTTCTATTTCTTAGCCTAATATATTCTTTACCATTTCTAGTCCATAAGGTTGGCCACCTATGGGCACCCCCTTCCCTTTCTTGACTATGCTATTGTGTCCTCTTTCATTTTCCTTTTTCCTCTCAGGTCCTCTTACAGGGAGGTTATTGTTGTGACCTCCAAGCTGATATAAAACAACAGGCTGTGTTCCTCTTTGCTGGATTTAGTATGCAATGGCCCTATGTCATAAAATACTTTAATGTATATACCTTATGTGTATAAAACCTGTAAATGTTTAAAATACTATGGCACCAGGTGTTTTTGATAAAGGTAAAAAGTTACTAGGGGACTGTATGATAAAAATTAAGTTAGTTGTGCTATTTAAAATACATGTAAATTGCTGTAAACTGAACAAGTCTGAAATTTCATGGTGGTTTCATGGAAGTACGTGTGATGTTGTGTTTCTTTGAAACTTGGCTTATTGTCAATGCCCTTTGGGGTAACCCTTGTTTCAGTGCTTCTGTGCCGATGTTCTTTGACTTTAGCTTTTTTTTTTTTATTTGAGCCCCCACCACCCAAACAAACAAGGCCCACATAGGGGAGGCTACATCTCAACAGATAAGTTAGAGCAGAGATCAGTGAGTCAATAGGTGCTGACTAAGCGTAGAGAAAAGGCTTGCATAGTCTGTTGCTACAAACTGATGTACTGTAGAAGGGATGTGCCATTGCTGAAGGTTATCCGCGTTTTCAATAAACATTTTGAAGTTCAGTGTCTGGTCCATCTGTTATCCCACAACCCTTTCACACATGCATCCCAGCCTGATACTTGGAAATCCAGTAAGTACAAGTTATGGTGACCAAGAACAGCATTTTCCATGAAAGGAAATGCATCCCACAAGTTGCAACAGGTTCAAATGGAGCTAGAGTGAGTAACTCAAGTATAAAATTCAGGTCCCAAGGTGGAACTGGTTTACGAATTAGGGGACTCGTGTGCAGAATACCCTTCAAAAATATATGGGACAGCTCTACTTGTGCCACTGTGCACCCATTAATAAGTGCATGGAAGGTTGAAACAGCAGCCAAGTGCAACTTAATGAATGAGTACTGAAGACCGAAGCAGAAAGGAACAGAAGGTAGTCCAGTACAGTATTTACAGGACATGTAAATGGGTCCACTAAATGGCAAGCACACTATTTGGAGAAGCACTTCCATTTCAAAGAATATGTGCTGAGTAGATAACTTTCTAGCCACAAGCAAGACACCATCCACCTGGTTGGGGGGAGGCTCCAAAATTGACAATGGTTATGTCTTCTGGAGCCAGGCATGCAGATGCAGAGACCACAGGTCCAGACGAACAAGGGACCCCTGAGCCTCCGACAGCAGGTCCCGACAACGTGGGAGCTGAACTGGAGTCTCCACCAACAGATGCTACAGAAACAGAAACCAAATCTGGCAAGGCCAGAAGGGAGCCACTAGTGTCAGGGCAGTATGCTCCTCCCGCAGTTTGAGCAACACCCTCTGAGTGAAAGGGCCTGGAGGAAAGACAAAGGACCTCCTTTAACAGGAGAGGGACAGTGCATCTTGCCAAAAACTCCATGCCCTGGAGTGAGCAAGCAGAAACACGGCATTCCAGCATTGTGTGGGGACGCAAAAAGGTCCAACTCTGGACACCATCTTGCGAAAATGTCATTTATCATAGAGGTTAGCAGTTCCCATTTGTGTACCATGGACTGAGACCTGCTTATCCTGTCTGCCAAGATGTTTTGCACACCTGGTAGAAATAATGATTGACAGCTGAAGGCCGTGAGACATCACCCAGTGCCACACTCTCTTCGGTTCCCTGAATAGGGCTAAGAGTCGGTGCCCCCCTTGCTTGCTTGTTTATGTAGTGCACGGCACTGACGTTGTTCAAATCAGCCAGGACCAGTGCAGAGGTGCTCCTGGAAAGCCTGGAGAATAAGCAGAACAGCCAGTATCTCCAGTGCACTGATATGGACAGCTGAGTCAAGACTGGTCCAGGACCATTTGGTCTGAAAGGATCCGAGATGGATATCCCAGCTGGACCCCAAGGTATCTGTTGTGAGAATCTGCATGGGAGTTGGGGAAAAGATCGAAACTCCCTGTAACAGGTTCAGGTGGTCCATTCACCATACTAGAGCATGGCAGAGATGGGACGTGATGAGGACCATTTATTCCAACTCGTCTGTCAGCTGATTCCACTGTACTGAAGAGTCCAATGCAGTATGTGCATATGGAGATGTGCAAAGGGAGTCATGATTATGGCAGCAGCCAGCAGTCCCAGAAGACGTAACATTATCCATGCAGACACATAATGACTCCGGTGTACCAGCCAGGCCTGGGCAGCAAGAGCCTCTGCCCTGTCTGCAGGCAGGAAGGCACTGCCCACTGCCATGCCCAGCGCCACAGCAACATATTGGAGGTGCTGACATTGAACAAGTATGGATTTTGGTACATTTACCTTAACACCCAGTTCCTCGAACAACTCTCTCATTCTGGATAATGTGTAGAGAATCATCTTCCTGGATGAGGACTTCAGAAGTCAGTCACCCAGATATGGGAAGAAAAACGGCTACTGCCATAACTGCTAAGCATTTGGTAAATACCTGTGTTGCTGAGCATAAGCCAAAGGGCAAGACTCGGAACTGATAATGGCTGCCCTCCAGTATGACATGAAGGTACTGCCTGTAGCACTTGCAAATCTTGATATGAATGTATGCATCCTTCATGTCCAGGACACAGAGCCAATCCCCCCTTTGCAGTATGGGGATAAGAGCCTGTGGAGAGCCTATTCAAAACTTTTTGTATTCAATGAACAGATTTAGTCTCTCAAGTCCAGTACACGACGAAGATCGCTTGTTCACTTGGGAAACAGGGAGTATTTGGAATAGAAAGAACCCTTTGTTTCTTTCTTGGGGAGTAATGGGTTCAATAACCCGCTTGGTTATAAGCGACTGAACCTGCACTAACATAAGGAACAAGTGGCCCAGAGGATTATCTGAAGGAGGCGGAGAGTGAACTGGCGGAAAGTGAACTGGAGGTTTATACAGCAACACCAGAGCATGCCGTCTTCCAACTATTTCCAGGACCCACTCATTGGTCGTGATCTCCCTCCACTTTGACAGATAATATTCATCCCCCCACCTGCACCCCTGGAGGCAACAGTGGAAGGGGAGGAAGTGGGGGGAGTCAGAAGGTACTGGAGACAGCAGGGGTGCTGTCTGGACTGATACCTTTTGGGAGCCTTTGCATGGGTACCAGGAGGCAGGCGACCTGGCAGCAGGCTACCACCACGGTGTTGCGCACAGGACTGCCGATGGGAGGGATGGTGACCATGGGCAGCGGGTCTCCAAAACAAGCCCCTTTAATGCCACCAGGTGGACTGAGGAGTCAGAGGTCTGAGTGACCTTAAAGTCATCCTGGTGGAGGACTAAAGCTCAAATACAGCATTTTCAACGTCACGCCCAAATAGCCTGGAGCCTGTAAAAGGGGAAATTAGCACAGTCCATTCTTTATCAGCAGTAAATCCGGCTACCCTAAGTCAGGAACATCTCTGAAGGAATGTACCAGAGGCAGAAGCCCTGGAAGATACATCAGAAGCATTATATGCAGAGTCTTCCAGTATCTACACCAGCTGAGGTGGCTTTAAGGAGGGGAGGAAATTATTTCTAATTGTCAGCTGTTTATAATGTTCCTATATTCAGAAACAATATTCATGCCCTCAAATGATACATATTTAACTAAACCTAAACAAAAAGTGATGTGAAAACCTGCATTTTGTACACGGTTTGATTTTAGGGGCTACATTCTGTTACAGTTCATTTTACGGAACCAGTAATGTGGAGTTTTAACTATTTCATGGTTTGTGTACAGAATTCTGAGCATGGTTCTGATATGTCAACAGCTCTTATAAAACGGGTCTAAAAATCAAAGAACTTTAATTGGTTAAAAACAGTCAAGTGACTTCAATATTAGAGCATAATGCATAGTCATCCTGGTCCTAAACCACATCACAATGAGCAAATCAGTCCTCCTAAAACCAGAACTATCTTCCATCAGTGTCTCTACAACCAGACTTGATCTTCCACCACAAACATGGCTGCTACCTTTACACTGTAAAAAAATATTCAACTGGGCCCTAAAAATAAAACTATCTTAAATAAAAATTAAAACAAATTAAATGTTGTTTCCCTGATCATCACACATTGCTTACACACATAAACAAATTAGAAACATTAAGTATTGTTTACAGTTTTCATTACAACTGTTTCTTTGTTGACAAAGAAAAATCCCCCTCCTGCTCATCAGGGAAATCTCTTCTGCTTTCCCCGACGGTGAGACAATTGAGTCTGTGGCTGTAGAAGAGCGATTTGTTGTCTGTGTATACAGTATATAATGTATGGTAGAACGCTGTTAACCTTAGGAAATCATCATTTCCTAAGGTTGTTATACCATCGATGTGATGTGGTAATGTTGTTAACCTATCGATGCTACGTCACATTGATAGGTTAACAACGGGGATCGGTCTGCGCATGTGCGCGCCTTTTTTTACACTCAGGAACCGATGGATGCGCGCAGCGGTAAGGGAAGGACTGAACGGCCGCGGCGGTGACTCTGTTTCGAAAAGTAAGGAGCCGTTTTCCCTTTTTCTTGGGACCATACACTATAAAAAACAAAGTATGGTCTTTCTATCGGCAACCAGTTACTGTAAACCGTCTCGAGGTTGCAGTAGCGACGTAAACCTCTCGAGCTTCGCACGGTCGCCCCGGCAACCTCTCGATGGTTAACAGACCGGTTACCGATAGAGGACCATACATTATCCTCTATGTAGTGAAAGTAACGTTCTGCCAGTGGAACTGAGCAGAATTTTGAATCCCAGTATTCCATGGAAAACTTTCCATGGTAAACATTCCATATCTTGAATGTGGAGAAAGACTGATGAAAAAAAAACAGGATGAAGAAAGTAGGCAATAATATTTCATAAAGAGAAAAGGTGGGGAAACACAGTTCCATAGGCAGAGGCAGATGCAAACTGCTGAAATACATTACTGAAGTTTTTAAAAGCACACACATTTGAATCATACATGGGTATTTTATCCTCCCCCCCCCCACACACACACACACAGACGGCAACCTGGCAGTTTTAAAGTTTGTAACACATTTCCATTAAGAAACAGTACCTGAACTGATTTAAAATGCAAGGTAACATTTGTTTCTTATACAAATGTGTGCCACACACAGTTTTTATTATGTTTTAGGTTTTTAGCTAACCCTACAGTTACCAGAATAGAACTATTTTTTTTGTATTCAAGGTTAAAATGGAAGCATACTTCAACGAAAGGTCCATTTTTTTTTTCTTTTTAAAATGCATTCATTTTAAGCCATATATTCAAAAGCTGTTTTATAAGCACAATAAGACACCCAAGGGGTGTGCCATTATGGTGAAATAATCGCACTTCTCAGGTGCATTTAACGGCACTCAGCTGCGCCTCATGCTTAACAATGCTCCTAAGGCGTGCGATTATTTCACCATAATGCACACCCTGTCATGTCTTATTGCTTTCATAAGTAGCATTTGGTGCACAAACCATCACATAATAAAAACTCCATGTTGCTGGTTCCATGAAAAGAGCCGAAAAGAATGTTGTCCTTAAAAAGAAAACAATATGAAACACAATTTTTCACATCCGTGTTTAGTCAGATGCAGTTAAATATGGATCATTTGGAGGCATAGATTTCACTTCTGTAATCAAAAACATTTGTAACTGTTGCCAAGTAGTACACATTTCTTGTCCCCCCTTTTTTTAAATTTAATATTTATTGATTTTTAGTAAAAAAAAAAAAATCATTACAGCAATGAGAAACAAACAAAATCGACGCGAGAAAAAACAAAGAAAAAAAAGAGGTAACATTAAAAAAAAAAAAAATCTAAAATACATAAACAATAATAAACCCCACCACCCCTTTACCTTAGCATTCTCATTACGTATGCAGGGCGTCGAGGTCACCCACAAACAGAGAACCTCTATATAGTCAGAAAGAAAAGAAAAATATATTTTATCGTTCTGGGGAGAAGAAATAATCAAAAGAAGGCACATAAGATTGCTACTATTGTCAAAGAAGTAGCAAAGTATGGAGGTGTTTCCCACCAGGATCTGTAAGCTTGACATGTATGGTAAAAATTGACTATGGAGTTTTCAACATTGAGGGAGTCAGGATTTTCTGCAGCCATTCCGACCAGGTTGGGGTTATAGTACCCGTCCCTTTTAAGAAAGTTAGTTTTTGCAGGACCATCAGGCAGAGCCTGAATGGCAGATATAGCAGATTTCCACAGGCTATTCTGACATTTAATCGAATCTCTTTCGCAGTTTGCAATTCTTAGGCCCAAGGATTTATAGGCATAAGTTCTTTTGCCCATAACATCCAGCCTCCTTGATTCTTTTTCAGGAGGCAAAGAGCTCGGGTATCTCAGAGCTCTGGAGTAGCCATGATAACCACAGAATCAATTTCAGGCTCGGAAGTATAATAAGGCTTAACAGACGGAGCAGGGTATCGTTTCTTCCTAGGCATTGCACCTAAGGTATTAAGCCCTATGCCAGGCAGCAAAGGCAGCATCTCGTAAGACAGGATATACAGGAGGAGCCACAAAGGAGGGTGCAGTGGGAGCCTCCAAAAACTCTATTAAATAACGTTTTCGTCGACAGTGGAGGACTCCGGACCCATGGAAGTAGTACACCAATATGTCACGGAATTCATGTACATTACACTATACTACCGCTACACTACTTGATGCTCTGCTGATTTCAGCGTTAGTGGAGATGTACGGACCCACTTACATTAGTTATGGACCTGCTTACGCTACTCGGGGTTAGTTCTGTGTAGTTTTTTTTCTAATCTGTTTGAGTTGGGGGCTCCAACCCCCATATGCCCTATGTGTTTTTAACACAGGAGTGTGTGGGGGGGTGGCAAAGTCCCCGACTCAAATTGATAGAAAAAAAACCTACAGGGCCATACTAACTAACCCCTACCACCAGTAGCACAACTAAGCAAAAGTGGGTCTGTAGCTCTCCACTAATGCTGAAATCTGCAGAGCGGAGCAATCAGAGCAGGGCTGAGAGTGCGTGGAGGAAGCATAACAGCATGGCGTAGAGTGTGGCGTTAACAAAATAGCATAAGTGGATCCGCAGTCCTCCACTGTCACCAAGTTTTCTTACTGGAGTCCTCCTCTTCAACTTCAGATCACATTATATTTTGGATTTGCCTAGGTAAAGCCTAAAAAGGGGATCCACAGGAGGAGATCGGGGGTATATTTACCACAGAGTCTTCGCTGCAGAAAGATAGAATAAAGCTGGAAGGCAAACCCTTCCCCCTCATAGGGATCATTACCCCTTTCTTCATCCTCCAAATCCTCCTCCATACTACGGAGCTCAGGACTGTATTCTATCTCGTTGTCATCTGGAATGATGACAGAAGCAATCGACGAAGCCAGCGATGGAGGATATGATGGAGAAATGAACAGTGTGCTTTTGGATCACAATGGAGACAACAGTGCTGACAGGGGAGGCCCAGTCAACGGGATAGCTGTTATTGTCAGTGGGAGCAATGGAAACACGCATCGAAATAGTTCAGGCCAGAGAACGATGCCAACACAACTTGGGAATCGACAGCACACTGTAAAGGGCCTGGGACAACCAACATCGACGGGGTAAAACCCGACGACGTAGGGCTGCATACCATCAGCAGCAGTTACAGCAGACCTGGACCTTAGTGTCTCATTGACAGTCAGGAGAGCTGTATTCACCATCACCAGAGCAGACGACAATGAGGCTTAACCTCCTTCAATGGAGACCTCAACCTCACTGGTGAAGCAGGAGCTTTATCCTTATGCTTGTAGTGATGGCCAGATGTAGCTCTTGTTACTGCAGGTCCACAACCTAAATAACGGTTCTCTCCATACCTCTCAACTGTACCACATTACGAGGAACGTTCCTCATTTTACTTCAGAAAAGGTCCCTGTTCCACATTGTGAGGACTTGTTCCACATTCAGAGTGAACATTTTAAAGCAAATATCTATAGTAAATGATGGAAAAAATAACTTATTCAATTAATAACAGACATTCTCAACATAAATGCAACATTTTAATAGTGTTTTGAGCTTCTTAGGTAAAGATTTGATTAAGTGTTCCACATTTTGCCCATTTGTTCCACATTGTGACAGGCAATGTTCCACATTTGGGGGACAAAAGGTTGAGAGGTATGGTTCTCTCGATGGCGGCAATAAGGTAAAGTAATAGAAAATAATAAGGTCACAGAAACAACAGCACTGTTTCTCTGCAGGTTCAACAAGCAGTCGATGGTGGGAGAAAGAACTGACGAACTATGGCACTCCCCACAATTATAATCAACATTGCACATCATCGTGGGTGGCCCTTGGCTAGCAAAAGTTTCCAAGTGGTCGAGACGCTGACAGCACACAGTTCCAAATGTGTGCCCAATGGAGGAGATGTCTGCAATGAAGATCTGCCACTTACACAGAAAGGTAGCTTGAAGAGCGCACTTTGTGCTGCTGGGAATTGGAAAAGATTTTATTTGCATTTGTCTGTTACATATTCTTGGATGTTATCTAGTTAAGTAGCTCCTTTTTTTTTTGTTTGGTTTGTACAAGCTGCTGTTATTGCACTGCTCTCTGCCCTGTGTATTGTGCTTTAATTCTTATTAGCAGAGAGCAAGTGATTGATTCTGAATTTTCTGAATTCACTTTTACGCCCCTTAACTGTGCATCTCTGCCTCAAATTCCCTAATTCAGAGCATCTTGTTCTTCACATCAGTCCTCCTCTGGATGTCGAATTCGCGCATGTGCAGTTCGATCCCCTCCCCCCATCCTTTTGTTCTCTTTTCCCACTTCTGCTGTCTAGCCCTTTGTGTTTTAAACACTCCCCATTTTTAATTCTATATTACGCTCTGTCCCCTCTCTACAGGCTCCTTCCCCAAGCCCAAACATGGAGCTCTCATCAGCGCCGGCTGACATTGGAGCAAAGGAACTGAAAGGTAGCTTGAAGAGTGCAGTTTGTGCTACTGGGTTAGATTGTCCACGCTTGTACGTGGACTGCCCGCCCACCCCTCCACCCACCCTGGCAACCTGTTCCTTGTACGCGGACGATGCCATCATATTCTCTAGTCACCCAGCCCCACTCCCCCCTGCAGTGCAACTTGCTAAAGAACTTCGAGGAAACTGAATCCTCGTTTGCCATGCATAAGCTCATCCTAAATTATAAAAAAAAAAAAAAATAACTGATGCTATTTGCTAACCCCCAAAATAAACATAAGGATGTGCCCCTTACTATTCTCAATAGTCACTGCCAGCCACTGGAGCAGGTCGTTAACTTTAAGCACCTTGGCATCACCCTAGACCCTTCCCTCTCCTACCAGGAGCACATCAACCTGGTCTGCAAAGCTGTGAATACTAGAACTGGCCTACTCTACAGGCAAAGGTCTTGTTTTACTGCTAATGCCCTCCAACTAGTCGTTACCAGCTTGGTCCTTTCCATTACAGATTATGGAATAGTGATCCATGGCAGTGCGAGTGATACCACACTAAATAGGATTAAGGTCACCCTGAATAAAGCTTGTCGCCTTGTAGTAAATGGAAACACAGACTTTGACGGCAGATAAGGACTGCTTGGCCCACCCAGTTTGCCCACTTTCCTGCCTATTGGATAAGCTACAGATCCTAGTTAACCAACAGCCTACTTCTTCCTAACCCCCACCAGAATTGCCTTATGTCTGTCCCATGCATTTTTGAATTCCCCCACTGTTTTTGACCCCACGACCTCCTCAGGAAGGCCGATCCATGCATCCACCACCCTCTCTGTAGAAAATATTTCCTCATATTGCCCCTGAGCTGTCCCCCACCATCTTCAAATTGTGCCCCTTGTTCTTGCACATCTCTTTTTCTGAAAGATGCTATCCTCTTGGACTTTGTTGATTCCCTTGAGGTACTTGAAAGTTTCTATCATGTCCCCCCTCTCCCTCCTTTCCTCGAGGGTATACATATTAAACTCCTTTAGTCTCTCTTCATATGGCTTCTGGTGCAGACCCTGCACCATTTTAGTTGCCTCCTCTGGACTGCCTCCATCCTGTCTATCTCCTTGCGGAGATGGGGTCTCCAGAACTGAGGTGCCATTTTTCGGATGAGACATTAAACCAAGGTCCCATCTGCCTGTTCTGGTGGTAGTTCAGGTGGATGTTAAAAGATCCCATGGCACTTCTTGAAAAGAGTAGGGGGAATTTCCCCAGTGCCCTGGCTAAATTTCCCCCCATTCACTAAAAATACCACCAACAGCTTAATCTAGTTCAAAGTCAGTTGGCATCCATCTGTAATCCCCTTCCCCTGGGTGGTGCCTGAAAATAAGCAGACTTTGTCTAGTGCACTTACCCGGTCAACAAAAACTAGAAAAAAAAAAACCTTAAAAAAAAATAAATAAATAAATAAAACTGCATGCAGTACTCCAGATGGGGTCTCACCAACTGTCTGTACAGAGGGATAACAACATCCTGTTTTCTACTGGTGATGCCTCTCCCTATACATCCCAGTATCCCCCCAGCCCTCCTTACTGCCTTCTCATATTGCTTGCTTACCTTTAGGTCATCTGATATGACTACCCCCAGGTCCCGTTTCATTTTTGTTGTTTGTTAGTATCTCCCCCCATTGTGTACTCTTCCCCTGGGTTTTTGTTTCCCAGGTGCATGGACATAGGCTCACCCACACCTGTAACCTTTATCAACAAGCAAATTGGTTGAACTTCACAGGGAGACTTCAATACCACACCTGTCTACTGGCACGCAAGTTTACCCTCTGCCCCTCTCGGCCCTCTGCCTGGCAACTCCTCACTGTCGCCCCGGCTTCCTATGCGACTAGAAGCTCCACTAGAGCCTCCTTTCGAATCCCTTTTTGTAGAACTGGTTAAGGACAGAGGGCTTTTATGTACAGGGCACCTTTCTGGGTAAATAACCTGCCTCCTGAGGTTCTCTTGGATAAAAAAAGGCCCATTTAAACTTAAACTGCGGCAACACCTACTGTACTATCTTTAAACAACCGTGACTGTTCCTAGCATTGTTTCCCCTCTCTCTCTCTCTGCACATTATGCCTCTGGTAAACTTTTCCTTACTCTCCTCTCCCTGATATTCTTTTTCCTTTACTTATCTCCACCCCCCCGCTACCCACTACTCTCCGCTTCTCCTCCTTTGCTGATCTCCCTGCTCACCCCTCTCCCTTCCCTCCCACAGTTTTCCCCCTACCCCTTCCCCTCCCAATGCTCTACTTATAGGTTCTCCAGTCCCCCTCCCTTCCTAGTTCTGGGTACCTCCATCCAAATTGTGTGGCAAGGTCCCATGGACTGCCTCTCCTGTTAAAAAGGCCCTCTAGACCTGCTCTCTTTTCACTGTGTCCTCCCTGTTATTTTCATAGATTTTGGCATGTACTATCTAGTATTTGTTTCCATACCCTCTATAATGCCTCTCTACTGATATTTGCTCTGTATCTTGCACTGTTTTTTTTACTGTATTGTAGCACTGTAATCACTTTGTAAACTTGCACTGTATCACCTTGTTAACTTTCGACATGGAGCCTTTGTAAATGAGTCTCTGACTCAAAGGTTTGCAATTCCGATACTCTCAATAAAATAAAATAAAAACACAGCTGATTTAGCCCCGCTTTCTCTCCTTTGAAGCCTTTTGCACACAGCTGACCACACACATAGTTCTGTTAAAGAGGACTACTTAATGTATCCTGGTCCTTACAAATTAAATTACTTCCTGGATTGCATCCAAAGAACAATATATCCGTACAGTATATAGTCCTGGACAAACTGCTCCAATTAAAAGACAGCAATGCGGTAGTCCATAGAAACACACAGCTGTCGACAAAAAAAGGACTGCTTGGCCCACACAGTCTGCCCAGATGATCCCTACCTAGTCTGTCTCCACAGGCTAACTGGTCTCTAGTGACCTCCTCTCCTCCCTGCCTATTTACTAACATTCCCCTATGTCTGTCCACTGTATGCCTGAAGCCCCCTACCGTTTTTACCTCCACCACTTATGTGCCAGGTGTCTACCACTCTTTCAGTGAAGTAATACTTCCTTGCATCCCTCTTACCCCCCCAGCTTCACTACATGCCCTCTGGTCCTGGTGCTCTTTCTCATTTGAAAGAGACTCCTCTCCTACACCCTGTTCACCCCCATGAGCAGGGGCGTAGTTTGTTATTTTTACAGGGGGTGCAAAGTAACAAAAAAGTACTGATTTTCGCGTGTCACGACAGCGAAGAGGGCGGGTGGCTTGCATAATGCAAACAAATCAACCAGCATCAAATAATGGCCAAAAAACATTTAAGACTACAGCTGAATAACTCCTGGGAGGGACCAGCCCTGGCCAAGTCAGAGCACTTCCCCACCCCACCGGTTTTACTGCAGCCTGCTCTCAGCCCAACTCCTCCTGAGACCAGAGTCGAAAAACTGACTGAGATCTGTTTTGTATTCAGTTCTTCGTTCTTCTGCCTTGGGTGTGAGGACTTACTTGTAAAGTTGAAAATATGTAAGTAACTTAACTTCCTTCTCAAGAGGACAGGACCTCACCTCAGCTTCAATTCAAATCAATCTTGACCTAATTTTGCCCCCACCTGAACCTCCAGGTGGATAGCTCATTAGTCTCTCACCCCCTTTGCTGCTTACATAACCCTTCCAATTCCAGCCCTTATAGTGGATCCCAGGGTTGGACTAGCCCACCTGGATACCTGGAAATTTCCAGGTGGGCCTTCCTCAGTTGAGTAAGTGGTTACCCTCTGAAAACTTTTGCATTTGTCTTCTTTTTTCTAATTAAATGGAGTATCTGGGACACTGTTGATGAATGTAAGATGCAAACAGAGAGCTAGTGTATCAGATTGATGTGGAATATTGATATAAGTGTGTCAACCTGGGCCCTCCTCTATTGATTTTTCAGATGGGCCCTTGTATCTTCTTTCCAGGTGGGCCCTCTGTACCCCAATCTGACCCTGGTGGATCCTGAACTTCTTGAAAAGTATGCTTGAGCTAGCCCTTCCACCCTTGAGGAGTGCAAAAGACACGTTTCAAGGAAGTGCAGCAAATGGCTGTGCTACCTCAGTATACCTATAAATATGGATGGTATGGAAAACATCCCAGCATGTGCATCCTCACAGCATAAGCCCTTATTTACATAGGTTACATAAAAAATGCGATTATACAATGACAAGAATGAATACTGGCCTCTGATTGGTCAGTCTTGGGCTAGACCCATGATATTATCCCAGTACATCCGATTCATCACAGGTCTAGTCTCAGCATCTCCGTGAACCTCTTGATGATTGTTAGCATTAGTGTGTTTTTTTTGTATCTTCTCTTAAGAATATTTTTCCACACCAAATAAAACATCTTTAAAATTATTTTTTTTAATTCTGTATAACAACACACCATTGTATAATAGCAATAATGCTCTCCAGGGTGTGTGTCATGATAGGAAAACATCATGCCTTATGTATTGGATGCACTCGTGCCCAACCACCTGAGGCGTGACGTTATCCCAGCATGGCACACGCCCTGTCGGGCATTATTGCTTACTTGCACCCAGTGTTAACACTTTTCTTTGTTATAACAAAGTTAATTCATTAGTCTCCCATCCCATCCCATATTATTCAATGTCACATGCCTGAATCTGGTTAGGTAAGGTAAGCGAAGAGGATAATGCTCTCTTCAAGTAAGCAAGCATTGCTTACATAAGCATGGGACTTGCTGATATCCCTCAGGCGGTGCTCTTAACAAGTATGCTGATGTACCTGGGACAGAGCAACAGAACAATGTAAATCCCCTAATTGTTCAAGATGATCATGGGTATGGTGTGGTCACACCACGACCCCTACCTCTCTCCTCCCCATGGGCTCCTAAGGAATATGCATCTCTGTCCATGCCCAGGGTTACACAACCCCATCCAAGCAAACACGGACTGCCCCGGCACAAAAGTGGTCACGTCACATAACCTAAAAGAACAGACGCCACAGGATGTTTGCTGGAACAGTGACTCCAGATACCTGTGCACAGCCTCGCAGGACCCACCCTGAAAGGTAAGTACTTGGTTGGTGGTTTTTATTAGCATCACCTATGACAGTGTGTGGTGGGCCGGTTGTGGTAGCCCAGGTTGCCATGGATGCTTCCCCCCAACAGACTACTTCAAGATCGTCTCATCTGACAGTTTTGAAGGGCACAAATGAAACATGGTTCCTTCAGTTTGATGTTGTTTAATACAGTTTTTTTTTGTCCGAGCACTGTGTCTGTATTCTACACACAGACACAAACAGACACACACACACACACCACCAAAAAATGAACTTTTTTTATACCATGTTTACATTCAAGATAGAGACAGGGTAAAGCAGGTCCAGGCAGTACAAAACAGTAAATGAAATAATGCATCTTACAATGCCCAACAAACCACCAAAAGACCACAAAACAATGGACCTTCCTTCTGCCCTGAGGGGGGGGGGGGGATGGCTAGGTCACAGGTCAGGGTGCTAAATGAGGAGGAGAGACCACAGAACATCTTGTCGAACCACACAGTAAGGTGAAACTACATAAACACGCACAATTTTTATACTGTAGGATTTCATATTTTCCAACAGTTCCTAATTTTGACACAGAACCTTATCTTTAGTGCTCAAAAGCCCCTTGTATGAGGGAGGTATGCATGGCATAGATCCAGCAGACAGGCATACATGTTGAAAAAAATAATTCTGTGCCAGTATGCCCGTCCACCCTTCCCTCCTCCATCACCAGTGTCCAGAACCATTTTTTTCAGCATGTGTATCAGTCCGCCCTCGTCAGCACAGCAGCAGCACAAAGCTGGCAGGGCAGCAGAAGGCACAGCAAGCAACAGTGAATTAAATGTCCATGCCAAAAGCTACAGCCCACTCTCCCCACCCCAGACCTGCAAGGCCACTATTTCCACCCAGACTGGCCAGCTCAGCTACTCTATGCACCCTGATGGACTTGCACAGCCACTCTCCACACTCTGTGTCCACCCCACCAGCACAGCCACTCTCCCCACCCCACCCAACCAACACCATTTCCAGCTCCATTTATCTGGTATCCGCTCCAGGCATCCAGGTCTGTGCCTCCCCATCACAGGCACACAAAAAATAAATAAAATCACATTTTATACTGCATTTTGTTTGTTTCTTTCTTTGTCTGGAAAGAGAGATGTTGAGCTACCGGTCAGCACAGTTTGCCAGGTATACCTGCCCCACCGACACAATGCCAGTGCCTCCACCCACCCACACAACAGTGCCCCCACAACACTCACTCAATGCCTGAATCCCCAACCCCACCCACACAAATGACCAGTGTCTGCAACACCACACACACACACGACCAGCGGTGTCCCCAACCCCGCCACACACACACAACTAGCAGTGTCCCCAACCCCACACACACACGATCAGCAGTGTCCCCAACCACAGACACACATACAACCAGCAGTGTCCTCAACCCCACCCACACACACGACCAGTGTTCCAACCCCCCAAAAAAAAATCACAGCCAGTCAGTAGTCACTATAACAATAGCCAAGTAGTAGTAAAATCATTTCTTTAGGGTGCATGTTTTAGTGCAAGATTTTTTTTTGCTAGTCTTGTAACACTACGGGGGAGAACACAGAAAGCTACCCCTTTGGTTGTGTTTGCCAGGCAATGAAGACAGAGACAGTAAGGCCAAGGAATCTGTCTGTTTCACCCCTCCACAGTGGACGATCGGAAAAATCAAAAAAGTGAAAGATTACTTTTACAGCCAGGTAAAGGATGAGGGGGAAATAATGTTTCAACATTTACTAATGTTCCTATGCTAGCTGCGGGCACAGGTCAGTGAGATACATCCCTTGACAGGTACAGGATGAGGTGGAAATTACGTTTTAACATTTACTTATGTTTATATGCTAACACCCAGTCAGCAAGCACAGAATGTCCCCTCTCTAACCAACACGGACAGTCCACCAGAAACCCAGTCAGCAAACATGGACAGTCCCCTTCGCCCCACCTACAAGGACAGTCACCCCAGACACCTGAACAGTCCCCCTCCCACCAGACACGGGCCAGTGAGCATAGAATGCCCCTCCCAACCGACAAGGACAGTCCCACCAGACACCCAGGCAGCCAGCAAACATGGACGGCCCCTCCCACATCCCACCAAGGACAGTCCCCACCTCCCAACACACAGCTAGCAAACACAGAATTTCCCCGACCCACCAACATGAACAATCCCCCAAATACCTGGCTAGCAAACACGGAGAGTTCCCTCCCCAACAACACTGATAGTCCGTCTAGACACCTGATCAGCAATCACTGACATTCACCCCCATAAGCCAACATGGAAAGATCCCCCAGACACCCAACCAGCAAATAGTCCCCCTCCCCACAAGACACCCGGCAGGCAAACATGGACAGTCCCCCTTTTCCACCATTATGGACAGTCCCCCCAGACAAATGGTCAGCCAAGTCCACCAAACAATGGCTAGCGTCACCACCCCACCATCACAGCCAGTGTCCCCACATCACCATGGCCTGTGTCTCCACCCCACCAGACCCCAGAATAGAAAACAGACTGTCCACAAGCCTCACCAAATACTGACTGCCCTCCCAGTCCCAAACACTAACCAACCCAGCCCCAAACACTGATCACCCCCCCAGCCCCATCAAACGCAGGCCCTCCCCCAACGCCAAACACTGACCATCCTCTCAGTAAGTCAGCCCCAAAACACACAGACTGTCTCCCCCGACCCCAACCCACAAAACAGACCATCCCCCCAGCCCCATCAAACACAAACCGTCCAGTAAGTTTCCCCAACAAACCCCACCACACCAGTAGCATAGTAACTGAGTGTCCCCACCCCACCAACATGACCAGTGTCCACACCATACCAAACAAATAGGCTCCCCCACCCACCCCACCAACATGGACAGCCTCAACAGCCAGCAAATTCCCTCCCACCCAAAGAAACACAAGCTGACAGCAAACCTTCCACCCACTCCCCAGACACATGGCCATGACCAAGACAACCCCCCCAAAAAAACCCACATTTCTGGGATGTGAATGGTATTAATTTCCAACAACCAGCTTGCAGCACAGTTACTCACCAAATCAGTAAGGGCACAGACAGGGCAGCATGCAGCAGGGTACAGCAAGGCCAAGTAGGCAGGTCAGGTAGCCGAGTCTCTCCCAACAGTCCCGTTCCTCTCCCGATTAATCCCCCGACGAGACAGTAACTCATTTTTTCTGACACCAGATGAACATGTCGCACTATGGGTCTGCTATAGCCTGCATGACCGCCGGCTTCTTCACTGTTCTGGGCCTGTCTGTTCACTGACCTGAATAATCCCTCTCGGTGGACTGTGGAACTGGTGGGCAACGGGCGTGGTGTGGGACTCGCCGACAACACAGTAAATCTTTTTCTGGCCTGCTGGACACAGGAGCTGGGTGTGCAGGCAAGCCTAGCCGTGCCTCAGACTCACTGTAATTGTACTACGCGCTCCTCTGCCTGGTCTGTCCGGTGGTAGAGGCCTTGTGGCCGCAGGCTCTCAGGGATGGGAGGCTCAGGTGGCAGCAAGAGAGCCCAGAGCACAGCTGGCTTCACTGAGAAACAGAGAGTAAGTAGTTGGAGGACTCGGGTGGGGTATATTTAAACTGGGCTGTTCAGGACAGGAGGAGGGTGAGAACACTAGACTGACTGAGACACTGGTGAAACCTGACAAACAACCAATGACTGCTGCTCGACATCCTCAAATAGCTATCTCTCCCCAGCCCTATGCTATATGGATGCTGCTGCTGCTCCTTCATGGAAGGCACACAGACAACTAAATGGCGCCACTAACGGAGTACTGCTCACGCGATGGTGCCAGCTTGCAGCACTCTCTGATTGGCTGTAACATGCAGGCTACTATGGTTGCAGGCTTGCAGCCAATCAGAAAAGGGGATCATTTTTGTTTAAGAGACATGGCGATGCACCGCCACCCCCTCCCTCCCGAGAGGTGCAGGCAGTCCAGGCATAGCTCTGAGTCCATTCAATATTAAAAAAAAAAAATGATAACCAGAGAATGGTGGCTATGCTCCTAAAAGTCCTGGTTTAATTTCTCAGGGGGGGCAGCTTGCCCCTCTGCCCCCCCACAATTTACGCCTATGCCCATGAGGTACTTGTAGGTCTCTATCATGTCCCCTCTTGCTCTCCTCTCCACCATGGAGTACATGTTGAGATCTCGCAGTCTCCCCTCGTGGGGCTTTTGATGCAACCCCAGCAACATTTTTTTGGCCTCTTCTGGACTACCTCCACCCTATCTATGTCCTTTCTGAGGTACGGCCTCCAGAACTGGAAACAATACATAGAAACATAGAATTTGACGGCAGATAAGGACCGCTTGGCCCACCCAGTCTGCCCATTTCCCTACCTACTGGATAAGCTGCAGATCCTAGTTAACCAGCAGCCTACTTCTTTCTACCCCAACCCCCCAGAATTGCCTTATGACTATCCCATGCATGCTTGAATTCCACCACTGATTTTGACTCACAACCTCCTCCGGAAGGCCATTCCATGCATCCACAACCCTCTCTGTGAAAAAATACTCTTAAATTACCTCTGAGCCGCCCCTATCTTCAAATTGTGCCCTCTTGTTCTTGCACACCTTTTTTGAAAGATGCTACCCTCTTGGACTTTGTTGATTCCCTTGAGGTACTTGAAAGTTTCTATCATGTCCCCCTCCCTCCTCCTTTCCTCGAGGCTATACATATTAAGCTCCTTAAGTCTCTTCATATGTCCTCCGTGCAGACCCTGCACCATTTTAGTTGCCCTCCTCTGGACAGCTTCCATCCTGTCTATGTCTTTGTGGAGATTGGGTCTCCAGAACTGCACGCAGTACTCCAGATGGGGTCTCACCAGCTGTCTGTACAGAGGGATAATAACCTGTTTTCTACTGGTGATGCCTCTCCCTATGCATCCCAGTATCCCCCCAGCCCTCCTTGCTGCCCTCTCACATTGCTTGCCCACCTTTAGGTCATCTGATATGACTACCCCCAGGTCCCTTTCCATTTTTGTTGTTGTTAGTATCTCACCCCCCCATTGTGTACTCTTCCCCTGGGTTTTTGTTTCCCAGGTGCATTACCTTGCACTTCTTAGCATTGAATCTAAGCTGCCATACATTTGACCATTCCTCTAACCTTGCCAAGTCCCTTCTCATCCTTTCCACCCCACCCTGTGCATCAACTCTGTTGCAGATCTTAGTGTCATCTGCAAAGAGACATACTTTTCCTTCCAGTCCTTCTGCAATGTCGCTTATAAAGACATTGAAGAGGACTGGTCCTAATACTGAACCCTGCGGTACCCCGCTAGTAACCCTCCTTTCTTCTGAGTGGACTCCATTTACTATTACTCTCTGTGTCCTATTCTCCAGCCAATTCTTTACCCAGGCTGTCATCTTGGGACCCACTCCCAGGCTGGCTAACTTATATACTCCAGGTGAAGTCTCACCAGCGAGCGATATAGTGGCAATACCACCACCCTCCTCCTGCTGTAGACAGCTCTTCCTGTGCATCCCAGAATACCACTGGCCCTACCTACTGCTTTGTCACACTGCTCTGTCTTTTTGAGGTCATCAGATATGATAACCCCAAGGTCCCTTTCCTGCTTAGTGACTTGTCAGCACGCCTTCCCCCATCCTATACTCAACTCCTGGGTTCCTATGCCCTAGGTGCATGATTCTGCACTTTCTGGCACTGAACCCCAACTGCCATGCTCTTGACCACTCCGAGTTTCCTAAGATCCCTATGCACTCTTTCCACCCCCTCCTGAGTGTCCACTCTATTACATGATTTTGGTGTCATCTACAAAAAGGCATACATCCCCTTCCAGTTCTTCTGCAATGTCACTTATAAAGTCATTGAATAGGACCGGTCCCACTAATGAGCCCTGCGGCACCCCACTGGTCACTCTGCCATCATTAGAGTGAGTGCTTGTTAATCATCATTCTCTGTTCCAGTCCGTGAACCAGTTTCTAACTCAGTTCACCACTTTGGATCCCAGCCCCAGGTTTTTAGTTCCTTTATCAGCCTCCCGTGCAGCACAATGTCAAAGGCCATGATAATGTCCAGACAGGCCACATCCACTGCCCTCCCCTGATCTATTTCCCTTGTAACCCAGTCAAAGAAATCAATCAAGATTTGTTTGGCAGAGTCGAAGGCCTTAGCCAAATCGACAGAAATAGTAGCTGTTAGTTGGCCTTGGTCAGAGGCAGTTGGATATGTCCAGTGACGTGAAGGAGGGAAGATATTGTTGAGTGGTGCTTCCTGAACCCAGATTGGTATGGGGAGAGGTAATTTGTGGACCTGAGAAAGTCAGCTAGTCTGGTCTGGACAAGAGACTTCTGCAGCTTGGCAAGAGAAGGGAAAGAGGGAGATGGGATGGTAGTTTCCGGGGACTGAGGGGTCGCCACTCTTGTGGAGAGGGATCACGCAGACTGATTCCCATGCTAGGGGGACCTTACCAGACTCGAAGGAAAAATTTAGTAGGCATGTGAGAAGAACTGCTATATAGCTGGTGCTGAAATGTGTAGAAGCTTGAGATGGATGCTGTCTGGGCTGGATTTGGCGATGTTTAAAGTGTAGAGGGTGTTTAGTACTTTTTTGGGCAATGTGTGAGTAAGGATGAAAGTGTTTTGGGCAGGGCGTTGGAGCGAGCGGTGACGTGGAGGAGAGGACTGGCCAGGAAGGGCACACGTGGTGACAAAGTTGTTTCGGGTTTCTGCTACTTTGATGGGGTCAGAGGTGCTTTGGTCATTTAGCTTGAGAATAGGGGTGGAGGTCTGAAAGAGGGGTCTATAAGAGAGTGGACCACCTTCCAGGAGGAGGAAGGTAGGGCGGTATTTAGGAGAGACTTAAAGTAATCTGTCTTGACTCGTCCTTATCACTTTGGTGAGGCATTTCTTGCCGTGTTGTAAGCCTGTCTGGTTTGGGGGGGGGGGGGGCCAGTGCGGATACATACATACATAAATACATTTGTTTTATTTATTTATTTAATCATTCAAGTCCCGGATTACAGTACCTTTGAGTCAAAGACTCTTCTACAAAGGTTAAACGTCAGAGTAAAGACAACACAACAAAGAACTAAATACAAGACAAGTGGAATACATGATACATGGAGCTGGGTACGATGATTCATAAACGTTACAGACAGGTAAACAGTTAATAATTCAGGTTATAGCAAGACTTATGATCTGGTTAAACTTTTACATTCAAGTTTCAGTAAGAAGCGCAGTAGGTTTCGGTACTTAAGGAAGTACACAGGGGAAAGGGCGGAGAGGAATGCTGTCAGGAATCTGACATTGTCACAGGAGTGCAGAGGGGAAAGAGAAGGGAAGGATGCTGTCAGGATTTGACATTGTCAAGCCGAGAATTGGGAGATGAGATGGAGGACAGAGGATTGGGAGGGAGTGTAGTTGGTGATGGGAGGGGAGACAGGTGGGAGTAGGACAGTGGGGGTAGGAGAGAAAGGGCAGGCAGGGGTTTGTGAGCAGTGGTTGGAGTGGAAGTGCAAGGAGAGGAGGGAGCACGAGAAGGGAAGGAGAGTCAAGGGAGGGGAAGTGGGGGGGACAAGTGGCAGGAACAGGGAAATGGAGAGGGGAGAAGGGGTGGGACAATGGACGGGGTGGGTCAGGATGGTGAGGGTGCAAGGAGAAGGCAACATGTGAGGCCGAAAAGGGCCTAAGTGTGGCAATCACAGCTGCTAATAGCAGTGAGGTGTTGTCTAAGTTTTTGTTTGAATGGGCCCAGCTTAGGTTCTTCTAGGATGTCGACGGGGAGTTTATTTAACCAGTTAGGAGCACGAAACCTGAAGGACCGTTGGGCTTGCGTGGTCCGAAAGAAAAGGGTCATGTAAGTGTGCCTATGATAAATAGTCCTACCACTGAGGTTCAGCCATTTGGTAAGGGTGCAGAGGTCTCATGTAAGTGTGCGTCTGGGTGCACCTGAGACTACATGGCAGGAATTGTTGAGGGCCATGTGCATGCTTTTAAGGGATGTCTCAGAGGCTGAGCCATAAATGACTAGGCCGTAATCTGTTCTGGAGAGCACAGAGCTAGTAACAGCAAGTCAAAGGGCATCAGGGGTCATGCTGTCTGTGCCTGTAAAGGATCCCTAGTCTTGAGTTAACCATCTTGGAGACATTACTGATAAGCTCACAAAAAGATAAGGTACTATCAAGGGTTATTCCAAGGTACTTAAAGGTACAGACCTGCTCTATAGGGACATCAAGGTTGTTCCATATGATTAGTGGTGTAGATTTTTGTTTATTATGAGGGCTGGCGAAAATCAGATTTTTTTTTTTTGTAATTCATAACTAACTTGTGCTTGAAGAACCAGGTCTCCACAGTTGTGAAATCACGTTATAGGCTATCGACTAATAGGAGCGGATCTGAGTGGCTGGAGAATATAACGGTGTCATCTGCGTATAGTAGGACATTACTGGTGCAGACAAGTGGGAGGGAGTTTAGAAAGAGGCTGAAAGGCAGCGGCCCAAGTACAGAGCCTTGGGGAACACCGGAGAGAACTGGCCGGCTGTCTGAGAGGGTGACACCTATTTTGACCTGCCGGGACCTTCCGGCTACATAGCTTTTAAACCATGCTACTGCATCTGTCGATAAACCAATATCAAGAAGGGAACTGAGTAGGAAGGGGTGATTAACAGTATCAAACGCCTTAGTGGGGTCAATGTACGCTGACCCCACTAAGTGCCCATGATCACCTGCCTGGTGTATGAAATCTGTGTAACGGAGGAGGGTAAGATGTGGTACTATGGCCTGTTCTGAAGCCATGCTGTTCAGGACATTGGATGTTGTACTTGGAAGGGTAGTCAGTCAGCTGGTCCATAACTATATGTTCAAGTACTTTGGAGAGCGGGGGGAGAATGGGAATTAGGTGATAGTCTGAGGGAGCCACCCTGTCCCCAGATTTATGAACAGGGGTCACTAATGCAGTTTTCCATAACACGGGGAATTGACTAAGGCACAGTGACATGTTTAGAATTTTTGTGACAGGCAGAAGCACAGCATCCAGTGTGAGGTGCAGGAGCTTTAGGTCCAGTGAGTCGCTACTAAAGTGGGCCTTGCTGAGTACCCTAAGCACGTATTTTTTTGACTCTGCGAGTGAGATTTTTCTGATGCGGAAAGGTGGGTTAAGTGACAGTGGGGTCGGGTTATTAGGGTCACGCAGGTTGGAACGTGTGTCGAAAAAATCAGGTAGGAGAACACAACTTAGGTTGGTGAACACAGTTGAAAGTGTCTGGTATGCGTTTTGGGTCCAGAATAGTTGAGCCATCTAAATTAAGCATGGAGGGAGGGGATTTGCTGGGCTTCCCTGACAGTTCCCTGAGATTGTCCCATAATTTCCTGCTGTCTTCCCAGCAATTGGTTAGAGCGTCTTTGAAATAAGCAGCTTTGGCTAGGCGGGTAGCTTGCATGCATGCATTTCTGGCCACTTTGTACTGCTGCGTCAGCTGGTTTTCCAGTGGCCTGTGCTTTGTGCCACAGGTGATCCCTATTGGACACAGTAACAGAATTTGCTTCTGTTGGTATAAGTGGCTAGCGGAGATAATCTTGAATTTTGTTTTTTTCATTGGCAGTGAAGCAGAACTTGGAGCTACCAGCTTTTTTTTTTTAATTTTAGTTCAATAACAAAAATGCCAGCACAGAGATAAACGGTGGTTCCTAGAATAATTATATATCTAAACTTTTAAGACTGGCCATTAACATTTTACACGGCACAAGTCAGCAGGCTTCCAAATGCTGGCCAGTACTGGCCTATTATGCAGTATCTTACATCTTATTTTTTCTTATCCATGTACTGGTTGCCCTACATGTGCCTTCTAGTTTCCCACAAAAACAAAATCCAGTTTGCATCAAAAAAACTCAGTTACACAAAATTCCTCAAAAATCTGAATTTCAGCCAGCCTGGTGGCACAGAGGGAAGAGGTGCTGTGCGCTTTACCTCTCACCACGCTGGCAATCTGAGTTCAGGAACAAGCTCAGATTGCCGTGGGTCGGCCAGGGGTGGGGCTCAGCATCTAGCAGACAGCTCTCGTCTCCCGGGCTGTGGATGTGAGTCACCGGGTGGAGGAAGGACAACCCTCCCCTTCCTGGCCCCACCATGGGGGGGTGGGTATAATCCGTGAGGGATATCGGGCTTGGTGCTATAGGGGAGATAAATGCCAGATGGGGGACACAGGGACAGGGCTGAATGCCCACCTGTGTCAATCAGCTAGGAAAAAAACTTTATGGAAAAAAAATCGGAATTTCAGGTCCTGCCATTTGTATTACTGAAGACAGGTCCATTAACACAGGATCTGTTTGCTGGCCTGTCTACGCTATGGAAACATTGCCATTAATGCAGCTAGCAACTGGGTTCAGGAGTGAGCAGCAGCAATAATGGCGAGTGGTTAGAACACCAGCCTGACAACTGGGAGATCGTAGGTTCAAGCCCCGTTAGAGCCAAATACTCACTAGGTGACCTTAGGCAAGTCGCTTAACCTCCCAGTGTTTCAGACCCACCTAGATGTGGAAATGGGTAGAAGCAGGACCCCACTGGAAGCAAGATTTTGCATTTCAGCTGGGCTATCCTGGGGTGCTGTCCTAGGGCAAATAAGGTGTGTGGAAAAAAAAAAAAGTGGCATGGGCCCCATCGGACATTCCATCAGACATCACAGGTGACCATAAGAAGTCAAGTTTATCAATCAAGTTTATTTTTATACTGGAAAAGTATGTGAACAAAAATGCCCGTTTTCACAAACGTCCAGTTGTACAAATATTATTACAAAGATACCAGACAGACGAAATACAGAATACATAGTACAAGATACACACAATACAGAATACATAGTATATACAAGTAGCAACAGCATCATCATCAACATCACAAGCCGGATTGATTGATGAGACCTCTGACTGATTCTGGCCCTTGTCTCCACCCCCCCCGCACATTCTTTACAAGCAAGATTTCATCCACCTGCCTCCCAGCCCCCTCCCAAGCACACAACAGCATCTGTCCATCCAAATGTATTGGTAATTGCAATCTATTTTTCCCTTAGGAACAGCAGCAGTTGTAGCACTCATGAGTCTACCATTTTGTTTTTTTTGACTGTGTTTGTCCACTACTGGATGCTTACCCATGGCCTGGAAACAACAACAGCAACTTAACTGATACTGACCTGAACACCAGTAAATGGCACCATGAATGATATCTCCTACTTGATACTATCAGTACCCGATGAGCTGGTATGAGTCTCTACTTAAAAGCCAATTTAAACAGCCGGCTCAGTGGCGCTGAGTGTTGAGGCACTGGATGCCACACCTCGCGCCATGCCGGTGACCTGGGTTCGGGAACGAGCCCGGGTTGTCGGGGGCCAAGGAGTGGGACTGAGCTGCCACAAAGCGGCTCTCCTCTCCAGGGGAGGGATGTTTGCTTGTCCCCCTGTAGTTCCGCTCCCATCAGGTGGAGGTCCGATAGGAAGCGTAGGCGGAGGGGGCGGCAGTTGATTGCCAGGGGTGGGGCGGAAGGGGCCGAGCTGGTAGTTGGTGTGTTTGTGTGCCTCCACGCGCATGCACGCTGTGTGTCTGCCAGGGTCCCGGGTGGGGAGAAAACTGGGAAAAAAAGCAAACTACATATGAGAAAAAAAAGATGATTTGAAACCCTTCACCTGTCGACCAACTAATGAATGTATATATCCACAGAAAAATAAATATCTACAATGGCAGCACTATTTAATGTTAAAACATCTAAAATTATTTACAGAAACACGTTAATAACCAAGAATACGTGTACCAAATTATAATAAAAGCAATAGAGTACAATGGGGGGTCATGTTAATATCCAGTTAATCACCCCCATGGGTGTGTGGCACGCAGCTTCACCTCGTATCCCATACCATTAACAGGAGGGTGATTAACAAGGCATTAACATAACCCCCATTGTACCTTATTGCTTAATAATAATAAGAGGGCTGCTTATAGACGATACAGGCGAACGCGTGGGGTCATGGACGGGGGAAGTATGATAACATATTCAAAAAGGTGACCATGGTGGTGAGATAGGCCAAGGCGAGGATGGAACAGAAGTTGGCACATGGGATCAGGGGAGGTGATAAAGGATTCTTTAGGTATATCAGGGAAAGGAGGAAAGTGAAGGGGCAGATTAGCAGACTGAGGTCAGGGAGTGGATGGGCTGAGGAGGCCGAGAAGCAGGCTGAGGTACTTAACGATTACTTTGCCTCAGTCTACACTAGAGACGATGGTGGGACAACACGTTACGGGGGAGGAGTGTCGGATTTGAAGAAGGGGGGCGGTGACAGATAGTGGAATTCCTGTTGGTAGGGTGTGGGAAGCCCTCAAGGCCCTGAAAACTGATAAGGCACCGGGTCTGGATGGCCTTCATCCTAGGGTACTAAAGGAAATGGCGGATGTCCTGGCTGCACCCCTGGCGGATCTTTTTAACTCCTCCCTTCGGACGGGTTGGGTGCCTCAGGATTGGAGGATGGCTCAAGTTGTGCCCATCCACAAAGGAGGGCCATGTGAGGAGCTGGGTAACTACAGGCCTGTCAGCCTGATGTCAGTGGTGGGTAAAATGATAGAGGCCATATTGAAAGAGAGGCTGGATGTGTTTCTGGAGGCAAGGGGCCACTTGGATGATCACCAACATGGCTTTGTACATGTCAGATCGTGTCAGACTAACTTTGTAGAGTTCTGTGATTCGGCAACAAAGGTGCTTGACCAGGGTAGGCCAGTGGATGTCCTCTTTCTAGACTTCAGCAAGGCGTTTGATTCAGTGCCACATCCTGGGCTGCTGGATAAGCTGGGGGAAGTGGGGGTGGAGGAGAAGTTGGTTAGGTGGATGAGAAACTGGCTAACTGGGCGGTTTCAGAGGGTGGTGGTGGTGGTGGGGTGGTCTCCTCTCCTAAGAAGGTCATTAGTAGGGTACCACAAGGGTCGGTGCTGGGACCACTCCTATATAACACTTACATCTCCGACATCAGAAGTGGTATCAGGAGTGAGATGAGCCTCTTTACTGATGACTGGAAGCTGGGGGCAGTGATGGATGAGGAGGAGGGTAGAAGAGCCCTTCGGGGGATTCGGAGACTCTTGAGGGGTGGTCTTGCACCTGGGGACTGAAGTTTAATGCTAGGAAATGTAGGGTTCTCTACTTGAGGCTTAGGAACACAGCTCAGGACTATTTTCTTGGAGGTGAGAAACTGCAGGTTTCGGATGGGGAAAAGGATTTTGGGGTGGTTATGGATGCCAAAATGAATAACTCTGAACAGTGCAGGAGGGCTGCAGCCAAAGCAAATAAAATGCTGGGGTGCACTGCCAGAGGGATAATTTCCAGGAAGCGGGAGGCGATTCTTCCTCTGTATAACTGTCTGGTTAGACCGCACCTTGAATACTGTGAGCAGTTTTGGCGACCGCACTTGAAAAAGAACATTGCACTCCATTAAAGGGTCCAGCGGAGGGTGACCAGGATGATACAGAGACTGGGGAAAGGTCCTATGAGGAGAGACTCGGGGAACTCAATTTGTACTCCTGGAGGAGAGGAGGGACAGAGGCTGCTTCAGCTCCCCCACGGTCGGTCGGCACCCAGCCAGCCACCGACCGAGACCAGGACGACCGCCTGCAGCTCCTTGGAAGCTGCCTGCCCTTGAACGGGCCTGCTTCAGCTCCTCCACAGTCGGTCGGCACCCAGCCAGCCACCGACCGAGACTAGGACGCCTGCCTGCAGCTCCTTGGAAGCTGCATGCCCTTGAACAGGGCTGCTTCAGCTCCCTCACAGTCGGTCGGCACCCAGCCAGCCACCGACCAAGACCAGGACGCCTGCCTGCAGCTCCCTGGAAGGTACGGTGACAGCGCAGCCAATCGAAACACGAGCACTTCCAGCAAACTTGCTCTAATTGGCCAGGACTTTTCTACTGCTTTTGCCACCTGGCGCTTTTTACAAATAGATTTATCTGCAACTAAGCAAAATTCAAGTGTGTAATAGAATTTTTTTTTTTTTTTTAAGTGGCTAGTTTTCCATTAGCAGGTTATACAGATCTGCCACTAGAGAGATTCTTGTTCTTTCATTTAAAAAAAAAAAGTCTACCCTCTTAAAGTTACAGTTGCTTTACTTGCTATATACCTTCCTTCCCGCCCTCGAGATCCATTCGAACCGGGTAAGACTTCCCTGAACCACCGGGACTGCTAAGAGCCATGCCACTGACCCCACGGTATCTGTACTGCACCCTGATTGGACGCTCTCTTGCCTCCTGCTTGGGGATTGGCTCTTGAGCCAGCTAAAACTTTGTTCTGCTCGGGGCTGCTATGCCCATTCATTTCTACAGCAAGCAGCCGAAATTTTACACCCCGATGTTAACTTTATAGACCTTCCTCCACGCCCCTGGTAACTCTGCCCCCACTCGTGCTCCACTGGGTACCTGTTTTGGGACCCCCCACCTTTTAGTCGCCACCTCCCACTCCCAATCCTCTGTAACTGAGCTGCCTGGCCTTCCTGGTTGTATCCTCACTTCCCACTGATCCAGCTACTGCTCTTTCGCCCCCTTCTTCTAGCCCTGCCAGCCTGTTTTAACCCCCTCCCTCCGTCTACCCCAAATCCTACCTTAATCATGCGCCTCCACCGCTCTCTACCCCTATTCTATTTCTCCTTGCCTGTCTTCCTCCCCTACTGCACGCCCCAAAGGCCTGCTTCCCCCCCCCCCCAACAGCTTCCACATTCTTACATCCTTCCTCCACACAGGCAAGCTGCACATGGACACTGCCCTTGCCCAGGGTCCATCCTACTGTCATGAAACTGTCCACACCCACACTGGTCCTAGCCTCCACTCTGATCCCCTGTCACTACTCCTCACCCACTGTCATCGACATCCGCAATTTCCCGAGATGCTAGCAGGCGAAAGCATTCCCTTAAAGAAATACGCCGCAGCTCCTTGAGGCTAGTTCTCCTCCTCCTCCTAATGCTGTCAGGCAACGTGTACCCAAACCCTGGCCCATTCTAATCTGCTCTAAAGCCACTAATCTGAGCAAGCCTTCGGGTGCCCTCTCATTCATATCAATCAACATCTGCAGCCTCCTTCCTAAAATAGATGCCCTACAGGCCTTCACCAGCCAACACTGCCCTGACATCCTGACAGCTGTCGAAACCTGGCTAATGCCATCAGTACCGGACCATGCAATCAGCCTTCCTGGCTACAATGTCTTTAGGCTGGATCGCCTCTCCAAAAGAGGCGGTGGCTGCGCTCTCTACCTAAAAGACTCCATACAGGGGAACCACATCATTACCTCACTCCAACCCACAACTGCTCAGATACTGCCAGTGAGAATCCTCCTCAGAGCCCAAAACAAAACCCTCACTGTTGCCACCATCTACATCCCTCCCAAAGAACAGGGAACTGGTCTAACAGCTGTTCTTGACTTTGTAAAGTCACTCCACCGACACTAATCCATCCTCCTAGGCGACTTAACATCAACTGTCCTATGCAGATGCTGGTGCACACAGGGATACTGTTGCTGCGGCGAACTTCACAAAAATGGTTGACTCACCAACCAGGAAAAATTACAGGACCGGCACCAGCACACTCTTGGACTGGATCCTTACCAGTCGCCCATCACGGATATCTAACACTAATGTCCTAGCTGACTCTCTCAGCGACCACTCCCCTGTTAGCTGCACCTGGTCAAATAAATTCATCAAACCACCGCCAAAACTATCACCAGCAGGGTTCTACCCGTGGTCACCTTCCCGACTCAAATCCCACCTCCTCCATCAAGACTGGTCCCCATCTTCAATGCAACCAACGTAAACACTGCCCTTGACCACTTCATAAACATCTTCACTGTGGCCTGTGACACGTATGCTCCTATTAAGAAGCAGCAGCCAAATCACTCAGTAACCCTTTGGCTCACAGGTGACCTCCTCAGGATGCTAAAAACAAGAGACCACCTATGGGAGCTGGCCAGAAACTCTGGAAGGCAAAACGACATCCAAAACTACAAACATGCCCGCAATGACCACACCAAAACCATCCGGCAAACGAAGTCCGCCTACTATAACCATGCCCTTCACAAACTCCTGGGGTAATGGTCAGGAATTCTGGAAGAACATAAAGGAACTCACCGGGAATCCACCCAAAACCCCCCCATCAATACTCAACATCAACGGAACCACAACCCTAAACCCAAAAACCATTGTGGATACCTTTAACAAAGCCTTTACTGACCTCAGCACTGTCCTATCCCAGAACTACTTCAAAGATGGTGAAGCCACTCTGTCCGCAATAAACACTACCCCCACCAGCTCCCCCTGCTTCTACTTCAAAGCAGTCAAGACTCACCAAGTACACAAATATGTTACCAAAGCCCTTGGTAAATCAAGATTCAGGAATGACTCCCTCGATCTCAAAATCCTGTCTCTCACACTTGATGAAGTGCTTAGTCCTCTGACCAGAATCTTCAACCTCTCCCTGAGCTTTAGCCAGTTCCCAGACAGATGGAAATCTGCCACTGTCACCCCATCCATAAAAGTGGTGACAAAACTGCCCACGATAACTACAGACCTATCTCCCTACTACTCCCACTCTCCAAGACACTGGAACGCATCGTCTCGGACCAGCTCACAGAATACCTAGATACGTACAACATCCTGTGCAAGCAACAACATGGGTTCCGCAAAGGTCACAGCACCTCAACAGCCCTACTTGAATTCACCGGCGTAATCCACAATGCACTTGACTCTGGCAAACTACTAGGCTCAATCTACATCGACTTAACTAAAGCCTTCGACACCGTCAATCACCGCCTCCTGCTTGTACAGCTTCAGAACACTGGGCTGTCAAATGACTCCATTGGCTGGTTTAAGAGCTATGTTGAAGAACGGTCCCAAACAGTAAGAATCGCTGATACACTCGGACCCTAGACCGGTCCGCTCGGGAGTCCCCCAGGGCTCCATTCTGGGACCCCTCCTCTTCAGCCTATTCTTAAACTCACTACCGGACTGCTGCCCAGAACAAATAATTCTCTACGCCGACAATGCTGTGATCCTCACCTCTGACCCTGATCCAATCCAATTACAAAATAAACTTCAGCGGCCTTCTCCTCCATCAATCCTGGTTCCTAAATCAAAACCTGCTTCTCAATCAGAAAACAAGTCTATGGTCTTCTGCAGCCCCACAACAAAAACAAATAACTCCACCTCTCCATTGCAACCGAACAAGGAGCCATCCTAGAGCAAACACAATCGTTCAGGTACCTCGGCATCACCCTTGATCCCCACCTCTCATACGCTGTCCATATCAGCAATGTTGCAAAGTCTGCCAATGCGAGGTTAGGCATATTATTCGGGCACAGGAAACACCTAACCCCAGAAGCACCATCAGTGGCAGTCCAAAGCTCCATTGTCAGCATCATAAACTATGGTTTTATCATATATGGGTCTGCAACTACCACTGCTCTCAAACGTATCGCAACCTCCCTGAATAAGGCCTGTCAACTCATCACTGGCTCACATCGCCGTACCCACACGTGACCTTTATTCCCAATCTGGATGGCTTCAACTGGACAAATGCATAAAATACCAAACCTGCATCACGGCCAAGAAAATTATAATGGGGCTTGCTCCCTCTGGTGTCTGTGCCCTCCTTAAGCCTAGACATAGGAACGTCACTACAAGGAGATCCAATTCCCATCTACTACATATCCCACGATGTTGCACAACCCAAGGACAAAGATCATTCGCCTATCGGGCATCCAACTGGCTCAGCTCTCTTGGCAGCGACATAGCGACTGCTCCAACACTCGGCCTCTTCAAGTCCAAGCTGCGCCTCTCACTGCTTGTATCCTGCGATTGCCCATCTTAACATTTCCACCGTTCCAGCTGCACGTGCCCCGGCACCCAGCACTTACAATCAGTCTTTGCACCCCTAGCACCTTACCTATCATATTCCCTCGACAAGGCCCCTGACTGCACTGTCTCCGCCCTCGCCACCTCCCCATATCTCCACACCTGCCCCCGCCCCAACCACCTCTCGTGCTCCCCTACCCCCCACTCCTTCCCTCAATGTCCTACCCTCACACTCCCCCCCCCCCTCCTTCCCTTGTCTTGCCAAAGCTCAAGTCTTTGTACTGGTTATTACATGTCTGTAAGTCAATGATTATATGTTTGTAACTAAAAATGATGACTGTTGCACATGCTGACGTGGAAACTTTGTAAAAGAGCCTCGGCTCAAAGGTATTGTAATCCTAGATTGAAATAAATAAATAAAAAGGGAATATGATTGAGGTCTTTAAGTACCTAAAGGGGATAAATAGGGCAAGCCTTGATAGAGTTTTCCAGCTGAGGGAGGCAGGGGTCACCAGGGGGCATCCCATGAGGCTGGTAGGCAGGAGGCTCAGGGCGGAGAATAGGAGACGCTACTTCACAGAGAGGGTGGTGGAGCCTTGGAATGCACTGCCTGCGGAACTGGTGGAAGTGAATACTGTGGAGGGCTTCAAGAGGGGCTGGGACAGGTATGGGGGAAGGTAAAACTAAGTAATGCCAATCCTGGAGATGCACCCCCGATGGGGAATGAGGTTACAGGGATCTACCCGGGGGACAGTAATGATGCACCTACCAAGTGCTGATTCTCGAGTAGACTCGATAGACCTATGGGCCTACTCTGCTGGCATCTTAGTATGTTAATTTTATTTATTTATTTTTTTATTTATTAAACTCTAGGATTACAAACACCTTTGAGCAGGAACTGCTCATTTACAAAGGTTCCACGTCAAAGGATGTAGGGTAATATACATACAAAGGAAAATGACAGTTACATTCTTAATACACAAAGTTGACTTAAACATGATATATACAGTAAATAGTGGAGAGAGACAGCAAAAGCCAGCTTGCATCAGTTTTCAAGATGAACTGGATATGGGAGAGGAGGGAGTCAGAATGGAGTCAGCAGGCTAAAGGGCCATTGTCAGAGGGTAGAGATGGATAGCAAGAGATTGGTGTGGGTGGGTTGGAGGTCTCGTGTCAGCTGAGGGGGAGGGTGGGTAGAGGGGTGGGGTAGTGGAGGCTGGTGAAGAAAAGAGTGAGGCAATACGGCCGGTTTCAGATAACCAATGAATAAGGTAGGAGGTGATGACCATTGTTTAGGAGAGGCAGTCACACTGCATGGTAGAGGCGAGGGATAGTTGTAGCTCCCTTCTGGAAGGGACCAAGAGTCACAGCTGCAAGTGCTTCTTTGTTAAGGGTATTGTACCACTGAGGAGCCCTGTGCAAGAATGAAATCTGACCCATAGTGGTCCGGCATCTGGGGACCTGGAAGGTCTGTTGGTGAGCTCTCCATGTAGGCTGGGTGCTGCTGTAGGCGGTAAGGAGTTTTGCCACCCCTTGTGGCATGTGCCTGAGGAGAATTTTTTGGGTGAGTAGACAGGTCAGGTATTGTATTCTACTAAGGAGTGGTAGCCATCCATCCTGGGCATATAGGTCACAGATGTGTGTTAGGTGGGCGGCACCCGTTAGGAGCCTACAGGCTTTGTTGAGTGTCACAGATATCCTCCGGAGAGCAGTAGGGGAAGCAGAGCCGTAGATGACTAGACCGTAGTCAATAATGGAGGTGACAGAGCTATTAATGGCCAGTCTAAGGGCTTCGGGGGTCAGGCACTGTTTATGCTTGTGGAGCAGGCCAATCTGTATATTAGCGGCCTTTGCTACATTACCAATATGATGCGAGTACGAAAGTGGGCTGTCCAGGGTGATGCCAAGGTATTTAAACTCAGGAACATGTTCAAGTGAGGCCCCCGCATGGTTCTTGATGTTGAGGGGCAGAGGCTTGTACCTGCTCCTTGGGTTGTAGAATGTCATGATCTTGGTTTTGCTATAGTTCAGTATAAGTTTGTGTGAGCTAAACCAATCTTCAATGTGCCTGAAGTTGCATTGTAGTTGACTCTCAAGTTGCCTAGTATCTCAGTCCCTAGTAAACAGTACTGCATCATCCGCATAAAGTAATATTCTCTGTTGGCAGACACTAGGGAGACCATTAAGAAAGAGAGCAAAGAGTAATGGCCCCAGTATTGACCCCTGAGGGACACCTGAGAGGACTGTTTTTTCATCAGAGGCGACTGCAGCAATCCTGACACGTTGGACCCTATCCCCAAGGTAACTAGCAAACCAGAGCAGTGCATCATTGGAGAGCCCGAGGGCGGTCAGTTGATCGAGTAGGAGTGGGTGGTTAACGGTATCAAATGCCTTCGTTAGATCAATGAATACCGCACCCCCACACACACACATAAGCCTCGGTCGAGGGTGTCATGGAGGAAACCAGTAAATTCCAACAGTGCTGTGGTGGTACTGTGCCCTTTTCGGAAGCCATGCTGTTCTGGGCAATGGATTTCATACTCGTCCAGGAACTCTACAAGTTGTTAGTATGCAATAAAGACTCAAAGTTTCATATAAAGGACATGTCAGTCTTAAGACTTTTGTGATGTTTCATTTAAAATGCAATGTTACAATAAGATTATGAATCGTGGACACAGTGGCTTGCTGTGATTAAAATGAACCCCACCCCACCCACATCCAGTTAGGCAAATGCACAGATCCTGGTACTGGTTGTCAGAGGAGGATCCAGTGGGATGAGAACTGGATCTGCATAAAATCTGCTGCTGACAACTGCATACTGAGACCGTACCACACCCCCCCCCCAGTTGGGTCTAAAAATTCCTGCTGTGTGTTCTACTCTCACAGTTAAGGACAAAATGCTGCAGCCTGCTGCAGAGAGGATCCAATTTGACCGAAACTGAATTTTCAGTTCTCCTACTCACAATAATGTAATAGACTAATCCACTATAAGGTCTGAAGTCCTTTTCTCATGCACTGTACACCTAAATGGATTGTTCAGAAATGTCGTCTTACCTCCCCCTTATCTTCATCACCACCCAAATTTGCTGCTCCTGTTGATCTCTGTCTAGGTTCGCTGGCCGACACCGATCACATGCTCGTTGGGTGCTTTAAAACCATGCCCTCATGCCCGGTCCTCTGGAACTCGCTTCCTAGATCTATAAGGGAGGCATTTAAGAGGGCCTAATGACATCTTTTTAAAATGGCCTGTCCCTACTGATAATGTTTCAACTCTGTTTTACTGCTGTAGTATTTATTAATTATCATTAGTTTTTGCTTGTATTTTAAAAAATGTTAAATAACCCTGTTCGAGCTTTGTTTTATTGTTAACATTGCCCTGCCTGTTTCTTTTTGTGATTGTGTCCCAGAGCCTCTGGGATTGGGTGCCCCATAAATAAAACCTACCTTACTTACTTAAGGACAAGGAGCCCATAAAACTCCCATATATGTCATGTCATTCAGATAGGCAGTAGTTCTCGCATGACTATTAGTGTACATTATTGGTTCTTAGACTTTGCCATTGTGAGCCTCCCCAAATCCAAGGAAAAGATCTTGAGCCTCCCCCAAATATTAAAATTATCTTGGGGGCTCCCCATAGGGAAAAATTATCATATCATGCAGTACTTTGCACAGTACACAAGGAATAAAGTAAATGTGTATTTCCATTTTAATCAGTTTATTGTTCCCCCACAACCCAGGGTCATACCAAGAAACAAGCTACGTTTTGTGTGCCGTTCCTGTTTACCAATCTGTACATACGTACGTATATTTAAGCAATAAGACACAACAGGCTGTGGGTTATTGGGGGTTTACCCACACCTTGTGTGGTGTGCCACGAAGCTCAGCCGAGTGACTTAACCACATAAGAAGTGGGTAAATCCCCAATAACTCACACCCTGGAGTGCCTTATTGTGATTATACAATGGACCCATGTGTAAAATGTGTTTAATTATATTGTTTTATAAATGCATTTCCTTAGCCGTGGGTAATGCTGGATTTACCCACGGTCATGTGACATGTTTTGACCAATGAGGTTACAGGATTTTCACATACCATTGTATAATAATATGTACACACATACATGTCACCTGCCAGCCTATTTATACAGTGGCATCATTGCTGCTCGTGATGCTGGAGAGCCAGGTTCTGAAATGAATCTGGGACTCCGGAAGGCTGGTGGGGCGGGCGGACCCATGAGTGGAAGAGCAGTGTAAGCAGAGGGAGAGGGTGTACGTCAACTGGGCTCAGTGATGTCAGGTATGCATGGTTCCATCCTCATGAGCTTTGAGCCTGCCAGTGTCCGACAGGTAGTGAGTAAACATGGAAAAACCACTACGGCTGAGGCAGGATGATACGGCTCCCCTCACTAGCCTCGTACAGTTAACTGCAGTGCCCTTCCTTGAAATGTTGGCTTAAAAAGACTGGAGAGGCATAGCCTGTCAGGCTTGCCATGAGAGGCAAGCCATGGAAGCACGCATGAGGATGTGGTCATTCCCAGAGACAGAGGCAGCAGGTGGGCAAGAATGGGGCATAGTAAGTCACCTGCCATTATCTGCTTTCAGTTTGTCCTATCCCTTCACATAAACTGTTTCAAACTCAGAATTTAAATACATTTCATTTTCAGGCTTGCTTGCCCCCCGCTGAACAGGTTGATGCCTCCCTTGGGAGTCTGGCCTCACCATTTGCCATTGGGCTGGCAGTATAGCCTAGGGGTTAGAGTACCAAGCTGAGAATGAGGTTGGTACATCCAGGAGGCCTGGGTTTGATTCCTACAACCTCCACTTGCATTCTTGGCAACTCCCAGCAAGTCACTTAACCTCCCTAGTGTTCCTGGGTCGCCCCTGAAAACAGGCACATTCACCTAGTGGACCTTACCCAGTTACCAAAGAATTTAACAAAAACAAAAACTTGGGGAACATGCATGACTAAAAATGGCAGAAGTGCATCCCAGCCATTTCCATGGTTTCCCAGATCAGTCAACTCAGTTATATTTCTATTCCCTAGTAAGACACAGATCTGTAAGAGGTGGAGAACAGACGTTGAGTTCCTGCCCGGTGAAATGTTTCTAAACTGATGTTTAACTAAATAAATAAATAAATAAATAAATCACTGATAACTTGACTAAAACCCAAAGCAATGCAGATGTCTGGCAGGTAGGGTCTTACATACTTTGACACGGAAGGAGTGGGGAGGGGCCGACACCTCCCACTGCAGGAGCACTCCCAAGGTCTGAGAGCAGAATAGCAAGTGGGGAGGGACATGAAGGTGTTTGTTTATTGGCCTTCATGGCCCAAGGAGAAGTGTACTGTAGAAATGTATAGCAAGTTATTTAGAAGGAAAGGATGGAGACAGTAGTAAAAGGGAAGAAACTGGTACGTAGCTGCTGAAATCCCCTGATCGCGAGTCACTGTTTGGGGTAGGCACCAGCAAATGTCTTGGAGCGATCAAGGTGGTGATCGGTATGGTGGGGCCTTGCGATAGTGTTTGTAGCACCATGGACAGGAACAAAAGAACAAAGTGCAGATTTCTTCAGCTGAGAATTCTAGATGTTCAATGACCATGCCCTCAGGCGTAATTTTCTGAGGTCTGGGAATGTTATTCTGCCTAGAGACATAGTCACCAGATTGTACCTCAGCGGCAGGTTGATTTGAGTCCTGCTGAACAGGGTCAGGAGCACTGATTGAGTACCGCGCCTGTCTGGCCCAGTCCGGAACGATCAGGATCATTGTTGCTGCTCCCTCCTGAGCTGTATGAGAGGGAATGGTGGGAAGGCATACAGGAACCTCCATGTCCAGTCCAGTGCTAGAACATCCTCTGGGACTGTGCCCCTTTCTGGGGGCCTGCAACAAGATTGTGAGAGCTGAGTGTCCTCCCACGAAGAGAACAGGTCTATTTCTGGTATGACCAGTCTACTGAAGATGGAGGCCAGCACTTGCTGTTTCAGTGTCCACACAGGGTTTCCCTGTCTGATTCTGCTTAGGGAGTCTGCCATGGAATTGTCTTTGCCTCGGAAATGTACTGCAGAAATATGTGCCCCTAGGAAAGGGTCTAGATCCCAGATCCTCATAGCCTCTGTGCACAGCTATGAGGATCTTGTCCCTCCCTGACTGTTTTTATAATACACTGTTGTGGTGTTGTCTGTTTGATTCTGAACAGACTGACCTTGTAACCGTGAGAAGGAATGCATTGCCAGCAATACTTTTCTAAGCTCCAGGCGACCAATGTGCTTATAAGTCTCCTTTGGGCTCCAAATGCCACTCATTATGAGGTCCTCTAGGTGGGTGCTCCACCTTAGGAGTGAGGCATCTCTTGCGAGGATACTTGCTGGGGATTGCTTGAGGAAGGGAAAGCCTTCTTTGAAGTTGCCTTCATCCTTCCACCACTCCAGTGCCCACAGCAGTGTCCTTGTGACTGGCACTACTTTGGAGGGTTCTATGTGATAATGGCGACTGCCGAAAGGCGAGTCGCATTATTGCAACGTCAGGCGGCAAAACATTTGCGGGCTCTGACATCCTCAGTGTATGGAAGAACGGCGGGGACTTAGGTTTTCATGTTTTGCTCTGCACCCCTACTAAAGGATTCTCAACTCCGGGGTAAAGCATGAAAAATTGTGTTTCGGGCCAGGCACAATAAAAATTGCACCAGTGCCCAGATCCGAACCTGGTACCTCACCCACTGCAACCGCAGGCCAATCCCCGACGCAGCTCGGCAACCCACCGCAGTGCCGAACAAATTAAAATCACATACAAAATAACATCAACAATAACATAAACCTAATAATAATAAATATATTGCACTATAACTCATTATTATAAAATTTATAAATAATTTACTCAAAAATAAATACCAAAAACGAAATCTATAACCAGGGACAGAAACTGAGGCACAGAAGTCAGGCATAAGATAGGACTGAAGACTTTTTTGTGGGAAACTGCTTTTTTAGAATATTGGTTGAAATAATTGTTTTGATTCAGCTGTATTTTTTTAATGATTTGTATTGTTTTAATCTGTTATTTATGTACGGCGCCTTGGTAATTGAAAGGCTCCTTATAAATAAAATTAAAAAAAACATAAAAAAAAATTATAAATCAAAGTCTTGGGAGGCTTGATTATACAGGAAGGGCTTGAGGCAGGCTTTGAAAACCTCAACTGAAGGGGCCTCTCTTACAGCTGGAGGTAGTGAATTTAGGGTTACCACCTGTCCTGATTTTTGCAGGACAGTCCTGATTTGGGCAGCTGTGTCCTGCCAAAAAAACATGAAAAACACTACATGTCCTGATTTTATAGGAGAGAAAATATTTTCTGACTTTCCAATAAATGTTGCAGAAAACTACAATACCTTAATTAAAATCCCTTAAAATGAGAGAAACAATAGAAGCAACTAAAACTACAATACTCAGACTTAATTCTGATTCTATAGAGAAAACAAGTCTGTTGCATTGGTCGAGGTTACGTACTGTCCTGCGAAAAATCATGTTTCAGTAAGAAATGTTCCACTTTGGGCTTCTTAAAAGGTGGCAACACTAAGCGAATTCCACAGGATGGGGCTGGCGATACTAAACGCTCTGTCGCCGTCCATTTTTAACCTCATCCTGGGAATCACAAGGAGGCCCCAAGAGGAGGAGCGAAGGGAGCCGACCGAGACAGCAGGTGTAAGAAGGTCCTTCAGGTAAACAGGGCCCAGGCCATGTAAGGCCTTAAAGGTGAGCAAGCCTGCCCTAAAGAGGACCCTCCACCTGACTGGCAGCCAGTGCAGTTCACGCAGCACCAGGGTTATGTGACAATACTTAGACTGCCCCGTCAGCAACCTAGCAGCTGCATTCTGCACTAGCTACAGCCGGCGGAGGGCATCTCCAGAGACCCCGAGATAGAGCGCATTACAGTAGTCAAGCCTAGATGTCACAAAGGCGTGAACCAAGGTGGGGAGGTCCAGGGGTGGAACTAGGGGCTTTATCCTGGCGATATTCCTCAGATGATAAAAACTGATACGAACAACGGATGACACCGGAGACTCGAGCGTCAATCCGCTGTCGAGAATAATGCTCAGATCACACACCCTAGAGGAGGCCTTCAATGGTACAGACCCAAGAAAAAGTCCTGTCTCTGCACTAGAGGCCAACCTATCATGCCCTCTGTTCAACTCCACCACCAGTACCTCCGTCTTATCAGGGTTCAGTCACAACCAGCTGGAGGCCATCAAGTCATTGATCTTGGCAAGGCAGATGTTTAGCACTTCCAGTGCACTGGATGTCCCAAGGGCAAAGGAAAGATACAGCTGGGTATCATCAGCATAGCAATGAAAACCCAAGCTGTACTTCCTAATGAGCTCTCCCGGGGCAGCATGCACACGGCAAACAACATCCATGACAAGACCGAACCCTGGGGTACTCCGCATGACAGGAGGCTAGGGGAGGAGGAGAAATTCCCCATTACTACCCTTTGCCTCCTGTTGGTGAGAAAAGACTCAAACCAGCAGATGACAGTGCTGGCAAATCCACAGAATTCCCTTCAGGTGGTCAAGTAACACATGATGGTCCACCATGTCAAATGCTGAGGAGAGATCAAGGAGAACGAGAACTGTCCCTTCCCCTCGATCTCTCGCCCTAAGGAGGTCATTATGCACCAGAACAAATGCAGTTTGTGTGATATGCCTCACACAAAACCCAGACTGGAGAGGCTCGTATAGATCAGGAGCCATGAGATGCTCCTCGAGCTGAAGCACCACCACCTTCTCCACAATCCTATCCAAAAATGGAAGATTGGAAATAGGATGGTAATTTGACTTGACCTCAGGGTCCAAAGATGGTTTCTTCAGAAGGGGTCTCACCAGTGCCTCCTTCAAGACATCAGGAAAGACCCCCTCTGACAAGGAACACCAGACAATCAAGGCAAACACTGGGCCAATGGAGTCAACACATCCCACTAAGGATGAGTTGGCACCAGGTCCAGTTCACAAAAGGTGTGCCGCAGCTTGGAAGCACCCTCAATGACCTCCGCCACCTCCACCAGTCTAAACTTGCCCCAACCAGGCAGAGTGCTCTCCGGACGCCCACGGCAACCACTGTCGGCCAGAATATGGCTCACTGGCAGAATTCCCTACCGGATGATGGACACCCTGTCCAAGAAAAACCGAGCAAACTCCTTGCATAAAGCATTCAAAAAGGCATTTTTCAGCTGTAGACAGAAAGGGTGGAGAAGCCTGTCCACAGTCTGAAAGAGCACAGTTGGCCGGTTCTTCCCGGCAGCAATCTCCCTGGACAGGAATTCTGCCTTCTTATGGTTAATTGCCCCCTGGTACACACCAAAGTGTGTATGCAGGGCCAGTCTGTCTGCCTGCAGCCCAGTCTTCCGCCGGCAGTGCTCCAATCTCTGACCCATAATCTTCATCACCTTGAGCTCCCAGTTATACCAAGGGGACCTCAAATGAGAGGATTTGAGTCGTACACGGATCGGTGCGAGGGAGTCGAGTGCACCAGACATCGCCTTATTATAGGCAGCAACTGCTGCGCAACCCCCCCCCCCAATGCACGCACTGTCCACACTAGATTGATCAGTCACCACCAGAAAACCCTCAGGGGTCAAACCCCTCAAAGGGCGGTAGCTAACCATCTCAGCAGGGGGAGGGCTCTCCGGAGGGGGGGGGGCCCTGAACAACAACTCCACTGTGCAATGATCGGACCAAATGACCCGATCAGTCCTGAGATTATTTATTTCAAGCCCCAGTGAGAAGACCAGGTCCAACATGTGGCCACCCTGGTGGGTCACGGAAGAAACTTCTTGCATCAGGCCCAGAGATAACATCATCTGGAGGAAGTTGTAACCAAGCTGAAAAAATTTGTCATCGGTCCAAGCACTGAAGTCCCCCAGCACTAAACATCTGGGGGCGGCCAATGTTTTGCCTATGACTAAGTCAGCTACCTCCTGCAGGAATTCTCCCGCTGCCCCAGGGGTCGGTAAATCAGGAGAATCCGGCAACCTGTGCCTGGACCTCCACGAGCAGCCATACACTCAAATGAACCTGGTATTCTCACTGGGTGCAGGGCAAAGCCTAGTTCAGATCTAAAACAGATGGCTATCCCCCTGCCCCTGCGTTCCACTCTGGGGCAGTGCACTACAGTATACCCAGGCGGGACGGCAGCCTCTAGAACCGGGCCAGCATCATCACTGATCCAGGTCTCCATGATGCAAGCCAGATCAACTGAAGAAATTGAGTCCACAATAATTGCGGTCTTGTTTCTGATCAATCTGGCAATGCAAAGCACTGCCCTCAGGGGATTGGTGGACAGTGCAGCCCCTCTGGCTACCTGCCCACTCGATCTGGTGGGAACCTTGATGACGAGTACTAAACACATCTGGCCTCTCCCTAAGACCCGTCTAACCCCAGGGCACCTTCTACACCAGACAACCTCGATCCTGCCCCCCACCGCAGTGCACGGGGCACCCCCACCCGAATAAACAATGCAGTTCCTCTTAATTCCAACCTTCCAACAGCACCTTGCTGTAGTGGTTGAAACTGGGAGGTTGGAAAAAGGCTGCAGATCGAGCAACTTGGATGCCCCGTACACTATCCTAGCCCGTCCCAGGCCCTCACACCTTCCCAGACCCATCCTGCCTGACTACAGAGTCCCAGACCCTCAAAATCCTAACTAAACAATCACACAAAATACAAACATACACTAAAAATGGAAAATCCTAAACCATACACTACACACACACACACACACACACACACACACCCACCCACCCACACATATTAATAAACTACAACCCTCAGCCTCCACCCAAACAACCCCCCACCCATGACCAAAAACAGCAGGAAGCCCGATTAATAAGCTTTAAAAGTCTCGGAGAGCAGATTGCAGTTCACATAGGGGATCCAATGATCAAGATCACAAATTTGTATTCCTAAGAAACAGCAAGCAAAAAGCCAATTTTCACTGCTAACCACTTCAAGGCAAGGGCTCTCTCACTGCCCCGTCTCTTCACAGTCAGATGTTCCGGCAGAAACTGATAAACATGCAACCATACCACAGAATCCTGAATGTGCCCCACAGCTGCTTTCACCAGCTACTGGGACTCCAAAACAGTTACCAGGATGTAGAGATCTTTGGTCCCTTAAGCGACAGATCCACAGGGGCAACCAGTCAAAGTCCCAGGTGGCGTAACCTCCACCTTGCTTCGCAAGCAGCCGCTCCAGTCCATGAAGCAACCCAAAAATCCCCAAAACCCCACAGAGTCACTCTGGCAGATCAGTCTCACCTGCAATGCCTTGCCCCGCAGGCACCTCTGTGACCACGTGACCTGAGAATGCAGTCCAGCTGACTTGAGAAACTGACCCTACGTCGATGGCCCCCTCATTCTCATTCGGTGAACCTGTGTAGACAAATGTGATTCTGAGGAAAACATTATTTGAATTCCGGTTCCAGCGCCACATTTACAACATTCAAAAACCTCTAATACACTTAAATTTGTGAGCAGCTGGTTCCGTGGTGCCAAGTGAAGGTGTTCGCGCCCTGAGCCCAGGTGTCAGTAGTGGAGTCCAGCAAGGAGGGAGTTTGGACACTTCCCTCCCAGGAGGGGGTGGGTGGGCTCAGGGCTGCTGTTTCTCAGCCCCTGGAAGTGGCTTGGGGTGGTGTTCTTGGTGGCACGAGGCCTCAACATGCTGCCAAACGTCCCCAGCCCCAAGATGCCACTGCGGCCTGCCCTTGTTGGGAGAGGGGTGTGTGGGCTGGGAGAAAAGTGGAAAATCCACCCTTGGCCGACCAGGATGATGGCTGCCGGTCCCCCATCTCCACAGTAGCCAGGAGATGTCCGTGACAACCATGCCGTGCCCAGGATGCTTATTAGATGCCTGTGGGTGTTTCTCCTGCCCCGGTTGATGCTCCCAAGGGTTACGTCGAGGTACCCAGGGATCACGGCAATGAAGGGGCAGCGGATGGCCACGGGGGGGGGGGGCAGTTTGTTTTTGGAAGTTTAGAAGGTAGCCTTTGAAAATTCAGTCTGGTTCCTCTTAACAGGAACCGCAAGAGGAAGAACCACTATTCGTAAGTTGAATAAAGAGCTTATTGTTTCAAATTCAGTGATATTTATCAAAAAATGAAGTGGCTCCCTTCAGGCTGGGCTCGCACCAAGCTACAGTCTTCTCTGGTTCCTGGGAACCGATCCGGAACCGGTGAACCGCAATCTATAAATACATTTTTAATACAGGTTTTTATCCTCCGGGCACATCTCGGGTAGCTTGTTCAGCCTTGTCCTGCCTCCCCCACCCGGCTACTATCGCTCCGGTCTGCTGATCCCCATTCCCCCTTGGATTAACCCTGTGGCAGGGCTGGGAAGGGGAGGGCCATCCTCCCTCCACCGGGAGATACTGCATCCAGACTGGGGGATCGGTGAGCCAGCGACAGAGTGGGGCAAAGGCAGGCAGGGCTTCACGTAGCTCGCGATCACCATTTTTCCTCCGCTTTTTTCCCTTGCCACAGTGGCCAGAAGCATGTGCGTGTGGAGGCGAACACACACACTATGCAACCACGGCCCTACATCTGCGCTGATCAAGCTCTGGTGCTGTCACCAAGCCTCCATCTGAGAGCAGCCAAGGAGTGAGACAGCGGATCCTCCCCATCCCGGGACAGGAGAGGACAGCAGTCCATCGGATGCTCGATCCTCTCTCTCTCCCTCCCTCCCTGCCAACCTGAGTTTGTTTCCAAACCTGGGTTGCCGGTGTAGTGAAAAGTATGGTGCATAGCGCCTCAGCCCTCTACACCACTGGGATGGTTAATCTACCAATATTTTTTGAATATATTTTAAATAAACCCTAGCTGAGCATACAGTAATCAAGAATACTGACTAATTACTAAAATAACACAGAAACAAAGCAGTCTGGAGACCAGAATATCGGAGCTGACATTCGAGCACTAGGGAGCGCGTGATCACAATGCAGAGTTTGAACTTCATTCTGAAGTTCTATCATTAGCATAATGTTCTTTCTCCAGAGCATCAAACTCTGCTTGGAGAATGACGCCTGTTGTAAAGGATCAGTGATGGATTCCTGGTGTTAGAAATAGGCTGTTAAGGGAATTCAGAAGAGATAGGGAAGGGAGTGCAGCAAGAGACAAGAAGGGAGCCCAGAAAGAGATGCAGAAGGGAGCCCAGCACAAGACAAGAAGGGAGTCCAGCAAGAGATGCAGAAGGGAGCCAAGAAAGAGAAGGAACCCAAAAAAGTGATGGAGAAGGGAGCCAAAAAAGGGGAGGAGGGCAGTTTAGAACTACAGTTGTTGCAAGCAGAAAGAGAAAGCACAGTTGTTATGCTTGCCGAGTTCACCATTTGAAACCAGCTTCTGCGTGCATCACATTCAGCCTTCTTTACAATACCCAGACAGATGTTAATAGCCAGTAGTGTGGCTGCCAAAATGGAATGAAGAAAACTCGGCACATTCGTCTCTGCCTTCCAAGTGTAGAAATCTCACATGCTGGTTTCTGAAGTGGCACTTAATTAAATCACTGGCGTCTGTGTTCTGTTAACTGTAGGAGATGGAAGGGAAAAAGGAACTGTAGGTTTAAAATCCAAAACCCTCTCCTTCACAAATCAAACTGCTGTCTTAAACATTTCAGAGGATAGGCTTGAAGACCTAGCAGGCAAACAGGGATTCACTTGTTATATGAACCCAATAAGGGCATCTTGTGATTCTGCTGTGACTTGGAAGTGGTTTAACTGTCCCTGCTACAAGAAAAGCAACAGGGCCTGAGGAGCAGCTGCAGTCGAAAACAGCAGACAGAAAATGTCTGAAGCCTGTTCTTTTCTTTTATATAAAGTATGTGCACTTGTAGTTACTATGGGTTTGATCCATATAGGGCATGCAGTGGCTCCGCAACTGCAGAGGGCCGTGGAAAGATACGGAGTGCCCCTACACGTAGGATGTGCACCTTTGGGGCATCCCATGGCATCCACAGCCTTGGTTGTGCATCTTCTCCAGACCTGCTCCCTGGATGTGCAAACAGCTCTGCACCAGGCCAGGGCAGGCCAGAGGTGGCACTCTGCCTGATTGACAGCACTGCTGGGGCAGCATGCACGGCCAGCGGATGGAGCAGATGCTTCGCAGCCCAAGGGGCCACTGTAACGCCTATGCGCCCCCTCTGTCTGGCCATCCTGAACATTCCGAGGCTCGAACAGTCATCCATCCACGGCCCCAGTACAGGGCCAGATGTGCTGCCAGTGCCTGAACGCAAAGTACCCATTTGCCCACTGGGGATATGGTAGCCTGTGGAGGACCAACACGGGCTGCCATATGCAGTGGACCCACATGCTGCACAGAATGGGGAGGATCCACTGAGGAGCCGACCTGGGTATCGGCCCCAGTTGCAATGCCCCCAGTGTTGCCCACAGCTCCCAAGTGGGGCTCCACTCCTGTAGGGGTTGGGGGGATAGAGTGCAGGATTGCAACCATCCCCACATGGTTCAGGATGCGCAGCTGGAATACCCTCGTTCCAAGCATCTCCCCGTCACGTTTGTGGATTGAGCCCTATGTTGCGAAGTGAAGCTGACAGTCCTGCAACATGCAGGATGTAAGAATAAACTCTTATAACCATAATATACACACACACGTGTATAAATTACGATTTCTTTTTTTTTTCCTATTCGTGCCCCTCACCATCTCTGGCTTCACATCCCTCAGGAGCATCCATGGTGTACCCAATCCCCCGTACTCTATATCTGGATGTTTGGACTTCCTTAGTCTTGGTTAACCCCCCTCTCCGCGAGGTCTGGGTGGAGAATGTACCCCTGATTCATGTGTTGTTAGGTGGCAGCAAGGCAGTAGTGTGGGGCCTGAATATACTGAAGTCCTTTGTCTCCAAAGCCAGGGCTCTTTTTCACAATTTCCTCCCATCCCCTCAGGTGTCAAGTGTGCGGACATCATGGATGCACACACACAGTGCATGCTGTGAACCAACATCCATGACAGACGTATCCTTCCCTCGGTCCTTGAGCTCCACTGTTACCTGTGGTCACCCAGGAGGCAGTGCTGCGGGGGAGGACAAGACCTATCCTCCCCAGAGAGGAGAGCATTCTCTGGGATAATCGATCCTCCTCCTCCTGCCCCCCCCCCCCGATGTTTCAGGCTCTTTCCCAAACTGGGGTCATGGAGGTCACAAGTGGTAGCGCTACCACTGTACCGATGGGCCGTCCAAGATTTCTGTTTAAAAAATAAAAAATGGAACTTATTTAAAACCAGAATGTTTTAATTTGCACAATATTAAAGAAACCCCTGTTTGGGAACTGGACTATACCAACTGAACTTAGAAATACAGAATTTAGCCAGCCCAGTGGCGTACAGGGCTGAGGCACTATGCGCCTTCCCTCTCACCACACCGGCAACCTAGGTTCAGGAACGAGCTCGTGTTGCTGGGGGGGGGGGGGATTGAGCATCCGCTGGACCGCTGTCCTCTCCTGGGGTGGGGGGATCCACTGTCTCTCTCCTTGACTGCTATCTGGTGGAGGCTGTGTGGCACCACCAGAGCTTCAGCAGTGCAGCTATAGGGCCGCGGTTATGTAGTGGTTGTGCGCCTCCATGTACACATGCTTGTGGCTGCTGTGGCAAGGAGAGAAAAGTGGAGGAAAATGGTGGTTACTGGCTACATGAAGCCCTGCCTGCCTACCCATGCCCTGCTCTGTTGCTGGCTCACTGATTCCCCCAATCTGGATGCAGGACCTCCGGGTGGAGGAGGATGGCCCTCTCCTTCCTGGCCTGCCACGGGGTTAATCCAAGGGGGAATGGGGCTCAGCAGACTGGAGAGATAGTAGCTGGGCAGGGGAGGTGAGAACAGGGCTGAACAAGCCACCACCGATGTGCCCAGAGGATAAAAACCTGTATGAGGAAAAAAAAAAAAAAGAACTACAGAATTTCAGAAACATCTGTATGAGATACCCGCTTATGTGTTCTGCACACCAGAAAAAGATAAAGTCGGATCAACTGTGCATTCAAATCTCTGACCTCTGTACCCTAGCTCATGCAACTGCCTACTAATATCCTCAGCTGTGGCTAGATACTGATAAGAAATGTGATACTGGGACTTCCAGTGACGTCATTGTGCCATGTGGCAGCGGTAATCTGGAGCTCCATCAACCCTCTGAATAAAAGTACAACTTTTGTATATCCCAGCGAATTATTTGTATCTGTGCTTAACTGGCTACCTGCCTAGGAGATGGCAAGCAGAGCCAAACCATGATCAGGCACTGGTAGCTGTTTGGAACAGCAAAAACTGAACCTGAACCCGAAAGCCCAAGCTAGAAACATCCCAGTGACTAGGCCTCCAGCAGCAGTGGATCCTGAGTCAGAAAGTGGCTCGGAAGATGATGAGGAGGATGTCACTATTACCTCGAGGCAACTGTGCTGCGAACTCAGGCACCTTACCCGCACCCTGGACGTGATGCGTGGGGAAACAGCTGATAATAAATCTAAAGTCAAGGAACATGGCAAACAGCTGCAGTCAATCAAAGAACATCTCCATGTATACTCTGAGGCCTCAGATTTGAACAACAGGGCAATTTGACAGCTACGTGACCGCTCACAATTCCTTCTCCACAAAATTGAGGATTTGGAAAACCGATTGGGCACAATTAATATCAGGCTGCATGGCTTACCTGAACATACTGAAAGCGGCAGCATACCAGGATTTGTGGAGAGTCTACTGAAAGAAGTTCTTGACTTAGAGAAAGACACCCCACGAAATATTATCAGAGCACATTGCACTCTCCTGGCCCCCCCTAAAGATCCAAAGGCCAGACCATGCTCTCTGATTACAGCCTTCCTGGACTTCCACACCAAAGAGATGATCCTTTGTAAGGCCTGGTCCATGAAAGAGATCATATTTGGAGACACCAGACTTTTCATCAAACCAGACTATGCTCCCACCACGATGGCTAGATGCAAACTTTGGTTCCCAGTAGTGAAGGCGCTCCAGGGCAAGGGCCTAAAAGCACGGGTGGATTTTCCAGCCAAACTCAGAATAATGTCTGATAGAGGGGTGAAGATTTTTGATTCTGTCCCTGAGGCAAAAAAATATTTGGCCTCTCTAGACATCGCAGACGATGATTTGATTAACCCCTCCCTCATAAAAGATCTCGAGAAGAGACAGTGGCAAACGGCAGGAGGTAATTCCAACAGCAGAGGCCTGTCTAGAGGCCCCAGACCTACCCAGATCTCCAATCCTTGGTCCAAGCTACAAGAACTTACCATGATGCAGAAAAAAGGCTGTGGGGGTTCTACCAGGCCCCAGTCTCAACAAGAAGAGACCTGCTTGAATATGGACACAGATGACTACGCCGAGAATTCCATCCATAATACCTGACTCTGCATGGTCTGGCAAGTAACCATGATGGTTCCTATTGCGGGTAATGAGGCCTATGGCCTCTACCCTTTGGAGACTTAATTCACTGTTTAACTTTGGGGGGTGCTGGAATCTCACTCTTAAGAACTTTTTGTTTTCTCTATCTTTGGCATGCCAATCCATTGTTTCAACGTGAACGGAATCTAGGTTATAATACCATAAATCACATTCACAATCACCAGATGCTGGCGCGGGGCCGGGGGGTAATCCTTGTAATCTCTCCCCAGATTTCTTTACTGTATAAGGGGATATTTGATGAACCCGGTCCTATGGGCACCTTTATTTAACAGACATGAGTGATGCTGGGGTACCTCAATACGTGGGGGCGGGAGGGGGTGGAGCATGGGCCACTGCCCAGCTCCAGAAGTACCCGAGCCATGTGAAAAACAATTTGGGGAGAATTTATGTGGGGAATGGGTCGCATGGCACAATAGACACCACAAGAGTTGCCTTGGGACCAACTTGAGTTGATCCTGCAACACAGTGCTGGATTAAATCCTGCACATCCCACCTCCACAATGCACCTGAAGAGTGGTGGGCTCAGTGTAGCACCTTTGAAGTGAACAGAGGGAACAATTTATTTATTTATTTAGTTTTTGTTGACCGGGTAAGTGCACTAGACAAATCCTGCCTATTTTCAGGCACGACCCGGGGGAAGGGGATACAGATGAATGCCAACTGACCTTGAATCAGATTAAGCTGTTGGTGGTATTTTTAGTGAATGAGGGAAATTTGGCCAGGACACCGGGGAAACTCCCCTACTCTTTTCGATAAGTGCCATGGGATCTTTAACACCCACCTTAACTACCACCAATCCAGGCAGATGGGACCTCGGTTTAACATCTCATTGGCTCTCAGTTAGCTATAAGTTTTGTTCACATTCGTTAAAAGTTTTAAATGTTACATTTAATGGTTATGTTCTTCTGATTCTGGAATTTTTTTTTAGACTGACTACGCATCTCCTCCTCCCCTATTGGTCTCACAGGGCCTCTTCCAGCACGGTTGCTGGGGGAGTCTCTCAGGGGACACCACAGATGCAGAGGGATCCATGCTGGTTAAATGGGAGATCTTAATGTTTTAACATATAATATCAGAGGGCTTAGTAGCCCAATCTAAAGAGCCAGGCTTTTACAGGAACTGGGGAGTGCTGGTACACAAATTGCGTTATTACAAGAGACCCACCTCACAGATAAAGAACACCAGAAACTGTGCAGAAGGTGGGTCGATTCGGTATACACCTCCTCCTCCTAGTCAGCCCACCCACATCGCAGAGGCACAGCCATTTTAATTCACAAGGCTTGCCCCTTTGCATGTGGATTCAGTATTCACAGACCCGGAGGGGCACTATGTGGTGGTGCGTGCATCATATTTGGAAACCCCTTGCACCCTGGCAAGCATATATGCTCCTAACGAGGATAGAGAAGCCGCTCTTTAAAAAGAAAAAAAAAAACCTGCATAAGTACCAACAGCGACGGATCGCCTCTGCATCATAGGTGGGGAGTTCAACATGATACTCTGTCCTGCTAGAGAAAAACGCAGGGGAACAATGAGAGCAAAACTGGGGATGGCTGGGACTACTCTAGGTAGGCTTAGCAATACCCTGGGGCTATCAGAGGTGTGGACAAGGGTTAACGAGGGCCAACGAGACTACACCCAATATTCAGATAGGCACAAATGCTACACCAGAATGGATTTTGTTTTCCTCTCTGAGGAATGGCTATACTTCGTGGCTTCCTGCCATATTCTACAGTGCACTCTATCAGATCATGCCCAGATTAAAATGGTGTTAGAACTGGCCCTTTCTATCCGTAACTCGCACTGGAGATTTAATTTGGGCCTTTTAAATAATCAAGAATTTGAAGATCTGATCGAGCACACCATTAAAACCTATGCCCAAGATAATTCAGAGGGAATAACTACTTCCACAGTCCACTGAGATGCCCTGAAGGCGGCCCTTAGGGGGTTATAATTGATTTTGCTTCTAGAGGCAAGGAAAAAAAAGAGACCAAAGGAGAAGGAAAATAGAATCTGAGACAGATGATTTAGAATTTCAACATAAAGGGTCTGCACCGGAAGACATATGAAGAGAGACTAAAGAAGCTTAATATGTATAGCCTCGAGGAAAGGAGGGAGAGGGGGGACATGATAGAAACTGTCAAGTACCTCAAGGGAATCAACAAAGTCCAAGAGAGTAGCATCTTTCAAAAAAAGAGGTGTGCAAGAACAAGGGGGCACAATTTGAAGATAGAGGCGGCTCAGAGGTAATTTAAGGAGTATTTTTCACAGAAGGTTGTGGATGCATGGGCGGCCTTCCGGAGAGGTCGTGGAGTCAAAAACAGTGGTGGAATTCAAGCATGCATGGGACAGTCATAAGGCAATTCTAGGGATGGGGTAGGAAAAGTAGGCTGCTGGTTAACTAGGATCTGCAGCTTATCCAGTAGGCAGGGAAATGGGCAGACTGGGTGGGTCAAGCGGTCCTTATCTGCCGTCAAATTCTATGTTTCTACGTTTCTATGTTTAAAACCTCATTAAACAAATCAGTTCAGAACCAATTACAGGAAAGGAAAGAGGCGTTAGAGAAGTTGCTCTCCTCCCAGCTGGAGGCTAATTACAGGAGAATTAAACAAAACTACCACAAGAATGGTAACAGGGCAGGTAAGTTGCTTGTAGCCACATTAAGACAGCAGCAAATCAGCAGATTGGTACTTCAGCTGAAAGACCCGGCAGGGTAGAGTATTAAAGTTAGTCACCCCCAAAACATCACTGAGCTTTTCTCAAAATATTGTGAAACCCTGTACTCTCAAGACCCAGTAGCCCACTTTGACAACAAAGTTAACTCCTTTTTTGAGGGCCTAGATATACAAAGATTGTCGCAAAAAGAAGCTGAAGAGCTTGATAAAGGGGTCACCATACCTGAGCTTCAGTCCTAAGTGTCCGCATTAAAAAATGGCAAATCCCCCGGACCGGATGGGTTCCGCTCAGAGTTTTTTAAAGCCTTTGTAGACCACTTACTGCCACTTCTGCAACCAGCTTACATGGAGATAATGAGTGGAGGGGATACCCCAGAATCATGGCAGTTGGCCCACATATCTCTTCTCCACAAGACAGGGAAAGACCCTTCAGAGTGCGGGTCATCTAGACCCATCTCTCCTTTGAATGTGGACCTGAAGCTGTTTTCCGGCATATTAGCTAAGAGACTTCAGATGTGTATCTCTTCACTAGTACACACAGATCAAACGGGGTTTATTACAGGCAGATTTTTACCCGACAACATCTGTCAACTCCTTAATATCATCTCTCTCAAAGCTCCTGTAAACAGCTTCAACTAGCCATTTCCATGGATGCAGAAAAAGCATCTGATAGGGTAAATTGGCAGTTTCTAAATGCTTCCATGGAAAGAATGAAATTCAGCCCCGAATTTCTACAAACTATTTTTCAACTTTATAAAAGCCCCAAAGCGCTAGTGAGAGTTAATGGCATACGCTCCCCTTTTTTCCCTCTAACCAGGAACTAGACAGGGCTGCCCCTCTCCCCTTGCTTTTTGCTTTATGTTTGGAACCCCTAGCAGTGAAGATGAGACAGAGTCCTGAAGTGAGGGGTATCATGGTGGGCAGCCTTGAACAGAAAATCTCACTATACACAGACAGACTATCTTCTTTTTGTCCTTCCGGAGAGCTCGTGCCTGCTCTGACTGGGATATTACACTCTTTTGGAGAGATCTCAGGTTATAAGATCAGCTTTCTTAAAATCTGAGGTACTCGTGTTTAGTGGGAGGATAAGTCAGAAGTTTAAAGACTCTTTTTCCCTTTCGGTGGGCCCCCAGGAATCAGATCCGATATTTGGGCATACAAATCAGTACCGATCTATCAAACTCTTCTCAATAAATTATAACAAATTATGGGAAACTATCGAACAAGATTTTGCAAGATGGAGACTCCTTCCCCTCAATCTGGTAGGAAGGGTAGCAGTAGTGAAAATGAACATCTTGCCCTGTCTACTATTTTTATTCCAGTGTCTTCCACTGAGACTTCCTTTGTCTTTTTGGAATAAACTGAAAAAAGGGGTCCAACAATTCATATGGCAGTGTAAAAGACCCAGGATCGCCAAACATTTCCTATTTCTCCCCAAAGATGAGGGTGGTTTAGCTTGCCCAATTTCCATTTATACTACTTAGCAGCACAAATGGGTCCAGTCATAACCTGGGCAAAGCAAAGAATAACATCTGGCTGGTATGATCTGGAAAATTAGGCTGCGAGGGCAAAACCCTTTTTACACTAACCCTTGCCCCAACGACCCCAGAATATGTTCAACTAATTAAAAACAGATGGGTGAAACATGGCCTACACATTCTCTCCAAGGTGAGGAAACTGACAGCTACTCCAAGTGGAGTTGGTCCCCTGTCACTTATCAGATATTGACCAAATTTTTTCCATCCAACACTGGACCAGGGATATGCCAAATGGGAGGCCCAGGGGGTCACAAGACTTGCCCAATTTGTTGAGAATGATAGGTTTATTTTGTTCCAGAGAGCTAAGGAGAAATTTAAATGGAATAATGCAGAATGCCTCAGATATATGCACACTAGACACTTCAACAACTCTGCAGACCACCAGGTAGGCCTCATCAGACCTTGTTCAGGATGGGAAGATTTTCCTTATGGAATGGTAATGGTGGCATGAAAGTAGGCATATAACAAGCCTATATAAGATATTTACTGGGGCGGGGCTTACATGTCCATAAGGTAGTCTAGGAGCAGGAAGCAAATGAACATATAAAAGATGTGGACTAGAAACATATGCTAAAATTAGGCTAGAAGGTTACAGCAGCCCCAGCCGGGAGGGAATTTTTTTTGAAAGTTCTGATCACGTACTTCCATGTTCCCACCATCACACAACACTATACCTCATCCCATTCGGCAGCCTGTTGGAGAAATCGGAAGTCACTGGCACATATTCTGGGGGTGTCCTCAAATATATAACTTTTGGAAAATGCTCCAATTAACTATCCATAACATCACAGGGATCCTCCTTCCTCTGGACTTTGGGGAGTGGGTACTGGAGATCCCCATTGCAATACGTTTAAAAGGAGACTCCCGTAAGGTAATGCTTACATTTTTAATGGTTGAACTAAAATGTATCACAGCTAAATGGCTTTGTCCCGAACCCCCCATAATACATTAGCGGGTGGGGAGAATGAAAGAAGTACTTTCTATAGAGGCCCTGACAGCTAAACTTAGACTTCAACACGACCAGCATGTGCAACGCTGACAAGGATGGGAAGCATGGCTACTCAGAGATTCAGTGGAATCAGCATCCGATAGCCTTGATCACACTGATAATCTTTAGATCAAGATTCATGATTAAACCCTCTCTATACACAACCTATCAGACCTGGGTCGCCCCTGAAAACGGGCAGTCGTGCCTAGTGGACCTTACCCGGTTAACAAAAGAATAAAAAATAAATAAATAAAGTTTGGACATTGGCCTGGGGAAGCAAAGTCTAACGCCCACCAATATATTACTGACTGCCATTGGCCAGTCTCTGCCAGATTTACCCTTAACTCTTCCTTCTTTTGCTTTCATTTGTATTTCAACAGGGGTGGGGTATAGAACGCGCAGCCACAGTTTGTTTGGGGCCACAGTTTTTGCCCAGTTAGTTATGATCAAGTTTTAACTTAACTAAAGCACTAATCAGACACTGGTCATTATTGTGATAGGTGTCTGCCCACAGCGTATAAATATAATAAGTAAACATACACAACTGTTGCCTTATTTACTGGTATTTTAATTGGAACTTTTTTTTAAGAAATGTACTGGTATCTCATTGTATGTAGTGATGTGGTGATAATATCCTTAATAAAGCTGAGTTTCAAAAAAAAAAGAAACGTGATACTTAAAGTAGTAGTGGTAACAGTAGTAAAAATCTTTATTTTTATACAGGAACAAGATGGCACTTCCACACCATTAGGACCGTGATCCTATTTTCAAGGTGGTTCTGTTAATAATGTAAGTACAAAGAATATATAAAATACAGTTTACATTTAGTACACTTAATTAACAAACAGACATTGTAGAAGTCCTATAATCAGGGTAGTCTAAGACACTGTAAAATACTATTAAGTTTAGAAGAAACATTTTACATCTGGTATGCTTAAAGGATAGACATAACCGGTATTACACAACAAACTTTATCAAGCTTTACTAGAGGACTGTTGGAACTATCTACCCTAACGGTCATACCCTTACAGTCACAGAAAAGGACAGAGCAATATAAATGGTGTATCTTTTACTTTATTTATATCTCGGATTACAGTACCTTTGAGCCTGAGACTCTTTTACAAAGGTTCCACGTCAGGATTAAACAGTTGTTACAACAAAAGGACATTTGCGAAGTACAGTGACAATATTAGAGAAGCAGTTACACACACTAGAAGTTAAGTAAGACATGGTTACAGTTGGTGCAAGCTAAAGGTAATAGTAGAGACAAAAGTGCCGTCAGTAGGATGACTGTCAGTAGCAGGGTATTAGGTAGCAATATCGGCAGATGTGCACAAAGCAACATTTTATGGAAAAACTGAGAGACATAGAGTTCCAGATAGGTATCAGATTAAACGTAGATCAACAAAGGAGTCAGTAAATTGACATTGTCTGTGCTATAGTGGAAAACAGGAGAAGGGTGTGGGGGTAGCAAACCAGAAGCTGTAAAGGTAAGAGGTGGGCAGAAAGGTGGCAGGTGAGAGGTTGAAATCTAAGGCAGTAAGGATGAAGAGTAGATAACAGAAAGGGTGGCAGAATCGAGGTAATTGGGGCGAGGAGGGAGTAAGTGGGACAGGGGAGCTTAGGGTAGGACTTAGATGGGGAGTATTAGGTGGGGCAGTCACAGCTGCTTAGCTTTAAAAGGTGTTGCCGGAGTTTCTGTTTGAATGGACCAAGCTTACATTCATCCAGTATGTCCAAGGGGAGACCGTTAACCCAGTTAGGAGCTCTGTACATAAAAGCCCTTTGCGCTTGCGTAGTACGGCAGAATGGGACATGGTAGGAGAGCTTGGACACACTTCTCGTACAGTGAGGGTTGGGTGTATGTGTAAGAAAATGTTTTGCAGTGCGTGGTGTTGGTCCGAGGTGGATTCATTTTTTGCTAGTAGGCAGGTCTGGTATGAAATCCTGCCCTTGAGGTGCAGCCAAGTATCTAGAAGCTAAGAATCCTAAAGCAGTAATTCAACAAAATATGTTCCTACAAAAAGCAAGTTTTAGCCACAGTTAATAATCATGTTACTAGATCTGTCAGACATACTTTTCTAGATACTTCTTAAGCCGCACACCATGGGCAGGATATTTAGAAGGGTTGCGCATGGCGCAACACAGTTCGCCATGCACAACCCACTGATGCGCCGGTCCGATATTCAAAAGGGAATGTACCTGGCACAAATCCCGATCGCGGAAGCGCATCAGTAATGTATCTGGCACAAGTAGGGGCGTGCCCATGCATACTCCAGCGCATCCGATATTCAGCCAGGATGTGCTGAAGCCCATCATATGCAACCCCTACTTGCTCTGCACACAGGTGAACCCGAAAAAAGGAGCAACAGCTGGCCACCCACAGGTGAGCTGCCGTATTGCAGGGCGCAACACGGCAGCTGCCACCTGTGGATGGCCATCCGAGCTCCGGCGACACCTTCGTGGTGGCACCCCCCCATGCCCGATCGCGGGCATATGTTGTATCACAATAGTCCAATATCCCTGGTGGTCCAGTGGACCGCTCGCAGACCGATCGCGGGCGTCAGTAATAAATTATGTCACACCAATCCAACCCTGGTGGTCCAGCGGTGCCCCTCTCCCCACCGCCCCGCTCCCCGGTCAGCGGCGGAGCGTGGCATCTCCCCACCAGCTTGCCGCCCGCCGACTAACCGTATGGTAGGGGCTGTCACGCCCATTGGTCCACAGCGTGAGCCAATGGGCGTGCAGCCCGTACCTTACTACACAGTCCAGAAATGTGAACATTCCACTGGACCACCAGGGATATGGGACTGTTATAATACAACATATGCCTGTGATCGGGCTGCGAGCGGTCCACTGGACCACCAGGGATATTGGACTATTATATTACAACATATGCCCGCGATCAGGCTGCGAGCGTGTTGCCGCTTGTGCAGGAGGCATCGGTCCCCGACGGCTACAACCCTGGCGAGGCGCCGGGTGCAAGTCAATGGGGATCGGCGCACCTGAATGCAAATGGGGCCACAATGTCATGCAAATGGCCCCATTCGCACCTTGCATACATTATGGCCCCATTTGCATGTGCACTTTTGAATATCGCAGTGGTTGCGCCTATCGCGACGGCACTTGCGCTAGCGCATCCTCCTGCTCCACTTTGGCCACTTGCGCTGGCGCAGTGCCACTGAGTCATGCGCATTGCGGGTGGCCAGGAAGCGATATTCAACGATGCTGTGCCATGACGCAGCTCCGTTGAATATCACCCTGTCCATGCCCCTGCGCATTCAAGTTGCGCTGCGCCCAGGCTTGCGCCGCAGCCTGGCGCAGTCTGAATACCCTGCCCCATGAGTTTTTGTATTTTCCAAATCCTAACCATTACCAGGTCTACAATGGTATGTCTATGGCAAAATGTGACAACCATCTTTTTTTTTCTTGAGAAAAAAATCTAAACATTTATAAAATGTTCCAATTTTGCTGGAACCAAAAATGCTACTATCAATTAAAACTGGAAGATGCCCGTAATCTTCTACAGTGCAAAAAAGGGAGGGTCAAATTTTTTGTCCAATTTCGTTATTTCGTTGTGTGGCCACTTTAAATAAACTCGCTAGCAAAACACCTGGGGCAAAAATTGGTTTCCTGTATCAATATCATCATTGTCTAGCACTAGAATGGCGAACACAAGTGGTCCGTGCATGAATCGTTCCACTTTTTGAGAAGGCAGATTACATTTATGCAAATGCATTGGACTCTCAGTTACAAAACTTGATGTACTTTTAACACAGGCTTGTTACATACTTCTGGTAAGCAAATTCATTACCTATAGATCTTAGAAGGCTTTTGATTACGTTGCATTCATACTAGAGTTAAAAAAATCCCTCTGAACATACTGGGGCAGTTACCTAACACTGATGATGCCTGTACCATACTTTACAGCCCTGCCGCTCCACCCCCCCCCGCCCTGATCAAAGGATACCCTCCCCAGTAAGGGGTTGGGTGCACTGGGTAGTAGTACAGTCTCCTTGATCCACTTCAGCTGAGTCATTTCTTAAGGTTATAAGTTCCTGAGATGTTATATATTTTTAAGGAAGGGAGTTGCCTTGGAATTACCAGCCATTTCTGGCTATAGGGGGTGACTGATGACTGTCTGTATGTCTAGTAACAATAAAAGACAGGGCTGATAAAGAGAAGGGCAAAGCATGATGTAACAAAAGAGCAGAATGCTGGCATTACCCAATATGATGTATGTAAAACTGGTCTCACTACCTGCCTATGTAGTCTGCGTACGTACTCACTGTATTGTGATTTTCTTTTATTCTATCAATAAACCTGAGTTTAAAAAAAAATGGGTTAAGGGTTAAAGGAAGCAACACTTCCTGGTTCTCCCAAAACCCACAGTACTTAAACAAAAAACAGAAAGAAAGGAACAAATGGTGGTATCCAGCACAAATATGTAATGCAGAAAGTGCCTGGGGTTAATTCTAATGAGTTCCACAGGGCTCCATCCAAACCCCTCTGTTTTTATTATTCATAAACAGTCTCGACATACTGGTACCACAGGTAAAGGTGCATAGATCTACATGTGAAGGACACTATTTGTGTACATATGGATGGTACGTATGTATTTGTTTATTTCAAAGGTTTTTACCAGGAAAGACATACTAAGCCAGTTTCATCAGCTCGTTTCCAGATGTGTTCTGGGGAAGGGGAAGAAATGAAAAGAAACATATACATAATACAGAAAATAAATATACAGAATAGAAATAAGCACGTCAAAATAAACAGGATAAACATGCTTAAGAAAAAACTGGCAATCAGTAAAATTACAATGCAACGAATTGTGGAACTGAACAAAAGAACAATTAAACAGCAACTTAAAATAAGAAACAAGGGGAAGACTGATACTAGGGAAATGGGGAATTGCTGAAGAGTCAGAGGATTCAGAGGTCACAGAGTACTATACCGTACTGCAGTAGGCATCGAATCAGTCTGGTCAAGTCACACCTGCAGGCAGTTTTCGATAACATGCAGCCCTTCTAGGCCCCGAGCAGCCTGGTATTAAACTCTAAAAACACTCATGTCATGCTGTTTGGCACATAGAAACATAGAATTTGATGGCAGATAAGGACCGCTTGGCCCACCTAGTCTGCCCATCTCCCTACCTAACGGATAAGCTGCAGATCCTAGTTAACCAACAGCCTACTTCCTCCTACCCCCCACTAGAACTGCCTTATGTCTGTCCCATGCATTCTTGAATTCCCCCACTGTTTTTGACTCTACGACCTCCTCAGGAAGGCTGTTCCATGTATCCACAACCCTTTCTGTGAAGAAATACTTCCTCACATTACCTCTGAGCCGTCCCCCCCTCTATCTTCAAATTGTGCCCCCTTGTTTTGGCACGTCTTTTTCTTGAAGATGCTACCCTCTTGGACTTTGTCGATTTCTTTGAGGTATCTGAAAGTTTCTATCATGCCCCCCCTCTCCCTCCTTTCCTCGAGGCTATACATCTTTAGTTCCTTTAGTCTTCCTTCATATGTCTTCTGATGCAGACCCTGCATCATTTTGGTTGCCCTCCTCTGGACAGCCTCCACCCTGTCTATGTCTTTGCGGAGATGGGGTCTCCAGAACAGTACACAGTACTCCAGATGTGGTCTTACCAACTGTCTGTACAGAGGGCCAACAACTTCCTGTTTTCTACTGGTGATGCCTCTCCCTATGCATCCCAGTATCCCCCAGCCCTCCTTACTGCCTTCTCACATTGCTGGCCCACCTTTAGGTCGTCTGATATGACTAACCCCAGGTCCCTTTCCATTTTTGTTGTTGTCAGTATCTCACCCCCCATTGTGTACTCTTCCCCTGGGTTTTTGTTTCCCAGGTGCATTACTTTGCACTTCTTTGCATTGAATCTAAGCTGCCATACATTTGACCATTCCTCCAACCTTGCCAAGTCCCTTTTCATCCTTTCCACCCCACCTTGTGTATCAACCCTGTTGCAGATCTTTGTGTCATCTGCAAAGAGACATACTTTCCCTTCCAGTCCCTCTGCAATGTCACTTATAAAGACATTAAAAAGGACCGGCCCCAGTACTGAACCCTGCGGTACCCCACTAGTAACCCTCCTTTCTTCACTGTGGACTCCATTTACTATTACCCACTGTGTCCTGTTGTCCAACCAGTGTTTTACCCAGGCTACCACCCTGGGACCCACTCCCAGGCTGGCTAATTTGTTTATTAATCTTTTGTGCGGGACTGTGTCAAATGCCTTGCTAAAGTCTAGGTAGGCCATGTCCACAGCCCCTCCCTGGTCTACTGCTTTGGTCACCCAGTCAAAGAAATCAATTAGATTTGTCTGACATGACCTTCCCTCTGTGAATCCATGCTGCCTTGGGTCCTGTGCCCCACTGGCCTCTAGGTACTCAACAATTCTTTCCTTCAGAAGTGATTCCATCATTTTCCCTACCACTGAGGTCAAACTGACAGGTCTGTAGTTTCCTGCCTCTGTCTTGCTCCCACTTTTGTGAAGAAGAATCACATCTGCCCTCCTCCAGTCCTCAGGTACCACACCATCCTCCCATGATTTATTAAAAAGGGTAGTCAGTGGTGTTACTAGTTCTTCCCTTAGTTCTTTTAGAATTCTGGGGTGAATCCCATCAAGCCCCATTGCTTTATCCACCTTCAGTTTAAGAGTTCTTTCAGAACCCTTTCTTCTGTGAAAGACTAATTTCAACCCCTATCCAGAGTGCTTCTATTGACTGGATTAGGTAATTCCCCTGCTTTTCCATTGTGAATACTGAGCAGAAGTATTCGCTCAGTATCCTGCTTTTTCACTGTCGCTCTCTGCCCAACCACCTTCCTCTTTGTTCAGCCTCAGTATCCCTGCCTTAGTCTTTCTTTGCTCCCTAATGTACTTATAAAAGGTTTTATTCCCCTTCTAACTGAGTTGGCTATCTTTTCCTCGGTTTGGGCCTTTGCTATTCTGACTGCCTTACCCGCTTCCTTCTGTTTTAACTGGTACAGTTCTCTGTCCTGCTCCTTCTGTGTTTCCTTATACTTCCTGAATGCTACATTTTTCTCCCTTACCTTCCCCGCCACTTCTTTTGAGAACCATAGTGTTTTTTTCTTTCATTTTGATTTGTTTATTTGCTTCACACAAAGGCTTGTTGCCTCTTTGATGGCGGTTTTGATGTTTCCCCATTGTTGCTCCACCCCACCATCTTGCCTCTTTGCTAGTGCTTTTCTGAGGCACTCTCCCATTTTGACAAAATCAGCCCTCCTCAAGTCCAGTACCTTCACTTTTGTGTGGCTTGACTCTACAGCACAGTTTATCATGAACCACACTGTTTGGTGGCCGCTTGTTCCCAGATGGCTACCCACTTCAGGATCAGAGATCCTCTCTCTGTCCCCATTTGAGAGTACCAGGTCGAAGAATGCTCTCTTCCGAGCGGGTTCCAAAACTAGCTGTCTGAGGCATGCCACCTGTAGGGCATCGGGAACGGCCCTGCTCTTGGATGTGGCTGCAGCAAAGGTGTTCCAGTCAACATCTGGCATATTCAGGTCCCCCATCAGCAATATCTCCTCTTTCTCTGCCATCCCAAGGATGCCTTCTATCATTTCCTTGTCCATTTCCTCCCCCTGAGACGGGGGTTTGTATACAACCCCTGTGCGGACTGTGGAGCCATTTACAGTCTCCAGGGTGACCCACAGTGCCTCCTCTCCTCCCTGTTTACCCTTTAGCTCTGTTGCTTTGATCCCTTCCCTTACATAGAGAGCTCCTCCTCCTCCTCTTCTTCCCTCCCTGTCCCTCCTGTAGATTGTGTACCCAGGTATGCTGACATACCAGTCATGGTTCTCTGTGTATCATGTTTCTGTGACTGCCACAATATCCAGGCATCCCTCTTCCATCAAAGCCACCAAAGTCATAGAACCAAAAATTAGATCCTGGTATAAATATGAACATTGCTGCTTTTGATAGTTGTATTATAGATATAAAGGTTTGGGGCTCTGGCTAGATTCCAGCCTCAAATGGGAGGTGCATATAAGCAATCTAATAAAATAGACGGGGCCGCTCCCAAGGTTCAGTGGGAGCACGCTACACTGCTCTTCAGGAAACCTGGGTACGGGAATGGACCTGGATCTCTGCTTCCTGAGGCAGGTCAGGAAAGCTGCCGCATGACAGGGTGCCTTGACTGGGAAGGGTTGGTGGTAATTTGGCCATCACAGCATACTCCTGCCACAGGGTGTGCTGTACATATGCAAGGCCATAAAGCAGGCTGTGCCCACATCAGGGGATGTGGGAAGAAACACACCTCACAATGTTGTCTAAATGATGGTCGCCATGCTTGGGACCCCCACACCACAGATACCAGCTGCTGTAGGATCTGGACTGCTTTGAGGGGGGAGGACAGCCTTCCCCCCGGTCCCCTGCCATGAAGGGAAGAACCATGGAGGATGGCAGACGGGTAAGATGTGGTGGAAGGGTGCTATGTGGCAGCCTTAGGCTTGAACAAGGTAAATCCCTGATGCTGATAAGCAACTGGGTTGGGGTACATAGAAACTTAGAAACATAGAATTTGATGGCAGATAAGGACTGCTTGGCCCACCTGGTGGTATTCTATAGAACAGTGACCGGCTTTAAGAGGGGTTGGGACAGGGTGAGGGGGGGTTGTGATGAAGAAGGGTGGGCAGCTGCAAGCTATGGGGCTAACTGCACAATCAAGCAGACTCGATAGACCGTAAGGCCTGCTTCTGCTGGCATTGTCGTATGTTCGTATGTACTTGTTCCATCCATTAGGTTGTTGCTGTCTCAGAGCTTCCTTTTGCCTCTGATAACAAGACTTTACTGAATCAGATTGCTAGATTTGTTTCTCAATTACCATATACTACCTACCATTCTAACTTTTATGATCAATTGAGTTGGCTGCAGCTTGACCAGAGGTATCGGTTTCAACTTGGTACCTTAGCCAGTTAAGTAATCCTGGATACGGTACCAGGCTCTTTTCATGTAATCTTCAAAAAACATGTTACTACTGCTAAAACCAGATCTACCCGATGTAATCGGTTTACTGCTCCTAGGATGAAAACTTCTACTGGTCAGAGAGCATTGTTATATACTTTGCCTGTAGCTTTTAATGTTTTACCACCGTGTATAACTAGTGTTAGCAACTCACTACATACATTCAGAACAGTCTTAAAAAAAAGCATCTCTTCTACAGTAACAGATGTGAATGTTTTACTGTTTAGTCATTTAACTTTGTTGCTGTATGTTTTTTGTCAGCTGTTATTATATTTAGTGTAACTTGTTAATGTATATTTTTATTTGTTCTGGTCACCCACGTAAATGGGTCTTTGGCCCATGGACTTCTCCAGATTTTAAAGGAAAACTGTCCAAACAGTGAGGGCATTCACCAGGGCTTCAAAAAATGCCCGATTTAAACAACCAATATAGTTTAAAATGAATGGAGCTAACCTTTTATGAGTTATTAATTGTTGTACTGTTGCTCCTGGATGCACCATTTTGAAAGTGCCGCCGCACCGGAAGACAGAGTGTGACCCAGGCATCCGGTCCTGTGCCGGAATACTCGTAAAACTAATGAGCACATTTACACTGGATAAAAGAAACACCGTGCCATGTGAGAGTCTATTAACTGAACCTCTAGAAGCAATTCCCAGTTAAAAAGCAGACAGTGTAAGGCATTTAAAATCGTTCTTAAAGTTGGAGCTCCAAGCTCAGTCATGCGCAGTAGAACCTAGCGCTAATGCGCATGCCCGAACTTGGAGCACTGGGTGCTACTGCGCATGACTGAGCTTGGAGCTCCAACTTTAAGAACGATTATAAATGCCTTACACTGCTCCGTTTTAACTGGGAATTGCTTCTAGAGGCTCAGTTAATAGACCTCTTACATGGCACGGTAGTTTCTTTTATCCAGTGTAAATCAGTGCCTCACTCGTCATTTTTACGAGCATTCCGCACAGGACCGGATGCTCAAGTCACATCTCCTCTGCGCGGCGCACTTTCAAAATGGTGCATCCAGGAGCAACAGTACAACAATGAATAATTCATAAAAGGTTAGCTCCATTCATTTTAAACTATATTGGTTGTTTAAATCGGGCATTTTTTGCAGCCCTGGTGAATGCCCTCACTGTTTGGACAGTTTTCCTTTAAATGAACAAAACAAACGAACAAGCCCACAAGGTGTCCATGGCATGATATTCATCAGAGGGCCCCCGATGAAGCATCACGCTGTGGATCCAAAGTACTGAGGTTCCATGTCACCAGTCCCTTGAATCTATGCAGGAGAAATAAACTTTTTCACTTGGCAGACACCTTGTGGACTCATGCCCTTTTTGTCCCGACTACTTAGCACTAGCTTCAGTACCTGAATGCATCCCGGAACTGCACTTGACTGTCGATGCGGATTTCATATTTCAAGGGGTAAGGAGAAATGTAGGGAGGCAGAGTTTCATATTCACAGGTCCCAAGTACTGAAACGTTGTCACCCACTGACTTTAGGCCCTGCTCCAGACCTTTGCTGGCATGGTCAATCTTTTCATTAAGACAGCTAGGTAATGTTCCACTGTCATGTGTACAATGCCTATATATCAGACTGTATTCATTTACAGTATACATGGGTTCAATCCTTGTATTAGAGAGATGTAACTTGCATTTTGGTATTATGCAGGTTTGTAACAGAGAATAATGCATGAACAACGGCATGTAATGAGTGTTTCTGTACTTTGTTATTTATACACACCAGAGGTGTGTGATACCACATAAACTATGAGACTAAAGGTCACATGGTTTGTTAAGGTATCACATACCGGAGATGTGTTACCAAAAAAAAAAAAAGCACAAGCTTTCACTGTTGTCCACTGTTAATATTTCATAATTACTGGTTCAGCGGTTGTAGTGAAGCGGATTGAAAACAAAAGCACATTTGGCTGCAGCTGTTGAGTCTCCCTCTTGATGCTATGCGCAAGAGTGAGGCAATTCTCAGTGATACGCACTCGTGTGTAATGAAATGTGAGTAACAGAGAATTTTAGATACAGAGTTTGGGTTGTAATCAACCCTAACAAGTAAATATCTTGCGTTTAAAGGCTGGAGTAGAATTGTCTATATGCTATACATTGCGTGTCAGCTTGTGTGCACCATGTAAGAATTCTATACTCACTCTGATCCGGACACCAGTGCAAATGATTATCTGCTCAAAGGACTTTTCCCTTTCAATGATTCGAATGAACATTCTGATTGATTTGGTGGCCAGATGTACTCTAAATTGCACATGGGACACCCATCAGTGCCTCCTTTATCATCACTGAGATGGATATCCTTAAGGTAGAGGTGCCAAGGATACGCAAATAAACCAAGTCGAGGTCCCCGACTATATTTCAAAACCTCTCTCAATACAGCACCATTGCCCAGCCCATCAGCTCAGTGGTAGCAGTACCACTTGTGACATCAGCAACCCAGGTTTGGGAACAAACTTGGATCATCGAAGGGCTGGCCGGGGGAGGATGGTGGAGCATCCCAGAAGACTCTTGCTTCCACAAGGGAGGTAGGGCTCCTGGTCTCCACTATAGTACCTCCACAGGTAACGCTGTAAGTTGAGCCAGCAATCAAAGGAAGGAGACGTCACCACTCTGACACACATAGCACACCTTGCATGCATCCCATGCATTGGTCGAGTGCCTACACAACATCTGAGGGCTAAGGAGGGAAAAAAAAAGGAAAAAAACCCAACCACGCAGGATGCTGTCCGCTGCAGGTGCTGTACCACCGACCAGGCTCCTGTTCCAGAACTGAATATTCAACTTCACCCGGAGAAGCTGGGTCGGCTTCGAGTAGCCCTTCCCAGGGGGTGGCTTCCAGGTGGTAAGCATGGAGTGGAAGGTAAGTCACAGAGATGGAAGGGTGACAGGGCTGGGCTGAGCGTCAGGACTGATGGAGGGCTGATCAGAGCAAGGGGGCACAAAGTATGATAAATTAAAAAAAATATTTACAATTCCCTGATCAGGACACTGGTGCAAATGATCATCTGCTCAAAGGACTTTTCCCTTTCAGTGATTTGAATGAACATTCTGATTGATTTGGTGAGAGTGGTGGATCTGTGGAACACCCTACCAGCAGAGGTGCTGGAAACGAAAACAGTACAGGGATTCAAAAGTGCATGGGATAAACATAAAGGGAGTTGGGGAAAGGCAGTCCTGATAAGAGTAGGGATTGTCAAACCAAGTAGGGAAATGGGCAGACTAGGTGGGCTATATGGTTCTTATCTGCCAATAGATTCTATGTTTCTGTGTTATCCGGCATGGGGTCAAAACCCCACGAACAACAACAGAGTGGCAAACAGTGCCATGAGCAAAATGCTGTGTGTGCAAATAAGGTTGGTAAAAACACCGACCGATGCAAAATGTGCACACACACCACAGAACTTAATGGAAAAAATATAGTTTTGTCCCCCCACATACCCCAAATTACTATAATCAACTGCAAGGGGCGTGGACCTCGTTGATAAGGAGAAATTCAGGAGGGGAAGCTTTGTTCCGAGCCAAAAAACAACTACAATATCCGGAGACGGGGAACCAAACCCTGGTCCCCAAGTCTCCACTGCTTCAGGTGCTCGTGCTTTAGCCACTCCACCACGGGAGTGACGCGACCAGGCACAGCACCTGAGACTTCTTCAGCCCTCCTCCACTGCGCGGACAGTGACAGGGGTAGCAGTAATTCACTATCGCTATTATACCCGTCGTTCTAAATGGTTTCGCGCTTTACACAGCGTGGGTCCTGCCACGCTATTCTTGTAGCAGCCATACTGACCCGGTACCCAGTACCCTTGATAGGGCCTTCAATTTCTAACAGTCACACATTTTCTCTGCCTAACCTGTCAAAACAGTATTGTTACTGTACAAATGCCTTTGCTGACACTGGTTCCTCTACCTAGAGGAAAGTCCCACGGTCACAGAGTACCCACAACAGGCTTTAGATAACTCAAGGGCAAGGTAGAAACCAAGAGTTTAAAAGGACTGGAGCCAGAAACCTCCTGAAGATGGGGGAGGGGGTTGGGGCAGCTGCAATCTAGGGGTGGTAGCTGCACACTCGAACAGACTTTGCGATGCCATGAGGTCCGTTTCTGCTGGCAGTTTCGTATGTGTGTTTGTAGATACAGTGGTACGGTCATATTTTGAAAGCTTCAGGTAACAGTTTAAGTTTAGTTACAGAGTAACTACACTAACAGCTTGCAACTACAGTGCAGTTGCAAATGTGTAACTACAGTGCAATTAGCCCTGCTGCATGTAATTAATGATTGACTACCCCATTACTGAAACTGACACTTAAAGTGTGACCAAGTTTCAATTCACTTTTGTATTCGAATCTGCTAATGCAGTCAGCCTTCTCAACATGATTAAACTGTGTTAGCTGCTACCCTGTGTTGTTGAAGGCAACAGCGTACTGTAGATAAAAACATATTTTGAAGTGAACCCCTGGTTATCTCCTGCTGTAATGCAGAACTCCATTTTTGTATGCAAAGCTGGAAAGAGGATCATGGCCGTGGTGTGCTGGTCAAACCACTAAAAGTTATTCTGTGAGTCAAGCCCCAACAACGTCAGGCATGCTCAAACATGTCCATCTGCAAAAAGCTCCAGTGTACATGGGAGCCCTGACAAGTCTCTGCAAGGATGTCGAACACGAGGAAAACCACATGCATTTCCTATGGCAGCCTGGCCCTGTGAACGGGCTTGAGTAATGAGTCAGTGCAAGGATCCGGTTCCCATTCCAATCAGTATGCTCACAAGGAAAAAAAAAAACTGCTTACTAATAAAGTCACGTTACTGAATCAGGCGACATTTATACGCATACATATGCTGAAAAATGCAACTGCTGATACACCCGTATTATTCATAATGTTAATCTTCCTCCATCCATCAATAAAATGGTACTTTTCCTACAGAGCACCACTATGGTACGGTGATCTTCCACTGGCCGTTACCTCTATCACCAGACTAGGCCCATTCAAAATAGCCCTCAAAAACCACATACTATCCGCACGCCACTGCCAGTGCACCGGCTAAGTTTGGGCTGATGCATAGCTTCCATCAATACCTGGCTGCCGGACCCTGGCTAGGCCTGCATAGTTCTGTCTCAGTAATGAAGCTGGAATACAGATATCAGCAGGTGGATTAAGCCATCAGTTTCACCTATACCACTTGGATTAAGTATGGGCTAAATTGCTCTGTATCCTAATGCTGTTAAAGTCTCCATTCAAGATTGACTGTGTAAATGACAATGTCGGTATCCCGACTGCTTGAATCGGGGCAATTTTAAACTCATTAGCCAGGCCTGACTAGCTACCTAATTGTATAGACCTTACACTCCTCCTCTTTATGTATCTACTGTATGTATTGTTAATTCCATGGAATAAGCATGTGTATTGTTGTATGCTGCCTACTTGTGATCTGTTCTGTTTTCTGATGTGGAGCCTTTGTAAACGAGTCTTTGACTCAAAGGTTGTAAATCCGATTTTCAATAAATAAATACATTTTTTGTGCTAGTCAGTCGAGACAGTGGTTGGGCTTTGGCTCGCAATACCGGTGACCTGGGGTTGGATCGAGCCTGGGTCACCAGGGGCTGCCAGAAAGAAGAGAACTGAACACCCTAGAGGCCTCTCTCTTCCATAAGGAAGGGTGAAGTGCACGCTCTGCTGTGATACTGCTACCTGGGTGCCCACAGGTAGTAGTGCAGCGGAAAGGGTATGCCTCCCTAACAGCGACATTTCTATGGTGGCATGCGTTGATATTGACAACAGCGCCATGCTGCCATAGAAGTGCCGCTGGTAGGGGGCAACCACTTCCCCCAACCTGCACCCCCTCCCCAAACTAACTCTGACCTGGAGTTAGAATCCTTTAGTTCAGGGGAGCAGGGTGGCCCGATGTAAAAATAGATCAAATTGTGCGGTTCCATGCTGACTGCAACTTGCAGTCAACATGCAGCCCGTCACTGTAATACCGATCGCAATCTTTTTTGTTGCGCCGGCATGGCAGAGCCAGCTGAAAACACCTATAGGAGGGAGGATGTCACCTAGTGCTGGCATGACTGCACTCTTTGCATGCGTATATGTGCCTTGACACTTGTCTGCCGACATCCTGGGATGTGGCAGAAAAACAATAAAACACCCAGGCACAGCAGGTTGATGGCCCCGTTACACACGGCCCCTGTGCAGCGTTCATCATGCTCCCAACACCACATGAATGATTGAAGGGATTTCGCCCGCTCTGTCCCTGACCGGGGATAGTAAATCATTGACTCCACAGGGGAGTCAGCCACAGGCAGGGGCGACGGGCTGTGTGGTTGCCTGATAGTTGCATGTGGGGGAGACAAGAGGCATAAACAGAAAGTTAAAAACCTACGTTTTGTGAGACTGAAGGCTAGAGTGTGCATTGGACACTTACGTCACCTCGGTTTGAGCAGCAATATCCATAGCACTCTAAATCATGCAGCTTAAATGTCCAGAAGTTAAAAAGAAGCCTTGCAGCTCGCCCAGTGGTGTGGTGGACTGAGGCAATGAACGTCACAGCACATGCCGCATTGGCGACCCAGATTCAGGAACGGACCATGGTCACTCGGGGTCCAGCCAGGCAAACGAGGCCTGGATGTCCGGAGACAGCCCCCCTCCTTCTGGTTGGAGGGACAGTGCTTGCCACTGCCTGGCTGCCACCTAGTGGAGGCTGTGGGGTAGCACAGTATGTGGCCGCCTCTCGGAGGGCCAGGCGCAGTTGTACAAGATGTATGGCGTCTCCATGCCATGTGCCATGCCCTTGCACAAGTGCTGATCTTGTTGGGGCGGTGGGTGGAGAACACCACAGAGGAAAACATCCCCCAAGGCCAAACAGATGACTCCAGACCCAGTGAATCAGGCAACACCGGAACATGGTGAGGTATGCCCTGGGAGAAGTCAGGAGGATGGGGCTGCGACAGCCAGCACTCAATAAAAAAAAGGAGGCTTGTATTAGACACAGATGTGCCATTTTTATTTAAATTCTGTGAATTAAATTCTAAAATTATGCATAACATCTTGCACATTTCTACAATATTTGTATTCCACATTTGCAGCTTAATTTAAAATGTTCTCATATCAGCTGTTCTATTTTCAGATCTGATATTTACCTAAGAACAACCCTGAATAATGTCGCATGGTACAGAAGCATCTCTAAACAACATGAACATTTTCCAGTCTTCTCTCGACACTGTGTTTCTGTGCTTCTTCCTCACTGCCATTGACTTAATGGACATTTTTTCACAGTCTTAGTGCCTTAACAGCTTTTTGGTTTTTTTAAGTTAATTCTGCATCATTAAAAAAAATTGTGTTTTCTGCACTGCGTAGAAAAACAGGAAACTGGCTGGAGTGGGTGGGGGGCCAAGATCAAGTAGCATCTGTGGTGATACTGTAAGTTGGGAAGAATGGGCAGACTGAGTAAGCCGGGGGTCCTTACCTGCCAACAAATTATTTTTGTTTGTTGTTGTTGTTGCCTGGTCCCCCCAGAAGCTCAGCCTAGCTTCGTCCACCATTCCCCCATGCCCAGGCTTACCCCCCTGGATGGGACTGCCAGGTGGGCACCCCCCAACGGACACTGGGTATGCGAGACCCGACTTACCCCGGTCAGGGGCCACAGGAGTGTAACCCCCCTAGCGGAACGGGCAGGCAGCAGGGACGGTGCTGAGGCCGGCGTCATGCATGGGGGCCAGTGTTTTTTCTTTGCTGCAAGGATCCCCGGAGGTGGGGACGTGCAATGACGACCAGCGTCTGCCCCACCCCCGACGTGTGGCACCAGTCACAGTGGTACCCATAGCCTCCGCCAGAGGTCCGCAATGCACCGGACACTCAACCCCCCGGAGAAGGAGAGTTGTCCCATGGATTCTCACTCCCCTCCCCAGCCAGCCCTCCAACTACCGAGTCCATCTCCGAACCCAGGATGTCGATGCTTCAAGCAAATGCTTTGCCACCACGCCAGCCAGCCATCACCTATGAGAGATTAGGCTACCCAATAAGCCAGTGGTAAACTTGTCTGCTTCCCAGGCTGGCAGCCCAGGTTCACCATTCACTGGAAAGGTAAACCAGCTCTTGGTGTCTTACGGGGATGCCAATCATCTCCAAGTGGGTAGAAGTTTCCTATTGGTGCAGGGCTGCCATCTGATGATCCAGAAGGAAGAGGAGACCTGTGGGTAGGAAGACAGGCTTTATGGTTACATACCTGCTGCTGGCATCTCCGGAGCAAATGTCATCGTGACATGATGGCACCAAAACATCCAGCTCAGGGTTAGTGCCATGACATCAGGAGGAATTGTGGGTATGTCTGGTCCCAGTCACTCCCAAAGGACAAGTAGAAGGAGCTATAAGGTAGTTCCCATGAAGGAGGTTGGAATGGCTTCAACAAGCAGAAGCTTTACGTTCTGCTCTGCCCCACAGTTAGCAGTGGCAATCTGCTTATCTCCCAGGAAGGAAACTGCTCCCCTTCTTTGGACCCAAAAGTAAGAATGTACCCCTGGGTCTGTCTACTAGTGGGAAGGGGACCCAGTCTTGTGGAATTCAGCCACAGATGGAACACTGAAGGTGAGAGAAGAGAGGAGTTTGGAGAATCGACTGGTGAGGAGACGCCTGATGCTCCCAGGAGGGTTAGAGGCTTGTGGCACTAGAAGGAGGTGCACGACTAGGGTTTCGAGGAAAAATAAGAGGAAAACAGAAAGGAGAAAAACAGCCAGAAACCTGTGTAGGAAATCCACATCCTCTTATTGTATTCTGTGGACAAGATGCCCACTGCCTCAATCGTTTTCCTAAAGAGTGCTATTGTTTTTTGAAATTCTGGATTCCAAATGGAGTAACTACAGTCAAGATTGAGTTCCCATTTGCAACAGTGTCCTAATTTCACCAGTTTTTTTAATTGTTCTTTCATCTTCTGCTCCCGCCCTTTTGCTGCCCTCTTATTAAATCCCCCTTTACCTTTCCCACGGATTCCTCCTTTAGCTTATTCACTGACTCGCTCTCTCTACATTTCCCACCCTCCGCTAGTGACTTCCTATTCCTTCTCCACCTTTCACAGCACGTCTGACAGCCTGTTAGCACATCCGCTGCTACATTTAGAAGAGACTCACGACCAGCTCCGTGGTGCCGAGCAATGAGGAATTGCTCTGGCATACTGGTGACTGGGGTTTGCGCGCCGAGCCTGGACGTCAGCAGCGGAGGAGGGAGTCAGATGCTTCCCTCTTGGGGGGGGGGGGGTTCCTGCAGACCGATCTTACAGTGGCTCCTGGCGGTGGCTTTGTGGGATGTTCTTTTGTGGCGTCGGTGACCACACGCTGCCGAACATCCACACCCCAGAACGCAGCAAGCGGCTGCACGTGGGGAGTGGGTGGGGCCTTGGCACAGAAAACAGGAAAACCCCTGCCCGACCAGCCGGATGATGCTCACCCTGCGACCCCCCCATGCCACCAACATGCACTACTTTTATCCCCCCGTCGCTCTGGCTCTTGAATGGCCATGGAATGCTACTACCCTCCCTTGCCCTACCAAGGAGGGTGGTCCCCCCTGGCCGGGATAAGCCTGACCAGAGGGCATGGACACAAGCTTGGGACGGACGGACATGAGATGGCAGTGGGAGGTAAGTCTTGCAAGGCTTCAGGGGCTGACGCTGTGCTGCTGAAAGGAGGGGCAGGTCGGGAGGCCTGGAAGGTGCCAAAAAAACCCATAGTGCGATCATGCTAAAACACCTCTGTTGTACTTCAGATGAGATGTTCAACCAAGGTCCCTTCTGCTTCTCACAAGAGGAGATTTTTTTCCCCCGTGTCCTGATCAACATTCCTCTTCCCATAAAACTAGCTCATGTAATTGTCTAAGGCTGTGTGTGGGTGTTGATGTGCGATATGGCTGCCACTACATGTTCAGTCACTTTACTACCAGTATAGAAGTGCTTGTAAAGCGCTTTGGGATACAGTGTGTATGAAAAGTGCTATATATAAATGCTGATTCATTTTCTGCTTCTTCTTCTTCTTCTTCTTCTATTAACGTTATACTCTTTGAATATGTCAGTATGGAGCACACTAAGGGCTGTCCCCTATGGAATACGCCATTTCTCCAACACAGCCGTATTCAGCATGCTGACCACATACCACTTTGTAGCCAGCAGGAGTCTCTGGTTTGTGTATTGGTACCTCTCAGTACCAAGCGCTAATACTGTTATTTTGAGCTGACCCGGTGGCACCGAGGGTTGAGGCACAGGACAGCACACCTTGCACCACGCCGACTACCAAGAGTTCAGGAACGAGCTCAGGCACCGGGGGTCGGCAGGGGAGGGAGAGGATCGAGCACCCACAGGGCTGCTCTCCTCTCCCAGGGGAGGACTGGGGTTTGCCTGGCGTTCCAGCGGCTCTCGATGGATATCGGGGGCACTGCAGAATGTGAGCAGCATGTTCAGCAGTGTGGCTGATGCAGGCAGAGCTGCTGTGCACCTTGGCGTCAGACATGCACCATGCAAGGGGGAGAAAGGAGGGAGCAAGTCACCAGAACACAGGAAAAACCCAGCTCTGCGGGGTAGATGACGGTACCTGACCCTCATGCCCTCCGCCGGATCCATCTCTCCCGGCCTTCCAGTTCCAACGCCCGGGCCCTCACCTGCAGCCAGGGTCTCTCTCTACAGTGTGCCCAAGAGGAGGGGCAGCCCCACCCCGGAGGGGTTAAGCTGGGGTACTGGCTGCAGGGGGGGGGGAGAGAAGGCTTAGGGTGGAGAGGACCTCAGGCAGGATGCCTGAGAGAGGCTCCGCAGGCCGTGACCGGAGGGAAAAAGAGTGTATAAAAAAAAAAAATAACACTGCTATTTTGGAACAGCTACTGCGCACTCGGCATGTGCAGAATTTCTGTCCCCGTACAATAGTATTAAGACACTGTACTAACGTACACACAGGACTGGTACTTTGCGCAGTGCAAACATATGAACAAGCCAACAGAAGAAGGCCATTTGGTCTGTCTAGTCTGCTAATATTGTAGGGTCCACAGCTTGAGCTACTGTCCCTGCCCTCCCTCCCCACTCCTCCCATTCTCCCTACCCATGATACTTACCTTACCCCATGCCTATCTGAGCCTCTCTTGAAACTGCCCACTGTCTTCAACATGACCACCTCTTCTGGCAGCACATTCCAAGTGTCCACCACCCTCTCTGTGAAGAAATGCTTCCTGACCTCACTCCTAAACCCCCCCCGCCCCGTTTAAGACTGTGCCCTCTCGTGTTATGGCTGCCACTCAGCTTAGAGAGACTCTCCTTATCCAATTTTTTTTTTTTTATCCCTTTCAAGTACCTGAAGGTCCCAATCATGTCCTCTCTCTCTCTCTCTCTCTCTCCTTTCCTCCAGGGAGTACATGTTCAGTGCCCTCAACCTCTCCTCATATGCCTTACCCTGCTGACCCACTGTCACTTTTGTAGCCCTCCTCTGGACCTTCTGCAGCAAATTAATGTCCTTCTTGAGGTGTGGGCACCAGCACTGAACGCCATACTCTAGATGTGGCCTCACCAGTGACCTGTACAAGGGCAGTATAACCTCCTCTCTCCTACTACTGATCCCCCTAGCTATGCATCCCAGCATCTTGTTTGCCTTTGCTGCTGCTTTCTTGCACTGCGTGGAGTGAGTCAGGTCACTAGTGATCATCACTCCCAGTACCTTCTCTTCTGATGCACATACTCTGACTCCACCAAGGTAGTACTCCGTCATGGGATTCTTGGCTCCAGTGTGCATAACCTTGCATTTCTTGGCATTGAAGCATATGGCAAACAGAGTGCTCTGAATATGAGACCAATTGCCTCTACAACGTAACAGCAGTAATTACTAAAATCTATTTTAAAAGGCTAATTATGCAAGTAGAATTATTTTTTAGACAGAGCACGACATGGAACCTTTGTAAAAGAGTTCCAGTTCAAAGATTGCATCCAAAGTCTCAAATAAATAAAATAAATAATCCTGGGGTATCTACATAGAGAAATATCTCTTCAACTGCAAGGGCTGCTTAAATAAGCACAAACTAAACACAGGTACTGTATGTTAAAGTGTCACCAGAAAAAAGTTTCAGATAAAGTGTTTAAACTTCAGATTACTGTAACACTAATCTCCTGTTTCAAAAACGCAAAGAAGCAGTCCACATGCCTTTTTGTTTATTAAAATATTAAAGGAATGCACCATACATGAAGCAAATGTGAAGTGTTGTCAGAGCCTGATTGTAAAATAATGACAAAGAGGCCTCAAATTTACATGATACACATTTCAATAGTCCTATATTAAATGATACTTTAATGATTTCTGAACAAGTTGTTCATACACAGGGATGAGACGGATAGGGAAAGAGACCATGCAACAGGGAGCTCCTGTTATTACCAATAAAACAATGTACAGAAAATCAGATGTACAACCCCCCCACCCCCATTTTTCCCTTTCACTCTTTCCTATCTCCTTTTTCTGTTTTTCCCTTTTTTTCATTTTAGAGTGGCCAACCTGACGTTCTCCTTGCTTTTCTGTCCCGTTTTCTTGAACCCCCACCCTGCTTGCACATTAAGTGCTGAAAAGCACTTCTCCTTTATCTCCCGATTTGGAGATGATGAATAGCGCACATCGCGCTTTAGGTTTAAAAGCAGCTGGTGCCCCCGAAAAAATAAATATTAGCTGTGCGCCTGATTTAGAGGTGCTGAGCACCAAAGTTGTGGGCTGCAAGTTGCAGCTTTATGTGGAAAATAATTACTCCGGTGCCCGAGCATAATCCGTTTGGGAGCAGGATGCTCCGGAGTGAGTTGCGCCGCACCAGGCGGTTAAAGAACTACCACTTTCCGTTAAGCGAGACACTATGGGCAGATATATAAAAAGCCCCATAATGTCCCATAATTAAATGAAAATGAGTTTCTGCTGCAGCCCCAGAGATGATGTAACTGGAGCTGCCTGTAGAAATAAAGCATAGTTGGGCAAATGGGCCAAATAAAAAGAGCCCCTGCATGTTAAAGTGTGGAATAATGTAGAAACTCCCCATTATGTAATGTCACGGCCTATGGAAACTCCCCCACAGAGTGTGATGTAATCCCTAGGATATAAATAGGGCTCACCAGTAGGGGACCATAGATAGTCAGGTCAGTCTGGTACTGATGGTGAGAGGAGAAGGATCTCCTTTGGAATGTGCTGATTTTCACACGATTGAGTGTAAGAGGTATTACACTGGGCTATCTAGGCTGAAATGAAGCCACAGCCTCTGCTGGGAAAAGCAGTGTCTTGAAGTTATTTTGTTGTACAGGACTAACATTTTTTTTTTGTTTCTTCTATGATTTCTGCATATATTTATTGATTGTTCTACAAAATAAATTGACAAACGCATATGTGCGTTTTTTTATACACTTGATCCCTGCTCGGTTGTCTCAGTTATTTATCCCACATGTTCACTGACTACTCAAGCAATGCATATTTTTTTTTAGTTGTTTAACCAGGATTAGCACACTAAGCTGAAAGCTTTTCTACAGGCACGACCTGGGAGCACAGGAAAGTTAAGTGACTTGCTCAGGGTCACACAGTATGTAAGTGGAAGATATGGGATTCAAACCCAGGTCTGGTCTGCCGGATGTCATATTTAAACATTAACTCCTTTGATTAAAAATCACGCAAAGCGGAGTGCAAAAATCTGCACTCTGCTTTGCGATAACCTGGGTACTCGAAGTGCTATATTCAGTGGAACAGCACCCCGGCGCTATTCGACTGAATATAGTGCCATGTCGGTCCAACACTAAGCCATTTAGCGCTGCCCTGACACCACTCCCAAAGAATGCCACCACAGTGGAGTGCGCCAAAGTGTAATTCGCAGTATTCAAAGGGACCCATGCAAATGAGCGGTAGCTGGGCAATACAGCACAGCGCTGCCCACCTCCCCCCCCCCAACTACCTGGTCCCAGACACAGCTGTCCTTGGTGCTAGTGCCCCCACACCTGATCCTTCGCCTGGTACATGCACACAATTTCCCTGGTGTCCAGTGGTCCCTCACCCAACCGCCCCCATGCCCGATGTACACACACAATTTTCCTCGCATCTAGCGGTTCCTCCCTTCCCCACCCATGCCCAGTGTAACAGAACATTTGCCCTGGTGTCTAGTGGCCCCACCCAATTAATAAAAAAAAGATGGTGTTCAGCCGTCTCTTCCCTCGTCCAATCCCCATATCAGTGAAAGCTGACTCCGGTTTGACAATCTCCCCCCCCCCCACCAGCAATCACTGGCCCACCACTAACGTGCGGGATGCCTGTGGCAGTAATGCCCTCCCCAACAACACAGCTCCAGCCCCAATCCCAAACAGTGATATTCAGCCCCCAGCCTGTGTCTCGTTGGTGTCTAGTGTCCCCTCTCCTTCCCGCAGTGCCAAGAACCCACCCCTGGTCACCCTTAACAGATTTTCACTGCAGTGTTTAGCGACTGTGACAACACAGCCTCCCACACATCACCTTACCTGCCTGCCACCTGACAGACGCAGGGAGCATGCTACTGATTTGTCAAATGACAGGCAGTCATGGTGGTGTGTGGATGGCTGTGTCGCTCACCGTTGCTTCACCGCAGCACTGAGATTCAGGTAAGGGTGATGGTGGGGGGTTCTCAGTGCCGCAGGAAGAAGAGGGGGTCACTAGAACCCAACGAGACATGGGCTGGGGGTGGTGGAATATCTGTATTCAGGGACAGGGCCAGAGCCGTGTTGTGGAGGGGGGGGGCATTACTGGCCACAGGCATCCTGCATGTTAGTGCAGTGGCGGGCAATTATGGGGATCACAAACCAGGGTGTCACTGGTAAAGGAAGGGGATGAGATGGGGGGACCACTAGACACCAGGGAGAAAGTACGGTGATGCAAGATCTTACCGTAACAGCACATCTTCAAAAGAACCTCTTTCATCAGGCCACACCTATGGCATGGCCTGATGAAAGAGATTCTCTTGAAGATAGTACAACTGCGTAAGCACTTACCATAATAGTAGATCTTTGAAAGAATCTCTTTCATCAGGCCACGCCGTAGGTGTGGCCTGATGAAAGAGACATCCTCGAAGAAGATCTTCTTTATTAATCGGGCAGGGCATTGGGTGGTAGGGACCACTAGACACCGGGTAAATGTTCTGTTACACGGGCATGGGTGGGGAGGGACTTCTAGATGCCACAGAAATTGTGTGTACATCAGGCATAGATGTGGGTGGGGAGGAATGCTAGATATCAGGAAATTGTGTGTGGACATCGGGCATGGGTGTGGGTGGGGAGGGAGTGCTAGATACCAGGAAATTGTGTGGACATTGGCCATGGGTGCAGGTGAGGGACCAGTGGACATCAGTGACAATGTTTTGGTGGCTTGGGACTGGCACGGGGGGAGGGGCGCACTTTCTCCATCAACCACTAGGGTTGCATGGCAGTAAGTTGTGGCTCAGCCAGTGATACGCGTGCTACCCAAGAGGACCGTGCAAAATGACTTTGCACAGCACTAATACTCTGAATATTGGACAGCGCCAATATTCAGGTCTCCATGCCTCCATCTGCACTGCACCCCCACACACACACACAGTTTGCCCCAGTAAGAACTGGGCTTTTGAATATCAGAAATCTGCACAAAGCCCAGTTTTCCGTGCAAACCAGGACTTGCGCCGAGCAAACTTTTGAATAACAGGCCCTTCGTTCCTTATTCTTAGAGCGTGCACGCTGTTTGTTACAATATTCAGTTTGTTATGCAATAAGATGCAGATACAAGTTATCGCTCCAAGTTATGGGGGACAAGTTATAAGTAGCAAAGCATCAAGTGAGTTGTAAAAGTCCACCCCCTCACTAGTGGTGATAAATTGCATTACTTTTTTTAGCCAATTATGTATTTAAAGATTAATGGGAAATTTAAAATATAGGTTGGTTTATTTTAACCGGTAGCCAGTACTAGCAATAGAATCAGAGTTTTGAGTAAATAAAGATTGTTTAGATTTGCCACAGGGTTGTACCAACAGGATTTTTCAGTACTGCTCCATCTGTCTCCCTCATAACAGTAATATACTTTGATGATGTCATTTTAGTCTTCAGTCTGTAACTATTTCTACACTAGCCCTTTATGAACGGTTTCTTTTTTCTTATTAAAAAGTAATAAAACAGAAATGTAATAGTTACAGAATTCCTTTCTGTATACCATAACCTTTTACATTTCTGATTTTATTAGTAGTATATTGTAGGTATGCTTTAGTGGAATTTTGTTTTATTAGTATTATTTGTAAAGCACCTAGAGTCAGAATGAGATAGAGCATTCTAACAAATAAATAAACTGTACTACCAAGGTGTTCAGTTTTTAGCTAGAGGAAAACTGCGCCGAGACTAAAATGACATGCTATTTCCCACAAAATGATGATGATGCTCTGAGAGCTCAGAGCAGACAGCAGGAACAAAACACAGTCTAGTGGTACACATCAATATTATTGTTTTTAAAATGAAAAGCGTATGTATGTATATTTACAGCATGTGTTTTGGGATAAATGCACTGATAAAAAGTTGTATCCCAGTCAAGCAGTGGAGGGATCACGGATATCGCCATGTTCCTGTACGTCATGGTGATATCTCCATGTTCCTGTGCTTCATGGTGATATCTCCATGTTCCTGTATGTCATGGTGATATCTCTATGTTCCTTTTTTTTTTTTTTATTATTTATACTTTTTGGTCCTTACTGGCCGTCAGGATCCGCTCTGGTCATGGACCCCCTTGCCTCCACCTCCAGATATGCCCACACTCACCCAGTTATCCCTGCCCCCCCCCCAGAGAGCAGGGTCGCAGCGCTGACCCCCTATATCAGGTGGCGAGACAACTGACTGGTCGGGGAGCCGGCTCTGGGGGCTGATCGAGGCACCGGGGGCAGAGCTTCATAGAGACAGCCAGGTTCAGTTGTTTTTCCCCTGTAAGCAGGGTGGGGACGTCCAATGACGGCCAGCATCTGCCCCGCCCTGGCGTCTTCGAGTGTCGCCAGCGGTGCAGTAACCCAGCCTCCGCGGTGCCACTCATGCTCAAACACTACCCTCCCCTCCCTCCCGGAGAAGGAGAGCAGTCCTGGGGACGCTCGATCCTTCTCCCTCCGGCTGGCCCTCCGACGACCCGCGATATCTTTATGTTCCTGTACTTCATGGTGATATTTCTATGTTCCTGTGCATCATGGTGATATCTCTATGTTGCTGTGCGTCATGGTGATATCTCTATGTTCCTGTGCATCATGGTGATATTTCTATGTTCCTGTACGTCACGGTGATATCTCCATGTTCCTGTATGTCATGGTGATATCTCCATGTTCCTGTATGTCATGGTGATATCTCTATGTTCCTGTATGTCATGGTGATATTTCTATGTTGCTGTACATCATGGTGTTATCTCCATGTTCCTGTGCATCATGGTGATATCTCTATGTTCCTATACGTCATGGTGATATCTCTGTTCCTGTATGTCATGGTGATATCTCGATGTTGCTGTACATCATGGTGTTATCTCTATGTTCCTGTGCATCATGGTGATATCTCTATGTTCCTGTGCATCATGGTGATATCTCTATGTTCCTGTGCATCATGGTGATATCTCTATGTTCCTGTACGTCATAGAAAAGAAAGTCTAACTACAGTATTTCACTCTCTTTTACACAGCCGTCTCTCTGTAGCGCCTACTTCATCCCCGCACCCCCCAAACACACACACCTCCAACATCATCTGGTTAATCCTGCCATTATTTGTAAACAAATCAAATAATTTAAAAAGGTACCTGGTTGATCCTGCCGCTGTGGTACCGAGAAAATCCTGTATGACTTTCAGTTTCCCCCGGAATGTAGCGTGACCGAGCGGTATCTGGAGTAACAGAGGACTGCTGCCAGATATTTAAAATAACTGAGTCTGATTTAAGAAATGCTGTTTTTTTGCTCAGTGCAACATTCTTTAGTTAAATCAAGGGACTGACTCTACCGAGAGTACAGCGAGCGCGAGTCATCCATTTCAGAACAGGAAAACGAGGCGTGAGCATGTGTTGCTATAGCAACATACACTCACGCTTCCTTCTCCCTGTTCTGAAGCGGGGCGACTAAGCTTGCTGTGCTCGCGGCGAAGTCGATCCTGATTTAACTTAAAATGTTGCGCAACAAGATACACATTCTTAAATCGAACTCGAACTGAAAATATCTGGCAACGTCTATTACTCGAATACGATCGATCGTCTTGTATTCTGAGGAAAACTGAAGTCATGCAGATCTCAATACCTGATGCAGAAATCTAACCAGGACTAACTATTTATTATGGCAAGATAACAGGAATAACTATTTAAAAAACTTTAAACTGACAGGATCAACCAGATAAATTGTTTTAATAAAATACAGCATCTGTTATGTTGTTAGAAGATCGGGGAGGGGAAGGGGGAGGGTTCTTTAGGGGATTGTGTTGCATAAAGCCCAAAACACATGTTGTATAAACAGAACATGACATGGCCTGACTGAAGATATCATATTATTATCTTCACTCGAGGCCAATGACATCAAGATATCATTGGCCTCTCGTGAAGATAAATATATCTTCAGTCAGGCCATTCATATCCATATACAGTATGTATATATATATATATATATATATATATATATATATACACATATATTTATTTCTAAACAGGAAAATAACACAAAAGGCATATTATATTTCAGGTGCACACACTCCTCTGTTGTGTGGTGAGTTACACATGGGTGTACACACACGCCCCTCTAGTAGGTGCGAAAGTGCACACAAACACACAGTCCTGTGGTGTGTGCTGAGTTGCACATACTCTCTGCTGATGTGTGCAGACTTCTGCGTGCATGTGTATACATACAACACACACACACACACACACACACTCCCTCCCCTGATGTGTTGAGAAGAGAGACTATCTCCCAATGAACACACACACCCTATTGTGTTAATGCCCACATTGTGTGTGTGTGTGTGTGTGTGTGTGTGTATCTCTGTATATGTATGTTTGTGTATACATACGCTTAATATAATATAATTATACATACAAATGTTGAATAGTTGAGTGCTACAATGGGAAAATATTGACCCAGAGGAATCAATAATTTGTCACGTGGGTGAAGATTTTCCCATTATAGCTGGAAACAACATCTGTTTTATAAAGCCTTGCGTTCCAGAGAAACACAGAAGTTGTCAGCCGATAAGGACCTTTTGGCCCACCTAGTCTGTCCTAATTTCCCTACCTACTGTGAAGGCCTAATGCATGTGCTAAAAACAACACAGACAGACTGACTAACCTGTTTCTGTCTGTTTGTTGCCCTTTGCAGGCTAAGTCCTCAGGTCACATTTCTGTTGTTCTAATCCCCCCCCCCCCCATGTGCAGTCTAAATGCCTATATGCTGCTTATCCAGCCTCTCATGAAATGACACGGGGGACCAGGGGACAGAGAACAACAAACCCCCTCCACCCCCACCACACACACAACCCTCTGATGTAAAGAAAACAACACAATATAACTTGTCGTTGGTGAAAACGGGCCGTTTTTGCTCATCCTGCTTACAAGCATAAAAAATGAAATAAAAAATAAAAAAAAGGGTGTGTACGGGACAGAACATTTTCTGCTGTCATTGTCTGTATTGTCTGAATTATAAAAAAACATCTCATTTCCCCAAAGTTTACCACTGTGCACAGCATAATAAAACCCAACCCACACACACACTTCTGGCCCGATAGTATACTGAATTGCCCTCCTCTCAAACTTCCTCTAGCACCCTCCACCCCTCTCCTCCAGTACCCCAAAAACTTTGCTTTAACCTTGTACTACTAAATGACATGATTCATTCATCATGCGGTAATTACCAAATGGAAGGACATCTCTCCAATGCCAGACAGTTTCCTTTATATACATGTTAAAACAAAAATTCTGAAGGGGGTGGAGAAGAAGGAAGAAGGCAGAGGCAATCATGTGGGGATGGGGGGTAAGGATTACTATATGCCGCTCCTGATTAAACAATTGCAAATATTGTTTTGTGGCACAACAGTGCTGGTCGTCAAGCAGGGGAAGCGGGAGGGTTTCAGTGAGGAGGAAAAGGGTGGGCCACAGTACTACCAGAAAAATCTGAAGATGGGTGGGGGGCACAAGAACAATGGGTTGTTTTTAATAGTTTAGTTTATTTCAGCTTGAATCTGGTCAATAGTTCAAAAACCTCCAATGTCATGTCACTGGCTCTGGACCAATCAGAGACCAGGATTTTTTTTTTAAGGTTTTATATAATTTTACATGGTTGTGTTTTTTTCCAGTTGTAAAAATTATCAGTATTTCCCCATATCTGGTAGTAATTAACACTACATATGTAACTATGCAGCTTAATACAACACAATGAAGAAAAGGCAGTTTTATTTGCATGGCGCCCAATTCCGCGGGCTCTGGGCACCTCACAGTAAACATAATTCAATAAAAACGCAGTTCGCAATAGGATAAAAGAAATAAAATAATAGAAAATTACACAGCAGCTCCAGGTGCAAAACTCAATGTAAACAACTGTGTTTTTAAACGTGATTTGAACACTGGCAGGGAAAGAGCACCTTTGACCTCAGGGGGAAGGGTGTTCCAAAGAATCAGGGCAGCCACTCCAAACACCCTATTTCCCAAGGACTCTAAACAGAGTCTTAGTGCAGACAAGAGGCCTAGCTCCACCGACTGAAGGGGGCGGCCAAGACCGTATGGGGTCAGGAGGTCTTTCATTTAGCACAGACCCAAACTGTGCAGGGCCCCTCTAAGTTAACAAGCTAAGCACACCTTGAAGTTGAAGCATCACCACACTGGCAGCCAGTGCAGAGCATGGAGAACCACCGTGATATCCTAGAACCGGGAGGTACCAGCAACCAGCCGGGCTTCCGCATTCTGAACCAGCTGCAAGCGATGCCGCAGCTTCGCAGATAACCTACGGTATACAGCATTACAGTAATCGAATCTTGACAAAACCAAGGCATGCACCAGTGTTGCTAGATCAGTCGGTTCAAGAAGGGGCTTGATCTGGGAGATGTTTCATAGATGGTAGAAGCCACTGTGGACAACAGCCAACACCTGATGTTCTCATGTACTCAAATGTTATGCTCATTGTCTGCTCGTATACGGCTGCATCTGTACTTGCAGCTGATTTGTACTTTACCATGTCGATTGTCTTTCCTTGCATTGTATAGTTCTGTTTTGCCCACTGTTGTACTTACTTTGTTCATCTGTTAGTTTTGTAATATGCTCATGCCATTTGGCCCGGGTCATGCCTGTAAACGGTGCACTGGACCAGTGCGCTTACCTGGTTAACAAAGACAGACAGATAAACAGACATAAATAAATAAATAAATGTTACCTTAGAGTCCCAGTGGCCCCCAGATTCCTCACCCTATCTGCAGCTTTGAGTACTACACCATCCAATGAAGGTAGGACAGTGCAGCTATTAATTGCTGATGAACCAAACCAACCAAGCTCCACCTACAGCACCTCCGTCCTCACTTCAGTAGGTTCAGTCAAAGCCAGCTGGCTACCTTCCAGTCCTGAATTTCACTAAGGCACTCACTCAGTTCCGACACAACTGCAATGTCAACAGAAGCACAAGACGCACACAACTGGGTATCAATGACATTGCAATAAAAACCCAAGCCATAGTGTCTGATGATCCCCCCAATAGCAACATGTACACAGCAAATAACACTGGAGCTAAAATCGACCCATAAGGCACACCACAGCAGAACAACCTATTCATTATTACAAGTATAGATTCAATATAGACACGTTATTACAATACCATTATCTTGCTTAACTAAACATGCAACAACAACCTTAATAACAAAGGTAACAGCCACCTTAAAAATCCCCAAATTTGTAATAATTAAGGCCCCCCAAAAACCAACATAATAAAAACCAAAACTACCTACAAAAAGACCTAGCCTAAAGCACAACCTCCCTCCTGCCCACTCAAACATCAATTTCCCTCGATGCTCCATCCTTCTCTTCCGTGCCCTCCATGCTGTTGCTTCTCTTCCCCTGCTGCTGCTCCTCTTTGTCTGTTGCTGCTTCTCTGCCCCTGCTGCTCCTCCTCTGCCCGCTGTTGCTCCTCCACCCCTGCCACTCCTCCTCCACCCCTGCTGCTGCTCCTCTGCCCCAGCTGCTGCTCCTCTGCCCCAGCTGCTGCTCCTCTGCCCGTGATGCTCCTCTGCCCATGCTGCTGCTCCTCTGCTCCTGCTACTGTACTGCTCTTCTGCCCCTGATGCTGGTCCTCTGACCCTGCCGCTCCTCCTCCACCCCTGCTGCTGCTCCTCTGCTCCTGCTGCTCCCTCCTCTGCTGCTCCTCCTCTGCCCCTGCTGTTCCTCCTCTGCCCCTGCTAATCCTCTGCCCGTGATGCTCCTCTGCCCCTGCTGCTGTACTGCTCTTCTGCCCCTGCTGCTGGTCCTCTGCCCCTGCCGCTCCTCCTCCACCCCTGCTGCTGCTCCTCTGCCTGTCCTACTCCTCTGCCCATGCTGCTGCTGCTCTGCCCGTGCTACTCCTCTGCCCGTGCTACTCCTTTGCCAGTGCTGCTCCTCAACCCTGCTGCTCCTAAACCCTGCTGCTGCCCCTCTGCCCATGCTACTGCTCCTCTGCCAGTTCTGCTCATCTGCCCCTGCAACTCCTCTGCCTCTGCTCCTCTGTCTGTGCTACTTCTCTGCCTGTGCTGTTCCTCTGGCCCCTGGTCTTCCATGTAGCCACTGATTAAGACACACAGGGCCAAGACTCATTCTGGCTATGGAAGCACAGGGCCTTCTAGGACCTGTGCTTCCATGCACCTATGGATGCAGAGGTGCAGGGCTCTCGGGGCCATATGCAAAATGGAAGACTTATCTTCACTATATGGCTACTTAGGACATGTAAGTGAAGACTGAAATTCGGAATAGGTTCTACAGAAAGTACAGTTACGTAAGAACTTACCGTAAGAGTAGATCTTCGAGAACAGCTCTTGCAACAGGTAATAGCCGATGGCACTATGCCACCAGGCACTAGAACCCCACGGAAAACTTCTAGCTAGCAGTCCAAGGTGGGGGACTGCTCCACTGTCGGCTCTGGCCACACCATCAACCTTTGTACACAGTGGGCAGTACCCCGGCACCACCTCAGTTCATCTGCCAGAGACCCGGCTAGCATAAAGAATGGGACAAACCGAGAAGGCTTTGTCATCCCTATAGGGCAATCGGATAGAAGCACTTGGGGAAGGAGGGATGGAAAGCATGCCTGCTGCAAGAGCTCTTCTCGAAGATCTACTGTTATGGTAAATTCTTATGTAACTGTACTATCTCACTTCACGATCGAGCTCTAGCAGCAGGTAATAACTGATAAGACTGAGTCCCAAGCAGTACTAGGATGTCACCAGGTCAGAAGGGTGGTGGAAGTAGTAATACCCCCGGACTCTTAAGAGAGTAGCCCCTAGGGGACTGCCAGGCTGAAACCTGCCCTCCTTCTGGAAGCAATGTCAAACCATAGTGCCGGACAAAGGTGTGCACCGAACTCCAGGTGACTGCGACGCAATGGTCTGCTGCTGACATGTTCTTGGGTAAAACAAAGGATGTCAGAATCCCTCTGGTTGAATGACCTCTCACTGGACCTGGCAGAGGTTTCCCATACTTCTTATGGCAGAAAACAATGCAGTTGACCAGCCACTTTGACATGGTCTGTTTGGTGACTGGTGCTCCCTACATCCATTGGGCAAAAGAAATGAACAACTGTTCTGACTTCCTAATGAACCATGTACGGTCAACATAGTACCTAAGAATTCTATGCATGTTAAAACCGGCCCGGTGGCACTGAGGGTTGAGGCACTGGTCGCCACACCTCACGCCACGCCGACGACCTGGGTTTGGAAGCAAGCTCTGGTACTGGGGGTTAGCAGGGGAGGGATTGGATTGAGCACCCAGTGGGCTGCGCTCCTCTCCCAGGGGGAGGGTACTGGGATGTCTGGCGCTCTAGCAGCCCCTGGTGGAGACCGGGGGCGCTACAGAGCGCTGAACCGCATGTAGACAACGTGTCCTGACGCAGGCAGAGTTGCCATGCGCCGCAATGTCGGGATGTGCACTATGCAAGGGGGAGGGGGGAGGAGGAGGGCATATAAGGGGAAAACCCCCTTCGGCCTGGATAGGCGACGGCCCACAGGTCCACTGGCCACACATCCAATGCTGGACCTCCATCACCGCCCCTTCAATAACCTGCAGGGCTTAGTCCTGGGGCTCCGTATGTACCGTAACATCTCTGAGGTTGGTGGAGGCCACAGCGGGCGGTAGAGCTGGGGATGTGTCGTGGCCCGAGAAGAGTTCCAGGTGCCCAAAGGTGATAAAGAAAACTTGGAAAAAAAAAAAAATAATTCTATGCATGTCTAAGATATGCAACAAGGTCTCCCCTTTGTTGGAGTACTCAGAATAATAAACAGGCAGGTGGATGTCTTGGTTGAGAGTAAACTCTGACACCACTTTTGGAAGAAACTTCGGATTTGTATGAAGGGAGAGACTGTCCCTGTGAAAAACCAAATAAATCCTCCGGGCCGAAGTAATAGCAACTAAGAATAATGCTTTCCAACAGAGAAAGCAAAGCTCACAGCACGCAGCTGGTTTAAAGGTGGGCAAAGTCAAATTCTCTAACATAAAAAGCAAATCCCATGGGGGAACAGGGTCCCGAATGGGAGGTTTAATGTGCAGAATACCTCACAGGAAGGTACGTGACAGATCAAGCTGCGCTAAGGCCTTGCCATCCACTGGTACATGATAGGCTGAGATGGCCAAAAGATGTACCTTTGGAGGAATAGCTTAGATGAGAGTCAGACAGGGATAACAAGATACTCCAAGACCCAGTTCACCTCACAAGAGAACCAAAATCATGGGCAGTAGTCCAGAGGCTGAACTGCTTCCACTTCATGGCATACGTGGCCCTAGTGGATGGTTTTCTAGCAGCCACTAATACCTCTGCTACCCCTTCGGACACCCCATACCTGCACCTGGCTAAGTCTGCAGGAGCCATGCGTGAAGATGCAGAGATCTGAGGTTGGGGTGAACTAGATAGCCCTCCTCTTGGGATAGCAATTGAGAGGACAGAGGAAGTGGGACTGATGGTTCTGCCGCCATCTGCTGCAGAAGCGGGAACCAAATCTGCCTGGGCCAGAACGGTGCTACCAGTATCATGGTTGCTGGCTCCGACTGCAGCTTGAGTAGAACTCACTGCAGTAGAGGGAAGGGCGGGTAGGCAGACAGAAATCTCCTGGTACAAGAGAGGGACAATGCGTTTCGCCAAAAAGCACCAGGCCCTGGCTCTAATGAGAAAAAAATTGGGAAGTTTGGCATTGAGTGGGGACGCAAAGGAGTCCAACTCTGGAGTTCCCCATCTATTGAAAAGATCATCTACTGTGTCTTGGAGTAACTCCCATTCATGAGCTTGGGATTGTGAGCAACTGAGGCTGTCTGTGAGTGTGCTCTGAAGACCTAGGATGTTATCGCGAATAGTTCCAGGCTGTGATCTATTGCCCAGTACCAGACCCTCATGGCTTCTCTGCAAAGGGAGTAAGAATGCGTTCCCCCTTGCTTGCTGATATAGAAAACCACGGGCAGGTTGTCCGTCTGAACTAATACTGGGACTGGAAAGAGGTCGTCTTGTAACGCCTGTAAGGCATATAGCACTGCCCTCATCTCCAGAACATTGATGGGCAAGAAGCATTCTGCCTGAGTCCAAGACCCCCAGGTCTGGCTGCTCCTGAAGTGAGCACCCCATCCCATGCCTGAGGCATCTGTGGTGACAGTCTGCTGAGGCAAGGGGTTGACGAATGGTGCCCCTATCGTTAACCGGGAGGGGTTCAGCCACCAAGACAATGTTTGGTGTACAGCCTTTGCGATCCTGACCTGCTGGTCGAGATCATCACTTCGCTGATCCCACTGCACCCTGAGGTTCCACTGCAGAGTCCTCATGTGCACACGAGTGAGAGGAATGATCACTACAGCAGCGGCCATGTGCCCCAGGAGCTGTAGAACCATTCTGGTACTACAGCTGGTTTATGGAGAGTAGTCTGAGTCAGCATCTGAAGATGATCCGCCCTGTCTCATGGGAGAAAGGTTCTTCCCTGAACAGAGTCCAAGATGGCTCCTATAAACTAGAGCCTCCAAGATGGCCATGGGGCAGACTTTGGGAGATCTAGGTTTATCCCAAGGTCCCGGAACATTCTGAAGGAGCACTCCAGGGTCTAGCAGAGCTATTCTCTGGATAAGACAGACAGCAGCCAGCAGCCAGCCATCGAGGTAAGGGTAGATGTAATGTCCCTGTCTCCTGAGAGCAGCCGCTACTACCTCTGGGCACTTGGTAAATACCCGAGATGCCAAGGATAGGCCGAAGGGAAGGGTCTGAAAAATGGCAGTCGATGGGAAGCAGGAGGCATCCATGGAGCCGAAATGCAGAGTCAACAGTGGGAAAAGAACTGAGGTGGTGCTGGGGGACCGCCCCCTTTATAAAGAGGCTGATATCGTGGGCGGAGCTGACGTTGGAGGTGGCCCCTCACCTTGGACTGTTAGCTAGAAGTTTTCTGTGGGTCCTAGTGCCTGGCGGCATAGTCCTATTGGTTATTACCTGCTACAAGAGCTCTATCTCAAAGTGAGATCAAAGGGAACTTCTGTTGGAGAACAAGAGGACACTCTTGCCTGCTAGCAGTAAATGCAGCCACTGAGGACTACTTTTGGTTCAAACTAAAAAATTTTGGTTTGCGAACCGTAATTTTCAGTTTGAACCAACATTTTTGGTTCATGAAACAACATTTTTGTTTTACACCAGAATTTTCAGTTCGCATCAAAATTTTTGGTTCGCAAACTGAAATTTTTAGTTCGTGAACTGAAAATGTTTTGAGTTCAAACCAGAAAAAAGTCTGATGATCCAGAAATCAGACAAGGACAATCCCAAAGCCTGAAAACACTGTTTCTGACATGTTTTGAAAAGAACAAACAATAGAATCTTCCTTAGGAGGTCCCATTTAGGAAGATTCATGTTTTGGTTTTCTCAGTGCCCATTTATATGCGTTTCATAATTTTGTGGTAAATGAAATGAAGAAACAAGATGGCAGTCGTTACAAACTGAAAAAAAAAATTCAGTTCATCAGGAGTGTTTTCGGTTTGTGACACCTAAGTGATGCAAACGAAAAACAGGGTCAGGAACAAAACAATTTTTGGTCCACACCAGACAGACATCCAAAGCCAAACTTCAAATCCTTATAACACTGGAACTGTTTAATATTTATGTATTGTAATTGTGTTTCTGTGCTCAGATGTGTCCCTCTAAAATGTTCCTGTATCGATCTACCGATTGTCTGTATCTATCTGCCGATTGTCTGTACAACGGATGGCCATTCATTGTGTTTAACTCTGTACCTAGTGTTTTGTACTACTGTCTTGGGTCTTGACCCCCAGGTCGCATCTGGAATTGAGCAACACTGCTCAGTATGCCTTCCTGGTTAAACTCGTAAATAAATGAATAAATAAAATAAATAAATATTTTGTGACGAAACCTTCAAAAGGCACTATCTTGGCAAAGGCAGCTTCTACCCTGAAAGTTCTGTGAAGAAATTCAGTACTGTCTAGGCTGTGCATGAGAGAAAAAAAAAACACCCCAAAAATATAGGCATAAAGTGACCGTTTTACAAAATAAGGGGTATCCAGATCTCAGAAACTGGACTATGTGCTATCAAGAAACTTTCCACATTTTGAGATTATGGCAGTGTGACTGTGCATACAATTGTCTGGTCTATTCTGTAGAATGCCACCAATGTTATTAAGGTACAAAGTTAGGAGTTTAACATTGAGCACCGTATTGAACCTTAACTATACAGGCGCTACTGCGCCCCTATAACATATACCCACGCAAACACATCAATATAGAAATATATATATGTGAACTACTGGCACGGTAGTACCATTATATTAGGGTTTCATTAAAAAAAAAAAAAAAAAAGCCATTTTCAGAAGCTTATATCTCAGCTGGAGTACTGTGTCTAGTTCTGAAGACCACATCTCTGGAAGGACACTGACAAAAACAGAGGCAATCCAGAGAAGGGCAACAAAGATGGTATATGCACTGCACCAGAAGCCCTACGAGGAAAGAGTTAAGGACCTTAATATCTATTCAGTGGAGGAAAGAAGGGAGAGGGGAGATATGATAGAGACTTTCAAGTACCTTAGGAGAATAAACAGGGTACAGGTGGAAAGCATATTTCAGAGAAACTCTGCACAAGAACAAGGGGGCATGATATGAGGCTGAAGGGTGCAATGCTCAGAGGTAATGTTAGGAAGTACTTTTTCACTGAAAGGGTGATGGAGCTGTGGAACAGCCTTCCAGCAGAAGTGGTGGGTGCGAAAACAATACGGGGGTTCAAGAGTGCATGGGATAGACAAAGGTATCCTGGAGATGTGCAGAGCAGGAGAGCTGCAGATCAAACAGGATTTGGGGCTGCAGCAGTGAGTAGGAAAATGGGCAGACTAGGTGGACTATATGGTCCTTATCTGCCGACAGATTCTGTGTTTCTATGATTTAAACCCTAGGACTGTGAAATGTGATATAGACTTTCCTTTATCCTATGGTCACTTATCCCATCAAATTTCATGAGTATGCCTTTTCTGATTTTGAGTTATTAAGGACCAAATATTAAGGGAGAGAAGGAGCAAGCCACTATGGTTCTCTAAGGAGGTGGCAGACAAAGTCAGGGCTAAAAGGGTGAGTTTCAGGAAGTACAAGGGGATCCAAAGGGAGGAAGACATGGAGGTGTACCTTGAGTGTCTAAAGGAAACAGGGAAGGTTGTTAGGAGTGCAAAGGCACGGGCGGAAAAGGGATAAGTGCAGACAGTGCAGGAAAAGGACAAGACATTCTATAAGTACATCAGTGAAAGAAGAAAAACCAGGGGAGGGATAGTAAGGCTCAAAGAGGGAGAGGGAGAGTGTAAGGAGTGAGACCTAGACAAGGCAGAAATACTGAATAAATACTTCTGCTCAGAATTCACTGAGGAGGGGGAGGGTTAGGGACCACAGCTGGGTAACAGATGCAAAGGGCGGGGAGAGGTGGACACTAGTCCATTCACAGTGGAGAGAATTCTGGAAGAGCTCACAAAACTGAAGGTGGACGAAGCTATGGGATCAGATGGCATATACCTGAGGATGTTAAGGGAGCTGCGAAGGGAACTAGCAGTGCCTTTGGCGGGCCATGTTCACCAAGTCACTCAACACAGGAGTGGTTCCAGAGGACTTGAAGAGGGCACATGTAGTCCCTCTGCACAAAAGCGGCAGTAGGAAGGAGGTGGGGAACTACAGGCTGGTAAGCCTCACCTCATCAGCAGTGGCAAAGATCATGGAGGCACTACAGAAAGAAAGGATAGTGGCACACCTGGAATCCAACGTTGCCCAGGATCCAAGGGTAACATGGATTCACAGCAGGAAGGTTGTGTCAAACGAATCATAGATTTTTTTTTATTTGGGTGACAAAGGAAGTAAAACAGGGAGGAGCGCTGGTTGTCGCCTACCTCGGTTTCAGCAATGCCTTCGACACCGTCCCATATAGAAGACTGCTTAACAAGATGGGTAGTCTGGGCATAGGACACAAGGTGATAAACAGGGTCAGTAACTGGCTGATGGACAGGAGGCAGAGGGTGGTGGTAAATGAGATCCAATCCGGGGAGAGGGGGGTGACCAGCGGGGTACCTCAGGGATCAATCCTGGGGACGAGTCCTGTTCAATGTCTTCATTAGTGACATTGTGGAAGGGCTGGAAGGAAAGGTCTGCCTGTTTGTAGATGACAAGCTCTGCAACAGAGTGGATACTCCAGAAGGGGTGGAGAAAATGAGGAGGGACCTGGAGAGGCTTGAAAAATGGTCTGAGAAGTGGCAACTGAGGTTAAATGCAAAGAAGTGCAAAATAATGCACCTGGGAAGAGGGAACCTGGGGAGAGCTACAGGGTGGGGGGTGGGGTGGGGTGCTGAGTTATCATTTCTGATGACCTAAAGGTGTCAAAGCGGAGCACAAAGGTTGCAGGGAGGGCCAGTGGCATGCTGGGGTGCATAGCCAGAGGTGTCACTAGCAGAAGGTGGTGATGCCATTGTATAAAACACTAGTGAGGCCTCACCTATGAGCAATTCTGGAGGCCGCACTTGTGCAAGGACATTGACAGGGTAGAGATGGTCCAGAGAAGGGCGAACAAGACGGTACATGGCTTACATCATAAAACATATGAGGAGAGATTAAAAGACCTCAATATTTACTCACTGGAGGAAAGGAGGAGTGGGGGGACATGATAGAAACATTCAAGTACCTCAAGGGCATAAACAAGGTGGGGGAGACATCTTCCAATGTAGAAGGAGTACAAGAACGAGGGGCATGAATATGAAATTGGGGGGGTAGAGTAAGAGAAATGTGAAAAATGTTTCCTCACAGAGAGAGTGGTGAACACTTGGAATAGTCTGCCACAAGAGGTGGTGGGAGCAAGTCTAGTGGGGGGTTTTAAACATGCCTGGGACAGGCACAAGGGTACCTTGAGGTGGGAAGGAGTGATGAAAAACCACTGACCAGATAGGGTCAGAGGCCACATAAAAGGATAGGGCTTTCGGGCAGACTGGATGGGCCCAACAGTCCTCATCTGCCGACAGTTTCTATGTTTCTTTGAAATTACACATTTTTGCCTAATTGGCAACCTGACATTTTGCTCTTGGCTAGCTAAAAAAAGGGCTTAGAGTTGAGAAATGAAACTTACAGGTTTTGTAGGTATGATATAGGACTAGGTCCTTATAGAGGTTTCATTAAAAAAAAGTGTACTACTTTTTAAGTTAAATGCAATTAATTAGTCACTCATGCACATTAAAAAACAATCACCAAGAAAAATAGTTAAAACTACATGGGCATTTTTCCTGTGCTAAATTTCTATGCAAGCAAAAAGTAGAACCTACTGTAGGCCCCATTCTCAAAGGTTAGTGATAGCACTAACCTGTGTCTGCGCTAGCGCTCTGGGCAGGGCCATGAGGCCCCTGGAATGCTTTCCAAACCTAGCAGCGCAAAGGCACTAAATATGTTGTTGTGCCTATGCAAATAAGGGGGTTCCCCTTATGCAAATAAGGGGGTTCCCCTTATGCATAACACCTCAACGTCCTATTCAAAGGTTTGCAGTGATAAACAGCCCCCAGAGTGGCTGTTTACAGCTGCCAAAAACCATGTCTTAATAATGCACTAAGCCTGTCCTCCCACCCCTCTCTGAAGGCAGTGCGATTGTACCGCAGCCGCCAAGACCCTGTGGCAAGCTGCCCCAAGGCCCCCACAAATCACCCGGTGGAAATATGTTTTCTATACTCCCTGGTGGTCTAATGGTTCCCCCCTGATCACCCAGTGGACATACTCTATAGTCCCTGGTGGTGTAATTGTCCCCCCAGCCCAGATTGCCTGGTGGACATATTTCATAGTCCCTGGTGATCTAGTGGCCCCCCCCTCCCGACTCAACTGTCCACGGACACCCTACCCCGACAGCCGGTCCCTGTGAAACTGGAGGCCGGCACAGCCCTCCTCTCACCTGCTCGGCTCTCTGCTATCTGACAGTCACAGAGCATGATCATGTATGTATGTGTGTGTGTGTGTGTATATATGTATGTGTGTGTATACACTAACTTGTTTTTTTTCTCTTTTAGATATTTCCTGAAGAAGACCTAAGGTCGAAACGTAGATTTTTAACTCTATTTTCTATTTTCAGCGTGCATTTAATATAACCATTTTGTTTTGCTTTTAGACCACATGCTGACGCAGCGCCTTGTCTTTGTTTTTTTACACATTATATATATCTATATATATATATACACACATACATATATATACATATATATATATATATATATATACATACACATACATATACACACACACACACACACACACACACACACACACACACACACAGCTACAAAGAAACAAACAAGAGAAACATAAAACAATTATCAGAAGTGCTACCATTGGGAGTGTGGTAGAAAACAGTATTTGCAGTGGCCGTCTTGATCCATGTTATACATACAAATACACAGTTTTCCCAAACCAGTGGAAAATATAAAGGAAATATTAAGGTCACATTACAGCTACTGGTGGAACAGCAATATCCGAAGTGCAAACTGTGCAGGAGAGGACCAGCAAACTAAACAGACACTGTTGAAATGCAATGGCAGAACAGACCTGCAGCTAATGTGCTTTTCTGCCTCGGTACAGTGTATGTATTCTCCCTCAAAAAGGAAAGGCTGCAAATGTTAAAACAGAAAAATAATTAAACAACTCTACAGAGTGCAAATACGATGCTTTGTTACTGACAAAACACAGCAGCCCTCTGCTGTATACTAAACACATTTTTAATACTAGTCACAGACCAGCTCAGATGAGGTTGACCACTTACAGGCAGGCTGTGGTTAGGCCTGAGCAAGTCCGGGCAAGCCCAAGCAGATCCCGTCTCCTTCCCTTACTTCTGTCCTCTGGATCCTTGTGACTGCTGTCTGCATGACACAATTGCATACTGCCACGAGACAAAATAGAGCAAGATCACACTGCATTCTAAAATATCTCTACAAAGGCCTGCGCTGAACTTCCACACAAATGGGCCATCAATGAAACACTTTCAAATTTGGGAAAGTCAGAGTGTTCGTACTAATTGAAAAAAACCTCGCTGGCAATTGGAAGACATACTGCAGCGGTTACATCATGAGACCGCAAGAAGAAAGCCGGATTCAGCTACCAACTGTTTCTATAATTAAACAAAAGAAGTTTCTTTTAAAAAGTCATTACTTAGTGCAAACAAAAAGCATCTTTCCTTATATGTTCAGCCAGCCGATGACAAACTAAGTATCTTAACTGGAACTTCATAAAGATAGTCTCTTTTCCTTCCAGTACAGAACAATTTTTTTTATAAATAAGTCACAAATCTACAAGCACAGATGTTGCCAACATCTTTAAGTCAAGAAGAATTTATGTTGTTGATTTTGTATGACACAATGGTAATACTCTCCTGCAACTCTGTTGTGTATATAAAAATGAGTGCCTGCATAATAAGCCAGTATGAGATTTGGTGTCTCAAAAAAAATAATACTTTTTTTTTATTCTAATGGTAACTAAGTAAGGCCACTATGCACAAGTGCCAGTTTTTTGGGGTGACCTGGAAGCACTGGGGAGATTAAGTGACTTTCTCAGAGTTGCACAGTATGCAAGTGGAGGTGGGGGGAAATCAAACCCAGGTCTGACGGATATATCAAGCTCATTCACAGCTTGTTACTCTAACCTCTAGGATATACTGCCAGCCCAACAAAAATTAGTCATTTAAGGTTGGAAGGGAAGCTAGGTCCATCTACACACACACACACACACACACACACACACACACACACACACACACAGAGTATAGTGAGGAACATGGTTGTACCTTTCTATGGTACAACAAAATTCCAGCTAATTGGAAATCCTCACGACAGCTGGTGTTTGACACAGCGCTGCCATACGCACAGCAATCATTTAATGTTCTGAACTGAAACCACCGGCGTGGTTGCTGCCGCTGCGGAGCACTGTAAAAACACTTTCATTTTGGGGGTTGGGGGGACTAAAACTAAAAACTACACACTATAAAAATATTGACTTGGCAACCACATGCCCAGTCAGCCTGATGCTGCCACCCCGGGCTTCTGATTACATCGGGCCCTCTTGAGATTTGCTTTCGAGGAGTGATGTAATCAGAACCCCTCTGTGGCAGCACAGGCTGGTTGTGCACAGTTGCCCAGCCTGTATTCTCCCTCACATAAAGATAGCGCTAGTTAGATACACACACACACACACACACACACACACACACACACACACACTTTATATAGATATGTATACATACATATTTATGTAAAACTTGCCCAATGGAATTAAAAATTGACCTTTTTTGTTCTTATTTGCTGCCAGAAGTACACTGCAGTCTTTTCATTACAGAAGGGATCTTTGAGCGGTATCTGCTGTTGCCCCCGTGTAGTCATCACATCTACAAAACTGGAAACCCATCAGGAGAGGCACTCCTGGTGCAGTCCCTTTTCCAAATCCAAACTGCAGAACCGAACAGAAGGTTAACTGCCGACTTTCGCTTGCTGCAGCACAAACTTTCTGCTTAACTAAATAAAGGGTCAGGTTCACCATATCTGATAACAGCACATGATATGCATTGACTTGCAACCCTCCTGTCAGTAATTTGTCAGTTTTACCCTTGGTTCTTCTGACATAAAAATTAATTTTGCATCATTTACAGTATTTAAAGTTATAGCACAGGAATACATGTACTCTGGACAGAAATCTACTTAAGTTCAGTCTGACCCAGTTATATAGGACAATCTGGGTTAAAATCACAAAGGGAACAACCAGAGATATTAATCTGGCTTCATCACAAATATATTCATGAATTTTCAGATTTAACAAAAAACAATTCCCTGCATCTGCCTTTACGTATTTACTGCTGTTGAAAAACTTCCACATAACATGGAAGCATGAGAGCCGGCCAAGTCTCAGTATTAAAGAGAATCTCTCTCACATTTTTTTTTTGTTTGTTTGTCACAGCAGATAAGGATAAAGTAAATGAACACATTATAAAATAGAAATTATGAACCAAAAACAGAAAGGTACTTACTATAATCAAGGCTCCTGTGGGCGTGCGGACGTGAAGGAGAATGTTGAGCGCACAATAAAGTTGACTGCAGCAGTGTGCCTTCTGAACAGAATGACATTGTTACTGCTTCCTGGCAGCGCAAACTGCCCAGCTCAGCAGAGTCCCCCACCACTGCCGCAGCACTGTCTGCATGAGCTCTGCATATTAGCGTGTGTGCCGTGACTTTTAAAGGGGAATGCAACCTCAGGGGTCATTTTAAAACTATTAACATTTTTCTCAAGGGCAAAAGGGAGTTGATGCTAGGGAGTGGGCCCAAAAGGGTGTGTGTGTGTGACAACAGTGGAATCCTCTTTTTGTTTTAATGCAGCTTTTGAGTATGTCAAATAGCATTTACAGATGAAACTGCAAAATATCTTCGTTTTAAACAAAAAGGCCCTGTATGGAGAGTAGTGTAAACTGTGGGCTTTATATAACAGTAACAAAAAAAGCTTTATTCAGCACTATAGATTTGCTATAGATGTCAAGTTACATTCTTATTTCAAAAGCCTTCTTCTTCTTCAAGACTAACCACAATAAAGGAAAAAGATGAAGCTCTACCAACCGCATAGGAGACAGCATCCTTTCACTGGTGTCTGCACTGGGATTCTTAATCAATCGCTGCATGTAATGCAAGCATGATCTTACATGGAGAAATCATACGCTATCCCTGAGGGGGAAAAAATTATGAACATATCATTTCAACCCACCTCTTTTTCAAATAAAACTTAGGGTCCCGTGTAATTAGTTTAAAGCAGCACTGCTACGTAGCTCGAGGTGGGGCAGGAATCTAACCTCATCTTTTACTTATCTCATTCCCTCCTGAAGCATATATACGAGCCATAATGTTTTATGCTCAACCTTATCCATAATGGCTGCCGGAAACTGAGTGCGTAATATAGCTTTACCCAATTTTCCATTTTAACTTGCTTGCACTGTCCTCTAAGCCTGTAAGTGTCAAAGTATTTTTTTGCTACCATCCGTGCCCTCAGTAGATTCCCATTTTTCAGGCCCCATACTGCGCTACTCCTCTGCCCGCCAGACTTGCACCTGTCGACATTGGTCACCACCAGATCCCAGTGTGTCCCTCTGGTGCCTGTGTTAGTTCTGTCCTTCCCCTGGGGCCCCCCTCCTCCTCCACAGTGGGGTGAAGGAGAAGGACAGGGAGAAGTGCACTGCCAAAGTCAATGTCTGGCCACCAGGGTCTGTGGAGATGCCCCCCAGATGAGGGTCAAGTGGCAAGGGGAAGCAGACAGGGAGGCTGTCACCCAAGGCTGCCACGGCCGGGCATTTTCTCCTGTTCTCACACTCCATGTCTGCCTCCACAGTGGCGGATAGTGAGCCTTTGCTTGAAAATGGCATAAAGGCTACTGCAAGGGAACCCCCCGAAATGGGTCAGGTGGGAATAACAGGAGAAAGTGTCTGAAAAGAGCTTGCAGCCCTGAAAATAGACAAGGCTCCAGGGCCAGACAGGATACACCCGAGGGTACTCCGGGAACTGGCACCAGAACTAGCTGAACCACTGGCAGGGCCATTCCATAGCTCACTGCTGTCAGGATGGTTCCGAAAGATTGGAAGGCAGTTGATGTAGTCCCACTCCACCGTATACCGTTGCCACATTGAAATTTCGACAGCGAAATCCTTTACAGCAACAATTTCAAGGACCTGATCTCGAACTTGCCTTTTGCACCCCCCACAAATACTCAAAGTTTATCTGTAGTAGGACGGCACGGGCAAAGCCCCTCACATGGTGAGGGGGCAATGCCCCCCATGAAAACACTCTCAATGTCTGACGGGGAAATTTTACCTGTAGACATTGTTTGTCGCTGTTCCACAGTTCAACAACACTGTTGTCACTACAGCTTGGTGGAACCCCGCTCCTCAAAGGAGGAGACAAGTTGCAACTGGGAAACTACTGGCCCATCAGTCTTACCTTCACTTTGGTTAAACTAATGTAGAGAAACATTAGTCAAAGAGGAACTAGTGGACTGCTGAGAGAGAAATGGGCTCCAGGATAGCAAACAGCACAGGGTTCGTGACAGGGAGGGCTTGTCAGACCAGTCTAACAGTGTTCTTTGACTGGGTTAACTAGGAAGTGGACAAGGGACTAACAGTGGATTTACTCTACTACGACTTCAGCAAGGGATTCGGCTGTGTGCTACACAAAAGGTTGCTGAAGAGGTTAGAGGATCTGGGTGCAGTGAAAGATATAGTTAGATGGGTGAGTAGCTGGCTGGGGAGAAACAGCAGAGGGTGGTGTTAAACAGGGTCAAGGGACAAGTCAGTGGAGAGAGAGGTCACGAATGGGATACCACAGGGTTAAGTCCTGGGTCCAGTCCTTTACCAAATGTTCCTCATTGACACAGGAGAAGGAATACAGGGCAAGAGGTGTCTGTTCACAAATGACACGAAGCTCTGTGGCAGGGTACACAGTGAGTAAGGGAGTTGCAGAGGGATCTGCAAAGGTCCAGAGTTTAGCAATTGAAATTCAACACCAAGAAGTGCAAGGTGATGCACATAGGGAACAAGAACACCACAGCAGAATATTTTTCCCCCTTCTCGCCTGGCCCCCTTCTCCCCCTGCAATTCCCCCCCAACCCCATCACCCACCGTCTCGGGGATTTACCGTGATGATCCCCCTGTTCCTCCACAGCTTCCCCCTGTTGCGGGGACATCGGGGGTTCCCCAAGCCCCCTCTGGATGGCATGCCTGGTGCGGTGGTTCTGTGCCCAGCAGGCAGTGTGGGGTCTGCAAGGAGTCGTGCGGCTTCATTCTGCCGCTGGAAGTTTTTTCAGGTGCTCCGTTTCCCTGACCTATGGATGCTCTGTAGAGGTGATGGCTTAAAGTCGTACGCATTTCATTGGTCATGCTGATGTCTTCCGTCGGGAGCGTGCCCCACCCAGAATTGCTGCTCTTGGCTGCACTGCCACCCATGACCACCTAGGTGGCGGTGTTGCCCCCCCAGAGGAGGAGAGCATCTGCTGAGATGCTCGATCCTCCTCCCCCAGCCGACCCCCAAACAGCCCAGGTCCCAGGTTCGTTCCCCAACCCAGATCGCTGGCATGATGGCAGGTGAGGCATGGATGTCTTAGGCTTTCTGCACCACCAGGCCAAGGATCACCAGGGTAGAATACTTGATGGGAGGGGTTACGTCGGACACAACAGCTGAGGAAGGAGACCTGGGAGTCATCATAAGTGACTCTCTAAAACAATCTAGCCAATGCAACAAGACCTACGGCAAGGTAACCAGAATGTTGGGGTGTACTGGGAGGGGGTTCGACAGTGGAAGGAAAGAGACAAAACTACCTCTACAGATCACTGGTGAGGCCATATGTGGAATACTGCGCCCATTTCTGGAGTCCCCACCTAAAGAAAGACAAAAGGCTGGAGCCGGGGTAGCAACGGGTAACCAAAATGATTCAGGGCAAACAGGGCAGATCCGATAAGGAACTGCTTAGGGCACTGAACATGTACCCACTGGAGGCCAGAAGGGAAAGGGGTGATATGATAGAGACACTCAAGTTCCTGACAGGAATGAACAAGGTAAATTGCACAGAAATAGTCTGCTGGAATGGTGAATCAGAAACATGAGGACATGAGTGGAAGGTGGGGGTGGGGTGGGGGATTCAGGAAGGCCATGAGAAAGTTTTATTTTACAGAGAGATTGCTTGAATCGTGTAAAAGCCTGCTGGCAGAGGTTGTGGGTACAAGAACCATTAATGGTTTCGAACAAGGCTGGGACCCAGCAAAAGGTTTAATAGTTACCAAGGGGGTTAATAGTAGGGCAGGGGGCAAAGGGGTGGTGGTGGTGGTGAGGGTGATAACCCCAAACAGACAACAGGTCCCGGGGTAGGACAGGGTATAACAGGGCAGACTGGATGGGTCGATTGTCTTTTTCTGATGAGATTTTCTGTTTCTGTGACCGTGCACTGTATCGGTACCCCAGGGGTGGGGCCAGATGGTGTGCAATCATCCACACAACAACAGCCACAAGTTGCTGCCAGGTGCCACTCTGAGCAATGCATGTCTCCTCTCTCCCTCAGGAGGAGATAATTTCGAACATACAAAATTTGCCAGCAGATAAAGGCCTAGAGGTCTATCAAGTCTGCTCGAATGTGCAGCTAGCACCCCTTATTTTGCAGCTGCCTCTCCCTCCCACCCTTCCCCTCCATTGACCTTCCCCCTTGCCCTGTCCCAGCCCCTTTTGAAGCAGTCCACTGTTCTACTGGATACCACTTCTTCGGGTGACGCATTCCACCCAGCTACCACCCTCTCTGTAAAAAAGTGTCTCCTCATCATCTCCCTCCTGAACCTTCCTCCCTCCAGTCTCATATCATGGTCCTGGGTGTCCCTCCCCTCCCTTACTTTGAACAGCCCCTCTGTACCCGTCTTGTTTATTCCTTTCATATACTTAAAGGTTTCAATCATGTCCCCCCTGTCCCTCCTCTCCTCTAGTGAGTACATGTTCAGCTCCCTGAGTCTCCTCTTGTATGGCAAGTCCCCCAGCCCCTTGATCATCCTTGTCACCCTGAGCTGCACCACCTCCAGTAACTTAATGTCCCTCTTCAGATACGAGTGCCAGTACTGCACACAGTACTCCAGATGCGGTCTAACTAATTACCTATACAGTGGCAGAATCACCTCCCCTCTCCTCAAGGAGATACCCCTTGCAATGCAACCTAGCATTTTGTTGGCTTTGCAGCTGCCTTCCTAGATTGGGCAGAGTTGTTCATTGACCGTGTAATGAGCACCCCCAGATCCTTCTCCTTCTCTGTTTTTTTTTTTTTTTTTTTTTTAACTCCCCCTCTCCCTGCGGTCCCCCTTCGGGAGCCACTTTTCAGGCTTTCAGCCCTCGCTCACCTGCCTGTAGACCAGAGCAGTCCATCCCCCACGGAGCCTTGGTTTACCCCCCAGGCGGGGTACGGGTTGGGGGCCCTATACACCCAGAGACTACGAAATTTTCGTTGGGATGCTGCCTCTGGGCAGGCAGGGGCATTGAGAGTCGGGGCCTAGTGCTCAGTCTACCGGGGAGACCGCAAAGGGTGCTTTTTCCGTTGTTCTTTCTTAGCGTGCCATGTCCCCTGGCGCCAGGCGCTTGAGCGCCGACGCCTGGCACATCGCCTCTTCTTTCTCTGCCATCGCTCTGCTACACCTCGGGTCTCCACCCGAGGTCAGTCAAGACGGGCTCTGTTCCCCCTCCCCCGGAGAGGGGCAGGCAGTCCCTAGGGCGCTCAAGCCCCTCTCCCGGCCGCCCTCCAGCTTCCCGGGCTCTCCCGAACCCGGGTCGCTGGCGTCGCAAGTGGAAATCCAACCGCCGTGCCGGCGGGCCGGCCCTTCTCTGTCTTGACTAGCTGCACTCCCCCCAGCTGGTAACTCCTCCTTGGGTTCTTCACCCCAAAATGCAGCACCTTGCACTTTTTGGCATTAAACCCCAGCTGCCAGGTGTCTGACCAGGTTTTCAGCTTTTCCAGATCATCCTGCAATCCCTGCCATCCCCCTAGGTCATCCACCACTGCTCCCATCTTGGTGTCGGCAGTAAACAGACTGATCTTGCCCTTGATGTCCAATGATATATCTGCAATGAATATCCCAAACAACACTGGTCCCAACACCAAGCCCTGTGGAACACCGCTCGTCACTGCCCTTAGGGATGAGAGGGCCCCACCCACCAACACCCTCTGTTGCCTTCCCTGAAGCCAGTTCCCTACCCATCTCACCAGCTTTGCACCTGCCCCTGTGCCTTCTAACTTACTTCCCAGCCTCCCATGTGGCACCAAGTCCAATGCCTTACTGAAGTCCAGATACAGGACATCCACTGCATGGCCCCTGTCCAACTGCCTAGTTACCCAGTCATAGAACTCGACCAGGTTGGTTTGGCAGGATCTGCCATGTATGAAGCCATGCTGTCTGCTGTCCTGTAGTCCTTTGGCCTCCAGGAGGGCCACCAGCCTCTCCTTCAGGATAGTCTCCATCAGCTTACCCACGATGGATGTGAGGCTCACTGGTCTGTAGTTCCCCGGTTCATCCTTGGTGCCACTCTTGTGGAGGCGCACCACATGAGCCATCCTCCAATCCTGAGGTACACACCCAGAGTGTAGTGAGGCATTAAATAGGTCTGCCAAAGGTCCCGCAAGGACCTCTGCCAGCTCCTTCAGTACCCTAGGGTGGATGCCATCTGGGCCTGGCGCCTTGTCCACCCTCAGTGCCCTCAAACCCTCCAGAACTCTGCCCTCCATGATTTCCCTGTCTGTCACCCCCTGCCCCCTGTTTCTGCTGTTCCTCCACCCTTGGGTTATCACCCCCCTCTTCTCCTTAGTAAATATTGAGCAGAAGTAATCATTTAGTGCTCTTTCATCTTCCACCTTCCCTATTGGCCTCCACGACAGACATCCTGGGCTTGGGCTGAGAACTTGTGGACCTGTGCCACCAGCATGCTACAGCAGTCTCCCACCGCTCAGAACTACAGAGACAGCTCCAAAATATATACACGTGTATTTTATAAATGTAAAATTTTTGAAGAGAAATCAATATTGCTACTACTACTTTTTCTTCGTCCTTTTCTTCCTCATCACTAGCTCCTTGTTTTGGGGCCACTGATACGCTTTTTTCTTGTTTTTATTTGCTTTTTGATTCTCTCCCTCTTCCCCTTTTTCTTTTTTTTTTTTTTTGTTGACCGCACATTACCTGTATTACTTTCTACTAGCTCATCTCTCATTCTTTACATTCTGTCACATGGACGTCACCATGTTATTGACTTGGCATAAGTGTACTTTATTACCCCATGTCATGGACTTGGAAAAGCAGCATCTTCTGTCTCTCTGTCTCTGTCTGTCTCTGTCTCCTCGTTTGGACAATTTTTATTTATTTATTTATTTGAGTATTGGATTTACAGACCTTTGAGTCAAGGACTCATTTACAAAGGCACCTCGTCAGGAGAGACAAAACAACAATAGAACACAGTAATATATTAGAGTTTAAATAGCAACCAGTGTTACAATCATTCACTGGTGGTACAAAGGTTTCAATGGTGCAAAACAAGCTGGCATATCAAAGGTACATGGGTACCACATCAGGTGAAGAAAGAGATGCATTTTATTACTGTAATCAATGGCAATTTTTTTTGTACAATACAATGTATCCATGTTGTTTGGTAAACTGTTCATATTCACCATACCGCTGTTCTGTGCTGTACACCAGCCTTCTGTAACGCCTTCAATACTGATTTACGACAGCACCTATATTACCCATCGCATTTCACCAGAATCTGTATGCTCACGTGCCTGGCGTACTTTCCGTTATCTATATGCTAATGCCATTATGTACTTCAGTGAATCAGTCCATTATACTGTTATTTTGGTGTTATTTATTTGTTAAATAAAATTCAAATTAACAAAAAAAAAGTATTGCTTTTCTTATCCTACCTAAATGTTCTCAGTTTTATTTATTTATTTATTGGGAGGTTCTGAAAATACCTTTGAGTCAGAGACTCCTTTACAAAGGTTCCACATCACAGAATTTACATACAGAGACATACAGTTGCATAGCAGTACATCAGTACACAGTCAGGTTGTTACAGGAGCAATTGTGAGGCTAACAGTGAAAAACTAGGGAAAACTAGTGCAAACACACAATACATATAGCACCCAGATGTAGAGCTAGGCTAGAGGGACTCAGATTGGGGCAGGTAGGGTAGAAGAAGCCGGCCAGCGGCCTTAGTCGGGCAGGTAGTGGGAGGTGTTTCAGTGGCAGTCGCAGTGGTTTGAGGACTGTAGGAGGTCTCTAAGAGAGGTTTTAAAGGGTCCAAGTCTGATCTTATTGGCAAGGGGGTTGGGTAGGCTGTTCATCCAGGAAGGGGCTCTGTAGCTAAAGAACCTTTGGAATTGAGAGGTACGGCAGTGAGGGACAGAGAGGAGTTGCTATCCAGAGCTACGAGTTTGCTTAAGTGTCAGGGCCGGGCGGATTAGTGCTGTGAGCCCTGGGGGCAGTGGCCTAGGGCAATTTTTTTTTGCCATGAGGCAGGTGTGAAACCTAATCCTGTTGTCAAGGTTAAGCCTGTTGGTATCATTGTATAGACTGAGCACGACAGGGAACTGTATCAATTAAAGCAGAAAGAAGCGGGGAAGGCAGTCAGAAAAGCAAAGGCCCAAACCGAGGAAAGGATAGCCAACTCAGTTAAGAAGGGGGATAAAATCTTTTATAGGTACATTAGGGAACATAGAAAAGTTAAGGGAGGGATAGGGAAGATTAATAAAGGAGAGTGGAGGTGGGCAGAGGGAGACAGTGAAAAGCAGAGATAATGAATGAATATTTTTGCTCAGTATTCACAAAAAAAGAGGGGAGTTACCTAAACCAAACAGTAGAAGCACTCTGGATAGTGGGGTTGATACCAGTCCATTTAAAGAAGAAAGAGTACTGAAAGAACTTCTAAAACTCCAAGGTGGACAAAGCAATGGGGCCAAGCGGGATTCACCCTAGAACTAAAGAGCTAAGAGAGGACCTAGTGACACCACTAACCACACTTTTAACAAATCATGGGAAGATGGGGTGGTACTTAAGGACTGGAGGAGGGCAGATGTGATTCCTTCACAAAAGTGGGAGCAAGGCAGAAGCAGGAAACTACAGACCTGTTAGTTTGACCTCAGTGGTGGGGAAAATGATGGAATCACTTCTGAAAGAAAGAATTGTTGGTACTAGAGGCCAGCGGTGCACTGGACCCAAAGCAGCATGGATTCACAGCAGGAAGGTCATGTCAGACAAATCTAATCGATTTCTTTGACTGGGTGACCAAGTAATAGACCAGGAGGGGCTGTGGATATGGCTACCTAGACTTTAGCAAGGCATTTGACACAGTCTCTTGCACAAAGATTAATAATCAAGTTAGCCAGCCTGGGCGTGGGTCCCAGGGTGGTAGCCGAGTGAAAACTGGCTGCACAACAGGACTCAGAAGGTAATAGTGAATGGAACACATTCTGAAGAAAGGGGGTTACTAGTGGAGTACCTCAGGGCTCAGTACTGGGTCCAGTCCTCTTTAACGTCTTTATAGGTGACATTACAGAGGGTCTGGAAGGAAGAATGCCTCTTCATGGATGACACAAAGATCTGTAACAGAGTTGATACACAAGGGGGTTAGAAAAGGATGAGAAGGGACTTGGCATGAGTTGGAGGAATGGTCAGACATATGGCAACTTAGATTCAATGCAAAGAAGTGCAAAGTAATGCACCTGGGAAATAAAAATCCAGGAGAAGAGTACACAATAGCAGGGGAGGTACTAACAACAACAATAATGGAAAGGGATATGGGTGCAGTCATATCAGATGACCTAAAGGTGGGTATGCAATGTGAGAAGTCAGTAGGGAAAGCCAGGGGAATACTGGGATGCATAGAGGGAATCACAAGTAGAAAAGGGAAGTGGTTATCCCTCTATACAGACAGTTGGTGAGACCCCATCTGGAGTACTGCGTGCAGTTTTGAGACCTATCTATGCAAGGACATAGACAGGATGGAAACAGTCCAGAGGAGGGCAACTAAAATGGCGTGAGGGTCTACATCAGAAACCATATGAAGAGAGACTGAGAGAGCTTAATATGTATACCCTTGATGAAAGGAGGGACAGGGGACATGATAGAAACTTAAGTACCTCAAGGAATCAACAAAAGCCAGGAGGTAGCATCTTTCAGAAAAGAGATGTATAGAACAAGGGGCACAATTTAAAGTTAGAGGGGGACGGCTCAGGGTAATGTAGAGAAATTCTTTTTCACAGAGAGAGTGGTGGACGCATGGAACAGCCTTCCTGGAGAGGTTGTGGGGTCTAAAACAGTGGAGGAATTCAAACATGCATGGGACAGACATAAGGCAATTATAGTGCGGGGTTGCAGGAAATAGGCTGTTGGTTAACTAGAATCTGCAGCTTATCTAGTAGGTAGGGAAATGGGCAGACTGGGTGGGCCAAGTGGTCCTTATCTGCCGTCAAAGTCTATGTTTCTATGACAGCATGTGTGAGTTAGGCGGTCACAGCCCAGGGTGAGGCGACAGGCTTTATTTAGGGAGATACGAAGTCTATGGAAGACCGAGGTATTCGCCGTCCCATAGACGAGTAAGCCATAGTCTAGCAGGGAGAGGAGGAGACAGCAAGCCTCATTGCGTTTGGGGTAAAACAATGTTTGAAGCGATACAGTAGCCAGAGCCGCACATTGAGGGTGGTAGATAGGAGGTGGAAAGTAAGTGCAGGGTCTAGGGTAATGCCCAGGTATCTGAAGGAGTCCACTTGCTCCAGAGGGGTCAGGTTGGCAGTTCGTACTTGAGGGCAAAGTTCCTTTCTAGCGTTAAGCGGGTGGGAAAAGAACATAATCTTGGTCTTGTTATAGTTCAGGATAAGGCGTTGTGGTGCGAACCATTTTTCAGCACCACTAAAGGAGGACTGAAGGGAGAGGTGGAGTTGCAAAGGGTCAGAGTTGGAGGTATATAGGACAGCATCATCCGCACAGAGAAGCAGGTTCCCTGGGCAAGACCTGGGAAGGTAGTTGAGGAAGAGGCTGAACAGTAGTGGTCCGAGGACGGACCCCTGCGGGACACCAGAGAGGACAGGTAGCCTATTAGATAGGGTGTTACCAATTTTGACCTGTTGGGAACGGTTAGACAGGTAATCAGAGAACCAGCCAAGGGCATCCTGAGAGAATCCAATGTTGGTCAGTGTGGATAGCGGGAGCGGGTGGTTAACGGTGTTGAATGCCTTTGTGAGATCAATGAAGACAGCCCCAGTGATTTGACCTCTATCTAAAGCAGAGTGGATGTGTGTGGTGAGTTCCAGTTACAGAGTATGCCCCACCCTATGCTATTAAAAGTCAGTTTCCACACAGCCGACCCAGTTACAACTTTAGTGCAGGGCTGGTCAGATGCAGTAGCAGCATGCCCCCACCCCAACCAGATTAGAAATGCCTGGGGTTTGACAAGGAGCAAGATCAGGAAAATGAGAAAAAGGTATTTAGTGCTCAGAATCTCTAGGGAAAAGAAATTTACAAAGTATACTAATATTGTCATTACAGTTTAGTCGACAGCTGACTTAGTATCTCACTGCACTGCTGCTTTTAGCCTCATACCAGTGCTATATTTATGAACCATTAATCAACACTGCCACAACATACAAAATGATTTTGTGATTAAATAGAAGCCTCAAACAGTTTGAGTCTTGTAGTTAATGCCCTCTCTCTCTAGAACTGCTCCCACATGTGGACACCCAGCCCTGTCACCTCGACCTGTGGTGCTCCTTAGTAGCCAGGAGACCCACACACGCACACACTGGAACACTTGGGGGTGGAAGAAACAGGATGCTGTGCTAGCCCCAAGTGTAGTGGGCATCATTCTGAAGGCCCCGGGTTTTCCATTTTTCTCTTTCCTAGCCCTCAAGACACCAGCATGCAAAGGGGTCCAGGCACGGGCACGCAAACGTGCCAAAGCAGAGCCCAGTTAGCCGCAGCCCTCCTACTGCTGTACCTGCTGTCACAAAAGTGGCACTGCTGAACCTGAGGTTGGAACACACCTTCCCGCTGGGATGTTCAATTCTCCTCCCACTGCTGGACCTTCAACAACCCAGAATTGGGACCAGGAACAATGCTAACATGCACCAAAAGGGCAACAGCTGCATCCTGCCCAGAAATGATTCCCTTCCCCTTTGCAAGTGGGTCCAAATTAATGCACCTACTCTATAACAGTACCTAACGGAATGTGAACTGTTCAAAATCTGCCACTGGCAATGTTTTGACCCAGAAGGTTCCTCTTTATACCCACATTTCTTGTATCATTGGGTCTAATTCGACCCAGGTTTTATACAGCCCCAGCGCTGTCATTGCACTGGACATAACCTGGAATTACTAGCGTCATGAAAGCCTGTGCTACTGCTATGGTCCAGCTTAGTTTGATTCTCTATTATTAACCCCTGCCCTCAGGTTAGGACCTCCTTCGACCTCTTGCAAGTGCCACCTCCTGTTCACCAAGACCCCTCTTGCTTGAGCTCGTGGGACTCCTTGGGCTACCCATGACATAATGCTTCCATACTCCTTCGGCTTGTGCCCATCCCCCCCCCCAAGGCAGCGCCTACCCTTCAGGTGGAGAGGAAACCCAGGAGTATACCAGAAGTCAGAGAGCGAAGCCTGACGCTGGGTGTGGGGGCAAGCAGTGCTTCATCTGCCTGGCCGGTGGTGATTTTTCCCACTTTCTGTCCTCCCCAGGGATGCGGCTGTGCAATGGCCCTGAGAACATGCACATGCATGGGTCAAGTCAACATCGGCCACAACCCAGCCCTTCCTTACATCAGCTGATCCAGCTGTATCAGGAGGTGGATCTCTTGGGCCTCTCCTGTGAAGAAGCAGTCTCTCTGTCAGACACTCCATCCTCCTGGCCCCAGCTGGCTCCCAACTCAAGCTTGTTCCCAAACTCAAGTCGAAGTTGGAGGGAGGACGATTCAGAGGAAACGTGAGGAAGAATTTCTTCACAGAACGGGTGGTGGACAAGTGGAACACCCTGCCAGAGGAAGTGGTGGGGGCTGAAACAATCACGGGATTTAAGAATGCATGGGATAGACATAAAGGAATTCTGGAGGTCACGGGTAAGGGGCAACAGACTTCTAGGAAAACATAAACTGAACTTACAAGCTCAAATGGGCAGACTGGGTGGGCCATAGGCCCTTATCTGCTGACACTGTCTATGTATGTATGTGTCTATGTAAGTCCCCCGTGTAACAAGAGGTAGCACTGCCTCTGCACTGATGGGCTGGTCTTCAGCTCACTTTTTTATGTTGGCTCGCATGCTTGTACACCAGCCAACATCTTGCGGTAGTGGCATATTTGGAGGAGCGGTCACTGTTGGGTGAATGCAGGGAAAGCATCAGAAGGTGCGTCCCTCATTCCCCAATCAGTCAGCAGCAGGCGGTGACCTCACGCATCCCTAATGTGGCCACCAGAACAAAGAAAAGGTCCGCTGCAATGAGAGTGAAGCTGTCATGCAGCGTGACCTCAATCGCCCCCCCGACATGCAGACAACATGGCGGCAGTGACCGCGCCACTGCCTGTCACAATGCCGACGGGGGAGCCCACTCCCGATCAGCATAATGTGCCCCCTCCCATTTAGAATGTATGCTAAGGGAGGGCCCAATCCTCCTCGGCATCATGCGCCCAACAGTTTTTCTTTGCTGTGACGGGGGCCATCCACTCTGGTGTTTACCCCATCCCTTGTATTTGTAGACGGGAGCCCACTCCCATCGGCACAATGCGCCCCCCCATTGTTGCTTTCTGCCGAGGGGTGCCCAATCCCACTTGGCTCTCATGTCCCCCAGTATGTGCCAACAGGGTGCCCAAACCCCGCCAGCTACAGAATCCCCCCCAAAAAGATGAGGTGGCATGCTGGGAGCCCACCCCAGCATGCCAAATGTCCTGCAAAAAAAAAAAAGTCCCGCTATGTTGTTTTTTTTTTAAAGCTGTAAAAAAGAAAAGGTCCCTAGCTGTCCCCTGCCCCTTCCACAACCCACGCCCACCCTCTGCGCACTCTGTCTCCCACACCCTCCCTTGCTCCATACTTACCTCCGAGTCCGCGCTGACGATCTCCGGTGGACTGGAAAAACGTCTGCAGTCTTCAAAGCCGACTGGTAACTGAGGAAATGGCGGTAAGCTGTATAATGGAATAAATAGGGGTTTTTCAACTTTGATGCATATTTCAGGCATTTTTTGGAATTTTGGCACCACATTTTCAACATGGGGTTTTTGGGACCCCTCCTCATGAATTCTGCCACTGTCATGGCGTTATTCAGCCCTGAAAGGTGATTTCGCAATCACTGCGCGGAATCACCTTTTGGGACCAATTAACGAAACGACAGTGCCAGTGTTCATGAGGTGGGCTCTCAAAAAGCCTATGATGCAAATTTGGTGGAAAAATCCCCAAAATTACTGTTTTACGAGCTTGCGTTGCGCATTTGCTACGCACGCTTGTAACTTCGCGACTCTGAATATTTTCACGCCAGATTTTCAGCATTGGTATTTTTCCACACCACCTTGTGAACAGTACAGCTGTCATTTTTCACATCCTGGCCGAAATGTGTTTTCGCACTTCCGGTGCAGAATAGCATGGTCACTGTGGGAAATCAGTGTTCAGGACAGATTACGAAAATGACAGTGACACTGTTCATGAGCAGAGGTCCTAAAATGCCTATGTTGAAAATTTGGTGACGAAAGTCCATAAAATGAGTGTTTTATGAGCGTGCGTTGCGCAGTTTGCACACACGCTCGTAACTTCGTGAATTTGTAATATTTTCACTCCAGATTTTCAAAATTGCCTTTTTTCCCCACACCTCCTTATGAATAGTACAGCTGCCATTTTACATATCCTGGCCAAAATGTGTTTTCGCACGTCCGGCGCAGAATAGAAAAACAGAATTTGACAGCAGATAAGGACCGCTTGGCCCACCTAGTCTGCCCATTTCCATACCTGATGGATAAGCTGCAGATTCTAGTTAATCAACAGCTTACTTCCTCCTGCCCCCACTAGAATTGCCTTATGCCTGTCCCATGCATTCTTGAATTCTCCCACTGTTCCTGACTCCACAACCTCCTCGGGAAGGCTGTTCCATGCATCCACAACCCTCTCTGTGAAAAAATACTTTCTAACATTACCTCTGAGCCGTCCCCCCCTCTATCTTCAAATTGTGACCCCTTGCTCTTGCACATCTCCTTCTGAAAGATACTACCCTCTTGTACTTTGTTAATTCCCTTGAGATACTTGAAAGTTTCTATCATGTCCTCCCTCTCCCTCCTTTTCTCAACGGTATACATATTAAGCTGCTTTAGTCTCTCCTCGTATGTCTTCTGGTGCAGACCCTGCACCATTTTGGTTGCCCTCCTCTGAACAGCCTCCACTCTGTCTATATCTTTGCGGAGATGGGGTCTCCAGAATTGCATGCAGTACTCCAGATGGGGTCTCACTAACTGTCTGTACAGAAGGATAACAACTTCCTGTTTTCTACTGTTGATGCCTCTCCCTGTGCATCCCAGTATCCCTCCAAGACCTCTTTACTGCCTTCTCACATTGCTTGCCCACCTTGAGGTCATCTGATATAATTACTCCTAGGTCTCTTTCGATTTTTGTTGTTGTTACTAACTCACCCCCCATTGTGTACTCTTCCCCTAGGCTTTTATTTCCCAGACGCATTAATTGCACTTCTTTGCACTGAATCTGAGCTGCCACATATTTGACCATTCCTCCAACCTTGCCAAGTCCCTTTTGATTCTTTCCACCCCACCTTGTGTATCAACCCTGTTGCAGATCTTTGTCTCATCTGCAAAGAGATATACACCTTTCCTTCCAGGTGCTGTCCAATGTCACTTATAAAGACATTAAAAAGGACCAGTCCCAGTACCGAACCCTGCAGTACCCCGCTAGTTACCCTCCTTTCTTTACTGTGGACTCCATTTACTATTACCCTTTGCATCCTGTTGTCCAGTCAGTTTTTTTATCCAGGCTACCACCTTGGGACCCACTCCAAGGCTAGCTAACTTGTATATTAATCTTTTGTGTGAGACTGTGTCAAATGCCTTGCTAAAATCTAGGTAGGCCATATCCACAGCCCCTTCCTGGTCTACTACTTTGGTCACCCAGTCAAAGAAATCTATTAGGTTCGTCTGACATGACCTTTCTGCTGTGAAACCATGCTGCCTTGGGTCCTGTGCCCCACTGGCCTCTAGGTACTCAACAATTCTTTCCTTCAGAAGTGATTCCATCATTTTCCCTACCACTGAAGTCAAACTAACTGGTCTGTAGTTTCCTACCTCTGCCCTGCTCCCACTTTTGTGAAGTGGAAACACATTTGCCCTCCTCCAGTCCTCAGGTACCACCCAATCCTCCCATGATTTGTTAAAGACAGTAGTCAGTGGTGTTACTAGTTCTACCCTTAGTTCTTTTAGAATTCTTTGGTGAATCCCATCAGGCCCCATTGCTTTGTCCACCCTCAGTTTCAAGAGTTCTTTCAAAACCCTTTCTTCTGTGAATGGACTGGTATCAACCCCCCTATTCAGAGTTTCTCTCTTGTTTGGTTTAGGTACCTCCCTTCCTCTTCCTTTGTGAATACTGAGCAGAAATATTCGTTCAGTATCCCTGCTTTTTCACTGTCACTCTCTGCCCACATTCCCTCCCCTTTATTAAGTCTCTGTATACCTCCCTTGGTCTTTCTTCACTCCCTAATGTACCTATAAAAGGTTTTATCCCCCTTCTTAACAGAGTTGGCTATCTTTTCCTCAGTTTGTGCCTTTGCTATTCTGACTGCCTTCCCTGCCTCCTTCTGCTTTAACTGATAAAGTTATCTGTCCTGCTCCTTCTATGTTTCCTTATATTTCCTAAATGCTATCCTTTTCTCCTTAACCGTCCCTGCCACCTCTTTTGAGAACCATAGTGGTTTTTCCCTTCGTTTTGTTTTGTTGATTTGTTTCACACAAAGGCCTGTTGCCTCTGCGATGGCTGTTTTGATTATTCCCCACTGTTCCTCCACCCCTCCTTCTTGCCCGTTTGCTAGTGCTTTTCTGAGGCACTCTCTCATTTTCCCAAAGTCAGCCTTCCTTAAGTCCAATGCTCTTGTTTTTGTATGGCTTGACTCTATGACTGTGTTAATTGTGAACCACACTGTTTGGTGGTCACTTGTTCCCAGATGGCTACCCACTTCTAAATCTGAGATCCTTTCTCCTTCCCCATTTGGGCTCCTCTCCCACCTCCTTGTCTCCTAGTTTCTCTCCAATCATGCTCTCCTCCCTCATATCTGGAATATGTTGCGTCTCCCCCATTTGCTTAACATATATGTTTCCTCTTCTCCCTCTGGGACTATGTCTATCCTTTCCATAGCTGGTCTGTGATGCCCTATGGGTATCCAACTCCTTCCCCCCTGCCTCTGTATACGTTTCCTCATTTCCACCAACCCCTTCCTCCCCCTCTAGGTTGCTTAGTAGCTCAAATTTATTGTGACACTCTATGTCAGCCTCCATCAAGTAACCCGAGTTTCCTGACTGCATCTCTAAACTGACCCTCTTCTTCCTCTCTTGCACTGTTCAACTTAGGAGCTCCCTTCCCACAGTCTGCTGTTTTAGGCTTCCGCACAACAGCCCCTCCTGACTCTTCCCCCTCCAGTCTCTTTGTATTCAGAATGTTCACCCCGTACGCTTTCCCTTTAGCATCAACTTCCCTATCTAGGGTCCTCTGTCCCTAATATCCCCCCTCCTACTTGCTGTAATATAACGTCCTGTAATTTCAGAGCGTTGCCCCAGCCTCCCCTCAGCCCCACCCTTCTGCTGCCCATATCCACACCCCTTATCCTTGGACACCCCCCCCCAGCTCCCACAGCTTACTCCTTAACCAATATACCTCACTCCTGATACAAGATAGCTGTCTACAGAGTGGGCAGCCTCCCTCTCTCCAGGCCCAATTTAGAATTATTGCCATCCCACAGCCTGTGCAGCCTACAACCCTTCCGAAGATGCCTGCCATGGTGGAATATGGCCACCCTGATTATCCCCCTCTGTTTATAATAGCACACCCCCTTTTCTCAGTCCCTTTCCCTTGGAGTACAGTTTCTCTCTATACTGACAGTAATTATTTACAAACCCACTTCAACCCCACCAATAACGCTCCCAAGTCTCACAAACACATACAGTCCAGTGTGTGTTCGGACCCACTAACAGTGTGTGTGGCAGACATCAGGTACCGTGAGGATGTCACAGGCCCACTAGCTCCTGTTGCTTGAATTTCAGTCGCAAACAGAAATACTCAGCCCTTCAATCCCAACCCCAGTGGCTTTTCAGTATTTAAGAAGGCATACAAAACAGGGTGGGTGGGAGAGTTACCAAACACCAGGCAAACAACACATTTAAATTTCCTCTAATTATCCCTGCCAAACAACTATCCCCAAGCCACCAAAGTTACAATGTAACAGTTCTAATTCAAGGTAATAATTTTAACACATAAAACTAATTTCACTTACAAACTATTCAAATATTTCAGTTAAAACAGAATATAACTCCAGCCCTCTTTCCTACCTGCCTGCTGCTTAAGCTCCCAAGTGAACAATGAAAGCCAAGGTAATTCCTGTTTAAAGACAAGGTAATTGTAGCCAATGTCCCTTCCCCCTAACACCAGGCAAACAACACATTTAAATTTCCCTCTAATTATCCCTGCCAAACAACTATCCCCAAGCCACCAAAGTTACAATGTAACAGTTCTAATTCAAGTTAATAAATTTTAACACATAAAACTAATTTCACTTACAAACTAGTCAAATATTTCAGTTAAAACAGAATATAACTCCAGCCCTCTTTCCTACCTGCCTGCTGCTTAAGCTCCCAAGTGAACAATGAAAGCCAAGGTAATTCCTGTTTAAAGACAAGGTAATTGTAGCTAATGTCCCTTCCCCCCATCACCAGGCAAACAACACATTTAAATTTCCCTCTAATTATCCCTGCCAAACAACTATCCCCAAGCCACCAAAGTTACAATGTAACAGTTCTAATTCAAGGTAATAATTTAACACATAAAACTAATTTCACTTACAAACTATTCAAATATTTCAGTTAAAACAGAATATAACTCCAGCCCTCTTTCCTACCTGCCTGCTGCTTAAGCTCCCAAGTGCATGCTCATGACTCCATCAATTTTCCTTATTTTCACTCCAGATTTTCAAAGTTGCTATTTTTTATGCCTCCTCATGAACAATACAGTTGTCATTCTCCACATCCTGCCCACAATGTGTTTTCATCCCTGTGTCGCCAAATAGCATAGCCGCTGTGCAAAACCACCTTTCAGCTAACAAACTGACTGTGCCGCTTTTCATGAGGTGGGCTCACAAACAGCCCATGTTGAAAATTTGGAGTGAAAATACCACTGCACGCCTATGGTGTTAGGGTTTCCAACTGCAGCACCCCACCCAGTACAGACTGACAGGTGCCAGGGGTGTGACTTGGGATCATCGGATGTAATGCTCACGCCATTCCATCCCCACCCCGCAGCCACTGACAGACATCGTGGTGTGCTTTGCACTGTTCAGCCACAAAATTCACTATATTCTCCTATACTGCACCCACGTCAGCGTATTTCCTTATGGAATGGGGTAAGTATAATGCCCAAAGACCCCAAAGCACACCACAACACTTGTCAGTGTCTACAGGGTAGGGTGAGGTACAATGGCATGGGCATTACAGCTGACAACCCAAAGGCACACCCCAATGCCCGTCGCTCTCTACAGGGTAGAGGTGGGGTTGGTGTCACTTCAATACTTCACTGCCATTCCTATTATGCATCTCTAGCTCTGGCACTACCAATGCCAGCGAGACAACATTCGGTATTGACAAATGCTTGTTTAACTCTACTATGCTGTTTTTAGATGCCATTTCTCCCCTTTCCCAGGATTCCCTTGTCTCTGCCTCAACAATCAGGGCTGTCAGGGAAACATCTTCCCATGGTTCCCCATCTCAGCCCAGATGATCCAGGTTGCCATGGACACAATTTTCCATGGTTCGTTTGTCTCTACTTCAGCAATCACGGTTGCCATGGCAATACCTTTCCATGGTTCCCCTATCTCAGCCCACATATTCCAGGAAAGGGGAAATTGCTTAACTAAGAAAGGCACACTAAGCAGACGCTTGTTTCCAGGTGTGACCTGGGAGCACAAGGAAGTAAAGTGACTTGCGCAGGGTCACACAGTATGCAAGTGGGGGCTGATGGGATTCAAACCCAGGTCTCCAGGTTTGCAGCTCAGTGCCCTTAACCACTACGCTATACTGCCTCCAGTATATATATATTCCAGGTTGCCACTGACCCACTTGCCCATGGGTCCCCTATCTCCACCCAGATGATTAGGGTTGCCATGGACACACCTTTCCATGTTTCTCCTGCTCCCCCCGGAAGATGAGGGTTACCATGGACACACTTTTCTATGGTACCCCCTGTCCCCACCCAGATAATCATGGTTGCCATGAACACACTTTCCACGGTTCCTGTCTCTGACCAAATGATTCTGGTTGCCATGGACACACCTTTCCATGGTTCCCCATGTCCTTGCCCAGATAATCAGGGATGCCATGGACATACCTTACATGGTTTCTCCTTCCCCTCCCGGATGATCAGCATGTCCCTGCTCAGATGATCAGGGCTGCCATGGACACACCTTTCCATGGTTCCCCATCCCCACTCGAAAAATCAGAGTTGCTGTGGGCACGGCTTTCCAAGGTTCCCAGTCTCCACCCAGACAATTGGGGTTGACATGGACATATCTTCCCATGGTTCCCTTGTCCCCACTCGAATGATCAGAGTTGCCACGGACATAGCTTTTCATGGATCCCTGTCTCTGCCCAGACAATCAGGGTTGCCATGGACCCACTTTTCCATGGTTTCCCTGTCCCTGCCTGGATGATCAGTGTTGCCATTGACACACCATTCATCTAGCAAGGAGAATGCACTACACTAAGTCTTAATAGGTCAATGGGATCAGTGGCCAATAAAACAGATCTATTAATAGCACCAATGACAAGGAAACCTCCTGTAACTGAATCTCCAGTGGCTGATCCCCAGCTATGATGTCAGCAGCTGGCGATTCTTAGATGCGCCTCAAGCAGCGCTCTATTTATAATGTTGGGCAGGGGGACAATAGGATCAACCTGAGAAAAATAAACTGTTCAGCAACTACATAAGGTAACATTTTGGTTTTGTACTTAAAGTGGTGCTTGGGGGCGGCCCCACATTAGGGTTTTGGACTTTTAATCATGGAGGTTCCCCTTTAAATGATGACAAAGGGCCATTGCAAGCACAGTCTTTACCTGCTCCATGAATGACACTACTGATTATTTATTTATTTACTTGCCTGCTTATTTCAAAGTTACCCAGGAAAGACATCCTGGGATGCATGGGACAGGCATAGGGGAACCATAGAGGTTAAGCAGGGGGAGGGTCAAAAGCTGTAATCAAGTACAGGACTTACAGGCAGACTGGATGGGCCTAGCAGTCCTTATCTGCTGACAGTTTCTATGTTTCTGGGCTAATAGTTTGTTTCCAGATGTACCCTGGGGGAAAGGGGATGTGGAAAGTCACATACAACAAACACAATAAAACATAAGCATGAGCTACAGTTTAAAAGATGTGCGCATAAAGTACCATTGAGACCTGGTGGCGAGGGTACTACACTTTAAGTACAGAACAGTGAATTAGAACAAGGCAAACTGTTGCGGGGCAGGGGGGCTGAGCAAAATATGTTATTTTAGAGGAAGAGGTTATTCCTCTTTACCTAACCTGCTTCTTATACAAATCCTAAATACCTTGCACTTACCCCCAGTCTCTGCACCTTCATTTTCCTCATTTTCCATGTCCCTACACCCTCCCACTATTTGTTAACCCCATCTCCTACTTGTCTCTAGCTCTCTCGTTGCCCCTTCCCCCATACCACACCTTATTCCAGCAACTCTTCCTGTTCTCCAACTCTTTTTAGTGTTAATTTCCTCTCTGTATTTATTTTAAGTTGTATCTGCACATTATCTGTCTCGTATCCCTTGTACTGTTAGCATTGTTTTTTTGTATCCGCTGCCCTGATTTACATGTATAGAACCTAAGTAAGCTGTACCCACACATCACTTGTTTTGTACGACTGGTATTGTTAATACTGTTTTTGCATTAGCCATTGTGATTTCTAATTTTACGTATGTTAGTCTTTCCAGGACTGCCTCGCAAATGAGCTGTCTCAATGGTGTTATCCTGGTAAAAATAGAATTGAATTGAAGGTCATGGACAGTTGCAGGAGGGAGAAAAAAGTCATGAAGAAGAGACTAAGAAGAAAGCAGAAGAAGCACAGTGAATTGACAGGGGAAGGGAGTACCAGAATTTAAACAAATGTTGGCTTGCTGGCATTGGCATTGGTAGTGCAGGAGTTAGAGAGATGCATAATAGGAATGGCAGTGAAGTATTGAAGTGAAGTCAACCCCAACCCAACCCTGCAGAGACTGACAGGTGTTGGGGGTGTGCCTTTCAGTGATCGCTCACGCTCACGCCATTTCACCACTCATACCCTGCAGACACCGACAGGTAGTTGTGGTGCCTTGTGGTCTTGGCCTTATGCTCCCCATTCCATAAGGAAACACACTGGCATGCTTGCAATATAGGAGAATGGGTGAACTTTGGGTCCGAAGACTCCAAGGCATACCTCAATGCCTGTCACAGGCTGCAGGGTGGAGGTGGGGATGGAATGGCGTGAGCATTACAGCCGATGATCCCAAGTCACGCCCCCAATGCCTGTCAGTCTCTACAGGGTGGGGCGTTACAGTTGGAAACCCTAACGCCCCGGGCGTTTGCTGGTATTTTCACTCCAAATTTTCAACATGGGCTTTTTGTGAACCCACCTCAAACAGTGGCACTATCTATTCGTTAGCCGAATGGTGATTTTGCACAGTGACTGCGCCATTTGGTGCCACAGGTGTGAAAATACATTTCGGGCAGGATGTGAAAAGTGACAGCTATACTGTTCATAAGGAGGTGTAAAAAAAAATGGCAATGTTGAAAATCTGGAGTGAAAATATGAAAAACTGGTGAATTCACGAGCGTGATTTTCTTCAGTTTGCATTTGGTTTTTGAAGAGTTCAGACACGTCCTACTCCGCCAAAGATCGCAGCACTGGACCCCGGAGGTAAGTATGGGGGTGAGGGGTGTGAGGAGAGGGTGGGTGCGGGTTAGGGGAGGGGGGCGGGACAACAGGGAATGTTTTCTTTTACAAGGACAAAAAAAAAAAAAACGGATGTCAGGGATGGTTTTCTTTATTTACAGGTTTAGTGTGCCACATGAGTTTGGGGTGGGGGACTGATGCTGACGGGACTGAACACCGCCGGGCAAACAAATGAAACTTGGGAGGGGGGGACATTATGCTAACAGGGATTGGGCACCCCCATCAGCAAACAAATTAAGCATGGGGGTCAGCAAAGAAAGTGTGTGTGTGGGGGGGACCTGATATCAACGAGGACTGGGCACCCCTGTCGGCAAACAAATTAAACTGGTGGGGATAGTATGCTGACGGGGATTGGGCACCCCTGTCTGCAAACAAATTAAGCATGAGGGTCAGTAAATAAATTGGGGGGGGCATGATGTCAACGAGGACTGGTCACCACCAATCGCAAACAAATTAAATGGAATTATGCTGACGGGATTAGGCACCCTGTCAGCAAACAAATTGAACTGGGGGACATGCCGACATCGGGATTGGGCACTCCTGAAGTCGGCTTTCTGGGGATTGTCTGGCGGACGTCAGGAGCCGCCAGATTTATCAAAATGTTTCACCAGGAAAGGCACGTAATTGAGTCTTGTCATCTGACGCTCCAATGAGGAAACTGCACCTCATTGGAGTGGCAGATTTCACTCAGCTCCGAGGCTCTCTTTGAAACTGCTGTCTTCGGCAGCATGCTCACTAATTGGTGGCTGAGGGACACGCCCACTAAAGTGTTCCTTGCACTGGCCAACGCTTACACAGCTCTGCACTTCTGCTACCACCACAAGATGTTGCTTTCGCATGCTCAAGCCAACATAAAAAGCGGTAAAAGAAAGCAGATTGATCAAAAGTAGATTTTCTAGAAGGAATACAGAGGGAATGGGGAAGTATTATTGCAGAGAGGGTTGCAGGAATCGGGGGGAGAGGATAAGAAGATGAAGGTTAGGACGGAAGAGAACCAAACCAGAATTTAGAAATAAAGGAAGCACAATGGGAAAGGCACCTGGCATCACAAAAGGGGAGTGAAAGGGCAGATCAGAGTTAGCTACGGTGGGTACGAGGGTAATAATCTAAAGGCAAATGACAGAAAGAGTGAAAGAGGGGGGCCAGTCTGGCAAGGGAGGATTTGAGTTCTCCACTATAGACTATGTCACCATAATCAAAATCAACACAACCAATGGCATCGGAGGAGGTGCAATGTACTCCTGGTACATGAACACTGATTAGGACTAGCACCAGAACCAGGTCCCTTCCTTTTCTCTTCCTTAAATTTAAATATTTCACAATTATACAGATAGCACTGCTTTACAAAGGCGCACGTGACCCCCAACCAAACGCGGGTGCTTTAAGATATACAGACAGCACCCTCAAGTTTTCATCATGTAGTGTCGTTTACTTTAAGTTGCTTCCAGTTTAAGGCATTCCTTTTAGCACAAAAACATATTTTGGTCAAACTCACATGATGGTAGTTTTGTCAATCAAGTAAGAAATTACCAGCGGCTCTTTCTATGTGCAGCCAGTCTGTAGGCTTGCTCCTACTCCAAATGTTGACTGTTATCTGCCTCCCTCGGCTTCGTCATCAGTGTCACTTTGATGGACATTAATAATTTACTTACTAATAGATTATTACACAGCTAAGATGGACTGTTCAGCTCTTTTTCCATCTGTCACTTTTGTATGTTTCTATATTACTGTTTATTCACTTGAAATAACAATACATGGAGTAAATTTAAAATGCTGTCCTTTTATCTTCTCCTACAGTATACTTCTAATATTTCTTGGAGTTTAGCCCTTCCCAGAACCTTTTGGTGGCTTAGAGCAGCATAACACACAAACACTTTTGCTAACAACAGTCACCCTTAGGCCACCTCAATCCCAGCAGCTGCAGCAGGCCACCTTACATGGCTGGGGTCTGGCCAGTAGTGCTACAAATCAGTATTTTAATGCATTAGAACTATTGGTGAGCCCATTTATTGACTGGACTAACACCACATTCAAACGCTGTAATAACCAGGTTCCATTCCAGTCAGTTATTACGGCGTTTTGTACCAGCCCAGTCTGAAATTGTGAAAGTGAAAGCAGAATTTAACAATATCTGCTTCAACACAGCAATCATTCATATTCATCCATTGAAAACATTATATCAGCCATGTTGAAAGACTCGGGTTAATGTAATGAAGAGAAGTTTTTTAAAAAAATCATTCTCAAAGCAGTCACAGCACTTTACAGTCAGTTGTAGTACCATGTCATCATAGCTCCGTCACGGACCCCTCGTTTCTCAGAAAATATAATTTATAATTTTTAAAAAAGCCATTTTTTTACTGAAAGTGAATTAATTAAGGGCAGAAACCTGTTATTTATAATAAATTAATCCCCAAATTGAAGCTTTTACACATAATCCGACAGCAGGCAGAGGGCTTACACAAGCAGATAAACCATGGAAGAGCTGTCGGCTCTTCTCTGGCTGTAGGTCCCATTTCAAAATATCTTCATTATGAATAAAAAAAAGTCTATGCTTCTACCTTTTCTTGGCAATAACTCCTGCATATACAGTGTGCACAGTTTTACAAACATCTGTCTGCACAACTTAATTTACCCTGCAAGCCATACTTCTCAAAGTACTTTTTAACATTTCTTCACTCTTCACGCCACTGTCTCCTGTGTCTTCTAACTGCATTTTTTCCTAGTCACAGTCGTCAGTAAGCTAAAGGTCACAGAAACTCAGTAACTGTGTTTAAATGAATAAGTTTAACAGCAGTACTCATTACTGAGTTATTCAGTTCAGTCTGATGAATAGTTTACAGTTTGAGTGAATATGTACTTCTCTGCATGCATTTCTGTAGTTGTTTATTATAGGCACAATGTTTATCATTCTGACACCAGCAGTTATATACAATAAAGGATGAGGTGTTATTTTTACTTATTTTTATATACACGGCCTCAGTGTGTAACACTATCACAAAACATCTGTGGTTTGTGTGGTATTACACAGCTCGAGTGTGTAAAAACCAAAAAACTCATAATGTACAACACCCCATCCATTATTCTCTATTTAATCAATTTCCCTCATTGTGCCCTGCTGAAGCTGAAACACATTTTTTTCACCCTTCTAAATTCTCAATTTCTGAACCATATCTTGATAGAAAATCACATTTGACATTTTCTTTTCTGGATTTGTGCATTACTTTGAATTTAAATAGCTGTAGTGCCCGGTACCACATTGTGAGTCTGGGATCTTCATCCTTCATTTGCGTAAGCCCACAGAGAGGACAGTGATCTGTTGTAAGTACAAAGTCAGTTCCTAGCAGATGAAACTTAAGGGACCCCATTGCCCATCTTGCAGTAAGGCATTCTTTTTCAATAGTGGAGTACTTTTTCTCTCAGTCATGCATTTTCCTACTGATATGCAAAAGACATTTCTTCTCATCTATATTCTGACTTAGGAGTTCACCTACGCCTGCCTCTGATGGATCTGTATGTAACATAAATTTATTCTCAAAGTCTGGATTTCTTAAACCGGGCTGAACATAATGCAGCTTTGATGGACTGAAAAGCCTCATCACACACACACACCGGACCATTTCTCATTATTCAGGTACCGTTTTTTCATGAGTTCAGTCAGGGGAATAGCTAACTGGGCAAAGTAGGGAACAAATTTCCGGCAGTAACCAGCCAGACCCAAATTGATCTGACATGTTTCTTTGTTTTAGAGACTGGAGTGTTAACAACAACTTTTAGCTTGGAAATCTCTGGCTTTACTTCTCCATTTCTTAAAATATAACCCAAATATCTGGTTTTCTGCATGCCTAATGCACACTTGGTAGGATTAATGGTCAGATCTGCATTTTTGATAGATTGGATAACTGCTCGCAGGGGTTCCGGGTGTCTTTTCTTCAGTCTGGACTGTACACCATGACATCATCCAGGTAAGCAGCACAATAACTAGTATGAGAGGCTAGAATTACATCCAGGTATTGCTGGAAGGTAACAGGTGCACCACTTAAACCAAATGACATGGTGGTGATCTGATGGAATCCAACTGGAGTAGAAAACGCAGTTTTTTTCTCTGGATTCTTTAGCTAGGGGAATCTGCCAGTAACCCTTGGCGAGATCAAGTGTTCTAATGCACTTGACACTTCCCAATCTGTCCACCAAATTACCAAATTAAATTACTAAAATTAAATAAAATAAATAAAATTATCCATCCTGGGCATAGGATACCTGTCAAACACAAATACTTGATTAAGTTTCCTAAAATCAAGGCAGTTTCCTACACAAAGTTAAATTCCCTTCTTTTTTATTTATAATCACTATTGGTTATGACCAAGCACATATTGATTCTTAAGTGATACCCAACTCGCTCATTTTTTGTATTTCCTTAACCACGTCTGCTGTTAACCACACTAGTAATCTGCATCTCTTTATTTCAACAGGACGAGCATTCTCTGTCACTATAGCATATCCAACCGCTTTTGATCAGCCTGGCACTGTCGTAAAGGTACTTTTAAGTGTCTTTACCAGGTTACAAATTTCTGCGTTTTTTCTGTGGATAAGGAAACATTCACCTTCACAGCATCAGAAGAACTCCTTCGAGGATATCTCTTGCAGCGGGTCACATGTTAGGAACTATTTTCCCATCAGGCAGCAGGACCACACACAAGCTTTTTTGCTAGCAGTCTACCTGGGGCCCCCACGGCAACGTCACCATGTCGGCGTTTCCCTATATAGTCACTGGCAGCTCCATGCCCTCCTCGGTTCTTTTCCCCACCGTCGACCATCACACCTCAGACTCTGCAGAGCACCGTCACTTCAGTCGACCGTCATTTTTTCTTGAACATTCCAATTTTTATTTCTCACCCTAGTTTTTAATCACTTTATTCCCTAAAGTGATTTTCCCTTTTTCTTTTTGTTTATGCCCGGATCTGATAACCTTTTCTTTCGCTGCAGACAGAAGATCTATGATAAGGATTTCCACGAGGCTTGTGTCCATTGCCTCGGCACCGACCACGACGTTCAGGTCTGCAAGATCTACGGCAGCTTCAATCAAGCTACCCAGCGTTGTCGCATGAAAAAGCTGAAGGCTTTCCTCATACAACAGAAGGTCATCGCCCTGGAGAAGGAACTTCAGACCAGTAGCTCCTCCACTTCCCCAGCCCTGCCCATGGGCTCCCATTCTGCCAAGGCCCGGGACAAGTTGTCAGGGAAGCATCGCCACTAGGAGAAAGACCGATTGATACTTCTGGGAGCATTCTTGGCTGCCGTTTCCAGCATCGAACGTTTCAGGGTCGACTAGGCCAGTGGCAACCCCCACTACTCCCACACCTTTTGCCTGCAGCGTTGGCCTTGGCAGCCCTCTCCACTGGAGCTTATCAGCCCGGTGGTAGCTCATCGCTGGTGGGCCCTTCCCTTCTCCCGATGATGATTCACACTGCCTCCCTCACCCTATCTACTACAGAGGGGACTTTGGCAGTGTGGCCTGCCGACACTGGCCCTTCATCGCTGGGGTTTCCTTCTGAACCCCCACCAATGTGCCCACCCCTGCTGAACACCTCCGCCACCTCCTCGGGTGCCACAGTCAGGGAGCAATGCCGGTCTGCTGGTTGCTGGCGATGGTCATGCAGTGTTGTGCATCAGGCCTCTTCCATTTATGCCTCTGACCATCCCAACAATGCTGGGGATGCAGGTCCCTCAGTTGGTTCCTTAACATGCCTCCATCTCGTTGCTGCTTCTGCCATTCCCCGTAACGCTGACACCTCTACACCACCCGTCACTGCCATGGGAGTTCTGATGCTGCCAGTGACCAGAGATGTGCAGGCTCTGTTCTACTCCATCCTGGACCTCATACAAAAACATTGTCGAGACCTGCAGCTTCTCACTCGATGTCCTCAGTGCCCCCCAAGTCAGGGGCGATGCCCATTACCGCCCAGACTTCCTCCTCCTGGATGAGGAAGACAAGGATGCTAGAGCCAGAATTCCCTCTAGCACCTCCACAGTCTCCTTGGCAGGGGAGGATTCCTCCAAATATACCCTGTGGCCTCCTCCAGACAAACCCTCCTTTGTTGCCATGATGCAGCAACTGCAGGCTGCCATGGGGTTCAATTCCACTGAGCAGAACATTACCAGGTGGAACCTGGCTCACCACCTAGGCTTGCCAGATTCCCCTCCTCTTATAATCCCTCTTACGATTGAGGCATATGAGGATGTCACAATGGCTGCTTGGTAGAGGGCTAACTTGACCCCCCCCATGACCAGCAAGGCAGACAACCTGTACCAGGCCCCCTCTGGGAAGCCCTTTTTCTCGGAGCCCCCGCAGATGGATTCCATGGTTATCAACACAGCCCAAGATCAGTCCAAGAGACCCCAACACCTCAGCTCTCTCCCTCCAGACAAAGAGTCCAGAAAACTAGACCTTATGGGCAAGAGGGTCTTCGCCTCTTCCATGCTGGCTATAAGGTTCCTGAATTATGTGGGCCATATGCTCAAGTACTAGAATGACCTATAGGAAATGGCCATGTCTGCTGCCCTGTTCCTTCCTGAGGGTCCCCAGAAGCAGGAGCTACTCAAGACCCTCCAGTCTGGAGCAGACATGGGCTGGCATCTATTGAGGGCCACCTATGATGGCTTAGATGCCTCAGCCAGGGCCTCTTTAGTGGGCATTTCCCTGGAAAGATGCTCCTGGCTCAGGGTGTCAGGCTTTGCTGCTCATGTTCAACAGTCCATCTTGAATGCCCCGTTCATGGACTACAAGCTCCTTGGGGGAGATGTGCAGGAAATTCTCAATGGCCTGCAGACCTCGGAGAGAACCCCGCATTCTGTTCACTCACTCTACCAAACTCACCAGAAGAGTGGACAGAGGGTGCCCCTTCAACGTGCCACCCATTGGCCTAGGTCTGGCACCAAGCAGCCCAGCAAGCACAAAGCTGCCTCGGCCCTATCTGCCCCCTCCTCTACCACCAGAAAGTCCTCAAGAAGTGCAAGAGTGGGCCCAGCCGCAGGCTCAGCTTCAGCCTGACTCCTTGCCTGACCTCCTCCATCTGACTCCCCAGAATGTGGTGGTAGGGGGTCACTTCTCCCTCCATCTGGACGGGTGGCATGAGACCACAACAGATGCCTGGGTGCTGCACCTCCCCCAAGGCCTTCGACTTACCTTCCAGACCATGTACCCGTGTTGCTAGAGGAACACTGCTGTGAAAAATGGACATAGAACCAGCCCCAGAGAGTCAATGGAACCTGGGGTTCTATTCCCTCTTCTTCCTTGTCCCCAAATCACCAGGGACTTGAGGCCCATTCTGGACTTGCAAAACCTGAACTACTGCATCCAGTACAAAAAGTTCAGGATGGTCACCCTCCTGGGCCTGCTGCCTTTGTTGTGGAAGGGAGACTGGATTGGCTCTCTGGATATGCAGGATGCCAAGTCCCAAGATGACAGCCTGGGTAAAGAATTGGCTGGCGAATAGGACACAGAGAGTAATAGTAAATGGAGTCCACTCTGAAGAAAGGCAGGTTACTAGTGGGGTACCACAGGGTTCAGTATTAGGACCGGTCCTCTTCAATGTCTTTATAAGTGACATTGCAGAGGGACTGGAAGGAAAAGTATGTCTCTTTGCAGATGACACAAAGATCTGCAACAGAGTTGATGCACAAGGTGGGATGGAAAGGATGAGAAGGGATTTGCAAGGTTAGAGGAATGGTCAAATGTATGGCAGCTTAGATTCAATGCTAAGAAGTGCAGGTAATGCACCTGGAAACAAAACCCAGGGGAAGAGTACACAATGGGGGTGAGATACTAACAACAACAAAATGGAATGGGACCTGGACGAGTCATATTAGATGACCTAAAGGTGGGCAAGCAACGTGAGAGGGCAGCAAGGAGGGCTGGGGGATACTGGGATGCATAGGGAGAGGCAGCACCAGTAGAAAACAGGAAGTTATCCTCTGTACAGACAGCTGGTGAGACCCCATCTGGAGTACTCATGGCAGTTCTGGAGACCCAATCTCCAAAAGACATAGACAGGATGGAAGCTGTCCAGAGGAGGGCACTAAAATGGTGCAGGGTCTGCACCAGAAGACATATGAAGAGAGACTTAAGGAGCTTAATATGATAGCCTCGAGGAAAGGAGGAGAGGGGGACATGATAGAAACTTTCAAGTACCCAAGGGAATCAACAAAGTCCAAGAGGGTAGCATCTTTCAAAAAAGAGGTGTGCAAGAACAAGAGGCACAATTTGAAGATAGAGGCGGCTCAGAGGTAATTTAAGAGTATTTTTTCACAGAGAGGGTTGTGGATGCATGGAACGGCCTTCCGGAGAAGGTTGTGGAGTCAAAAACAGTGGTGGAATTCAAGCATGTATGGGACAGTCATAAGGCAATTCTAGGGGTTGGGGGTAGGAAGAAGTAGGCTGCTGGTTAACTAGGATCTGCAGCTTATCCATTAGGTAGGAAAATGGGCAGACTGGGTGGGCCAAGCGGTCCTTATCTGCCGTCAAATTCTATGTTTCTATGTTTCTATACCTGCACATCAAGGTCTGCCTTCTCCACAGGAAGTACCTCCGGTTCCTGTTTCAGGGCAGCACTACCAGCTCAGGGTCCTTCAATTTGGCTTGTTTTTAGCAGTCTTTACCAAATGCCTCGTGGTGGTAGCATCAGCCCTCAGGAGGAAGGGTCTCTACATCTTCCCCTACCTGAACGACTGGTTACTCAAAGCTCAGTCCCAGGAGCGACACAGTCTTTTGACCCCGGCATGTACCCCTGCAATTGTTCAACAATTTGGGAATTAGTGTCAACCTCGGTCCCTTGGCCAGCGTCTCCAGTACATAGGGGCTATACTGGACACAGCCCAGAGTTTCACCTTACTGCACCCAGACAGAGCAGAGCACCTCATAGTGCAGGCCTAGAAACTCTACACCAGCTGCTGTGTCACAGCCAGGACATCTATCTGGCTGCTAGGCCTGATGGCAGCGGCCATTGCCACGGTTCCTCTAGTGCGGCTGTACATGCACATCACTCAGTGGACTTTGAGGGTACAGTGGGATCAGAGAACCGATGACCTGGAGCAGAAGGTTCTGGTCTCACTGCTGTTGAAGGTTCTCCTGTGGTGAATGGAACCTAGCCATTTGCTAAAGAAGGTTTCTTTCCTCATTCCTTCCCCTCATCAGATCCTCACCACGGATGCCTCAGGGACAGGCTGGGGCACACATCTGGATCTTTACCAGACTCACAGGACATGGACTCCACTCAAGGCCTCACTCCATATTAATGTCCTCGAGATGAGAGATGTCCTGTACGGTCTGCAGACCTTTCAGTGCCACCTATTCCCAGGCCATCTGCTAGTGCAGACGGACAATATCAGTGTGGTGCACTACATCAATAAGCAAGGGGGGCACTCACTCTTATCCCTCATGCTGGAAGGCGATGAGGGTTTGGTACTGGGCTCTGGACCACGGCCTCTAACTGTTAGCCATCCACATTCCAGAGCAGATAAGCTAAGCAGGTTGCAGTCCGGAATGCATGAATGGGAATTACTCACCTCTGTGGTAGAAGACCTGTTCGACAGGTGGCAGGGTTTTAAATAATTGATTAGCAGTTTTTTTCTTGGGACAATACTAACTGTACAGAAAGCATTTATATAGGTTTTCTAGAAGTGTTATGTTTGTTAAACACAGTGAGGCAAGAACTGTGCATTTTCACAATGTTTTAGCACTTTTATGAGCAAAACGCTAATCAATTTTTAGAGTGAACTAAAACCCTGGGTGGGGTCGCCCACAGTTGGAGATTTCTGGGTCCCCACATGACACAAAACTGCCACTTTTCTGCTTGCTCGATCCAGGGCCTGAAGTTTTCTGGCATGACATATTGTCCCTCTCTTGGAACAGGAGGTTTCTTTATGCATTTCCTCCCTTCCCCCTGATTCACAGAGTGCTAATCAAGCTCCAAATGGAGAAAGCCACCCTGTTCCTTGCGGCCCCTTTTTGGCATCAGATCTGGGTTCCACTGTTGCAACAGTTAGCAGTGGAGCCTCCAGTTCCCTTTCCCCTGTGCCCATGCTTGCTGTCACAGGAATGGAGAACCCATGTCCATACAAACTTCTGATGTCTTCACCTGCATGCCTGGCTCCTGAAGAGAGAAAGTCATTGCCAGATTTGGTGTCTCCCTTAAAGTGGCTGGTGTCCTGATGGCCGCCAGAAAGCCTTCCACCAGGGCAACTTATTCCATGAAGTGGAAGCACTTTGCTTTGTGGGTGGCTTCCTATCACTTGGACCCTTTCACCTGCCAGGTGAACCAGATTCTAGAGTACCTGCTGTCCTTGTCTGATGCTGGACTAAATACTCTTCACTAAAGGTGCATTTGCCGATCTCTTCCTGCCCTTTTCGAGCCTTTGGCTAGCACGGCAGAGGGCTTACCCTTGCATTTGGCCAGGGTACAGCACCATTGTGCGTACACCAAGACTCGTTAGCTTGTGCGTTACGCTAGCTGGTATACTGTTGTAGAGATCTGAGGAATAAAACAGTTAATATAGTTCTTTGCTTAACTTACAATTTAGTGGGTATTCTCACAGTTATATAATACTTAACAGTTTAGTGAGAGATATTTAATCCTGCCTGTGTTTCTTTTTTAACTACTAGGTCAGTTGGGGTCGCATCCTGCCCGATACACCCTACTGGATTTGATCTTGCCGAACACTCTCATACACCTCAGGTATCCTGACCTATTACTTTTGCTCAATCTCACGGGGCTCCTGAGGTGAGTAATACATTCCTTTTTTCTTCTCCCCCTTCACGGTAACCTCAGCGTGGAGGCAACGCACTCCAGCATGGGGCTTAAGCTCATATCTTGGAATGTGAAGGGGCTTAATCATCCAGTCAAACGGATATTGTTCTCAGGCACCTCCACTCCTTGCATGCAGATATTGAGTTGCTGCAGGAAACACATCTTGTTGCAAGGAATGTTGGTTGGCTCAAAAAAGCATGGGTTGGGACTGTAATTGCTAGCTCGGCCCAGAATAAGTCCAAGGGGGTAATTATTCTGATCAGGAAATCATGTCCATGGATGGCGGATAAAACAATCACTGATGCTCAGGGTCGGTGGATAGGGGTTAGGTTTTTCTTACCTGGGGGCATGTGGTGTTAGCAAACATCTATGGTCCAAATATGGACTCTCCCGAGGTATTCCTTGACCTTAATCAGGCATTGGAATCTCTCAATGAGGGATATCATAATAGCCCACTCTTGATAGGGGGTGATTTTAATTTGGCACCCGATATTTTTCTGGATAAATCCAAGCTCACCCCACAAACTCACCCCAGAGTAATGGGCACCTTGCTAGAAATGATGAGAGGATGGGGCATGACTGATGTTTGGCGGAGGGACCACCCTACGGGGAGGGACTATTGGTTTTTTTCGTCGGTTCCTACAACTTATAGTCGTATTGATTTCTAGCTTTCGAATAGACGGGCAGCTCAGGATATTGTAGCAACCGAGATTAAAGATATTATAATATCGGATCATGCTCCCGTGTCCTGCACTCTTCAGATTGCGGGGTATCCGGGGGTGGGTACCAGATGGCAGTGTAACCCCTTATTAATTAAGGATCCTTCTTTTCGGAGCATGGTCCAGGATGTTGCTCGGGAGTACTTCGCACATAATAAGCCGGGGATACGTCCGCAAATACGTAAAGGGAGGCCTTTAAAGTTGCAAGCAGAGGCATATTATAGCTTATATGCTCGGAAAACAGGGGAGCGAGGGAGGAATCAACGGCTCCAGCTGGAACTTTCCGCCATGGAGGCACAGTTTAAATCGACCACTGCTGGTGATCCGGACATCACCTTATTGCGGGGAATTGATTGTTGGTTTAAAATACTGGATAAACACGATACTTCACAACAGGTTGAGTGGCATATGACCAGGACTAAACATGCACACTGGGAGGGTGGGGACAAGAACGGGAAATTATTGGCATTCCAGCTGAGGAAGCAGCAAGCTGCTTCCTGCATTCAGGCCCTTAGAACTGAGAATGCGGAGATAGTTACAGGCCCCAAGCAAATTAATGAATGCATAGCACATTACCATCAGCTGTTGTATCAATCCCGAATCTCCCATGAGTAGGGGCATATTAGGGGTCAGTTGAGGGATCTTTGCTCAACAGTTCATATTCCTCAGTTAACAGGAGATATGAAAAGTGCCTTGGACGCCCCTATCACCAAGGCAGAAGTTCACGAAGCCCTGTCTCAGTTGGCCAAGGGCAAAGCTCCAGGGCCTGATGGTATGACCACCGAGCTATACCAACTACTAAGCCCTGAAATCTGTCCCCCTCTACTTGCTGCTTTGCAGGAATTGCACTCGACTGGTTCTCTTCCATCTACAATGCGGGAGGCATTAATTACCCTTTTTCCGAAGAAATCTGACGACCCATTAAATTGTGCTAATTACCGCCCTATCTCACTAATTTCTATAGATAATAAGATTGCGGCCAAGATACTTGCCAAACAGATAATGGAGGTTTTGCCCTTCATCGTACACCCATCTCAAGTTGGCTTTACTAAGGGTAAGGTAGTGGCAGATAACATTCGCCTCTTGCTTAACATCAAATGGCTAGCCCTGCGATCTTCCACCCCTATGGCAGATATAGCAGTTGATTTCTTGAAAGCTTTCGACTCGGTGGAGTGGCCCTACCTGCATGAAGTACTCGATCTATACGGTTTTGGTACTTATTTTAAACAGTGGGTCCATGTCCTGTATAATAAGCCCATGGCTAGGATACTTACTAATAAAGACATATCTATGCCTTTTTCCTTGCAGCGAGGTACTTGTCAGGGATGTCCACTATCCCCATTACTCTTTCTGTTGGCCTTGGACCCTCTTATACGGGTACTTCAGGCCAACGAGAGCATTCAGGGAATTCTGGTGGGGAACCACGAATATCTGACAATGGCGTATGCTGACAACTTACTTCTCACCCTCTCTCGCCCACAAGAGTCCCTCTCCCTGGTACTGGAGTCCTTGCACTCGTTTGCTAGTATATCAGGGTTGCATATCAACCAAAAGAAAACTAGTGTTGCCCCCTTGAATGAGGCATGTACTAAAGAGTGCTTGCAGGGGACGGAACTATCATGGGCACCTGACAACCTACACTATTTGGGAATACACATCCTTTTGCCAGGGCCACAGAGTCCAGGAATTTTGCCCCTTTAACGCCCAATTGACAATTGAGGCACGCCAGTTGCTAGTTTCCTCCCTTTTAGGAAGGCAGCTGGCGTCAGATGCTTATGTTGCCCCGTGTAGCATACTTGCTAAATAACCTTCCCATAGTGTTGCCAAACAAAGTATTTCAAGCGTTAGATAAGCTAATATTAGATTTCCTGTGGGAAGGACGGAAACCTAGATGGGGTGTTAATAAATTACGGGCACATTGGTCACGGGGTGGCTTAGGGCTTCCCTGGTTTCGGGGGTACCACTGGTCCTTCCTAGCTGTCCAGGCAACTAAATGGTTTGTTCCGATTTCTGGTATTTCACCACTGTGGTTACAGTTAGAGAAACAGATTTGTCAGTCTTTCCCCCTTAGCCTACTCTTAACTAATGCGGTTATACCCCAGGACAAACTTACCCCAGTCATGGACGCTACAAGAAGAGCCTGGTTTCGCCTTATGAAATCGGCTGGGACATTGAAGCAGGGTGCTATGTTACCCTTTAGGTATCTGGAACTATGGCATAACCCACTCATTGGGGTAGACAACAAACCCCTGACGTGGGCCTCGTGGGAAGGGAAAGGGATTCATATTGTGCAGGACCTCTATTTACCAAACTCTAGTACCTTAATGTCCTTTGAACAATTGCGTACACGTTTTTTGTTAAAGTCACAGGACTTTTGGAGGTTCTTGCAACTCCGCAATGCAGTGCAGGCCATTGACTGGTCGAGTAAAGGGGAATCGAAGTGGCACTGGCTGTCCTCGCTACACTTAAAATCTTCCTTTCGTGGGCTAGCAGGTAGGTTTTACAGTACCTGGCAGAAGGCGCAATCGGATCACACGGAGCCATGCAGATTGGCATGGGGCACTGAAATTGGTAGTCATACTGGCCTGAGTCTTGGTCCCGCTGCCTCCGTGCAGCGCACTCCACTTACAAGGATGCTAGAAGCCAATTAATTCAACTTAAGATACTGCTTAGATGGTATAGAACACCTGCTATTCTATTCAAGTGTGGGGTCCTCTCACACGCACGATGTTAGAGATGAGAGCACAGTCCTGCGGACACTTTGCACCTCTTATGGAAATGCCAAACATTAGTCCCTTTCTGGTCAGTGGTAGCAATGGATTGCTCAGGGGTGTTGGGGCAGCCTATAGATCTCTCGCACCCTATGCTACTCCTGGGAGACCGGACCCCATTAGAGCATCTGAGTCCACAACACCAGAACGGGGTCCTGGTTGTTCTGCTGGAGGCTAAGCGGCCCCTACTAAGACATTGGCAGCAACCCCTACCTCCGCCCATTTCGTTATGGCAGGCAGCTATTACCAGGTTAGCTTTCTTTGAAAAGTTAACCTATGCTGCCAGAGGGCAGTTTTCCGCTCGCTTTTCTAAATGAGAGGCCTATCTTAATTCGGCTTTGTGTCAGGCTCCTCCTCCCTCCTGTTATGGTAACCACTACCCTGGGCCTCTGACAGCGAGATAGGCCCCGCCCAAGTAATGTATAAAATCATCATAGGGAGCTGATCCTTACGTGCACTCTCAGTGAGGGTCTTGTCTGCCACTACGCTGAGGTCTGGTGTGATTTGTTCTCCCTTATATACTTTCTCAAAGGGCCGGGTGTTAGTTATATACTTGGCCTCAGCATGAAACTGGCAAACTTAATGTTGAAGAGGCGGCACCCATGTGACCTAGGTAGGAGTACGAGTTATGGTATACTATGATTGATAGAAGAAGATGTTGTAATTTGGTTTACTATGTGTAACAAATATTGGTATGTACACATAATTATGTAATGCCTTATGATGGCAGGAGTTTTCCTGTTTTGGATGTGATGTATATATAAACAATAAAAATTATTCTATGATAAAAGAAAAGGTGCATTTTCCCACCATAGCAGCCTTCCATGTGCCCACTGAGGGTCACAGCGTGGCCCAGTTAGATGTGGCCCATACATTTTTGTGAGGCATTCTGCACTTGAAGCCTCCCATCCCTTAGCCTGTCCCGACATGGGACCTGAACTTTGTTTCAGAAAATTTACTTTGGGTCCTTTTGAGTCTGCTGCGACTTGCAAGCTACGCTTTCTGTTGTGGAAAGCATTATTTTTAGTTGCTGTTACTTCTGCTCAGAGGATTTCTGAGCTACAGGCACTCATGTGTGAGCAACATTATTTGATTTTTCACAAAGACATGGTGTCTTTATGTGCTGACCCTAAGTTCTTGCCGAAGGTGGTGTCTGAGTTTACCCTGAATCAAGCCATCCACCTGCCTGTCTATTACCCAGAGTATGCCAATCCAGGGGAAGCATTGCTCCATACTTTGGATGTACATAGAATTCTTGGTTATTATGTTCGCTGCACAAGGCACTGCAGGAAGTCCTCGCAGTTGTTTGTTTCATTTGCCCCTGGGAAAGAGGGTGTACCGGTTTCTAAACAGTGTCTGTCCAAATGTATTATTTTCTGTTACAGGAAGTACGGTAAGGAACTTCCGGGGGCTGTCAAGGGCCACTCCACCAGAGGCATGGCTACTTCTTTTGCCTGTTTCGGGGGGGGGGTCCATAGCTGCGATCTGTGCGGTTGCCACCTGGAGTTCTGTCCACACTTTCATTAGGCACTACAGTTGCCCCTAGAAGGTGGGTATATTTCAGCCTAGCTGTTTTACAGGGCCTTTTTTCTTAGGTCCCTGTTTTCCAATCACCCATTCTGGTCTTCTCTGCTTGGGACTCGTTCCTAAGGTGTGACCTGCTGCAAGAGATATCCTTGAAGAAGACAGAACAGTTACATCAGAACTTACTGTAACAGTAGATCTTCAAGAGGAGATCTTGCAGCAGGTCATGCCATCCCTCCCACCTTCCCCCTTCATTCAGAGTCTCCTTTTCCTGTTCTACCGTCTCCAGGATGGTCAGCCTTCTGTTTGTGCTCCTTCTGACAGGTCTCTCTGGCTCTCCCACAGTTCCTTCGGGGGCGCATCCTTGCTGGATGGTCTCTGGCGGGGAACTGAGGGGGTGTAGGGCCACCCACGGCTACAAACGGCAATACCAATGTGGTGACATTGTCATGGCAGCAACAGATTGACTACTAGCGCAAAAATGTCCGTGTGGTCCTGGTACCTGATGTCAGTAGTTCCTAAGGAGTGACCTGCTGCAGTCTTAGACCTGGTACTAAACGGGGACAGAGAGAGGATCTCGGATTTAGAAGTGAGTAGCTATCTGGGAACAAGTGACCACCAAAGTGCGGTTCACTATAAACACAGCCATAGAGTCAAGTCACACAAAGAGGAGGATGCTGGACTTTAGGAGAGCTAACTTTGGCAAAATGGGGGAGTGCTTCAGAAAAGCACTAGCAAACGGGCAAGAAGGAGGAGTGGAGGAACAATGGGGAAAAATCAAAACTTCTATCACAAGGACAAAAAGCCTTTGTGTGAAATAATTAAATCAAAATGAACAAAAAAAACACTATGGTTCTCAAAAGAGGTGGCGGGGAAGGTTAGGGAGAACAATATAGCATTTGGGAAGTATAAGGAAACACAGAAGGAGCAGGACAGAGAACTGTACCAGTTAAAGCAGATGAAAGTGGGGAAGGCAGTCAGAATAGCAGAGGCCCAAACTGAGGAAAACATAGCCAACTCAAGAAAGGGGATAAAACCTTTTAGAGGTACATTAGGGAGCTAAGAAAGGCTAGGGAGAGATAGGAGGCTTAATGGGGTGGGGTGGGGCAGAGGGTGACAGTGACAAAGCAGAGATACTGAACAAATATTTCTGCTCAATATTCACAAAAGAGGAGGAGGGGAGGTACCTAAACTAAATAATAGAAACATTGGATAGGGAGGTCAACACTAGTCCATTCACAGAAGAAAGGGTCTCGAAAGAACTCCTAAAACTGAAGGTGGACAAAGCAATGGGACCAGTGGGATTCACCTAGAATTCTAAAAGAACTAAGGGGAGCACTAGTAACACCATTGATTACTCTTTTTAACAAATCATAGGAGGAGGGTATGGTACCTGAGGACTGGAGAAGGGCAGATGTGATTCCCCTTCACAAAAGTGGGAACAAAGCAGAGGCAGAAAACTACAGACCTGTTAGTTTGACCTCAGTGGTAACGAAAATGATGGAATCACTTCTGAAATAAAGAATTGTTGAGTACCTAGAGGCCAGTGGGGCACAGGACCCAAGGCAGCATGGATTGACAGCGGATGGTCATGTCAGACAAATCTAATAGATTTGTTTGACTGGGTGACCAAAGTAGTAGACCAGAGAGGGGCTGTGGACGTGGCCTACCTAGACTTTAGCAAGGCATTTGACACAGTCCCACACAAAATACTAAACAAGTTAGCCAGCCTGGGAGTGGGTCCCAGAGTGGTAACCTGGGTAAAAAATTGGCTGGACAACGGGATGCAGAGGGTACTAGTAAACGGAGTCCACTCTGAAGAAAGGGAGGTTACTAGCAAGGTACCACAGGGTTTATTATTAGGACCGGTCCTCTTTAATGTCCTTATAGGTAACATTGCAGAGGGACTGGAAAGAAAAGTATGCCTCTTTGCCGACGACACAAAGATCTGCAACAGAGCTGATACACAAGGGGGGTGGAAAGGATGAGAAGGGACTTGGCAAGGTTAGAGGAATGGTCAAAAGTATGGCAGCTTAGATTCAATGCAAAGAAGTGCAAAATAATGCACCTGGGAAACAAAAACCCAAGGGAAAAGTATACAGTGGGGGGAGGGGAGATATTAACGACAACAATAATGGAAAGGGACCTGGGGGTAGTCATAGCAGATGACCTAAGGGAAGACGAGCAATGTGAGAAGGCAGTAAGGAGGGTTGGGGGAATAATGGGATGCATAGGGAGAGGCATCACTAGTAGAAAACAAAAGTTGTTATCCCTCTGTACAGACTGTTGGCGAGACTCCATCTGGAGTACTGCATGCAGTTCTGGAGACCCCATCTCCACAGGGACATAAGATGGAGGCAGTCCAGAGGAGGGCAACTAAAATGGTGCAGGGTCTGCACCAGAAACCATTCGAAGAGAGACTAAAAGAGCTTAACTTGTATACCCTCGAGGAAAGGGGGGGGGGGGGACATGATAGAAATTGTCAAGTACCTCAAGGGAGTCAACAAAGTCCAAGAGGGTAGCATCTTTCAGAAAAAGATGTGAAAGAACAAGGGGGCACAATTTGAAGATAAAGGGGGGACAACTCAGGGGTGTGACAGGGAGCTCCTGCCACTCGAGGACCAACTTTTCCTTAAATCTGTTGCAACAGTTCTTCTATTTCTTAGCCTAATCTATTCTTTACAATTTCTAGTCCATAAGGTTGGCCACCTATGGGTAGCCCCTTCCCTTTAACTATACTATAGTGTTCTCTTTAATTTTCCTTTTCCCTCTCAGGTCCTCGTACAGGGAGGTTATTGTGGTGACCTCCAAGCTTATGTAAAACAGGCTGTGTTTATCATTGTTGGACTTAGTATGTAATAGTACTATGTCATAAAATACCTTGATGTATATATCTTATGTTTATGAAACCTGTAAATGTTGAAAATACCATGGCTCTAGGTGTTTTTGATAAAGGTAAAATGTACTAGATGACTATTATAGAAATTAAGTTGGTTGTGTTGTTAAATCCATGTAAATTGGTATCATGCATTCCTGCTGTAAACTGAGCCAATCTGAAATATAGTGATTTGCATATATCCCATGATGCTTTGCATTATGGAAACATGTGTGACGGTGTGTTTCTTTGAAATTTGGCTTATTGCCAAAGCCCTTTGGGGTAACCCTTGTTTCAGTGCTTCTGCACTGAGGTTCTTTGTCTTTAGCTTGTTTTTTTTTGTTTTGTTTTTTATTTGAGCCACCACCACCCAAGTAAACAAGGCCCACATGGGGAGGCTGAATCTCAACCGATACGTTAGATCAGAAATTAGTGAGTCAGCAGGTGCTGGCTAAGTGTAGAGGAAAGACGTGTATAGTTTGTTCCTACAGACTGATGTACTGAAGAAGGGATATGCCATTGCTGAAGGTAATCCTTTGCATTTTGAATAAACATCACACACAGATTGTGTGTTGAACTTGAAGTTCGGTGTCTGATCCATCTGTTATCCCACAACCCTTCCACAAGGGGGAACATCAGGAAGTATTTTTTAATGGAGAGTGGGATGGATGCATGGAATGGCCTTCCTGAGGAGGTTGTGGGGTCAAAAACAATGGGGTAATTTAAGAATGCATGGGACAGACATAAGACAATTCTACTGGGAAGTAGGAGGAAGTAGGCTCTTGGTAAAACTAGGATCTGCAGCTTATCGGATAGGTAAGGAAATGGGCAGATTGGGTGGGCAAGTGGTACTTATCTGCCATCAATCTACTGTTTTGGTAAGTTCTTACTCAACTGTTCTTCACAGTTGTTTCAGTCTGTCATAAGCTATATCAATGTCTTTGTTAGCAGTTTCTGGTAATACTAACAAAGTAGTCACATTTGCAAGGTGGTCCAGGCTGCCCTTCCTCTTCTGCTGGTAGTGCATTTAAATGTTGGGTCTTCCAAACATGACAGTTCCAAAACAACAACCAGTAAGGGAGTCTGAACACCACTTTATTCCAGACTTGTACAATCTTTATTTGTTCAACTCTACACAAACATCAGGCAACATTTCATGACTAGGTCACCTCCTCAGGCCCACTGTGTTTCAAATCTGTCAGAAATGTTTACGAAATGTAATCAATAATCTGTTCATACATTAATCTGAAGCACCACCACGGTGCACTCCACAACCCAAAACTATGCTGAAGCACTTTCACCGTCGTGTCTGACCGCCACCACATCATATATCGTATTTTGTAACACTCATCCAGTTCCCCATCAACATACATGAGTTTCAGAACTCGTTTCCTTACTTAGTATAATGATCCAAATGTATATTGCACCAACTTAAAAGTAAAATTAGTTGCCCATCTGTCACTCCTATGTACAGATAAACTACAGTTACGTAAGAACTTACCGTAACAGTAGATCTCTGAGACAAGCTCTTGCAGCAGGCTTACACCGGTAAGACTAAGCTGCCAGGCACCAGGACCACATGGAAAACTTTCCAGCTAGCAATCTACCACATGGGACCACCCACCGCCGACATCAGCCACTGACGTCAGCCTACTGTCTCTATGCACTTACGAATCGTATTTTTGTATTCTTGTATTATTGCACTGTGTCTGTATTCTCGTATTATTGCACTGTGTCTGTATTCTCGTATTATTGCACTGTGTCTGTATTCTCGTATTATTGCACTGTGTTTGTATTCTTGCCATTATTGCACTGTGTCTGTATTTTTGTATTCTTGCACTGTGTTTGTATTCTCGAATTACTGCACTGTGTTTGTATTCTTGTATTATTGCACTGTGTTTGTATTCTTGTATTATTGCACTGTGTTTGTATTCTCGCATTATTGCACTGTGTTTGTATTCTTGTATTATTGCACTGTACCTTTACCTCCTTTTCCACCTCCCCAGGGTCGCACCTGGAAACGGGCCTCAGCTTAATGTGCCTCTCCCGTTTACCAGTCTTTAAATTAAATAAACCTCAGTTCTCCTGCCAGAGATCCCAAATGGGCAGTGAATGGAGAACTGAGGAAGTTTCCCTGAGAACCAAAGAAGAAAAGGTAGAAGAAACATAGAAACACAGAAACATAGAATTTGACGGCACATATGGACTGCTTGGCCCACCTAGTCTGCCCATTTTCCTACCTAACGGATAAGCTGCAGATCTTAGTTAACCAACAGCGTACTTCCTCCTACCCCCCCCCACTAGGACTGCTTTATGTCTGTCCTATGTATTCTTCAATTCCTCCACTGTTCTTGACTCCATGACCTCCTCAGGAAAGCTGTTCCATGCATCCACAACCCTCTCCGTGAAAAAATACTTCCTCACAATACCTCTGAGCTGTCCCCCCTCTATCTTCAAATTGTGCCCCCTTGTTCTTGCACATCTCTTTTTCTGAAACATACTACCCTCTGTAACAGGTGCCCTGTTAAAAAGGTTCTCCCCTGCCTGTACTGCAGGGTTCAGTACTGGGACCGGTCCTTATTAATGTCTTTGAAAGTGACATTGCAGAGGAACTGGAAGGAAAAGTATGTCTCTTTGCAGACGACACAAAGATCTGCAACAGGGTTGATACACAAGATGGAGTGGAAAGGATGAGAAGGGACTTGGCAAGTTTGGAGGAATGGTCAAATGTATGGCAGCTCAGATTCAATGCAAAGAAATGCAAGGTAATGCATCTGGGAAACAAAAACCCAGGGCAAGAGTACACAATGGGGGGTGAGATACTGACAACAGTAACAAGCATTTGTCAGTGCCTAATGTTGCTTGCTTCTATGTGCTGTTTAGGTATCTGGAAGTCATTGAGGAAAATATTGAAAATTTGCTAACTTAATGAAGGTATGAAATCAAGAACACATGCTCGTGAAAACAGTCATTGTTAGGAAATTTTCACAAAAATGTTCAACATAGCCATTTTAAGACCTCTGCTCATGAACAGTGTCAGTGTGATTTTGTTAATGTGTCCCATACATTGAGTTTGCACCCAACTGCGCCATTGTGCGCTACATGGTGGAAACACGTTTTGGGCAGGATGTGAAAAATGACAGCTGTACTGCTCATAAGGAGGGGTGGTAAATGGCAATGTTGAAAATCTGAGTGGAAATATTGAAAATTCGCAAACCTACGAGCCGCAAGGGGAACCGTGTGCAACGCACACCGTAGAAACAGTCATTTTTAGGAATTTTCACCAAATTTTCAACATAGCCATTTTAAGACCTCTGCTCGTGAACAGTGACACTGTGATTTTCTCAATTGTCCCATACATTGATTTCCATACCGACTGCACCATTCTCTGCCACAAGGGGAAACACATTTTGGGTGAGATGTGAAAATGACAGCTGTACTGCTCATAAGAAGGTGTGGTAAAATGGCAATGTTGAAAATCTGGAGTGAAAATATTGAAATTTCGTGAACTTACGAGCCTGCGTAGGAACTGCGCAATGCATCGTCAAAACAGTCATTTTTTGAATTTTGGACAAATTTTCAACATGGGGTTTTGGGACCCCTTCTCATGAATGATGTCACTGTCATGGCGGTATTCGGGCCTGAAGGGTGATTTTGCAGTCACTGCAGAGTCACTGCGCGAAATCACCCTCGGGCCCGAATAACGCCATGACAGTGACATCACTCATGAGAAGGGGTCCCAAAAACCCCATGTTGAAAATTTGCTGCAAAAATTCGAAAATGCCTGAGATATGCAAAAGTGAACCTCTATCTAGCCCATTATACAGCTATCGGGATTTCTAGTTCCGGGTCGGCTTTGAAGAGTGCAGACGTGTTCCCGGTCCACCAAAGATCATCGCGCCAGAGTCCGGAGGGTATGGGTGAGGGGTGTGGGGAGGCTGGTGCGCAGGGTGGGTGCGGTTGTGGGGGTCGGAGGCCGCACACGGAACCGCTTTTGTTTTATAGGTTAAAAAAAAAAAAAAGATGTAGGGTTGTTGCCACGCTGGGTGGGCTTCCAGCGTGGGTACAAGGACGCGGGGGCTGTTCAGCCAAAGGGGATTGGGCACCCTGACGCCAAAGGATACTGATTGCCACGCTGGGTGGGCTCCCAGCGTGGCACCAACTACTGAGGGAGGGGACAGCGCGGCTCAGTCGGCAGGGATTGGGCACCCCACTCGGCTACAATGCGTGGGGCGACGCCAGCAGGGGGGGGAGCTACGCTTATCGGTGCTCACTGAAGCGTAGCTCCCCCTTTCAACTGTATGCCACTGCATTTTTGAGCGTGTCAGACAGCACCAAAATGCATTGGCTTACAGGGGCCGCGCCTGCCAGCTCACTGACTGAATTGGAGGAGGAGGTGACACACCTCCGAAATCTCAAATGATGGCACTATGTTTCTTGCACATGCGTGCAAGCAACATAAAAATGGAAAGGGACCTGGGGGTATTTACAAGAGATGACCTAAAGGTGGGCAAGCAATGTGAGAAGGCAGTAAGGAAGGCTGGGGGATACTGGGATGTACAGGGAGAGGCATCAGTAGTAGAAAACAGGAAGTTGTTATCCCTCTGTACAGACAGTTGGTGAGACCCCATCTGGAGTACTGTGTGCAGTTCTGGAGACCTCATCTCCGCAAAGACATACACAGAGTGGAGGCTGTCCAGAGGAGGGCAAGCAAAATGGTGCAGGGTCTGCATCAGAAGACATACGAAGAAAGACTAAAGGAGCTTAATATGTATACCCTTGAGGAAAGAAGGGGAGAGAGGGGACATGATAGAAACTTTCAAGTTCCTCAAGGGAATCAACAAAGTCCAAGAGGGTAGCATCTTTCAGAAAAAGAGATGTGCAAGAACAAGGGGGGCACAATTTGAAGATAGAGGGGGGACGGCTCAGAGTTAATGTGAGGAAGTATTTTTTCACGGAGAGGGTTGTGGATGCATGGAACAGCCTCCCTGAGGAGGTTGTGGCGTCAATGACAGTGGGGGAATTCAAGAATGCATGGGACAGACATAAGGCAGTCCTAGTGGGGGGGGGTGGAGTAGGCTGTAGGTTAACTAGGATCTGCAGCTTATCTGTTAGGTAGGAAAATGGGCAGACTAGGTGGGCCAAGTGGTCCTCATCTGCCATCAAATTCTATGTTTCTATGTTTCTGTAGTTCGACAAAATCATGTGTAATTCTTTTTATATCTCTTTCACTCTATCCTATCATCTTGCTCTTATTCTGTAACTGTTCTTTTTTGTTTTCTTTGTCGGGGTGGCCAACCTAGCAAAACATTCTCCTACCTTTGCTATTCTTTATATGTTAGTTTCCTTCTTAGTATACATGTTACTGTACTCCTTCCTTGTTGAAATGTATGTTCCCTTTTTACACAGCACATACAGTCATGTAAAATCAGTAGATAATACAAAAAGCAGTTTGTGAAAATCTCCTGCTCTCTTAAAAATAGATTGGTTCTGGTGCCTCTGTGAAAACAAAAAAAAACAGAAGAAAGGGTATGTTTGAGTAAAGCAGCATTTAGTGCCTAAGTGTACTGGAAGTAGTGAGTGGCAGCAGCAGCGATGTGTGCGCACCATCGCATGCTTGCACCATCGCAAAGGACCCTGCGCACATTCGTGCAGGAACAGATCCCTGTAATGAAGCCTCAGAGCTGCAATATCGCAACCGCTTGTTGCGATTTAGTGAAGGAAGCAGCCGAACGGCCGAAGACAAGGCTAAAGTCTCGCAACTGTTTACAGTTGTGAGAGAGCACTGCTACACTCCCTCTTAACCGTGAAGTGCTGCTGCAGTATCCGCTCCTTGGATACTTAAAAAGGGTCTACATTGTGAGAAACGACATAGGACACAAAGGGCATAGAGAGTAAAACCTTGCGGTGTCTAAAGATATATATACATGTATAAATAAAGGAGCTGTATTCACCAAAAATACAGTAGAGTGAGATGACAGCTGAAAGGGCTAGGTTGCTAAGAAAAAACGTCGGCTGAAATTGTAGCCATCGGGTAAATACAGGTATTAATGAATGTCTGCTAGTATTCAGAAGAAAAGCACTGTACAATTCATATAAAGGATAAAGTTGCAGGGCATCACTATATTTATTCACTAGACCTACTGTATGAAATAAATACATGGTTTTTTTTTTGTTTATTTATTCTGAGCAGATAGCGCTCTAGAACCTTGCAGGAAAACAGACAGGGAGCAGGCCCCTCATCTGCTATTTCCTATTAGAGTTGTAGATTCTTCTGCTAGAATTTAGTCATGTTTTTCCTTTCTGTAAATATCAATTATATATACATACAGTTATGTTTACCTGAATGTCTCTTATGCTGGAGAGGTCCAACTATAGGGCTGGCAGCCCATGAAATGGCTGACTTTATAGGGACTAAGTATGACATCACATACGAGGGAGGGGCTTAGACTTCAAGCACTGCCCATTCTGTAAATTAAGGTCTAAACTAACAAATTTGCCTGTTATGTGAGATGTGCATGGTTATAGACAAGTGCTAAAAGGTATATATCCTGCTAGCCACCCACAAATCAGTGTGGGAGTTTTAGAAAAATATAAATTAGATTCTTTCCTTGATAAAAGTCACATGTCTATGATGTCACGCTGGGGAGGGAATCAATAGCTCAAGGATTCAGCAGTAGAGAGACAGACCAGTAGTTTGCTGGTAGGAGAGGAGAGAGGAGGTGTGCAGGTATTCATACCAGCAGTAAATTATTTTCACTAGAGAGAGAGTGAAGCTGCAAAAGAGAGAATTAATTTGTTTTTAGGTGTGATGATTAACACCAGTTTTCTTCTGATTTCTGTACATTTTTGACTTGTTTGAAATAAAAATTATAAACGCAAATTGCATTTATTTTATGCACTATTCCACTCGTCTGTGTTTGTTTATTCCACCCTATTATACCCTCTTGGACTCTGTTGATTCCCTTGAGGAACTTGAAAGTTTCTATCATGCCCCCCCCCCCCTTTCCTCAAGGGTATACATATTAAGCTCCTTTAGTCTCTCTTCATATGTCTTCTGGTGGAGATCCTACACCATTTTGGTTGCCCTCCTCTGGACAGCCTCCACTCTGTCTATGTCTTTGCAGAGATGGGGTCTCCAGAACTGCACACAGTACTCCAGATGGAGCCTCACCAACTGTTTGTACAGAGGGATAACAACTTCCCGTTTTCTACTGTTGATGCCTCTCCCTATGCATCCCAGTATCCCCCAGCCCTCCTTACTGCCTTCTCACATTGCTTGCCCACCTTTAGATCATCTGATATAATTGCCCCCAGCTCCCTTTCCATTTTTATTGTTGTCAGTATCTCACCCCCCACTGTGTACTCTTCCCCTGGGTTTTTGTTTCCCAGGTGCATTACCTTGCACTTCTTAGCATTGAATCTGAGCTGCCATACATTTGACCATTCCTCTAACCTTGCCAAGTCCCCTCTCATCCTTTCCACCTCATCTTGTGTATCAACCCTGTTGCAGATCTTTGTGTCATCTGCAAAGAGACATACTTTTCCTTCCAGTTCCTCTACAATGTCACTTATAAAGACATTAAAAGGACCGGTTCCAGTACTGAACCTGTAAAATTCTCACACAACCCTCCTCCTTCACTGTGCACTGCTTACAATTACCCTTTGCGTCCCGCTGTCCAGCCAATTTTTAACCAGGCTACCACCTTGGGACCCACTCTAAGGCTGGCTAACTTGTTTATTAATCTTTTGTGTGGGACTGTATCAAATGCCTTGCTAAAATCTAGGTAGGTCATGTCCACTGCCCCTCCCTGGTCTACTACTTTGGTCACCCAGTCGAAGAAATCTATTAGATTCATCTGACACGACCTTCCCGCTTGAATCCATGCTGCCTTGGGTCCTGTGCCCCACTGGCCTCTAGGTACTCAACAATTCTTTCCTTCAGAAGTGATTCCATCATTTTCCCTACAACTGAGGTCAAACAAACTGTTCTGTAGTTTCCTGCTTCTGCTCTGCTCCCACTTTTGTGAAGAGGAATCACATCCACCCTCCTCCAGTCCTCAGGTACCACCCCATCCCCCATGATTTGTTAAAGAAAGTAGTCAGCAGTGTCACTAGTTCTACCCTTAGTTCTTTAGAATTCTTAGGTAAATCTCATCAAGCCCCATTGCTTTGTCCACCTTCAATTTTACTAGTTCTTTCAGAACCCTTTCTTCTGTAAATGGACTGGTATCGACCCCCATCTCCAGAGTGTTTTTCTTGTTTGGTTTAGGTACCTCCTCGTCCTCTTCCTTAGTGAATACTGAGCAGAAATATTCGTTCAGTATCCCTGCTTTTTCACTGTCACCCTCTGCCCAAATTCCCTCCCCTTCATTAAGCCTCGGTATCCCTCCCTTGGTCTTTCTTCGCTCCCTAATGTAGCTATAAAAGGTCTTATCCCCCTTCTTAACAGAACTGGCTATCCATTCCTCGGTTTGGGCCTTTGCTATTCTGACTGCCTTCTCTGCCTCTTTCTGCTTTAACTGATAACGTTCTCTGTCCTGCTCCTTCTGTGTTTCCTTCTATTTCCTGAATGCTATCCTTTTCTCCCTAACCTTCCCTGCCACCTCTTTTGAGAACCATAGCGTTTTTTTCCTTCATTGTGTTTTGTTGATTTGCTTCACACAAAGGCTTGTTGCCTCTGTGATGGCTGTTTTGATTATTCCCCATTGTTCCTCCACCCCTCCTTCCTGCCTGTTTACTAGTGTTTTTCTAAGGCACTCTCTCATTTTCCCAAAGTCAGCCCTCCTAAAGTCCAGTACTCTTGCTTTTGTATGGCTTGACTCTATGGCTGTATTTATCGTGAACCACACTGTTTGGTGGTCGCTTGTTCCCACATGGCTACCCACTTCTAAATCCAAGATTCCTTCTCCGTCCCCATTTGAGAGTACCAAGTCTAAGATTGCTCCCTCACAAGTGGGTTCCAGTACTAGCTGTCTGAGGCATGCTCCTTGTAGGGCATCAAGAATGACCCTGTTTTGGATGTGCCTGCAGCAAAGGTGCTCCAGTTAACATCTGGCATATTCAGGTCCCCCATCAACAACATCTCCCTTTTTCTGCCATTCTAAGGATGCCTTCTATCATTTTCTTGTCGGTTCCCTCCCCCTGGGATGGGGTTCTGTATACAACCCCCATGTGGATTGTGGTGCCATTTCTTGTCTCCAGGGTGCCTCATCTGCTCCCTGTTTACTCTTTAGTTTTGTTGCTTTGATCCCTTCCCCTACATAGAGAGCTACTCCTCCTCCCCTTTTACCCTCCCTGTCCCTCCTGTAGACTGTGTATCCTAGTATGCTGACATCCCAGTCATGGTTCTCTGTGTACCATGTTTCTGTGACTGCCACAATATCCATGCATCAAGGCCACTAGTTCAGGGAGCTTGTTACACAGACTACGGGCATTGGTACTCATCACCCTCCAATTTTTGATGGCCTTCCCCCTTTTTGCCCCATCCCTGTCCTTACTGCCTTTGCCTTTTTTGCATTTACCTCTATCCTGCTCCCTAATGACTTCTCTACCTTGGTGTTTACCTTACTAATTACCGTTTTTTGTGGGGGGAGGCTGAGATTTCCTGCTCCTTTCCAGTGCTTCCTCCCTTGGCTAGTTTAAATGCTTGTCAATAAAGCATTTAAACCTATCACCTAGGATCCTGGTCCCCCCCTGGACAGATGCAGACCATCACACCAGTATAGGCCTGCATACCTCCAGGTGGCTCCCCAGTCCCCAATGAAGCCAAAACCCTGAGCGCCACACCAGTTTCTCAACCATTCATTGAATTCAATGGTGTGGAGTACCCTGGCATCACCCTTGCCATAGACAGGCAGCACTTCTGAGAAGGTTACCGTATGCGCTATTTGTCTAAGGCCCCTCCCCAACTCTAGAAGCCGTGCAAAGGAACAAGGACCAGCAGGGGAGGGAGGAGGGAAAGCAGGGCCTGCTGCAAGAACTTCCATCAAAGATCTACTGTTATGGTAAGTTCTTACTTAACTGTACTATCTTACTTCGAGGAAGGCTCGTGCACCAGGTCAACACCAGTAGGACTGAGTCCCAAGCAGTTCCCGCCATCACCAGAATTAAAACACTGGGAGGAGAACACATCAGCGGACAATGCAACCAAGTTTTGGGGCTGGTAGTATAGCCTAGAGGTTACAGTAATGAACTGTGAATGAGCTTGGTACATCCAGCAGATCAGCCACCCTCCCATCCTACCCCTGCCCTCCATCGCCCTCGCTTCCACCTTCGTAGGGTAACTACCCAGGAAGCCAGACTGCACCTGACCCATGCACTAAAAGGCAACAGTCCCAGTGACATCTCCCTGGACCACAAAATTCTCCAGTTGGTCCTGGATCAAGTCCTCACCCCACTCACCAGCCTTCTTAACAAATCCCTCTACCTGGGACAATTCCCCTCCTCATGGAAAACTGCAACGGTTACTCCAATCCATAAAGGGGGTGACAGGTCCTTAGCTGGGAACTATTGACCGATCTCCATTCTCCCACCCCTTTCCAAGGCGCTGGAAAAACTAGTTGCTCCACAAATATCTGAATACCTGACCAAATACAACATCCTCTGCCCTGAACAACACGGCTTCCACGCAGGACACAGTACTAGCACTGCTCTTATTGAATTCGCTTCCTTCCTTCACTCCTCATTGACGCTGGTTACTTGGCGGGGCCGTGTTCCTTGACCTATCAAGGCCTTTGACACGGTCTCCCACCCCTACTACTGGAAGCCCTCTGTCACGCTTGGTTTTGCCTCTGGACCACTTGCTTGGTGCTCCAGCTACCCATCCGCCCGCCTCCTAACATGTCAAAATTGGTGGACACCTTTCTGATCCACGATCGATCCTCTCAGGGTTCCACAGGGCTCCATCCTGGGGCCCCTTCTCTTCTCGCTATACCTTAACTCCTCGCCCAGTGCTTGCCCTGGGAAATTCTGCTGTACGCAGATGATACCGCCTCTTTGCCACTGACCGTAACCCTCTTCCCTCCAGGTTTCCCTACAAAGTGCCTATAATGGCGCTGAAACTTGGCTTAAAGAGCATAGATTGGTCATAAATCTTAAAAAATCTAAAACCATGCTCTTCGCCCACCCTCAAAACAAAGCTTCCAACTCCCCTCTCCGTATCCTCTCCAGCTCTAAACAACAACTGGAGCAAGTCCACTCCTATACGTATCTAGGGATCTCATTTGACTCAGCCCTCTCCTACCATATCCACATCGAAGCACTCGCTTCTGTATCCAATATACGACTTGGTATCCTGTACCGCTACAAAAACTGTCTCCCCCCCCCGATGCCCTCCGGCTTGCAGTTACATCCTCCATACTATCCCTGGTGGACTATGGGCTACCTGTCTATGGTACTGCCAACATGACTGCCCTCAACAAAATCCACCTCCTCCTTAATAAGGCATGCAGGCTAATCACTGGTGCCCCTAGGCTCACTCATACCTGCCAACTTTATGACCTTGCAACAATGCTTGACCTCGACGAACGCCTGCTATACCAAACGTGCCTCATCTCAAAAAAAACCTTACTAGGACTTTCTCCTCCTGGGCTGACTTCCTCCCTCCTCCTGGCCCAGCCCCTAGTCAGCACCCGGACCTCCTGCAAAGCCACCTTCCTGGTTCCTCGAGCTAGGACCTCACTTGACAGAGATCTTTCTGCCATAGAGCCCTTTTGGTACAACACTCTTCCTCGGGCCATCACTGAAATCCCCACCATCTCCACTTTCAAAACTGCCCTCAAAAGCGAGTTGTTCAGCAAGCGCTGCTGCACCTGTGCTTAACGGATGCTCTAACCCCCCTCTGTCCTGACAATGCCCTCTGGGCAGCTCCGTCTCCTCACCTTCTTATTTCTAACAACTACACTACTGCCATGATCCCGCTGCCTACAAGAACGAACCATGTTTGCATTCCTTGCTGCTGCTTGCTGTGATGCCCAACTTATATGCTACTCTGTTACCATACGGATCAAACCTCCGTCTGTACTATTCCTGTATCATGCCTTACGCTTCTTGTAATCTGATATCATGTGACCTGTTTGGCTGTTTTATCGATTTACCTGTACTGTTCCTGTCTCATGCCTTACGTTCCTTGTAATCTGACACAGTTAACCGGTTTGGCTGTTTTCACACTGCAATGACATACCTTTATGCTACTAAACCCTGTATTTTACCATGTTTTCGATTATACCAGAACTTGCTCTGTATTACACTACCAATGTCTGCTGTATCCATGTGCCATTTATGCTTGTCTCTTTATGCTCATGCTCTCCTACTGGATGTATTCTGTTTTCTGTATTATCTGTATTATCTTCCATTGTTGACGAGGTACCTTTGGAAATGAGCCTCTGGCTCAAAGGTTGTAAACTGACTGCAATATAAATAAATAAATACCTGGGTTTGATTCTCACAACCTCCAATTGCATACTGTGTGACTCTGAACAGGTCACTTAACCTCCCTAGTGGTCCTGGATCGCCCCCGAAAACAGGCACCTGTGCCTAGTGGGCCTTACCCGGTTACCAAAGAATAAAATAAAACAAAAAATAAATAAATGAGCTCAGAAGAAAATGGCCTGAAGTACTGCTAGGCCGAAGCTGGCCCTGCGCCGAGAGGCTACATCCGGACTGTAGTGCATGGTGAAGGTGTGGACAGAACTCCAGGTGTAGCTGCACAAATGTCTGCAGCAGACACATTTCTAAAATAGGCCATGGCGTTAGCCATACCCTTGGTGAAATGGCCCCCTGACCACTCCAATACGGTCTTTGTTGTACTCATGGTAACAATAAACAATGCAACTGGCTAACCATTTAGGCAAACACTGTTTCAAAACAAAGAGTGCCCTCTCAGTTCAGGGCAAACAAAACAAACAACTGATCAGACTTTCTAGAAGTCTCGGTCCGGTGTGTAGAGTACAACAAGATTCTATGTACATCCCCCAAGGTATGAGGAAAAGCCTCCACCTGATTAGAGTACTCAGGAAAATAAACTGGATGGTGGATGGATTGGGTCCAACATAAACTCCGACACCACCATGGGAAGAATCTTAGGATTAGTACACAAAGACACCCTGTCTTTGTGAAGAAACAAATAAGGCTCCTTGCACATAAGAGCCTGAAGCTCAGAACTCCTTCAAGCAGAGGTAACAGCAACTAAAAAGAGCGCTTTCCATGACAAAGTGCAGCTTGTAACTCGCAGATGGTTCAAGGGGAGGTAACGCGAGTTTCTCCAACATAAAATTGAAGTCCCTTGGAGTGACTGGGTCCCAAATGGGAGGTTTCTGATGCAGAATGCCCCACAGGAATGTGCGGAATACTTCAAGCTGGGCAACAGCTTTACCCTCGATGGGTGCATGGTATGCGGAAATGGCAGAACGATGCACCTTGAGGGAGGAATACCCCAAGCCAGAGTCTGAATGGGAAAGAAGGTGCTCAAACACCTGATTCACCAGGCTGGTGAAAGGGCCCAGTTGGTGAGCAACAGCCCAAAGGGTGAAACACTTGCATTTCATAGCGTAAGTGGCCCTGGTGGAGGGTTTCCTAGCAGCCACCAGGACATCTGCGACCCTAGAGGATACCCTGAAGTAGGCACTAGCTGGGTCCGCAGGAGCTATGCATGAAGATACAGGGACTTTAGGTCTGGATGGACTAGGGTGCCCTGGTCCTGGGACAGCAAGGCAGTGCAAAGGGGGCAAGGGCACCGGTGGTTCCACTGCCAACTGTTACAGCAAGAGGAACCAAATCTGATGCGGCCAGAAGGCAGCTATGAGAATCATCTCCACCCCTTTCAACTGGAGCTTGAACAAAACACTCTGAAGGGGCAGGAAGGGAGGAAAGGTGTACAGAAACCACCCCTTCCAGGAGAGGGACAATGCGTCTCACCAGAAATCTCCAGGCCTGTGATCAAGCAAGCAGAAAAGCAGCAGTTTTGTGTTGAGTGGGGACGCAAACAGGTCCAACTCTGGATGACCCCACCTGTTAAAGAGATCTCTGACCAACAAAGTTAGAATCTCCCACTCATGAGCCTGCAACCTAGAGCAGCTGAGACTGTCGGCCAAGACATTTTGGACACCTGGAACATGTATGACCGAGAGCTCCAGACTGTGCTGGGTGGCCCAATACCAGACTCTCATTGCTTCCCGACACAAGGGGTAAGAATAGGTCCTCACCTGCTTGTTGAAATAATATATCACGCATATGCTGTCCATCTGTAACAGCAGTGGACCAGGAAGAACATGAGTCTGAAAGGCCTGCAAAGTGTAAAGGACTGCTCTCATCTCCAGGATGTCGATATGGAGACCCTGTTCTATGTCTGACCAGGTACTCTGGGTCTGGTAATTGGCCAGAAGAGCACCCCATCCCAGGCTGGATGCGTCTGTCATGAGAATGTGACGGGGGGTGGGGTTGACAGCAGAAAGGAGACTCCCTGAAGGAGGGTGGCCATATCCAGCCACCATGATAGAACTCTCCAGACCAGGTTGGAGACCATGGCCAACTGGTCATGGTCGTCCATGCGTTGGTCCCACTGGACCCACAAGGTCCACTGAGAAACTAGCATGTGCAAGCAGGCCAAGGGAACTGTGGCAATGGTTGCCGCCACATAACATAGTAACATAGTATTTGACAGCAGATAAGGCCCACTAGGCCCACCCGGTCTGCCCATATGCCACGCCTGCATCAGTGGTCACTGACCCTGCTTGGTCACTGGCTTTAGCCTTTCCTACCCACCTCTAGGGTTTCCTTGTGCCTATCTAATACATGTTTGAATCCCCCCACTGTGCTAGTTCCCACTACTTCCTGGGGTAGGTTATTCCATGCATCTACCGCCCTTTCTGTGAAGAAAAACTTCCTCACATTACTTGAAGGTTTCTATCATATCTTCCTGCTCCTGCCTCTCTTTCAGTGTATACAGCTTGAGGTTTTTTAATCTCTCCTCGTATGTCTCCTGCTGCAAGTCCTGCATCACCTTTGTTGACTTTCTCCGAACTGCCTCCACCCTGTCTATGTCCTTACGAAGATGCGGCCTCCAGAACTGTACACTGTACTCCAGATGAGACCTCACCAGTGTTTTGTACAGTGGCATCACCACCTCCCTTCTTCTGCTAGTAATACCCCTTCCTAAGCACCACAACATGCTACTGTGGCCCAGAAGGTGCAGGAAAATCCTGGAGGGGACCGGATAACTTGAGGAGACCAGAAGGGCCTGCTCCATCAGTTGCTCCACCCTTTCCCTGGGTAAAAAGACCTTGCCCTGGGTAGTGTCCAGGATCACTCCTATGTATTGAAGGCGCTGGCAAGGAGAGAGGCAGGACTTCAGCAGATTGATGGTGATACCTAAGGCCTGGAAGAGGTGAAAGGTGTATTCTAGAGTCTGAACCAGGTGATCCCTGGAGGGGACTGTTAGTAGCTAATCATCCAGGTAAGGAAACACGCAGAAGCCCTGCCTCCTCACGCCACTGCCACTACTGCCAGGCGCTTGGTAAACATCCTGGGGGCTGAAGAAAGGCCAAAAGAGAGGGCCCGGAATTGAAAATGGGCTCCCAGAAAATGGGAGTGGCGGATGCACCGATGGCCAGGAAAAATCTGGATGTACAGGTAAGCATCTTGCATGTCCAGAAAGCAGAGCCAGTCCCCGGAGAGTGACCATCCTGAAGCATTTGTACTCAATGTACAGATTCAGATGGCTCAGGTTCAGGATGGGCCGAAGATACCGGGCCTTTCTGGGGATGAGGAAGAAATAGGAGGGAAAACTCCTTCCCCATTGAGCTGGAGGGACAGGCTGTATGGCTCTTTTTTGAAGAAGAGCCTGAATTTCCCCCCAGACTAGGGACTGGTGGGCTGGGGATAAGAGGAGCTTACCAGAAGATTTTCTGGAGGCTACTCTAGAAGCTCCAGCATGTGACCGTGCTCTATGATCTGAAGTGCGCAATTGTCTGTGGTCACTTTCTGCCGCACTTTTAGGTGGAGGGAGAACCAACTCCCTACCTCCTTTGAGACTGCCGGCTGGAGGAGGGGTGGTGGCTAATGACTCATGAGGTGGGGGCAGGTATGGGGAGGGTGGATGCAGGTGCCCAAGGGGCTCTAGTGGCAGCAGCTGCAAGAGCCAAGGTGGCCTTGCGCTTATCATGGCCTCTTGCAGGCTGGTTTCATGACTGTTTACGTGAGCACTGATGAAAGAACAGATGCTGACCCGCTCTAGGCTGAGTATGGTAGAGCGAATTAACCATCCAAAAGAGCCTGACCCCAACTCCTGAAGGGTGGGTATTATGTTTTGAACATCTCTCCCAAAGAAAACGGAGCCCAAAAGGGGTCATCCAAAATGCTGGGCTGCACATCCGAGGTGAACCCGGATAACCAGAGCAATGAATGGTGCTGAAAGCAAACCCCAGCCACCGCCCCTTGCTCAGAGGCGTCCATGGCACTGTAAGCAGCCCGCAAAACATGGTTGCAATGTCAGAGCCTGACTTCAATAGTTGGGCAGGTTGTCTTAAGAGTCTTCTCCAGGTGAGGCTTGCACCAGGTCCCAGGCTTCTTCCCAGAGGACATTCTGATATTGGACCAGATGGGCCAGGTAACTGATGACCCAGATAGCCAGGGTAGTGGATGCAAAAACTCGCTTACCCAGGTGGTCAAACTGCCTGGACTCCCTGTCCCGGAGGAGGGCACTGAGGTGCTTTGGCCTTTTGGTAGGGTCATGCACCACCATTATTACCACTGAATCAGCTTTAGGTGGCCCTCCAATAAAGGTTTACCAGAAGGGGCATGGTAATGGCGGTCCGCCTTCTTAGGCAATGGTAGAGTAGAAGAGGGGCGATTCCATGCCGCCCTGGTGACGTCTTAATAGGAGTCAATCGGGGTGGTAACACCACCGGGAGGGTATCCCGTTGCCTTAAATTAACTGCCAGGTGATGCCTCTCTGAGGCCTGCTCCTCCATTTCACAGCTCATTATAGACTGGATATGGCGCATGACGTCCATAAAAGACAGATCGTCGGGGGGGGGGGTATTTAGGAATTGCCTTAGGAGGGTCTTCACCATCCAAAAATTCCCCTGGCAGGAGGAAGACCAAGAACAATCCAAGTCATCCTCATTGATGTTGCTGCCTTGGTCAGACGCCAGTGGCAAGTGCTTGCCCTGGTGACAGCCAGAGCCGACGGGTCGAGACCCGGAGGACCCCAACATTCGGGGTTTGCTTTGTCCAGCTACCCCCAGCTTCTGGGGTGGCAGATCCTGTGGGGGATGCCAGATGTGGCCTTGAAGAGCAGGGGTTTGCCACTGGACAAAAGTCCACCATGCTGAAAAAAGGGCATTGTAGTCCACCGGAGGTGGAAAATTATATACCGCCGGGTAGGGGAAGAAGGCACTGGATAAGGGCACGATGGTGGTGGGGCCGGCCTAGGATGCCCTGGAATAGGATCACCCAGCGTCGGCTGAAGATCCAGCAATGGGTCAGCGGGCGTCAGTTGCAGCACGGGCTGTGGAAGGGAAAATGCCGGAGTCAGGCCCACAGGCTGAGGTAGCGGCAGTACTGGTGGTGGCCCTGTTGGCATCGGCTGGGAGCTTCCGGAGGAAGGATCCACTGGTGCATGCCTCACCAGAAAAGCAGGCACATGGGGCGAAGGAGACCTCCCAGCTAAAGCCAAAGTGATGCTGGTGTAGAAGGGGTAGTGGTAGCCTGCTGCGGGCGCTGCCTAGCAGAACTGTTGTCGAGCCCCAAGGAGAGAACTGACATAGGCAGTGCCTTGGCTTGAGGGGGGAGTGACAGTGGAGGAACTGACGCCCAAGAGACTAACAGCAGCCACGCTGCCTGGCTGACAGCCCATGGATGAGATGGGCCTAAGTGTCACGGGCTGGGAGAGAGGAGACGAAGTCCATGTCCCGAGGAACCACAAGGAAGGCAGGTGGCTGAGCCACCAGGAGCCCAGTAGAAGAAAGGACTGGCAGGGCTGAATGGGCCACCCCCCACCCACGGAAGGCCAATCTCGATGCGGTTGAGGGTTTGTGGGGGTTACCACATGCAGGAAACAGACCAGTCCTGGCCCTGGTGTTTGCCCCAGTGCTTGTGCGTCCCATCAGATTTTTGAGAAGAGGAAGCCCAGAGGATCGTGCCAGTGAGACGAAGGAGCTCCTTGCCCTTTATGTCCTTTTCCATCAGGAACAACTTCAGCTTTATCAGATGTCCCTCCAGAGTCTGAAGACAACATCTCCATGTGGCCTGGCTGAATTTCTGGCAAATCTGGCAGGCTTCAGTGTTGAGGGTTGGGCCTAGGAAGATGAGACAAACAGAGTGGCCGTCTTTTTCCAGAATCTGTTTGCCACAGGCACACTTTATGGAGGGGTCACAAGATGAGGCTGGTGGAGAAGACAAACTCGATGACTGAAACACCAAAAAATTCAATGTTAGAAACTCTAGAAAAAAAGGAAAATAAGAAAGCGCAGCAAGGAAGAGTAATGGCAGACAACTGTAACTGCAGTGTCCGCCATGGTCCGACATGCGCGAGTCGACAGTGGGGAAAAAAAGTGAGGTAGGTGTGGGGGACTGCCCACCTTTATAGGACAGGCTGACGTCAGAGGCTGACGTCGGAGGTGGGCAGTCCCACATGGTAGACTGCTAACTAGAACGTTTTCCGTGTGGTCCTGGCGCCTGGCATCTTAGTCCTATCAGTGTTGGCCTGCTGCAAGAGCCTTCCTTGAAGTAAGATTACCCATTACACACATGGTACTGATTTATATTAGTATATTATGACCATGTACTGGAACACAAACATGGCCTCAAACTGCAATTATTTCATTTTATTTCATTTATTTCATTGTATGGCTTATCCTGTTATGTCATGTAAATAATATGTATATGTAAATACTGGCCCGGATATTCAGACTGTGCCAGGCTGTGGCGCAAGCCTGGGCGCAGCACAACTTGGCTGTGCAGGGGCAATGACAGGGTGATATTCAACAGAGCTGCGCCATGGCACAGCATCGCTGAATATCACACCCTGGCCACCCTGCAGTGCGCATGGCGCAGTGACACTGCACCAGCGCAAGTGGCCAGAGTGGAGCAGGGGGATGCACTAGTGCAAGTTCCACTGCGCTAGGTGCAACAACCGCGATATTTAAAAGTGCACATGCAAATGGGGCCATAATACATGCAAGGCACAAATGGGGCCATTTTAATTTAATTAATTTAGTTGTTTAACCAGGTGAGATACACTAAGCTGAAAGCTTTTTTACAGGTGCAACCTGGGAGCACAGGGAAGTTAAGTGACTTGCTCAGGGTCACACAGCATGCAAGTGGAAGCTGTGGGATTCAAACCCAGGTCTGGTCTGCTGGATGTCACTAGATTTGCAGCTCAGAGCCTTAAACCACTGTGCTATACTGCCTCCCCACATTATGGCCCCATTTGCATGCGAGTGCACCGACCCCCGACGACTTGCGCCCTCCCAGACTGCAGCCGTCGGGGACCGATGCCCCCTGCACAGCACGGCAATGTGCCCCACTCCCAATCGTGGGCATATGTAGAATTAAAAATTGTCCTATATCCCTGGTGGTCCAGTGGACCGCTCGCAGTCCAATCACGGGCTTAAGTATACAAATACACGTTCAATATCCTCCAGTCTCCCTGGTGGTCCAGTGTACTGCCTTCAGCCTGATCGCGGACATAAGTTTAAATCAAGACGTCCAATATCCCTGGTGGTCCAGTGGACCGCTCGCAGCCCAATCACGGGCTTCAGTATGTAAAAAAATCATCCAATATCCCTTGTGGTCCAGCGGTGCCCCCCACCCCGCCGACTGAGCCCCTCCCCGGTCAGCGGGGCGGCAGCACCCCACTCCACTGCCGCCACTCAGAGTTGTACGCCCATTGCTCACAGCGTGAGCCAATGGGCGTGCAGCCCATACCATAATTGTGTCCAGATATGTGAATGGAGCCATTCATATATCTGACTGGTGATATGAACGGGCTGCACGCCTATTGGCTCACGCTTTGGACCAATGGACGTACAGCCCTACCCCAGTGTCAGTCAGTGGGCGCGGGCGGCAGGCGGGTGGTGCTGCTGCCCGCCGCTGACCGGGGTGGGGTGGTGGGGCTCAGTGGACGAGGTACCGCTGGACCACTAGGGATATTGGATGATTTTGTTACATACTGAACATACGAACATACGAAATTTGCCAGCAGATAAAGGACTAGAGGTCTATCAAGTCTGCTCGAATGTGCAGCTAGCACCCCTTATTCTGCAGCTGCCCCTCCCTTCCACCCTTCCCCTTCATTAACCCTCTCCCTTGTCCTGTTCCATCCCCTTTTGAAGCAGTCCACTGTTCTACTGGATACCACTTCTGCAGGTAACGCATTCCACCCCGCCACCACCCTCTCTGTAAAAAAGTGTCTCATCTCCCTCCTGAACATTCCTCCCCTCCCTTACTTTGAACAGCCCCTCTGTACCCGTCTTGTTTATTCCTTTCATGTACTTAAAGGTTTCAATCATGTTCCCCTGTCCCTCCTCTCCTCCAGTCAATACATGTTCAACTCCCTCAACCTCCTCTCGTATGATAAGTCCCCCAGCATCTTGATCATCTTTGTTGCCCTGCGCTGCACCCCCTCCAGTAACTTAATGTCCCTCTTCAGATACGGGCGCCAGTACTGCACGCAGTATTCCAGGTGTGGTCTAACTAATGACCTATACAGTGGCAGAATCACCTCCTCCCTCCTCAAGGATATACTCCTTGCAACACAACCCAGCATTTTGTTGGCCTTTGCAGCTGCCTTCCTACATTGTGCTGAGTTGTTCATTGACCCTTTAATGAGCACCCCCAGATCCTTCTCCTCCTGTGTCTGGGTTAGCTGCACTCCCACCAGCTGGCAACTCCTCCTTGGGTTCTACATCCCAAAATGCAGCACCTTGCACTTTTTGGCATTAAACCCCAGTTGCCAGGTGTCTGACCAGGTTTCAAGCTTTGCTAGATCATCCTGCAACCCCTGCCACACCCCTAGGTCATCCACCACCGCTCCTACCTTGATATCATCAGCTAACAGACTGATCTTGCTCTTGATGTCCCATGATACGTCTGCAATATATATCCCAACCACTGGTCCCAACACCGAGCCCTGTGGAACACCGCTCATCACTACCCTTGGGTGTGAGAGCTCCCCACCCACCACCACCCTCTGTTGCCTTCCCTGAAGCCAGTTTCCTACCCATCTCACCAGTTTTGCACCCGCCCCTGTGCCTACAAACTTACTTCCCAGCCTTCCATGCAGCATCGAGTTGAATGCCTTACTGAAGTCCAGATACAGGACATTCACTGCATGGCCCCTGTCCAGTTGCCTAGTTACCCAGTCATAGAACTCCACCAGGTTGGTTTGGCAGGATTTGCCCCATATGAAGCCATGCTGCCTGCTGTCCTGTAGTCCTCTGGCCTCTAGCAGGGCCACCAGCCTCTCCTTCAGGATAGTCTCCATTAGCTTACCCACGATGGATGTGAGGCTCACTGGTCTGTAGTTTCCCGGTTCATCCTTGGGACCACTCTTGTGGAGGGGCACCACATGAGCCATCCTCCAGTCCTGAGGTACACACCCCGAATGTAGTGAGGCATTAAATAGGTCTGCCAAAGGTCCTGCAAGGACCTCTGCCAGCTCCTTCAGTACTCTGGGGCGGATGCCATCTGGGCCTGGCGCCTTGTCCACCCTCAGTGTCTTCAATCCCTCCCAAACTCTGCCCTCCATGATTTCCCCATCTGTCACCCCTTCCCCCCATTTCTGCCAATTCTCCCCCCTTGGGTGTCACCCCCCCCTTCTCTTTAGTAAATACCGAGCAGAAGTACTCATTTAGTGCTTCTGCCTTATCGCACCCTGTTTTCACCCAACCCCCTCCTTCCTAATCCTTTCTATGTGGTCCTCACAGCTCCTTTTCTCCCTTATGTACCTAAACCTGAAGCCCGCTATCGGGCTGCGAGCGGTCCACTGGACCACCAGGGATATTGGATGATATATATTCATACTGAAGCCCGCAATCGGGCTGCCAGCGGTCCACTGGACCACCAGGGATATTGGATGTTTTGATTTAAACATATGCCTGCGATCAGGCTGTGAGCGGTCCACTGGACCACCAGGGATATTGGACGGTTAGGTTTTATACTGAAGCCCGATATCGGGCTGCGAGCGGTCTACTGGACCACCAGGGATATTGGATGTTTATATTTAAACATATGCCCGTGATCGGGCATGGGGGGCGCCGCCACGAAGGTGCAGCCGGAGCTCGGGTGGCCACCCACAGGTGGCAGCTGCCGTGTTGCGCCCTGCAATACGGCAGCTCACCTCTGGGTGGCCAGCCGTTGTTCCTTTTTTTTTTGGCTCACCTGTGTGCAGCGCAGGTAGGGGTTGCGCAAGCATGGGCTCAGCCTCAGCACATCCCGGGCTGAATATCGGGATGTGCGTAGTATGCATGGGCACCCCACCACCCCTCAACACCACCTGCGCTGCATACATTACTGATGCGCTCTGGTACATCGGGATTTGTGCCAGGCTCAATCCCCGTTTCAATATTGCGCCGGGGCACATCAGTGGGTTGCGCATGGTGGGGTGCATACTGTTTCTTCACAAACCAGGACTGAGGGTAACCTACTGGAGGAAGTACGAGAGTTGAGAGCCCTGGTGGGAGACCTCCTACGAACCACACAAATCCCCAAACCTGGTGGAAGTCCAGAGGGTCAAGGACGCAGGTCACAAATCAAAGAGGAACTGCGAAGTGCTCCGGATGTGCAAAACACGGGGGATGGCCTGTGGTACCATAGAAACCCTAGAGATCCCACGTTTTGCTATCATTGCGGGGAGGATGGAAACACCCGCTACTATTGCCGCGCACCAGAGAATCTGAGGAGGGTCACTACTAGACTACTAGCTTTAATTCGACAAAATAACAGCTGACCGTCTGGGAGAGTTGCTCGAAAAGGTTATTCTTCAAAGGCCATGCCAGTCGACACCTAAGTCTGCGCCACTGGAGTGGTCCGAGGTGGTGGGTCCTTCGATGGAGATGACAGTGAAGGTGAACGGTGTACCCACCCAAGCCATGCTTGATAGCGGGTCCCAAGTGACTATCATGTTCCAAGACTGGTATCGGAAGCACCTGCCTGATGTGCCCTTACAACCCTTGGAAGGTCTGCATGTCTGGGGTTTGAGTGAGAAGTCGTACCCCTACTCTGGGTATGTTCGTATCTGGCTGTCTTTTCCTACCTCGGTGGCGGGAGTGGCGGAGCAAGTAGAGACCTTGGCATTGGTGTGTCCCTCTACTGGACTGTATGATGGGGTCCCCCTACTAATTGGGACCAACGCTCATATGTTTGGGAGACTGGCACAATTATGCTATGATAAACAGGGGCACCGGACTGGTAGGGCTCTGAGAATTCCCGCGCTGATCAAGAGGGCCTATGAGTTGCAGCAGAATCCCATGGAGGTGGACCAAGATGAACTGGTCGGGGTTGTATGGAAGAAGGATCCTGAGTTGATGGTGCTAGCCCCCAATGCCCAGTGTACCCACCAAGTGGAGGTCCGCTTACGGAAGGATTTCAAGAATAGAATACTAATGCTGGATGCGCCAGGCGATGGAAAATTGCCAGAAGGATTGTTGGTCAAGCCCAGCATCTTGCCCGCTTGTGCTCATGCCTATGCACGACGGGCGATGGTCCAGATTCACATTCTGTCAGATCAGGAGATTCGAGTGAACAGAGGCTGAACCCTAGCTACGGTACACTGCAGTGTTACCCAGTAACAAGCACCCTGGTGCAACTGATAGAGTGACTCCCGACTTGTTTGACTTTGGTGACTCCCCATTGCCAGCTGAATGGAAGACCAGAATCAGCAAGAAACTTACCTAGAGAGACCAAGTGTTTTCCTTGAAGGAATGGGACGTAGGATGTGTCCAGGGTGTGGAGCATCACATATGCCTGCACAATGAATGGCCATTTCGTCAGAGGTCTCGGCACTTAGCTCCAGCAGACATAGATGATGTGAGAAGGCACCTGCAGGAAATGCTTGCAGCTGGTGTGATACAAGTATCCAGGAGCCCCTATGCTTCGCCCATTGTGGCTGTGCGTAAGAAGAATGGGTCAGTGAGAATGTGTGTGGATTATCGAACCCTGAACCGGCGGACCATCCCTGATCAATACACCATGCCCCATATACAAGATGCTTTGGACTGTTTGAATGGGAGCAAATATTTCACAGTGGTGGATCTTTGCAGTGGGTACTACCAGATCCCCATGGCCCCGGAAGACCGTGAGAAAACAGCCTTCATCTGTCCATTGGGGTTCTATGAGTTTCTGAGGATGCCACGGGAATATTGGGTGCCCTGGCCACTTTTCAGCAATTGATGGAACGTGCGGTGGGGGATATGAATTTGTTGGAATGCCTGTTGTACTTGGACGATGTCACTGTGTTCGGAAGTTCATTGGAGGAGCATGAGAGTTGACTATTTAAAGTATTAGACTGACTGGAGGACTTCAGCCTCAAGTTGTCCATCGACAAGTGCCAGATTTTTCAGACCTCCGTGAAGTATGTGGGGTACATAGTATCCACCGAGGGGACAGAGACTGATCCCAATAAAGTTGAGGCCTTGACCACCTGGCCCCAGCCCCACAATCTGAAAGAATTACAGCGCTTCCTGGGGTTCTGTGTCTACTATCGCAGGTTCATAAAGGACTGTTCCAAGGTGATTCGCCCACTCCTGAATCTTACCCAGGGTTACCCTCCCACGAACTGTAAATACAAGAAAGGGGCCACCTCAGGAACAGAAAGAGTATACTTCCACCCAGGTGAACTTTTCGGGTCTCGCTGGATGCCTGACTGTGAAGCAGCTTTCCATGAAATCATATACCAGCTCACCCATGCCCTCATTCTCGCCTATGCTGATTCTATCAGACCCTATGTGCTGCATACTGACGCCAGTCTACAAGGTTTGAGAGCTGTGCTGTATTAAGACCATGAGGATGGTTTCAGACCTGTGGCCTTCGCTAGTAGGAGTCTGACCCCATCAGAGTGAAACTACCCTGTGCATAAGTTGGAATTCCTGGCGTTAAAGTGGGCCATCATTGACCAGTTCCATGAATACCTATGTGGGGCAAAGATACTGGTGAAGACGGACAATAACCGTTGACCTATGTGCAGACTTCAGCTAAGTTAGACGCCACAGTGCATCAGTGGCCTTCTGCATTGTCTACCTATGATTATGCTGTTGAATACAGATCAGGCCTGAATCACATCAATACTGACGCCCTGTCCCGAAGGCCCACTTCCAAAAGTCACTGGGTCAGGCTGTCTGAACCTGACATTCGAGCACTGTGCCAAAAGTTTGAAAAAGATGAACAGATTTCTGCGGACACAGTGGACTGCTTAGTAGATTGCTTGGGCCCCTCTGATGCATGCATACCAGCTGCATACTGTCACTTCTCCGCTCTAGATATTAGTGTACTACCTCAATTTGACAATGACAGCATTCAGTGGGCTCAATCCCAAGATCCTATGCCTCAGACAGCCCTTGATGCCCTCCATGCAGGGGAAGATGTGTCCAAGTTACGTTCCTCTGATTTGCAAACTGCTTTATTGTTTGAAGACGGACCCAAGTTGAAGATGATTAATCAGTTGTATAGAGAGACAGTGGATCGGGGTGGCCAAGTAGACAAACAGCAACTGGTTCTGCCCATAGCCTTTACAGATTTGGTGCTCAGGTCCCAACACAATCATATGGGCCACCTCAGTATCAACCAAACCCTTGATCTAGTACGATCTCAATTTTACTGGCCCAAGATGGGGGCCGATGTGGAACACCATGTAAGGACTTGCAGTCACTGCTTGCAGAAAAAGGTCCTGCCTCAGAGGGCTGCCCCCCCTTGTTAACATTACTACCAGAACCCCAATGAACTAGTCTGCATAGACTTTTTGAGTTTGGAACCTGACCAGTGAAACACTGGTAATGTGTTAGTGGTTACGGTTCGTTTCACACGGTATGAACAAGCGTTCCCCACCAAAGATCAAAAGGTATCCACCGTGGCCAAGGTGCTAGTGGAGAATTTCTTTGTCCACTACGGAGCCCCCCAGCGAATTCATTCTGATCAAGGTAGAGAGTTCAAGAGTCACTTAATCAAAGAAATGCTCTCTCTATGGGGGTGCGAAAGTCAAGAACCACCCCATATCACCTGCAGGGGGACCCACAACCTGAACGCTTTAATCTCACCCTGCAAAACATGCTAGGACACCCTTCACCCAAAAGACAAGCATAAATGGAGGCACCTTGATACACGCCTATAATTGCACAAAAAATTATGCTACCGGGTTCTCTCCCTACCACCTCATGTTCAGGAGAGAGGCTCAGCTGCCAGTTGATGCTTGTTTCGGGGTCTCTCCAATTGGGGTCCGAGCTGAAAATTATCTACAATATGTGCAAAAACTGAAAGCTCAATTGAATCATTCATACCAACTAGCCCAGTCAATGGCCGCCAAAAGAAACTTAGCCAATAAAGAGAGAAGTGATAATAGAGTAAAGGCTGAAGAGCTTCGAACTGGAGACTGTGTGTTGTTGCGAAATTTGGGACTGCATGGTAAACATAAAATTGCTGACCAATGGCACCATCTTTCCCATATAGTAGTAGGCAAGTTGAATGATTTACCCGTGTACAAAGTGCGGCCTGAAAACAACTCAAAAGCTGTCAAGACCATGCACCATAACCATTTACTGCCTATTGGCCAGGTCATGATTGAAGCTGAACCCCCTGAGATTGTTCTTCCTGGCCCAGTGACTCATGCTGCTGCAAAACAGAGACAGAGCCAACCTACCCCCAGAGGTCACAGACTTAAGCTTTTCTCCACAACAAGCCCAGAACGATAATTACTGTCAGTCCACTTCTGATGAGAGTAAGTGCAACTATGCTTATTACCCCTCTTATGAACTGAGTCAGCTGTTTCGAGATAACCCCATGATCAATTGTGGGAATGAAGCTGGGCCTTCTGGACTGCCTGACCCTCCAACTTTGTCCTTGGAGCCAATGCTCCCTGACAGTGGAATGCAAAGTGGCATGTCTGACGATATTGAGTCACTCTGTATGGCAGAACTGTATGCTTTGCCTGAGAAAGGGGCCGATGATATGGATCATTCTGGTGACATGCCAGGAGCAGGTGAATACTTTAAGTGTGATGGTAATTCCCTTCCAACACCAGAGTGCCTCCCAAGTGAGCAAAGTGTAGTAGAAACTGAACTTACAGAGCCAGGGGCTGACAGTGCTCCAAGTTCAAACCTTCCTATCCGGGCGGAGGTCCCACTCATATGTAATGAAAGCCCCATGGCTGAAGCTGAAAGTACAAAGACTGTGGTTGTTCCCCCTGAAAGACTGACCAAGCTGTCAAGCCTGTGGTGTGCTTTAGTTATGGTTCCCTTGGGGGGGCCAGTAGATTTGCCTCTCAATGTGGTCCATAAGGGGGTTTATGTTTCCCAGAGCTCACTGCCCAAACTGAGTCTAGCTGCCAATTCCCGGTTGACTATCCTGCCCTCTAGGTATGGTGCCCCTGCCCCGTCTAGCCCCAGGTTAGGTGATAGGGAAGGCCCCCCTTTCACATTGTTCAAGTACAGGAAGTTGTTACCTGATCTTGTATGGCCAGATGTGTAAAGTACCTGTGTGAAATATGCCTAATGTAATTTAGAATAGATATTGTACTGTGAAATACAGAAAATGTGCATAGTAAAAGTTGAATATGTTGACTGATGCCTTAGAAGCTATAGTCCTAGCCAGCTAATGGTATAGATGTATAGTATAATTTGTAATTGCAATTATTGTGATGGTACCAACTTGACGCGGACATCAAGTTTTCTCCAGGCAGGGAAGGGTGTAACCCCCCTACAAATGGGGGTTCCCGAAAAGTCTTCCATGAGCTAGCCCAAATGCGCGCTGCCTGGTTGGTGTTCGGTGCTACAGCCGTGTATTGCCAGTGAGCGCCTGTGTGGCCTCCGTGTACTGTCGCTTTAAGAGCTGCTAGCTGCAGTGATAATTAATCTGAAAGGGGGGCAGAGAGTTGGCCTGCTCGAGTCCTACTCGGGCTGCTGGAAAATAGCTCAGTTTCTGCCATCGCTAACTGTGCAGAGGGAGCTCTGTTGAAAGATGTAACTAACTGCTGGGAATCATTTAGAGTGACCACGATATTGCTGTTTGTTCTAACCTGCCTTCTTTGTAGCAAGGACTGTTCTGATTGTCTCCACCATTTTGGTCCCGAACTGCAGAATTGGACCAATCAGTATGTGGGGACTCTAAAATGGAGCCTGTCTGAACAAACTGTGTGGATTACAAGCTTGGAATTTGTAGTTTTGGACTGTTGGAGCCTTTTTGTAACTAAAGGGGGAGCTCTTGCTGTGACTGACAGCTGAACTGACCAACCGAACCTTGTGGATCTGAGGGCACTCCCCTGAACTGTCTGCTGGCTAGCCAGATCTAAGTTGGGAGTTGAGAGAGAAGCAGCAGGTGATAGCCGAGCAAGCGTCTGCGAGTTTCGAGTGGGAGAACTGTGGGAAGGCCTGATTTGAGGCCTGCAAGTCTGCCCATTATACTGAGAGGGAGGAGAAAAGTTCATTCGGACTAAATCCGAGGTGGTGAGGCTGAATTAAGCCACCGAAGTGCATTTGGGTTCAACCTGTAAAGGACCAAAGATTTTGCTGGGGAGCATTTGGTCTGGTACAGTAAGAAAAAATTACTCACCATAGTAATGTTGTTTCTTTTAAAGGAGTCTTGCTGTATTCAGACATAATGCAGTTAGCCCCAGCACTTGAACTGCCCCAGAGAGGAAAGAGTTAACTCTATGCAGAAGCATAGAACGTTGAGCTCGAGCTTGCTTTTCAAACCTATGTCTGTGGTACTTTCCAGTGTAACCATCAGATTCTTACGAGCAAACTAACATACTATAGTATGGAAATTGTTCAAAATATAGCCAAAGGGCAAAAGATTTATTTTTGGGCCCCAAAAGACAAGTCGAGAACCCAAGAAGGAAAGGTAGTGACAATATTTAAGTAGAACACCAGAAAAAACAACATCTACCCCACCCAAGAGGGAAGGTACAGGTACACCCTTGAGGTGCAACACTGTACCTGCCAGCCCACTTCCCAAAACCAGGTTCTGAGAGGGGAGGCGGAGGTCTGAATACAGCAAGACTCCATTAGAAGAAACATCATTACTATGGTGAGTAATTTTTTCTTCAAACAACATGAAGTTTTGCTGTATTCAGACACAATGCAGACTACCAAGCAGTTCCCTATGGAGGAGGGAATGCAGAACCTACTTTGGGAAGAGGCTCTGCAGTACTGCTTTACCAAACCTAGCATCACTCCTAGCCTGGATGTCCAGGGAGTAATGCTTGGTGAAAGTATGTACTGTTTTCCAAGTGGCTGCTTTACAGATCTCTAACAAAGGTATATCTCTGGCCGCAGCTAGAGAAGCAGCTGTACCCCTGGTCAAGTGAGCCCTCAGGCCAGAAGGAGGCGTCCTACCCAACTTGTCATAACAAAATTGTACACAAGAAACAATCCACCTGGCAATAGTTCTCTTAGTGGCATTACCTTTCCCCACTTCACCATAAGTGAGAAACAATTGAAGACAGTCATTTCTATGTGCCTTAGTATGCTCAATGTAGTAGCTAAGGGCCCTCTTAACATCCAGACTGTGTAACCTTCTTTCACCTGAAGAATGGTCAGTGAAAAACACAGGGAGAGATATAGACTGATTCAGATGAAAATCTGATACCACTTTGGGCAAGAACCTCCTATTGGTTCTTAGGATCACTTAGTTGCTATGGAAGGAGATGAAGTCAGGTTCCACTGACAGAGCCTGTAACTCACTAATCCGCCTGGCAGAAGTAATAGCTATCAGGAACACAGTTTTCCAGGTCAAGTACATCAATCCGGCCGAAGCCAGAGGTTCAAAGGGTGGCTGCATTAGCTGAGCTATGCAGACATTAAGATCCCAAGGCGGAGTGGGCTCCCTAAAGGGAGGGTTATTGTGAACCAGACCTTTGAAAAACTTTCTGAAAACAGGATGAGATGCCAGGGAACAGCCCTTCCCTGCTGAGAGGAATGCAGAGACAGCTGCTAGATGAACCTTCAGAGTAGCAGGCCTAAGGCCTAAACCATTGAGATGAACTAGATAGTCTAAGGTTGTGGAAATGTCTGCAGAATCGGGCAGGATGCCTTTCTGAGAGCACCAAATACTGAATCTTCTCCATTTGGAGTTGTAAGTTTTTCTAGTGGAAGGTTTCCTGGAGACCTTCAGAATATCCAGAACTCCATGAGAAAGATGTAGAGCTGCATACTCTAACTCTTCAAGAGCCAGCCCTTGAGATTAAGAGACTGGAGATTGGGGTACCAGATCCGCCCCTGGGAGAAGGACAGGAGATTGTATGTCCTGGGCAAAGACAGGGGATGTGACACTGACGAGGACGTTAGAGGATACCAAGGCTGTCTGGCCCAATCTGGAGCCACCAGTATCACTGTGCAGGGTTGAGTCCTGATCTTGATCAGACTCTGAACAGCAGAGGGAAGGGAGAGAAGGAAGGGAAGGCATAGAGTAACCTGCCCTTCCAATCCAAAAAGAGAGCATCCTGGGGAACTGTCCCCAGGACTGGAGGTCTGCAACAAAACAGAGGAAGTTGATGATTGTCCGGTGCTGCAAAGAGATCTATCTCTGGAGTGCTCCACCTGGAGAAGATGACCTTCAGGATATAAGGATCCAGGGACCATTCATGGTGTCCCTGTGAAATTCTGCTCAGAGCACCTGCTAGTACCTTGTCCTTCCCTGGAAGGTGAACTGCTACCAGAGAAGTCTGAAGAGAACAGGCCAGAGACCACAGCTTCATGGCTTCCGTGCACAAGGCCGAGGACCAAGTGCCTCCCTGCTTGTTGATGTACCACATTGTGGTGGTGTTGTCCGTTCTGACTTGGACCACCTTGCCCTTGACTGAATCCAAGAAGCTCTGCAGGGCTAGGAAAACTGCCCTGAGTTCCAGGAGATTGATATGAAGGAAAGACTCCTATGGAGACCAGAGCCCTTGAGCTGTCAGGGCTCCCAGGTGGGCTCCCCACCCCAGGAGAGAAGCATCCGTAGTCAGAACTGCTGATGGGACTTGAGGGAGAAATGGAACCTCTTGCCTGAGGTTGTCCTGGTCCAGCCACCACTGGAGAGCTTGGACCAGAGTCTGAATCACTGGAATCAGTTTGGTAAATAAATCCTTCTTTTGAGACCAAAAAGACCTCAGATGAAACTGAATGTCCCTCATCTGGAACCTTGCTCCCTGCACCACTGCCGTGGAAGCTGCCATGTGGCACAGGAGCTGGAGGAACTGCCTTGCTAGGCGGGAGACCTGAGGTCGAAAGGAGGAAGCGAGATCCACTAGGGCCTTTACCCTTGCCAGGGGAAGGAAGGCTTTTGCTTGTACAGTATCCAGCTCTATGCCTATAAAGGTGAGAAGTTGAAGTGGTTCGAGTACAGACTTTGGAAGATTAAGAAGAAACCCCAGGGAGCTGAGTAGGTCCTGGGTAGTTTGAAGAGCTGACTTGACCAGTAAAGGTGACTGACCCATTAAAAGCCAGTCGTCCAGATACGGGAAGATGGTGATACCCTGTCTTCTGAGGTAAGCCACCACTACTGCAAGGCACTTTGTGAACACCCTTGGAGCTGATGTTAGGCCGAATGGCATGGCTCTGAATTGGCAATGGCCTGAAGGCAGCTCGAACCTGAGGTATTTTCTGTGGGAGCACCTGATAGGAATATGGAAATAGGCATCCTTGAGGTCCAGAGATGCTAGCCAATTCCCTGGCCTCAGAGAGGGAAGGATTATTCCCCGAGTTAACCATTTTGAATTTGGGCTTTGAAATGTGTTTGTTCAAATACCTTAGGATTAGGATGGGTCTCCACTCCCCTGTTTTCTTTGGGGATAGAAGTACCTGGAGTACAGTCATTTTCCCTTGTGCTGAGTAGGAACTTTCTCTATAGCTCTGAGAGCTAGAAGAGAGGAAACCCCTGCCTCTAGGGCAAGGGTTTCTGAGACTGATGCAGGTGGAAAAGACTTGGCCCTCTTTTTTGGACATTTTTTGAAGCTGAGGGCCAGTCCCTGGCTTACTACTTCCAGGACCCATCTGTCTGAGGTCACAGACTTCCAGGCCTGGAAGTAGTAAGCCAGCCTGCCTCCCACTGGAAATGGGGAGTCGACCCGGGCTGACACATCAGGGTGTCTGCTTGGCAGGAGCCTTAGACTGAGAGGAGGAGGAGGGAGCAGCCCTGCTCATCCCCCTCCTAGCCCTCTCTCTGAAGAACCCCCTCTGTGGGAAGGGAAAGGAGGCCTGGGCTTGGTAAAAAGGCCTTTGAAAGGGCCTGCCCCTAGACTGTTGCTTGTGCGGAGTGGCCTGCCTTTCCTTGGCCTGTGCGCTCCTGTACGTGGTCCTGTATTCATCCATTTTCTTCATGTAAGCCTCTATCTGCTCCCAAACAGAGTTATCTACTACTGGAAAATCCATGGCCTTAGTCTGGGTATCCTGTGAAAGGCTAGTACATCTGAGCCAAGCATGTCTTCTGAGAGACACAGATGTAGCCATGACTCTAGATGCCACATCATTGGAGTCCACAGCAGCATGAAATTGCATTTTGGATGCCTCAATTCCATCAGCAGCCACCACCTCCAGCTCCTTGGCTAGCTGGGGAGAGGCCTGTTTGGCCAGTTCCAGAACCGTATCCCAACTGAATTTCTGGTACCTGGCTGTGTAGGCCATACAAGTAGCCTGCTTAAGTCCCAAAGAGGATGCCAAGTACTGTTTTTTGGCCATGGCATCCACTTTCCTGGAGTCCTTATCCGGGGGGAGGTGTGAAGCCAAAGGAATGTTAGCTCTGTCACAGGCTGCAGCGTGCACTACCCCAACATGGCTGCAATGACTATAAAGGAACTCCACAGCTGAGCCTGATAACGAATACCTCCTGTCTATTCTCTTATCCACAGGAGGTATTGAATTAGGAGTTTGTAAAATGTTGTGTGTCTGTTTCCCCAAGGATTTATGAAGAGGGATAGACAGCTTTTTGGACTCTGGGATGTCCATCATTTCCACAATGTGGCTTCAACCAAGGGAAGCTGGAGGGTTTGTGCCACCTTTTTGTAGAACAAAAAGTGTTGTGATAGAGAACCCCCCCCCCCCCTTTTAAGGTCCTTACTAGATTGCACCAACCTGTTCTACCTTATTGTATCTGTTTTGTAAGTGTGTGTGTTTGTTGGCTGGCCACCTATTTTGTTCCCTGTCTTGCTGTCAACCCCCGGTTTGGTGCAATCCAGTCTTTTGTTTACTTTCCCTACTTTAAAATATATATTTAAAATGTTTTTTTTTTGGGATACTTATGCAGAGAAACGGAGGTTTCAGTCCTCCTTAATCCGAGCCACAGTTGAGACAAGTCGTCCTTAAGTATAGACAAGTTCTGGTTTGAAGCTAAAAACCAAAAAAAGGTTTAAAAGAGTCGCGGTTCGTCCGCTAAGCGCTAGCTGTAATTCTGTTTTATTTTAAACTGCAAAGGAAACCCCATTTGAACACTTTGCCTCTGGGCTCCCGTGAGGAAGGGTTCAAATAGTATGGGGTTCTGAATTACGTTTTGAGACCCAGTGAGGCAATGTTTCTGGTTCTCGTTTCTTTGTGTCCAGATTCTTCAATTTTAAGAGGCAGATACATCGCTATAGTGCCGAGCTGCGGTAAAATTTACCGCTCGAATGCTCGCACTATCGCGATGGACTTTAAGTAAAAATGAAAATAAAAAGAAACAGCGCGGAATTGATTTTCAGCATACACATGATAATGCCAAGCTATTTACTTAGCTTCTATCCTCCTAAATTTCAGAAAATCTTTTAAAAAGTTCAGTTTGAACTAGCGAGGATTTCTGCACAAACCTGCAAGTTAAAACTCCCTTGCTTCTACCCCTCTTTCTCTTGCCTGTTATGAGCGGCCGGCCGAATATTTCCCTTATGTTATTACTGGTCCGAGGGGCGACCTACTGAATTCATTTCTATTTCTTTTGCAATTAAAATCTGAATGTTTTATATATATAGACTTTTTATTTGAACAACTGATAAATGTATGTTCTGTTGACTAAAACAAAAGAAATTAATATGTTTATTAAATAATCTGACTACAATAAGGTGGAGTCTTTTGGTCACATGTTTTGAGCTGCTATATAAAGACCTTGATCAGAGGAGTTTTTAGTTAGTTGGGAGAAGGGTGTGTGCCTGTCAACACCTGGACTTGAGTTAGCTATTTTCTAACTCCTGAAGCTGAAGTGTTGCACTATTTGTACTTTATGGTTTTTATTTCTTTAGTCGTTGCTAAGTCCGCTGTATAAATTAAATTTATTTCATTCTCTGCTAATATTGTCTGAGCGTATTCTATCCCACGCAAGCTCACAAGTGTGAAGGGGACTCAGAGAGCCTGGGAGGAGAGACACCTGAGGGTCTGTCTGGGGAGATGTCCGGTTCAATGGGCACATCCAGACCCCCCTCGTCATCATCGCCATCATCAACGGGACAGTCTTCATCTCCCTCCCACTCCTCATAAGAAGCATCTGGGTCATAATCTGGAGGAGATGGATCCGACCGAACTGGCGGTACTGGTTCAGACAGAACCGGTCTAAGTGACTGGACAATACTAATCGCTTTGGCTATTTCGTCCGCGGTTGGAGAGTGGGATACAGGATCCGAACCGGCAGACTTGCGCTTTTTCTTTGACGGAACCGACCCTTCCAGTTGGCTCTCCTTTTGCCCGAGGAGGTATCGCCTAGGTCATTAGGCACCTCCTCAGGTTCGGCCGCAATCGAACCGGGCTGGCCATCCGGATCTACGGACTTCTCGGCCTTCCTTTCTTTCAGCCTACTCAATCTTTTATCTAGAGTGGATTTATGAAAGTTTTTACAGATTTGGCAGTTTGACTTGAGGTTGTCAAACCCCAGACAATAAACACAGATGAGGTGGGGTCGGCCTTAGCAAAGGCCTCCCCACACTCAGTACAGTGCTGAAACCCAGTGGGACCGGTTTTCTTCTTGGGTTTCTCAGACATGGCCAACCTACAGTAGCAAATTACCCTATTGCAGCTTTCAAGCCAGGTAATGTATTTTATTTATTTTTTATTTATTTCAATCTAGGATTACAATACCTTTGAACAGAAGCTCTTTTACAAAGGTTCCACGTCAGCATGTGCAACAGTCATCATTTTTAGTTACAAACATATAGTCACTGACTTACAGACATGTAATAACCAGTACAAAGACTTGAGCTATGAGCAAGACAAGGGAGGGGGTCGGTGGGGAGAAGTGAGGTAGGAGGTGCAGGAGGTAAGGGGAGTATGGGAGGTGGTTGGGGCGCGGCCAGGAGTGGAGATATGGGGGGGAAGGTGGGCGAGGGCGGGAGACAGTACAGCCAGGGGGCCTTGTTGAGGGAATATGACAGGTAAGGTGCTAGGGGTGCAAAGACTGATTGTAAGTGCTGGGTGCTGGGGCATGTGCAGCTGGAATGGTGGAAATGATAAGATGGGCAATCGCAGGATACAAGCAGTGAGAGGCACAGCTTGGACTTGAAGAGGCCGAGTGTTGGAGCGGTCGCTATGTCGCTGCCAAGAAACTTGAACTAGTTGGATGCCGGATAGGTGAATGATCTTTGTCCTTGGGTCGTGCGACATCGTGGGGTATGTAGTAGATGGGAATTGGATCTCCTTGTAGTGACATTCCTATGTCTAGGCTTAAGGAGGGCACAGACACCAGGTGGGGCAAGCCTCATTACAATTTTCTTGGCCGTGATGCAGGTTTGGTATTTTATGCGTTTGTCCAGTTGAAGCCATCCAGATTGGGAATAAAGGTCACATGTGTGGGTATGGCGATGTGAGCCAGTGATGAGATGACAGGCCTTATTCAGGGAGGTCGCAATATGTTTGAGAGCAGTGGTAGTTGCAGACCCATATATGATAAGACCATAGTCTATTATGCTGACAATGGAGCTTTGGATGGTTTTATAACAACCGATCACTTACAAACCGTGTCACGGGCTTTTTAAAAGAACCAGCAAAAAGTCAGTTTTTTTTTAAACCGATCAGTACCGGACCACCACACTAATCCCAGAAAAAAAGAAGAATTTAAATTTAACAAAGTCGGTTCCAAACCGGACTGACCAGGAAAAAAACGAAGAAAGAGACAATTTCCACTTTTTTACCAAAATAAAACAGTCACTACCTATCTACACACTACCTGTACCATAGACAGAGGCTGGAAATCTGAAAATAGCAAAAAAATATGTGGTTTAACCAAACACTTTACTTTTACCGAACCAAGCAGAGGAAATCTCCGGAGCGACTTCACTGTTAGGCGGAGTAAAGAATCTGACGGTTACACTGGGAAGTACCACAGACAGGGGCTTGAAAACCAAGCTTGAGCTCAACGTTCTATGCTTCTGCATAGAGTTAACTCTTTCCTCTCTGGGGCAGTTCAAGTGCTGGGGCTAACTGCATTGTCTGAATACAGCAAGACTTCATGTTGTTTGAAGATTCCTGTGCATATAAATGTGATGTATACTGTGTGGGTTGTGATCTAATCCCCCCTTGTGTAAATTGTGTGCTAATTGTTGGAAGCTGTATCCAGCCCAAACTGACTGCACTAGCAGTTATCTCCATGCGGCTGGGCCTTGCCACGAGGGCCTTGCCAGATTACCCTACTAAACAGAGAAGAGCCATCGACGAGAGACCTGCACGGGGGTCAGCCCCCTGCTTCATGACTGAACAGGAACAATGCCACGGTGAATCGTATGGGCCCTGCTTCTCCTGGCACCCCAGAGAGTTCATCTGCTGTCTCGATTTGCCATCCATCCTGTGTCCCGTTTTGGGTATCGTGAGTAACCACCAGGGTAGCGCCCTGCAACTAAATTTGAATCTGAGTGTGTCATCTGATTGCTGTGTTGTTCCTTTCTTTTTTGAACTTAGCCATCTGGCTCCGGATTACAAACAGTGTGTTGTGCAAATTGCTTTTCCATTTCAGGGCCCCAACTAGCTGCAACAGCGGCCTACCCCGTGCAACGGTCCTGGCTAGCCCACCTTTCCTTCCACCTGGGTACCCAGAGAGTGTGACTGTGGTAGGGACGTTGACTACATGCATGGCTGTGTGATTAATAGGGTAATTAAGCTAATTAACCTGATTCCCCCCCCTCCCTTGTTCACAGCCCCCTGAATAAATCAGATCTACTTTTTTTCTGCAATTCAACCAGACTATGATTCCAGTTTGTGCTCAAAGTATTGTACTGTGCCAGTTGTTCCGTCTAACCTTGTTTTACAGGGGGTCCTCAGGGTCAAACTGGAGACACAGGCCCTGGTGTTAAGTGTAAACTGTGTGGGTATTGGAAAAGCATATTGGGGTATTGTGAAAGTAATTATTGTGTATTGTGTGGGCCACTAGCAGGAACCGAGGGGGGTACAATGTCCCAGAGGGCCGTGCCCAGGCTAGTTTGACCACTATCAACCCTGACCTCTGGGTGGAGGCACCGTTTTAGAACTCAGACCCCTTAACCTGCAAGTAGCCAAGCAAGCAGGGGTAGTAACCCTTGGGGTAGTGCCACCTAGGGGTTACAGTTACATTTTGAAAACAAGAGAAGAGCAATTTGAATTGTTTACACCAATGCTTAAACAGAGTTATGTTAACATTCATACTTAGAGCTAGTAAATAAAGTCCATTGAATTATTAAGCAGGCGGACGGACCTCAACCCCCAGGAATGAAGGAGCGGGCCACCAGCAAGTGTCAGTAGCCTGACCCTGAAGGGAGTAATGGGAAAAAGTTCACATTTGAAAAATTATGGGGAGGGGACCCCCCCACCTAAGGAATAAATTCAGGGTTCACCTTTGAGTAGAACAATACCCACTGCTGCCATTTCCTAAGGAAGTGATCATGTTTATTGTGAACTTGGCTGTCAGAGTTTCAAGTCTGTAAATATTGCAAACTATTTTATGCCATTCACATACTGTGGGGGGATCTTTTACCATCCATCTACGTGTGATTGCTTTCTTGGCGGCTAGTAAAAAAAAAAAGTAAGGTTTTCGTCCATCTTGGACAATGGGGGAGGAATGAACAACAGGACCATCTCGACCGTTAACTCTATAGGTTTGTTCATACATCTCTCCAGTTCCACCAGTAAAGTTAACCAAATAGGCATCAAAACTGGACAGAACCAGAATATATCTCCCAGGTCAACCATATTACATTTACATGCCCTCCAACAGTGGCCATAAGAGGCCGGCATGTATTTTGTGAGCATGGCTGGAGAACGAAAAAATCTGAAACGAGACTTCCATGCAAACTCTTGCCAGATATTGGAAGCCGTGATTTTGATCACTTTCAAAGTTGCCATTTCCCCACTGTGGGAGAAGTATATCCATTTCTAAGTCCTTATTCCAGGCTTTCAAGACTGACTTGGAAGAGTCCCCCAAATTGTCTCGTATTATTCTATACAGGTGGCCTATTAGTTTCCCCCAAGTGGCACCCGTCAGCGTATCCCTCAAAAGAGCCCATAGAGGAGGTACTGGTGTAGGACAACAAATAGAAAAATGTCTTTGTCTTAAAATGTAGTTTCTCACCTGGGTATATCGACATTCATCTCAATCAGGGAGGGAGAATTTGTGTTGGAGTTCGGCGAAGGATAAAATGCCTGAGTTATTTATCAGTTGGTAGAAGCAATTACGGCCTAGCCTGCGCCAACTCCTGAAAGATGAATCTAATTGGGCTGGGAGAAATTTATGGTCACCTGAAACTAGAGTAAAGAAAAAGTTAATTTGTTTAAATTGTTTCTTGTTTCTAAAACTGTGCCATATTCTGAGAATTTGGGCAGTGTAGAGAGAGAAAAATCTCTAAGAGGAGGGGAAAGTTCAGATGAAGAGAGGGTAATTTTCTCTGCGTCATGAAGATCATTTATTAGAAACTCAATATCTTTCCAGATAAGAGAATAAGAAGAAGAGAGCGGGAGGAAAAATATTTTAGGAATGCTGCCATTGCACACTTCTTGAGATCCGGAAGATTCACACCACCTTGATTTACAAGAACAGAGAGTAAAGTAAAGCAGACCCTAGGTCTCACCCTCCCAGATAAAGGAAAAAATCATCCTGTTAACAGGATTTGAAATAAAAGGCAGATGGGAAAGTCGGAATATTCTGGAACAGGTAGAGCAACCTGCAATGTCCAAACTGTAATGTTTGGTAAAAGTATGGACAGAACTCCAAGTTGCAGCCGCGCAAATGTCTGCGGCTGAAACAAACAGTAGAAGCAGCTCTGCCTCTGGTTGAATGTCCTTTGACCTGACCCGGAAGGGGTTTGTTGTAATAACAGAAGGTAATACAATTTGCCAATCACTTGGACAAACACTGTTTTGAAACAGCGGCACTCTCTCTTTTGGGTGCAAAGGAAACAGTTTGTCAGTTTTACGGGCAAGCTTTGTCCTGTTCGTTCAGTACCGAAGAATTCTGTGTACATACAGAGTGTGCAGAAGTGCTTCACCCCAGTTGGAGTGCTCTGGGTAGTACACTGGCAAGTCAAGTGACTGATTCAAGGTGGATTCTGATACCACCTTAGGTAAGAACTTTGGATTGGTTCGTAGAGCCACCCGGTCTCTGTGAAAAATCAAGTACGGTATCTTACACATTAGGGCCTGAAGCTCGGTAATCCTTTTACCTGAAGTGATAGCCACTAGAAAAAGGGCTTTCCAGGAAAGGTAGCACATGTCAGAACTCGCTGCTGGCTCAGAAGGAGGCAGAATGAGTTTCTCTATTATGAAATTCAAGTCCCAGGGTGGAGCAGGGCTCCATACTGGTGGTTTTAAATGGAAAATCCCTTTTAAGGTTTTGGCTACCTCCAGCTGGGCCGAGTCTTGCCTCCCACAGGAATGTGGTAGGCAGAAATGGCAGATAAGTGGACTTTCAGAGTCGTGTAACTGAGACCCAGATCATAGAGATGCAGCATGTAATCTAAGCCCTGTGTTACTGAACAGGAGAAAGGTTCTATCCCCTTCGAGTCTGCCCATATGGAAAACTTTTTCCATTTTAAGGCATAAGTGGCTCTAGTGGAAGGCTTTCTGGCCTCCACCAGAATTTGGGCTACCCTCGGGGAAACCCCGAAACAAACGGAGGTCCCACTGACAGTTGTTGCAGTAGAGAGAACCATATTTGCAGTAGAGAGAACCATATTTGTCTCGGCCAGAAGGGAGCAATGAGAATAATTTGTGCTCCTTCTGCCTGGAGTTTCATTAGCACTTTCTGAATCAGTGGAAGTAGAGGGAAGGCGTACACGAACCTCCCCTTCCAGCATAGAGAGAGTGCGTCTCACCAGAAAACACCACGCCCTGGAGCAAGTGAGCAGAAGGTTGGTAGTTTTGCACTGAGTGGGGAGGTGAACATGTCTATTTGTGGCCTTCCCCACCTTCTGAAGATGCCGGCTACCACCGACTGTCTGAGTTCCAACTCAATGTGCCCTGGTTTGTGTGCGGCTCAGTGGTGGAGTCAGGTTTGGGAGCATTTGGGAGCCGGGGGGAGCCATTCAGTCAATCATTGGCTCCACAATGGGCACTAAACAATGAATAAAGATGGTGGTGGGGCACTGCTACTCACACTGGGGTAACCGCCCCCAGGCTCCGCCCCTAGCTCCACCACTGGTGTGGCTGAGTACATCTGCCAGGATGTTTTGGACACCTGGCACATGGGCTGCTGTCATAGAAACATAGAATTTGACGGCAGATAAGGACCACTTGACTCACCTAGTCTGCCCATTTCCCTACCTAATGGATAAGCTGCAGATCCTAGTTAACCAGCAGCCTACTTCTTCCTACCCCCACCCCCTAGAATGGCCTTATGACTGTCCCATGCATGCTTGAATTCCACCACTGTTTTTGACTCCACAACCTCCTCCGGAAGGCCGCTCCATGCATCCACAACCTCTCTGAAAAAATACTTCCTTAAATTACCTCTGAGCCGCCCCCTCTATCTTCAAATTGTGCCCCTTGTTCTTGCACACCTCTTTTTGAAAGATGCTACCCTCTTGGACTGTTGATTCCCTTGAGGTACTTGAAAGTTTCTATCATGTCCCCCCTCTCCCTCCTTTCCTCGAGGCTAAACATATTAAGCTCCTTTAGTCTCTCTTCATATGTTTTCCGGTGCAGACCCTGCACCATTTTAGTTGCTCTCCTCTGGACAGCTTCTATCCTGTCTCTGTCTTTGCGAAGACTGGGTCTCCAGAACTGCATGCAGTACTCCAGATGGGGTCTGACCAGATGTCTGTACAGAGGGACAATAACTTCTTGCTTTCTACTGGTGATGCCTCTCCCTGTGCATCCCAGTATCCCTCCAGCCCTCCTTGCTGCCCTCTCACATTGCTTGCCCACCTTTAGGTCATCTGATATGACTACCCTTAGGTCCTTTCCATTTTTGTTGTTGTTAGTATCTCACCCCCATTGTGTACTCTTCCCTGGTTTTTGTTTCCCAGGTGCATTACCTTGCACTTCTTAGCATAGAATCTAAGCTGCCATACATTTGACCATTCCTCTAACCTTGCCAAATCCCTTCTCATCCTTTCCACCCCACCTTGTGCATCAACTCTGTTGCAGATCTTTGTGTCATCTGCAAAGAGACATACTTTTCCTTCCAGTTCCTCTGCAATGTCGCTTATAAAGACATTGAAGAAGACCAGTCCTAATACTGAACCCTGCGGTACCCCAATAGTAACCCCCCTTTCTTCAGAATGCACTCCATTTACTATTACTCTCTGTGTCCTATTCTCCAGCCAATTCTTTACCCAGGCGGTCATCTTGGAACCCACTCCCAGGCTGGCTAACTTGTGTATTAATCTTTTGTCAAATGAAGGTTGTGGTTGGCTGCCCAGTACCACACTCTCATCGCTTCCTGACAAAGGGGATAAGAGCAGGTTCTGCCCTGTTTGTTCGTGTACCAGACTACGCACATGTCTGTCTGGATAATGAGTTGACCCGGTTGGATGAGGTATTGGAAAGCCTTCAGGGCATTCAACACTGCTCTCATCCAGGGGCGTAGCTATAAGGGTATAGGGGGTGCAGTGGCACCCGGGCCCACGAGGGTTGAGGGCCAAAAAATCAAAATTCTGATGTTTATTCAAAACTGGGGAGGTGCCCTATAACATCGCCTTGCACCCAGGCCCTCTGGGAATTTGCTACGCTACTGCTCTCATCTTGAGTACATTGATATGAAGGGACAGTTCGTTGTAGGACCAAGGACCCTGTGTCCTGTGGTTTCCCAGGTGCACTCCCCATCTCAGGACTGAGGCATCCATCGTCAGGGTTTGGGAGGGAATGTCTGAGTGGAATGGGACACCCCTGGAGAGGTTGTCCTGGTTTTGCCACCACAAAAGATCCCAAGCCATTGGGTCCGAGACTAGGATCTCGTGGTTTAGATCGTCTGAGCTCTGGTCCCACTGCACTCTGAGGGTCCATTGAGAGACTCATGTGTAGTCTGGCTAAGGGGACCGAACGGATGGCCGCAGCCATGAGCCCAAGCAACTAAAGGACTTACCTGGATGGTGTCCTCCTCTGCAATGCTACCAGGCATGCCTGTTGCTGTAATATTGCCATCCTGTCCTGCAGTAGGAAGGCCTTGCCCTAGACTGTGTCCAACACTGCTCCGATGAATTGAAGCTGTTGGGTTGGAACAAGGTGAGATTTGGCATAACTGACTGTGATACCCATCCATTGAAAAATGTCCAGGGTAAGGGCCAAAGAACTCGCTAGCGCAACTCTCGATGGGGCTGAAATCAGCCAATCATCCAGATATGGGAATACTTGAACTTCCTGTGTGAGTAAAAAGGCTGCCACCACCACTAGGCACTTCGTGAACACCCTGGGTGCTGATGAAAGGCCAGAGGGAGGGCTTTGAAATGAAAATGCTCCCCCTGAAAACAAAAATGGAGGAATTTGTGGTGTGGCAGACAAATCGGTATATGTAGGTAGGTATCCTGCATATCCAGAGCGCAGAGCCAATGAACCTTCTGTAATACAGGAAGTAGGCTGGGAAGAGACAACATTCTGAACCTCTTGTACTCCACGAAGAGGTTGAGAGAGCTCAGATCGAGAATGGGTCCAAGGTCGCCTGTCTTCTTGGGTACCAGGAAAAAGTGTGAGTGGTAGCCTTTCCCGTGATGCTTTTTGGGAACTGGCTCCATTGCTGCTTTTGCCAGCAGGGAGTTTATTTCCTCTCTTACCAAGGGTATGTGGTGAGGTGGGAAGAGTGAGTGACCTGGAAGATTTGTTGGAAGTCTCTCTATAAATTCTATTGTGTGGCCTTTTGCCATCATTTGTAGCACCCATGAATCTGCTGTGATTTTCTCTCACTCTGGTAGGTGATGGAAGAATCTTCCCACTACCGGCTCCTCTGGGGTGCAGACCAGTGGTGGTGGGAGGATTAAGGAGTCAGGAGGCAGTGGGCATGGAGGAGGCTGAGGCGCTTGAGGCCTTGTGGGATTCGGCCGGGGGAGCTCTACCAGCCAAAGGCGCTCCATGTTTGTTTTGACGCCGGAACTGATTTTGTCTTTGTTGGCAACATTGCTGCCTCTGAAATCGCTGCTTTGGTTTCTGGGGTGGTTTGTACATAAATTGTACAGAGCACAAGGCTTTGCCTTTATCCTGAAGGTCAGTAATTATGTCCTTGGCATCTCCTCTGAAAAGGACGGACCCCCTAAAGGGGGCATCCTGTATGGCTGTCTGGACCTCCGGTGCCAGACCTGAAATCCTAAGCCACGCGTGGCGTCTGAGGCTAATGGCTGATGCTGAGCCTCTACCTGCAGCATCCACTGCATCGTAGGTGGCGCGTAACATATGTCTGCATGCAGATGTAGCTGGCTTGACTAGATCTGCCATTTCCGCTTTCAGGGACGAGTCTTGGAGAGAGTCCACTTTGGACTCTGACCTAAGACTGATTTCTGATAGTCCCCCATATGGGCGACGTAATTTAAGGCTCACATTCCCAAAGTGGAAGAAGAATAAATCTTTTTTCCATACTGGTCGAGAACCATCAGGAGGGGAAGCACTAAGGTGTTTAGGTTTTGCAGCCCTATCATGGGCCACACTAATGACCATTGAATAGCCTTTGGGTGGAGGCTGAGGTAGTCCTCGTTGTCTGGGGTTTGGTAAAGCTGGTCTGCTTTCCTGGCCACCGGGGCCAGGGAGGAAGGCTGTTTCCAGATAGTTGTGACCAAGTCCTCATGTGGCTCTATCCAGGGCGGAATGAGGGTCGAAGAGTCTGCCAGATCCAAGTGAGCCGCCAATCTCTGTCTCTGCGGATCCTGAGAGACCGTACACCAGTCGTATGCCACTTGGATCTTCCTGAGGAGCTCCAAGAAGGAAGGGTCCTCAGGAGGGGACTTGCGAGACTCTTTTGGTTTAAGGTCCTCCGGCGTAGGGATGTCAAAAATTGGAGCTAGAATGGACCGAATCACTGTCCGAGTCTGATGATTGGTTGTCGTCGGGTGAACTGATGGTGGAAAGAGCTAAGTCAATTGGCCTTGAAAAATCAGACGGCAGGGAAAACTCACAAGGCCGTGGATTAGGTAAAGGCTCCAGTCTCCTGTCTGATGTCAGGGCCCTAGGGCCGGACGGTGGGGGAGGTTTCAGAGAAAGAGGCCATGGGACCGGCGTAGGAGCCGTTGGCGGTTGGTGCTTCTTAAGATCCGACATGAGCTGCAACTTGGCTTCCGCACACCATGATTTGAGGATGGCCTGTAAATCCACTTGCGGTTGTGGTGGTGGATTATTGAATACATAACTCAGGTACCCATAGTAAGGGTAATTAAAACTCGATGGAGGGTAACCCAGCGCTTGAAAATCAGACGTCGGATAGTGTGGCGTCGGGTACCCTGACATAGGGTAATGCAGCATCAGATAGCCTGGCATCGGCTGCCCAAAACGGGGGCCAATCAGTCCCAGTGTAGGACCCAACAGAGGGGCTAAAAGGCCTGGCATCGCTCCTGATGGTGGAACCGAAGTATCCGGACGTCCTATTGGGGTTGCATAGGGCCTCGTGGGGGATCTGGAATCGTGGGTCCTGATAGTCCGGGCGTCGGGCCAGACGGCGAACCTTGAGAGACCAGAAGGCCTGAGGGAGTCAGAGGGACCTTCGTCTGGTCAGATGGTGGCTCAGGTGTTTGAGGCTCCGGCGTAGGGGGTGACAAGGCCCCCGATAGAGGGCAACCTCCTCCCTCCATGTCCACCGCAGGGGAGCTGGAGGTACCATTTTAACCGACGGTAAGGGAGAAGTCAGAGTAATCTCCATCATCAGCTGAGTATTCGACATCAGCCGGTCGTCACCTCTTTGTCAGGCCTGTTATCGGAGCCTGACAGAGGATCCGGGGCTGTGCGACCATCGGGGGAGCCGGTGGATGACTTTAGCAATCATAGCCATGCAAGAACCAGAGGAGCCGGAACTCTACTTACTGGTCCCACTCATACCGCTAAGCTTCTGAATCTTTGAGGCCTTAGAAGAGGAGGTGGTGCCTCCTGATCCCCGGAGGCTCCTGTCGGGCCCAAGTACGGTCCGGACGAGGGTGCTAATGACCATTTGGTAGCCACCAAGATGGACATCGAATGCTGATCCCCTGGAGGGGGAATTACATTAAGGGCTGTGACTCCGGCAGGAGGCGGCGGGATTGTGGGTGACCCTTCCCAGTCCCAATGTCTCTCCTTGTCCTTTTTCTTTTTGTGGTGGCCCTCCGGAGAGGACGAAGATGCCCAAGTTTCTTCAGCTCCTTCTCCATACTGGCCATCTTTTGTTTTAAATGATGTGCTTCCAGGGACTGCAGACGGCATTTACGTGTGGTCAAATTAAACATCTGGCAATGCTCACACCCCTCAACCTTAAGGCCTGGGCCCAGGCAAAGAAGGCCGAGGGAATGGCCGTCCTTGTGAGGGAGCTGAGTTCCACAGGAGTCACACTTGTTCTTATGTGATTCTGAAGGCATCGGAGACGACATGCACAAACAATTCTGAAAACAGAATAAAGTGAGAATATGTAAGAAAAACAGACTTTGAACGAATATACTCATCCTAAGATGGCGTCGACAGTAGCAGCGTTTTTCCGCGAGGTCTGACATGCGCAGGTCGATAGCAGGACAGATCTGGAGGGCGGGCATGGGGACTGCTCCCTATATAGTGCCACGCTGATGTCAGTCACTTGATGTTGGGGGGCACTCCCCCACTGGACACTACTACCTAGAAGTTTTCCGTGTGGTCCTAATGCCTGGTGGCTTACTCCTATGTGTGAGTACCTACTGCAAGAGCCCTCTCGAAGTAAGATCCACTGTAACTGCCATGTCTTTGTAATCTGTAAATGTTTAATCTATGAATGTTTCTGTAAAATAATTTTTTTTTCTTTTTTTCAGTTCTATTTATACTCCTGTCACCGACCTCCGAAGCATGTCTCAGGTGGCCCACTCAACTCCCCACATCCACCACCCACTTGAACTCCTCACCCCAACCGAGGAATCGGTTGCTGGGCCCCCCTCCCCCGCCCAGCTCTGAGGAGAGCAGGGACCACAGAGAGCCGAGTCGGGGTTTTGGAGCTGGCATTGGGCGTGTGGGCTTCGGCCACTGGGGTCCACCGTTGTCTCCCTGGAACCCAGGTTTTTTTCCTACTTTCTGGTCCCCCTCTCGAAGCAGGACATACGGTGCTGTCCAGTGTGCAGCGTGCGTGCTTTTGTCCATGCCCACAGGACAGCTGCCTGACGTCATCCACTTCCTGGTCCCCGACCGCAGTGTACCCAGTCTCCACTAGCATCACGGAACAATGACCACCCCCCCCCCCCGGACAGGAGAGCAGTCCGTCAGACGCTCAATCCTCTCCTCCCCTGCCAACACCTGGCTCACCGGACTCGTTCCCAAACCCGGGTCGCCAGTGTGGCGCAAGGGAAGGCAGATGCCTCAGTCCTGGCAAATGATGAATTTTTGTAAATCAGTGAATGTTGTAAATGCATTTACTGCTACTGCCATGTCATTGTCTATGTTCCACACTTTCCAGGTCGCCCCTGAAAAAAGGATTGTAATGTCTCAGTGGGCTCACCCGCTAACCAAAATTCAAATAAATAAATAATCTCTGAATGTGACTTACCTTGAACGGTAATTCACCTTGCCCTGCCAGTAGGCTTCATCCCTCTGCATCATTTTCTCAGGGTCCTTAACAATCCTTTGGGCCCTATAAAATATATACAGTGATGTTGTATCTAACAAGTGCAGTCTTCCAAAAAGTAATATTGCCAAAAGGAACACACTTCTCTTGTGCACATCATTTTATAGTCAGGCTGTACGGTTGGGGAGCTGCATCACCACCAGCTGACCCCTAGAGAGTACAGGAATGGCTGAACAGGCACACACGGTTTAAATACTGTATTGCGGGGGGATGTCACCAGTGACGCTCTCACACCATCTCCACTTGTTAGTATTGCTGTGAGACTTGTATAGATGCAGGTCATTGTGTGGACACTGCGTGTAAGGTTGCTGCCTATAACTTTCAGGTTGAAAGTTTATTTTGCTTCACTTCATTTGTTTTTATTTTATTTGAAAAGGTTTCACCAGGAAAGACTACATGAGCCATGAACAGCTTGTTTCCAGAACCGTCCGGGGGGGGGGGGGTTACAAGAGTGGGGAGATAAAACAGAAAAACAGCAATAAAAATGGCTACAGTTCAGTTCAAATACATAAGGTGCAGTAAATAATACAACACAGTTCAATCCATGACAACAGTTAGTAATGCGTCATTGAAAGCTAAAAATACATACTTCAAAGTGTATATATAATTTCTACTGCCCTACAGGCTGCTAGAGACTTGCAAGAAGTCACGGAAGGATTGTAAAGACGTTAACTACAAAACCAGCTGCTAGAAATCATTACATTTCTTGAAGTGTACCTTGAAGTGGTCAGAAGGCAAATCATAATGTAGGGACATATGATAGTGAACGCTCCCGCATGAAGTATAATGACAAGCCCAGCAAAATAGTATCCTCTCACAGTCCTCATTTAACTCAGCATCTGGGTTCAAGCAGTCCAAAGTGTAGATCCAAAAGACTTCTCTTTTTAAGGGAAGTGTCTCCCAGTCAGAGTTCTTTGCTGGGGCTTTGAGAATGCAGGTCACTTGGTGACCTCCCTGAAATTCTGGAGCCTAGAACATGTCAAAGTGTCTTGCTACCAGGGGAATTTCTCTTTTTTTCCTGATGTTACTCTTGTGCTCCCCTATCCTTGTCTTCAGTTCTCTTTTGGTGTTTCCTACGTGTGGTCTGTTGCATAGGCACTGAAGTAAACACATCACGTGGTCTATAGTGAAGTTAATGTGTTGTTTGATGTGGAACCTGGCATTAGTATAACGATGGTCAACAAAATTTTTTTTTTGCTGGTATTGCCACACTGAAAGCAACACCCAAAAGGAAGATTACTACTGGCCAGTGGTCCCAATAACAGCTGTCTTTTCTCTACCTGTGGTGTGTAGTGGGCCGTATGTACTAGCCTTTCCCTCATAGTTTGATATTTTTTTGGATGTCACTAATGGCACGGCATGGTCTTTATGAAAAAATTACTCACCTTAGTAATGTTGTTTCTTCTAATGGAGTCTTGCTATATTATGACAGTAGCAGTTTGTCCCACCACTAGAACTGCTCCGGAGGTGAAATGGTTAATACCATTCCAAAATAGAACTTTGAGCACGAGCTCTAAGAAGCAGCTCTATCTGTATAATTTCAAACCTGAACTGTCAGATCTTACTAGCAAAACTCACTAAGGTCTGTGTGGAAGCTGTAACCTACACTAGCCAAATGGCTACCTAAATATTAACAACCATTGCTGGTCCCAACACCCAAGACTCAAGTCAGGGGACCAGAACTACTAACACAATTCTAACAACATGAGAATAAAACAACAGTATAATAACACACACACACCCCAAACTCCCAAAAGGGGAGAAATGCTAAAAGGGCATAAAATAGTGCCTACACTAAGTTGCCCGCACCCCACCCAAGTAGAAGTTCTGAGAGGGGCAGGCTGGGGGGTAGGTCATAATATAGCAAGACTCCATTAGAAGAAATAACATTACTAAGGTGAGTAATTTTTTCTTCAAACATGAAGTCTTGCTATATTATGACAGTAGCAGACTACACAGCAGTACCTCCATGGAGGAGGGGCAGAACCTACTTAGGAATAGGCTCTGAAGAACAGCTGTGCCAAACCGAGCATCTCTCCTGGCCTGGACATCCAGGGAGTAATGCTTGGTAAAAGTGTTTACCGCTTTCAAGTAGCAGCCTGGCATATCTCTAATATAGGGATGTCTCTGGCAGGCAGCTAGTGACTAGCTGTACCCTGGTAGAATGAGCCCTCAAGCCAGAGGGGAACTCTGCCCGGTTTCTGATAACAAAATTGGATACAAGAGACAATCCACCTGGCAACTGATCTCTTAGAGGCAGGTTTGCCTTCCCAACTTCACCACAGGTAAGGAAAAGTTGGAGGGATCTCGAACTCTGTGACCTTTGGCACGCCTCTATATAGTAACTAAGAGCCTCTTAACATCCAGGTTGTGCAACCTCCTCTCACCAGAAGAGGAGTGATCAGTGAAAAATACTGAAGGAGATAGATTGGTTAAGATGGAAATCTGAAACCACCTTAGGTAAAAACTTCCTATTAGTCCTAAAGACTACCTTTATCCCTGTGGAAAGAAATAAAGTCAGTTTCCACTGACAAGGTTTGCAACTCACTTATGCGTCTAGCAGAAGTGATAGCCACCAGAAAAACAGTTTTCCAAGTTAGATACTTAAGCTCTGCAGAAAACAGAGGTTCAAAAGGGGGTTGCATTAACTGGGCAATACAAACATTAAGGTCCCAGGCAGGGGCCGGTTCCCAAAAGGGTGGATTAGTATGGAGTAATCCCTTAAAAAACTTGGAAAACACAGGGTGAGTGGAAAGAGGGGATGACTTTCCTGCTGACACAAAAGCAGATACAGCTGCCAAATGGACTCTCAGGGTAGCTGGTCTGAGACCCAAGGAATTAAGATGGACCATGTAATCTAATACAATGGGCAAATCAGCAGATTCTGGGGAAATATTTTTCCCAGCACACCAAATGGAAAACCTTTTCCATTTAGAACTATAAGTAGCCCTAGTGGAAGGCTTTCTGGAAGCCTTTAGGATTTCAAGAACACCTTGAGAGAGGTGTAAATCAGCAAACTCTAACTCCTCAAGAGCCAGGTCTTGAGGTTGAGGGATTTGAGGTCCGGATACCAAACCCTTACCTGGGCACAAGTTAACAGGTTGTGAATCCTGGGGAGGCAAAGGGGAAGATGGATTGTCAGTGACAGAAGGAGTGGGTACCAGGGCTGCCTGGCCCAATCCGGGGCAATCAGAATCACCCTGCAAGGCTGAGATCTGATTTTGACTAATACTTTGAATAGTAGAGGGAAGGGAGGAAAGCATAAAGAAACTTCCTCCCAATCCAGGAGAAGGGCATCCAGGGGACTGAGCCCAACACTGGAGGCCTGCAACAGAACAGAGGAAGTTTGTGATTGTCTGGGGCTGCAAAAGATCTGAGGGTGCCCCATCTGGCAAAGACTATCCCCAGCACTTGAGGATCCAGGGACCATTCGTGATGGCCCTGGGAAATCCTGCTGAGAGCATCCGCTAGGACATTGTCCTTCCCTGGAAGATGAACTGCTATGAGTGAAGTGTTCAGGAATAGGCCAGAGACTACAACTTCATTGCCTCGGGTGCTCAAAGTCAAGACCGAAGTGCCTCTGTTTGTTGATGTACCACATTGTTGTGGTGTTGTCTGTTCTGACTTGTATCACCTTGTTGTGGACAGATGCAGAAAATGCTAGAAGAGCTAAAAAGACAGCTCTGAGTTCCAGCAAATTGATGTGGAGCAGAGATTCCCGGGGGGACCACACCCCCTGAGTGGAAAGGTCGCCCATGTGGGCTCCCCAACCCAGAAGGGAAGCATCTGTAGTGAGAGTCAAATTGTGAGCAGGGGGAATGAAGGGGACCCCCAATCTTAAATTACTCTGATCCTGCCACCACTGAGGGCCTGGATCAAGGTTCGAGTCACTGGGACCAACTTGGAAAGGGGTCTCTTCTCTGAGACCAATAGGTTCTCAAGTGAAACTGAATGTCTCTCATCTGAAATCTTGCTCCCTGCACAACAGCTGTGGATGCAGCCATGTGTCCCAGGAGCTGCAGAAAGTGTCTCGCTGGTCAAGAGACCTGCAGGGTGAAGGAGGAGGCCAGAGTCACTAAATTCGTCACCCTTTCTAAGGGAAGAAAAGCTCTGGCTAGCTTTGTGTCCAACTCTGCCCCTATAAAGGCGAGTACCTGGACTGGTTCCAGAACCGACTTTGGTAGATTTAGCAGAAAGCCCAGGGAGGTGAGAAGCTGCTGGGTAACTTGCAGGTGAGATTTTACCTGTTCTGGGGACTGGCCTACAATGAGCCAATTGTCTAGACAGGGAAAACAGCAATCCTTTGCCTCCTTAAGTGAGCCACTGCCACTGCTAGACACTTTGTGAATACCCTTGGGGCAGAGGTAAGGCCGAAGGGCATTGCTCTGAACTGGTAATGACCTGAGGGTAGTTCAAATCTGAGGTACTTTCGATGGGAGCTTCTGATTAGGACGTGGAAATAGGCATCCTTGAGGTCCAGGGAGGCTAACCAGTCCCCTGGCCTTAGGGAGGGTAAAATCATTGCCAGAGTTACCATTTTGAACTTTGGTTTCAAAAGATGCTTGTTCAGATATCTGAGGTCTAATATGGGCCGCCATTCTCCTGTCTTTTTTGGGGTAAGGAAGTATCTGGAATACAGACCCCTGCCCTGGTGCAGGGGAGGAACCCTTTCCACTGCTCTGAGAGCCAACAGGGTTGAGACCTCTGCTTCCAGAGCAAGGGTCTCTGAAGCACTTGCAGGTAGAAAAAGTCTGGTTCTCAACTTGGGAAACTTTTTGAAGCTGAGAACCAGACCCTGGCTTACTACTTCCAGAACCCACTTGTCTGAGGTTAAAGAAGCCCAGTTCTGACTGAAGTAAGCCAGCCTGCCCCTACCGTAAAGGAGAACGGCCCTGGGCACCCCATCAGGGTGCCTGCTTAGCAGGAGCTTTAGGCTGAGGGTGGGAGCAGGCCTGCCCACCCCGTCTGCCTCTGCCTCTGAAGAAGCCCCTCTAAGCATAGGCAGAGGAGGCCCGAGTCTGGTAAAGGCCTGTGAAAGGCCTACCCTACCCTGGGGGTATGCCTCTGAGGAGTGGCTTGCCGCTCCTTAGCTTGGGCACTTTTGTAAGTAGTCCCATATTCATCCATCTTTTCATGTAATTCTCTGTCTGCTCCCCAAACAGAGAATTTCCCACCACAGGAAAATCCATAGCCTTAGTCTGGGTATCCTGTGACAGACTAGTACACCTGAGCCAGGCCAACCTACTAAAAGCTACAGATGTGGCCATGACCCTAGAGGAAACATCATTAACATCCACAGCAGCATGAAACTGTACCTTAGAAGCCTCAATGCCATCAGCAGCCACCTGTTCTTGTTCCTAGCCAGCTGGCCATGGGCTTGTTGGCTAATTCCATAACAGTATCCCATCTAGATTTCTGATACCTAGCTACATAAGCCATATAATTTGCTTGCCTGAGTCCCAGAGAGAGGCTGCCATATACTGTTTTTTCGCCATGGCATCAATCTTCCTGGAATCCTTGTCAGGAGGATGTGAAGCCAGGGGGATATTAGCTTTATCACAGGCTGCAGCCTGAACTACCCCAACATGACTGCATTGCTGAGAAAGGAATTCTGTATCAGGACCTGACAATGTGTACCTTCTGTCCATCTTTTTATCTACAGGAGGCACAGAATTAGGAGCTTTTAAAATTTTTATTGTTTGTTTCCTAAAAGACTTATGCAAAGGAATAGACAATCTCCTAGTCATTTCTACAAAATCAGGCTCCTCTTGCTCATCCACAGCTTCTTCCAAGGGAAGCTGGAGGGTTTCAGCAACTTTTTTGTAAAACATAAAATGAGATGGGGACTCAGATAGCATAGGGGGAGATTCTAGAGGTCTGTCTGGGGAAATGTCCGGTTCAATGGGCACACCCAGACCTTCCCAGCCACATTCATACTGTTCATAATCATCCTCCCCCTCCTCTGGTTCATAAAATTCCTCAACATCATATTCCTGAACCACTGGAACCGGACGAACCGACCTTTTGCCAGATAGTGGCGGTTCGGACGGAACCTGAGACAGTGACTGGACAATTTGTATGGCTTTTGCTATCTCTGCAGCAGTTGGAGAAGGGTTTTGGACTCAAACCTGCTGACTTTCTTGTTTTCTTTACTGGAATTGGTTCCTCAGAACCAGCTTTTCTTTGCGGAGTCTCGCCCTGGTCAGAGGCACTTCCTCCAGTTCGGTTGGCACCCGAACCGGGCTGGCTCATCGGGTCAGTGGACTTTTAAGCTCTCTGCCTGAGCCTGCCCAATCTCTTTTCCAGGGTGGCTGCAGGGAAATTCTTACATATCTGGCAGTCTGACTGAGGTGGTCAAACCTCAGACAATAGACACATGTGGTGTGTGGGGCCTTGGCAAAGACTTCCCACAGACATCACAGTGTTGAAACCCAGTGGCCGGTTTTTCTTTTGGGTTTCTCAGACATAATGCCAGCCTAACCAGAAAACTTGCCTTTAAATCGCAGTGCTAGGTAAGACACCTTATCGGTTCCTAACCGTGTCACGGGATTGGAAAACCGTAATAAAATCCGTTTTTAGAACCGATAAGAACCGGAACCGTACTCTAAAATGTTAAACTTTAAAGATAATAAGTTTTAAATCCAGCTGATCGGTTCAAAACCGAACCGATAAACTTACAAGTTCCACACAGACAAAACCTTTAATTTACTTACGATTACCACAGACAGAGCTTGAACTCAACGGTTTTATGTTATAATAAAACCATTCTCGGTTGAATCGAACCTAGAAAACACTGTTTAAACCGAGAAATGAACCGAGCAGTAGGAGAAATCTCCGGAGCGACTGTTCACTGAGGCGGAGTAAAGAATCTGACAGTTCAGGTTTGAAATTACATAGATAGAGCTGCTTCTTAGAGCTCGTGCTCAAAGTTTTATTTTGGAATGGTATTAACCATTTCACCTCCGGAGCAGTTCTAGTGGTGGGACAAACTGCTACTGTCATAATATAGCAAGACTTCGTGTTGTTTGAAAACCCCTGCTGCAAAACCTGCCTTTTATCTCTTCTGCTAACCCTTTTATTTGTTTGCAGTTATTCTTATTATTATTAATGTAACACAATAGATGCATATAGCAAGTACAACATCAATAGAAAAGTGAGTAAAGTACAGAAATATAATTACAAGTTTAGATCAAATATATCGTATTCACGTTGTTAACAATAAGTGTAAAACATTGCGTGCTCTTCACTGCAGTTACGTCTTGCCCTGATCATTTGAGTTTTGGGAATACTCCTTTTAAGTTTAGGGTCATGGTAACTGCTATTATGGAGAGTGGTGTTTCTATCAGTTTATTTCCTGTACAGGGCAGTTTGTAGTCCTCCCCTTAGATTAACAGATCCAGAAAGGGAATCCTATTGTGATCTGCTGTGATGGTAAATGAGATGTTATGGTTCCTACCATTTTGGTACTGATAACATCTGTTCTGTTACATCACTCTGCCATACCATCATAATACTGCCCTTCACTCTAGACTACGCCCAAAACTGGGGCTTCTCTACCGCCACAAGGATAGTCTTTCCCTTCTAGTTAGATGCTATCTGCTTGTTAAATGGATAATCCCAACCTTTGAGTACGTCGATGTCATTTACAGCTCAGCTCTAGTCACCTCCCTTGCCAAACTCGATGTCCTTTTCAATACTTTGTCATTTCCCTTTAATCCCCCTCCCCCGACTCACCACTGAGACCTCCACTCCTCACTATCCCTCCAATCCCTTTCGCAGAGATGCTCATCCCACTGTTATACTTTCATCGCCAAATACTGGTTTGGGACTCTTCCAACCTATCTCGCCTCTCTCCTAAATCCTGCCAGTCCCTCATCCTACTATAGGCGCACAAACTGCCTCCACTCCTTCGCCCTCCCAAGAGCCCACACTTCTGCTGGGAAACTTGCTTTCTCTTATAGACTCCCTTCCTTCTTGAACAACCTCCCACCAAACCCGCCTCACCCCTCCTTTCCTGCATTTAAGCGCCCCCTTAAGCCATCCTGTTACATCTTGTGGCTGTCTACTGTCCTAATTCACAAAAATACTGTGTCCTCCTCTCTCCATCATCAATCAGACTGACCTCATTTTTGCTTTCGTTGTTCTACGTTGCTTCTCTTTTTACCTCCTGTACAATTTTCTGTAATCTCATTTTATGAGTGGAACTTAATTGCACTTTGTATATTGTTGTACCCGAATTCTGAATTGTAATCCCTTTGTTGTATTTGTACCCCCTGTCCCCAGGTTGCACCTGGAAACAAGCTTCTGCTCAGTGTGTTTTCCCGGTTACCAACTTTTTAAATAAATAAATAAATGCAATGTTTCCAGTATATTATGTTTTGATGGTCTGGGTTTATGTTATTGTCCAATATGAATGTTTTTTTCAAATTCTCACATGTAGAGATTGTCATAGGACGGGGCCCATTGTATTATCACTTGCTGTTCCTATGACTTGTAGTTAAACTTGTCTTCAAACATGAAATTTTTCTTGGTCAGAACCAGTTCAGCTGTCTGTTTAAAGAACTCACTAGGTGGATGGGTATCCTCCCATTCACGTAAAGCTTTCTGTTTTTTTTTTTTTGTGAACTTATCCTTTTATTGAGAGCAGCCAAGGCACACATTTCATGCACTCATAATAGTCAAAAAGTATGTTATATATCACATACAGACTGAATTTCATGACTTCCTCCAAATTAATCCATCCAAACATTTATATATCTATCTCTGAGTGTCCCTTACTCCAGCTCATACTAAATGTCCATATTTTGTTTGTTTTTCTTTCAGGTTGGCTCTTTTTTAGCAATCATAGTTCTCCTATGGGGCATCCTGCAAGCACGAATAGCAGGTTTCCAAGAAAGACTGTACCCGGCACGATGATGACAACCCATCCGACATTCACCCAAGTTGTTTAATTTTACTGAAACATTATTTAACTCAGAGAAGGGCTTCTGCTCTCTATATTCAGTATTTTTAAGGCTGAGTAACACTATCTTACTTATTTCCAATAAAATATAACATGTACAGTACACTCATTGCGTCTGTAGTTTTTTTTCCCTCTCCCTTGTATAATAAAAGTGTCCCAATTATGGAAGGGGTCCCAGCAATTCCTGGTGGTTGCTAAAAGGAGATATAGTGCTTAAACTATTTCAACCATTTTCCATTAGATCTACTGCGAAGTATGCCATGTAGCCCACCTCAGGTTTCCAATGCCCTCCATCCGAAGGACTCCCCTCCCTACCCCAATCCATTAAAAGCTGCTCTAGAAGTGGAATGCCTTCCACTCGCTCAATATGGTGGAAGTAAGGGAGCCATCATGAGTTGTATTTTCCCACTCGAAGTCTTAACCCTGCAGTGACAGCTTCCATATTCTTAATTGCCTATCCACAAGGGGGGATCAAGGGAGGTGGCAGGAAAATACAGGCCCATCAGCCTGACATCGGTGGTGGGCAAGGTGATGGAAAGCATTGTCAAGGAGAGGCTGGGGGGACCTGGAAAAGTCGGGGTGCCTGGACGATAGGCAGCATGGATTCATCCCAGGCAAATCGTGTCAGACAAACCTTGTGGAGTTCTATGACTGGGTGACAAGTGCCTTGGACCTGGGTAGACTGGTGGACATCCTCTTTCTGGACTTCAGCAAGGCATTTGACTCTGTTCCTCACAGGGGCCTGTTGGATAAGCTGGGAGAAATGGGGGTGGGGAACCAGATGATCAGATGGATAGGAAATTGGCACCAGGACTGGACCCAGGGGGTCGTGGTTGGCAGGATAGTCTCATCCCCAAGGAGGGTCATTAGTGGGGTCCCTCAGGGATTGGTCCTTGAACCCCTCCTATTAAACACCTGTGTCTCTGACATAAGGAAGGATATCAGGAGTGAGATGAGTCTCTTTGCGGATGACTCAAAACTGGGGGCAGTGGTGGATGGGGAAGAGGGGAGCGTGGCCCTATAGGGGGACCTGGAGGCACTGGAAAGGTGGCCTAGAAAGTGGAAGCTGAGGTTCAATGCAGGGAAATGCAACATACTGCACCTGGGAGCCAGAAACCCAGGTCAAGTGTACACCCTGGGGAGGGGAGAATGCTACAAGTCTCAATAGCTGAGGGGGACCTGGGGGTGGTGGTGGATGTTAAGATGAACAACTCTGAGACTTGTAGGAGGGCAGTAGCCAAGGCCAACAGGATGCTGGGATGCATCGCTAGGGGGATCACCTCCAGAAGGAGGGAAGTGATACTCCCTCTGTATAACTGCTTGGTGAGGCCACACCTCGAGTACTGCGTGCAGTTTTGGAGGCCACACTTAAAGAGGGACATCGAACTGCTGGAGAGGGTCCAGAGGAGGGTAATCAAAATGATTTGGGGCTTGGGGGACAGGACCTATGAGGAGAGGCTCGAAGAGTTAAATATGTACACATTGGAAGAGAGAAGGGACCGGGGGACATGATAGAGGTCTTCAGGTACATGAAGGGGTAAACTGGGGAGCAGTAGTCAGGGTGCTCCAAAGGGAAAGGCGACTAGAGGGCATGGGTGGAAGCTTGGGGAGAGTCAGGAGAAAGGAGGAGTGCTACTTCACTGAGAGGGTGGTGGTGGAGCCATAGAATGTGCTGCCCAGGGGGCTGGTGGAGCGGTTCAAGAGGGGGTGGGACAGGTACAGGGGAAGGGTTCTGGAAGTAAAGTCCTGTGCAGTAGGAATATCCGGGACTGGGAAGGGAGAAACCAGAGAGGGTGAGGGGGGCAGCAAGGTCAGCTCCCAGGGTGGGGCTGACCAAGCGAGCAGACACGAAAGACCATTTGGCCTATTCCGCTGGCATTTTAATATGTTAATATGTTAATTGCTTTCAAGTTGCATTGCCATTGGCTCTACGAGAGTGTATTTGAGGTTAACCAGTTCTGAGTAATCACCTTTAGGCGGTTACTATTAAGACCCTTCACAAATATTCCTGAGTGGCAGTGTGGAGTTCCTCTGAGGGATAGCCCAGGACCAAATGTTTAAAGCTTAATGGTTGTTCCAATCCCATAACAGATTTAATGGTGGTTTCTGTCTGTGTCCAGTATGCCCAGATAGCGGGGCATGACCACATTGGCCACACCGTCCACACCCTCGCCAGCACCTATCTGATGTGTATGTGGAAAGGTGTTTAGATATGGTCGGCATTATAAAATACCATCCAGTCACCTTCCATCGGTATTCTTTCCATATTGCTGAGGAAGATGTCCTGTGGATATCCCGCCATATTTTCTCCCATTCCTGATTTGTAATATTGGTCCCATGTTCAACCTCCTATCTGTCATATCTGTTGGAGGGCTAAAGTGCCCACTTCCTTTTGTATAATGCTACATAGATGTGAAATAAGTTGTTTTGTGCTGGACTGAAGAGCCTCGGCATTCATGTAAAGCTTTCAATAATGCTTCTAGACCTTCTTGGTGTGGGATGCTGGTCTATAAATCCTTGATTTCGAAGCTTTTTTTTTTAAACCAGGAGAGACACACTGACCTGAAAGCTTGTCTGCAGGTGCGACCTGGAAGCACAAGGAAGTTAAGTGACTTGCTCAGGGTCACACAGTATGCAAGTGGGGGAAGTGAGATTCAAACCCAAGTCTCCAGGTTTGCAACTCAGAGTCCTAAACTACTGCGCTATACTGCCTCCTCTTACTTACTAATATACATATCATCCTATCCCAGTCTATCCCTATTGTGTTTGGTGGTGTACAGAAATTCACAATTTCGAAAGTGGTTCCAGAATCAAATCGATCCCTGCAACAATTGGTCTCCCCCAAGGATTGAGGGGGATCTTTATGTATCTTAAGCAAGACATAAAATACTAGTTTTCTAGGGTTGGTGCTTGTAAGCATCTCCTTCTCTTCTTCTGCTAGCCAACCCATGTCTACTGCTAAGTTTAACAGATCATCAATTTCCTGTTGAATTCCTCTTGTGAGGTCCTGGTCATGCTAGATATTTGTCCTTATCATTTAACTACCTCAAACATTCATTCTTGTATTTAACATAGTCCCAAAGAACAATCCATCCTCTTTCATCAGTGAGCTTAATTACTATTATAAAACGGGAAGGGTAAATTCTGCATCCTGATTGGTCATTAGCCGTGCGTTAGAAGTGTCTAATGCATGGCTAAAAATAAGTGCTGGCCTGCTGGATGTAGGGCTGTAAAGAAATCAATAAGCCAGAATTTAAAAAAAAGATTCAGCCACCATTTATTTGGCTCTCGCTTAGCACACATTCGTAGTACATTACCCAATTTTAAGCCACACAAAGTGAGTGTCACCCAGTGGAAACACAATATTTCATTAGCTTTGTCATGTACAGTGATTGGCTTCTAAATGTGAATAACATATACAATTGGCTCTGCTTATTTTATTTCTTTGTTTTGCCCTTGCAAGCGCTGCCGCAATCCCAACCGCTGCTGTGATGCCCAACAACCTCCTCCCACTACTCAATCGTGTGTGTGTGTAGAAAGCAACTCTTGAGTTATGATTAAAAAAAATATATATATATATATATATTTATATATATATATATATATATATATATATATATATATATGTATTAGCATGAAGCACTCTTATTACCATTCCATATGCTGTAAAACAGTGAACTGTCATCTGCGTGCTGCTCTGTACGCTCCTCCTTGCTGCAATCCCGACCGCTGATGTGGCGGCCAACTGCCACCACTGTGCATCTAACAAACCAACTTTGACTTCATGATTAAAAGAAAATATATATGGTAATGGCCGGAAAAAATCACTCGTGTCTTGTACCTGAAATTCTCCCCTGCTCATTCATTCTTCCTGAATGCGGAGTGTCAGTTATTGGACACAGCAAAGGCAAAGAAAACCCATCACACAGCTTTGGCAATGGGGAACAGCAAGGTAGCCAGAAATGCATCACAGTGAGACATTAACAGGGAGCGGTGGGAGTGAGTTATGACAGAGGGATAACTGAGACAGCGGGAGGTAAAGAAAGTACTGAGCACTAGGGTCATAGAGAGTAAATAGAAATATTCAGTAAATTAGAGCAATTGAGGTAGGCACTGAAGAACTCGCAACCGCAAGCGTCTTTCCTCTATACCCACCCCACACCTCAATCCGCTCACTCGGCTTCCTGCCTGCTGGCTTGCACCACAACTTAAGTTAACCTAACAAAATGATTTAATATAACTCTTTCTTTTTATTGAATCTGAGCGGGGCGGGGGCTGGAAACCATGTCAACCACAGTAAAGCAAAGAGGACTACGGAGGTCATCGTGGGAAAAACGCCAGAAACGCAAAAGAAAAGCCTATTGCAATAATATAGGCGGAAGAACTATTTTACCGCAAAATGCAAAGAAGATATTAATATTAGGTTATTTAAACAGCTAAATTTAAATTTTTAATGCTTGTGGAATACAGTGCCCCATTTTATAAGCGCAATAAGACACTCTGGGGATGTGCATTAGACATCTCTAACGCATGGCCGGTGGCTGAAGGACTACGCCCCCGGCTGTGATTCAGAAATGTCTAATGCACACCCATCATGTCTTATTGCTTACCTCTCTCACTCTCTCTTTCCAAGTCCATCAACGCTTCTCTCTCTCTCTGTTCAATTTTGTCTTTGTGGATATAAGTTGGATATAAGTCTTTCTTCTTTAGTAATTGTTTGATCTCTTTCTCAACTCAATGTTCCCAATTCATTGTTTTACCATGGTGGAAGACCACCCTATTGTTTTGTTGTTTTTTTAACACCGGCCCATATCATTCACCACCACCCTATACTTTTCCCCCACTGCCTGTATTTGTAGCCATCAGGCTAATTTGTTTTTATAAAATCCTCCAAAATTGCCTTTTACCACCATTTCCTATTGCACTACTACCCTTGTTTTGATACCAGTGCTGTAAACCTTACTTAAAACCACTTATGTACATGTACAGAGTATATGGGAGGCACAAGGAATAATACACCTTTGGCCCAGATCACTACATCCACTGACCTATATTTGCAGGCTATAGGGAACCCTGATAGCTTTCGATCGTGTCAGTCCTTTCTGAAGGATTATAGATTGATTTTTCCCCTACTGCTTTTTCCGGGGCCTGTTTGTTAGTTACTGGTTCCGGTGGTCTGTTTCCAAACCAGCCTGCTAGTCTGATTTTTCTATAAAATTCTTGTAGGTCAATGGCCAAGTCAGAGGTATTCACTCCTTCACTGGGGGAGAAAGATAGTCCTATTCAAAGTACCTTCTCTTCTGTTATCATGATATTCCTCTCACTCTGATTCAAAACTTCTGCTGGTTCTGCTACCTGCTTCCGCCTCCCCTTCCTCCTCCTCTACCTCCTCTTCAACCTCCTCCACCCCCACCTCCTCTGTAGTGCATGTACTGGTCTCTGTAAAACCCTTTGCAGTACCAACCCTTGTTCCTCAGTTTGCATCTCTGGTCCTACACTCTTGCAGCTCCTCAGGGATCCTGTGAATATTTTATTTATTTATTTAAAATCTTGGAATTACAACCTTTGAGTCAGAGACTCATTTCCAAAGGCTCCACGTCAATACACAATACAGACAGGTAAATACAATAGACAGCACGATACAATATACAATGCCAGGGCAGTCTGATGGCAAGGTTGCATCATGAAACAGTATAGTGGGATGTCTAATACAGAGTTGAGGCTGTAGGCTATGGGCAACACAGTAAACAGTACGATACAGGGTACAGTGCCAGGACATTTTGACTTCCGGTTACAGCATGACCAGTTTACAAGGATGTCCTGACCAGTTTACAAGGATGTCTAATACATTGTTGTGGCTGTTGACGGTGCATAGGATAAATCTAACAGTAAGAGGTCAGTTAGTGGTCAGAGAGTGACTCGGGGGACAGTGCACATGCCTGCTATTCTTGGCTGGAGCTGAGTAAACTGGGTAAGTTAGGGGAGGCAGGTAGTGCAAATTCCAGAGCAGTCTGTCGGGAGACTTTGTCCGAGTGCTCGAGTAAGAATTGTGGGCCACTGACTGTGAAAGAGGTTGTGTGGTCGTTCTGAGCGGCTGGTGAAGGCACTGGTGATGGACTTAGAGTGTGCAGGTGCAGGTGCGGGTGGCAAGGAGGTGGGTCTTGAGTGCCTTTTTAAAGTGAACAAGTTTTTGATGGTTACAGACCGATGGCAGGAGGGTGCTGAAGTAGGAGGGAGCCCTGACCAGAAAAGACCTCTGGGCGAGTGTGGTTCTGACTTTGGGAATGGGTAGTGCAGCTCTGGTCGAGCTGCATGTGTACACTGTGGGGAAGAGGAGATTAGGGAGGCAGATAGGCGGGGGTGTCAAGCCAAGGAGGGATTTTTGGTCAAGAGGGAGAACTGGTAGTGGACCCTCTCGTCAAAGTTCAGGATCTGGGCAATGGAACAGAGCATGCATGTGTGTGTCATGCGGTCTGCAGCAGTTAAGAGCCTGCAGGCTTTGTTAATGACCACTTTTATTTTACCGATAGCTGTTGCATCTGCGGCAGCATAGACCAGCAACCCATAGTCGAATCTGAGACATTGCTGAGGAGGTTATGGCTAGTCTTAGGGCTCCTGGTGTAAGGCAGTCCTTATGGTGAAAAAGGAGACCAATGAGTGCATTGGTAGCAGATGTGAGGGTGTTGCTGTTGATGTGCGCGTGGAAGGAGAGGGCAGAGTCAAAGATAACCCCTAGATACTTATAGGACGAGACCTGCTCCAGGGTGTAGAGTGACTGTGCTTGAATAAGCAATTGGGCATTTTTTAATTTGCTTTGGTGATGTGTGAAAAGTAGGGTCTTGGTTTTTTTCAGGTTCATGGCTAGTCTATGCTTGGCAAACCAGAGTTCAGCTTGGCTGAACGAGTTCTGGAGTGAGGCCAGAAGGTCGGTTGCGTTGGTGTGGGAGGCACAGATGACGGCGTCATCCACGTAGAGGAGGATCTTTTCGAGGCAGGCAGTGGAAATTGCATTCAAGAATATGCTAAAAAGCAGGGGCCCTAGAATGGATCCCTGCGGGACTCCTGAGTGGATGGGACGCAAGCAGGAGACTGTGTTATTTAACCGCACACACTGGGACCTAGAAGACAGGTAACTAGTAAACCAGTCCAAGGGCTCTTGTGAGAACCCCATTAGGAGGAGGGAGATTAGTAGGAGGGGGTGAATGACCGTGTCAAAGGCCTTGGATAGGTCTATGAACATGGCCCCTACGATGTGCCCTCTATCAAGAGCAGTATGTAAGTAGTTTGAGAATTCTAGCAGGGTCATGGTGGTACTATGCCCAGCACGGAACCCCTGCTGTTCTTTGCAGAGTAGGTCATGGGTTTTAAGGTAGTCAGTTAGTTGATCTGCCACAACTTTTTCTAGCGCTTTGGACAGTGGGGGGAGAATGGAGATTGGTCGGTAGTTTCCCGGTGTTAGGGGGTCACTGCCTTTGTGGACTGGTGTAACAACTGCATTCTTCCATGCTGTGGGAAACTGACCAAGGCATAGGGAGCAGTTCATGAGGCCGGTGAGCGGGGTAATCAGCACGTCCAGTGCCAGACGGAGGAGTTTGATGTCAATTGGATCTTTCAGAGGGCTAGTACTATTCAGGGCTTTGGCAAGGTATGGCCTTGCTTCCATGGTGGAGATAGCCTGGAGACAGAAATGTGGCCGTGGGTGGTGTGGGGGGTCGGGGGGTACTGGGTCAAAGACGTTTGGGGGGAGAACGCAGCTTAGGTCAGTAAAGTTGTTGAGTGTGTTGGCAATCTCCTTAGGGTCTGTGGTGACCAGTCCCTTAGATGCAATTTGGGACAGGGCAGCATGTGTGTTTTTCCATTTAGGGACTTTATGTTGTCCCAGAACTTGCGTGATGAGCCCCAGGAGGCAGTTAGGGTGGCTCGGTAGTGTTCGGCTTTTACCTTTCAAATAGCCCAGGTTCAGCTGTTCCGAGCAGCTCTGCATGCCTGACTATTGGCAGGTTTGCCTGATTCACTGGCCCTGTGCCAAAGGTTATCACGGCTTTTGAGCTGCTGGAGGAGGGATGGAGTTATCCATGGTGCGCTGTTTTTTTTAATTTTATCTATTTATTTTAATTATTTCAAATTCGGATTAATACCTTTGAGCCGGGGGCTCATTTACAAAGGCTCCAAGTCAACAATGAATACAAGACATTTACAGGTGATGAAACATTGCAGAACAGAAAGACATCAACTTAACAAGTGGTATTAGTGTGCAGTTATAACATTAAGCAGGGTACAAGAAGTAAGGAGAAACAGGACCACACTTCCAGAGAAACATATTAATGCAGCACTAATTAAGTGCAGTACAGTGTTTAACAATCATGTTACAGTTCAGATGGGGTGCTCCCAGTCTGCAGAAACGCATGTTTTAGCAGCCAAGGTGAGGCTTTGTCTAGGGGAGGTAGTAGGTGGTGGAAGGTGGAAGGGGGAAGTGGGCAGTTGTGGAACAGTAAGGTGGGAGTGAGAGAGGGTAGCGTTTGATGGGTGTGAGAACCGCTGTCAGAGGCCATGGGTTAACAGAAACACTGGCAGTCAGATAGGGGCAAAGATGTCACAAGCCTGGGTGAAGGAGTCCTGGAAGTAGCTGAACGCAGCATCAACGCTGTGGGCATGGTATACTGGGGGCCAGTCCCATTGAATAAGGTGCTGTTTAAAGTCGGAGAGTTTGCCTGGGCGCAGCTGGCGTCGGTGTGTTGTGGTTAAGGGTGGTGCAGGCTGCCCGCCTGACCATGAGCAGATTACCAGGGAGTGGTCACTGAGGGAGTTTGGTAGGACTTCAATGTCCTTGATTTTGTGCGGCCAGTTGGTGAGGATGACATCCACCAAGGTGTGTGTGCCTGTGGCTGGGTTACACCTAGTTGGTTTAGTCACCAGCTGATGTAGGTCAAGGTCTGTGAGCGCATCGGAGGCGGAGGTGGCTGCTTTGCTGAGCCAGTTAATGTTGAGATCCCCTAGTAGTATGTGTTCTGATTTGTGGGGGAGGCTGGCAAGGTACTCTGTTAGTGAGTGGAGGGCTTGCGTTTGTTCGCAGGGTGGGAGATAGACCGCAGTGACTATAAGGGGTGCCCTTTGATAAGTCGGGGGAGATTTTCAGTGATAACACTTGTGCTCTGTGTTCTAACACTGGGGGGAGGGGGACAGTGCCTGTGCCAATAGGGTGTGCTTAATGTAAATTGCACACCCCACCTCGTTTGCCCACTCTGTCCAGTCTAAAGAGTGAGCAGCCAGGGATGGAGACAGCTGAGTCAGGGGTGGACTTGGATAGCCAGGTTTCAACCAGGGTTAGGATGTCTGGTTGGTGCCTTGTAATCCAGCATTGGAGTGCAGTGTTTTTTTCAGTATACTACAGATATTCATGGACCCAATGTGGAGGCCAGTGGCTGGTGTCTGTTTCTGTGTGTTGTAGGATCTGGGTCCTGAATTTGGGTGTACGTTTCCAGATAGAAGTAGGAGGAGAGAGATAACTCTGAGGAGAGGCCTATGCTTGTTAATGTGTCAGGCTGTGGAGTGGTACGGACTGTGTGTGCTCCCCACGCACGGTATGCCGAATGACCGTAGGGTCGGGATGGCAGGGCCAATTACTTGCCATGCTGAGTCTGTGTGGGGCAGAAGCAGTGGAATATGTTTGGGGGGGAGGGGGCGATACTGGAGCGGACATTATGGAGGAGCTGTGGCAGTGGTGTAAGTCTCGGGGCAGCAGTGGGTCAGGTGATTGGGTGGGGTGGGGTGTGTGAGGAGTGGAGTGAGGTAGGATCAGTAGTAGTAGTGTTATAAGCATAGTGTGGTGGGCAGGGCTGGCCATGGGTAGGGGTGTGCTGGTGTTCGGGGAGTATAAGGGGGAGTGTTTAGCATATATCATGAGAGGGAGTCCCCATGGTACAGTGGTAGGGCTGCGGACTTTGGTGTACAGGGTACCAGGTTCGAGTCGGGGGGGGGGCCTCCTAATATGCAGGCTGGTGAATGTTATTTGACTGGGTGATGCGCTGCTAGACAGGGAGAGAAGAACCAATGGGAAGGGAAGGGAGGAAGTTCTTCCAGAAAAGGAGGGGCAGAAGAATATTTAAAAGAATGTAGAAATCAGTTTAAGTTTGGGGTCAAGGGTACACTCACAGCAGGCTAGGTGTGCTCATATGTATGTAGAATAACTTCTTGTAAAGAAGTTTCTGTCTCCTGGTGTTCCTCTGTCTCTCTCTGGTCTGTAAACTATAGTTACATAACTACCTCCACTGTCAAGAGTCTGATTGATAACTCTGTTGCTGAGTGTAAATTGGATTTCTGTTAAAGCTCCTGAGTTTAAAGGAAAACTATACAAATCTCTCCTGACAAACACCTCAGTTTCAGAAACGCCCGATTTGGACAACTCATAGTTGTCAAATGCTATAAAATGAACCAGTTGTTGATTATTTTCAATATTTTTACTCCGCGGTCTGGTACCGTGTAGGGTTCTCGGAACACCATTTCACAACTGCGACTGCACCAGAACACTGTGCTGAGCGCGTTCATGGAGCAGTCTTCCTGCTCACACTCTGTCCGTGTTGCCGTGCATGCCATTGTTATTGCGCCCATGCCACTGTGTCTGCGTGCAGTCCCAGTCAGCAGCAGACAGCTGTCACAAGAGTGCTGATACTCCTGTCATTCAATAAAGTATTTTATGTAAGTAAATAAGTAAAGTTAGTAAAAATGTATTTATACAAGGCGCCCTTCCTGAGCTCAGGGCGCCTTTACAATACAGCATACAATAATAATACATTTAAAATCAATAAAACTGATGATAAAAACAGTAACAGCCACTCAGTAAGTCCCAGAAAAAGCCTGGTTAAACAAATAAGTTTCCAAGGATTTTTTAAATCTGTCCACGGTCAGGCTATCTCGTATCTGGCGAGGTAGAGAATTCCACAGGTTAGGTGCCATAAAGGCAAAATATTTTCCTCCAAATGTTTTCAGGGATACCCTGGGAATCTCCAGCAATCCCTCACCAGAGGTTCAGAGTGAGTAGGAGGGGCAATAAGAAAACAAGAGCTCTTTCAGGTAGTGAGGTCCCAACTCTTGTAGAGCCCTAAATGTCAGCAATGCGACCCTGAAGGTGATCCGCCACTGTATAGGCAGCCAGTGCAGTTCACACAGCACAGGTGTTATATGACTAGATCTAGAGATTCCAGTCAACAGCCTGGCTGCTGCGTTCTGCATTAGCTGCAAGTAGCGGATATCCACCCCGGTAGCCCTAGATAGAGGGCATTGCAGTAATCAAAATGACTGGTGAGAAAGGCATGGACCAAGCTAGGAAGATCTTTGGCCGGGACCAGGGTGCTTCACCTGGGCTATATTCCTGCGCCCTCAGGGTCATGCCCTCATCAAATACCACGCCCAGGTTATGCACCTGGCCCGAGGCTATAAGCGGGGTCCCTCCAGGTATAAACCTAAGGGTTTCCCCGCCCGTGCTCCTGTCGTCCTAAAACCAGGGTCCACCACCAATACCTCTGTTTTACTCGAGTTCAACCAAAGCCAACTAGTACTCATCCAGTTGTGTATCTCCAGCAGGCAGTTATTAAACACCGTGATTGAATCAGGCTCCTGTTCAGGCACAAAAGACATGTAGAGCTGAGAGTCATCAGCATAGCAATGAAAACTCAGTCCATACCCTCTTATAGTGTTCCCTAATGGAAGCATATACACCGCAAATAATGTGGGGGATAGCACCGAACCCTGTGGAACCCCGCAGAGCAGCCAGTAACATAATACAGTGTGTGTATTATTTTCTCATAGCCTAATATGGGTTACTGTTTCTGTCTTGTGGTGGTAAACTTAGCAGCCAGTTGATGAGAAGAAACACAGCAATTTGTGCCAAAAAAGCTCACTATGTGCAATTTTGCTGGTTTTCATTTCAGCGCAGTCTTGGTGAGCATTCAGCTGTTACTGTACCTGTGTCTACTCCTCCAGCACTGATGGCAGGATCCACAGCGCCTAACAAAGCCTGGATGCATGCTTATGACCACAAATATCAGCGGGATATTGTGCTTTACGTCTGGGAGGTATAGTGTTGAATTTAGTTAAGAGTACCCCCTCTTGCAAATGAGTGCTGTTAAGTGATTTCCCTGATTGGGAATTGGAGGTTTGGAGTGATTCACTGGTCTGAGCAACCTGCGGCATTATTTGAAACAAAGCATTTGAAAAATGTAGAAAGCAGTATGTGCAGTACTGTCACCACTACATTGAGCACTGTGCTTGCGGGTCCGCTTTCACATCTACAGCATGGCACGGCAATCAACGTACTTGCAAATGTCACCAGAACATGCAGAATGCACGAGCACAGAGTGCTCACTAGTATAGCAGTTGCGGCTCTAGCTGCTACCTTCCATTAGATGGAGACGCAAACATGGGGCTGAAAACCTGCAGTTTTTAAGGGAACAGCTTGAAAATACCTCAGCAGCAACTCACTCCATTACAGTTATCAGGTGAGTAACACAAGGTTCAAAAATGAAGATTTAGACTGTTTTCCTTCAAGATACCACGTATAGATGCAATTCTCTCTCTATAATCTACTATGTCCCTTTTAAACTTCTTAAACTGTTATTGTTTGATGAAGTCATATCCTAAAAGGTCTCTTAATTTTTATGTCTGATGCACGCCTGCTCACCAAACATTTTGCTACAGTGAAAGGCGATTGCCGGTGTGCGTCACTGCCGAGCCCACTGCAGCTGAAAACAGCAGGGGCTCGGCAGTCTAACCAAATGACCAGGCACTGTGGTCTTTACATCACTGGCTGCTTGCTGGGTGTAAACCATGTATTTCAAAGGACTTAAAGCCAGTCCAAGCAGAGGGTTTCGGTCCTTTGATTTGCATGAAGCCAGCCAGTCAGCAAGCAGATAACTGGATGTTAGCACCAGCAGCGAGGTCCGTGGACCACTGTACCGGAGTTCAGCTAAATAAGTTTTTAGGTACTAAAAAGAAAGCAAACTCGGGAACTTAGTTACTTTTTTAAATGAGGGTAAAATGTACTTTAATCGCGCTCCCACCGTGGAACAGCGATACTGAGTATGCGCATATGCATACACCCGTGCCCAGTGTCATGACTCCACTTTCAGAGCTTGTATAAAGTACTTTTTAGCCCTTGCTTAAAGAAAGTAACTAGTTACCCGAGTTCAGCTTTCTTTGTCATATATAAAAACATATTTTAGCTGAACTTGGGTGTAAATAACTTTTTTTTTGTGATGTAAGCAGAGCGGGGTGCCCACCCCCACTACCGCTTCTTTCTCCCCATCCCCTGCAAGTGGCTCACCCGCCCATCTTTTCACATCTGTATTTCTAATGTAAGCGGCGTGGGGTGCCCACCCCCGTTACTGCTTCTCTTGACACCCCCCCGCCCCCAAGGTCATACACCACCGCCCTGTAACAAGCCTGACACTGAGGTGCTTAATCCCAGTGTCAGAATGCAGTCCATCCCTTGATGTGTGTGTGTATTTTTAAACCCTGCAAAAAGAAAACCATCCTTCGGTGTCTGTTGCGCTGTTACTTCACCCCCAACCCAACCTTTCCACTCAGCACCCCCCCAAGCCCTTACTTACCCACTGGGGATCCAACACCATAATCCTCTCTGGACCGCAGACACGTCTTCAGTCTTCTATGCCAGACCGCGAACGGAGGAAATCAGGTATGCGGTTCAATGTATTTCAATGCGGTTTAGAGCTTAGTAGAATAACTTGGCCATTTTTCAGTATTTTGCCCCAAATTTTAAGCATACCTTTTTCGGAATACAACCTCATGAACAATGCAAGTGGCGTTAGGTTAATCTGTCCCAGGAGGTGATTTTGCAGTCAATGTGTGAAATTACCTTCCGGGTAGGAGTTGAAAATTTTCTCCACCATTGTTCATGAGGTGGGGTCATAAGGTCATGTTGAAAATCTGGATATAAAAATATTAAAAAACAACAAAGTTATAAGCCTACATTGAAGTTTGCAAATGCAGGCTCTTAACTGGTAATTTTCAATATTTGCCCCAAATTTTCAAAATAGCAATTTCTTCACAGCACCTCATGAATGTGACAGCTGTCATTTTTCAAATCCTGGCCAAAATGTGTTTTCACATTCCGAAAGGTGATTTTGCGGTTGCTGCAGGAAATCACCTTTTGGTCAGGAGCTGAAAATTTTCTCCACTATTGTTCATGAAGTGTGGTCATAACAAGGCAATGTTGACAATTTGGGGTAAAAATGTTAAACAAAGTTCTGAGCCTATGTTGAAATTTATGAACACAGGCTCATAACTTTGGTAATTTTCAATATTTTAACCCCAAACTTTCAGCATAGCCATTTTTGCACATCACTTCATAAACATGATGTGTTATTTTTAAAATCCTGCATGAGATGTGTTTTCGCACCTCTGGTGAGAAAAGACATTTCGGCCAATATACTACAAATGGTACATGTCTTTTTTTTTTTTTTTTTTAACCCTGTATTTATGCTCCTCCTGACTACCCCCTTCTCTCCACTTTCTCAGACTGCCTCAACCTGTGTGTGATCCTCTCTCGCCAGGGTCTGCCCCTAGAGTACACGGTTCACTAACCTAGGTGCCCAGATAACCCCCAGGTAGGGTGAGGAGGCATTCCCTACTTACCTCCCCCAAACTTTGCTTGCTGTGATGTGGACCGGTACAGCGCAGTCTGCCCTACGAGCCTGAGGACACACAGCCAGGAGTCGTCGCCTAGGAGAGATGAGGGTGTTTTTCCTTGTTTGTTCCCGACATTGGCTTGCAATGAAGGCCAATAAGCATGGAGGCGCTCTGAGCTGTGCCTTCTGCTCCGCCCCTGCCAACATCTGCCCTATCCCTATACTGCTACTCCCTCCTACTGCACCTTCCACCCAGGCTCCCCTAGGGGGCAGTATTGTGGCAGGAGTGTGCACGTAACCCCCATGGAGAAGGAGAACAGCCATTGGGCACTCGATCCTTCTCCTCCCTGGCCGACCCCCATCGGCCCATGCTCGTTCTTAAACCTGGGTCGCCAGTGTAGTGTGAAGTAAAGCATCCAGCACCCCAGCCCTCAGCACCACTGGGCCGGCCCGTACAGGTCATGTTTATAACACAAATTCTAAAACAAGTCTCTTCCAATGTTGGAGTCAAAACATTAACAACAACAAAAAATTGTTTAAAAAGCATTGAACATTGACAAATGCTTATTTCTAATGAGGCAGTGAATGATGTGATGTAGTACCTTTTAGTATAATCTTCTTCCGCCCGGTTAATTTCAGGCCTTAGTCTATTTCTTTCCTTGACTATTGCTTCTATTAGAACTACAATAAAATCCACAAAACATCTGTTCCTGATCCCCATCCATTATTTTCATTTAATTTAGTGGTCATAAACCCCAGGTTACTTTCCACCAGTACTTTTATTTATTTATTTATTTTTAACCAGGAAAGACACACTAAGCTGAAAGCCTGTTTACAGGTGCAACCTGGGAGCACAAGAAAGTAAAGTGACTTGCTCAGAGTCACACAGTATACAAGTGGGGGCTGTGGGATTCAAACCCAGGTCTCCAGGTTTGCAGCTCAGAGCCTTAAACCACTGCGCTATACTGCCTCCTCCTGTACTTGCAGACCCCTAGGACTCCTCTTATTTCTAACATACTCGCCCAGTGATAAAGCATGTCATTCTAATGTAACGTCACACTGTTCTAAACGCTCAATCCTGTTTGATATAGCTTTATTGCTGGTAGTATCTGTGCAGTTCTTATTCAGTTGCAGTAATCCTAATACCTGTTCTTGTTTTTTCAGTTGTGAAATTGTATGACTGAAATACACTTTCTGCCCCCTGTTGTATTTCCTGAAAGGGTGCAGGTGCTGCATGGGGTACAGCTGTATACCCTGTAAAGAATTAGTACTAATTTTCTAGTTATAACACCAGGATATGTATTCAAAAAAGATTATTAATGATATTGAAGGGGGGGGGTGGGTGAGCTCAGATGCAGGTGTAAAGTAGGTGTGGAAAACTCTATGTGTGTGTATGCTAACTGTATCTGTGCAATACTATCCCCCAGGGCTTCAAGACTTGGGACACTGGACCAACTGGTTTGTCATACCATATAATCAGTCTCATCTGTAAGGTGGTCCAGGCTGCCCTTCCTCTTCTGAGGGTACTGCATTTAAATCTTGGATCATCTAAAAATGACAGTTCCAAAACAGCAAGCAATAAGGGAGGAAGAACACCACATATGTTCCAAAACTGTACAGTCTTTAACGCCACACAAACACTGGGCAACATTTCATGACCAGGTCACCTCCTCAGGCCCACTGTGTTTCAGTTCTGTCAGAAATGTTTGCAAAATGTAAGCAATAAATGTGAAGCACCACCACGGTGCACTCCATAACCCAAAACTGTGCTGAAGCTCTTTCACCATCGTGTGTGACCTCCACCACATCATAGGTCATATTTTATAAAACTCATCCAGTTCCTCATTTTTAACATATATGAGTTTCAGAACTCATTTCTTTACTTAGTATAATAAACCAGATATATGTTGCACCAACATAATGTAAAATTAGTCGCCCAACTGCCACTCCTAGAAACATAGACATCGACTTTGACAGCAGATAAGGACCACTTGGCCCACCCAGTTTGCCCATTTCCCTACCTACTGGATAAGCTGCAGATTCTAGTTAACCAACAGCCTACTTCCTGCCACCCCCCACTACAATTGCCTTGTGTCTGTCCCATGCATGTTTGAATTCCCCCCACTGTTTTAGCCCCAACAACCTCCCATTAAGGCAGTTCCACGCATCCACCACTCTCTCCGTGAAAAAATTCCTCACATTACCCTGAGCCACCCCCCATCTATAAATTGTGCCCCTTGTTCTTACACATCTCTTTTCTGAAAGATGCTACCTCCTGGACTTTGTTGATTCCCTTGAGGTACTTGAACGTTTCTATCATGTCCCCCCGTCCCTCCTTTCATCAAGGGTATACATATTAAGCTCTCTCAGTCTCTCTTCATATTGTTTCTGATGCAGACCCTGCACCATTTTAGTTGCCCACCTCTGGACTGCTTCCATCCTGTCTATGTCCTTGCATAGATGAGGTCTCCAAAACTGCACACAGTACTCCAGATGGGGTCTCACCAACTGTCTGTACAGAGGGATAACCACTTCCCTTTTTCTACTTGTGATGCCCCTTCCTATGCATCCCAATATCTCCCTGGCTCTCCTTACTGACTTCTCACATTGCTTACTAACCTTTAGATCATCTGATATGACTACCCCCAATTCCCGTTCCATTTTTGTTGTTATTAGTACCTCCTGCTATTGTGTAATTTTTCCTGGGTTTTTGTTTCCCAGGTGCATTACTTGCACTTCTTTGCATTGAATCTAAGTTGCCATATGTCTGACCATTCCTCCAACCTATGCGAAGTCCTTCTCATCCTTTCTACCCCCCGTGTATCAACTCTGTTACAGATCTTTGTATCATCTGCAAAGAGGCATACCTTTCCTCCAGACCCTCTGCAATGTCACCTATAAAGATGTTAAAGAGGACTGGACCCAGTACTGAGCCCTGAGGTACTCCACTAGTGACCCCCTTTCTTCGAAATGTGTTCACTCACTATTACTTTCTATGTCTGTTGTGCAGCCAGTTTGCAACCCAGGCTACCACCCTGGGACCTACTCTCAGGCTGCCTAACTTGATTATTAATCTTTTGTGTGGGACTGTGTCAAATGCCTTGCTAAAGTCTAGCTAGGCCATATCCACAGCCCCTCCCTGGTCTATTACTTTGGTCACCCAGTCAAAGAAATCTATTAGATTCGTTTGACATGTCCTTCCTGCTGTAAATCCATGCTGCTTTGGGTCCTGTGCCCCACTGGCATCTAGGTACTCAACAATTCTTTCTTTCAGAAGTGATTCATCATTTTCCCTGCCACTGAGGTCAAACTTACAGGTCTGTAGTTTCCTGCTTCTGCCTTGCTCCCACTCATGTATGTTAAAAATGAGGAACTCAATGACACCCATTACACACTGCGAAGTTCTGTTAGTATATTATGACCATGTTGCTTTTAACGCTCTCTATATAGCAAATGGGACAGGGTCTTACCCAACCCTATCAAAAGGTTGCACAAACGCAAGCTCTTATCCCCAAACACTATGACTTACTGCAACGCTGCATGGTCTCCCAACCCAAAGATGTGCTCAGAGTCTTACGAAACCTTGAAGTCTTCTACTGATCAAAATAATGACCCTGATTACCTCTCTCATTTTTTTTCACTCCGTTAATCTCCCTCAACTCACAGAACAGGCTACCCATCAGCTGACCTAATTGGTTTCAGCGTAAGAACTTATGGCAGCCTCAGCTAGATTCAAATCCCAAAGTGTTCGGGCCTCAATGGTTCCTTTTCTGAGTTTTATAAAAAATGTAAAGTCCTATCTCCCCACCTTCTGTCAACTTTTCGTTATCTCCAAGAGCATGGCCAGGCCCTGATTCTTGGAGGTGTGCTGCAATCTCCACCATCCTCAAAGCAAACAAAGACCCTGTAAATGGAGAACTGTATTGTTCAGTCTTAGCATTAAATGCTGGTTATAAGTTATTTATTTCAATAAAGGTTAAATGATCGGATCTAATTCTCTCAACCCTCATTAGGCAAGATCAAGCAGTTTTTATGGCTGAGGCAGACCCATGTTAGTATAAAACGAACCCTCCACATCTTACACCAACTGTCTCAGTCCAACCACCCTTCTCAGCTACTCAGTCTGGATGCAGAGAAGGCTTTGTTTTAACTCATCTTTATTCAAAAAAAAAAACAAATACAGAAAACGATGACAAAGTATGACCACAGCGCAACACCTTCAGTCCATCTTGCATGGATAAAAACTATGAAAGAGAAAAGGTCCGTGGTGCATGAGAATGTCCAAGACAACAGACTTGTGATGAAGTATTCACTAACGAGATGCACCAAGCTAGAAATAAGGACTGGTGACCTATGTTTGTTAACACCGGTATAACAGTTATAATTCCTCATTTCTACAGCTTCTCCTACAATAAACAAAGGCATGAAAGTGTTGTAACGAATCCTCTGCAGCCCAACTTGAAACAAGTAAGGTGTAAGAAGTAAACAGAAACATGCAAAGCAAAACCCAACAAACTAGTCGGCAGGTAACAGAGAACAAGAAATAGCCACGGCAAGTTCACAAGGGGCATCAGTAAAAAATCTGACACTACGGAGCAAAGAATAATATATGAATAAAGGCAAGGGCTGGTAAAAACCCAGATATAAGGGTCAACTCAATGGAGTATTAGGTGTGGGCCATCACCTCCCCTCCATCCAATTCCAAAACCTGGGATCCCTGATAGTGATCCCACACTGCCCAAAGTTCCATATGCTTATCTAGGGTAAGATGGAGCTGGGCGGTAATACATTCCATAACTCTTGTCTGGTTTACGCGAGACTTAGAAACATAGACTTTGATGGCAGATAAGGACCGCTTGGCCCACCTAGTCTGCCCATTTCCCTACCTACAGGATAAGCTGCAGATCCTCGTTAACCAACAGCCTATTTCTTCCTATCCCCCACAAAAATTGCCTTATGTCTGTCCCATGTATTCTTGAATTCTCCCACAGTTTTAGACCCCACAACCTCCTCAGAAAGGTTGTTCCATGCGTCCACCACCCCCTGTGAAAAAATACTTCCTCACATTGCCCCTGAACCCCCCCATCTTCAAATTGTGTCCCCTTGTTCTTGCACATCTATTTTTCAGAAAGATGCTACCCTCTTGGACTCTGTTGATTCCACTGAGGTACTTAAAAGTTTCTATCATGTCCCCCCTCTCCCTTCTTTCGTCAAGGGTATACATACTAAGCTCCTTTAGTCTCTCCTCGTATGGGTTCTCTTGCAGACCCTGCACCATTTTACTTGCCCTCTTCTGGACTGCCTCTATCCTGTCTATGTCCTTACGGAGATGGGATCTCCAGAACTGGATGCAGTACTCCAGATGGGGTCTCACCAACTGTCTGTACAGAGGGATAACAACTTCCTGTTTTCTGCTGGTGATGCTTCTCCCTATACACTCCAGTATCCCCCCAGCCCTCCCTACTGCTTTCTCACATTACTTCCATTCTGCCAAAGTCGGGGGGGGGGCAGCGGAGAGCCATTTGACCATTATACATTTACTGGGCACCAGACACAGCAAAGCGTATAGCTGCTCTCACATCTCAACACAATTTCTTTAGGAAGCGCTCCCAAGATCATTGTGAAAAAACTGTGAGATAAAGATTTGCCTCACATCAAAACCAACGCCTCTTGAATACTATGTCAAAAATTGGAACTCTGGAGACATGACCAATAAATATGAACATGTGTACCAGGCTGTCTACCCATCCTCCAGCACAGGAGACTATAGTGGGCCCCAAAATGCTATACCAGAATGGGAACATGGAAGAAGCGTGCCCCCAAATTCCAATGAAACTCTCCCCAGGATAAGGAGGCCGAGACCCTCCAGCCCCTCCACAACAGCTCCCAGTTTTGTGCGGACAAAGGCTCCCCCAATGCTCCCTCCCACTGAGTCCTGAGAGCTGCACTCGGGTTAGGATGGGAGGCCAATAACAATTGGTAAAGCTGCGAGATCCATCTTCCCCTCACTTGCCGACGGGCTGCCTAGTAAAAAGTAACACTCTAATGATGTTAAATCTCGAGTAATGTTCTGTAAGCCCACCATCATGAGTAGGTAATGTCTCACCTACAAATAGCGGAAAAAATCAGTATTGGGTAAACCAAAAGTGCTCTTAAGAGTTTCAAATGTAATAAAGGTGGGGCCCTGTGTCAGTTGTTGATAATGTGTAAGGGAAGCATGATTCTAGCTCCAAAAGCCCTGATCCTGCCTCGGGGGGAGGGGAGATCGGGGTCCCCAACAATGATGGTGAGAGGGCCAGGGGAATTCGGGGTCTTCTGTAAGTTAATAGAGTCCCTTTCTTCCCATTACATGGCGAGTGTTGGGACCAATGGCATATTTTATCAAAGGTTTCCATTATTTTGTGTCACGAGACAGAGTTGCCCCTGTCCCTTTTATTATTTGCGTTCTATATTGAGCCCTTGGCTCAGTCTATCTACTGTAATACCTGGATATAAGGACTACCACTTGGCTCTATGCAGCATAAACTCGCCCTTTATGCAGACGATTTATTTACTTAAAAGACCCTGAAAATACACGGGCAGTCCAATGGGAGACTCTGTAGAACTTTGGACATCTGGCAGGTTACAAGATGAATCAATCCAATAGTGAGGTTCTCTCAATTCACTTTTCCCCTCAGCAGACTTGAAGGCAATTTAATCTTTCTGAATGGGATGTCTCCTCCCTGAAATATCTCTTGGATTAAACTCTCCCTAGACCGACAGGCTCTTCATACCCTTAACTATGCTCCTCTTACGTAACAAATCCAACAAGACAGTAAAAACTGGGATTTCCTGCCACTGAGTCTGCACAGAGATTTCAGTGATACATATGAACACTTTATTAAAACTCTTGTACCTACTTCCTCTCCACTGTCAGATTTTACACAATAGAATAGACTGATATCTCTGTTTATCTGGCAGGGTGAACATTCTCACATTCAATTTCAGATTCTCTAGCTTCCCAGGAGTAGAGGGGTCTAGCCCTCCCCAATTTGTGTGTTTATTTTCAAGCGCCCAGCTGCACGTAATTTTCTACTGGCTCTCCCCACTCACATCAGTCATTAGAAAACCATCGAGCTATGTCAGGACAAGATCCAGCCTCTATCTTGCACTATTTGCTACTACACTACCCTGTAAGATCGAGACTCAGATCCCTCCTTACACATCTTGCTCCCTGAAATGCTGGAATAGCACTTTTCAACATATAGTGCATGCTGCTGCCAATTTTCTCCTTTTATCAACTATTGCATATCCTACTCACTTGCCCTCTACCTCTCTGGACATGGGTTTCCTTGGGGGTGAGAACGGCTGGGCCTTGTCCATTTCTATCAGTCACTTGACGGAGGTGCAGTAAAATTGTTTCCTGCTCTCACGGCAGGATCTGACCTATCAGCCACAGCTACTTTACTATATCTACAATTGAAACACTTTCTGACTTCCCATACCTAGCTATGGAAAAACCAGCCCCCCCCCTTACCTTTATTCTCCATCTTGAAGCTTACCATGACGGGTTCTCCCCCTCCACATCTGAACTTGTTGGAGGCAGTTAGGTGATTCTCATACAACTCACACCAATATCTTTTGGACCTGCCCAACTCGGTTGTCCTTTTGGATCCCAGTCAGTCAAACCATCTCAGATGTTCCCTCCATCATTCTGCCTACGAATGGAAGGATTCTATCCTTCTTTCTTAACCCATCCTTAAAAGCCCTACCAAGAAGTATCTACTTTGTATACTCAGCACCATGCTTAAAAAGGCAATCATGAAATTGTGGCTAAAGGTCCTCCCCTCGGTCACTGTGTGGCACTCTTCAATTAATATGTTTCATAAAATGGAAAAGACTGCCTGAATGTTCAGTCTGATTTATTTGTTACAAAGTGGACACCCTGGATGCACTGTATTTTGGAAGTGGATACAAGAGGTGGGATATTCAAAGGGATTGTGCATGGCAACAGAGCTGCACCATCAAGCAGCCCACTGATGCGGCCCGCAATATTCAAAAGGGGATTATCGCTGCACGAATCCCGATCGCGCAGGCGATCAATAATGTATCTTGAGTGCAAGTAAGGGGGTGTGCCCATGCATATTCTGCACATCCGATGTTCAGCCGGGATGTGCTGAGCAGATGAAGGCGCAACCCCTACTTGCGCCGCACACAGTTGAGCCGGAAAAAAAAAGGAGCAACAGCTGGCCACCCACAGGTGAGCCGCCGTGCAGCCGCCAGCTGTGGGTGGCCATCTGAGCTCCAGAGCCAGGGTCCGTCAGTGTCGCAACCCCCCCATGCCCAATCGTGGGCTGTTTTAAATAATAGAATCCCTGGTGGTCCAGTGGACCCATCTCCCTGCCCGATTGTGGGCAGTACCAATAGGTAAACTCCCTGGTGGTCCAGTGGACCTATCCCCTTGCCCGATCGCGGGCTGTAACAATAATAGTATCCCTGGTGATCCAGTGGTACCATCCCCCTCCCAACCCACCCACCCATTCCCGCCACCCGTTTCCCCAGGCAGCGGAGACGCAGCACCCTACCCACAAGCCGCCGGCTGACTGACAGTGTACAGTATGGCTGTACACCTCTGGTCCACAGCGTGGGCCAATGGGCATGCAGACCGTACTGAACTACACAGTCCTGATATGTGAATGTAGTACCAATGGGCATACAGCCGTACTGTATGCTGTCAGTCAGCGGCAGCCAGACGGCTTGCGGGTGGGGTGCTGCCGCCCGTTGCTGACCGGGGGGGGAGCGGGGTGGCGGGAAAGAGTAGGTTGGTTGGGAGGGGGGTATGGGTACTGCTGGACCACCAGGGAGTGTTTTTAATACTACAGCCCGTGATCGGGCAGGGGCATGGGTCCACTGGACCACCAGGGAGGTTATTTATTATTACAGCCTGCGATCGAGCATGGAGATAGGCTCACTGGACCACCAGGGGGGTTCTTTATTATTACAGCCCGCGATCGGGCAAGAAGATAGGTCCACTGGACCACCAGGGAGTAGAATACTATTTACGGCCCAAGATCGGGCATTGGAGCGTGTTGCTGGTGGGGGCAGGGGGCGTCGGTCCCCAATGGCTGCTGCCTGGCAGGGCGCCAGGTGCAAGTCACCGGGGATCAGTGCACCTGCATGCAAATGGGGCCATAAGGACATGCAAATGGCCCCATTTGCGCCTTGCATGCATTATGGCCCCATTTGCATGTCCACCGCTGCATATCGCGGTTGATGCACCTAGCGCAATGGCACTTGCACTAGTGCATCCCCCTGCTCCTCTCTGGCCACCTGCACTGGTGCAGTGCCACTGCGCCATGCGCTATGCGGGTGGCCACGGAGCGATATTCAACGGTGATGAGCCATGGCGCAGCACCATTGAATATCACCCTGTCAGCGCCCTGGCACATCCCAGTTGTGCTGAGCCCAGGCTTGCGCCACAGCCTGGTGCAGTCTGAATATCCCACCCCAAGTTTATTCCTTGAGTCTATTCTTTGCCATTTCTCTAGGAAGGAGCAGGGGTACACTAGGGAAGAATAAGGGAGGATATAGACAGAGCAACATCTGTGTGATAAAAAGGTAAGCAGAAGGAAAAGGAGACCATTATGGTTCTTCAAAAGAAATGGCAAGCTTGGTAAAATAATGAAAAAAAAAAGGGGGACTTTCAAGAAGTACAAAGAAATGTAGAGAGAGGAGGACATGGAGGTGGTACCAAGCCAGACAGAAGGAAGCAGGTAAGGCAGTTGCAGGAACAAAGGCACAGACATAGAAAAGGTTTGCTACAGGGGTGTCAAAAGGGGGCTTTTTTCAGGTATGTAAACGAAGAGAGGGATAGTGAGGATTAGAAAGGTGGAAGGGCAAAGCTGCACAGAAGGGGACCAAGAAAAAGCTGACATTTTAAACAGGCACTTCTGCTTGGGCATCACGTTGGAGGGAGGGGGAAATGGGCCACCATGGAGAAGCAAGAATTGGGGAAGGGGAGGTGGATACAAGTCCATTTATGAAGAAAGAGTCCTGAAAGGACTCACAGCCCTGAAGGTGGATAAGGCTATAGTACTGGAAGAGATACATCCTAGGGTACTGAAAGAGTTCAGGGAAGTAAGTGTTAGCTGCCCTACTGACAGCCTCATTCAACAGCTCACTGGAAACGGGAGTAGTTCCAGAGCACTGGAGGAGAGCCAGCATGGCCATGCTACATAACAGCGGCAGCAGGGAGGAAGCTAACAATTACAGACCAGTCAGCCTAACTTCAGTGGTGGGAAAACTAACAGAAACCCTACTGAAGGAGAGGTTGGTTGAGCATCTGGAATCCAGTGTGCTGCAGGACCACAAGCGGTATGCATTCATAGGGGGAAGTCTTTTCAAATTGATCTGATAGGTTTCTTTCGCTGGGCAAAATGGGAAAAAGGTCAAGGGAAGGCAGTGGATGTAGCCTATGAGGACTTCAGCAAGGCCTTTGCCACTGCACCACACTGAAGGTTGATTAGGAAGATGAACAGCATAGGATTGGGGTCCAAGTTGGTAGACTGGGTTCAATACTGTTATTTATTTATCTTTTATTTATTTATACTTTTTACCTGCCACCGAATGTCTGGGCTCTGCCTTGGTCATGGCGCCCCTGTACCTCCCCCACCCACATTGCCTGCTCTATTCCCAGTTACCTCTGACTTGTCCCTCAGAGGGCGAGGGCACCGGCGCCACAATAGAAACATAGAAACATAGACTTTGACGGCAGATAAGGACCGCTTGGCCCATCTAGTCTGCCCATTTCCCTACCTACAGGATAGGCCGCAGATCCTAGTTAACCAACAGCCTATATCTTCCTGCCCCCCACAAGAATTGCCTTATGTCTGTCCCATGCATTCTTGAATTCTCACACAGTTTTAGACCCCACAACTTCCTCAGGAAGGCTGTTCCATGCATCCACTACCTCTCTGTGAAATAATACTTCTCACATTGCCCCTGAACTGCCCTCCTATCTTTAAATTGTGTCCCCTTGTTCTGCAAGTCTCTTTTCTGAAAGATGCTACCTCTTGGACTTTGTTGATTCCTTCAGGTACTTGAAAGTTTCTATCATGTCCCCCTCTCCTTCTTTCCTCAAGGGTATACATATTAAGCTCCTTTAGTCTCTCTCATACGGCTTCTCTTGCAGACCCTGCACCATTTTAGTTGCCCTCCTCTGGACTGCCTCTATCCTGTCTATGTCCTTGGAGATGGGGTCTCCAGAACTGGACACAGTATTCCAGATGGGGTCTCACCAACTGTCTGTACAGAGGATAACAACTTCCTGTTTTCTGCTGCTGATGCCTCTCCCTATACATCCCAGTATACCCCCGGCCCTCCCTACTGCCTTCTCACATTGCTTGCTAACCTTAAGGTCATCTGATATGATTACCCCCAGGTCCCTTTCCTGTTTTGTTGTTGTTACTACCTCCCTACCCATTGTGTATTCTTCCTAGTATCTAGTCAGGAGAGCCGGCTGGGTGGCTAACTGAGGCCAGGGGCAGGGCGTCATGGAGACGTTTGGGGCAGCATTTTTCTCCCCTTTGAGCTGGGGCAGTGACTTGCAATGACGTCCTGCATCTGTCCTGCCCCATAAGTGTTTTCCGTGACATCAGTGTGGCGCCAACCCGGCCTCAAGTAGGTGTCACTCCTGCACCAATCATAGTGCCCTCCCCTTGGAGAAGGAGAGAGTCCTGGGACGCCAACTCTTCTCCCCCAGCTGGCCCTCCGATGATCCGAATCCGTTCCCGAACCCAGGTCACAAGCAGAAATCCAACCGCTGCGCCGACGGGCCAGCTTGGGTTCAATACTGGTTAATGGATAGGAGACAGAGGGTGGTGGTTAACGTCACTCACTCCAAGGATGGGAGAGTGACCAGTGGGGTAGCACAGGGATCGGTACTGGGAGGGACCAGTCTTCAGTATCTTTGTTGGGGACACCGCAGAGGAACTGGAAGAAAGGTATGCCTTTTTGCAGACAACATCAAAATCTGCACTGGGGCGGGCACTCAAGAGTAGGTGGAGAAAATGCGCAAGGATCCTGGAGAAACTTGAGGAATGGTCAAAGACATGGCAGTTGGGGTTCAGGGTCAGAAAGTGCAAAAATCATGCACCTAGGGCATAGGAACCCAGTGCTGAGTATAGGATTGGGGGGGGAGGTATTGGCAGTCACTTGACAGGAAAGGGACCTTGTGGTATAATACCAGAGTACCTCAAGGCAGCAGCGCAGTGCGACAAGGCTGTAGGGAGGGCTAGCGGAATGCTAGGGTGCACACAGAGAGGAACCACCAGCAGGAGAAGGGAAATGGTGCTCCTGCTGTACTGCTCTATGGTATGCCTCCAACTGAAGCACTGTGTCCAGGTTTGGAGCGTGCACCTCAAAAAGGACATAAGACAGGGTGCAGGCCGTCCCGAGGATGGCAACCAAAATGGAGCAGGGGTTGCAAGGGAAGCCTTGCGAGGAGAGACCAAGGGATCTCAACATGCACACCCTTGAGGACAGGAGAGCAAGAGTGACATGATCAAGACCTACAAGTACCTCACAGAGGTGAAAAGGGTGCAGGAGGGGAGTCTTTTCCAAATGAGGAAAAGCTTCAGGACTAGGGAGCATGTGAAGAAGCTGGAGGAATGGGGCAGTTCAGGAGAGATGTGAGGAAATATTTCTCCATTGAAAGGGTGGTAGACTTATGGAACTGACCATCAGCTGAAGTGTTGGACTAAAATGGTGGAGGGCTTGAAGCATGCGTGGAATAAACATATGGGTACATCAGATCCAAAGCAGACAGAATAGGCAGGTGACACTTGGGCACACTGGGTGGGCCAAGTGGTCCTTTTCTGACGACAGATTCTATGGTTCTATTGACTACTGCATGTTTTCTCTCCTCTCCGCCACCAAACGTCACCCTGTGGATAAGAATAAACATCAGTCACTGCATGTTTGGAGTTATACATATTCTGGTTGTACTGGTCTATATATCTGATAGCCTCCTGTTTATTTCTTCCCTGCTGGGACCATTTTATACCACATCATAGAGCCAGTGGTTTCTTAGGCTCTCATTCCAGTCTCATATCTGAGATGAACTCTTTTGTTTAGTCCCAAAAAACCAGAAAGAAATTTGTGATGTACCAGTACTGTCATGCAGTCAGTCATTCATATTGTTGCTTTTCTTAGACCTGAACTGATTCAGGACCATTTATTTTAATTGCAGTAGTGCAAGACTCCAGTTACTACAGCTACCTGTGTATCTCCACGGAGGAGTTGATACTTACTCCCCTCTGGCCAGAAATCTTTCTGATGTACTGTCAAACCTGAAACAAATAATACAAACTCTACATATAAACAAGCATTTGTCAATGTTGAATGTTTGCTTGCTGGTATTAGCACTGGAAATGCAGGAGTTAAGATAGATGCAGAATAGGAATGGCAGTGAAGTATTGAACTTCACGCCAACCCCACCTCCACCCTACAGAGATGGACAGGCATTGGGGTATGCGTTTGGGTTGTCGCCCATAACGTTCATGCATTTCACCTCACCCCATCATGCAGACACCGACAAGTGTTGAGGTGTGCCTTGGGGTGTTCGGCTTTACAGTCACCCCACTCCATAAGGACTTACACTGACAGGGGTGCAATATAGGAGAATGGGATGAACTCTGGGGCCGAAGAGTCCAAAGCACACCTCAATGCCTGTCACTGGCTGTAGGGTAGGGGGTGGGTGGAATGAATTTATTTATTTAAGCGTTTAACCAGGAAGGCATGCTGAGCAGGCAGCTGCTCCATTCCAGATGTGTCTTGGGGGAAGGGGGTACACATACACAGCTGAATGACAAGCAAGTACAACTGAGATTCATTTGGGGTATTCTCTACACAATGGGTCCAGATATAAAGACATAATAGATCTGGAGAACAATTATACAGGCACAGTTTAGATACATTGGCATAAATATAGATCGATAGGTAGAACATTCATTGATATATACACAGAATGGTTAAACAAAACTGCCTAGGCACACGTGCAGGTAGCGGAGAAATGAGCTTGGAGCAAGGAGTTAAGATGCAGGAGGGAAAAGAAGTAACGAATGTTTGTGGGGAGGGAATTCCACAACTTTGGTATGTGGTAGCTGAATGCCCCCTGTCCAGCAGCAGTGGACCTATGTGGGACAGCTAAAGACCGTGAATCAAGTTTTCTGAGGGAATATGTTAGGGTGCTGGGGTTGGCTAGTGCAGTGGTGAGGTAGGAGGGGAGCAACTGGGACCAGTACTTGGCTGGGATCTTGGCGCAGTAGAACTGCCTACGATTGTCAAGAGAGGTGAGATTCACTGAGTGGGAGAGGGCACAGTGGTCCTGAACATTGATTTCTCACAGCAACTGCGCTATTCTACGCCAGATGTGTAAACGCATATTTCAGGCAGGATATGAAAAATAACAGCTGTACTGTTCATGAGAGGTGTGACAAAATGCCAATGTTGAAAATCTGGAGTGAAAATATTACAAATGCGTGAAATTATGAGGATGCGTGGAAACTGCGCAATGTACACTTGTTACACAGTCATTTTACGGACTTTTGTCACTAAATTTCAACACAGACATTTTAGCACCTCTGCTCATTAACAGTGTCACTGTGATTTTCTTAATCTGTCCTGAACACTGACTTCCCACAGCGACCACGCTATTGTGTGCCGGAAGTGCGAAAACACATTTCGGCCAGGATGTGAAAAATGACAGCTGTACTGTTCATAAGGAGGTCTGACAAAATGGCAATGTTGAAAATCTGGAGTGAAAATACTACAAATTTGCAAAGTTACGAGAGTGCGTGGAAACTGCTCAACACACACTTGTAACACAGTCATTTTATGAACGCTTGTCACCAGATTTTCAACATAGGCATTTTAGGACCTCTGCTCATGAACAGAGCCACTGTGATTTTCTTAATCTGTCCCAAACACTGATTTCCCACAGCGACCACGCTATTCTGCACCGGAAGTACGAAAACACATTTCGGCCAGGATGTGTAAAATGACAGCTGTACTGTTCATAAGGAGGTGTGGAAAAATGCCAATGTTGAAAATCTGGAGTGAAAATATTACAGATTCAAAATTCTGATAGATGTGTGGAAACTACGTATGCCTTTCTAAGTGACACAGTCAATTTTTGAATTTTTTTCACCAAATTTGCAACACAAGCTTTTTGGGAACCCACCTGATGAACAGCAGCACTGTCGTTTCATTGGTCAGTCTCGAAAGGTGATTCTGCGCAGTGACCGTGAAATCATCTTTCGGGACCGAATAACACCATGACAGTGACTGAATTCATGAGGAAGGGTCCCAATAACCCCATATTGAAAAGTGGGTGCCAAAATTCCCAAAAATGCCCAAGATATGCACCAAAGTTGAAAAAATCCTATTTACGCCATTATACAGCTTACCGGCATTTCTTCAGTTTGCGGTCAGTTTTGAAGAGTACAGACGTGTTCCCGGTCCACCGAAGATCGTCGTGCCGGACTCCGGAGGTGAGTATGGGGTGAGGGGTGTGGGGAGGTGGGGTATGCAGAGGGTGGCGCGGGTTGGGGAGGGCATTGGACACTTCAAGGGACGGTTTCTCATTTTACAGGTTAAAGAAAATACAGACAACAGCAGGCGGTTTCTACTTTGCAGGTGTGTTTGGTACACTGGGGTGGGCTCCCAGTGTGCCACTAGCATTGTGAGGAGGGACAGAAGCTGATGGGGATTGGGCCCCTCGTCGGCACAGAAAACGAGTGGGAGGTCGCATGCTGAGGGGATTGGGCACCCCGCGCCAGGCATGAAATCATTGGGGGCCATTATGCACACGGAAGTGGGCTCCTCATCAGCAACTGGAACTGGGAAGGGGGGACTGAAGTCGACGGGGATTGGGCCCCCCATCACCACAGAAACATGGGGCGATGATGCCAAGGGGATTGGGCACCTCGCGCACACAACTGAAATTTGGGGGGGGGGACATTATGCCGACAGGGAGGGGGCTCCCTTGTCGGCAAATGAACTGGGTCGGGGGCATGCTGACAGGGGGATTGGGCACCTCAGTCAGCTTTCATGGGGCTCTGAAGCAGCGGCATAGAGCTGCCATGTTCCTGGAAATGTTACACCAGGCAAGGTACCACCCTGCAAAGATGGGTCGCTCCCTCATTGCAGCAGAATGGCTGACACTGCAATGATGAGGTGGCCCCTAACTGCAGTGGCAAAATCGTTACAAGTTGGCAGCACTTCTACAGAACCAGTGTCATCAGGACACTGGGCCTGCACTGGTTGAGCACTGCCAAGCCCAAAAATGCAGTGCCAGCATTGGCCGCCACAGTGCCGCACCTTCACAACCCGCTTCTCTCCTAAGCTGCCACATAATGTTTCTTGTGCATGCGCGCAAGCAAACATAAAAAAATAATATGTAGGCCGGCCCAGCGGTGTGGAGGGCTTCGACATCATGCCTTACCTCCTGCCACACCGCAACCCGTGTTCACAGGCGAGCGAAGCCGCCGGGGGTCAGCCAGGAAGGGAGAGGATTGAGCATCCGGAGGACTGCTCTCCTCTGCCAGGGAGGGGTGGGCTTGGAGATTGGTGCATGCCTGGCCCCTAGCAGCAGCTGGAGGCTAGCACACCGACTCCACAAGATGAGGGAGCACAGACAAAGCAGACGCTCGGCGTGCCATGTGTGGAAGCGCACGCAGCTCGGCCACTGGCATCATTGCATGCTAAGTCTAGCACTCGGAGGGTCAGGAAAAAACCAGAGGCAGAAAAACACCATGGACTGGCAGGATGATCCCGGGCTTCCGCAGGCGCCGCACCCAGCCAGCTGGCACCTCAAACCAGAAGTCAGTACCAGTGGACACCCAGGTAACAGGGCTGGGGGGCTGGAAGAAGGGGGCAGGTTTGACGGATAAGGAGATAAAGAAATGAACGTTAAAATAAATAAATAATATGTTAATGCCACTGCTGAGACCAATTACTTTTTTTTTGCCATACAGATTTTTATGGTATTTATTTTTTGTCTTCTTTTCTTCGATCCGGGCCCCCTACCGCGGATGCATGTGCATATGTTGAGGCATGTGCACTCCGCGTCTCAAGGTGCCCTCCTTTCATGTTGCTCCCACTGCCTATGCTAACCACCGAACTTCCACCCGATGGCAGTGGGACTGGGGGTTGGGGGTGGTGACCACCCAAGGAGAGGAGAGCTGCCTTCCAGCTTGCTCAATCCTGCTCCAACCCCCCCCCACAGCACCCTGACAACAGAGTCCGTTCCCGAACCCGGGTCACCGGCATAGCATGAGGTAAGGCGTCCAGCGCCTCAGCCCTCAGCACCACCGGGCCTGCTACTAAAACCAATCTTACAGTTGTAAAAGTTGCCTCACTTACATTCTTAAGAGTATCAGAACTGTTCACCTTTGGTTTGTGGTTCTCATACACAGTTTTACTTACATAATGGCAATAGAACAGAACAAAGTTTTACCATTTTTGTGTAACATTAATAACGTCAATGAATTCAAATCTCGTTACAGAACTCATTTTTACTGTTGGAATGTGCCTGTAAATGTTTTACTTGAGTGTTTTTTACCTTTTTTTTTTTTTGTAACTTTCTTTTTTATCCCTCCTTATTACCCTCAGTGTCCCACTCCTTCAGGCATTGCTCATGCCTTCCATGGTTCTTGACCTTTGAGTCTGCCCCCTAGAGTGCCTCAGTAACTCCTTCCTCCACTCCTACCTCTGTGGAGCACCTGCACAGTGGGGATCTACCTGTGGTTCCTGAGCTGGATGGCGTGGAGCGGCCGTCATCTAGGACCACCGAGGGTTATTTTCCTGCTTTTCTCCCTTTTCCCATCTCTCCGCCCGAGGACGTCGGCTCAGGCAAATGCATGCTGACGCATGCCTGCCAAGTGCCTAACAACGTCCTCCCTTCCCCGACTCCAGCCCTCTGGAGCCGCCAGTGCCCATGAGATCGGTACTCTACTGGCCCCCAGGGACGTCGGTGCGTGCAGCGCCCTGGTAACCACTCAAGGAGAGGCATCCATTGGGACGCTCAATCCTCCCTTCCCTGCTGACCCCAATGACCCGAGTCCCGTGCCGGAACCTGGGTCGCCGTGTGGTGCGGTGTGCGTCCAGCCTCAACCCTCAGCGCCACCGGGCCGGCCCCATTTTTTGTTTATGTATGTACTGTTTTTTGTTTTTCTGGGTCCCCCATGAAAATGAACAATTGTTTGTCCTTAGGTTTTTACCTGGTTATTAAAATCTTTAAAATACACTAGGAATGCAAGTGAGAACACTCTAACAACCACTCATAAAAGTGGTACCAACAGTGGTATTAACATACAAACTTGAGTCTTTGAGAGTATCAGGTGTCTGTGTTTTTCTGCTGGTTTACATATTTTATAAGACTCTCCCATCTCTGCCCTTCTATTTTTCTGATGGCAAATTGTCTTTTTATGTTGCAGTAAGTTTACATTATCCCGTTTATTGCGATTGACTTGTATAGTGCCCGAGCCTCTGTGTTTGGGCACCATATAAATATACTGGCCTTGCAATAATTTTCCTTTTTGCTAATAGACAATGGTCTCCCTGAGAGTACTAGATGTGATGTGTGGCATAGTGCTCTATCTGGAGGCTAATATGTCTAGTTCTGTTCCCTCTCCTACTCATTAGCATTGTAATCTCACTGCCTGTGGCATCAGAGCTGACCCGGAAGAGCCAGTTGTCGGCTGCTAGATCTGCTATTTGAGATCTACTTGATGAGTGAGGTCCTAATGCCGATGAAATGTCACAATACATATACCTGCCTCCAGGTAAGTACCTGTAGCACTGTTCACGTCCCCACCCAAAATTATCAGGTTAAAACATTTTCAATTTTTTTTTAATCTCTATTTACCCCCAGACCATTAACTTGCTCCTCCAGTTTGGTCTGTACCAGCCTATTCACCCACCCCCCATTGTCCTGTCCAGCGGGGATCTATGTGAGAAGCATTTCAACAGTACCAGTGGCCATCATTTAGGTGTCTCGAAGTACACAGGGTTTTATCCTGAGATTGTGTTGCCCGCCACCCGCATGATGCCTGGCAGTGTCCCGACAGATCTCTCGTGTACACAACATCCCCCTACGGAAGAGGCATGCTCCCTTACCCACTGCAGGGGTCGCTGCACAACCCTGTGTGACCCTTCCTGGCCGGGACGCTGCCAGTGCCTCCCAGCCCACTGCAGGGGTCACTGCGTAATCTGTGTAGACCCTCACTGGCTGGGAACATTGTCATGTGTTTCCCCAGAACCCCCATAAACACAATGCCCCCACCTCACAGAGAAGGCAAGCTCCCTGGCCAACTGCAGGGGTCACAGCATAGCCTGGTGCCAACCCTCCAGGCAGGGGGCATTGCCATGTGCTCTCCCAGACCCCCATGCCCACAAAATTCCTTTTATAGAGGAGACAAGCTCCCTGGCCCAGTGCAGGAGTTCCTGCATAACCTGTTGCCGACCTTTTCTGGCTGGGAGCATTGCCTCATGCCTCCCCAGACCCTCCCCATGCACGCATATCCTCCCTACAGAGGAGGCAAGCTCCCTGGCCCAATGTAAGAGTCACTGCATAACGTGGTGCTGACCCTTCCTGGTTGGGAGTGCTGCCACACCCCACAGACCCTCTATGTATGCAACGCCCCCACAGAGAAGGCAAGCTCCCTGGCTCACTGCAGGGGTCACTGCATAACCTACTTCCAACCTTTCCCGCCTAGGAGTACTGACATGTGCCTCCCAACACCCCCACCCCCGGCTGCCCAAATGGCTCTAGAGTCCACTCCCGAACCCAGGTCATTGGCTTGGGAGCATAATGCGCTACCTAGTGGACCACTGGGCAGCCATTACAACATTTTTCTTTATTTTCTTTATTTACTATGATTTATCTCCCCGACTGGCCCCACTGGCCTGACCTCCCCCAGCTCCACCACCCATCCCTCGGGACTTACCTCCCCCGGTATTCCTCCCTGGCTTACCCCACAGGGCAAGTCCTTCAGAGTGTACTCCTTTCCCCTGTCTGTACTGAAGCTCAGTGTCCAGGGTGTGCCATGGGACAGTGGTGTGGAACCTGCAGAGCGAGGTGAGCTGCATACTGCACGGTTGGCAGTTTTTACGTGTTCTGTTCCTGGGAGGTGTGACGTGCAATGATATTAATGGCGTCGCACCAATGTCTGCCCCACCTCCCCAATCTAGCGAGCTCCGGCTGTTGGATGCCTGGCTTCCACCGGAGGTCAGTCGAGCGCAGGCAGCTGACCCACCCTCCTCCCACCCCCAGAGGAGGACAGCAGTCCCTAGGATGCTCAATCCTCCTCCCCCCAGGCTCGGTCACAAACCCAGGTCATTGGCATTCTCAAGCGGTAGATCTATCGCTGCACCGGCAGAATGGCACAGTACAAAACTTTCTAAATGGACAAATACATTTTTCAATCTGTTATTCTTGGAGCTACTAGCTGTTTAAGCTATAGTGCATCAGGCCCTATAAATGTTTTGTTTTAACAACCACACAGTCATCATGGCAATCCTAGTTAACAGCAGGGTTTGTAGAAGAGCAGCCTGGCTATTAAAAACTCAAAGACCCAATCTGAGGGTTTAAGGAGTCCCTGACGTCACCGGGGAAACTTGGGGGGGAAAAAACATAATTTTTGGGCAACTTTCAGCTTGCACTGCACATATTCTGAGTATTTAGTTTATGCTTTTTCATTACAGCTACTGTACTTCATCAAATAGAAGCCACTCTCAAGTACAAGCCACAGCCCAAAATACAAACTTAACAGAAGCTGCCGCTTCACTTCTGTTCTCTAAAATAAGGTATGTAAATTGTCAAGAAAATAGGATCACTGCCCCCTAGCTCTGCTCTGGCTGCCTACACCCAACATCGTAGTCCGATTTTATGGCATCATAATCATTTCCATAATAAACTGTGATGTCACAAGTGGAGAAGAACAAGAATCAGCATTTGTATAGCACTTTTCATACACATTATATCCCAAGGCCCTTTACAAGCAAAGCGACTGGTAGTAAAGTGACTGTAAATATGCAGTGGCAGCCAATTCGCACATCAACACCCACACACAGCAGCCGGCCCGGTGGCACTGAGGGTCGAGGTGCTAGATGCCACACCTCACGCCACATCGGCAATGTGGTTTCAGGAATGAGGTCGAGGTTGGCAGAGGAGAGGCCTGAGCATCCAGAGACAGCTCTCCTCTCCTGTGGTAGGTTGAAGGGATCTCCGCATGGTGGCGGCGCCTGGTGGAGGTCGGGGTCGTTATACCATTGGTGGGGGCAGCCAATGAGGTACTGGCAGCGTCAGGTGTCTGTGGGGGGGGGGCAGGAGCATCCCCCCTCGCATACTGACACCAGTGCACATCCATGTCAGTAGGGGAGGAACAATGGAAAAACAGCCCTATCCCTGGTAGGCGAGGGTGGGTTCCGGGACTCCGCACCTACGCCCACCGTCAGGTCTCTTGCCTCCTCTGGTGATTTGTTGTCTGGCCGCTCTATCCAATTCTAGATAGAGCACCAGATAGGAGTAGGTGGTCCCACCCCGGGGGACTCAGAGCTGGGGGTCAAGCGGTACAGGCGGCGAGGGGTCCAGTCATCATGAGGAGGAGGAGGAGAAGACTTCAGGCTGGGAGGGAGAAAGCGGAGATCGAACAACCTCACCAGAGAGTCTCCAGGGGTAGAGAAGTAAGGAGCATAAACAATCTACGAAAAAAAATAAACACCTACACACGCTCTTGGACAACTGCATGAACCGGTTTTATGGTAAGGGGAACGCTGGACAGGACACTGAGGAAAATTCCCTACCACCCGAACACCCACTAGGACAGCACCAGAGATGGGCAGAAAGGACCTCAGTTTAATGTCTCATCTGAAGGACAGCACACCCAGACAGTACAGTGCCTCCCTTGTACTGCACTCAGGTGTCAGATAGTATCAGACCAATCCCGGTGTGGGACAAGAACCCACGACCTTCTGGCCCAGAGACAGATGTGTTACCAACTGAGCCGCGCTGACACCAGAGGACTGTAACATCAGGTGCAGCCAAGAAGCCAGAGCAGATGAAATCTAGGGGACTGTGATCCAGTTTTCATGTTGATGTGCATAGTAAAAACCAAAAAATGAGCAGGTAAATACAGAAAATATTTTTGTTTCATTGGTTCACCAGGAAAGTGTGTGGGGATGAACAATCAGCTCATTTCCAGATGTGTATCAGTGGCAGGGGAGGCTCATACAATACATAACATATCTTGCCAGAGCACATGAGGACTACAATACAGCAGAATATAGATTGGAATTTTACAATGACCCTCATAACTCTTTCTTCAAGCATAATTCTCTATAGTCTTGTATCAAATTTTACCTGTAATACTGTTGTTGTAATTCCCATATGCCACCTCTCCTTCCAAGTATTTATTCCCTCGTACAGTTACTAATGGTTTTTTTTTTTTTTAATTCTTTGCAACCAGGTAAGGTCCACTTTTCAGGGGCAACCTGGGAGCACTGGGAGGTTAAGGACCTGCTCAGAGCCACACAGTATGCAATTGGAGGTTATGGAGTCAAACCCAGGTCTGCTGAATGTGCCAAGCTCATTCACAGCTCATTACACTAACCTCTAGGACATAGTACCAGCTTCCAATGTGATTTACCCATTCTGTTTCTCCTAATGTACACTCTGTAATTAATGTCACTCCTGACGAGGGGCATTCTGCCTCACCAAGCCTACCCGGTTATCAAAATCCAATTAAAAAATAAAGGGAACTATTACTGAAAATAATAAGGTAAATAATACACAATACGAGCAATGCAGTGCGCAGTAACTACATACAAGTGCAGTTAAGCAGACCAATGGAAATGCATAACTAGACAGGAAAGTATACTGGGCTAACCAGGTTATATAGCAGCGCTTCAAGTACACTGCAGAAAGATGCTTACATTTAATAAGGTGAAACATGTCTAAAAACGAAAGTTTTCCAAAGTTTCCTGGGGGACATCACCAGCTCTGTATACTGCCAACCACGCAGAACTTTACTAGCATATGAGTTACAGAACAAGACACAGTCTATTCCAGCTTTTCCCAGCCGACCGAGGCAGCCTGAAGGATGTCTTCGTGTCCTGCTGATGGCTTAACTAAGTGTTCTCCTCTCCGGCAGGGAGCTCAGCAAGTTCGCTTCAGCACTGAAACATGACAAGCGGTTGAGAAATCTTCCTGCAGAGTGGAGCCTGCAGTCCTAGGGAGAGGCACTGTGCAGCAAAACTTTACAGTTAAGCAGCTCATGCAGAAAGCAGTAGGAGGTTCAAGGTTACAGAGGTGTCCCCATTTATAAACACCATCCTTGTTTGTTGGGAGGCAGGAAAACTGCATCAAACAATTTAGAAAGTGAGAATGAGGGTTACTGCAGACTCGGATGTCTAAATACAGCTGACTCAATGTCAGGAACGAGACTGAATCTTTTCCCCCCAAGAGCTACTTACACCAACATTGCTATGATGGCTTTTTTGTGCTGAACTCCACAAAGCAATCCATCTAAATAAGACAGATTTAGCTGGACGGCAATAAAGGCTTGTCACTGCAGCTAGCATCAGCAGTGCTAGCGCGTCGATCCTCCTTCACATAGGAGCAGTTTAGCTGGAAAATCACCAAGGCCCCCATATTCAGAAGGTTAGTGCTGTGCTAACAGGAATAGCCAAACAATAACTGGGCATAGAGTGCCTGAATGTATCAGGGGCCACATTTAAAGGGCCCCGTAGCACGACACTCGGTGGATAGCACAGTCATGTTAAATATACCACTGAGCCCATGAAAATGAGGGAACCCTTTTGCATATGCAGGGCACAGTGGTGCACTGAGAGGATTTGGGGAGCATTAAGAGGATGTCAAGGCAGAGCTATTTTCTGCTTCCAAAACCCTATTCTTAATGCACAGCGTGGTGCAAACCCCCCACCTCATTCCCTTTTAATGACACGTTATTACTGGTGCAAGAGATACCCTGTCCCCTTCGAATGAGCACATTATCCCTAGTGCGCAGCAGATACTTCCTGTCCCTCCTTCAAATTAGCACAGCATCCCTGATGCTAGTTATACACCATCCCCATCAAATAAGCACAGCATCCCTGGTACTAGTGGTACCCCAATCCCTGTCTGAATAAGCACATTATCGCTGTGGTGCAGAGGTAAACCCCCTTCAAGTAGCACAGCATCACTGGCGCTAGTGCTACCCCATCCCCCTTCAAATAAGCGCAGCATCCCTGGTACTAGTGGTACCCCCCACTCCCCCATTCAAATAAGCACAGCATCCTTGGTACTAGTGGTACCCCCCGATCCCCTTTCAAATAAACACAGCATCCCTAGTGCTAATGACACCCCTGATCCATAATAAGCGCACCATCCCTGGTGCTTGTGGTATCCCCACCCACTCAGCACCCCACCACCATCTGGCACCCAACCCATTTCAATGAAACTACTGTGGGTAGTGTGCAAAGCAGTTCAGGGATGACTGGCACGGACCCTGCTCTGACCACCTTGGCCGGTCACAATATGAATGAATGAATCCAACCGAGTGTGGACATACTGTAGAAACTATTTTTGTGCTTATCTGAATGGGGATAAGGGGTACCACTAGCATCAGGGTTGGTCAGGTGGGTCGGGTGCTAGAATGGGGTTTGTCTTGTTTGGTGTGGTGGTGGGATACCAGTAGCACTGGGATGATGTCCTGATTCAATGGGGCTTGAGGGTACCACTAGTACCAGGGACACTGTGCTTATTCAATGGGGAAGGGATACCACAAGCATCAGGGAGACTGTGCTTATTCAATGGGGACAGGGGGTACCACAAACATCAGAGAGACTGTGCTTATTTGAACAGGGATAGAGGGTATCACTTGCAGCAGGGATACTGTACTTATTCAAATGGTGACAGGTGGTACCACTAGCTTCAGGGATACTGTGCTTATTTGACTGGGGATAGAGGGTAACTCTAGCACCAGGGATACTGTGTGCTTCTTTGAATGGGGATGGGGGTATCACTAGTACCAGGGATACTGTGTTTATTCGAACAGGGACAGGGGGTATCACTAGCACCAGGGATACTGTGTTTATTCGAACAGGGACAGGGAGTATCACTAGCACCAGGGATACTGTGTTTATTCGAACAGGGACAGGGGGTATCACTAGCACCAGGGATACTGTGTTTATTCAAACAGGGACAGGGGTATCGCTAGCACCAGGGATACTGTGTTTATTCAAACAGGGACAGGGGGTACCACTAGCACCAGGGATACTGTGTTTATCTGAACAGGGACAGGGAGTATCACTAGCACCAGGGATACTGTGTTTATTCAAACAGGGACAGGGGGTATCACTAGCACCAGGGATACTGTGTTTATTCGAACAGGGACAGGGGGTATCACTAGCACCAGGGATACTGTGTTTATTCAAACAGGGACAGGGGGTATCACTAACACCAGGGATACCCCCCTTTCCCAGTTCGAATAAACACAGTATCCCTGGTGCTAGTGATACTCCCTGTCCCTGTTTGAATAAACAGAATCTCTGGTGCCAGTGATACCCCTTCCCAGTTCGACAAACACAGTATCCCTGGTGCTAGTGATACCCCTGTCCCTGTTCAGATAAACACAGTATCCTTGGTGCTAGTGATACCCCTGTCCATGTTCGATAAACACAGTATCCCTGGTGCTAGTGATACCCTGTCCCCGTTTGAATAAACACAGTATCCCTGGTGAAGCGGATACTCATCCCTGTTCGAATAACACAGTATCCCTGGAAAGCAGGATACCTTATCTCGACCTGGATAAATGACACATCCCTGTGCCAGTGATACCGTGCTTATCTCGAACAGGGACAGGGGCACTAGCACCAGGGATACTGTGTTTATTCGAACAGGACAGGGAGTATCACTAGCACCAGGGATGCTGTGTTTATTCGAACAGGATAGGGAGTACCACTAACACCAGGGAAGCCATCCAGCCTGAATAAACATAGCATCCTCCTGGTGCCAGTGATACTGTGTTTATCTGAACAGGGACAGGGGTACTACCAGCACCAGGGATACTGTGTTTATTCCACAGGGACAGGAGTATCACCAGCACCAGGGATGCTGTGTTTATTCAACAAGGATGAGGGGTACCACTAACACCAGGATACCCCTATCCTTGTTTGAATAAACACAGTATCCTGGTACGCAGGATATTTCCTATCCCTGTTCAATAAACACAGTATCACTTCAGCACCAGGGATGCTGTGTTTATTCAACAGGATAGGGGCTACCAGCCGCCAGATATACTGTGCTTATTCAAATGGGGATAAGGGTACCACTAGCATCAGGAATACTGTGCTTATTCGAATGGGGATGGGGGTACCGTTAGCACCAGAGATACTGTGCTTATTCGAAAAGCGATGGGGGTATGACTAGCACCAAGTGTAGTGTGCTTATTCGAATGGGGATGGGGTACCTTTAGCACCAGAGATACTGTGCTTATTCAAACAGGATGGGGTACCACTAGCACTAGGGATACGTACTTATTCAAATGGGGATGGGGGTACCATTGGCATGGGGATACTGTGCTTATTTGAATGGGGTTGGGGAATCACTATCACCCAGGGATACTGTACTTATTCGAATAGGGATAAGGGGTACCACTAGCCCCAGGGATACTGTGTTATTGGAACGGGGGGTGGGTGGTACCACGAGCACCAGAGATGCTGTGTTTATTTTAACGGGGATAGGGGATACCACTAGCACCAGGGATAGTGTGCTTATTCAAACTGGGATGGGAGGATACCACTAGCACCTGGGATCTGTCCATACATGTTCTACAGGGATTGGGATGGAAAGGGTACCACTGGACTATCAGAGATGTGGGGGCTGGGTGAGGCCAATGACTGAGGGTTGGCACTATGCCTCGAGCATACAAATGTGCGGTGGTACGCGCACAGCGTAAAGGCACATAAAACAGCATGCAAACAGCCCATCAGCACCTTGCATGCCTTGTGTGGTCATTAGTATGTTGGCCTCTGGAGGCTGTAGCCAGGATCAAAGGTGCTAGCCCGCTTAGGCCATTCTATCTCTTTGCGCTTGAGTGTCTGTTGCCAGCAGGGGACTGTGATGCATTTCACATCTGCACTTTGTGTGGGGCTACCACGGCCCAATATTCATACAGGCAACACACATCAGGCAGGGCGGGCTGCCTGTCTGAATATGCCTCCCTGACAGCCGTGTGATATTTTGCGAGCAACGCTATGATTTACATGGCACAAACTGCGGCTTCTGAATATGGGGCCAAGTCCCATATCTCTCATGAAACCGTGTCAAACAGAGTTGAAATAACAGATAAAGTTTACTTTGACAAACGTCCACACTTGTGTTACAGCAGTTCGGTACATAGTGGCATGTCCTAAGATGCCTAACTCTGCTGGAAGTCCAGCTGACTTGTCAGCACAGTAGGGCTGCCCCTCACTACGGCAGTGACCCATATTCGGGAATGTGTCCCACTACCAGCTTGCCACCTGGCTGAAGCCGGGCAGCAGCACAGTGGTTTCACCTCACTACAAGGAGGGCCGGCCCTTGGACATACATACTGTGTGTTACTGCATGACTGGTGGCCCCAGGGGGCAAAATCAGCGAGGAAACCCTAGCCAACCTTGATGAGAACCCGACCTTCTATATGCCCTGTAACAGAGACCTTATGCTTCCTCCGGACATCAGGATTATACTGCGTGGGGTTGAGCCACCCCACCCACCACAAGGGTAATCGATGGGGACATTCCGGAGTGAAGTTAAGTTCTAGGTAAGGTGGGTGGCGGGGATGGGAGGGCGGAACAGAAAGGGACCAGCTGGTCAGAAAACTGAGGAGATAGATATGTAACAATAATACCCAACAGAGGCGAGTGGCTGGCTTACACCGACTGCCCAGGGGCGTAATGAGGCCCGACACCGCAGGCGGAGGGCCTTATAGCCTCTGGAAGGTCCGCTATAGGCCAATACCGCCCACTCTGGAGGGTATTATTGCGCTTAGAAAATGGGGTATTTGCAACATTTTTATAAAATATTTTCACAATGTAAAAAAAAGTCCTTCAAAATTAGTAAAAAATACATACAGATGCATTGTGCTGTAAAGTAGTCCCTCAGAGGGTGCTGTTGCAAGTAGAGGATGCTGCTGTGTTTAGCCTCTTTATTTGCATACATATTTTTTAATGCGTCTGTCTGCATGCTTCCTGGGATATATTTTTTTTTGTTTGTTTGTTTGTTTACACTGAGACTTATGTTCTGCTACCTGGTGCAATTCAGTTCACACTGAGAGCAATGCATGCAGCAGTTGAGAAGGCTGCAGGATCTCATTAAAACATTGGCTTTTTTCTCCCCTTCATGGTTCCTTGTGCCATAAGTGCAGCTTCAAAACAAAATGAATTTTTCTTACTGTTATTCTAACACTTTAGCTGCTTTGTTGAGCACTGTTGGTGACTCGGGATTCAGAATCGGGAAGCAGACTCGCAGTCTGTAACTTACTGGTTTCTTCAGCCTTAACAGAAAACCTCTATAAATGTGGCAGACAGTGAGAACTCGCTTGTGGATGTTTAACTCTGTTTTTAAAATGAAACAGAACAAAAGTGTTGGCAGTATGAGGTATGGGGTATTGACACTAGGAGTCAAGCTGAGGAGCGGTAGTGGCAGGCGGGTGGGCAAGGAAGACAGAGATCGCTAGTTCTGGCAGCGTTAGTATGTGTGAGAGGAGCGGTCATTTCTTCACTTTCCATACCGCAGATGGACATCCATCTGCGGTACGGAAAATGAGGAAAATACGGCTGCTCACATGTGTAGTAGCGATACCAGAGATAACGCTCTCTCTCAGCTATTTAGTCGTGACTGTTGATTTTTTCCCTTTCTTTTAATGTGTTCCTACTTTTTTTTTAAATTTCTTTTACTAAAAAATATTACAAAGGAGCGGCCTCAAACTTCGCTGCTGCCAAGCAAGCGGAAAGAAAATGGTGGCAGGTCAAACTGAACGTTCTGACCCTTGATTTTAGAGACTGGGTCTGTTGGGACTGGCACTTTTCAGACCCGGGCTCTGTTGTCAGATAGATGCCCACCCTGGCAGGGCTATCAGCCAATCAGAGCCCAAAAATTAATAAGCCCATTTTCTTTTTTTTTCTCCTCCGAGCTGCCAGCCACCTGTTGTATTTCGGCCGGTCACGGACCAGACTTCACTCCCCAAATTAGCCTTAGGCCCCCGATACCGTGGCTTGCCCACGGGCGGGGCTGCGGCACTCTCCCACCATGCAGACATTCGGGCTAGAGTCAGAGGCTGGCCTGAGGCTGGTGGAAGCTAATGGCCGAGCTTCATTAGCGGCAGCGACAGCTCCTTTTTCCCGTTTTTCTTGGGGAGGCGGGGTCGTGCAATGGCGCAGCGTCTGCCCGCCTCCTAGGTATTCGAGCGCCGAAGCGGTACGACTCCTGGCTCGCCTAGGCTCAATGCTCCTGGCGCCTCACCTCCCCCAGAGAAGGAGCAGTCTCTAGGACGCCCCATCCTTCTCTCCCTGCCAGCCCTCCAGCGACCCTGGTCCGTTCCCGAACCCGGGTCACCGGCGTCACATGCGGAAATCCAACCGCTGCGCCGACGGGCCGGCTTAAGCCCATTTTCTAAATGAAGGGGAAAAAAAAAAAAGTCCAACAGTCGCTGACGAAAGTTACATCAGTGCAAAAAAAATGTGTGAGCTGCATGGCAGGCATGAAGATGAAAAATAGAAGAAATATATAAATGTATAATTACTGGGTTCTGGTTTTTTTCAATGGAAAAAAATGTGTGTTAAATACCGTAACACCTGAGTAGGTGTTACAGCATTCACGCGGCTTCTTCCAATGCTAATGCACTCGAGACTGAAAGTAAAACAACATGAGCCTCACACTTTCCGTTTTCTAACACAAATCAGTCAGCACAATAACTCACCTAGTCACTGCTATTCACTCCATAAAGAACAGTCTCCGGTAAACCGATATGAAATAAAAAAACATTTTCAGCACATTTCAAACCGCGAACTAAACGGAAACACAAAACTATTACCACGCTCCCTAACCACTCTCCCTTTAATCAACCCTCACCTTTCCCCCTGCAGATCAAATGACGCCAGCACTTGAAAACACTTGCTTCATGAGAAAGGACACAATGATCAAGACAGTTTTTAATTTTTTTACTTTTCTTCTTGAATATTTAAATATTTAGTTACTTATTAAACCTGTTCTCTGTTCAGAATTAAACCATTTACTCAACATGAGGCAAGAGTCCAGTTTCTTTTAAAAAAAACAAAAACGGAACCCTTCAGTTATATAAAATAAAGTATGGGGTGCAGTGTGTTTAACTCGAATTAACATACACCCCCGTTGTTGGATGGCTATCATTATGTGCCATCCAACAACTTGGGTGTGTGTTAAATTCGAGTTAAACACACTGCACCCCATACTTTATCCTAGAAAGTATATATCTTTTTACACCATCTACACTACCTCTCCCATGGCCACACTACTGCTGGAATACTGAACCTACCAAGGTACAGAATGCAGCCCACTTTTCATTGAGGGAGTCACCTGACAGAGTTAGAATTGTCAGCAGTAAAGGAGGGGGTTGTTTATTTATTACATTTCCTCTGCAAAATAAAGCTCTTAATGGTACAGCAACTCACTTTCGAGGGGGTCCCAGCGGGAAGTCAGGATACTGCCGTAAGTTATATCTGTGTGGAACAGTTACCGTAGCAGAGTCCCACAGGTGCTATAGAAATTACATTATAAAGCAGCACACTTTGCATTAAAGGAAAACAGTCATTTGCAGGGGCTCCCGCCACTGCAAACCTTACCCTCTGGTTTAGCTTTTCGGAAAAAAGCACCTTTTTTCCTGCACCGAAAAGTATTTTAATTTAATTACGAAAAGTCCGCTACCCGGAAGTGTGGCGGACGCTGGCGCGGCTCCATTATGTGTAAAGGTGCGGCGCCGCACCGTGCACTTCAATGCATACTTCCGGGTAGCAGACTTTCGTAATTAAATAAATATACTTTTTGGCGCAAGAAAAAAGGCGTTTTTTTTTTCCAGAAAAGCTAAACCGGAGGGTAAGGTTTGCAGGGAAGGGAGCCCCTGCAAATGACCGTTTTCCTTTAATTACAGCTACAACTTTTGCTGAAGATGGATTTTCATTTTGTGTTCATCTGAATGTTGTTTTGCTGAGATTACTTGAGCTGATGACAGTAGTTCATTCCAAGCTGGGGGGAGACAGGCAGAGGGCTTTTGCCCATAGTTTCTGAAGCCCTGGGCACTCTGAAAGCACTGAATCAGGAGGCTCAGGACTAGATATAGGATGACAGCAGGTGACTAACAGTACAGAGGAATTTTACAACAATTAAAAAAAAAAGAACATTGAGGTAAATGGCGATGCCGACTCTTTCATAAAATATTATTTGTTGGCCGATTAACCTAAATCTTTAGGCCAGCCCAGTGGGACAGCAGTAACACTGCCACCTGCTATTCTGGCGACCCAGGTTCCGGAGCGGACTCCAGTTGCAGGGGGGCCAGCCGGAGGAGAGAAGATGGAGCATCCCTCTAACTGATCTCCCCCCTTGGAGTAGGGCACATGTCATGTGCTACCTGCCTGCCACCTGATAGAAGTGTCTGCTTAGGAAGGGCACACTATCGGACGCTGATATGAGGGTGCGTCACTGTATGACTGGTGGCCATGGGGCAAACCCGTGAGGAAACACCCAACCAGCAGAATGGCACTCGGTCCTCCATGAGCCCATACATCGACTAAGCTCCTCCTCCTCCTCCAGGCATCTGGACTGTGCTCCAGAGGCCTGGCCAGCCTGATAGCCCCACCATGGGAGGAGGGGGTAGTATGTGGGGCTTCGCCAGAGAGAGGTGAGTGATGGGATGGGAGGAATAGGGCAGATAGGGGTCCAGTCAGCAGTAGAGGACAGATTAGTGATGAAAAACAAATACACGTATTCAAATCTTTGGAATATCTCTGGGCTCCTTTACAGCAGCAGCTCACATCAGCTGTGAAAAATGGCCCTTTTATTCAGTAAAGGAGCATCTGGCTTCCCTTGCTAAATCGGGTTACTGTACGTTAGGCCTGTAAGCCTAGGTACTCCCTTACTGGATCAAAAATAAACCATTCCACAGACAACTAGTGAAAATTCTGATTCACGTTGAGAAGAATAGCTGCTGTGCTTATGATACTTATGTGATGATGTATATTATATAAATATCTGTCTAATTCTCTACTTCGCTGTCAATATCAAACCTGTTACTCCTCCTCCCTCCATCAGCAAACTTATTGTTCTTTTGAAAATTGTAAAATACAGTTCAGTAACACATTCAATGCAATGTATAGCTGATCTAAATTCTGCAATATTGTATAACCTGATCTGATTTTATTATTTATTATGTGGATCTTATTACTTATTTTATTGTATTTTACGATATATTTGGATGTATTTTAAAGCTTGTTCTGCACCTTGATTTTTTGAAAGGCTCAATAAAAATAAAGATTATTATTATTATTATAACCGAAAAAACTGTAACCTTTAGCTGCCATTCTATGTTTATATGTATTAAGTGTTTGTTTTTTTCTGATGCGGAGCCTTTGTAATTGAGTCCCTGACTCAAAGGTTGTAATCCTAAAGTCTGTTAAATAAATAAATAAATGTGCTGTACCTATCTTTTGCAATAAAGATGATCTGGAAACCTGGGTTTGAATCCCACAGCCCCCACTTGCATACTGTATGACCCTGAGCAAGTCACTTAACTTCCCTGTGCTCCCAGGTTGCACCTGAAAACAAGCTTTCAGCTTAGTGTGCCACTCCTGGTTAAACAATTAGGCCCGGATATTCAAAGGGGTTGAGCACAGCGCAACAGAGTTGCACCGACACAACCCCATACCGCGCCCTGGTGGGATACTGACCAGGCTGCCAGGCATGCCAGAATCCCCATGTGCTGGGGCGCATGAAAATGTATGCAACGCAGATGCAGGGGCATGCCTGTGCATATGCGGCACATCCCGATATTCAGCCCGTGAATAGTAGGAACAAATCCTGGCCACCCACATGTGGGCTGCCGTATTGCAGAGGCGCACACACAGCCGCCAGCCATGGTGGCCACCCACCCGCAGAAAACCACACAATCGCCGTAGCACCCTGGTAGTCTAGTGGTGCCCCTCCCTCCTGTGTCCCCGATCACTGTTAAAGTACTGTCGTCTGTCCCATGTAGTCTAGTGGTACCCCCGCCAGTTGCAGCGACAGTGATAAATCTCATAACATAATTCCTGGTGATCCAGTGGCATCTCCACCTCCACCCACACAGAACCACTTGCCCCCCCCCCATCGGCAGGCGGTTGCAACCAGCTTGCATGCAGCCGCATGCCAGGTACAGTATGGGCTTGCAGGGTATGCTGTACTAGACAGTCCCAGATATGTGAATGACTTCATTCACATCTGTGGAGTCTGTCTAGTACAGTATGCCTGCACAAGCCCATACTGTACCTGTCATCAGCCTGCCGGCTGGGGGCAAGGGGTTCTGTGGTGAAGGTGCCACTGGATCACCAGGGAATTATGTTATGGAGATTTACCGTGATTGCGGCAACGGGCGGGAGGGGTACCACTACACTACCAGGGACAGACATAGAGTATGCTAACGGCGATCTAGGACAAGGGAGGGAGGGAGGTACCACTAGACTACCAGGGAAAGTTTACAACTACTGCTACTGGCGATCGGGGTAACGGGAGGGAGGAGTACCACTAGACTACCAGGGAATTAGTTTACGGAGATTTACCGCGATCGCGGCTATGGGGTGGGGGATGCCCTGGGACTCCCACTGTGCACACGTCTTAATCTGCAGAGCGACAGGTGCTATTCGCCAGGCTGCACTGCGCAAGGCATGCAAATGGGGCCATAATGACATGCGGATGGCCCCTTTGCTCCTTACGCTATATTATGGCCTCATCCACATGCCCTCTGCCGAATGGCGCGGGTGTTGCTTAAGCGCCCAACTCGTTCGCGATAGGCGATCCCGTGCTTCCCTATCTCTGGCTTCCGCTGGTGTAGGCCACGCGCCTACGCGCTGTCCGCGTTATATTCAACGGTGCTGTGCCATGCATCACTGTTGAATATCACCTGGTCCTGGCGTCCCAGTTGCGCTGCGCCTATGCTTGCACCACTGCCAGGCGTAGTCTGAATATCTGGGCCTTAAAAAAAAAATCCCCATTAACTATGATGGCAGCTAAGACTTAATATCTTGCATGGGCTACTCCTCCGTTACTGCACTTCAGGGAATCCAGGTACATTTTGCAATTATACTGTATGTTAAAGTAAACCAAGCAGTCGCACTCTAGTGAGCAGTATGTTTATAATGGTGTTCTGTGTGACGAAAATGGCAAGGCAAATTTTATTTAAAAAGATGCCCATCCCAGAGGATCTGGGCGCCATACAGTCAACTGAATACAAAAATAAAACCAACAATATTAGAAACATCATAATAAATCAACTAAATTAAACACACACAATTATAAATTTTTTTTTAAAATAAATTAATCGAAGTAGTAACTAAAATACCTGAATATATAGCCAGGGATAGAGTTAGCCTACTGCGACATTGTCCCATTTTTGCCTACAGTGAATTGTATATTCCTTTCTGTAATGTATATGTACATATATGTATAATACTCTTCATCATGTTGTAAATCCTTATGATGAACTCGGAATGACATTCCCAGGCCAGTTCTGTAAATATATTGTTTTGTAAATACTGCCTTTGTAACTGTTGTAATTGTTCGGTCCTACCAGGTCTATCTTGCAAATGAGCCCTACTCAATGGCGATCGCCTGGATAAATAAAGATTTTGATTGATTGATTGATAAACCAACAGAAGTCAGGCATGAATAGGATTATAAATCAAAGTCCAGGAAGGCCTGATTATACAGGAAGGCCTTGAGGTGGGCTTTGAACACCTCTACTGAAGGGGCCTTTCTTACAGCTGAAGGTAGCAAATTCAATAGGACAGGGCCGGCGACACTAAACGCTTTGTCACCGGCTGTTTTTAACCACACCCTGGGAATCGCAAGGAGGCCCCTAGAGGAGGAACAGAGGGAGCAGACTGAGACAGTAAGTGTAAAAAGGTCCTTCAGGTAACCAGGGCCTTAAACGTGAGCAACCCCACCTTAAAGAGGACCCTCCACCTGACCGGCAGCCAGTGCAGTTCACGCAGCACCAGGGTGATGTGACAGTACTTAGATTGCCCCATCAACAGCCTGGCAGCTGTGTTCTGCACCAGCTGCAGTTGGCAGAGGGTCCCTCCAGAGACCCCGAGATACAGCGCATTACAGTAGTCAAGCCTAGACGTCACAAAGGCGTGCACCAAGGTGGGGAGGTCCAGGGTCAGAACTAGAGGCTTTATCCTGGTGAGATTCCTCAGATGGTAAAAACTGGTATGGACAACGGATGATACCGGAGACTCAAGCATCAGTCTGCTGTCAAGAATAACGCCCAGATTACGCACCCTAAAGGAGGCCCTCAATGGACAGACCCAAGAAAAGCCCCGCTTCTTCACAAGAGGTCAACCTATCATGCTCTCTGTTCGACTCCATCACCAGTACCTCCATTTTATCGGGGTTCAGTCACAACCAGCTAGAGGCCACCCAGTCATTGATCTCGGCAAGGCAGTGTGCTTACACCCACAGTGTTAGATGTCCCAGGGGCAAAGGAAAGATACAGCTGGGTATCATCAGCATAGCAATGAAAACCCAAATTGTACTTCCTAATGAGCTCTCCCAGGGCAGCACGTGACGGAGAACAACATCGTGATAAGATCAAACCCTGGGTACTCCACATGACAGGAGGCTAGAGAGGAGGAGAAATTCCATCACTACCCTTTGCCTACTGTTGGTGAGAAGGTCAACGCTGTCTGTCACAGGTTGGATCGCCACGCCAGCGACCCAGGTTCGGGAGTGGACCTGGTCGCTGGAGGGCTGGCCAGGGAGAAATGGCTAGAGCATCCCACAACAGCTCACCTTCTCCGGGGAGGGGGGACGATGAACTTGTCTGATCCTGAGGGGAGGCTCGAGGTACTGCAAGCTATACATGGGAAGGGTGGCCAGACTACACAGTGGACGTTGTCAGGGCTAAGACTGCACAGACGGGGAGAAAATGAGGAAATGCCTGCCAGCGCTGAGAAGACTGGCTGCCCAGAGTGTGCCTCTGATGTGCCCCCACTTACCCAGCCACCTCCGGACCGATGCCAAGATAGCAGCACGAGATGTCGTGCCCCACCTCATCCCCACTTGGGGGGCAATCTGAAGCTCCATGGGGCCTGGAGGTAGGTGTGGGTAGAGTGGGAGGCAGGAGGATGACTCCTTAGTAGCCCCTAAGGGTTGTGGCTGGCAGGACGGAGGGGAGGACTAAACTGCAATTTCAAAGAAAAAAAAGACTCAAACCAGCAGATGACAGTGCCGGTACGTCCGCAGAATCCCTTCAGGCAGTCAAGTAACACATGATGGTCCACCATGTCAAATGCCGAGGAGAGATGTGCTGAAGTTTGAATTTCAGTTGTTGCTGTTAATTTTACAACCGCAAAACAAAATGTCACCAAAGTTGGCAAGTCTGAATTTTTTACCACCTGTATATGTACACTAAATGTCAGCTCCTAGCTTCAAGGGGGTCGAAGTTATAGGCTCCAAGCATTTCATCAAATGTAATTGTTAGTTACGTTCGATCTAATTTTAAAATTACTTATACAAATTTATCCACATTTGACAAGACTAGAGCTATACTGCATGTGTGCGTACTACATTTTACGCCAAGCTCTAAATGCAGCTGATTTACAGGCAGCCAAACATTTGTCTAAATGTAATTTTCAGTTATTTTCATCTGATTTAAAAAAAAACTTATTGAAATTTCACCACATTTGAAACATTTAAACTATTACACCACATGGATTTGCATGTCACGTTTCAAGTGTCTAGCTTTAAAGAGGGATGACATAAGTAGCCAAGCTTTCAGAAATGTTTAAATTAAATTTTGCAAGTCCTTACACTGTAAAATTATAAGCCCCTATAACTTTAAAACTAGGGAATTTATTTTTATTTATTTATTAGAGGTATCGGAATTACAAACCTGTGAGTCAGAGACTCATTTACAAAGGCTCCACGTCACATTACAAACAGCACAAAATAGTGTTCAGTGACACAATACAGAGGCAGTGATGGAACAGTAATTACACGTATACACAACAACTATACATTAGAGCAGTAAGTAAAATACAGGTATTCAGAAGTTGGGGCAGAAAAACCGTAGGAGTGCAACGATCAGAGGGTTATTAGCAGGATGGAAATGCAATGCCACTAAGTCTGGCAGGTTCATAGACCTTAAAAAGGAGTCTGTTTGTGTCAGCTTTTTAATCTCTTGCTTAAAGGATGTCCATGTTATAAATTGTCAAAAACTGCAAAATAGCATCATTGCTTAAAGTCAAATTCCATGAGTCTTTCTGAAAATTGTGGAAATGTGTTACAATACTGTGGAAGCCACATCCATGTGCAACCCCTGCCCTCACATCTTGGTATACCCAATGCTGCACTTTTCACCCTCTCCCCACCCTTCCAACATTCCTTCTCCCCGGCTCCCCTCTTCCCTCCCCCCATGACTCTGGCACTTATCTGTTGTCTATTTTCTCTGACAAATGCCGCTGGCTGCCTTGTTACAATGCTACCCTTGAATTGTATTACTCTGTACTCAGTTTGCAATGTCCACATTGTTGTAATGCCTGTCTTGATGTTCCCCATAATTTGTATTTCTCTGACGTGGAACCTTTGTAAAAGAGCCAAGGCTCAAAGGTATTTGTAATCCTAGACTTGATAAATAAAATAAAGGTGGCGCTATCCCAAGGGCTACTACCCCTTCCTGCTTGGCTAGTAGCAGGTTAACAGGCCTGAGTTCTGAAACGGGTGCCTCCACCCAGAAGTAAGGGTTGGTAGTGGTCAAGCTAACCTGGGCACAGCCCTCCGGGACACTGTAACCCCCCCTCTTTACTTACTAGTGGTCAGAACAATACACAATAATCACTTTCACAATACCCCGATACACCACACAAGTACCCACACTGTTTGCACTTACCACCAGTGTTTTCCTCTGGCCCGGCCCTGGGGACCCCCTGTAAAACAAGGTTATACACAGCAAATAACAGCAGTACAGTACTCTTGCACAAACTGGAACCACAGTCAGGGTAAATGCAAAAAAGAGTTAGATCTGATTTATTTAAGGGTTGAACAAGGGAAGGGGTGTAATCAGGTTAATTTGCTTAAAGGCTCTATCAATCAAACAGTTATGCATGCACTTCAGGGTCCATAAACAGTCACACACTCTGGGTACCCAGATGGAGAATGATGGGCTAGCCAGGAACGCTGCAGCTGGTTGGGGCCCTGTGATGGAAGAAAACAACATGCACAACACACACTATTTGTAATCCGGAGCCGGAGGGCTCAGTTTGTGAAAAGAGAACAACAAGACAATCAGATGACACACTTTTAGACTAGGCTGTTGTTGCAGGGAGATACCCTGATGATTACTCACAATACCCAAGACTGGACATGGGCTGGACGAAAATCGAGACAGCAGGTGGTTAATCTGGAGTGCCAGGAGAAGCAGGGCTCACATGATTCACTGAGGCATTGTTCCTGTTCTAGCTCGGAGCAGGGGCTGATCCCCAGGCAGGTCTCTCTCGGTGGCTTCTCTGTACAGTGGGTAGTATAGCAGGGCCAGCATGGCATGGCCCAGGCCAAATGGAGATGAACGTGGATTCAGTCAGATAAAGCATCCAGCAAGCAGAACACAGTTCACACAGTGGGGAACCAAATCACCCCACTTTCAATACACAGCACATTTACATGTAAAGGATTCTACGGTACCAGGCAAACCGCCTCCGTCATGATCGCAAAGTCTCTGCACAAACCGGGGACTCAAAAGGAGCTGGAAACCTGACAGGCCAATCGCATTCAGCAAATCTTCGATCTTCTTCAGGTGAAAGCCTGGTCACAGTCCAGTGTCTTAAATAGTCCTCAACTCGGATTCAGTCCAAATAAACTCTACTTTCCCTCTCAGGGACAGCAGGCAGACAGGCAGGCCAAAATTCAGCCCTTTCACAGTTCTCCAATGCAAAACTACACAGAACTGCTGCTCAAAATCACTTGAGCTGTTACTTCTTCACTTCTCAGCTCAAAAACTGAAACTAGCTGCAGCAGCAGCCTGGGAAATTCCCCAAGATCCAAAAGGTTCGGTTGGCTGATCCTCCTGTCAGTCACAAGAAAGGCTCCCCCTTCAGGTGCAAAAAGCCCAAAACTACAATTCCTACAGATTTTGACTCCAGACAGCTCTTGTAGTCCGGCTCCATTTTAGGTCCTACCAGTACTGACTGGTCCAATTCGCAGTCCAGGACCAAGATAGTGGAGATGAACAAAACAATCCTTGCTGCAAAGAAGGCAGGTTAGACAAACTACATTATCATTATCACTCTAAATGATTTTCAGCAAATAATTACATCTTTCAACAGAGCTCCCTCTCAGATTAATTATGACTGCAATCCAGGTAGCTCTTAAAGAAACAGTACACAGAGGCTATACAGGCACACTCTGGCAATCACATTTAAACTGCTAAAATAGAGAGAGACACCTGCCTGGCAGGTAGCATTTAGGCAAGCTCATGTATTCTTCGAACCCCCATTTGTAGCGGGGTTACACATGAATTCTGCCTAGCCATACATCTTGCCTGCCATGAAGGTGAAAGGAAAAGCTTGTGTGAGTAATAGTAAGATTGAGTTCAAAGGGGACTTCATTGTAAATGTAGCAGGAGAGTTGGAGAGACACTGCAGGATCAGGATGCTAACGCAGGTAAAGTGATTTGCCTAAACCAACCAAGCAGTGTACTCTCTTCCCAGAAGTAGGTATACACACTCAGTTATAAGCTTGCCAACTTTATTTTAGACATGCAAGCCTGTCAAACATGTGCACCCACATTTGGGGGTGCACTGGATCTTTTGTTTTCTGATCTATAGCCTACCCCTAAAGCTAGAGGACAGAACTGACTGTTGTGCCCATTATGACAGGTAGTACAAGTTCTGAGGACATCAGGAGGTCATTTATTGAACTACAGACATTCCTATGGGGACCTTCTGGAAACTGAGGTGCTGCCCAATATGTACTCACCTCTCTGGGTTACGAGCAGAGATTGCTGAACTCCAGGCCAAACTGGCAACGGTTACAAAGGACCTTCTGCCCCACCCAGGGGCCCCTAAGTCTGCCATCACTCCCCCCAATGGATGAACAGGCACGCTCCTCTGCCTTTACTGCTGCAGAATTCCTTTGCCATATTGGCAAGATGGGACAGATGAGAGGAGGCACCTGTCACAGTAGAAAGGGAGAGGTTGGGGGTCCTCAGAGGTGGAGGCCCCAAGAAGGGAGACAGAGGCCCCCAGCCCAGGAGGAAGCAGCTGCTGGTGGGGGACTCTATTGTCAGGGAGGTAGATTCAAGAGTGGGGTTGAGGTGGCATGCCTAAGCAGTACTTCGACTTGGAGGATGGAGAGCATATCCAGAGGATCTCTAAGCAGGAGCTGGGAGGGAGCTAGATGTCATTGACCATCTGGAGATGAAGGACGTGACAAATTATAAGGTAGGGTAATGCAGGAAAACTTCAGGGAGTTGGGGAGGGGCCTGAAGCAGCTGCCACACACAGTGGCTTTTTCCGACATGTTACCTGTGTACAGCCAGGGAGGGAGATGCAAGTGTATGCCACACCAGGGCATTTAACTGTTTGAATGCATGGTGCATGGAAGAGGGCTTCAACTACATCGGGGACTAGGTGCCAGCCTGAAAGAATGAAGGCCTCTATAAGTGAAATGGCCTGCATCCTTCCAGGAAGGGGACTGCAACCTGTATTGGAAGGTTTAAGTGCTACTTGAATAAGCATTTAAAGAAACCAAGGTGGGAGCCAATAAAGCCAATGGAGCTAAAAATTGCCCTCCCTGAGGATAGAGTGGCAAGGAGGGAAGGCCCATGGGGAGAAAACTCCCCTAGGGCAGGGCCACAGAAAGGCAGGGATGGGGTCAAGACAAAGAAAAGAGGGGTAAAACTAGGGTAAGTGAAGGTGGAGGAAGGAAGATGACAAGGAGCGGGGAAGGTAAACTGGGAACAGAAGAGTCAAGGAGGGCTTCAGGGAAAGATACAGGCAGAAATGGGAGGGGGAAGCAGGTCAGCAGGCAGGGGGCAGGATGATGTGGAGAGCTACGGGCGACAATACAAAGAGTCTTGGAAGCAACATTCCAGACCTGGAAGCCATCACGGCAAAAGCTGACCTGGATTTAGTGGCCACAGTGGAGTTGTGGTGCACTGAGTACCATGACTGGGGCACAGCCACACCGGACTACTCTATGTTCAGGAAAAACAGGGCAGGGAGGAGGGAAGGAGGGACTGTTTTAAATGTGAGGGAGGGAAACAAGGCCATGGAGGTACTGGGGCACCACAAGGAAAAGGAGGGGCAGGAGATGTTGTGGTTCACCATAGAGACAGTCTCCAGAGCCACTCTTTTCAGCACAGGGAGAGGAGTTGGATAATGCACTGGGGAAGCCATCATCTGAATGGTGAGCAAAGGAGAGATGCTGCTAGTTGGTGACTTCAATCTGCCCATGTAGAGTGGAGTCTTCCAACCGCAGCTTTGGCAAGGAGTAGGGCCATGTTTGACACCGTGCAAGGGGCTTTTCTCAGGCAGCTAGCCAAAGAACCCACTAAGAATGGAATAGTGCTGCATCTGTTTACAAACAGGGACAGCATTGCAGACATCACAGTGGGTAATCCCCTGGGTACCAGTGATCACCGTACAGTGTGGTTTAACATAAATCAAACTCCCGCTTGTACAGGCGACTGATCAAGAAATGCACAAACTTGGATAGAATGCATCAAGTGCGTGGTTTGTGTAACCAAAAGATGCTAAGTGCATTTCAAATTGCATACTTGCCCAGTAAACCTTGTTGCTTGGTGCTTGCCCCCTAGAGCTACATTATAGGGCTGGCCTACAGATCAGCCATAGCCAATTAAATAATAACAATAAATTAGGTTTAATGATGTTGTAATCCGAGACATTAAATAAAATAAATAGCAGTAATACAGGCGTCATCATTATATCACAGTTGCATATTTTTAAAGCTGTATTAACTCTGTAACCTCAGTTTCATTGCTATTATCGTAAAAGTGCTCACCCAGTTTAAGGTGTTATATAAAGTTAGACACATTTTTAAAGTTTTATTTTAAATTTACTCTCCTACTTAAAACACAACCTAGGGAACGAATATCCATAGACTGAATTAACTGAACTTGATAGTTTAAATTTACAAACCTTGGATGAATTATTCAAGCTGGGAATTATTAACTTTAAGATATCTTGGGGGGAGGGGGGGATTCAAACCAGGGCCCTAGCAAAGATGAACTCATTAGGATGAGGAAATATCTATTTAAAGAAAAATCCAACTTTTGCCCCCTCAGCCTAAACCCTAACATAACTGCACTTGAGATAGTAGTTCTTAGAGATGTTAATGAGGTATTAAGCATTCAAATGAACTCTGTGTAGAAAATCTGACACTTCAGGAGGAAAAACCCTCCAAGAACGTGCGAGTCTGGCAGACTCCAAAGCCTACAGATAAGAGGGGGAACTTTGTTCTCATGGAGTTTGATCAATATTGAAAACGGGTCTGTGGCTTGTTGAACAGCACAAATAACTATAGAAAAGTTAATGGTGACCCCACAAACAGTTTGGGGTCTGAACTGTTCTCCATACCAAGAAGAGAAAGGGAGTCAGGGGCAATAATGTAAGAGGAGGAGTTTGGTTTTCTCTGGTCTTCCAACCCCATTGTACCAATGTTCTATGCCCTGTTGAAAATCCACAAGCATTGTATCTGCCCCTTGGGCGTTCAACAGTCTCTGGGGTGGGCTCCCTGAAAGACCACTTGTCTAATTTTCTGGATTTATTCTACTAAGACTGTGTGAATGGTCTGAAGTCCCACCTCAGGGACACCATGGACACCCTTATCGAATTTAAGGATTTTGAATGACAGGAAGATTTTTTTGTGGCTGAGCACAGACGTCGAGGCATTGTACATGTCAATAAGGCACACTGACGGCATAAAAGCATTTGAATACTTTCTGACAAGGAATGATAAATGTGATCTGTTTCCTATTGATTTCCTGTTAGAAGCACTGCCATTCATACTACAGCATAACTATTCTGAGTTTAACGGCACCTTTTACTTGAAGGTCACTGGTACAATGATTGGGGGGGGCATCTATGGCTCCCTCATTTACAAATCTTTTTCTGGATCTCTGGGAAAAGGACACTGTCTACAATCACCTGATTAATCCATACACACCACATCGTTGTATGGTACCGTTATATTGACGATGTGGTGTGTGTATGAAGTGCACCAAGGAGGAAGCCATGCCCTTAATACAGTAGCTGAACATAAATGAATTCAATTTGTGGTCACTTGCACTGTAGCTAAGGATGAACTCAATTTTTTTGATGTCACCCTGGCTGGGCTGGGGGGCAGGAGTCTAACAATCAAGTGACTTCCAAAAGCTACCATAAGCTCACAGCAGGAAATATAATACTGAGGGCTGACGATGCACACCCTCATCCCCTAGTCTCTTCTATCCCCTATGGCCAGTATCCGGGGCTAAGAAGAAACTGTTCTATGGCCAGCCCAGTGGCGCTGAAGGTTGAAGCATTTGACGCCACACCTCGCCCCATGCCAGCGACCCAAGTTCAGGAACGGATTTGGGTCGTTATGGGGTCGGCCAGGGGAGGAAAGAATTGAGCATCTGGAGGACTGCTCTCCTTCCTCAGGAAGGGGGGGGGTTGGTGTTGTGCGCTGTCGACTGTCACCCAGTGGTGGCTGGGTGTCAGTGCAGACACAAGCGCAAAAGGGGTTGGACCATGCCCAGGTGACTGGCTGCCTCCGGAGGTGGAGGCAGCCGCCTACCAGAGGGTGCGGAAAACATCTGGACCTGGCAGGACCAGTGATAGCCTCAATCACTTCTAGCCATCCCCCAGTCTGGACTGCTGTGTTCGGGGGACCATGGGGACATTCGTGGGGGCATGCAGGAGTGGTCAGTGGGGCCAGAGGTATGTACATCTCAGAGGAAGGTCGTAGCTTCTGTCGGGTCCGTGGATACGCAGAAAAGATGGTCCATCACAAAAAAAGAAACCGCTCTATGCAGGAGGAATTGAAAGGTCAGCCACTTGAGCTACAGAGAGGCCAAAACAAAGGGGTATGATGCAAAAACTTTGGAAAATGCCAAGGACAGGGCGAGACAAACGGTTAGTGACATCCTACTGGTACAAAAAGGGATAATACTCACAAAGTAACATTTGTCATAGATTACAGCCCTCTAGCAGGACAAATAGGTACCATCACCAGAAACATCTAGCCCATTGCCTTAGGGGATGAACTAATAGCAGAGGAAGTACGAACAGTACCGAGGGTTACATTTAGAAGAAGGGAAAACCTCAGAGACAAATTGGTACACTCTGAATGTAGAGCAGAAAAGAAACACTGAAACATAAAATCTGATGGCAGGTAAGGGCCACCTGACCCACCCAGTAAGCCCATTTTTCCCTACCTACATCCTCACCGCAGACCCTACTTGATCTACAGCTCTTTCTCCCTACCCCCTTACCTTTCACCACAATTCCCTTGTGCTTAGCCCATGCGTTCTTGAACCCCACCAGTTTCTACCCCCACCACCTCTGCTGGAAGGCTGTTCCAGGAATCCACCACTCTTTCTGTGAAGTACTTCCTCACATCTGTTCTGAATCTACACCTCCAGCTTCATAGCATGTCCCTTGTTCTGGAGAACCATTATTTCTGAAAATACTTCCTCCTACACCTTATTTACCCCCACCATTTTAGATGCCCACCTCTGGACCCCCATTACTATGTCCTTTGGAGATGCTGTCTCCAGAACTGACACAGTACTCAAGGTGGGACTTACCAGCAATCTATACAGGGCAACACCACTTCCTCTTTCTGCTGGTGATACCTTCCTCTGCACCCCAGCATCCCACTAGCCTCCCAAGTGCCCCATCGCATTGCCTGGCAACCTTCAGGTCATACAATATGATTAACCCCAGGTTTCTTTGCTGCTTGGTAGTCATCAATACCACTTCACCAATTTAGTATTCCGCCCCTGGGTTTCCGTGCCCTAAGAAAACATGATTTTTTCCCCATTTTTTTTTTTTTTTTGGTAAGTGGGTAAGGCTCACTAGGCACAAATGCTTGTTTTCTGGGGCGACTCAAAAGCACTGGGGAGGTTAAGTGACTTGCTCAGAGTCACACAGTATGCAAGTAGAAGTTGTGGAAATCAAACCCAGGTCTGCTGTGTACCAAGCCCATTCACAGTTTGTTACGCTAACCTCTAGGCTATATTGCCAGTCTGCACCTCACAGAGGATGGCTATCAAGGCAGTCACATGGCATGTGCTAATGTGGATATTCTATCTGCAGGCACTGCAAACAAGACAAAGAAGTCACTACACAGAGGCAAAAATGTGAAGATCCATGAATTTTCAATTGTTCCATCTGGTTCGTGATTCATGCTCTTTGGTGCAACTGTGAAAACAAGTACTGTATATTGAGCAGACTATTATAGATATCCTCTAAAGGTATGTGACTTCAGGAGCAAGTCAGGAGCCTAACTGTAGCCCCTAGGCGGCGATACTCCAAGGGCTACAACCTCTGCCTTGTGGGCCCTTACAAGGTTGAGGGGCCTGGGTTCCCAAGATTTATTTTTAACTGGTTCTTATCTGAGATAGTACATTTGCGCAGTGCCTCCACCCAGAGTATAGCTTTAAATCAATCAATCAAAATCTTTATTTAAGCAGGCGGACACCATTGAGCAAGCTCATTTTCGAGGTGGACCTGGGACATACAAATAGGTGAATACAACTTTGGTAAAGAACAACAATACAATTATGATTTGTGTACAACAATTAGGCACAGGCAGTACAAATGCAAGTAAAGGTGCAGATTAATGTGCAACATTATTTTACAAACAGGCAATGCGAGAGCACAGACAGAATTGCAGAAACATACAGGAAGACAGTAGGTACAGAGTAGGCGCAAGTAAAGATGATCCAATTGACACCCAGAGGTGCATAGTGGCTAGATGAGTTCAAAGCAAGGGGGGTAGGAGGAAGAACAGATAAAAGACAAAAAAGAGGTTGAAAAGTCAGGTAAGAGGATATGAGGTACAGATGGGGCAGAGGAATGACGGAGGTAGGCATGGGGACAGCAATAAATGGAGTCTAAGAACAGAGTGTGACCTAAGATCATGAGGAGGCAGAGACAGAGTCAGAGATCTGAGCAGAGAACTCTGTAAAGGATAGGAGCACCTAGAGTCAGGGGCAGCAAACACAAGATTCTTTAATATGGAGTGAATATAAGGATTTGAAGGCTGCTAGACTAATAGGGTGATTAATTTTTAGGTTTTTTTTGTATCTTGTTCCACAAAAGGGGCTATACATGACTAACAGATGCTCCCCCCCCCCCAAACCGAGATTTGGCCTTGGAAACCTTCAGCGAAATGTGAGAGGCACTTCTAAAGGCATACTTACTTATTGGGCAGAACAGTAAGCAGTCCGAGATGTAATCTGGCAGTTTGTTTAAGATAACTTTGTAGGTCTAGATAGCAGTGTTTCTCTGGCATCTAAAGCTAAGGGATGACCAACCTACCACCGTGTACAAAGAGCAATGATGGGTGGAATAGGGAAGGCCTGTTATAAACCTTAGAGCTCTATGGTAGACTGTATCAAGTTTGGAGAGAGCACCTGCAGGACCCTTGGCTGTAGAGGAAGTCATGTAGTCTAATAAGGAGAGAAAGTTAGTTTGGACTAGCCTCAATTTTGCATCCCTAGGGAGGATATTTTTTATCCTGTAGGAAAGACCAAGTCTCATTCTAAGTTTCTTTATCATCTCTTCTATATGACCAAGGAAAGAGTTTAAAATCCAACCAAAACCCCAAATATTTAAATTTTGATACATACTCCAACTGTTCACCCAGAATAGTGGTAATTGGGGGGAGTAACCCTGCCATGGCCGGATTTGCTAAGTTAGGAACGGGTGACAAGAACATAGCTTTTGTTTTCTTGGCATTTAGGAGCAACTTGTGGTTTAGGAGCTGGGTCTGCAGCAGATTGAAGTCATCCTGGAGTTCTGAGCATGCCATTTGAGGGGAAGATCTGCTAGAGTAAAGCATGTAGCGTCCGCAAATAAGTGTATATGGGCCTTTTTGATGGTGGCAACGATTCTGTTGAAATAAAGTGCAAAAAGCAGGGGACCCAGAATGGAACCTTGAGGAACGCCTCTCTCAAGGGATTTCAGTGGTGAGACTTAACCATCTGCTTTTACTTGCTGTGAACGGCCTGAGAGATGGTTACTGAACCATCTAAGAGAAAAAGCATCCAATCTGATAGTTTGAAGGGATGTGAGAAGCAGACTATGATCAACGGTATCAAAGACCTTACTTAGGTCCAGGAATACTGTGCAAACAAAGTTCTTATTGTCCAGTTTGCGCTGCCAATCATTGGTAACCTTGGGCAATGCAGAAATTGTACTGTATTGTGCTCTAAACCCTGACTGTAATGGGTTGAGAAGCTTTGACGATTCCAGATGGTTCCTGAGCTGAGTGGTCAAGATTTTTTCCAACAACTTAGACAGGCTAGGGAGAAGGGAAATCGGCCTATAGTTGTTGAGGTCACAGGGTCTCCTGACTAACAAGGGATGACGATGCCGCTTTCCAGATGGGAGGAAGGTCGCCTTGTGACAGGGATAGGTTGAACAGGTGTGTAATGAAGCGCAGCTAAGACCCTGTTGCCCACCTTTAGAAATAAGAATTGACGAGGTCGGCACCTGTGCTTTTCTGACGTCCAATTTAGTAAAGGTCTTCAACCTCTTTAAGAGATGTAGGTTGAAGTGAGAAGGTCGGACTGGAGAAGGAGGTGCCTTGATTATCAAACCCAAGTTATGCTCCAAGGTTACTGGCTGGGAAGTATCAAGGCAAGTCCCACTATAACAAAATGATTATTGAAAGCATCAAGGATTGATGGTTTATCAGTGAGTGTGATAGTACCCATCGAGATTTTGGTAGGCAAGGAATTCCCGGCCGAGTGGCCTTCTATATCCTTAATTACTCTCCAGAATTTGGAGGGGCAATTGGCTGAAAGATCGAGTTTGAACGAAAAAAGTTAGCCTTTGCTTCTCTGACCTTCTTGGTGCAAAGGTTTCTTGCCCTCCTGAAAGAAATCCAATCATTCGTGAGTTTAGTTTTTTGGGCGATTTTCCAAAGCATGTCCCTATTCTGCAGGCTCCTTCAGCTCCTCTGTAAACCATTGACAAGATTTGTTTCTGACTCGGACTTTCACTAAATGGGCTAGCTTTAACCTGGTACAACCCTCCAGGATGCTGTGCCCACCACACCACCATAAAACCACCCCAGACATGACCTGATAACATTTCCCACATTTTATACATTTTACCATTTAGAAGTGGGATACTAATAATATGTTCACAGCACAGGTATCTGCAAAACAACAATATATAGAATAGAGTATGGGTGTGTAATCAGATTTTACACACACTGAGTTGTGGATGCTACATAAACCCGAGGGCGAAGCCCGAGGGGTTTGTGAAAAGCATCCCATAACGAGGGTGTGTGTAAAATTCGTATACACCTCGATCCATTTTTATTTTATATAATTGCCGGTTTGCCTTTTTGCCTCAGCAATCATATAAAATAAAGAGGTCTGTGTCTCCTGCCAGTGTATGCCACGGTCGGTCCTTTTACTGGCGTTAGATTTTGATATTTTAATCTTCCCGATTTCTTCATGTCTTTCTGTGCAGGGTATAACGGGGAGAAAAGAGGACTTACCGCCGAGTTGTTCTGGCGGTTCAGTAACACGGAAGCGAGGAGTGCTGATGGCTGGTAGCACTGCTGCGTGAGCATGCGCAGAGGAAGGGAAATCGTGCGCATGTTTGCCGTTATAAACGCCCCTTTATAACGGCAAATTACGCCACAGTTTCTCTATGGGAAAAATGCAGAGCCAGTAATTATAAACAGTTTATTTACATTGGGAGTGTTAGGATAGGTAAAGCAGGAATGGCGGTTAGGAATTTACAATATTTACCTTTCGTTCGATTTGATTTGGATTAATATTAAGCAGTTACATTTTAAATCACATATTGTTCACATTTCCCACCAACCTCTGTGAATAACCAGAGCCCTCGCTATCTAACTGGATGCAATAAATCAGTTAACACAGTGAGCACTAAACACCCACACTGGTACCAGTCCCCATATCTGGTAAGAGATCCCAGAATCCCAACCTTAACCTGGGTACCCAGTAACCAAAGTCCATAAAAGGTGCAGGCCTGATAGATCTTGCAGCTGTATGTTGGCTGGTTAGTTAAGAAGATTAAGGCTTGGGCTTGACATATTAAACATTTTAACTATGTGCAATCTCTTTAGACAGTGCAGGAGGCCCACATTTACTCACAGTGGGATTCGCTGTAAGCAGGTTAGAACGAGTGCTTCCGCAAACGGGCACCATCTGCGAAGGATAAACTGCAGGCAAGCCAACGGCCAGTTCCCATCTCAACTGATTGCAGAGATTTTAAACTTAAAGATGGAAACAACATTTTAACATTCTGAAGATTGAGCCCCTCTTCTGAGCCAAAAGCACTTGTGGTGTAACTGGGCCGGTTATATTACATTCAGCACATTTGTATTTCTTAAACATTCAGCACAAGGAGAACCATATTATTCATAAATGACCCATCCCCGCAAGCCTTACCCCCCATTTAGGGGTTTTGCAAATAGAGCACCCTTTTCAGTGAAGTTGAACATACTTTATTTAATTTTTGTGATGTCCGGCGTTCGGCAAAATGGCGCATGTTCTGTGGTGCCATTTTGTTGTGTGGTGCCATGAATGGCGAGGAGATCCGCCTCCAGGCTGCGCTCAAGTGACCAAATGCGGAGAGCTTCCCTGCACAGAGGCATGGAGCGTGTCCCGCCCTGGCGGTTTAGGTAGTACACGGTCGTGGTATTGTCCGTCTGGACCTGAACCACTTGACCCCGTAGAAACGGAGCGAAGGCGGTAAGGGCTAGACGAACTGCTTGAAGCTCCAGTAGGTTGATATGGTATCGGGACTCCCGAGGGGACCAGAGGCCGTGCGTTCTGTGTTCCCCCAGATGGGCACCCCAACCCAGCAGAGAGGCATCGGTCGATAGCGAGACCATCGGCTCGGGGTGGACAAACTGGATGCCCTCCTGCAGATGTGCTGGAACGGTCCACCACTGGAGAGCGTTCTACATCCCCTGGGTCACTGTCACTAGCTGATCCAGCGGATCGAAGTGTTGTGACCATTGGCTAGCCAGTCCCCATTGGAGGGGACGCATGTACCAGCAGGCCCAACGGACCATGCTGGTGCAGACCGCCATGAGGCCCAGGAGGCGCAGGAAGTCCCGGGCAGGGCCAATTGCCCAACCTGAAATGATTGCGCAAAGGAGGAAAAGAACCTCGCTCTGTCCCCAGGAGCCATGCTCTGGCTCGTGAGGAGAGTCAAGCTCTGCCCCGATGAATTGTATCACCTGCTTTGGCACGAGTTCCACTTGGCCTCGTTGATGAGGAGGAGGCTAACCTGAGAGCAAACCTGGAGGGCCAGATCTCTGGACCGCGCCTCTCTGGAGGGGCTGCAATCAGCCAGTCGTCCAGGTAGGGGTACATCCGGACCCTTCGCGCCAGAGGGAATGCTGTCACCACTGCCATGCATTTGGTGAAGACTCTGGGAGCTAGGAAAGGCCAAGGGCATGGTCCAGAATCGTAAAGGGATCCCTCTGCTCTGAAGCAGAGGAATCTCTGGTGGGACGGATAGATTGGGACATGAAAGAACGCATCCTGAAGGTCCAGAGAACTGAACCACATGCCTCATTCCAGGGATGGGATTATCTGAGCCAGAGTGACCATCCTGAAGGTCCGAGACCTTAGGAACCTGTTCAGGTTGTGCAGGTCGAGAATGGGGCGCCAGCCCCCCCTCCGTTTTGGGACCAGGAAGCACCTAGACACAAACCCCGGGTCTGGAGGAGGATCCGCCACCTTCCTGATCACCTCTTTTTCGAGGAGCAGGGCAATATCGGCTCAGCGAGCCGACAGAGAGGCTGCGGACCCTGTAGCACCCCAAGGGGCGACGGCTCGGAAGGGTGGGGCCTGCTTGAACTCCAGAGGCAGGCCCTTTCCTACCACCTCCAACACCCACCGGTCCGTGGTGATAGCGGACCAGGTGGAAAGGAAGTGGCGGAGCCGCCCTCACGGCGGGAACCCAGGGAGGAGTGACAAGGCTGGGGGAGACACCCCTCAACCAGTCACTGGGCAGGCTTGGAGGAGGGACCGGCCGAGGGACCTCCTGGGCCTTTATCTCCCTGCTTCCTGTTGGAGGAAGCCGCGGGCTTGGGTTTGGGATGCCAAGCGCATCCTGCTGGCCCTGGTGCTGGTGCTGCTGGGCCAGACATGCCGCAGGCGCAGAAGGACGAAAGGACTTGTGCTGCTGCTGTCAGCAGCCTTTGTCCTTCTGGGCGGAGGTGACCGAGTCCAGAGTGGCATTGGACTTTTCGATCCGCTGGAGGTGACCTTCCACTCCAGGGCCGAAGAGGTCGGTCCCCAAGAAGGGGACATCCGCCAATTTGTGCTGGGTATCCACCGTGAAGGTGGATATCCTCAGCCATGCTCTGCGGCGCATGGCCACCGCAGCCGCAACCAATCTGGCACAGGAGTCTCCTATGTCTAGAGCCATTTGGAGCTGCTGCTTAGCCACTGCCCTACCCTGATCCTGCACCTGCCGGACCGTAGTCTGCAGGTCGGCCGGGAGATGAGAGATCACCTCATCCAGGGAGCCCATGAGGATGTGGGAGAAGTGTGCCATCAGCAAGGCCAAGCTGGCCTGGCGCAGGCTAAGGGAGGATGCAGCGTACACCTTGCGCCTGGCGTAGTCCAGCTTTTTGGACTCCTTGTCGGGGGGGGCTTGTCCACGTCCCTAGCATTCCCAGAACGCCGGAAAATGCTGTTGGTGACCAACCCCTCGGCAGAGGGGTGTTCCGAAAAACCGGGCAAAGAGCTAGTAGGGACTGCATACTTCCTGGCTATCCTGCCCGAAGGTGCAGGACAGGAAGCAGGCCACTGCCAGAGCTCCAAGGCTGGGCCAACAATGGCTTCAGCCACCGGAAAGACCTCCGTGGGTGAATCCCCTCGGTCCAGTATCTCCATCAGGGGATACTTGGCCCACTTGGATACAGGCTCGAGCTGCATCCCGGTGGATTCCGAGATGAGCCGGAGCAAACCCATGAAGGACGATGGGCTTTCGTCCATCGACTGGCCCCCAGAGGACTCCAGGTCAATGGGCCTGGAGAACAGGGAGGAGTCATCGTCGGACTCGGAGGAGTCCGCGAAGAGCTGCCTGGGGCCTGAGCCACCCTCCACCTGCCGAGGACGGTCGGGAGTGAGGGTGACCGACAACCTGTGGGGCAGGCCTTGACCTGACCGAGAGTCCTTGGTCGGCGCCCCCGATTTCGGTTGTGGAGGCGGAGGTTCCACCACAATCAGTGGGGCAGCTGGTTTCGGCCGAACAACCAGCCCAGGCTTGGGCACCTCGACTACAGCGAGGGGTTGTTTTGGCCACTCGGGTGACAGCCACTTGATGGCCGGGGAAGGCGACGGCGTCGGCTTGTTCCCGGACAGAAGTAACTGCTGCCACATCAGGTCCTCATAGCATCGACGCAATTTGTGCTGAACCTCTCCTCTTCCGAGGAGGAAGATGAGGATGAGCGGCAGCGCCGCTTACCTCGGTGCCGAGACCGAGACCACCGATGTCGGCGGGATCGGCTGGACCGAGACGATGTCCGAGACCGAGACCAAAATCCTCGGTGTTTCCGAGGATCGGTCTGGGAAGGAGAGTGAACACCCGCTCTTCCCTCGGCTCAGAAGTCTTAACTGGGAACTGCGGCACTGGGGTCGCAGGCAGGTCCTCGGTCTCCACCGGGGAACCGGTGAAGAAGGGTTGTCGGCCTCACCAGTCGACAGCCCATCCGACGGGTTGAGAAAAATCTCGACCGCGTCGATGGGTGTCTCAGCCGGCTGGCCTGACGGGGACGCCATGAAGCCAGCGGCCTTAGCCGCAACCTTGACCGAAGTCGACAGTCGGCTGTCCGGGGAAGGAGACCTCTCCCGCTCCCACGAACGCCAACAATGGGACTTACCCTTTGAGTCCTTCTTTTTGGACCGAGAGGAATGTCCCAATGGCCCTTCTCCCTTCGTGGAAAAGGATTGGCAAAGCTCCTTGAACGGAGCTGAATACGAGGTACCAAGTGAGAGCGGGATTAATGCCACGACCAAGGAAGAGGATGATGCGGCCAGACGCCTCCTCTCGAAGCGATCATCTGCTCGAGTTGCTCAAGCTTAGCAGCCCCGCAGTAATCACTTACAAGCCTCTTCGACTTAACCGGTGGTAGTGCTTCTCAGGGCGCCTGCTGTAACCGTCAGCACGGTCCTCCAGGACATTGGCCGAAAACGAACGGCATGACTCCGAGGCCCGCGGGTCGGTTCCCAGGCCGGTAGACGACGTGGAGTGCGGTTTGTCCTGACATCTTCTGCCCACAAGGGCACCACCGAAATCCGGGAGTCGATCTGTCCATCGCAACCGCGAGGGAGAAAGATGACTGAAGTCTTGAAAATTTTAAAATGAGTTTCGTGCGAACTGAAGAATTAGGATCCAGTCTATCACGCAGAGCGTTAAGGAGGGAACCTGAGCTTCCAAGCGGTAAGGAAGATCTGGAGTCATGGGGCGGAGCCGACAGTTTTACCACCTGGGTGGGTGGGTGGAGCCAGCTTGAAGACCTTCCGGCAAGATTTAAAGCGGCAAGGAACCTGCCAGACAGTGTGGATGAACAACATATCCATGTCCCTAGAAACAGGAGCTACGGGCGCAAGTTAAGCCCCAAAATTGGAGGGGGTGGGCTACATAACAAACAAATGAAGGCACATCAGCGGGGGACCACTTTAAAAGGTACCATGACTCTTACCCCAGCCACCTAAAATTCACAGGACTCAAATGGGTCAAACCTACGAAGGGAGGAGACATGCTAAAACCTATGAGAAGGAGAGAGAGGGACAGGACAAAGGATCATTACTTTGAAAACACCGAAACCTAGGGGCCTTAATGAAGAGTGGGATCTTAAAAATCAATTGCAGTGTTTTTAAAATGCTTTTAAACGTATTTCATTTGCTCACCATGAGAACAACCACTCCATATATACTGCAAGTAATGTGCAGGAATGGTCATCTTTCATATTCAGATGCTATTTTACTGCCTGTCTTTTTTTGAAGGTTTCACAGAAAATCCCATAGACATTTTCAGACCAGCTGGCGGAATCATGGGTGAGTGCTGATTCCAGTCAAGCAACAATGACATAATTTTCCTTAAGGTCCTAGCAGCTCAGTACATCATATTATAACATTCAAAAATCAGTCGTTGCGTCCAATTTTCTGGTGGTGGCCTGTTATTAATCAAATTATTTCAGTAAAATGGCCAGCCCGGTGGTGCTGAGGGTTGATACATAGATACATAGACAGTGTCGGCAGATAAGGGCCTATGGCCCACCTAGTCTGCCCATTTGGGTTTGTAACTTCAGTTTATGTTTTCCTAGAACTCTGTTGTCCCTTACCCCTGACCTCCAGAATTCCTTTATGTCTATCCCATGCATTCTTAAATCCCGTGATTGTTTCAGCCCCCACTACTTCCTCAGGCAGGGTGTTCCACTTGTCCACCACCCATTCTGTGAAGAAATTCTTCTCACATTCTCTGAATCGTCCTCCTCCAACTTCGTCCCATGCCTCTAGTCCTGGAACATCTTTTTGCTTAAAATAGTGTATTCTTGCACCCTGTTCCTCCCTGTAAGATACTTGTATGTCTCTATCATGTCCCCTCTCTCCCTCCTCTCCTCCAGGGAGTACATATTTAGTTCCTTCAACCTGTCCTCATAGGACTTGTGATGCAATCCATGTACCATCTTTGTTGCCATCCTCTGAACCTTCTCTACCCTGTCTATGTCCTTACGTAGGTAAGGTCTCCAGAACTGTACACTGTACTCCAGGTGGGGCCTCACTAGTGTCTTGTATAGTGGAATCATGACCTCCCTTTTCCTACTGGTGATGCCCCTGCCTATGCATCCCAGCATCCTATTTGCTTTACCTGCTGCCTTGTCACACTGTTTCCCTATCTTGAGGTCATCAGAGATGATAATCCCAAGATCCCTTTCCTGCTTGACGATGCTATATCCTCACCCCCAACTGATATGTGGTGCCAGGGTTTTGTGCCCCATATGCATTATCTTGCACTTCTTTATATTGAATTTCAACTGCCAAACCCCTGACCACTCTTCAAGTTTCTGTAGGTCCTTCTCATTCTTTCTACACCCTCTGGTGTGTCTACTCTCGTTACAGAGCTTTGTGTCATCAGCGAACAGTGAAATTCTGCCTTCTAGGTCCTGTGCAATGTCACTGATGAAGATGTTGAATAGGACCAGTCCCAGCACTGATCCCTGTGGTACCCCACTGGTCACTCTTCCCTCTGTGGAGTGACAGCCATTTACCACCACCCTCTGTGTCCTGCCGCCCAGCCAGTTACCTACCCACCACACTACTGTCCTGCCCACACCCATATTCCCTAGTTTGTATGATAGTATTCTATGTGGCACAGTGTCAAAGGCCTTGCTGAAGTCCAGACAGGCCATGTCCACTGCCCTCCCCCGATCCACCACCCTAGTCACCCAGTCAAAAAATTCAACGAGGTTGGTCTGACATGACCTCCCCCTGGTGAAACCATGCTGCCTTGGATCCTGCAGTCCACTGACAACCAGATGTTCCACCAATCTCTCCTTCAGCAGTGCTTCCATGATCTTCCGCACTACCGAGGTGAGGCTGACTGGTCTGTAGTTCCCTGCTTCCTCTTTGTTCCCACTTTTGTATAAGGGGACTACATCTGCTGTCCTCCAGTCTTTGGGTACCTCCCCTGTTTCCAGTGATCGGCTAATCAGGATAGCCAGAGGTTCAGCCACCGCCTCTCTGAGTTCTTTAAGGACCCTGGGGTGCACCCCATCTGGCCCCATTGCTTTATCAACTCTTATTACTTCCAGTTCCTTCAGGACCCTTTCTCGAGTAAAGGGACTTGTGTCCATTTCAGCACCATTCTCACCCCTTGTACTCCCTTCATACCCATTACCCTTCTCTTCCTCAGTAAAGACTGAGCAGAAATACCTGTTCAGTATGTCAGTTTTACTGTTGTCATCCTCCACGCAGTCCCCATCCTCCCCCTTCAGTCACTATCCCTTCCTTTGCCTTTCTTTTTTCACTTATGTACCTGTAAAAGGTTTTGTCCCCTCTACCCACTGATTTTGCAATGTGCTCTTCTGTCTGAGCTTTGGCTTCCCTTACTGACCTCCCTGCCTCCCTTTGCTTCTCCTGGTACTTCTCCCTATCCCTTCTGCCTGTGTCTTTTGTATTGCCTGAATGCAATCTTTTGGCTTTCACTTTCTTTTGCTACCTCTTTGGAAAACCATAATGGCCTCCTCTTCCTTTTCCTCTTGCTAATCTTCTTAATGCATAATTCTGTTGCTCTTGTAATCCCGTTTTAATACTGCCACTGTTCCTCAACCCTGATTCCTGCCCCATTCCCCTTAATGCCTCTTTCAAGTATCTCCCCATTTTCCCAAAGTCTGCCCCCTAAAATCCAGGATATGTGTTTTTGTGTGGTTTGGTTCTGCTCCTTCTGTGATTTCAAACCACAATGACTGGTGGTCACTGTTCCCCAGGTGCTCCCCCACTGTTACCCCATCACACTGTCCCTGTTTGTGAGCACAAGGTCCAGTATTGCCTTCTGCCGAGTTGGTTCCATGACCAGTTGCTTGAGGAAGTCACCCTGAAGGGAGTCCAGGATAAATCTGCTCCTTGTTGATGCTGCTGCTGGGATGCTCCAGTCCACGTCTGGAATACTGAAGTCTCCAACCGGTACTACCTCACACTTGTCTGCCATCCTTTGGATGGCTAGCATCAGCTCCCTATCTGTTTCTTCCTCCTGGGCTGGTGGTCTATAGACTACACCTGTGCGGATGGCTGGCCCCATTTTTCTTTCCAGCTTAACCCACAATATCTCTCCCCCATTTTGTTCCTCCTGGATTTCTGTGGCCCTTATGTCATTTTTCTCATACAGTGCCACTCCTCCTCCCTTCCTACCTGCCCGGTCTCTTCTGAATATGTTGAGGCACTGGATGTCACACCTTGCACCATGCCGGGAACCCGGGTTCAGGAGCAGACTCAGGCTGCCGGGGTTGGCAGGGGAGAGGTCGAGCATCAATGGACTGCTCTCCTCTCCTGGGGTGGGATCCGGGACACACTACTCTGTAGTGACCTCCGGTGGAGACTGATGGCACTACTAGAGGCAGAGTCAAAGTGAGGGTGGGACACGGGACGCCAGCACTACGTGTGCGTGGGACGCCACTGCACGTCCCAGGGCCACTACAAAACCTTCCGGGCATGAAGGATGAAGCCTCCAACGAGGTCCTGCCTGCCACCCCCAAACAAAGCCCATCTCAAGTGGCAGGCGCTCAGGGGATGGGTCTCTCTCCCCGTTCCCTCTGGAGGCCCCTCTGTGGGGGCAAGCCACAGTCCTCTCTGCTTCAGCCGGGATTGCAGCAGAGGTTGGTTGGGTTAGTGACGCACTTGGACCCTGCGCATTAATAGGGCTGATTGGGGGAGGGACAACTCCTATCAAGACACGGGGAGATTTATTTATTTAGTTTTTGTTTACCAGGTGGGTGCGCTAGCCAAGAAATGACTATTTTCAAGCATGACCCAGGAAAACACAAGGTATAATACAGCACAACAAAAGTAGCAGAGAAACAGGGTAAGATAATCAATTGAAAAGTTACATAGATGGATGGTACAGACAAGACACAGGGACTTTTAAACATAACGAATGTCCAGTAATAAACTTGGACAATGTTTACACTGATTCAAAAAAAACAATTTAAAAAAAACAATTTAAATACAGTATGTTAGGAAGAAGTACACAAAATTGAGTAATTTCGACAGAAGCACAGATAAATCACCAGCATTAAAGAAAATTAATAACTCAATACGGATATAAGTGCTTAGCACAGTAAGAGGCCTAGGTATTAGTGAGAGGGATAAGACAGTTCAGGGTGCAGGACTACACTTAATCACTACCCTAGCAAGGAGGTGGCCCTTGGCTAGAAGTAGGCAGGAGAGGGTGGCTAGAAGTACAAGTAAGAAACAAGAATAAGATTAATGGCAAGAAAAGGACTGGGAGAGCCTAATTACGGTGGTTTAAAGCAAGAGTACACATAAGAGAGGGATAAGAATTTGCTCATGTCATTTTTGAATGAGATGGAGACTGATGGATAGTAGGAGGCAGAGTGTTCCAATACATTGGGGCAAAGTGAGAGAAGGCACTAGAGCCTTTAGAGACTATTCAAAAATATGTATATATATACACATTCCAGTAAAACACCATGAGTAGATATCTGTCAATTTCCCTAAGCTGATCAACACTTGGTGCTCAGTATCACCCCTCCCTCCCCCGCCAAAAAACCCAAACATCAACATGACAGGCTCTTAACATAAGCATTTTTGTTTCTTTTGTTCTCTTCCTGCCCTGAATGAAGCTTCCTCCTTATTTCAAAGTATTGTCCCCTAAAAATTTCCGATTAATCTGTGAAAGTCACTCAATATCTCTAATGCTGTATCAATAAAACTCAATAGGCAGTCTTCAGACACTTGAAAGTAAACAGGAGTTGTTGCCATTAATTATAGTCCGCATTTGTGTATATCGGAGTGTGTATATATATATATATATATATATATATATATATATATATATATATATATATATATATATATATATATATATATATGGGTGCGTGTGTGTTTGTGTATGGGAGAAGCGCTGTGCATACTGGAGTGTGTATATGTACATATGGGGGTGTGTGTGTGTGTGTGTGTGTGTGTGTGTATACTGAGCTGCCAGGCCTTGAGGAAATGATGCCATTGTTACTTGAATGGAATTAGCATCCACCCAAGATTCTACCAGCTGGTCAAAAATGTCTGAGGGATTTTCTGAGAAAGCGTCAAACAGGAGAGCATTAAAACAGTATCTGTACATAACGAATGTCAATTGCTTCATTTCATATGTAATAAATAAGGCCTAGTTGTCCTTATGTTACGGAAAAGGAGTAACGTTTATATGTTTATCTGCAGTTGATCGTTACTAAACCCTTTATAAAACTCACCTGAGTTATGGTACTGCAAATGTATACTATTTGTGATAACATGATGTAAATGTAGTGAACTGTAACCGTGGAAAAAGCAATGCTGATTTGATCATGCGGTTTTCTCTCCCCCCACCCTCTCTGTCACTCTTGTTCCCTTTAGGATATTAAAGGAACCATAGGCAAAGATGGCCAGGTCGATCCCTGGGGCGCTATGAAGGCCAGAATTAAGTATGGAAGATCACAGGTGGCACCTGGTGACCTGTAAAGGATGGCCTATCACCTTCCATCAATTCACCCTGGAACAGCTTTCAAGTCTGTAAACATGTCCTGAGTGGTACAGTCAGTTTTGCTAAGTGAAGTGGAAAGGTGGGAACATGAGCGATGAGACATTTTGCAAAGTCTGATTCAAAACAAGATTTTCATATGGGTTCATGTTTTAAATCCCACCAGACCTGGTGTGACCCTGGACACTACACTGTCCTTCTCCAACCATATCGACCTGGTTGCAAAATCTGTAAATATCCACATTGGCCTTCTCTACAAACATAGATACTGCCGGACTCCTGATGCCCTTAAACTAGCAATAAAGAGCTCTATTGTCTCCATCATTGAACCCCCAGAAACGAATAAAGTCTCTGCTTCGGATCCTCTGAGGGTTGCGAGGTACTTTGGTGAAACCCTCCCCGAAACAAATAAAAGTGCGGAGATACCGCACACAAACAAGAAACAGAGCTGGTTCCTACAGTTTTTGGCGCCATTTGTAATTCGAATTTAATGTCGTCCAAACAGTGGAGATCGCCTTTTTGCTAGGATGTTTTTATCTTTTCCTTAATATATCTGCCTTTATGCACTGTGCACCTTAATTTTGATTCTGGATTTTATCTATTTGTACTACTTTTATGGGGTGCTTTAACTTGTGTCCTGTTGTAATTACTGCTGTGCATTGCCAGTTTAATTTCCTGCCGTTTCTCCCCAGTGAATACTGCACTCTCGGTGGCAGCGTTGCAATCCTGTGTTACAGTTAGTGAAATACCATATACAACATTAATAAAGCTTGCAGTTCTCTGGCAACATTTTTAAAAGGCTTGCAGTTTCTCTGGCAACATCGGGGGTTACAGCCTAAGCGTGCTTCTCTAACTGCCCTGCTTAACCTTATGCAAATTAAGTTTTGGCCGTAATATAAAGTCCTACCCTTTCTTTTCTCCACAGTCTCTGCTGGGATCCTCCGAGGGTCACGAGGGCACTGCTGGTGAAGCCCTCCCTCCCGAAATGAATAAAAGATACGGAGAAACCATGCACAAACAAGAAAAAGAGCTGGTCCCTCACAGTAGTTAGCCCCACAGTTGCTTTGCAACTGCTCCCCCCTACCCCAACACCTCCCACCCTTTGCTGGCTTTCCTTATATAGTGTAGTGTCTCACGATAGCTTCCTACGGTTTTTTTTTTTGTTTTGTTTTTTTTTTTTAAGTCCCTTGTTCTCCATCTGCACCTTATACTCTCTGAACACTAGAGGTCACCGTTCTTTCTTCTCTTTTGTTGCTTGCATTCCGCGTTGTGTTTCAAACACCCACCCTTGAGCTTTCCACCTTTATGCCCACTCTATCCACTTTTTTCTTTTGCTCTTCCTGCCTCACAATAATCACATAATGGATACCAGGTCATTCTCACCCTACTCTCTGTTGCTCTGTTAGCATGGATTCTTGCTGTTCTCTCAGGCCCTGCTAAGATTACTGCTCCCTACTCTGTATGCTCACAGGATGATTTCCACTTCTCCAACTTACGAATAGTTTCCATCCCGTACCCTCTACCTCAGCCAGGACTATACTTCAATAAACTGGGGTTATTAATTAGACTTCTCTAGGCCAGGTTTGCCATCTCCCCTGGTTATGTGGCTAGGGCTTTCATTATAGCTACACTCTGGATATTTACCCTATCCCTCTCACTGGCGGGTGATGTTGAGTCAAATCCAGGCCCCCCTCAGATCACTAATCCCACACAGTCTCATCCTTTGCACTGTATGCCACAGTTTTCTGGACTCTTCTTTGCTCATGTTAATACTAGGAGCCTAATGGCCAACTTTCCTGATCTGGTGGCTTGGATTACAGTGAACAACCCCGATATTGTAGCCATATCGGAAACATGGCTTAAGCCCTCCGTTTCTGAATTCCAGTGTTCACTTCATGGGTATAAAATGCTTAGGGCAGATCGGACCAGTGTTAAAAGAGGCGGAGGCTTGGCTCTATACTACAATGCCCAGCTTGACATCACCTTAATGCATGATCCCCTTCTCACAAACTGTGAGGTTCTTCACTCCCACCTACTGCTAGGGGGTGTCAAGAAACTCCATATTTTCTGTGTATATATACCGCACAGAAACTCTAGGCTGGGGCTAGGGGAGTTCATGGACTACCTGCTATCTGTAACTGGTAAAAATGACATAATGTGTCTCAGGGATTTTAACCTAGATTGGGCTGGACCTAGCTCCTCGCTACTATCCTCAATGATAAGCAAGGCCAATCTAGCTCAGCTAATACAGGAACCCACCAGGACCTCCACTGGTGGCACCTGTTCCACTCCATTAGACCGGATCCTGACAAATAGGAAGGAGTTTATTACCTCGGCTGACATCCTCCCCGACACCTTAAATGATCACTCCCCTATCTATTGTATCTGGGATACTGCCTTCCCATCCTTCCCATCAAAAGTGCTAACTTTCTCCAATTTCTCAAACCTAAATACGGAGGCATTCACCCATGATCTTGACCAAGTGGACTAATCTCCTGTTATAGGGTGGGTCTACAGGCAGACAAATAACGTACACAGAAGCAGCAGGTTAGGTGCAACCCACTGTTTGTTTGGTGGGAAGTTTATTACTTCATAAACAATTTACAGCACCAAAAAGTAAAAATAAGTACAGAAGACAAAAGAAACAAAATAATAAACAATCAATGGTAATTCCAAAGCCTTCTCTTCACTCACAGACTGAAACTTCCCTCCAGCTAGGTCAGGAAGAACTGACCCTATCTAACTTGCCACCTGGAGAGGTAGGGTTTATATACCCGCCTCCTTGGTCAGGTGACCCAGTATTCTTTTGGAACAAGGTAAAATCAATGAATAACCTTTCAAAATAGTGTTCATTAGCATAACCTTGTTTTCTACATCAATACAAACTTTCATTTGAACTTTTTATACAATAAAAACTCTGTATAAAGGATTTGATACAAACAACGGTCACCTAACATTTGATTGACAGTTTGCCCTCTTTAAATATAGACCACTAGGCCGCTCACTCCTAGAGTGGCTCTCATTCTGCTGAAGAGCTGCTAGCAAGCAGGCCTCCTCTTAGCTTCAAGGAGCAGCTCAGCAACAGCAGTCTGGTAACTTCCTTGTTTGTTTAAAGCAGCAGTACTACAAAATCAGGAAGTGACCAATCAAAATTCTGTTTTTCAGCTGTAAGCATGCGGCCAAAGTTCCAGTTTCCATACCTGTAAATATTTTTTTTCCAGTCGTCTTTAGTTTTTCAGATATTTGAAATTTATTTGAAGTGTTGTAGTGCTACAACAAATATGGCGGCTGATTAATTTCAGCTGCTGTTTTTCTTCAGCTCGCATCACGTCTTTTGACAACAGCAGAGGGACCCTCTGCTGACCATTCCTGATGTCCCTGCAAGTCATTCAAATGTGCAGTTGGCAGCAGAGGGGGTTCCAGTGCAACATGCTGGGTGGCAGACATGTAAACAAAAGCAGAGAATAACTGAGCAAATTACTCGGTGATAGTACAATGCTGACGAGAAAGAGTACCAGGTATATGATTAGCAGGGCACAGGGAATAAACTGTCAAAAAAAGAACGTAAATTTTTTTTTCGTAGTACTGCTGCTTTAAGTGTTTCAGTTCTTTCTAGGTTTGCAGTAACAAAACCTTCTTTGGTTTACCAGGACACAGAAATGTTTTAAACACCGTAAACCTGTAACCATTTCTTCCTTTTTCAGGTGTTTTGCAGCACAGTAATTAGTTTGGCTTCAACTGTGGTTTGAAATCTCCAAACATATTTTTAGGGGCAAAACAACTGGCTGCAGCTCTGCTCTGTGTTTCCTTAAACAGAAACAGCTTTTTATCAACAGAAGCTAAGCAAACTAACTTAGCTATTCCTTTTGTTTCACCAAAAGAAGCACCAAATGGTGTTTTTTTAAAAAAAAAAACAGAGTCCAGCCAGGAGCTAACAGCTTAGTCTCTCTAACAGAGACACTTTTCTAAGAAAAGAGGAGTTTTCCATACAAGTGCTAGCTTGGCATTTCTGAGCAGAAACTCTGTTTTGAAATTTATTTACACAGTAGAGGCTTTCCTTTAGCCTACCTTTACATCACAGGTACCTGCAGTTTACAAATGCCTTTATTCATAATGTGCTGCTAGTGTAATAAGAGTTTATTTTACTTAGAACTCAGGGTAACATGAATAGACGAGGACCAGGAAATGAAGAGAAAATTTAAACAGCAGGGATAAGAAAGGGAGAGAGGAGTTTGTAAGGAGGTGGCCTGCCTCCACACAGAAAAATAGGGACAGCATAAAGAGAAACAGGAAAGTGGTTGCAACCAGAGGTTTAAGAAGAGGAAAAGGTTCCAAGTCTCAGTGGCAGGGACAGGCCCAGTCACATCTCCACTCTATCATACCAATGACATCAACATTGCTACAGCCTACTTCAACTCTAACTTCTACTCACTACAAAAATACACACATTCCAGTCACCACTAGGAGGGTAAAAGGAGGGTTAGAAAATGGCTCAAACACCCCTGCTACACCTACTGAAACTCAGGGATAAACTATGGTCGCATGGAAGGCCTCTCATCCTACGAACAGGCGCTGGAAGCGTACACAGCTTTATGGAACACATGCAAAAGGAGATTTGCCTGCCAAAAAGTTCTAATTACAAGAATCTCCTGATTTCCTCTGCCTCTAATCCCAAAAAGTATTGGTCCTAAATCAAGGAAATACTTGGGAACAACAAGCAGCAGACTCCCGCTGATATGTATCTAAATGATGCCCACTGTAACCACCCTCTCACCATTGCTAATGCTTTCAACTCCCTCTTCTCCCCCCTACCTAATCCTAGCCCCTCCTGGCACCACAATACCAGGCCTGCAGCTGCCCCCAGTGCACCCACTCTCCCTACGCTTGAGCTGACTACAGTCTCATACCATGAACTTCTAAAGCTATTCAAAACTATTTCTGCAAGTGGTAGCCCAGGCACAGATGGTATTCACCCTAGGATACTAAAGCAATTTGCATCCTGGCTGGCAGTGCCCATTACCAGGCTTTTCAACCTGTCTTTCAGCACTGCCTCTGTCCCCTTGGTCTGGAAACTGGCCAGAACAATTCCCATTTTTAAGAACGGAGATGATAAACAACTGTCCAACTACTGCCCCATTTCACTGCTCCCTACGCTTAAGCAAGCTCCTTGAGAAAGCTGCCTATCGACAGGTCTCGATGCACCTTCTTAAGTATAATCTTCAATCCCCCTGTCAACATGGTTTTAGGGCAGGGCACAGCACTACCACTGCACTGACCCAACTAACCAGTGATATCAAAGGTAACATGGACAAGGGCCAACTCACAGGAGCAGTGTTTATCGACCTTTCTAAGGCATTCGACATGGTCCACCACCTGCTTATTCTGCCAAAGCTGCAAACTCTAGGAGCCTCTGACTCCACCCTATCATGGTTTGGTAGTTACCTTGATAACTGCACTCAGGCGGTTGAGTTTCATAAGGCTCTCTCATCTCCCATTCATATCACCCGCAGTGCTCCTCAGGGTTCCATACTGGGTCCTCTACTCTTTTCCCTGTTCCTTAATGAAATTCCCAGTGCTTCTCATCACAGTAATATCCTCATGTACGCCGATGATCTTGTGCTCTATCATTCATCCAAAGCGATGGATGACATAAATCGCAAACTCTCACATGACTGTGCATTGTTCACTTGGGAGCTTAAGCAACAGGTTGGTAGAAAAGAGGCCAGGAATTATATTTTGTTTTAAACTGAAATATTTGAATAGTTTGTTAGTGAAATTAGTTCTATGTGTTAAAAATTATTACCTTGAATTTGAACTGATACTTGGGCTGTGATATTGTAGGATTGGGGATAGATGTTTGGCAGGGAAAATTAGAAGGTAATTTAAATGTGTTGTTTGCCTGGTGTTTGGTAAACCCTCCCACCCACCTTGTTTTGTAGGCTTTCTTAAATACTGAAAAGCCACTGGGGTTGGGATTGAAGGGCTGAGTATTTCTGTTTGGGACTGAAATTTGAAGCAACAGGAGTTGGTGGGCCTGTGACATCATACGGTACCTGGAGTCTGCTTACACACTGTTAGTGGGACTGAACACATACTGGACTGTATGTGTTTGTGAGACTTGGAACTTTGTTGGTGGGGTTGAAATTGGGTTTGTAAATAACTACAGTCAGTAGAGAGAAACTGTACTCCAGGGAAAGGGACTGAGAAAGGGGTGTGCTATATATAAACAGAGGGAGATAATCAGGGTGGCCATATTCCACCATGGCAGGCATCTTCGGAAGGGTTGTAGGCTGCACAGGCTGTGGGATGGCAATAATTCTAAATTGGGCCTGAGAGAGGGAGGCTGCCCACTCTGTAGACAGCTATCTTGTATCAGGAGTGAGGTATATTGGTCACAGGAGTACTAGGGAGCTGGGGGGTGTCCAGGATAAGTGTGGATATGGGCAGCAGAAGGGTGGGGCTGAGGGAGGCTGAAACGCTCTGAAATTACAGGACATTATGCTACAGCAAGCAGAAGGGGGATATTAGGGACAGAGGACCCTTAGATAGGTAAGTTGATGCTAAGGGGAAAGCGTACAGGGTGAAAATTCTGAATTCAAGGAGACTGGAGGGGAAGAGTCAGGAGGGACTGTTGTGGGAAGCCTAAAACAGCAGACTGTGGGAAGGGAGCTCCTAAGGTGAACAGTGCAAGAGAGGAAGAAGAGGTCAGTTTAGAGATGCAGTCAGGGAAACTCGGTTACTTGATGGAGGCTGACATAGAGTGTCACAATAAATTTGAGATACTAAGCATCCTAGAGGGAGGAAGGGTTGGTGGAAATGAGAAACTTATACAGAGGCGGGGGAGGAGTCAGATACCCATAGGGCATCACAGAACAGCTATGGAAAGGATAGACATAGTCCCAGAGGAGAAGGGAACATATATGTTAAGCAAATGGGGAGATGCAACATATTCCAGACATGAGGGAGGAGAGCATGATTGAGAGGAACTGGGAGACAAGGAGGTGGGAGAGGAGCCCCCTTCAGCAGGAAGGTCAGTACCAAGGATGGGGCCCTAGCTAAAGGGGACCCACAGAGAGCCTCTGGAGACAGGGGTACTATTACAAGGGAGGGATGAGGTGCGGGGAAGGGAAACCATCAGGGCCAGGATAAATGGTTCAGATAAGAGAGGTTAAAGGGACACCTATTCAGAGGGGTTTGAGTTAAGTGGGCAAAATAGCAAGGGAGGCAGAAAGGGAGGGTGACAAGGGGTCTCTAATAAGGCAGGAAGACTCCCATGAAATTGCGATCATGAATAAAGAGTGGGGCGGGGCTGAGAGGGCGTAGTGAGGTAAACTACAAGGATGATGGCGGTGTTAAGGTTCTGTTACTGGGAGACTCAAGATTAAGGTATCCATTGGAGGGACAGGGGATGGATGCCATAGCCAGGTGAAGGTAGAGAGTATCTCTGGGCTGACAGTGCACAGAGCAAAGTTCATGGTGTATGAAATGGTTAGGGATTGTGGAGGGAACCGGATTTCCTGGTGCATTTGGGAACTAATGATCTAGAGGAAATAGCATTATGGAAATCCAAGCAAGGTTCCAAGAACTTGCCAGAGTCTGTCGGGATAATGGATGCAACATTTTTCGGAGATATTGCCAGTACCAAAGGCCTCAGTGGAGAAAAAATGAAGCTCACAGAGGTTAATGAATGGCTCAGGAAGTGGGGTGAAGAGAATGGGTTGGGGTGTTAGGAACTGGAATGGAGTTTGGGAGGATAAGGGACTATATGCCAAGGACAGGTTTCATCTTGCCCCATTAGGGAAGGAAGTCCTTAAACAGGGATGGCTGACTACATACAAGAAAGGTGGGGTTTAAACTTGTAAGGGGGAAGGGATAAGGGAGGGCTGACCAGAAGCCCTCCTCCAGATGGGGAGTAGCCTTCAAGCCCAAGGGGAGGAAACAGACTGGAGGTGGAGGTTCAGGAGGAGCAGGGGAGGATGGAAGTATAAGGAATCTGGGTGGGGTTCGACAAAAGGATCTAGGGATAAGGGGGGGGGTTAGTGTTAGTAAATGCCAGGAGCTTGGAAACAAGTTGCCAGAGTTCCAGGCCATGCTGTTCGGGGGTGTGGATGTGGCGGCAGTCACGGAAGCGGGGCCAACAAAAAACCATGACTGGGACCTAAATGTACTGGGGGTACACTATGCTTAGGAAGGATAGAAAGGAGGGCAGAGGGGGTGGAGTGGCTATGTTCATTAGAGATGACACAGAAATTGCTATGGTAGAAGAGGCAGAGGGAAATGTGGAGGCCTTATGGGTCACCTTACGATCCCCAGCAGGAGATAAGGTCAAGCTGGGAGTAGCATATAGGCCCCCCGGGATGAGTGATGTTCTAGAGGATGGTTTGCTGGACAACATCATTGCCCAGTGTGGTCCAAAAGGGAAGGAGTGGTGTTGATGGGGACCTTAATATGCCAGGTACAAACTGGGGAACCATGTCCTCTAAGGTGGCCAAGGAGCAGAGGCTGCTGGATGGCTTCCAGGATGTGTTCTTAACACAGCATGTGATGGAGCCCACAAGGGAGCGCATGTCCTGGATGTGGTTCTGGCAGATGGGGATCTGGTAAGGGACATGGTTGTACAGGACCCCTGACTGGGAGTGACCACAATACTGTCTGGTTTGCATTGGGGGTGGGGTGAGATCTAGGACACTGGCAGTGGACTTCAGGGGGCAGACTTTATGGGCATGGAAATATTCTCAAGGATCACTTGAAGGATTACCTCAACAACAAGTGTGGAAAGGAGATGGGAGGTCATAAAGCAGGGGACTTCATGGAGGCAGTCAGGATCTGCGCCAAGTTGAAACGTAAGGGAGCAAGGTCACATAAACCATGCTGGTGGTCCAGTGAGGTCCAGGTAGCAGTCAGAGAAAGAATGCACTTACAAAAATATAAAAACAACAAGAGGATAGGATAAGGAAATGTACCAGCTTGCATCTAGAAAAGTCACCAGAGGTGAGGGGAGCTAAGTCCAGTAAAGAGCAACGGCTGGCACAGGGGATACATGGAGGGAAAAGGGTTCTTCCAGTACATTGGGGAGTGGAGAAAACTAAGGGCCATCTCAGCAGATTGAGATCAGAAGGAGGTGGGTGGAAGAGGCAGGACCAGGCAGAGGTATTTACCAGTACTTTGCCTCTGTGTTCACTAGGAGGGGATGGGATATCTACAAAGCAAGGCACAAAGGGATAGAAGCGGCAGGGAGTGGGATCAGGGAGTAACAGAAATGGAGCAAAAGGGAGGGAAAGGTACCCAGGGTGTCACATCTGGATAAGGATAAAAAGACCAGTAGGTGGAGGGACGGATGATGCCATCCCACCAAAGGGTGTGGTTTGCCCTCAAGGCCCTAAAGAAAGACAAATCTCCTGGGCGGATGGCATTCATCCGAGAGTACTATGGGAATTGGTGGACATACTGGCTGCACCCTAGCGGAGCTTTTCAACAGGTCACTTGAGACAGGAGGTACCTAGGGATTGGCGAGAGGCACATGTGGTACCAATCCACAAGGGGGTCGAAGGAAGTACCAGGAAACTATAGACCCATCAGTTTAACCTCGGTGGTGGGAAATTAATGGAAGTATACTAGGAACGATTGGAGGTTTACTTGGAGGAGGTGGGACGCCTGGATAGTCGGCAGTGGGTTTGTGCCAGGTAGATCATGTCAAACCAACCTTGTGGAGTTCTATGAATGGGTAACATCAGAACTGGACAGAGGTAAGCCTGTGGATGTATTATTCTTGGACTTCAGCAAGGCGTTTGACTCTGTCCCCACAATGGTCTGGTGGAGAAACTGATGGGGTTAGAGTAGGCCCTTTGATGGTCAGATGGATTGAAAACTGGATAGCTGGACGCACTCAGAGAGTAGTGGTCTGTGGGAGCTCTCGAACCTACAGAGGTTGGTAGTGGGGTACCACAGGGCTCAGTCCTGGGTCCAATCCTGTTTAATGCATACATATCAGACATCAGGGATGGTATAGGGTGTGAAATGAGTCTCTTCTCGGATGACTCAAGATGGGAGCAGTAGTTGAGGAGAAGAGGGAGGTTGGCCTGCAGGGGACCTGGACACCCTGGAAAGCTGGGCTCACACATGGAAATTAATTTCAATATCACCAAGTGCAAGGTGTTGCATCTTGGTGGGAAACCCTAAACACAGGTACACCCTGGGAGGGAGGTGCTGGAAGCCTCAACAGGGAAAAGACCTAGGGGTCATGGTGGATACATGTATGAATAACACTGAGCAGTGCAGGAGAGCAGCTAACAAGGCAAACAGGATGTTGGGATGCATCATAAGGGGACCTCTAGGAGCAAGAAGTGATTCTGCCGCTGTACAATGGACTGGTTAGACCACACCTTGAGTACTGTGTACAGTAGTGGAGACCACACTGAAGAGGGACATACAGCTCCTGGAGAGGGTACAGAGGAGGGCAACAAAAGATGATATAGGGGCTAGGGTTTGACTTACGAGACAGACTTGAGGAGCTCTGGCTTGTTTCATTGGAGGAGAGGAGAGACAGGGGGACATGATTGAGGTCTTCAAGTACCTCAAGGGAATAAATAGGGTAAACATGGAGGATCTTTAGACTAAAGCAGGGAGGCATCACCAGGGCATGGTTTGAAGTTGGAAGGTGGAAGGGTGAGGGAAAGAGGAGGAGGTTTTCACTGAGAGGTGGTGGACCTTGGAATGCTCTGCCTGGTGAGCTGGTTCAGAGATCCACAGTGGAGAGCTTAAGAGAGGGTGACAGACACAGAAAGTGGATGTATCAGATGATGGCCTGTCCCGGGGGGGTGGGGATGGATGATAGGGGTTTCTGGAGCACAAGGGATGGGAGGGTCTCGGCACCCAACTAAGGATCTAGGTTCGAGCAGACTTGATAGACCATAAGGCCTAATCTGCTGGCAAGTAGTATGTCAGTATGTTAGTATGACTTTCAATCCATTCAGTCCTGGCTTGTGGATAACCATCAAATCCTTAACAAAGGTAAAACCCAGGCTATGCTATTTGGATCCTCTAAAAAGGTGCCCTCTGAGGCGCCTAAGCTACTCGTCCACTGCGGTGATGGCACGACGGTAACAAACACCTCTACCTTCATATACCTGGGGGTTACGCTCGACCCTGCACTTAATTTTTCGACGCATATCAACGATGTGTGTCATACTGTCAATGCTAAAATAGGAGCCGCCTATTGTGTGCGCCACTCACTAACACCAACAGCCAGGCTATCTGTAGCTAAGGGAGTACTACTTCCTCATCTCCTTTATGCGCTCCCAGTCCTGTACCCCACCAATGCCAATGTGATCTGCAAGTGGGACACCTCCTACAATAATATCTGTAGGTTCGCCTTGTCAGTCCCGCGCCTTACTCACAACTGCCTTCTCTACTCTGGACTAAACTGGTTGTCCCCCAAAGACCTCCGGGCATATACCCTTGGGTGTTTTGTGGACTCCCTAACTAGACCACCTTGCCTCCCCTCTTTGGCTGACTTGATTACCCCAGTCTCCCACTCCCGCACCCTTTGGTCCTCTTCAATCTCAATGCTCTCAATAAAGCCCTGTGTGACCAATATGGACAAACAGGCATTCTCACATTTTGCTCCTAACCTCTGGAATTCACTTCCCCGGAAAGGTTAAAAACTCCACCTCCCACCTCTCTTTTAAGCGTTCACTGTTCTCCCACCTTTATGCCCTAGGTAACTGTAACTGCTCATAAGTGGAATCTCTCCACATTGAATAATTTGTGTGCTTCATTAAGCTTGGCTTAGGACTGACCAGAGTGTACTCCTTCCTCTGCCAAACTCTCATTTTTTGAGTGTGTATGACTGGCCTTCATTATCAAATACCTGATGTAGTCTCAACCTATGCTATTATGAGTTTACCTTGTACTTGTATTTGTTATTGCTTATGTGAATGTCATTTCAACTTTTCATCTCTGTATTCTCATTGTTGTAATCTCCCAGGTCGTGCCTGAAAATAGGCAGTATTATTGCCTAGTGCATCTACCCAGTTACCAAAATCTAATAAATAAATAAATCTACGGCGCAGACACAGCTACTGCACTACGGCCAATTTCTATAGCGCTGAATAAGGCCAGCCGACTCCTTACTGGTGCTGCCCACCACACACATATACCTGCAACCTCTACGAACAGTTGAACTGGCTATAACTACAGGGAAGAATCACCTATCAAACCTGCCTAGTAGTAAAAAAAGGCACCGATGGGACTCATGCCCTCTGGGGTCCCGGCTCTCCTAAGCCCAGCCGACTGCACCAGAAACACCAGAAGCTCCGACTACTGTGTACTATCAGTCCCCTGCTGCTGCACCTCCCAAGGCCAGAGGTCATTTACAGGTAGAGCCTCTAATATGTTTAACCCCCTGGGCTGCGAAATCACTAACTTAGACACCCCTCTACTCATTCAAACATAATCTTCATCAAACGCTTGTGTCCAAGGCCACCTGTGACTGTTTCTCTTAGTTCCCTTCATGGTCACTCCTGTTTTCCCACCTCTCTACTATCCAACTGCAGTTTTTCCCTTCAACTCATTACCCTTGCTCTCTCCTAGCTCTTTTCCACTAACCACTCTTACCCACTACCACCCCTTTCCCTCTTCCTACTCCTATTCGGCTCCCCACCCACTGTATTACAGTTCCCGACTGTCTCCCACTTCCTCTTCCTCCTCCCAGTTACCCACCTTGCCCACTCTCTCTTCCCATTTTCCCAACACTTCCTGTGACTACTTGCTGCTTACTATCTGCCTCCTCTGACTGATCTCACCCCCCCTTATTTTCACTGTTTCCCCTCCCTCAGCCCTCCCACAGGCCTAGCATACCCTGATATACCTTCCGTTCCAAGCCTGTTGCAACGCTACTTCTCTCTTCCTTTCCCTTTGACAGTGTTGCTCTAGCAGCATTACACGTTTCTATACATTACTGGAGTTATCAATCTCTCTTATTCGTACGCTTTGCTTTGATAGTCTAACTGTTAACTACACCACCTGGAATTTTTTTCTCAACACTTATTGTTATCCTGTAATGTATCTGTATTATTAATCACTTGCCAGCTAATTTTGCACAGTTTGTACTACCTGTGTCTGTATACTGACGTGGAACCTTTGTAAGAAAGTCACTGGCTCAAAGGTTTAAACTCGAAATTCTAATAAATAAAAAAATAAAGACTGACGGAGTACAATATGTATTTTTTAATATATTAATTTTACTATGCAGTATTTTCAAAAAATGTAAAAAAATGTTTAAAAATGTATCTAAATTTACGTAACCTCTTACACTAGGGCCTGGATATTCAAAGGGGTTGCGCCCCACATTGCGCCACGACACGATATTCAAATGGCTTCCAGGCACAGCGCAAGTCCCGATGCACCGGGGTGCAATGTAATCCTAAGCGGCGCAGATGCAGGGGGCGTGCCCATGCATATGCCGGCACAACCCTGCATTGCGCCGGACAGGGGGGCTCAAAGTTGAGCCCCAGAAAAGCAGAAGCAAGTTCCAGCCACCCACAGGTGGGCTGCTGAATTGCATGGCGCAATACAGCAGCCGCCAGCCGTGTGTGGCCACCCGCCCACCCAGAACACCGTTGCCAGGCACACAGACCCCACTGGTGGTCCAGTGGACCCCCCACCCACCCTGTTCGTCCAATCGCAGGCTGCTTTATTATAAGTGGAACCCTGGTGGTCTAGCGATAACCACCTCTTGGCCCGATCGCGGGCTGTAGTAATAAAAGAGATATGTCTGGTGGTCTAGTGGTAACCCCCCTTTTGCCCAATCGCAGGCTGTAGTAATAAAAGAGATATCCCTGGTGGTCTAGTGGTAACCCTCCCTTCACCCGATCGTGGGCTGCTGTGAAAAGAAGAGTTACCTGGTGGTCCAGTGGTACTACCCCTCCTCACCCACCCACGGAGGTCCCCTGCCACCCAGCACCCCCGTCATCGGCGGGCAGCAGCACCCCACCCGGCCACCCACCAAATGACAGTGTACAGTACGATCTGTACACCTATTGGTCCACTGCATGGACTAATGGGCGTGCAGACTATACTGTACTACACAGGCCCGATATGGGAATGACTACGCATAAATCATACTGTACGCTGTCATTCGGGCGGCGGCATGCAAGCAGAGTGCTGCAGCCTGCCATGACGGGGGGTGCTGGGACCTCTGTGGTGGGTGGGGAGGGGGTACCACTGGACAACCAGGTAACTCTTTTCTTTTCACAGCAGCCCACGATCGAAATAGGGGGCTTACCACTAGACCACCAGGGATATCTTTTATTACTATAGCCTGTGATCGGGCGAGGGGGGGTTACCGCTAGACCACTAGGATTTCACTTATAATACAACAGCCCGCGATCAGGTGTACAGGAGTGGGGGGGGGGCTGCATTTTCACAACAGGGTGTCGATTCCAGACGGCTGCAGCTTGGCAGGGCGCCAGGTGCAATTCGCCAGGGATCGGCGCATCACATGCAAATGGCTCCATTTGCACCTTGCATGCATTATGGCCTCATTTGCATGCCCCAGGCTGAATATCACGGGTGATGCACATAGCTCAACTGCACTTGCGCATCCCCCTGCTCCATTTCTGTGTCTTGCGCTGGCGCAGTGTGAGCACCTCCGGTGTTATATTCACAGTGCTGGGCCATGGCGCGGCACTGTTGAATATCGCTAGGTCCATGCCCTGGTGCAGCCCTGTTGTGCTGCGCCCAGGCTTGGCGCCATGCCATGGTGCTTCAGTCAGATAGAGCTACGTTAGGGGCTGGCCCAGATCAGCCATATACCCACTAAGTAGCAGTAATACAGAGTGTCATCATTACGCCACTGTTACAATGTATTTTTTTTTATTTCTGTTTATTGGTTTATCCATATTACCTACAGAAATAACTCTTACAATGCACATTTAGAGTACATTTTATACATTGAAGTCGCTTACCTAATACACACGGATTAAATCAAGCATGCATGGTCTACAAGATATGTCATATGATAAGATATGTCAACAAGAGACCGTTATGGTTCTCTAAGAAAGTGGCAATGATGGGGAAGGAAAAAGGGTGACTTACAAGCAGTTAAAAAAAAAAAAAAACACAGAGGTGTAACCCCCCTACTAATGGGGGTTCCTAAAAAGCCCCTAGGAGCTTGACTAAGTGTTACCCTGCCTGCTGGGGTTCGGCGTTTAAGTCGCTAGAATGGCACTGTAAGTGCTGGTAGAGCCTCCACATACTGTCTCTTTAAGAGCTGTCTGCTTGCAGACATAATTGATGCTTTCCTAGGGGTGCTGGTGTTTCCCTGCTCAAATCCCGCCTGAACGGCGGGACAATCGCTTCATTTTTGCAGTCGCTGAAAGTGCAAAGGGTGCCCCTCTGAAAGATATACCTGTTTCACTGTAACCATTTAAGGCATTAGTAATATTGTAGTTTGTCTAACCTGCTTTTGTTACAGCTGGGACTTTGTGTGTGGGGCCCCTCCATTTTGGAACTAAACTGCTGTGCTGGGCCAATGGAATAAGGGGAGCTCTAAAATGGAGACTGTTTGGACCAACCAGAATTCGGACTCTCCTGGGAGCCAGCTTACAATGGGAGGTATAGCTAATAATTCTGGTAAGTGAAGTTTTGGACCTTGGCGCCTTTTTGCACCAACAGAGATCACTGGAGTGATTGACAGCTGAGTCCACCAACTGGACCGGGTGGCACCTGAAGAGAATGTTCTGCCCTGCGACTGAGAGGTCAGATCCGTCGTCACCATGAGGAAAAAAGGAGCTCTGTGCTTCTGCGTTGTATAGTTTCGCGCGGGAAGCGCGTGAGAGGCCCTGCAGTCGGTCGGTAGCCGTTGCAAGCTTGAATCGGACTGAATCAGAGTTGTCTGAAAGGAAGGAAGGCTAAAAGTGGAAACCAGGTTCACCCTGTAGAAGACTGTAGAAACTGCTAAATCACGCTCAGTCTGTCAGGGACTGAAGCTGCTGTGTGAACTCCGGTGTTTGCAAGGCGCGATCGGGACCTATGAGCAGCTGCCTGGTATAGTAATTTCCTTTACATGTAAATGTGTTGAATCCTTGTGGAGAATAGCTATTCTGGTTCTCTTGTCACCGTGGTGCAAGCTGAAAGCTGAACTGAGTGTAATCGGACTAAATCCGTCCACTGGTCAAAGCAGTGGGCCTGGCCTGTAGAATCTCATCTCTCTGCCTTGTTTGTCTGGCAATCCAGAACAGCCATCTGCATCAGTTTCTCAGCTTGGGGTAATGTGAGTACAAATCAGGGCATTCCCCTGCGACCTGTTATCAATCAATCACCAGTGTTTCATCTGATTTTCTTTATTTCATTTCCTCAAGGACTGAGCCATCCCGCTCCAGATTACAATTGGGTGTTGTGCATATCTTTTTCCTACAGGGCCCTATCCATCTGCACCTGCCGGCCAACCCCGGGCAACGGACCTGGCTAGCCCCTCCAACCTGGGTACCCAGAGTGTGACTTTTAAGACCCTGTATGAGTGCACAGTACTGTGATTTAATTCTACCAATCAGCTTGATCTCCCCCTCCTGTGTTCCACTCCCCTTAAATAAACCAGATTTGATGTTATTGACTTTAAACTGTCTGAAGTGTCAGTACCTATATAGCAGGCATTGCATTAGTTTGTGTATGTTGACAATCTTATTTACAGGGGTTCTCCGAGACGAACTTCAGAATCGGGTCTCAAGGTAAGTGGTACCTTATGGTTGAACTGTGTGTACATGTGGGGTATTGGTACTGCAATTCCTGTGCATTGTGTGGATCATTAGAGGGATTAGAAGGGGTCTCAGTGTCCCAGAGGGCTGTGACCAAACTCAACCAACCATTACAAACCCTGACCTCTGGGTGGAGGCACCCGCCCTAGAACCTAGGCCCCCCAACCTGTTGGTAGTCCAGCAGGCAGGGGTAGTAGCCCTTGGGATAGCGCCACCTGGGGGTTACAGAGGGAAGAGGACAGGGAGGTATACTGAGTAAAGTAGAGGAAAACAGGCAATGCAGTGAGGGGAGCAAAGGCGCAGACAGAGGAAAGCATCGCCAAAAGGGATCGCTAAGGAGGGGGGTAAGACTTTCTTCAGATATGTAAGTGAGAAGAGGAAAGCAAGTGTAACCCCTAGGTGGCACTATCCTATGGGCTACTACCCCTGCCTGCATGATTAGGCACAGGTTGAGGGGCCTGAGCTCTTTGAATGGGTGCCTCCACCAGTAGGAATGGATCTGGGGTAGCGTAACTGCTATTGGTATAGCCCTCTGGGATGCTATAACCCCCCACAACCCCTCTAGTGGCCTAAACAGATGAGCAGATAACCACTGACATATACTCTGTAACATCAGTAGGGAACTCTCACTCAGTGCACTTACCACCAGGGCTGGATCAGTGGCAAAGACCCTGGGAACCCGGGTGAAATGAGATCAGCAGTAAGACAGTTCAACAGCAGTGCAATATCCCCTCCACAAAGGTACACTGTAGCCAGGTTAAATGCAGAAAGAACAAAATCTGATTTATTTGGGGGAGTTGCACAGGGGTGGGGCAGTAAATCTAGCAGTTGATTAATTGAATCTGATTTATTCAGGTTTAGCATGCATGCACTAAGAGTCCCTCTGTCACAGTCACACACTCTGGGTACCCAATTGGAATAGGCTAGCCTGAAGCATTGCCCGGGGTAGGCCGGTGTTGCAGCTGTTGTTGGGGCCCTTAGGAAAAAAAACAATCACATGCACTTTAACCCAAACTTTGTAATCTGGATCGATGACTCAGTTCATTGAAACAAACCCAAACAAATAATTAGATGACACAATAATTGCAGCTTTATTGCAGGGAGCTACCCTGCTTGTACTCACACTACCCAGACCAAGTGATGATTCGATGAAATAAGACCTGTTGCAGATGGCTTGATTGAAGCAGGAGGCGGGTTTCCTCATGGTCCTCGTCGAAAATGCTCGTCTTCAGGCTGCAGGAGCAACTTAACACTGGCCGAGAACATGCAAACCGAACGTTTCAAACTACTCGGCCGCACAAACACCTTGCGAACTTAAGCACATTTATATGTAAAACTCTGTCCGCTTTTGGTCCTTCCCGCTAGCTTTGCAGGCTGATCCTGAGATTTCTTCAGCTTGGATGCTGTTCGAATCCCCTGCTGCTGTAGCCCCAAACGTGAACCACTGGACTTTTAGGACCGTGAACTAACGACCGGAAAAGTCTAGGCCTGGCAGACCTAACCCCTGAGAGCTGGCAAGTTCCCCAGAGGCACACACACACTAAGCTCTTGGGCTGTCTCTCCAAATATGAAGAATTTAAGCTGTTATCCCCTTTTATATGAGGCTCAGTTCCAAAGTTCCCATTGACTGCCAAAGCCGTCAAACAGTTCCCAGAGGCTAACTGGCTTATGTTTTGGTGCCTAGAAATTGTCCCAGTTAATCCCCCATAAATCTCTGGTACTGTCCCAAGATCCCCTTGGTTAAATCCTGGCTTCCGATTGGTTATGGGCTGCTAAAATGGTGGCTGCCTACAGTTCCCAAAGCAGTCTGTTCCACTGTTCCCTAACATAAAGTTCTGGTGCAGCCAAGAGTTTTACTTTCATTTAATAAATCCCCCACTTTTCTGTAGCCCCAACAGTTTTCTTTTAAACAAGTCCACTCTTGAATAAATAACTTGTACCATTAGGGAGTTGCTGCTCCGTAACACACCTACCCCAGAAAACACACAGCAACTCACTGACTATTACTGAGGGCATCCCTTGTCCTTACCTTTGCCCCCTTAGCCTTGAAGTACCCTGAAGCAGAGCTTACAGTGTCTGCCGATTTATTTAATTAAAAATGCTCCCCACATTGCTCTGTGTCCCTGGTGCCTTTTAATCTTAGACTGTTCACTGGGAACCGGGAGACAGTTCGTTCTCGAGTGACCGGAACGGTGGTCTGCGCAGTGCTTCAGGAATGTGCGAGCAGTGGCTCTAAACATGCCGACTGCTCGCAGATGGATTTTGAGCCCCATAGGGCTCACTCAAACAGGGACACTGGGGAAAATGGCAAAGTGTCGCGGAAGATAGGCGGACGCCGAGAGACAAGGGAAGAATGCCGAGGGCATATTTGGAGTAAGCCCCAGAACGCGATAGTGAGGAATGGAAAGGTGGGGGGGACTACATAAAATGCAGAAGAGGGCCAAGAATAAGCTGACATCCTAAACAGGTACTTTATTTATTTATTTTAGTCTTTTGTAACCGGGTAAGGCCTACTAGGCACAAGTGCCTGTTTTCAGGGGCGACCTGGGAGCACTGGGCGGTTAAGTGACTTGCTCAGAGTCACACAGTATGCAAGTGGAAGTTGTGAGACTCAAACCCAGGACTGGTCTGCTGGATGTGTCAAGCTCATTCACAGCTCATTACTCTAACCTCTAGGCTATACTGCCAGCCCAGTGACTTCTCTCAGTCTTCACAGCTGTAGGGGAAGGGGGGATGACGCAGTCAATTTTCAGAGAAAAGACTCAGTAAAGGACTTGCAGCTCTAAAGGTGGATGAACTATTGCACTGGACAGGATGCACCCAGTGGGAAGGTCATATCAGATTAATCTAATAGATTTCTTTGACTGGGTGATAAAAGTAGTAGACCAGGGAGGGGCTGTGGACATGGCCTACCTAGACTTTAGCAAGGCATTTGACACAGTCCCACACAAAAGATTAATAAACAAGTTAGCCAGCCTGGTAGTGGGTCCCAGGGTAGTAGCCTGAGTAAAATACTGGCTGGACAACAGGATGCAGAGGGCAATAGTAAAGCGCAGTCCACTCCAAAGAAAGGGGGTTAGCTAGCGGTACCGCAGGGTTCAGTATTGGGCCGGTCCTCTTTATTCTTTATATGACATTGCAGAGAGGCTGGAAGGAAAGGTATGCCTCTTTGCAGATGACACAAAGATCTGCAACAGGGTTGATACACAAGAGAGGGTGGAAAGGATGAGAAAGGACTTGGCAAGGCTGGAGGAATGGTCAAAATATGGCAGCTTAGATTCAATGCAAAGAAGTGCAAAGTAATGCACCTGGGAAACAAAAACCCTGGGGAACAGTACACAATGGGGGGTGAAATACTGACAACAACAAAAATGGAAAGGGACCTTGGGGGTAGTCATATCAGATGACCTAAAGGTAGGCAGGCAATGTGAGAAGGCAGTAAGAAGGGCTGGGGGGATACTGGGATGCATAGGGAGGCATCACCAGTAGAACACAGGAAGTTGTCATCCTTCTGTACAGACATTTGGCGAGACCCCATCTCCATAAGGACATAGGATGGAGGCAGTCCAGAGGAGGGCAACTAAAATGGTGCAGGGTCTGCAACAGAAACCATACGAAGAGAGAAGAACAAGGGGACATAGTTTGCAGACAGGGGGATGGCTCAGGGGCAAACATGAGAAGTATTTTTTCACAAGAGGGTGGTGGACACATGGAGCGGCCTTCCTGAGGAGGTTGTGGGGTCCAAAAGCAGTGGGGTAGTTCAAGAATGCATGGGACAGACATAGGCAATTATAGTGGAGGGTAGGAGGAAGTAGGCTGTTGGTTGACCAGGACCTGCAGCTTATCCAACAGGTAGGGAAATGGGCAGACTAGGTGGGCCAAGCGGTCCTTATCTGCTGCCAGTCTATGTTTCTAAAAGAATTCAGGGAGGTGCTAGCTACCACGCCGACAGCCTTATTCAAGAGCTCCCTTGAAACAGGTGTGATTCTATAAGCCTGGAGAAGGGCAGAGATGGTCCCTCTACACTGGAGCAGCAGCAGTAGGGAGGAGACTAGCAACTATAGGCTGGTCAGTCTCACATTAGTGGGGGGCCATTAATGGAGACCCAGTTGAAGGATAGACTAGTAGAGAATCTTAAACCTATTGAGCTGTACTACCACAGGCAGCATAGATTCATGGGGGGCGGGGAGGTCATGCCAAATGAATTTGACAGATTTCTTTGACTGGGTGACCAGGGAAATAGATCAGGGGAGGGCAGTGGATGTTGCCTATCTGAACTTTAGCAAGACCTTCAACACTGTGCCGCACAGGAGACTGATAAAGAACTTAGCCTAGGGGGTGAGATCCAAAGTGGTGAACTGGGTTAGAAACTAGTTAATGGATAGGAGACATAGGGTGGTAGTAAATGGCATTCAATCTAACGATGGGAGAGTGACCAGTGGGCTGCCACAGGGCGAAGTGCTAGGACCGGTCCTCTTCAATGTCTTCATAAGTGACACTGCAGAAGAACTGAATGGGAAGGTATGAATTTTTGCAGATGACAATAATGTATACAATACGGTGGACATTCAGGAGGGATGGAGAGAATGCACAGGGATCTTGGGAAGCTCAAGGAGTGGTCAGGAGCGTGGCAGTTTGGGTTTAATGCCAAAAAGTGCAAAATCATGCACCTAGGATGCAGAAACCCAGGAGCTCAATATAGGATGGGTGGGAGTACTGACAGTCACTAAACAGGAAAGAGACCTTGGGGTTATCATAACTGACAACCTCAGAGTGGCAGGGCAGTGTGACAAAGCAGTGGGAAGGGCTACTGGGATGCATAGGGAGGGCAACTCCAGCAGGAGGAGGGAAGTGATGTTGACATTAATCGCCGCTGGTGAAACCCCAGCTGGAGTACTGTATTCTGTCCAGTTTTGAAAGCCACACCTCAGATAGTACATAGGGTGGAGGCAGTCCAAGGGGGGACCAAAATGGCGCAGGGGTGCACAACAAGTCCCATGAGGAAAGACTGAAGGATCTCAACATGTACACCCTGGAGGAAAGGAAAGTGAGCAGGGACATGAGAGACCCACAGGACGGGGCAGACTAGATGGATCAAGAGGTCCCCTTCTGCCAGCAAATTCTTTTGTTCTTAAAGGCACCTCACAGGGGAGTCTCTTTTCAAATAAGAAAGAGCACCAGGACTGGGGGAATGTGCTGAAGCTGGAGGGGGGAGTTAAAGAGGGATGGAGAAGAAATACTACTTCACTGAAAGGGTGGTAGACATCTGGAAAAGACAACCAGGGGAAGTGGTGAAGGCAAAAACAGTGAGGGGCTTCAAGCACGCATGGGACAGACATAGGGATACATTGGTACATAGGCAGTGAGAAGGGTGAGTCGCCGGAGACCAGTTAGAGTCTGCAGAGACAGATTAGGCAGGGACATCTGGGCAGACTGAGTGAGCCATGCAGTCCTTTTCTGCCAATAAACTTGTTTCCATGTTTCTAAAACACAGCATTACATGCTATTCAATGTTGTTGATGCTAAAACTATACAGCAGACCAACAGTCTAACATGAACACTGTATAACCTAGCAACTAGCATTAATACCTTTGTACAGACATGCAGAACTCATTCTGGAACTGTATTTTATACTGCCCTGTTACCTACTGTATAAGAAAACTTGCAGTGGCATTTGTGGTTCTTTTGCCAGTTCACACCATCCCTTATGAAATTAAGAAGATTAGCATTTTCTTAGCAGTCTTAATACACACTGTATCCCAAAGTGCTTTATAAGAACCTTGTGACTGGCAGTGAACTGACTATAAAAGTGTAGCTGGAGCTATTCCACTCATCCCTGTCCACATATCTATGGACAATTGCCCAAACCAGCTTTCTTGGAAGTGGCATGTGGGCCAGGACACTGGAGCAAATCCCCTACCTAAAAGTACCTCGGATTCTTTTCAGGATGTATTCATCTCAGGGGAGGTACTGCTTGCACCTTTGACAGTCCTATTTAACAGATCACTGGAAACCGGAGTGGTTTCGGAGGACTGGAGGAGGGCTGACGTAGTCCCACTTCACGAAAAGTGGTAGCAGGGAGGAGACTGGCAATTATAGGCCCGTCCAGCCTGATGTTGGTGGTGGGAAAGTTAATGGAAACACTGCTGAAGGAAACGTCTGTGGAACAGCTTGAATGTAATAGGTTACAAGACCGAGGAAGCATGGATTCACGGGGGGGGGTCATGTCAAATCAAAATATGATAGATTTTGTTGACTGGGTGACCAAGGAATTAGCCTAGGGTGGAGTAGCGGCTATGGCCTACCTAGATTTCAATAAGGCTTCTGACACTGTTCCACAGGAGACTAGTAAACAAGCTGGGTAACTTAGGAGTGGGACCAAAGGTGGTAAACTGGGCAAGGAACTGGTTAGGGGTATGAGCGACAGAGGGTGGCAGTATACAGAGCTCATCCGAGGAAGAAGGGTGACTAACAGAGTGCCTCAGGGATCAGTGCTGGGACTGTCTTCTTTAATGTCTTTATAAGTGACACTGCAGAGGGCTGGAAGAGAACATCTGCCTTTGCAGATGACACCAAGATCTGAAACAGGGTGGACACTCCGGGGTGGGGTGGGGGGTGGAAAGTAGTAAGTAAGTAAAACTTTATTTATTCAGCGCCAAATCCCAGAGGCTCTGGGCACCTTACAAGAGGTAAAAACATAGCACGGCTATACAGACAATACATACAGGGTTAGCACACCAATAATTCAAACCAGTCATAAATAAATATTAATAAGATCAGCTGCAACTAGTTAAAAAGGCTCCTTTAAACAGGTGGGCTTTCAGACCCCTCTTGAAGACTGATGGGGCCTCCCTCAGAGATCTGGGGAGCGAGTTCCAGAGGACCAGACTGGCCACCCAAAAATCGCAGTCTCTTGAGGTTTTCAGCCTGGACCTCAGAACCGCTATGGCCTTCGTGGAGGACAGAAGGAGCACACCAGGAGGGCAGGAGCCGGGCGGTCACCAGGTAGCCAGGGCCCGAAATATGGTTTTATAGGTGAGCAAGCCCACCTTGGAGATGATCATCCATCTGACAGGCAGCCAGTACAGATCCCACAGGATCAGGTCACATGACAGGACCTAAGCAGGCTTGTCAGCAACCTGGCCACTGCATTCTGCATCAGCTGCAGCCGACAGAGATTCCTCCACTGACCCTGAAAAAAGAGTATTACAGTAATCCAGCATTGGCGTGATAAAGGCATGCACCAGTGCAGACAGGTCGTCAGGTGGAATAAGGGGTTTAATCCGGGTGACATTCCTTAAGTTGTAGAAACCACTTTGGATGACAGATGACACCCGAGCTTCAAGTGTCAGACTGTCATCAAGGATGATGCCCAGATTTCTCATCCTAGTGGATGCTGCCAATGAAGTAGGTTCAAAGAACAGCCCCGTTCCTGATCTGGTGACAGCAACATCATGCTGGTGACCCAGCTAGATCACCAGTACCTCTGACTTGCTGGGGTACAGCCAGTTAGAGGACATCCAGCCTTGGATCTTGGTCAGACAGTTGTTTAGCACTTCACGGCATCACTTGTCTGGGAGCAAAAGAATGGGCAGAGACCTGAAAAACTCGAGGAGTGGTCAATGGTATGGCAGCTGGGTTTCAATGTGAAAGTGCAAAATAATGCACTTGGGGCACAGAAACCCAGAGCAAAGTACAGAATGGGTGGAATGGTATTGACAACCAAGCAGGAGAGACCAAGAGGTAATCATACTGGATGACCTAAAAGTGGCCAGGCTGTGCAACGAGGCAGTTGGGAGGGCTAGTGGGATGCTGGAGTACACATGGTGGGGGTATCACTAGCAGAAAGAAGGAGGTGGTGTTGCTCCTGTATAGATCACTGGTAAGATCCCACCTTGAGTACTGTGTCCAGTTTTGTAGGCCATATCTCCAGAAGGACATAGACAGAGTGGAGACGGTCGAGAGGAGGGCAACTAAAATGGAGCAGGGTCTGCATCAAAATTCCTATGAGGGGGCGCCAGAGAGCAGCCGTTGAGACAGGCTGGAGTGCAAAGCATTTCGCTCATTCCAACTTTATATTTGTTTAGAAACCAAGCTAAATTTCTGAAGTAAAACATTTTCTTTTCGTGGTATCACATAAGTATTATTCCAGCTGGGTGCAGTGAAAGTTTGGGAGCAATGAGTCGTCCCAAAGGTGATGCGCAAGGAGCACACCTGAAACAGCAAGCTACACAGCAGCCAGGCCCTAGCAACAGCGGTCTACCACCAGCAGAGGATCCAACTGAGGACTCAGCAATACACGCAATGCTCCACACGGTACGGGCCACGGATCATAAGGTTGAATCCATCTTGGCCCAGCTCCAGTCCCATTCCACCCGAATGGGCACGGTTCAACTAAAGGCAGATAGCGCTGATAAATGAGCTGCTAAAGCTATAAATGCTACTGTCGATATCATTAAGCAGAACATCCTTCTTAAACAGTGGATGGAGAATCTGGAGAATCAAATGTGGTCCTCCCATATTAGAATAGTGAGATTACAGGGCTGGCCAGTCGGCGCAGTGGTAGCGCTACTGCTTATGTGCTGATGACCTGAGTTCAGGAATGAGCCACCTGGGTTCAGGAACGCGCCCGGGAGCTGGAGGGTCAGCCGGGAGGACTGAGCACCCAGGGGCCTCCTCTGGGAAGCGAGGAAGCCACTCCTGCTGCAATGTTGCCACCTGAGTGCACACCGGTGCAGTGCGGGTGCTACGTGGGAGGGAGGACATTGGCTGGGGTCCAGAGGAAGGTGTCATCGCCTTCTCCATGGACTCCTCGACTGCCTGCATCCTTAGAGAGTCGCAGGAGAAAAGAAATGTCCCAGGCTCACTGGTTATGAGTGTGGTTCAGGCCGGGTTGGTCGGAGGCCTGACCGTGGTATAGAGGTGTGGGGGCAGTCCCCCTCACGCTTCCCACCGGGTAATCCGAGGCAGGGTGGGCCAAGGACAGCGCCCGAGTTCGTGCCCCCTCACACTATGATAGCCCCTGTTGTTAAGCCTCTGAGACGGAGGGGCCTAAGCATAAAAATATAAATATAAAATAAATAAATAAATAATAGTGAGATTACTGGAGCAAGCAGAAGGAGAGAACATTGTCTCCTTTATCTTGAACTGGCTCACGGAGCACCTACAACTTACAAGTAGCTTAAATCTTAAAGCAGTCTATCGGATTAACCCTCATGCCAAACAGAGTACTCCAGACTACAGTAGGACAGTTCTCGTCATCACAGACGGCATGGCTACCAGGGACTATATCCTTCATGCTGCACGGATAAACTCTCAGCTACAAGTTGATGGGAAACAAATACAGATCTTTCCAGACCTAAGCTATGTGACAAGGATGAGAAGGAATCAATCTGACAGCGTCCGTCACAAACTTCAAACTCCTGGCATAGTCTATTCATTTCTTCTTCCAGCTGGGATCTGAATTCAATATGGAGGAAAGATTTTCCAGTTTGCGTACCCCACTGCAGCCAATAAATGGGCAGATAAGATGGCGAAGGAGTTTGGCCAGAGACAGGACGAGGGTACAGAAGATCAAGATTGATGTTTGGACTGTGCTCAGGGCAGGTCTGTTTATGGGTGAGCAACCCCATCTTTTTTGTCACTGAACAGGATGTAGGTGGGAGACGGGTGTGTAAGAGGTCGATGACATTTTAGTCATGGCAATACCCCGTATAAATACCGATTGCTGGACTCCAGCAGATGTAACAAACATTTCTTGAACTCTGCCATTAAATTTTTCCTAACATGGCAAATTGTCACTACACCATACACACCTTTCACGTAGCCTCCCATTGAAGCATCCATTATCTCCCGCTATGAACTCTAAGACTCTGCAGAGTTAGATGATCTTTAACGGTTTTTCTTTTTTTTCCTCTCTCATGACATAAAGTCTTGTGTTTTGTTTGAGCATAAATTTGATGTCTAGCAATCTGTTTAATGTACCCAGAGTTGACTGCCTTACCGTTTTCAAGGATGTTTTTTCAGTCATTTTGGCTTGTTTCCTAAAGGGAAAATATATAAAAGGAGCCCTCTCAGTCTCATATTGTGGGTGAGAGGTAGTAGCCTAAACGGAATATAATATGGAGTGGGGGTGGGGCTTAAGCCTGGATTTTGTATCTTAATCGAGATCTTTCCTATACTTTAGGGATAACCACTTTTCACAGGTGGACAGATATATTTCTGTTCGACATCATACAGTTTAATCTCCTAATCATATAGCCCTAGTTTGATGGCTTGCATGCTACTTCTGTTGAACATACAATGAATGTAATTAGCACTTCTTAATCCCCCACTTGATGTAACACCAGAGCAGAGACTAATAACCTGTATGGCTAACATATGCTATATGTATATTATCGATGAACTCTCTGAGTTAATGTTTATATTTGCATTTTTATAAGAAAATAATAAATACAAAGTTTACAAAAAAATCCTATGAGGAGAGACTGAAGGACCTCAATATACATACACCTTGGCAGAGAGAGGGGAGAGGGGGGATATGACAGAGACCTTTAAATACGTTACGGGGGTAAATAAGGTACAGGAAGAAGTATTTTTCAGAAGAAAAGGTGTTCAAAAACAAGGGGGCATTCTATGAAGCTGGAGGGAGAGGGTAGATTCAGAACAGATGTGAGGAAGTACTTCTTCACAGAAAGAGTGGTGGATTCTTGGAACAGCCTTCCAGCAGAGGTGATGGGGCAAAGACATTGGGGTGGTGGTGGTTAAAGAATGCATGGGATAGGCATAAGGGGATCTTAGTGGAAAGCAGAACGGAAGGGAGAAAGAGACAGAGATCGATCAGTGTCCATGGTGATACTGTAAGTTGGGAAAATTGGCAGACTGGGTGAGCCAAGTGGTCCTTCCATGCCATTGAATTCTGAGTTTCTGTGTTTTACTTACACTTGGATACCCACCAGGACAACACCAGAGATGGGGCAGAAGGGACCTCGATTTAGTGCTTCATCCAAAGGACAAAACACCTCAACAGTGCAGTGTCCACCTGGTACCCCACTGGAGTGCCAGTGTTTAAGATACCAGCCCACGTCCTGGTGTGGCACATGAGCCTACAACTTTCTGGCTGACAGACAGATAAACCAGGCTGACACCTAGTATCAAAATTATGAGACATGAGCTCAGACACAATATGCTTCTCTCTGAGCCAAACTAAACAGACATTTCCATTGGAGCTGCGCCCAAACTTTTTCCAATAGCCAGGAAAATAATTTAAAATATAATATTCAGACAAAATTCAGTTTAAATTTCAGTCATTTTCTATATTTATTGCTTTTGATTCTTTATTGCTGTGGTCTGAAGGTAACTGGCTATCTCAGTATCCAATGCATCTTCCGTGTTCGGATTTTCAGAGTGTCCTTATCCGAAATCTGATTCTGATCAGAGTACTTCTAATTCCAATTTCACCTGCAAGTTTTGGATTCCAAACCCGAATCCAATCAGAATTCGACCACAATCCAATCGATTACGATTTTCAGCAATTAAATCTGAAACTCCTGAGTCCCAACATCAGGATCGGAACCTGAGGCATAAGAATCTGAAAATTGGAACCCGATCACTCCTACTGAGGACGTTTGAATGAAAATATTATCTTTATCCCCAGACTTCATCTCAGCCTCCTGCTTTCCTGGCCCCCCCCCCCCAAAACGAAGTCATAAATCTGTTTGTGACATCACAACCTGGTGCCATGGAAAAGACTGTAATGGCACAAACTGCTGAATATGATGGAGAGGGCAGGAGGATCAGATATGAGACACAGAGATCCTGTTTTCATGTAACTGTCCTCTGTGATAAAAGACAACGAGAAGACAGCAATATACAGAGAATACTGGCTATAAATCATAGAATGAAGCTTGTTTTGGTATTGCCGTCAGAAATTCTGATAGTTAGAAAGGTCACGTTATTCAAACAAGAGTACAGAAATAGCCTGAACCGAAACTGGTTCAAGATGATGCTGTAGCAAAAGATTTCGCTTAACAATGTACCGAAAACACCGCAACACCGGCTGTACATGACGCCTGAACCAAACCTGTGCCGTCATAGGGTTCTATGGTCCCGATGTAATCAGAACCCTAAGTATCGTTATTAAAGGTGGTTGCTCAACCAGTATTTTTTTTTTATTACAGTGTACAGTTGTTTTCAGTTTTATTTATTTATTTAAACAAAAGTGTTTTTATAGCACTCTGGCAGCATCTAACGTGCAGGTAGTTTCAGTTCAGAGCTTGAACTGACTGCTGTATAAATGGCAGTGCTGTGAAAACACACCAGCTGCCTCAAGGATTTCTGAGCAGCTGGAAGGATGTACCAGAAAAAGGTAAAACTGCATTCTATGGCCTTGCATTCTATGACCTCTGAACTGTGGTACAACAGTGTTTCAGCTTGCGTGGAAATCTATGCAGAACAAACCCTCATTATACACTATAGAACATTTATAATATAAACGTTCAGTTGTGCCTGAAAAATATATTCTAAGAAGTTTTCCTGGACACTGAAAGAACACCTATGGCTGACCTACAAAGCCCTCACGGAAAGGGACCACACTATCTGCAAGAGCTTCTGTGCCCCTATTGCCTCTCCCGATTGCTCCGCCCTGCTGATGAGGGATTGCTAGAGATTCCCAGGGTGCGGTTGAAGACATCTGGTGCTCGCGCATTTTCTTATGCTGCCCCTGCCCTGTGGAATTCTCATACCTCGTTGGGTTAGGGAGTGCCTGACTGTGGATAGCTTTAAAGCCGCACTGAAATCCCATCTATTCAGGTTTGCCTTTTAGTAAGTAAAGCAATAAGTTACGACAGAGTGTCAAGTAGACACTTTAACGCATGGCTAGGGAGGTGGTGAGCAAGAGGCCATCGGCCGAGTGTGTCCAGCCTCCTAGCCGTGTGTTAAAGTGTCTAATGCACACCCTGGAGTGGTTTATTGTGCTTATGAAATAGCCATCTGTAGTGCAACTGCATTTGGTAGGTAAAATTCCCAATTTTAAATAAGGAAAAAACATGTGTGTTTGTGTCAGTTTTAATAAAAAAGTTCCTCCGCCTAAATGTGTTGTGTATTTTTTTTTTTGACTGAAGGAATTTTGTCCTACAAAGGATTCAGTAGTTTAGTAGTTTAGCTCTGGTTGTCATGGCAGTATTCACCACACACACACACACACACACAGACACACACACACACAATGCTTTGTGAAGACAACTAAGATGAACATTTTTTTTATTTTTTCATTTTTTTTTTAATTCTGTTGCTGTTTCAAAGAAGTTTCAGTAGCAGTGTCAGTGGCTCAGTAGGTAGCACACTCGCCTCTGAGGCGGGAGATCAGAGGGCTGTGGGTTCAGTTCCCACATCTGGCACTTGGTTAATATCCCAGTATTGACACTGTGTGCAGCATGAGAGGGGTGCTGCACTTCCGAGGTGCCGCTTTTCGGATGAGACGTTAAACCGAGGTCCCATCTGCCTGGATTGGTGGATGTTAAAGATCCCATGGCACTTATCGAAAGAGTAGGGAATTTCCCGGTGTCCTGGCTAAATTTCCTCATTCACTAAAAAATACCAACAGCTTAATCTGGTTCAAGGTCAGTTGGCATTCATCTGTATCCCCTCCCCGGTCGTGCCTGAAAATAGGCAGGATTTGTCTAGTGCACTTACCCGGTCAACAAAAACTAAAAAAAAAAGTTGATTTTGAACGAGTGGGTGGGCTGGGACCTCACAAAGAAGTGGATTCGGAATGAGCGGGCAGGCTGGGAGACATCGCGGCTGTTCGTTAATTTTTTTTTGCAAGAAGTGCATTCTGAGAGATCGCGGCTGTTCGTTTATTTTTTCCCCCATTTATTACATGCTAAACCCACGAGGAGATAGGCAGTTGGAATTAAAACCGAAACATTCAAGAGCGAACGGGCAGGCTGGGAGAGAAAGATCGCGGCTGTTCTGTTTTTTTTTTTCATTTCATACATGCTGCATTCACGAGGAGACATGCAGATGGATTTAAAACACAGACATTTTCAAAGACTGAGGCGAAGTGAACAGGAGGTCAAAGGTACTTATTTTATTTATTTTTTTTTAACAGTTAGGCTGGTACCACTTCTGGCATAAACAAGATGGCTGCGTTTTGTTTTCTTAAGGTTCTGAGTGGGCAGCATCACCTAGATCAATGCCCACAGGGTACTGCTGGTCCTTTTTCCTGCGCATCAGAATGAATATCACATCCCTATTAGCCAATCACAACTCCTATTTTATGATGCCCATTTCATAAAGAATGTTATGCTTGCGAGTTACACGTTAGTCATTCGAGGGTTTTAGGTGACTGAGTGACATGCTAACTACAGTATGTGCAGCTAACGTTTATAGTGTCCAATAGGAATGTTCTTTATCAAAGGGTAGAGCGAGTGATCACCGCTATGTTTTTAAGTTTGCCGGGCACACATGCAAGCAAACATACCGCTACAATACTGGGTTCTGAGAGGTGTGGCAGTCTGTAATGGGCTCATCAGTGTCACACCAATCAGCCAGGCTGATCGTGGCACTGTTCTGGCTTGCTGGGCGAAAACTTTGTGTAGTTCAAAGGAGAGAGCCAGCCCAATCATAGGGTGACTCTTTTCTTGATCTACATAACGCCACTCAGCAAGCACAGCTGATCTGTCATGATCAGCCCGCTGTGGTCCCCCCCCCCCCCACCAATGTAATTGTAGGTAACTAATTACCATGCCCTGCATCTCTACTTTTCCTGTGAGCTTCGGTATTCTGATATGTCCCCCTTCCCCAGTTCAAGTAAAGCCTCAGACTGGCATAAACCACCAGGGTTCCATGGCCGCAGTTAATGCTATAGATTCACACCACACACCTCCCAAGGAGCACAGTGCTGCTACTATACAAGGGAGAATGCAAGTGCCACACAACTCATGTAGTTTTTTCATGTGTGGCGCGACACCCTGACTTCCCTTCCTACTGTAAGTGAGACAGCCAGCAGTGCGCTTCGCATCCCCACTTCCAGCAGGTGGAGGTTCTCGTGCTCCCTATCTAAAGAAGTAGTCAGAGGCTTGGCGAGTCAGGCTCAGGAGAGCTGACATGACCCTCTGCCCCCCCCCCCTTGTAGCATGTGAGTAAGAGGGCAAGACACACAAAGTAACTACTGAGTGACAACAGCGGGGCTGGCAGAATGAAGCCCTACAGCCATGCAGGTGGGATTTTACCATCAAGTCACAGTAGGTTAGAGCAGCCCCCCACCCCAAAAAAAACAACTTTCAAATTCGGTATTTAATTTCCTGTAATTTCAAATTGCTGTTCAATGGCCTATGCAACCAGTACAGTGTTATGCTTGTGCAACTGTTACTTGGTTTTGGTCGTTCGCACACTCTATTCCAGAGGAATTACCACCCTGTAGGGGTACCAAAGGCAAGGAATCCTTGAAGAGGGTTCCACCCCTAGAGGTGCTGCGGGACGATTCCCTTGGCTAAAGGTACCGTAGGAAGAATCTCAAGAAGAGAGGCACTGCCACTGGTGGAGGAGGGGAGGATGGTGGGACAAAGAAAAAAAGTGCTTCAGAAAGAGGCTGAGAGGAACTGCTTACATAGGTCAGGAAGTGGGAGTGGCTGGCTGCTTGTCCACTGAACTACAGGCTCAGCCTTCCAATTACATTTAGATGGTAAAAGTGAAATAAAAATGTATATATTTTTGAATTTTATAGTTATATATAACTGGAGGCTAGGAGAAGCTGGGCTGGGAGAATGTGGGGGAATAGATACATGTATAGTAATGATAGTAACACAGTAGTTGACAGCAGATAAGGAACGCTAGGCCAACCTAGTCTGCCCATATTGCATATACGGAGCAGGAGAGTGGTAAACTGCAATAGATGTGGGGCAGCAGTATTTCTGGGGGTGATGTGGAGTACAAGAGGTTGTCCAGTGTGTAAGACCTAAGCAGCTAAGGGCTGAAATAAGACTGCTGAGATGGGAGCTGAGATGGTGTGGGAAGTTAGAGGAGCAGTGCAGTGGAGGGAAAGGCAGAGAGGTCGTGCCCAGAGGAGCAAGGGCATCAGGCAGGAGACAGGAGTGGGGAGGACCACCCACTATACAGGATTATCTCTTCCTCAGCGGACCAGGGAGCCCAGAGTGGAGGAATGGCAAGTGGTAGGGGAAGGGGTAGGAATGTGAGGGTAGCATCAGGGGTGGGAACTTCTGAAGGGGTGCCTTTGTTGAACAGATTTGCACCACTGTCTGGTAGGAGGGAGGGGCAGCAGAAGGTTGGGTTGAGACAGGATTGAGAGTAGGAGTACAGGGCAAGGGAGAGGGAACTAGTCAGGGTGGGCAGAAAAGAGGAGGCAGGCAAAATGGAGTGGAGAATGGGGGGTGGAGAGAAAGGGAAAGCAAGAGGGAAGGGAAAAGTGGAAGAAGATAAAGATGGTTGGTAGGGGAGGGGCAGAGTGGGAGATGGAAAAACAGGGGGGGATAAATAGTGGATGTGGAGATAAGTTCACTAGGGTGCAGGGGGACAGTTAGGCGAGGGAGCCGCTAGTACCAAAGGTAAGAAAGGAGGGATGGGGAGCACAGGTGCAGGGGATGGAAGGGTGGCAATCATAGGGGACTCCATAATTAGGGGTATTCACTGGGAAGGAAAAGGGACTCAAATGCAAGCAGGAGGGTGGTTTGTATGCCTGGGATGACAGCAGGGAAGGTGGGCCCAAGAATAGGGGAAATAGTAAGGGAGGTTGGAGGAAAACCTAATTTAGTTACACATTTGGGAACCAATGACATAGCTGGGGAGGAGGTTGAGGTAGTGCAAAGTAGGTTCAGGGAGTTAGGGAAGATCTGCAGGGAGGAAGCAAGTTCGCTGGCCTTCTCCGACGTGATACCAATACCAAGCACCAGCACAGGCAGGAAAAGAAGAATAGAGGATTTTAATGACTGGCTGAAGAAATGGTGCATGGAAGAGACGTTCATTATGTTTGCTTGCACGCATGTGCAAGAAACATAGTGCGATGATCTAAAATGCAGTGCCGTACAGCTGAAAGGGAGAGCTACGCTTCAGTGAGCAGCGATAAGATATTGCGTGCTCATGCGCGCTCCCCCACCCACGCACGCATACTACGTTGCTTCGTGTCCCCCCACTCCACTACAGCAGCCAACGGGGTGCCCAATCCCCGGCTATGCTGTGCTCCCTCAACAAAGTTCCAGATGCCACGCTGGGAGCCCACCCCAGCATGGCAACAGATCGTATGGCCGATGGGGGTGCCCAATCCTCAGTCAGCTCCACACCACCATGCTGGGAGCCCACCCCAGCGTGGCACAAGTCCCGCATAGTCTAAGTTTAAAAACTTAAAAAAAAAAAAAAAAAAAGAAAGAAACCTGAAAGAAAAAAACCTTCCCTCGCTGACTGTCCTGACCCAATCTCCCCACCTGCGCCCACCCTCTGCGCACCCTGCCTCCCCACAACCCCTCCTCACCCCATACTTACCTCCGGAGCTTGGTGTGACGATCTTCGGTGCACCGGGAACACGTCTGCACTCTTCAAATCCTACCACGAACTGAGGAAATGCCGGTAAGCTGTATAATGTAATAAATAGGGTTTCTTCAACTTTAATGCATATCTCGGGCATTTTACGGAATTGTTTCACCAAATTTTCAACATGGGGTTTTTGGGACCCCACCTCATGAATTCTGTCACTGTCATGGCGTTAATCGGCCCCGAAAGGTGATTTCGTGATCACTGCGCGGAACCACCTTTCGGGAACGACTTACGAAAGGACAGTGTCACAGTTCATGAGGTAGGCCCCCAAAAACCCTATGTTGAAAATTTGGTGAAAAAAAAAACAAAAATGACTGTTTTACGACCATGCGTTGCGCTGTTCCTACGCACGCTCATAAGTTCGTGAATTTTCAATATGTTTACTTTAGATTTTCACCATTGCCATTTTACCATACCTCCTCATGAGCAGTACAACTGTCATTTCTCACATCTGACCCAAAATGTGTTTCTACGCATGTAGCGCACAATGGCGCAGTTGGTGTGCGAAATCAATGTTTGGGACAGATTACGAAAATCACTGTGACACTGTTCATGAGCAGAGGTGGTAAAATGGCTATGTTAAAAATTTGGTGAAATACGTCCATAAAATGACTGTGTTACGAGCGACCATTGCTCAGTTTCCATGCACTCTCGTAACTTCATGGATTTCTAATATTTTCAGTCCAGATTTTCACCACTGGCATTTTTCCATACTTCCTTATGAACAGTACAGCTGTCATTTTTCAAACCATGGCCGAAATGTGTTTTCGCACTTCCAGCGCAGAAATGCATGGTCGCTGTGGGAAATCACTGTTCGGGACAGATTAAGAAAATCACAGTGACACTGTTCATGAGCAGAGGTTACAAAATCCCTGTGTTGACAATCTGCTGTAAAAAATCCCCAAACTAATTGCATTACTGGTGTGAGTTGCGCATTTTCTACGCACGCTAGTGACTTCACCAGTTTTTTTAATATTTTCACTGCAGAATTTCAACATTGCCATTTTTTGCACCTCCCCATGAACAGTACAGTTGTCATTTTTCACATCCTGTTCAAAATGTGTTTTTGCACCTGTGGTGCCAAATGGCATAGTCGCTGTGTGAGTCAGCTTTCGGCTAACAAACTGATATTGCCACTGTTAATAAGGTGGGGGTCACAAAAAAATCATGTTGAAAATTTGGAGTGAAAATACCAACGAACGCCTGAGGCGTTAGGGTTTCTGACCATAACACCCCAGCCTGTAGAGATTGAGAGGCATCAGGGGTGTGACTTGGGATTCTCGCCTGTAATGCTCATACCATTCCACATCCTGCAGCCAGTGATCGGCATCGAGGTGTGCTTTGGACTCTTCAGCCCCAAAGTTCACCCCACTCTCCTATCTGCAGGACCCATCTCACCGTATTTCCTGATGGAATGGGGTAAGCATAAGGGCCAAAGACCCCAAGGCACACCGTGACACTTGTCAGTGTCTGCAGGGTTGGGTATGGTGAAATGGCTTGGCCGTTATGCCTGACGACCCAAAGGCACACCCCAATGCCTGTCAGTCTCTGCAGGGCGGTGATGGGGTTGGCTTCAGTTCAATACTTCACTGCCATTTCTATTATGCAGCTCTGTAACTTCTACACTACTGATGCCAATGCCAGCAAGCAAACATTCGGCATTATACCACGTACCTCGGACACCGACCAATCAGATAGGCAGGCTGGCACCTTACCTGTGTTATCTACCGATAATCACCGCAAAAGGTGCCAGTCAGCCACATGTTCAAAAAAAAGCAATCAGACGGCAAAAATCACGTAACTCCATCCACCATCTTGTTTCCCTGCTAAGCGGAGACTGTAAAACAGCAACTCCGTGCATCAGGGGAAAGTAAACAAAAACACTGACTGCTCTACAACGGAATCGCTTATTTAAGCATTATAGCAAGTACTGTTTTTTTTAAATAATAATAAAAAAAAAACAGTACTTGGTATAATCACAATAAGCCACTCGGGGGATCTGGGTTATTGGGGGGATTTACTATGGCTGGTGCGGATTTACCCACTCGTTCGTGACTTATTGCTTAATTGACCAATGCTTGTTTGTATTGGGGACTGGGAGAAGACCAGGTCAAACAAAGCACTCTTTTCACCAAACAGGCTATATACCTCAGTAGGGAAGGTTCTAGGGTACTCAGGGACAAACTGGGGGAATACATAACCACTACATTTAATTTAAACTACTAAAGGGGGGGGGCAGTGGGCATGCAGACCCAAACACTCCGAGAGGAGCAGGTCAATGAACCTCCCCCCCAACAGTGATGGAAGAGGTATGGAGGGAGGAGGTGGAAGGGGTGAGAAAACAGCAAAGGATGAAGGGGGTGAGGAACACATAACAACGGTAGCGGAGGGGTGCACACATAGGGTAGAAATGTGAAGGGGAGGAGGGTCAGATTCTGGAAGTGGAGGTGGGTTTCTGAATCACGGAGTCTTGGAAACGAAATGGACGACCTGCAGGTGCTATAAGGGTTCCATGTTATAATCATAGCGCATAAACAGCGATCGCTTAATACGCGAGTGTATGTCACCAAAAAGCAAGTCAGCGTACACACTTGAGCGACCCAACTTTACGCATTTACAAAGTGTTTCAGATTAAGATTCTCACCTCGGGGAGAAGAGATGCATGTCGGGAGGGGGCAAAATCCGGATAAAAAAAATTAAGTGCCGTAGCTAGCAGCTGTGGCAAAATGCAGCCCGCACCCAGTCCCTGCTCTGCCAGAGGTAGCCTCCCATACCACCACGCCACATGGCTAGCTCAGCAGCACTAGCAGGTACTCCAGTCCCTGTCCCTCCCCTTCCCTTCGCTATTCTCCCCTTCCGTTCGCCCTTCCCCATATTCACTTTTGCATACCCTCGCTATTCTGCAGGGTAGCCCAACATAAAAGCGCCCAAAATGAGTCACAATATTTCTAGTCGCTCATTTTGGGTCACTCTTTTGACGTGCTACCACTATAAGCAGACAGGAGGGAGGACATAGCAGTAGCAACCGAGACTTGGGCAGTACCACACCATGACTGAGACCTTGTGATCCCTGGATACAAAGTACAAAGGAGGGACAGGGTAGTCAGGAAGGGGTGGCAGTTTACATCAGGGAAGGAATAACTTTCGTGAGGGAGGAGTTGGAGAAATGGAAGGTAGAGGCATTAGGGGTTCAGTTACAGTCCGGTAGAGGGAGAAAGCCAAGATGAGGTTGGGGGTTGTTTATAGACCACCTAACCAGGAAGAGGTGAGGGACAAGGAACTGAGCTCGCAAATACTGGCAGCTGCGGGGAAAGGAGAGGTGGCAATTGTGGGGGACTTCAACCTGCCCAAGGTGGACTGGAGCGTACCATCCACAACATATGCTAGGAGTTAGGTGATCCTGGAAGGACTGCAAAACGGGTACCTGACAGAGCGTCACAGAACCAACAAGAGCAGAGGCAGGGTTCATTCTAGAAATTTTTTGAACTGGGACAATGTCCCTCAGGTCCCCAAAAATAGGGGACAAATCAAGAAAATCAGGGGACGTGTCTCGAAATGATGGGGACAATTAACTTAGTTTGTTTATTGTGTCAACTAGAGTAGTAACTTTTTTTTAATCTTACAAGTTTTTCATTACTTAGCCTGTTCTGTTATTATACAGTAGGCATTGCGGAGTTAGCAGCTGGTGACTGAAGCGCAGCTGCTGTGCTATAACTGATCCTGCTGCCGTTTCCTAAAATTATACCTACGGCAGGCATTGCGGAGTTAGCAGCTGGTGACTGAAGCGCAGCTGCTATGCTATAACTGATCCTGCTGCCGTTTCCTAAAATTATACCTACGGCAGGCATTGCGGAGTTAGCAGCTGGTGACTGAAGCACAGCTGCTGTGCTATAACTGACCCTGCTGCTCTTTCCCACAATTCTACCTACGGCAGGCATTGCGGAGTTAGCAGCTGATGACTGAAGTGCAGCTGCTGTACTGAACCTGACCCTGCTGCTCTTTCCCACAATTCTACCTACGGCAGGCATTGCGGAGTTACCAGCTGGTGACTGAAGCGCAGCTGCTGTACTAGAAACTGACCCTACTGCTTTTTCCCACAATTCTACCTACGGCAGGCATTGAGGAGTTAGCAGCTGGTGACTGAAGCGCAGCTGCTGTACTAGAAACTGACCCTGCTGCTCTTTCCCACAATTCTACCTACGGCAGGCATTGTGGAGTTAGCAGCTGGTGACTGAAGCGCAGCTGCTGTGCTAGAAACTGATCCTGCTGCTGTTTCCCACAATTCTACCTACGGCAGGCATTGCGGAGTTAGCAGCTGATGACTGAAGCGCAGCTGCTGTGCTAGAAACTGACCCTGCTGCTCTTTCCCACAATTCTACCTACGGCAGGCATTGCGGAGTTAGCAGCTGGTGACTGAAGCGCAGTTGCTGTGCTACAACTGTTCCTGCTGCTCTTTCCCACAATTCTACCTATGGCAGGCATTGCGGAGTTAGCAGCTGGTGACTGAAGCGCAGCTGCTGTGCTACAACTGATCCTGCTGCTGTTTCCCACAATTCTACCTACAGCAGGCATTGCGGAGTTAGCAGCTGGTGACTGAAGCGCAGTTGCTGTGCTAGAAACTGACCCTGCTGCTGTTTCCCACAATTCTACCTACGGCAGGCATTGCGGAGTTAGCAGCTGGTGACTGAAGCGCAGCTGCTGTGCTAGAAACTGACCCTGCTGCTGTTTCCCACAATTCTACCTACGGCAGGCATTGCGGAGTTAGCAGCTGGTGACTGAAGCGCAGCTGCTGTGCTAGAAACTGACCCTGCTGCTCTTTCCCACAATTCTACCTACGGCAGGCATTGCGGAGTTAGCAGCTGATGACTGAAGCGCAGTTGCTGTGCTAGAAACTGACCCTGCTGCTCTTTCCCACAATTCTACCTACAGCAGGCATTGCGGAGTTAGCAGCTGGTGACTGAAACGCAGCTGCTGTGCTAGAAACTGACCCTGCTGCTGTTTCCCACAATTATACCTACGGCAGGCATTGCAGAGTTAGCAGCTGGTGACTGAAGCGCAGTTGCTGTGCTAGAAACTGACCCTGCTGCTCTTTCCCACAATTCTACCTACGGCAGGCATTGCGGAGTTAGCAGCTGGTGACTGAAGCGCAGCTGCTGTACTAAAAACTCATCCTGCTGCTCTTTCCCACAATTCTACCTACGGCAGGCATTGCAGAGTTAGCAGCTGGTGACTGAAGCGCAGCTGCTGTACTAGAAACTGACCCTGCTGCTGTTTCCCACAATTATACCTACGGCAGGCATTGCGGAGTTAGCAGCTGGTGACTGAAGCGCAGCTGCTGTGCTATAACTGACCCTGCTGCTCTTTCCCACAATTCTACCTACGGCAGGCATTGCGGAGTTAGCAGCTGGTGACTGAAGCGCAGCTGCTGTGCTAGAAACTGACCCTGCTGCTCTTTCCCACAATTCTACCTACGGCAGGCATTGTGGAGTTAGCAGCTGGTGACTGAAGCGCAGTTGCTGTGCTAGAAACTGACCCTGCTGCTCTTTCCCACAATTCTACCTACGGCAGGCACTAATAAAGCAGATGGGAGAAGTGCAGCCTCTCTAACTGAGCCTGCTTCGGTTTCCAAAAATTATACCTATGCAGGCACTGATCTTGAGGTGGAAGGTACATTGGGGTACAACTGCTGTGATTGTCACATCATGCTGCTGTTTTCAAAAATTAGCAATTTTTTTCACTGTCTTTTTTTTTTTTTTTTATTAAGTTACTTGGAAATTATACCCTGCCGCTGGTCAGCTAATCAAAATTGTTAGGTCTGTCTCAGAGTATCATGTTTTAGATGCCAGCAGAATGAGTGACTATTATTTACATTTTTTTTTATCTTCTTATTTGTGTCCATTAATCACCCAGCAATTGCAGTCAGTGCAGATAAGAAGGAGAGAGAGAGAGAGAGAGAGCGCAAATGTCCCTCCCCATTAGAAAGAGTTGTCAAAACAAGCATTTGTCAATGCCGAATGTTTGCTTGCTGGCATTGGCATTGGTAGTGTAGGAGTTAGAGAGCTGCGTAATAGGAATAGCAGTGAAGTATTGAACTGAAGCCAACCCCACCACCACCCTGCAGAGACTGACAGGCATTGGGGTGTGCCTTTAGGTCGTCAGGCATAACGGCCACGCCATTTCACCACACCCTACACTGCAGACACTGACAAGTGTTTCGGAAGGCCTTGCGGTCTCTGGCCCTTATGCTCACCCCATTCCATCAAGTAATACGGTGAGATGGGTCCTGTATAGGAGAGTACGGTGAACTTTGGGGCCGAAGAGTCCAAGGCACACCTCGATGCCTCTCACTGGCTGTAGGGTGTGGAATGGTATGAGCATTACAGGCGAGAATCCCAAGTCACACCCCTGATGCCTTTCAATCTCTACAGGCTGGGGCATTATGGTCGGAAACCCTAACGCCTCAGGCGTTCATTGGCATTTTCACTCCAAATTTTCAACATGTTTTTTTTTGTGACCCCCGCCTTATGAACAGTGGTAATATCAGTTTGTTAGCCAAAAGCTGATTTCGCACAGAGACTACGCCATCTGGCACCACAGGTACGAAAACACATTTCGAACAGGATGTGAAAAATGACAGATGTACTGTTCATGGGGAGGTGCAAAAAATGGCAATGTTGAAATTCTGCAGTGAAAATATTAAAAAAACTGGTGAAGTCACGATCATGCACAGAAAATGCGCAATGCACACCCGTAATACAATGTGGCACATTCGTAAGGTAGAAAAAATGGGCAGACTGGATGGGCCTTGCAGTCCTTATCTGACGTCAACCTCTATGTTTCTATGAGATATGCACTAAAGTTGAGGAAACCCTATTTATTACATTATACAACTTACCGGCATTTCCTCAGTTCATGGTCGGCTTTGAAGTGTGCAGACGTGTTCCCAGTCCACCGAAGATCATTGCGCTTGAGTCGGAGGTAAGTATGGGGTGAGGAGGGGTGTGGGAGGCAGGATGTGCAGAGGGTGGGCATGGGTGGGGAGATTGTGTCAGGACAGTCAGCGAGGAGGTTTTTCTTTCAGGTTTCTTTGTTTTTAAACTTAGGCGATGTGGGACTTGTGCCACGCTGGGAGTGGACTCTCAAGCGTGGCAGCTGGAAAAAGAGCTATTTGCGGGGGCGTGGGCCGATGGGGATTGGGCACCCCTGTCGGCCATACGATCTGTTGCCTCGCTGGGGTGGGCTCCCAGCGTGGCACCCCTAGTCTCTTGGGGGGACAGTAGAGCCGGCGAGGATTGGGCACCCCGTTGGCCATACAATCTGTTGCCATGCTGGGGTGGGCTCACAGCATGGCATCTGGAACTCTGTTGGGGGGGAGCAGCACAGCCGACAGAGGATTGGGCACCCCCGTCGGCTATACAGTGTGTGTGTGTGTGTGTGTGTGTGGGGGGAGCACGAGCATGCAGTATGCGTGCGTGTGTGTGTGTGTGTGTGTGTGTGTGTGTGTGTGTTTTGGGGAGCACACATGAGCATGAGATATCTTCTCACTGCTCACTGAAGCGTAGCTCTCCCTTTCAACTGTACGGCACTGCATTTTGGATCATCGCACTATGTTTCTTGCACATGTGTGCAAGCAAACATAAAAATGATAATAAAACAAAAACTTCCATCCTGAGTCTGTCTGTTATTTCTTGTCTTTTCTTTTGTATTTGTTTCCTGTCGCAGATGAGATAGATTCTATCTATGCACTCGGGGGGGGGGGGGTATGTTTTCCAAGTCCAGAAGGTTAAAGTCTTTTATGTGTCTCTGTCCTCCTACAAAGCACACATGTAACTCCTAGTTGGCGCTATCCCAAGGGCTACTTCCCCTGCCTGCTTGGCTAGTAGCAGGTTAAGGGGCCTGAGTTCTGAAGCGAGTGCCTCCACCCTGAGGTCAGGGTTGGTAGTGGTCAAGCTAACCTGGGCACAGCCCTCCTGGACACTGTAACCCCCCCTTTCCCCTCTAGTGGCTTGAACACTATACAATAACCACTTTCACAATACCCCTGGTACACCACAGAAGTACCCACATTGTTTGCACTTACCACCAGGGCTGGTTCCTCTGGCTCCACCCTGGGGACCCCCTGTAAAACAAGGTTACTGTATGCACAGCAAATAGCAACAGTACAGTACTTTGAGCACAAACTGGAACCACAGTCAGATTACATGCAGGAACAGTTGGATCTGATTTATTCAGGGGACTTGAACAAGGGAGGGGTAAAATCAGGTTAATTAGTTTTAAGGTTATATCGATCAAGCAGTTATGCATGTGCTTTATGTCCCCCCCACACAGTCCACCTCTGGGTACCCAGGTGCAGAAGAGATGGGCTAGCCAGGACCGTTGCCGGGGGTTGCAGCTGGTTGGGGCCCTGTGATGGAAAACACAACATGCATAGTACACAATATTTGTAATCCGGTGCCAGAGGGCTCAGTTCTTAAAGGAAACGAAGCAACAAAACAATCAGATGACACACTCAGATTAAGTTGTTGCAGGGAGCTACCCTGGTATTTACTCATGATACCCAAGACTGGACACAGGCTGGATGAAAATCGAGACTGCAGGTGGTTGATCTGGAATGCCAGGAGAAGCAGGGCCCACACGAGTTGCAGAGGCATCGTTCCTGTTCAAGCGTGGAGCAGGGGGCTGATCCCCAGGCAGGTCTCTCGTCGATGGCTTCTCTGTGCAGCAGGTAGTCTGGCTGGACCAGTCTGGCAAGGCCCAGACCGCATGGAGACAAATTCAGATGCAGTCTGTTTTGGGCTGGATACAGCATCCAGCAAGCAGAACACAGTTTACACAGTGGGGAACGAACTCACAACCCACAAGCAGCAAATAACCATTTACATGTAAGGGAATTCTACTGTAATAAGCAAAGCGCTCCCCGGTCTCAATCGCAAGGTCTCTGCACACACCGGGAGCTTAGGGATAGCTGTAACTCCTGACAGGCCGATCGCATTCAGCAAAATCTTCAGTCTTCTTCAGGTTGAGCCTGGCCCACTTCAGTAGCTTACTTTAGTCACACAAACGTGTATTTAGTCCAACATAATTCTCTTCTCTCCCTCTCAGGAGCAGCAGGCAGACATGCAAGCCAAAAACTTAGCCTTTTCACAGTTCTCCCACGAGAATCCACTTAGGATTGCTCTCAAAAAACACTTGAGCTCTTCTCATTTCACTTCCCAGCTCAGAACTGAAAACTGCAAGCAGCCCGGGACTTCCCCAAGATCCAAAAGATTCGGTTGGCTGATTTGGCTGTCAGTCGAAGCAAGAGCTCCCCCTTCAGTTGCAAAAAAGGTGCAAAAAAGCTCCAAACTACAGTTCCTACAGATTTTGAATTCAGACAGCTCCTGTAGCCCGGCTACATTTTAGGTCCCACCAGTACTGTTTTGATCCAATTTGCAGTCCAGGACCAAGACAGTGAGACAAACAAAACAGTCCTTGCTACAAAGAAAGCAGGTTAGACAAACTACATTATCATTATCACTCTAAATGATTTTCACCAAATAGTTACATCTTTAAACAGAGCTCCCTCTCAGATTACTGATGCTGCAATCAGGCAGCTCTTAAAGAGACAGTACACAGAGGCTATACAGACTCTGGTAATCACATTTAAACTGCTAAAACCCAGGACACCAGACTGGCAGTGAGCATTTAGGCAAGCTCAAGGAAGACGTTTTGGGAACCCCCATTTGTAGCGGGGTTACACCTATGTAAAACAGAAGACTGGTGTTAGTCCTGAAATATACACCGCCACCAGGCACTGCCAGACTTCACTTATAGTGTCAGTAATTTCAGTTTAGTCAGGTCAGCAGGAAAAAAACATTATCTGCTCCGGAAATGTATTTTGTCCTATCACAGGGTGGTCTCACAGTATCTGCTGCAATACAGGGTTTTAATATTTTTTATATTTTGTTCTAGTTAAGAACTGTCAGCCTCAGATTTAAATCTGTCTCTTCCTCCCGAAAAGGAGGTAATATATTATAAAGCAGAAGCAAGCCTGTGTAGAAAGTACATTAAGATAGTAGGCTAAAACCAGGCTTCTGGACTTGAAAAAAAATATAAAACTGTGAGAGTAAAAAAAAATAGTCATACTGACTGGCTAAGATTAGTTTTTCCTGCTGTTGTTCAATAATAATTACTGTACACACAAGTTGTGTATTTATACCACAACTTGTGTACATAATAATTGAACAACAACAAAAACTATCAATGAACTATTTTACTTTCTCAGTTTATATTTTTTCAAATCCAGAGCTGATTTTAGCCCTGTCTGTCTCCTCAAAGTGAGAGCAGCAGAGAAGCCCTGTTAGCAGACACTAAACACAGGACCAGGCACCACACTTATATTGAAATTATTTCACAGCAGCAAGAGCAGTAAAATAAAAGTAGCCGGCCTCAGGCGTTATATATTTTGTGTCACATGGAGGGTCTCACTATGTATATATGTTGTATACAGATTTTTTTTAATTCGTCACAGAAATGATCAAACAGTCAAATCCCCTAACCTAGGTACACTCAAGCCTGCCTGTGTGCCTAGGACAAACTGCCAACCAGAGCACAAACGGAGAGAGGGGCTCCAGTGACTGTGGGCCCTAAAAAGGGAAGTCAAAGCCCCTTCAAATCACTTTGCTGCAAACTATAGGTTTTTATGTGCAGCCACCTACTAAATTTTCATTTGTATATGAGGAATCACCGAAACAATCTGAGATTGTGCCAGTTCAAGTGTAAATTAACAAGAGATAGAGATATATTTTTTAAAGTAATCAGACAAGACAATCAGTAATGGCGACTGTCTTCGGTGAAAGCTGCCTCAGAAATGCGTGTTACTGGACTTGCACATGCGCTTGTTCAACTGACTGTACCATGTGTTTTACAGAAAAACACACGGTACAGCATTGTGCTGTGCAAGTCGAGTAACCAAGTCCATGCCAGAGTGAAACGTTGTCCTCGGAGTACTGCAATATGCCCTCCGCCCCTCCGGTGCCACTCAATCTGTTAGCCCATCCCATGAGCCACCTCATTAGCGCTATTCTGTCTTCATGGTCTGCGACTGATTCCATGGGTATCCACACCAGTCACAGAGCTGCTCAGACCCTCAAGTCTCTCCTCCGTCCCATAGTCAGGTCGAAGAATGCCACTGCGCTAAGTCCCAATTGATGTCCGATCATTCCTGCAGCCTGCCACAGCATTCCCCCAAATACCGGAAATACCTGAAGATTTCTGACGTGATCTCCGAAGTAGGACAGACTGCAGAAGTAAACGAAGACTGCTGAAGTCGGCCCTGATAATGTGGCACACTGAGCTCGTCAGATGTCCCATCAGAGACCTACAAGTGGGGACAAAACTTAAAAATGTGGGTCAATTCTGCAATCCCTCAGCCAAATACTAACCCAGCAGAGGCAATTCTTGATCTGGTGCTCACAAATGGGGAGCATGTACAGGAAATAACGGTCAGGGAGCTCCTAGGTGGGACTGACCATTGCACAGCGTGGTTCCAGTTGGATATGGGCAGGGAAAGCATCCCAACTAAGACCAAAATCTTGGATTTTAGGAGGGTGAACTTCAGGAAGATGGGCACAAGAGCTAAGGAGCCACATGGTAGGCATCAGAGCAGATATGGGGGTGGACCAAAGGTGGTCCATCATTAAGGAAGGAACACCGGTTGCCACAGAGGAATGCATTAGTCTCAGGGGGAAGAACACAAGGGCCAAAGTGCCCAGCTGGTTCAGTTCTGGGGTCGCCCAGACAGTAAGGGAAAAGAGGCTAACCTATAGAAAGTTCAGGAAGACCAAGAGAGAGGTGGATAGGAAAATGACCTAAGGTTGGCTAGTGAGGCAAGTAAGGAAGTCCAATGAGCTAAGGTACAGAAGGAGCTGCAGATAGTAGAAAGAATTAAAAAGGGGGAGAAGGCCTTCTTTCATTATACAAGTGAGAAAAGAGACAAGAAGGACGTGATTGTTAGGCTTAAGAAAGGGGAGGAGCGGGTGGTGGATAACGGGGGGAAAGCAGAAATACTTTATTTTTATTTATTTTATTCTTTTGGTAACCGTGTAAGGCCCATCAGGCACAAGTGACTGTTTTCAGGGGTGACCCGGGAGCACTGGGGTGGTTAAGTGACTTGCTCAGAGTCACAAAGTATGCAAGTGGAGGTTGTGGGAATCAAACCCAGATCTGATGGATGTACCAAGCTCATTCCCAGCTTGTTACTCTAACCACTAGGCTATACTGCCAGCCCCACTATAAGAATACTTCTGTTCCATCTTTACCAGGGAGAGGGATGGACCAGTGCCTCCAGGAGGGAGACGAGGAGCGGGAGGGGAACAAAGATGTAGTGATAGAGGAAGACAGAGTGCAGGAGGGGCTGCTACCATTAAAGGTGGACAAATCACCAGGCCCGGACAGAGTACATCCAAAGCTACTAAGGGAACTGTCTGAGGAGCTGGCAGGGCCACTGGCAGACCTATTTAATTGTTCACAAGAGTCGGGTGTGATACCGCAGGACTGGAGAACAGCACATGTGGTGTCCCTCCACAAAAGTAGTCCCAAGGATGATCCACGGAATTACAGACCAATCAGTCTGACCTCAATTGTGTGCAAGCTCATGGAGACCATACTTAAGGAAAGGTTGGTAGAATATCTAGAGGAGCATGGTCTCCAGGATGTGAGGCAGCACGGGAGAGCGTGTCAAATGAATCTGATTGACTTCTTTGACTGGGTCACTAAGACAGTAGACAAGGGCCAAGCGGTACACATCCTCTATCTGGATTTTAGCAAGGCCTTTGACTTTGTGCCCCACAAAAGGTTGATCAGGAAGTTGGCGAATCTCGGGGTTGGGGCTAAGGTGTCCAGATGGGTGGAAAACTGGCGGAGGGACAGAACCCAGAGGCTGGTTGTGGGGGAGAGTAATCTGGCACCAGAGAGGTCACCATTGGGGTCCCTCAGGGCTCAGTGCTGGGGCTGGTGTTGTTCAATGTCTTCATCAATGGCATTAAGGGCAAAATGTGTCTATTCATGGACGACAACAAGCTCTGCAGGAGAGTGGACACAGCTGAAGGGATACAGGACCTACAGAATGATCTAGAAAAGCTGGGGAGGTGGTCTGGGATCTGGCAGATTAGCTTCAGTGCTAAGAAATGAAAAGTTATGCACATTGGCCTGGCCAGAGTACTACCTGGGTGGAGTTCAGGTATCTGCATTAGAGGAGTAGAAGGACCTGGGAGTGATGATCACTAGTGACCTGAAGCACTCCATGCAGAGCAAGGAAGCAGCAACACAGAGAATACTGGATGGTCAACCATGCAGAACCAGTGTGTTTTGCCACAGAGGGGTCTGATTTCATGTGACCTTGAGAGCGAAGCTAAAGAGGTCCATTGAAATCAGACCCCGAGGTGGCAGAACACACTGGTTTGGCACCGAGTTGCCCATCCAGTAGTTTTTTTATAGTGTATGGTTTCCTTTGCAATAATTTGATATTATTTTAAATATTTTCATATATATTTAGTCCAGAAAATAAACTTGTTGCTACCGTGCCTTATTTAGAGACTTGGGGTTGGTTGCTAGGGTGAGCTGCAAGTTGCTAGGGACTGAATGTCCCAGTGTCGCAAGCGCACACTGCCACTGGTGGTCAGGTGGGTTTTGGATATATTTTAAAATAAAAAAAAATGGCGGCTATGTGCCTCGCTTTGTGAGTGGAGGTGGATGCCCTGAATGTATTTCCGTAAGTTTTTTAAAAATATATCTGGTTGATCCTGCTTATGTTACCTTATCTGGTTGATCCTGCATCTGCCAGGGAGGTTACACGATTGCGTTGGTCGTGTTGCAGTGCTATCAGGTTGATCCTGCGATTTCCATTGCTGTGGCTTCAGCGCATGTCAATTGTGCTGGAACGCTGTTCAACCACAGAAGGGTTGAACAGCATTCTATGCCCTTTGAACTGTGGTAGAACAGCTTTTTAGTCCAGATAAAAATCAAGGTAGAACAACGTTCTACTATACATTATAAAGGCAAACTAGATGCTGAGATGCATATCTAAGGGGATCAGTAGTAGGAGAGAGAGGTTATACTGCCCTTGTACAGGTCACTGGTGAGGCCACATCTAGAGTATGAAGTTCAATACTGGTGCACACACCTCAAAGGATATTAACCTGCTGGAGAAGGTCCAAAGGAGGGCTACAATGATGACAGAAGATCAGCAGGGTAAGGCATATAAGGAGAGTTTGAGGGCACTGAACATGTACTCCCTGGAGGACAGGAGAGAGAGGGAGGACATGACTGAGACCTTCAAGTACTTGAAAGGGATAAATAAGGGTGTCTTTAAGTTGAGTGGCAACAATAACACGAGGGAGCGCAGTCTTAATCTGGAAGGGGGTTAGGAGGGAGGTCAGGAAGCACTTCTTCACAGAGAGGGTGGTGAACACTTGGAATGCGCTGCCAGAAGAGGTGGCCTCGTTGAAGACAGTGGGCAGCTTCAAGAGAATCTGGGATAGGCATAGTGGGAAGGTAAGGATCATGGATAGGGAGGGTGGGAGAAGTGGGTCACAGGAGACCACAGCTGAGGGGAGGAGAGGAGAAATAAACATGAGGAAAAAAAAAAAAAGAAAGCGCTGTCCATTACCATCCCCTCCACCCATGCTGAATTTCAGGCTCAGTCTGTCTGGCATTCTCAGCATTACTGCAAAGCACGATTACTGACCTGGGAGAAGCACTCTTGGTTGAAAATGAAATAAGTTGTTTGCTGTGCTCAGAAGTGTGTTTAATCAGATGTGAGACACATTGGCAGTGGAATGCAATTTGTTATGCGGGGATAAAGTTAGAGTAACTAGGTGTTTGCTGAACATGCCTTGGTTAAACGGATAGGGCTAGAGTACCCTATACCAGCCCCATTTGTAATTGACAAAGCGATTCAGTTTCTGAAAGAAAGCTGAGACCATCTGGTTTTACTGAATTAGATTGTGTCCTCTGTGCTGGGAGACCTGGGCTGCTTAGAGCACTTAGTTGGTCCAACTCCACCATCCTGTACTTTCAAGATAAGGGGCAGTACAGTTTCATTTTGTGTGGCTACCAAGGGCAAGGGGTTGAATAAAACAGTGTGCCCCTGAATGAAAGAATTGTCGAGTACCGAGAGGTCAGTGGGGCACAGAACCCAAGGAAGCATGGATTCACAGCGGGAAGGTCATGTCAGATGAATCTAATAGATTTATTTGACTGGGTTACCAGAGAAGTAGACCAGGGAGGGGCTGTAGATATGGCCTACTTCAACTTTAGCAAGGCATTTGACACAGTACCATGCAAAAGATTAACCAACAAGTTAGATAGACTAGGCGTGGGTCCCAGGGTGGTAGCCCGAGTAACAAATTGGCTGGACAACAGGACACAGAGGGTAATAGTAAACGGAGCACACTCTGAAGAAAGGGGAGTTACCAGTGGGTTACCACAGGGTTCAGTACTGGGACTTTTACTCTCATGTCTTTATAGGTGACATTGCGGAGGGGCTGAAAGGAAAGTATGCCTCTTTGCAGACGACACAAAGATCCGCAACATGGTTGATACACAAGGAGGGGTGGAAAGGATGTAAAGGGACTTGGCAAGGTTGGCGCAATGGTCAAGAGTATGGCAGCTTAGATTCAATGCAAAGAAATACAAAGTAATGCACCTGGGAAACAAAACCCAGGGGAACAGTACACAATTGAGGGGGGGTACTAACAACAACAAAAATGGAAAGGGACCTGAGGGTAATCATATCAGCCGACCTTAAGGTAGGCAATCAATGTGAAAAGGTGGTAAGGAAGGCTGGGGGGATACTGGGATGCATAGGGAGAGGCATCACCAGTAGAAAGCAGGAAATTGTTATCCCTCTTTACAGACAGCTGGTGAGACCCCATCTGGAGTACTGCGTGCAGTTCTAGAGACCCCATCTCCGCAAGAACACAGACAGTCCAGAGGAGGGCAACCAAAATGGTGCAGAGTCTGCACCAGAAGCCATACGAAGCGAGACTAAAGAAGCTTAATATGTACACCCTTGAGGAAAGGAGGGACAGGGGGAACATGATAGAAACTTTCAAGTACCTCAAGGGGACCAACAAAGTCCAAGAGGGTAGCATATTTCAGAAAAAGAGATGCGCAAGAACAAGGGGGCACAATTTGAAGATAGATGGGGGATGGCTCAGAGGTAATGTGAGGAAGTATTTTTTCACGGAGAGGGTAGTGGATGTATGGAACAGCTTTCCTGAGGAGGTTGTGGGGTCAAAAACAGTGAGGGAATTCAAGAATGCATGGGACTGACATAAGACAATTATAGTGGGGGGTAGGAGGAAGTAGGCTGCTGGTTAACTATGCTCTGCAGCTTATCCAATAGGTAGGGAAATGGGCAGACTAGGTGGGCCAAGTGGTTCTTATCTGCCATCAAAGTCTAGGTTTCTATGCCCCTAGTAATCAAACCATTTGTCAGGGGGTTAAGGCTCAGTTTCCTCTGATGCCCACAGCTCTCCTCGGGTTTCTCACTGCCCGTTCCCCCCCCCACACACACACATCTGTTTACTGATGTTGCAATCTTTGTTATGTTTCTGACACTGGGGTGACCAGTCCCTGGTGCCAGCTACTACCCCCCATTTCATTCTCAAACTGCGACACTTGGGGAGCCCCTCTCGGTGTCAAGCAGATAACACCAACACTGGGTACCCAATCCCCAGTGTTGGTACCTGAAATAAAGAAAACATCACTTGTATTTTTTTTAATACACCCTGTTAAAACCAAAAAGTCCATGAATGTCAGTTGCTGTCACCACCATTACTGTCCCTCCACCTGACCCTCCCATTAAGACTGTTGAAAATTTTGAACCAAACTGTGGCAGCCCACTGAAAATTGGGTATATCCTCTTAGCTTCTCTATCCTGGATAATTACAATCTAACTGCTGAAGGGTGGAAGGCTCAGGAGTAATGTTAGGAAGTACTTTTTCACTGAAAGGATGGTGAAGCCATGGAATAGCCTTCCAGCACAAGTGGTGGGGGCGAAAACAATACAGGGGTTCAAGAGTGCATGGGATAGACATAAGGGTACCCTGGAGATGTGCAAAGCAGGAAAGTCACAGATCAGATAGGATCTGGGGCTGCAGCAGTGAGAATGGAAATGGGCAGACTAGGTGGCCTGTATGGTCCTTATCTGCCAACAGATTCTGTGTTTTCATGATTCTATGTAACAATGTGTAAAAGCAGGACACCACAGAAAATGAGACATTGCATCTCATCTGCTGTATGCTGGGTAAATATACAGTAAAAATGTGTACAAGCAAGACTGGGTACAACAGGAATACAAGCAGCAAACATCTGGCATTGACAAATGCTTGTTTAACCTTTGTGCGTATTTCTAACAGAGCACTGGTTGCATTTATGACGATAGTATTGTGCTACAGTTTATGCAGAATTCTAATGTGATACCCCTCAGTGTAGAAAAACAACTGCGAGTTACTACATTCTGTATTCATTGCAAGTGGACTGTATTGACTGAAGTTATGCCATTTCTTGTAACAGGTGTATGGTATGTGTTTCCTATTAAATGCAATAAAAATAAAATAAAAAAAATAATAGCACTGTAGGTTCTATAAGTCGGTGCTACTAATCCAGAAAAGAATGAAAACACATAAAAAGGTCTAGAATAGCGCTCCATGGTGTACTAGAAACTGAAATACACACAAAGTCAACGCTCTCATGTGGTGCACTTTTCCCCTTCAGCAATCATTTATGCCCCCTTGTCTCTGACCTGTCCCATAATGCCTCTAGTAGTCCCTCCAGTCCACCATCTCATCTCTAGGGATTAACTCTCCACAGGGTCTCCCATGGATTACCCCACTCCATGATGGGATGGGAGTGGTTGGCCATGCCCCTCCAGAGCACAGTCCAGATGCAGATGTGGTGCGGGACCTATGAAGGAACAGGGCGTCATCTAGCTGTGGTTAGGCTTCTTCCACTGTAGATTTATTTTGCCCACATGGGTGGCCAAGCGTGCAATGGAGCATCACATACGCACACGCATATATCAACACTGAGAGCAGCCCCTCCCCAAGCAGGTACACCCTGACTGTGATGCCATCCAGCTTCTGCTGGGTGGCAGACATTTATTTATGTCAAAAGTTTCACCAGGAAAGACATTCAGCGCTGATAACTGCTTGTTTCTAGATACATCCGGGGCGAGGTATGGGAGGAGCAAAAATAAATAGTAATTAACAGCATTACAAAGTAATAGTCCTATACAATCCATACAACACATCAAAAGGAGCACAATCTGAAATGTTGCAAGGCATTACAGTACAACAGGGAGATGTGGCAGATAAAAACCGAGTATAGATGGGAAAGAGGAACTTACCCCAACAGGCATAGTGAGAGGTGAGAGGTGAGAGCAATATAGCCAGGGCAATATGAACAGGCGAGAAGGAGATCAAAAAGGCAGAGGTCATGGACAGTTGTAGAAACATCACAAAGAGACTTTAGGGAGAAGGGAGAAAAGGCAGAGCAGATTGACAGGGGAAGGGTGAACTAGAATTTAGGAAAGCGATATGAGAAGGCAGTTTGACCAACAGTAGATTTCCTACATGGAACAGAAAGGCAATGGGAAACACTGCTGCACAACGGGTAAGAGGAAGGAGGGGAGAGGGCAGTATGGAGGTAAAGTAGGAGGGAAGGGAACCAAACCCGAATCTGGATATAAAGGAGAAAGAATGGGAAAGGTGCCTGGCATCAAGAGAGGGGAGGGAAAGGGCAGAATAGAGCACGCAGTGGTGGGTATTAGGGGGACAGTCTAAGGCTAAATGATGAAAAGGGTGAAAGAGGGGTCCAGTCTGGCAAGGGAGGATTTGGAGCTCCGTCAAAGGCTCAAATGACACACTATGTGTACTCTGTCTTCTGCCAGAAAAAGGTCTTCAGATCACCAACCCAGTTACCAAATGAATGAATAATTTTGCATTTATAGATGGCACCTGGAGCATACTGGCCTAGTGCAAGCATTTTTATTACTAAGATATCTTCTAGACAAAAAGTAAGTATTCACAATATCATATCAGAAAAAATTAGCAAAAACATTGACAAAAAGCCATTATTTCTCAATTCAGCAAAAGCACCATCTCAAAATCACCATTTCCTATGCCAATAGTCTTATGACCGATACCCCTGTCTAATCTAAGTTACAAAAGCAAAGTGAGTCAAGCGACCTAACCAAACTGTACGAGTATTCATATTATAAAGCAATTACCCAAAACTAACCTATGCAATAATGTTGCACACATGTTATAAAGCAATTATTCCTCAAAGCAGTAGTCTACGCTCAATGACCTGTAGCCTTGGCTACTAAATATTGCACGAGAGGCAATCATACATGAAGCAAGAGCTGAACCAGTTTCTTACCCTTCATGTGACCCCCCTCAGCATACTGAAGCCAATGCCTGCTAAGACAACCATCAAGTCGTCTTTACACAAATCTGATTGCCTTCTCCTCCCGACTTACCCAAACTCTTTCTGCAGGGGCTTTCCTGAGGGCACTTCGTCATTGGAGAGGGAAAGGGGAAAGCAAAAACCACATATTTGCATAGTTGCTGCAAGCTAACTAGAGTATACCAAGAAATGGTCACATGGTTGCTGGTAACTATAGCAACAACTGTATGGGTATTTCCATCTCGTTGCTTTGTGGTTATAGAAGATGCTATTTAACATCTCGTGGTTAGAAAAGGTGATCTTACTTCGATTGGACTCTTGCAGTAGGCAATAACAATTAGGACTGAGACACCAGGCGCTAGGACTACACAGAAAACTTACTAGCAGTGTCTGGCGGAGGACCGCCCACCCGGCGTCACATGACTGATGTCAGCCCAGCGCTATATAGTGGGCAGTACTTATGCCTGCCCTCCTGTTCTTTCCCGCTGACCTGCGCACATCGGACATCATGGAACATTGCTACTGTCTACTGCCATTTTCGATAAGTATACATGTTCGAATTTCTTTTTCTTCTTAAAAAATCTCTGTAATTTGCCGTTGGATTGCGTGTTTTCTCCAGCTCCTTCCAAACTGCATAAGAACAAGTGCGCCTGTGGCAAGCAGATTCCAGAGAAGGACGGCCATACCTCGTGTCTCCTGTGCCTGGCACCTGACCATGACACCGAGGACTGTGAGGGCTGCCAGAAGTTCAACCAGGCCACATGGAAATGCTGTCAGCAAGCCTTGGAAGCCCATCTTCTCAAGCAAAAACTGGCTTCCATGGAGAAGGAGCTGCAGCAGGTGCGGAGCTGTTCCCCATTCCCAGGAGGATCTTCGGGCTCCCACAAGCAGATGAAGGACAAGGAGAAGCACCGGGGCTGGGATTGGTCTCCCTCAAGGCTGTGGCTCCCTCTGGAGACCGCGGCCAATGAGCGGCCTTCCTCCAGCAAGGATATCACTCCTCCGACCAAGCCTGTTCCCTCCTCTTCGGGACAGCCCTTTGTCCTCCTGCCTACGCTGGTTAGGTTGCAGGTGGGAACTTCTGGGGATCCGGAGGCTTCCACAACTCTTAGGCTCTTCAAATCCTCTGGGTCTAACCCGAGAGGTTCAGCTGGTAAGCCGGATACTGGTTCTTCCAATGACTGCTCAGCCCCGGCGCTCACATCAAACTCCACCTTGGGGTCCATCAGTCCTCCAGACTAGCGCCCACTGCCCTTTGGCGGCCATCCCACGCAGAATTCCCCTCTCGGACACTCCTTCATTGCCTTCAATGGGTCCTTCTACCTCCCCCTCCCACTCTGAGCCGGAGGAGCTGCCACCTGCTGACCAGATCAATTGGCCAGCCAGCCCTACATCAGATACCCACGGGGACACTCTGATCAATCCGCCTCCATCTGGGCTGGCCCCCCAGCCGCAGAACCCAGATGCATCCATCAGCCTGGGCAGGCAGATGCCGGAACCCCCCCACGGGTCCACTGCTGCCTCCCCCCACGGAACTGCAGCCTGGGCCCTCTGGTATCCCTTAGGGGCCTCAGCCGGATCCCTCAGCCCCACTGTCGATTCCTTCACCAGGCTACCCGATGCTGAGCTACCCTATGCCGGGTAACCTATGCCAGGGTACCCGATGCCAGGATATCCGTCACCGGGGTACCCAACGCTGGGGTATCCAACACCAGGTTATCACCAGGGCCCTGATTTTTCTGCGGCACATTGGAGCAAAGTTCCGTGGCAGGTTTCCCATTTGCCGCAGAACTTCTGCGACACTAGACGCCAATTTCTGCAGCAATTCTGCAGCACACTTTTACCCTTTTTTGTTTTTCACCATTTTCTTTCACCATAGCTGACATTTTCTAGCTAACATTTTCTTAGTCGCAAAAATAATAATAATAATACATTTTATTTAATATAGCACCTTTCGAATATCAAGGTGCTGAACAAACAAATAAAATCAGTGAATACAATAAAATCGAAGAAACTCAGAATAGGCTTTACCCCATAAAAAGGTCATCAATGCCTGCTTAAAGCACCCCACTGTCCTGCACTCCCATAGCTGATGGGGCAGAGAATTCCAGAAGGTAGGGGCAACAAATCTGAAGACAAGAGCCCCAGATAACTTTAAACTAACCCTCTGAATCTCCAGCAACCCCTCGTCAGCCAAGCAGAGCTGTCGCAGAGGGGTGTAGGGAACCAGGAGCTCTTTCAAGTAGTCGGGACCCTGTCCGTGTAGGGCTTTGTAAGTTAATAAACCTACCTTAAAGGTGATCTGCCACTGAACAGGCAGCCAGTGCAGATCGTGCAGCACTGGGGTAATATGAGATCTCCCACATACCCCAGTCAACAAATGTGCAGCAACGTTCTGCACTAGCTGCAAGTGGCGGATATCAACCCCAGGAAGCCCTAAGTTAAAGGGAGTTACAGTCGTCAAGGCGTGAGGCCACAAAGGCGTGGACCAGAACAGGCAGATCGCTAGATGGAACGAGATGCTAGATCCTGGCAATGTTCCTAAGATGGTAAAAGGCCAGCTTGACGACTGCCGCCACCTGATGACGAAGAGTCAGCCCATCATCAAGCACCACTCCCAGGTCACGCACCCGTTCAGAGGTAAGGAGCTGAGCCCCCCCAGGACTAAACCAGAGGGGAGATCAGTCCTTAGCCCCTCCGTCCTGCGCCCCGGGTCCACAACCAATACCTCAGTCTTTCCTGAGTTCAACTTTAGACTACTAGAACTTCTCCAATCTTGGATTTCCATGAGGCAGCTGTTCAGTACCAAGATGGCACTAACCTGGTCAGGGGCAAAAGACAATTACAGCTGGGTATCATCAGCATAGCAGTAAAACCTCAGCCCATACCATCTTACAATGTCTCCAGGGGGCAGCATGTACACTGCAAATAACATGGGGGACAGCACCGAGCCCCGGGGGTACTCCACAAGGCAGAGAGAAAGACTTGAAAGAAAATACTCCCGAGACAACTCTGAGTTCTACCAGCGAGGAAAGATGAGAACCATCTGAGTACTATCCCCGACAGTCCACAGATGAACCTCAGGTGCTCGAGCAGAACCCCATGATCCACAGTGTCAAAAGCTGAGGACAAATCAAGGAATACCAAGATGGAGCGGTTTCTCCTATCTCTCGCCATTAGGAGATCATTGAGCACCCGAACGAGAGCAGTGTCAGTACTATGCTTCTTACGGAAACCCAATTGGAGAGGTTCATATAAATTATGGATGGTTAAATGGTTCTCTAGTTGAGCTGCCACAACTTTCTCAATAACCTTTCCCACAAAATGAAGGTTAGAGATAGTTCTGTAGTTTGCTAGATTGTCCGGGTTCAGGGAAGCTTTCTTCAGGAGGGGTGTCACCACCGCCTCCTTCAGTGAGCTAGGAAACTCGCCCGATTCCAAAGAGCACCGGACGATCTGAGCTAAGACCGGGCTGATAATATCACTACAATCCAAAATCAGGGAGGTAGGGCCCGGATCTAAACTACAGCATCTGGGGTGTATCCCCTGGACAATCCTCATGATATCAACAAACTCTGGCAGATCAGAGATACTCCAGGAAACACCAGGCTCTGTGACTAAGCACCGATCAACAGCATCCCCATGAAATACGTACACAAATAAAAATAATATGTATAATATATAGTTCCTCTCAATTTGGCAACATTTGGTCCACTCTCCTATTAAACTCATATCCTTCACTTCCCCCCTTACCCCCCCCATATATACTATATATTGGATATTATAATCACCAAAGCTTTAATTTTCTTTCCTAGACTTCCACTCTCTCTCTCTATATATATATATATATATATATATATATATATATATATATATATATATATATATATATATATATATATATATATATATATACATACACACACATATATATTATGATATGTTAGGTGGCTTCGAGTCCTTTTGTAACACATTTGAGAAATGGCATACTATACTTTACGATACTTCAAGCTCGAAGCCTGAATAATACAAGCGATATATGAAATATTACATTGTTGGGCTCACTGGGCCTATACCAGGTCTAGTCACCCAGCTATACATATTCATATTTTAAACCACAATCAGGCTGCATTCAAGCTTTATGCCGTCTATAGTTAAGCTATATGCCTATGTATTAGTGACTCTAGGCGCCTCAAAGCCTGGCCCGCCATTTTTTTTTTCAAAATATTTTTTCTAATTAGATAAGGATATGCCACTATATTCTCTATCATGTTAAAAGCACCTTGTTGCCTCAAATTATTACAGCCATTTATTATATACATTTTGAATTCTCTCCTACCCTCTATATACACTTTACAACATTTTATTAAAATGACTGTGCAAACTTTATACTTTCCTAATTATCTCTTTAGCCCTCATTTTATGTTATATTGTTAGCATAATAAAATGGCACATTCAATGTTTTATTGGATTCTGGAAACTGTTCTAGCTTGGCTAGAACGGTATTACGTAAGCATTAATCACCGATGAAGGTGGCATCTAATGGGGAGTTAATGCATGGTTGGGACCGTTATGGCACAAGGCCGGAGGCCGAGGGCATACAATGGTCCAACCACGCATTAACTCCCCATTAGATGCCACCTTCATCGGTGATTAATGTGCTTGTAACATGGCTTGTGCAATACAAGTGTCATGTGGACATTTTTTCCTTATCACACACACATCAGCACTAGGCTTTCTGTACCTTGCTGCTTTTTCGTTTATATGTTGCTGTTTCTAAGGCTGTCTTTAAGTACCACAATGCGCATGCACGTTGCACTGCCGACATCGACTTAGATAGTGTATACTATGTTCTGACATCGTACGACTTTGTTTTATGTTGCCACATACACATAAAATAATGTTGTGCCTTACTAACCGCCCACTTCCACTCAGCTGTTCTACTCGTCTGCATGCCTTTTTAAGTGATATCCGTGGTCTGCTGCATTGTGGGAGCCATTTCTTGCCTGTATAGTTTACTCTCCCCAAGGACACAGACGGGTTCTTTCAACTCCCAGTGCACAGCTCCGCTCCTCTTTCCGACCAACAGGTGGCACTTGTCCAACACCACTCCACTTTTCCTCTTTTCCTAAACGACTTCTTTCCCCATCTTCTACTTCTCCTATCCCATTCCCCTCGGACTATTCCTATTTCCATCCAGTACTTGCTAGACTGCAACCAGTGCAGTTTCCGCTTCTACATCTTGCGTGTTTTTCTGCACATTGCTCAGCACGCTACAACTCAATTAGATGCCTGCTCTACACACTGCATATCCGACCAATCGGTGGTGCTTTTCACACATTACCAGACTTGTGCTCAGCCTATATATCCTGTTGCTCGCTTTTCGTCTCCACTACTGCCTTTTACTCTCCTGCTACTACTCAGCTGTCACTTCGGTCCCTCTGACCATAACGACAGACTTCCCATATCTTTGCTCTCTCTGCCCACGGCCACACTTCCTGCACCCTGCAACGCACCCTATACTGCCTGCTTCCCACTCCACAGTGTGTCTTCATACCGCCACCTATTGGTCAACCTTTCGGACATGTATCCACTGCTTGCTTCTCCTCAGGCACGCACATTTCCCGCGCTCATCCACGTTACTCCCTGTATTAGTTTGCACACTCCCAATGGCAACACAGCATTATTGTGCAATAATGCTGTGTTGCTCTGAGGCCAGCTGACCCAGTTCAGCCAACTGATTTGCCTCTTTCCCACCTTCTCATTTTGCCCATGTTACAACTAGTTCTAATTCACTTCTTTTAATTGTTTTTTTCATTGGTAACCAAGTTATGATTGTGGTTTTCTTTTCCCTGGGGATCATTTATGATCATCTATTTACCTGCTACCATATAATACTTATTGTAGGTTTCTCATAAGGTTTGTAACTTAGGTTTACAGCTTTTTATTAGCTGTTTTGCTTAAGAGTAACCTATATTGACTCACGCCCAGTTGGGTAGTAAGAGTCTCTCCGGCATTTTGTACCGACTCACATCTATCTACACAGCTCATGTCACATTACTGTATTATAGTGGTTAAGTTTCCTTTTATCTTGGTACATGTTTATCATTTTTTCCTCTTACAGTTTTTTTTTTACAGAGACATATAAATTAGGCACCTGGTTCCACCTGGTGATTTGCCGGTTTTGGTGCACGCCTTTGTGACATCTCGTCTTGATTACTGTAACTCCCTGTACCTAGGGCTTGCTAGGGTTGATATCCGCTGCTTGCAGCTAGTGCAGAATGCAGCAGCACGTTTGTTGACTGGGGCTTCAAGAAAATCTCATATTACCCCAGTGCTGCGCACTCTGCACTGGCTGCCAATACAGTGGCGGATCACCTTTAAAGTGGGTCTTTTGACCTACAAGTCCTACACAGGCTTGGTCCTGACTACTTGAAAGAGCTTCTGGTGCCCTACACCCCTTTGAGACAGCTTCACTCGGCTGACGAGGGGTTGCTGGAGATTCCGAGGGTAAATTTGATGTCCTCTGGATCCCGTGCCTTCGGTTTTGCAGCTCCTTCCCTCTGGAATTCTCTGCCCCGTCAGCTCCGAGAGAGTACAACGATGGACAGTTTTAAAAGGGCCTTAAAGTCCTTTCTATGGGATAAGGCTTTCCCTGTTATACCGTAATTGGTTTTTATCTGTTATATTTGTTGTTCTGTTTTATTGTATTCATTGATGCTGGTGTTTTTATGCTTTTTGTACAGCGCCTTGAAAACTTGAAAGACGCTTAACTAAATCAATTTTATTATTATTATTATAAGAAATTATTATTTTATATTTCTAGTTCCATATAATACTATAGTCCTGCAAACTTCAACTTGCTCGCTCACTCTCCCATCCGGTTCTGCGACGTCCTCAAGCCTAATGAATCAATATACGAGTCCCTTATATATATGGTCACTGTTTCTTATTCTTGTTCAGTATGAGTGACCTAATACTATATTCACGGAACGCCAAGGGACTCAATTCTTCTTGTAAGTGTAAGCAAATTATATCCTATCTTAAAAAACAAAGTACATATTGCTTTCCTTCAAGAGACTAAACTCCTAGCTGAGGAAGTCTGCAGACTCAAAAGGGACTGGGTCGGTCAAATTTATGCACCCTCCTTTGCCTCATCTTTTGTTATCTTGATTCATAAAAATCTTAAATGGCCCCTCATAAAAACATCTACAGACCCCGAAGGCAGATGGGTAATAGTTATACTCAATACCCCTACAGGCCTTATCACGTTAGTTAATGTTTATGCCCCTAACTCTGACTCACCTGAATGTTTCCATAATTTATCCCAACAAATTCTGGCAAACAATAATTACAATTCACCTATTTTATTTATTTATTTATTTGCTTTTGGTAACCGGGTAAGCATGCTAGACAGCAAGTGCCTATTTTCAGGTACGACCCCAGACAATTACAAGGTAATTACATAGGAGAAATACATTAAACATCAATTACAGTCAGGAGCAGACACACTTCAATAGTGAGACAGAGAAGCAGTTACATAGTAGCATTACAGTCGGGAGTAGACAAACTCCAATAGTGGGAATAAAACATCAGGGATTTTTAAGGCAGGAAAACAAGTTTAGTAGGTGGTGATTTCAATTTAGCTTTGGAGGCCCATCTAGACAGAAGTAACTCTTCTACTGATTCACACCCAAGAAGTATTAATGCCCTATCTATGTTCTTAAAAGATTTCGGCTTGTCTGACATCTGGAAACTTCATCATCCTAGTGACCATGAATATACCTCTTATTCCCCACTTCACCAATCCTATAGTAGAATTGATTCCTGGTTTACATCTCCTTCCATACCTGAAAAAATAATTGATACTTCCATTCTCCCTATTATAATATCAGACCATTCCCCAATCAAACTTCACCTATTATGGGGTCCTCTACCCTCTAAATCTCCATCGTGGTGCCTCGATCCACTTCTACTCAAAGACCCTGACTTCATTCCCTGGATTAGAACCCAGTCAAGAATATCTCTCTTTTAACAATACCCACAGTACATCCATGTGTATGGTTTGGGAAGCATTAAAAGACACAATCAGAGGTAAAATAATCAGCTATACTGCCCATAGGAAGAAACTAAGCGAGTGTCAACTAGCTGAACTGGAAACATTTCTAAAAATTAAAGAAAACCAATACTTTAAAATCAAGAAACCCAACCCCTACTTGTAACTTCACCTTGAAATCCTTCAATTAAGAATCAAAATCAACTAACTTGTATCTCGCATAGCTGAATTAGCCCTTTCTAGGCTCAAACATAAATACTGGGAACAAGGTGATAGATGCGGGAAACTACTCTCCTACCAGCTTAAATCCCAGCAAATGGATAGGCATATTGCAAGCATGAAAGACCATTCAGGCCAAACACACACTGATAACCCATCAATTAATCATATCATGAAATCCTTCTATCAACAGCTATATTCTCAACAAAACTGTGTACCAAATAACCAGATTCAGCACTTTCTAGATAAGCTGCAACTACCACACCTTTCTGATTTAGATATGGCAAATCTGGATAAACCATTTACCCTCCAAGAGATTCAAAAAGCGCTATCCAGCTTAAAATTGGATAAATCCCCATGGGGAGATGGGTTCCCTGTGGATTTTTATAAACCAATTTTGGATATTCTTTGTCCCTTGCTCTATAATGTCTTTCTGGAATCATCATCTAATGGCATCCTTCCCCCCACTATGACAGAAGCCACTATCACAGTTCTACCTAAAAAAGACAAGGACCCAGCTCTCCCATCCAGCTACAGGCCCATATCACTAATCAACACTGACGGAAATTTGTTTTGCAAAACTTCTAGCTCTTCGTCTGGAACCTTTCGTATCCAAACTAGCTCACAGTTCCCAGACTGGCATCAACAAAACCAGATTAGGTTCCGACCATCTTCGCTCCTTATTTAATTCACAAAGCGAAATCACTCAAATCCCCTGCAGCAGCAATTGCTATTGATTTTGAAAAGGCATTTGACTCCTTAAACTGGAACTGTCTCAATCTTGTACTATCTCATTTTGGTATTCCCAATAAGTTCTGTTCCTGGGTCAAGCTACTATACACCTCTCCTTCAGCTCGAATTCTTACCAACTCTATGCTCTCTTCTCCCTTTTTACTAGCAAGAGGTACCAGGCAAGCATGTCCCCTGTCACCATCATTATTTATCCTTGCTATGGAGCCCCTTTCTGCCTGTCTTCGACAAACCAACAATATTAAGGGTATTCAGATCGGTAACTCCCGATATCCATCACTTTCTTATGCAGATGACCTCCTTATTCTTTTAGAAAACCTTGAAGAAGCAGGTCAACCATTAGTTCAATTATTTAAAGAATTCACCTTTCTCTCTGGCGTAGCTTTTTTTTTATATTTTTTATTTTAGTCTTTGGTGATCGGGTAAGGCCCACTAGGAACAAGTGCCTGTTTTCAGTGGTGACCTGGAAGCACTGGGCGGTTAAGTGACTTGCTCAGAGTCACACAGTATGCAAGTGGAGGTTGTGAGACTTAGACTCAGGTCTGGCCTGCTGGATATACCAAGCTCTTTCACACCTCATTTCTCTAACCTCTAGGCTATACTTCCAGCCCTTTAAATTATAATAAATCTGAAACTTTACCTATAAATGAATATTGTAAACCATATATGGACACCCCTTTGGATTTCCGTTGGGCACCCCATGGCTTCTCTCACCTTGGCATTCAAATCACCCCAAAGCTAGATAAAATATGGGATAAAACCTTTACCCCCTTGCTATCTAATATTAAATCTATGTTTGACAGATGGAAACTACTTTACCCCTTAAATGAGAGGTTAATATCTGCCATTAAAATGTCCATCTCCCCCAAAATCTTATATCTTTTTGCTAATATGCCATTAACTTTACCCTTCAATTTTTTAGTTAAACTAGATAAACTAATTGGTAGTTTCCTTTGGGAAGGAAAACCTCCCAGATTCAGTCAAAAAAAACTCCAGTCACATTGGTCAAGAGGTGGCTTTAGGCTTCCCTGGTTCCAAGCCTATTTGTGGGCCTTTCGAACAGCTCAAACCATTAAATGGTTTCTTAAACCAATGATCAAAACACCATTATGGGTTAATATGGAATCCTCCCTGTGCCCTGGGCACGTCACTACTTCTAACATTTATAACTCACTTCCTCCTAAACTAAAATCCCACCCCATAATCTCTTTGTCTGTATTTTACTGGAAACTAATACATAAACACCTTAAATCTAACCCTACATCTCTGGCCTACGCTCCCATTTGGGGTAACCCAAACATCTCTCTGGATAATCACCCAATTTTCTGCCATAATTGGAACAGGGGCATTTTCTTCTTAAACGATATACCTGAACCAAACGACCTTAGACTTAAGTCCTTTACTGATCTTTGCACCCTTTGGAAACTTCCAAAACATGATCTTTGGAAATATCTACATCTCTGCACTGCTTGTAATTCTTACTTTCAATACTTACCCCAACAACTTTTACATGATCAACATATTTCACAATGGCTTAAAACCTCATCTAATTTGAACAGTACAAATTACAATCATATCAGAGATATAATTCCAGATCAATCACATACGGTAAAAAACAAATGAAGCCAGCTACTAAATTACAATATAACAGACTCCCAATGGTATAAGTGCTGGCTTCCTTGCCATAAGAACTTTAAAGATATGCGTAGTTCACTCATACAAACAAAAATCCTTCACTTATGGTATAGGACCCCTGCGGTACTGCAACATATGGGTCTAATGAATAACAATAACTGCTGGCGCTGCAACTCCCCTAATGGGGACCTACTCCACTTTCTATGGCAATGTCCTCTTATAGCGAATCTTCTGCGTACTACTCTTAACTTCGCAGCAAAAGTAATTGGTCAGTCCTTTATATTCAACCCTAAACATATTATATTAGGCATTTTCAACTCTAACGATAATACAATCTCCTGGGCTCAAAACAGATGGCTGAATTTATTATTTCTTCAAGTTAAACGTCTTATACACTGGAAGTCTGTTATAATTCCCAAATTTCTGACATTCTTAAGAACCTATCTCATTATGCCTCCCTGAACCGTCTATCTCATACCTCCTCCGGCCAAATTAAGGCATTTAATAGATGTTGGCAGGACTATTTTAACTACTTAGAATCTTCACAAACTTCTAATACTTAATATGTGGAATGTTATAAAGATTATCTTCATTCAATTCCACCATACAACCACTATGGCTATTGTCTCTCCTATCAGTTGTCTCTCCTTCTCTTTATATTTAATATTTTTTTTCTTTGCTTTTGTTTCACTGGCATTAATTACATGCCTTGTTACCGCTACAACCTTTCCAATATATACGACATACAGTTACGTAAGACAAGATTTAATAATATCATTGTTATATAATTACTCTACGTTATCCCTCTCCTCTCTATTTGATCGTACACCTCATGTTAATCTTAGAGAGCTTAGACTAGACATACGCATTTACAATATTGCAACCCTATAATGGATCTTAGGCTACAGAGTCCCTCTCTATTCTAATGATGATGTTTATTATACAATGGCAAGAAATAATCTTGGACTGTGATTGGTCAGTTTGGAGCTGGACCCATGGCGTTATCCCAGCACATCATGGGTCTAGTCTCAGCCTCACTGTGAACCTGTAGATGAGCATTTGATTGACTGATTGATTGACGGAGCTTTTGATGATTCTTTCACCTTCTCTTAAAACCAAAAAATATGTTTCCACACAAAAACACCTTTAAAATTATTTTTTTTTATTCTGTATAACAACGAACCATTGTATAATAGAATAATGCACTTGAGTGTTCGTTAATCCGTTTGGGATAGCATGCGCCTGGGGCAGTGGATGCACCCAGCCCCCCCCCCAGGCGTGGTATTATCGCAGCACGACACACACCCTGTCTGGCATTATTGCTTAAATAACCAACGTGTTGTCATATCCTGTTATGATGTCTACTTATATAGTCTTGTACATGTGGAATTGGTTGTTTTATATTATAATAATACAGTAATAAAAAGATTAACTACAAAAAAGAAATAAAAATATTGAAAAAATATAGTCAAAATATATACAGAACTAAAAATAGGGAAATAAAACTGAGAAAATGGCTGTAATCCCCTCCATAGTCTCTGGCTCTACGTGGAAAACTGCAAAGAATTTCAAATATTAACTGAATCTGCTTTTGCTCCGCTGGGACTTGGGGTTGGGGGGTAATGTGCCCGCCTAGCTTGCAACCTCGCTGGTAGGGAGAGCAACATTTACTGTGAGACACTGCATATATATTCCATAATGGGCTTTTTTTTTTTTTACCTTTACCAGATAGAAGGAAAACAAATATAATGAACAAAAATCAATAAAAATAAATACTGTGCCATCGTCCTGGAGAGACGGGCTACATGTATGTACGAATTATTAAGTACCTGAGCCCCTCCATGGCTTTCCGATGCTCCTGCCAGATATTGGGTGATTTCTGCTGGCCACATATTATCTGCAAAACAACCATTAATACACTTATATAAGTTCCCTGCTATTGTCCTTAAATAATTTATAAACATTAAAATCAATATTAGAACTTGCGATTCAATCAAAAGATCATTTAAAATTATCATAAAAAAACAGTAATTAAATCCAATAAATGCTATACAATCCAAGAACATATATTTAGTAGTGATCACCTGAAATTCACAGCTGTTCCCATTGCTTCCATGTGTGATCCCAAAACAATATATACAAGTTTAAACTAAATTAGCAGAATACAATAGATATCCTTAGCTATACAGTGAGCAAAAGTTCACCTAAGAGCAATTTCTACTAATAAAATTTACTTCCAGCACACTGAACCTGCTGTAAAATCAAATCCTCTTGCCACTATTGGCTGGTTTATTCACACAGGAGAACTGATCGACTATAAGCCAAAGCAATCATCACGTGCAAAGAAGTACGATAAAAGCACAACATAGCAGTTCACAACAGGTCTTAGAAGATTGCTACTAAATACATTTAAATAGACTGTATTTCACCGTATGCTGCTGGACAGCAGAGGTACTTTCTTTACTTAATAAAGTAAACAAAATAGACAAAACCCAAGTTACCCCAGTACATATACACAACATAAAACCTGTGAATAATCAGTATAACAGATAACCTGAACTGCAAGCAAAAAATAAAACTCTGGTGATCGCTACCATAATTGCAATCACCTATAATTCATAAACCAATCAATTACATTTTGCTGCCCAATGATATTTCAGTTTCAATCACTGCTTTTTTTCCTGTGTGGTCATGCCTTTTTTTTTTCTCCCCCTCCTCTCTGCCGGTCTTCCACTCCTTCAGGAGTCTCCAACAGCCTGATTCGTCTCCGCTCCTGCTATCCGCCGACCAGCACAGTCCATCCCCCCTCACGGAGCCTTGGCTATGCCCCCCCAGGCAGGTACGGGGTGGGGCCCTTTACACCCTGACGTGACTTGAATTTCGTCGGGGGATGCTAGTGCTGATGCCAGTAAGGACATTGGGGATCGTGGCCAGGAGCTCCGTCTACTGGAAGTCTGACGGGGTCTTTTTCCTAGTTTTCTTCCCTGCCCTCAGGACGTCCGCATGCTGGGGAAGCCTAGGGGCGGAGCACATCATGACGTGCCTGATGCTCCGGCTCCCGGCAGACGTCCTCCCTCCTACGTGCAGTCTCGCTGCACCTCCACCTGTGGTCAGCCAGGTGGTGGTGTTGCAGCGGGATTTGCATCCCCACCCACCCCTCTGGAGGAGGAGAGCAGCCGCTGGGCGCTCAATCCTCCTCCCCCAGCCAGCCCTCCAGCTACCCGAGTCCGCTCCCGAACCCGGGTCGCTGGCGTCGTAAGCGGAAATCCAACCGCTGCGCCAGCGGGTCGGCCCTTGTGTGGTCATGCTTGATGAAAAGAAAAAGGTAGTTGAAACTGACGAATGGCACAGACAGTACTGCACGGCTGTTTGAAAGTCGTGGTATTTGATTAGGTTGGTTTGGAAATATGACCAACATTTAAGCCCCTCCGTGCCTCTCAGGGGATCAGTCCTGCTACTGTCGGAACAAGAAAATTATTTAAACTAAAGTCTCCCTGGCTCCTCACGAGAGTGAACACTCTACAAGTGGAAAATTAATAAATCATGTCCCCTACTAATAATGCCCTCCTGGGCTGAGTAACAGGGTGGGGGATTATTTATTTATTTATTGCATCCACACACTACATCTAGCACCACGGATCCATGAAGGGGCTTGGGTTAAGTAAAGTATGGACAGATTTCCATCTAGAGCAGGACTCACCCCCGCCGTGGCTCTTGGGCTCCTTACTGCTGTTGTCAGAAAAAATAAATATTTACTCTAAAGTCTCTCGGGCTCAATGAATGGCGGAGATGGTACTGCAGGGCTGTTTGAAAGTCACAGGGCTGGATTCAGAAAGGTCCGCCGCAAGCTGCGGTAATGGCAGCTTGCGGCGACCATCCCTGCGACCTGGCCCATGCACCCAATTCAGGATCCGAGTGGGTGCAGCGGTCTGTGTCCTGCGACTTGCGGTAGCTGTGCAAGGTAGGGCGCTGCACCCGGGAATGCCACAGGTCGCAGGACAGGTTAGGCGGCAGTTGCTCCGGTCAAGGGCTGCCACGGCACCCCCATGCCCACCTCCGAGGCCCCGTACGGTGTGGGCTCCAGCCCCTTGCCATGGACCCCCCGCCCAGATCAAGGACCCTTACCTGCCCTGGTGGCCCAGTGGTCCCCCACCCCCAACACACACACACACACACACACACCCGGCAGGTGAGTTGGCGACTAGCCCAGGTGGTGAGGAAGGCTGTGCCAGTTGCGATGGGTATTGAGGGGTGCTCGCACTGCGGGGCCGGGGCCACTAGACCACGCCAGGGGCTACACGGCGGGGAATATGCCCCAGGCATGGGGGGCCTCGATGTGTGTGTGTGTGTGTGTGTGTGTGTGTGTGTGTGTGTGTGTGTGGGGTCTTGGCATAGAGGGTGTGCCACACACCCAGCCTTGCATCGTGTGTGCCATGACCGGGACCCAGAGCCCATGGGGGGTCTGTAACCCACAGGAGTTGTGGGGCTGGGGCACAGTGGCAACCTTCAGTAAACAGCAAAGACCAGTTAGACCACCTTTTTGTTGGCATAAATGGTCTGACAGATGTTCACTGGTGGTTGTCTCTGAATCCCATTTGTGGACGTAGTGGCCACCCTACCTGAATAGGGTGCAAATGCTGCCAGAAACCCCCTTACGCCATGTCGCAAGGGGGTTTCAGGCGCATAGGTGCAGTTGGATGCAGGCAGCCTGCAGCTGCCTATGTGAATCCCATGGGGATGCAACGCAGGAAGCAAGTGTGACTTGCACCATTTTTTCCCTGACACAAGTTGCTTTGCGTCCTGCTTTGGCGTTTCTGAATCCAGCCCTGGTATTTGGTTAGGATGGTTAGGAAATTTGAGCTCCTTTTAAGCCACTCCGTGGCTCTCTGGGGATTAGTCCTGCTACTGTTGGAACAAAAAAAATATTTAAACTAAAGCCTCGGTGGGCCAATGAGGGATTGAACCCACTACAAGTGGCAAATTAATAAAAACGTCCCCTACTAATAATGCCTTCCTGGGCTGAATAATTTAAACAGGGTGGGAGATTTTTTTTTGCATCCAAAGACTGCATCTGGCCCCAGAGATCCATGGAGGAGCTTCAGTTACGTAAAGTGTGGATGGGTTTTTCATCTAGAGCTGGTCTCAGCCCTGAAGCAAGGACACTGGTTGATTAATGCATGATCCCCAGTCTAAGTACGGTCTGTGTGGTGCAGCAGGGGTTTCAGCATGGTGGGGCAGAGCAGGGTCTTAAAACTGAAAAAGAACACCAGCAGTTTCCCTATTTATATGCTTACACCTGACCTTGGCAATGCTTTGACTTTTCTCCAATGGGTATTGCTCCAGATGTCCTGCTGTAGAGCTCCTTTAAATAATACTGAATACAGAAATGATTAGTGGTTTGACTTTTTGCTTTAAGTACCATCATCCCACTGAAATGAACTGAACGGGGAACTATTCTGAGTAAGGGGATCTATATGATGGAAGTGTTTTTAGCTGCAACCAGTCAGCATATCCTTGGGTTTAACAGATCTAGTAAGCCAAAAACGATCAGGTCAGGCAGCCAGAAAGTTACTGCATTATCAGTTTATTGGGTTTTTTTTTTAGTTGTTTTAACCAGGAATAGCACACTAAGCTGAAAGCTTTTTTACAGGAGCGACCTGGGAGCACAGAGAAGTTAAGTGACTTGCTAAGGATCACACAGTATGCAAGTGGGATTCAAACCCAGGATTGGTCTGCTGGATGCCACCAGATTTGCAGCTCAGAGCCTTAAACCACTGTGCTATACTGCCTCCAAAGTTTAAAACTATCCAATATGCAGAGTTAAAAAATTGCTCATTTGCAGCAATCAGAGTACAGTTCTAAATGTAATAATTAATTTCTTTGTCAGCTTATTACTCCTGACAGAAATTGGTTGCCTTTAAATGATGTAAACCCCAAAGGCTCCGACTGGGATTCGTGTTAAAAAAAATAAAAAAAAATTCACATCCCCTCCTTGCCTTAGTGCAGTGCACTGGTAAAAGGTGCCATCATGAGCTGAATTCCTTCATAAACTGCCCAATAAAAGAACTGTGCCCTGCAGGTATGTAAGGCTGATTCAGTACCTGCTGAGCCCCTGTCCACCAAGCAGTCCAGTGCCAGTTTCAGATCCTTGGTGCTCTCCGGGCACACGACTATTTTAAAATACGGAAAAAAATTCCTGTTTCAGGAACTGGGGCACAGTTTATAATTAATTATTTAATTAATTTAATTTTCTGCTTTTGTCAGAAATTGCTTATTAAATGGTGTAAACCAGGACGGGGCTCTCCATGGTTCGGTGCCGTGGACTGCTACTGATGGGAAAGCAAACAGTTGTATTATCTGAACAGAAGCCCCACGCCCCGTTGCTCTTGGGGGGGCTCCAACCTGGGACTCGATAAAAAAATTACTAGGGGCTTGCCAGGGGAGCACACAATTTTTTTTAATTTAAACATTTCTTAGCTGTCTGACCTTGCTAAATGTCTTGGAGAGGGAGTGACAGTGACACCAAGAGGCAGCCATGGTCTCAGCTAGGAGAAAAGGTGATGGATTAAAAAAAAAAAAGGTTTCAGCAATCGGAGCACAGTTCCATATTTATTAAATTATTAATTTAGTACCTGAACCCCTAGTCAGCTTTTCTGTTTTCCCTAAAATCTTTAGCTGTGACCATCAGTGGACAGGCAACAAACAGTTAAGGCATCCCAACCGGAGGAGGGGGTAGCTTGCTAACATTTATATCAAGGTAGATTCTGCCATACTTTGAAACCTTGGCAGGGCAAAACCCGAAATCCTCCCATTTAATTTTACACTGCCTCGGTCACTGAAAGCTAAGGGGGATCGCCTGAACGCATAGCAGGAGACAATTTGAGGGTGAGTTCTGCGGTCAGCTGTTTTTCCGTGGTGGTCAGCCACAAATTGCGTGGGCGGCTGCGAATTCCATGGGTGGCCATGAATTCCGTGGGTGGCTACAAATTCTGCGGTTAATCCTGCGGTTTGCTGCGGCCTCGGAATCACGGAAAACTTGGGGCCTTAGTTATCACACACTGGGGTTCTCAATGCCTTGGTACCCGACACCAGGTTACATGCCAGTCTTCCAGTTTCCTCCTCCTGCTCCTCCTCAGCTGTAGGTGGATTATGAAGCTCTTTTTCAGACTTGGTGGAACAGGGCCAAGGTTCAGCTTGTGTCAGAGCTGGACCAGTATCAGTCAGTCACAGCCTCTACGCCGGCCCATCTGACTCCTTTCTCTCTCCTTCTCTCTCTCTCTCTCTCCTGTTGAGATGCGTCCCTCCACTTCTGGCCACACATTAGGTGTTTCAGCAGTGGCGGACAGGAGGAATGGGGCGACCAAACCCCAGAAGGAGGTTCCCCGCCGTAGGTCTCTGTCTCTGGACAGAAGCCTTTCATTCCTCCTCAGCCTCGGCTATGAATCTCCTCCGCCGGAGGACACTAAACCCATGGAGACCCCCAAGTCTCCCACAGAGGAACCTTTCTTTATGGAAATCCTCCAAAAAATCCAAGAGGCCAATATATGGAAGACCGAGGAGCAAGATCCTCAACGTAGGAGATCAGCGGAGCACCCTGACTTACCAGAGCTAACTCTGCTCCTCATTCCCCCCATGGACAGGGCCACACGATGATTTAGCCACTACTATTTGGTAGCAACTATCGTCTGTCGGAGCCGTCGCTAAGAAAGCAGACCGATTATATCATGCCCCAGAGGGAAAAGGCCACCACAGCATCCACCCTAAATCTGGTTCGCTGGTCATTAATGCGGCTCACGACTGCTCTACTAAGCCTACGCATATGAGTACCTCCCCTCCAGATAAGGAATCGAGGCAACTGGACCAGTTTGGATGCAAGGTCTACTCGTCCTCCACTTTGGCACTAAGGGCGCTGAATTACATAGCCCACATGCCTGGTATACTATCAGAAGGCTATCCTGGGCCAGTTCAGATCTGAGTTCAAGGCCTTACCAGATTCTGAGGTCAAGACCAAGATCGAGCAGACTGTTAGGATGGCAGCAATTACCTGCTGTCATACCTTATGAGTGACTTACGACGCCGTTGACCTTTCTGCTCGGAGAACTGCAACAGCTGTCTGTTTATGCAGACACTCCTGGCTGCAGGTGTCCGGATTTGCCCAGGATGTTCAAGCCTCTATCCTGGGTGCTCCCTTTCAAGGCTCGGTTCTGTTTGGAATGGATGGCAAGGATATACTGACTGAACTGCAAGAAAGTGGGAAAGCCCACTGCTGTGTGCAATCGCTGTACCATACCAATACCCAGCCCCGGCAGGCTTTTTGTCACCAGCAAAGGCATCAGGCAAGGTAACAGCCCCCCACTGGCTCAGTGGCACTGAGGGCTGAGGTGCTGGGTGCCACACCTTGCGTCATGTCGGCGACCAAGGTTTGGGAACAAGTTCAGGTTGCCCAGTGGCGCTGAGGGTTGAGGCACTCGATGCCACACCTCACACCACACCAGTGACAGGTTCAGGAATGGGTTTGGGTCAGCAGGGGCAGGAGAGGATTGAGCGTCCAGAGGACTGCTCTCCTCTCCTGGTGATGGGTGGGTTCTGTCTCCCGCTGCACAGCCACTCCCAGCAGAGACTGAGGATATGATAACCTGCGGGAGCCATGCTAAAGGGTATGGAGGCTGCGACGGATGTTGTGTGGGAGGGCGCAGGAGCATGCCCTGTCGCCTGGTGGACGTCAGTACACATCTGCCCTCCGGGGAACCAGAAAACCAGAAAGACAACCCTGGCACCCCGGTAGGTGAAGGCAGGGCCCATGGACAGCATCCCAGGCTCACCGCCGGATCCACCCTGTCCAGTCTCCTGCTCCTCTCCTCACTCAGGCAGCCCACTGGATTTCCAGACAAAGTACTGGAGGAGTTGGTAGCCCCACCTCAGGGGGTTCAGAGCCGGGGGTTTGCTCAGTTGGGGTGAGGTTGCAGAAGTATCCCGGGATGAAGGTACAGCCAATGGGGGTTCCAGGCTGAGCGGGACAAAATACCGGTCCCAGAGCCCTAGATGGAGAGAGACCTACGGGGCCAGAGAGAAGGAGGCATACAAATAGTGTTAAAAAAGACAACAGCCCACCACCCACTCCCATCATCCACTATCTCTCCGCCTTACCTGTTGGCATGATAGCCCCACAGATCTTCCCCCATGGTAGGGTCAGGAGAGGGAGATAGGCCCCCGATGCACAATCCAACTGCCGCAGGTGCCGGTAACGTGGTGGAAGGTGGTGTGGTGGGTGGGCATCATACTACTCTGATGTTCCAACCATGTTCCTCTTTTTGTTCTCCCCAGCTCAAGGGCATGGCAATGAAAGGTGCATGCGCATAAAGGCATGCATGCACTCCTGGCCTACTTCCCACTCCACCCTCCAGACACTGCGCCAGCCTCCGACCGACCGTACCCTGACACCTAGCTTCCACTAGGTGTCAGCCAAGACAGGGACGACCTGGGGACTCTTCCCAGAACAGCAAAGCTACCTTGCGACTTGCTCAATCCTGCTCCCGCAACCCTCCTCCCCCAGCCAGCCCCCAGCAACCCAAGGTCAATAAGGAACCTGGGTTACCAGCATAGTGCAAGGTAAGGCACTATACAGCAGCATCTCAACACCACTAGTCTGGCTTAGTCGCCATGATTTTAAAGCAGCAGTGCAATGAAATCAGGAAAAATATTAACCTTACCTTTTTTTTCTCTAGGGCTGGCAGTATAGCCTAGAGGTTAGAATAACAAGCTGTGAATGAGCTTGGTACATCCAGCAGACTTGGGGTTCATCCCACAACCTCCATTTGCAAACTGTGACTCTAAGCAAGTCCCCTAACCAGTTCAGTGCTTCTGTGTCACAGGGTTTTATTTAACTCCAAAAATTGATTAGCGTTTTCCTCATAAAAGTGCTAAAACATTGTGAAAGTGCATAGCACTTGCCTCATTGTGTTTAACAAATATAACACTCCTAGAAAACCTATATACATACTTTCTGTACAGTTAGAATTGTCCCAAGGAAAAAACTGCTAATTATTTAAAACCCTGTGTCACCCCTGAAAACAGGCACTTGTGCCTAGTGGGCCCTTCCCAGTTACCAAAACAACAACAACAAGATTCCCGGGCATCTTCCAGTTTTATTTGGTAGTGAAATTGTCTACTTTCACTAAACTTTTAGTATTTCATAAATGCTTTAATTTACTTTTTTCAAGAAAAAAGATGACTATCAACATTTGGCTTAGAAATACCACTGTAAACTTGGTAAGGGACAGGATTAAAATGAAAACACCTATGGTACTGTAAGCAGCACAACAGGGACTTAGAAAAGCAGGTTTGATATGTATAAGAATATTTTTATTAACTATAGTTGAAACTAGCTTTTTCGGGAAAAAATATTTCTCACTGCACTGCTGCTTTGAAGAACAGTTTTTTTTTTTTTCACACTGATTTGGAGGTTGCTGACTGGGAGAGCACACTGAGCTGAAGCACATTTCCAGGTGCAACCCCCGAGGGAAGGGGGGTTACAAAGGACATGCAAAGCAGACAGCAGTGCAAAGTACCACGGAGTGCAACAAACAAAACATGAATAAATGTAGAAAACAGAGCAGCAAATCTGTACACACCCTCAAAAAATGCACCATCGTAACAAAACACTACACATATAAAGAAGAGTCATAATAAGGAGTATGGGATAAGAGCAAGACGCTGTAGGAGACAGGAGCAGAGGAAGGAGGCTGTGCACAAGGGTGGGGTTAGGTATACTATAGTGATTTAGGGGCTTTCTATTGTTAGCACTGCCCTCGACATACTGGCAGTTTTCAATGTAGAACCTTTGTAAATGAGCTCCTGAGCTCAAAGGTGTAATGCCTGAAATAAATAAATAAAAGGCGTTAGCCCATGATGGCTGCTATATACAGTTACTGCCTATAATACTACAAACTACTCCCTGACAGAACAGGTTCATCTAACTTGTTTTTAAATTCAGTCTTAGTTTTACTGAGTGAAATGAGACAGCAGGAGGGGTTTGACAGTAGAGTGAGGGTGGGAGACAAATGGGAAGAGAGAGAGAGAGGGAAGGAGTTCTTTAACATTTGCAAATGAATGCAACAGGACCACAGGCCAAACTGAGGATTTACAACATGGCATGGTGTGTCCTTTAGCACAAAAGAGGCACTGTTAAATCCGGTGCTAATTTTTCTTTAGTAGTAATATGAAGTCTTTTTGGGGCAACCAACAACCTTGGTTCTTATCTGCCTGTATATTTTCTTTAGAACTTACGAGGCTTGTGACTCTACCAGCTCTGTATACTTAGAACACACTTGCAACACATGTGCCGAGTATTCCTTTCCAGGGAACAAATCAGCGCTCAGTGGTTAAGGCATACTGTGTTCTCTTTCAAAGACCTGATGTTGCCTCACTGACATTCCTAAAAAATATGAAAGCGTGCCATTAATGGACACGAGTCCGGCTGTCATGCTAGATTGTATTTACTTTTCAAATATTTGCATTTGAACATCTTTGCCACATCAGTTTGAGACCAGATTTAAACATGGTATCTGGATCATCTCAACAATGGGTTCTCAATAACAAAAAAAAAAATCCTAACCCCAGGAATCCCTCATTTTGATTTCACTCTATGCATCAGTCTCCACAGAGGCAGATGTCCCGGAGACAGACCCTATTCTATTAACAGAACTTAGAATTTAGAATAGAAGTCTGAAGAAGTTTGAAAAACTCTGCAGCCACCTTCCAGCCGGGCAGTTGTCAGATTGGTTTCTGCTCCGAGAAAGAAATGTCGCCCCGAGTATAACTCCCAGTACAGCCAGTTCTCCAGTTGTTATCATTTTAAAATACAGGTAACTCACCTGTAACAGGAGTTCTAGGAATGGTATATGTTGTTCATCCACACTTTCTGGCAGGTATCCTTGCCGCTTTAATTCTTGCCAGAAGGTCTTCAAGCTGGCTCCTCCCAGCCACCCGGGTGGTAAAACTCTCGGCTCCACCCCATGACACCAGATCTGGCCCGCTGGAAGCTCAGGTTGTCTAGTCCGAAGCCAGGGAGGTCGGGTGGGTCATGTGGATGAACAACATATACCGCTCCTAGAAGTACAGTTACGTAAGAACTCACCGTAACAGTAGATCTTCGAGAGGCTCTTGCAGTAGGTAATTACATATAGGACTGACGCCGGCCGTGTGCAGGATCCCACAGAAAAATTTCTAGCTAGCAGTCCCTGATGAGGGACCGCCTCATCAAGCCAGGGTGACCGGCCATACGACAGCCGGTATAAAAGGGCGGTCCCAGACGCCCGCTTCCAGTTCTTCCGCCACAGGCCCGAAGGCCGGACGAGAGAGAAGCAGATATTTCCTCAATGGAAAAGGAGCTGAAAAAGCCTAGGGGGATGGAGGGCGGGAAGGTATAACCTACTGCAAGAGCCTCTCTCGAAGATCTACTGTTACAGTAAGTTCTTACGTAACTGTACTATCTTCCTTCGAGAGGGCTCTTGCAGTAGGTAATTACATATAGGACAGAATCCCAAGCAGTCTGGAACAAAATAAAGGCACCGCGAGGAGGTACTACTCCAAGAAGTAGCAAAGAAAAACCTTGCAAGCCTCAAGAAAGGAGGCCTTGCAAGACCGCTAACCCGAAGCCTGCTCTACAGCGAGAGGCAATGTCCAAACTGTAATGTTTAGTGAAGGTATGGACGGAAGTCCAAGTGGCGGCAGCACAGATGTCTGCCGCAGACACATTCTTGAAACAAGCTGCAGAGGCTGCTACTCCACGAGTGGAGTGACCTCTGACTTGCCCCGGTAGGGTCTTGTTGTACTTGTCATAACAGAAAGTGATTGCAATGGGCCAACCATTTTGATAGGCATTGCTTAGAAACAGCATTGCCTTCTCTTTTGTGAGCAAAAGAGACAAACAACTGATCAGTCTTTCTGAGATCTTTCATCCTATCGGTGTAGTATCTCAGAATCCTGTGAACATCCACGGTGTGGAGCAAGTATTCTCCTTGGTTGGAGTACTGCGTGAAAAAGGCAGGTAATTCGATAGACTGATTTAAGGTAGATTCTGCTACCACCTTCGGGAGGAACTTAGGATTCGTGCGAAGAGCAACTCGTTCTTTGTGAAAAATCAGATAAGGGATTTTGCACATCAGGGCCTGAAGCTCGGAAATTCTACGAGCGGAAGTAATGGCCACCAAGAAGAGCGTCTTCCACGATAAAAACTTCAAGTCTGCGGAAGCCGCAGGCTCAAAGGGAGGAAGAGTAAGTTTCTCGAGGACGAAGTTTAAGTCCCAAGGGGGAGCTGGAGTCCGGACGGGGGGCTAAGATGAAGGACCCCTCTAAGAAAGGTTTTGGATACTTCCAGCTGGGCAAATGCCTTATCAGTGAAAGGGATATGGTAGGCTGAAATAGCCGCCATATGGACTTTCAAAGAAGAGTGACTGAGACCTAGGTCGAAAAGATGACACATGTAATCAAGGAGAATGGTCACAGGACAGGAAAAGGGCTCCACGTTCCTGAACGTAGCCCAAATGGAAAATCTTTTCCATTTCATGGCGTAGGTGGATCTAGTGGAGGGTTTTCTAGCTTCCACCAGAATCTCAGCCACCTTAGGAGAAATGCCAAAGCGAGATTGAGCTAGGTCTGCAGGAGCCATGCATGAAGTTGAAGGGACTTGAGTCTCGGATGAACCAGGGTCCCCTGATCCTGGGTCAGTAATCCTGGAGATAAAGGAAGAGGAAGAGGAGGAACCTCTGAGTATTGTTGTAGAAGAGAGAACCAGATTTGCCTGGGCCAGAAAGGAGCAATCAGAATCATTTTCACTCCTTCCAAAGCAAGTTTCTGCAGCACACGAGGGACCAGAGGAATTGGGGGGAAAAGCATAGACCAATCTGTCCTTCCAGCTTAGAGATAGAGCGTCAGCTCAGAAAGCCGCCTCGCCTGTTAGCGAAAGCAAAAGGTTGGAAGCTTTTATGCTTTTGAGAGGAGGCGAACAGGTCTATCTGAGGAATCCCCCAAATCTGGAAGATGCTTTTTAGAACTTTTTCGTCCAGTTCCCATTCGTGTGGTAGAGCCGACGAACGACTTAGCCTGTCTGCCAGGGCATTGTCGACTCCCAGAACATGGATCGCCGTGAGGTGAAGGTTGTGAAGCATTGCCCATTCCCAAACCCTCATCGCTTCCCTGCACAGCGGGTACGACCGAGTCCCTCCCTGCTTGTTGATGTACCACATCACGCACATGTTGTCCGTTTGGATGGCTAGGTGGCCGGGAAGGATGTAATGGTGAAGGGCCTGGAGAGCATACAGCACTGCTCGAAGCTTGAGCACGTTGATGTGGAGAACTAACTCCAGTTTTGACCATAGGCCCTGGGTTCGGTGAGGACCCAGATGGGCTCCCCAACCTTCGCTTGAAGCGTCCATGGTCAGAGTCTGATCGGGGGGAGGATGAAAAAAGGGGACCCCCGGAAAAGGTTCTCTCGAACCATCCACCATTGCAAGTCTCTTCCCATCGGCGAGGAGATCAGAACCAGATGATCTAGGTCGTCTACTCGTTGATCCCACTGAGAGCGGAGAGTCCACTGAGAGATTCTCACATGGAGGCACGCGCAGAACCGCGGGATGGCCAGCCATAAGCCCCAGTAGACGGAGCACTGGCCTCGGCTGGAACCCTCCTGTGTCTGATTGGAGGAAATCTGGACTGGAGGGAGGCCCCCCTGTCCGGAGGCAGGAAGGCCCTGCACATTGTCGTATCGAGGATTGCCCCGATGAACTAGAGTCTCTGGGAAGGATCCAGGTGAGACTTGGAATGGTTGATGGTGATACCCAGGCCAGTGAAAACCTGCTGGGTGAGGGAGAGGAAATGAAGGAGCTCCTCCCTGGACGGGGCCGCCAGGAGCCAGTCGTCCAGGTAGGGAAAAACCTGAACTCCCAAAGTACGTAGGTGGGCCACTACCACCGCCAGGCATTTGCTAAAGACTCGGGGAGCCAAGGAAAGACCAAAAGGGAGCGCCTGGAATTGGTAGTGGTCCCCCTGGAACACAAACCTGAGGTACTTCCGGTGCGAAGGGCGAAAGGGGATGTGCAGGTATGCATCCTGCATATCCAGTGCACAAAGCCAGTGACCCAGCCAAAGCAGGGGCAAGAGGGTTTGAAGCGATAGCATCCTGAACCTCTTGTATTCCACATATAGGTTCAAGGAGCTGAGATCGAGAATGGGTCTGAGATCTCCCGTCTTCTTTGGTACAAGGAAGAAATGGGAATAGTAACCCGTCCCGTGGAGGTGGGGGGGGGGCTCTATAGCCTGTTTCACAAGGAGAGCAGAGATTTCTTCCCCGACCAAAGGAAGATGGTCCCTTGAGTAGGAGAAGTTCAGAGGGGGGTGACGTGGAGGTTTTTGCAGAAACTCCATGGAGTGCCCCTCTGCTATGATCTGAAGCACCCAAGAATCCGATGTTATCCTCTCCCAACCCGGCAGGTGGAGGGAGAATCTCCCTCCTACCGGTTCCTCCGGGGCGTCTGGAGGCGGTGGGAGAGGGAAGGAGTCAGGTGGTGTGAGGCAGCGCCGCAGCTGGGGCACCCGTTGCTTTTTTGGGCAGCAGGGGCCCGACGTTTAGTGGCCCGCCTTCCCTGAGGTTTCGCTTGAGGCCGGCTGCGTCTGTGAAAGGGATGGCGCTGTGGGGGATGGGGGCGGTACATTGAATCAACAGATTTAAGGCCGCCCCTTCTCCCGTAAGTCAGTGATGATGTCCTTGACATCACCGCCAAAAGCATAGAACCCTGAAAGGTGCTTCTTGAATTGCTGACTGCACCTCCGGGACCAGATCTGACACACGGAGCCATGCATGACGCCGAAGACTTACGGCGAATGCAGAGCTCCGTCCTGTGGTGTCCACTGCATCGTAGGTCATCCTCAGAATATGACGACTGGCCGAACGAGCAGAATGGACCAGGTCAGCTAACTCCTGCTTGACCCGGGAGTCAGGCAAGGAGTCAATCTTAGATTCCGCCTGGGTAAGGACAGCCTTCTGGTAATCCCCCATATGAGCTACATAATTAAGGGCCCTAATCCCCAGTGTGCAAGAAGCATAGATCTTCCTTCCATACTGATCCAGAAGGCGGTATTCCTTATCTGGGGGAGATGAGCTCAAATGTTTCGGGTGTGCTGACCGGCCGTGAGCGGCGCTAATCACAACCGAGTCAGCTCGGGGGTGAGAATCTAAAACGTCTACACCCTCTGGAGCCTGGTATAGCCTGTTGGACTTCTGAGGAAGTGGGGCTAAAGCCAACAGTTGTTTCCAAATAGTGGAAACAAGGTGGGCGTGAGGCTCGATCCAGGGTGGCACTAGAGTAGGAGCCGTAAGGGGCAAGTCCAGATGTTCAGCGAGTTTAATTTGTTGAGGATCTGGCTCTAGGAATGCCACTGATGGACTTCCTGGATCTTCCTAAGCAACTCCGTGAAGGAAGGATCCTCCGAAGGAGACTTTGGAGGAGTCCTTGGCCGGGGCTTGGACGGAGAGCGCGGCTCGTCGTCTTTCTCGGAACACCCATCTAAGGCCTCCGAGGAGTCCGAGAGAGAAGAAGAGGAAGAATCCGAAGCAGAGTAGGACTCCCTGACTCGTCTAGGGGGAGGAACGGGTTCCTTAGGGGAGATCCCCGAATGCGTGTCCTGCCCCTCTCTGGATCCCGAGGGCAGAGCCCGGGAACGAGGTGGAAAGGAGTGTGCCATCTAGGGCGACAGGAGCCGGGTGGCACCATCGCCAAGAAGACGGCTCGACTTCCTTGGTGAGCTGAGGCCTTGGCCTCAGCCCACCAGGAGGCCAGAGTCTCCTGAAGATCCACCGCGCCTAGGGGCGGTGGAGGAGGAGGAGGGGATAGTTGTACGGATGAAACCGTAGGAGAGTATCCGTAACCCGCTGTGGGAATACGGAGCGGGTACCCGCGGCATCAGGTACCGCGGCGCCGATGGAGTCGGGCGCTGGTATCTGGCGCTGGATACTGTGGACCCGGTAAACCGGCATCGATGGACGGGCGGATACCCAGGCACGGAGGAGCTGCAGGAGCAGATGGCCCAGCCGGGAACTCCATGGGCGGATCACTGTGACAGGCCCGTGGGGCGGAGGGCCCGATGGAAAGAAGATAACCTCCACGGCGCCAGAGGGCCGGTGTCGGAACCGATGTCGGGCGGGCGGTGTTGAGCGTGCGGGGAGCCGGGCCCGGCGCCAGAGGAGCCGGCGTCAGATCCAGCTCTGTAGGAAGAGGATCGGATGGTGGCCCAGGATCGAGCCTCATCCGGGATGGAGGAGAAAATCCCGGGGTCAGGGAGGGGACCGGGCTCCCTGACAGCGAGGCTGCGGGGAGCCTGAATACGACAGACGAAGCAGGGTCTGCCCGTAGGCTCGAGGCCAGCGCGCGTGGAAGGAGCGACTGGTGACTTAGGGGCGAGTCCTGGCGGATGCCAGAGAGCCGGCGTCCGACTTTGTGGGTTTCGCCGGAGCGGGCCGAGAAGAAGAGGCCGGTCCGATGGGGACACTGCCGCAGCGTCACCGAAGGTCGGGCGCCTTAGCGGCCTTCTCCCGGCAGGCGTTGGAGGAGCCGGCGTCCGACTTATGGTAAGCCCGCGCCAGTAGGCGCAAGCCTGCGGCGGTACTAGGCTAGAAGCCTCCTTTGCCCGGAGGCACCCGGCGGGCGCCGAGGTCGGAACCGATGGGGCGGGCGGAGCCTCCTCCAAAACCTTGGAGGCTGCCGTCAGGATATCCCCCGGAGGGGATGTTACCTTGCCTGCGACTCCGACTGGAGTCGTGGAGGAGGAGGCCTTCTCCCGGTGCCTTTCTTTGTCCTGCTTCTTGTGTCCTTCAGGGGAGGTCGACGCCTGCTGAAGTTTCTTCAACTCCTTCTCCATCGCGGACATCTTCTTTTTGAGGAGATGGGCTTCGAGGGATTGCTGGAGTCTTCTGCGGGTGGCAGCGTTGAAATGAGAGGCAGTCGCGGCGCATTGCGACCAGCGTGGTCGGGCCTAGAACAGAAAAGGCAGAGGAGTGACCCGTCTTTGTGAGGCAGTTGGCCGCGACAGTCGCACTTATTTTTTGAAGGGGCGACATATACTGACGTTCACCTGACGATAGGTGAAAAATAGAAAATACTGAAACTTTTCGGAAAAAAGCAGCGAAGTAAAGGACTGAGCAATAGGAACTTAACCACGGGCGCTTCGTGAGAGCTGGACGGCGGAAAAGAACTGGAAGGGCGTCCGGGACCGCCTTTATACCGACGTCAGATGACGCCAGTCACCTGACGGGGCGGTCCCTGCGCCAGGGACTGCTAGCTAGGAGATTTTTCCGTGAGGTCCTGCCACCGGCCGACGTCAGTCCTATATGTAATTACCTACTGCAAGAGCCCTCTCGAAGTAAGATCTCCTGTTACAGGTGAGTAACCTGTATTTCTAGGGACATGGATATGTTGTTCATCCACACTTTCTGGCAGACTCCTAGCAGTTCTCCGGGAGGAGGGAGGCAAGGCGCACACCCCCGATACTTACTTGGGAAAGAGATACTGGAGAACCAGGGCTCCAAAACCAGCATCCCGGCGTGACTCGAGGTCGATGTGGTAGTGGGTAATAAAGGTATGTGCCGACTTCCAGGTAGCAGCCCTGCAGATATCCTGGATAGGGACGTCCCTGGAAGCAGCTACCGATGCAGCAGTATGGCGGGTAGAATGAGCTCTTATCCCTCTGGGAGGCTCCATGCCTGCCAATCTGTAGCAGAGCTCTATGCAGGAGGTGATCCACCTGCCTATTGTCTGTTTTGCTGCAGGTCTGCCAGGTGCGGCTTCAGCGTAGGTGACAAACAGCTGGTGAACCTCTCCCCGAACTTCAGCCGTCCACTCCTTATAATAAGCGAGCGCTCGTCTAGGGTCCAAAGTATGGAGCCTATACTCGGCCTCCAAGGTGTGACTGGGGTAGAACACCGGCAGAGTCAACATCTGGTTAAGGTGAAACTCCGACACCACCTTCGGAAGGAAATTTGGGTGGGGGCGCAGGACAACCTTGTCCCTGTGGAAGACCAGGTAGGGAGACTCAATGGAAAGCACCTAGAGCTCTCCCATCCTTCTGGCTGACGTGACAGCCACCAAGAAGGCGGTCTTCCACGACAGCTGTGAAAGATCACACCTGTGCATTGGTTCGAATGGCTTGCCCATGAGCTTGGCCAATACCAGCAGTAGATCCCACGGAGGTGGAGGTTTTCACACCGGAGGGGAAATGTGGTCAAGGCCTTTGAAAAAGCACCCGACCACCTTCTCCTGTGCCACCAACTGCTTGCCGGCCCGCACCCGGTAAGCAGAGATGGCTGCCAGGTGCACCTTAAGGGCCGTCGACTGAAGCCCTTGCTGAGAAAGAGACCACAGGTAGTCCAGAATGCTTGCCAAGGGGCAGTCGGAAGGGTCCAAGCCCTTCCCCTGACACCAAATGGAAAACCTCTTCCATTTGAAGGCAGAGCATTTCCTGGTCGACTCCTTAAGGGACGCCTCAATGACGCTGAGGACCTCGTCGGAAAGACCCAAAGCCTGGAACTCTAGCCGCTCAGGAACCAGGCTGTCAGGTGCAGGGATTGAAGGTCCAGATGGAATACCTTTCCCTGATTGACTGAGATCAGGTCTGGGCGGGCTGGAAGCCGCCTCGGGAGCCTGGAGCTGAGGCTGAGGAGATCTGGATACCAGAACTGGTGGGGCCAGTCTGGGGCTACCAGAATCACCTGCGCCTTGTCCCTCCTCGCCTTTGAGAAGCACCTGTGCACCAAGGGAAATGGGGAAGGCGAGAAGAGGCCCGGGTCCACGGCCTCAAGAAGCATCCCCTGCAGCGAGCCCCTGCTGAGGGGGTGGCATGGAACAGACTCAGCTTCGCATTCTCCCTGGTGGCAACTAGGTCCACCTGAGGCGTGCCCCAGTGGGAGAAGAGATCTTGTACTACCTCCGGCAGGAGAGACCACTCATGAGACGCAGCCCCTATCCGGCTTAGGGCATCGGCCAGGGTGTTGGAGGCTCCTGCCACGTGAACGGCTAGGAGATCCGCCTCCAGGCTGCGCACGAGGGACCAAATGCGAAGAGCTTCCTTGCATAACAGCATGGAGCGCGTCCCGCCCTGGTGGTTCATATAGTACATGGTCGTGGTGTTGTCCGTCTGGACCTGAACCACTTGACCCCGTAGAAACAGAGCGAAGGCGGTGAGAGCTAGACGGACCGCTCGAAGCTCCAGCAGATTTTTTTTTTTTTTTATTTAGTTGTTTAAATCAGGTATAGCACACTAAGCTGAAAGCTTTTTTACAGGAACAACCTGGGAGCACAAGAAGGTTAAGTGACTTGCTCAGGGTCACACAGTATGCAAGTGGAACCTGTGGGATTCAAACCCAGGTCTGGTCTGCTGGATGTCACCAGATTTGCAGCTCAGAGCCTTAGACCACTGTGCTATACTGCCTCAAGGTTGATGTGGCATCGGGACTCCCGAGGGGACCAGAGGCTGTGCGCTCGGTGTTCCCCCCATATGGGCACCCCAACCCATCAGAGATGCATCGGTCGAGAGAGAGACCGTCGGCTCGGGGCGGATGAACGGGATACCCTCCTGCAGATGTGCAGGAACGATCCACCATTGGAGAGCATTCCACATCTCTTGGGTCACTGTCACGGGCCGGTCCAACGGATCGTGGCGTTGTGACCATTGGCTGGCCAGTCCCCATTGTTTTTTTTTTTTTAATTCTTTATTTTCCTCCCGAGCTGCCTGCCACCCGGTACTATCTGCCCAGTCACGGACCACGGGCTTCCACTTCCTCAAATCGGCCGTGAGCCCTCCGAGACCCCGTGGCTTGCCCCCCATGGCGGGGCTGCGGCACTCCCCCCTTTGCATGCCGCAGACGTCGGGATAGGTCAGAGGGCTGGCCTGAGGAGCTAATTGAAGCCGTGGCGGGCTTCATGGAAGGCGGCAGGCAGCTGTCTCCTTTTTACGTTTTCTGGGGAGGCGGGGTCGTGCAATGACGCCCAGCGTCTGCCCCGCCTCCTGAACGTGCCAGCGCCGGCAGCTGCGTGACTTCCCGGCCTCCGCCAGGGATCGCCAATGCTCCAGACACTTCCCCACCCTCCCCCCGGAGAAGGAGAGCAGTCCATGGGACGCCCTATCCATCTCCCCCAGCCGGCCCTCCAGTGCCCCCAGGTCCGTTCCCGAACCCGGGTCGCTGGTGTCGCATGCGGAAATCCAACCGCTGTGCCGACGGGCCGGCTGGCCAGTCCCCATTGAAGGGGACGCATGTACCAACGGGCCCAATGGACCATGCTGGTGCAGGCCGCCATGAGGCCCAGGAGGCGGGGAAGTCCCGGACAGGGCGCAATTGCCCAACCAGAAATGATTGGGCAAAGGAGGAAAGAACCTCGGCCCTGTCCGCCGGGAGCCATGCTCTGGCTCGCAGAGAGTCGAGCTCTGCCCCAATGAACAGAATCTCCTGCTTTGGCATGAGTTCCGACTTGGCCTTGTTGATGAGGAGGCCAACCTGAGAGCAAACCTGGAGGGCCAGATCTCTGGACCGCTCCGCCTCCAGTCTGGAGGGGGCTGCTATCAGCCAATCGTCCAGGTAAGGGTACACCAGGACCCCTTGGCGCCGCAGGAATGCTGTCACCACTGCCATGCATTTGGTGAAGACCCTGGGAGCTAGGGAGAGGCTGAAGGGCACGGCCCAGAACCCGTATAGGGATCCCTCCGCTCTGAAGCAGAGGAATCTCTGATGGGACGGACAGATTGAGACGTGAAAGAATGCGTCCTGGAGGTCCAGGGAGCAGAACCACATACCTCGTTCCAAGGATGGGATTATCTGAGCCAGAGTGACCATCCTGAAGGTCCGAGACCTTAGGAACTTGTTCAGGTCGTGCAGGTCGAGAATGGGGCGCTAGCCCCCATCCGTTTTGGGACCAGGAAGTACGTGGACACAAACCCCGGGTCTGGAGGAGGATCCGCCACCTTCCTGATTACCTCTTTTTCGAGGAGCAGGGCAATATCGGCCCCGCTGGCCGACAGTGAGGCTGTGGACCCCGTGGCCCCCCGAGGGGCGACGGCTCATAAAGGTGGAGCCTGCTCAAACTCCAGAGGCAGGCCTTTTCCTACCACCTCCAACACCCAGCGGTCCGTGGTGATAGCGGACCAGGCGGAAAGGAAGTGGCGGAGCCGTCCCCATGGGGGAACCAGGGGAGTGGACGAGGTTGGGGCGCACCCCTCAACCCGTCACTGGGCAGGCTTGGAGGAAGAACTGGCCGAGGGACCTCCCGGGCCTTTACCTCCTTGCTTCCTGTTGGAGGAAGCCATCGGCTTGGGCTTGGGACGCCAAGCGCGAGCCTGCTGGCCCTGTTGCTGGTGCTGCTGGGCCAGTCGAGAAGCCGGGACTGAAAGATGAAAGGGTCTTCTGCTGCTGACGGCGGCCTTTGTCCCTCTGGGCGGAGGTGACAGAGTCCAGAGTGGCATTGGATTTCTCGATCTGCTGGAGGTGTCCCTCCACTCCAGGGCTGAAGAGGTCAGTCCCCAAGAAGGGGACGTCCGCCAACTTGTGCTGGGTATCCGCTGTGAAGGTGGATATCCTCAGCCATGCCCTGCGTCACATGGCCACCGCGGCCGCTACTGACCTGGCACAGGAATCACCTATGTCCAGAGCAGTCTGGAGCTGCTGCTTCGCCATCGCCCTACCCTGGTCCCACACCTGGCAGACCGTGGTCTGCAGGTCAGGCGGGAGATGAGGAACAACCTCATCCAAGGAGCCCATGAGGGCGTGGGAGAAGTGTGCCATCAGCATGGCCGAGCTGGCCTGTCGGAGGCCAAGGGAGGACGCAGCGTACACCTTGCACCCCACAAAGTCCAGCTTTTTGGACTCTTTGCCGGGGGGCTTGTCCACATCCCGAGCCTTACCGGAACACCGGAAAACCCTGTCAGTGACTAACCCCTCGGCAGAGGGGTGTTCCGAGAAACCGGGCAAAGAGCCGGTAGGGACCGCATACTTCCTGGCCATCCTGGCCGAGGGCACAGGACAGGAAGCAGGCCACTGCCAAAGCTCCAAGGCTGGGCTGACAATGGCCTCAGCCACCGGAAAGGCCTCCGTGGGAGAATCCCCTCGGTCCAGAATCTCCGTCAGGGGATACTTGGCCCGTTTGGACATGGGCTCGAGCTGCATCCCAGTGGACTCCGAGATGAGTCAAAGCAGACCCAAGAAGGACGATGGGCTATCGTCCACTGACTGGCCCCCGGAGGACTCCAGATCGAACTGCCTGGAGAACAGAGAGGAATCGTCGGATTCCGAAGAGTCTGCGAAGAGCTGCCTTGGCCCTGAGCCACCCTCCACCTGCCGAGGACGGTCGGGAGTGAGGGTGACCGACAACCTGTGGGGCAGGCCGTGACTCGACCGAGAATTCTTGGTCGATGCCCCTGACTTCAGTTGTGGAGGTGGAGGTTCCATCACAATTGGTGGATCAGCTGGTTTCGCCTTAGCAACCGGCCCTGGAGCGGGCAACTCGACTGGAACGAGTGGTTGCTTCGGGCGTTCAGGCGACAGCCACTTGATGGCTGGGGTCTTGGCCAGGGTCGGCTTAGGCCCGGATAACAGCAACTGCTTCCACATAAGGTCCTCGTAGCGCCGGTGCAACTTGCGCCACAGCCTCTCCTCACCCGAGGAGGACGACGAGGAAGAACGGCGTCGCCGCTTACTTCGGAAATGAGACCGAGCCCGCTGATGTCGGCGGGAACGGCTTGACCGAGACCTCGGGGACCGAGGTGGGTTGGAAGGGCGGAGACACCCGCCTTCCCTGGCTCGGCACTTTAACCGGGACTGCGGCCCCGAAGGAGCAGGCAGATCCTCGGTATCCACCGGGGGAACCGCTGAGGGAGGGTTGTCGGCTTCTCCAGTCGACAGCCTGTCTAATGGATCGAGAAAAATCTCGACTTCATCGACGGGAGTCTCGGCAGGCTGGCCTGACGGGGGCACCGTGAAGCCAGAGGCCTCAGCCGCAACCATGACAGAAGTCGACGGTCGGCTGCCTGGGGAAGGGGACCTCTCCCACTCCCACAAACGCCGACGGTGGGACTTACCTTTCGACTCCTTTTTCTTGGGCCGAGAAGAATGTCCCGAAGGCCCCTCTCCTTTCGTGGAAAGGGACTGACAAAGCTCCTTGAATGAAGCCGTATACGAGGAACTCAGAGAGAGCAGGATAAATGCCGCGGCAGAGGAGGAAGATGCGACCTGGGCTGCCTCCTCCTCGAGGCGATCATCTGCTCGAGCTACTCAGCCAAGCCAGCCGCGGACACCGTGCAAGGCCTCTTGAGATTTTACGGCGAGGAAATGTCGGGCGCCCGAGCTTCAAACGGGCAGCATGATCGCCCAGAATGTTGGCTGAGAAAGAGCGGCACAACTCGCAAGCCTGCGGGTTGTGATCTAGGCCTAAGCAGTAGACGCACGTGGAGTGCGGATCCGTCCTGGACATTTTCTGCCCGCAAGGGCACCTCCGAAAGCCGGGAACAGATTTGTCCATCGCAGCCGTGAGGGAAGAAGAAAACCTAAGTTTAGAAAACTTCAAAACCAATTTCAGACAAACTGAACAGTTAGGATCCAGTCTAAAATGCAGAGCGCTAAGAAGGGAACCTGAGCTTCCAAGCGGTAAGGAAGATGTGGCGTCATGGGGCGGAGCCGAGAGTTTTACCACCCGGGTGGGTGGGAGGAGTCAGCTTGAAGACCTTCCGGCAAGAATTAAAGTGGCAAGGATACCTGCCAGAAAGTGTGGATGAACATATCCATGTCTCTAAAAATAATATTATTCGGTAAAATTGTTCATTATTATTTTTCTACTATTCTGCATTAGTCAGGGTATTTTTGTGTAAGATACAGATACCTCCAGCTCCTGTTTTGATTCCCGGGAACTGGATACCTTTTTTGGCTGCCTCATACACACATACGAACATTCCAGCAGATAAAGACATTATGGTCTATCTTGTCTGCTCGAGTGTGCAGGTGCCCCCTGTGTCTACAGTGGGAACTGCACCACTCCCCAAATCCCCCTTGACACCCCCCCAGTTCCCAGCCCAGCAATTTTCTCCCCTTCATTCTGTCTCATCCTCTCTTGAAGTTGCCCACCATTTTCAGCGAGACAACCTCCTCTGGCAACTCGTTTCACTTGGCCACCACTCTCTGTGTGAAAAAGTGACTTTGCATTTCTCTCTCGCTCTCTCTCTCTCTTGAATCTTCCCCCTACCAGCTTTAGACTATGCCCCCAAGTGGACTTGTACCCACTAAGACTGAAGAAGTACTCCGTATTCTCCCTTTTAATATCTTTAAGGTATTTGAAGATTTTGATCATACCCCCCTCTCCCTTCTGTCCTCAATGGAGTACATGTTGTGCCCCTTGAGTCTCTCTTTGTAGGTGTTGTCCTGCTGGCCCTGGGTCATCTTAGTCACCCTTCTCTGGACTGTCTTCAGCAAGTTGACACCCTTCTTAAGATAAGGGCACCAATACTGCACACTGCAGTCAAGGTGTGGTCTTACCTGTGAGCTATATAGCAGCAGTAGGACCTTCACTTCCCTGCTGGTAACCCCCCCCCCCAAGCCGGCTATGTAGCCAAGCATCCAGTTTGCTTTTGCTGCTGCTCTCCGGCAGTGTTCAGAGTGCTTGAGATCACTCTTGATAATAACCCCCAGATCCTTTTCATCCCTCAGACTTGGTGACCTGCACACTGCCAAGCCAGTATTTGGTCTCTGGGCTCTGCATCCCAAGTACGTAACTTTCCACTTTTTAGTATTGTACAAAAAAGTCAGTCAGATTAGTCTGGCAGGACCTCCCCAACATAGTCCCATGCTGTGTCTCATCTTGCAGCACGTTTTCCTGTAGAAAGTCTTTCCTTCAGGATAGTATCCATCAGTTTCCCTACTACAGATCAGCCTAACTGGCCTGTAATTCCCTGGTTCATCTCTTGGACCATTTTTATGGAGAGGCACCACACATGCAGTTCTCCAGTCCCAGGAAACACTCCCAGAGAGGTCTTAAACAGGTCTTCCAGGGGGCCCGTCAGCACCTATGCCAGTTCCCTTGGCAAGGTACTGTGATTTCATTTCCTCATATTGGGAGGCAGTGAGAGGGCCTCATTTTTAAACTCAATAACTTATGATGAAGCTGTAATTGTGGCAGTGAGAGGGCCACGTTTTGGACTCATTTTTGAAGAAGTGTTATGGTGAGAGCTACTCCTCATTTTAAAACTCTTTGGAAGACATTAAATGCTCAGTGCTATGCACTGGATAATAAATTACTTACTACACTGTTGTCGTTTAGCAGATTGTTTGTGTTTTTCCCTTTTGTTTGCTTTGGGGTAGGGTTATTGTTATTTAGTTTTGATTTAGTAGTTTTATTTAATTGGGGGATTTGTGTTGGGTTTTACTGAGAGCTATGTGATTATTTTTGTGTTATTATTGCTTTACAATGTTCTGGGAAGGTCAAAAGACGGTCAGGCAGTATTCCCCCACCAGGCTCAGGGAATTGTGCCAGTTTGACTGCCCCTTTTTATCAACTGAGACTTATGAACACTTTCAATCCCTTGGGATTGCTAGAAGGCGCAGGAAAGGGGGCAGAACTGGGCCTGGTGAGGGAATGGAAAGGAGGGGACGTTATCGGGGTGGTAGGGACCAGGCGACGCCCTGGGGTGAAATGGTGCCAGGACAGGGGTAATCCTGGTCTTGTTCCCATACCCAAGGGCCCAGCAATTGATGCTGGACAGGAGTCGAGGTCTTCCCCAGCACCTCATCCAACCTGGGCGGCGTTATGTAATGCCAAGTCCATCAAAAACAAGACAACTATTATAGCTGATCTTGTTGAAACAGTGGATCTGGCATGTATCACTGAGACCTGGCTGGACGAAAATGCAGGCCCAGTATTGGCTTCTTTCTGCAGTTCCAGCTGGGCTCTTGGTGATTCACTGCCTGAGGCTGGATCGTTTGGGGGGGTAGCCATCTTTTTTAAGACCGAACTGGGCCTTGTGGATGTTCCAGTGTGGACCACTAGATCCTTTGAGTGTATCACGTGTGAGGGTGTAGGCTGCAGGATACTCCTCATTTACTGCCCACTAGGTGATGAGGGTTTATTCCTGCAGGAGATTGTGGATTTCATCGTCGACATGGTGTTGGACTCGCCCAGATGGATAATTCTGGAGGACTTCAACGACTGGGTCGATGACAAACACTCACAGTTTGGTCAAAATCTCCTCCAGCTAATGACAATGCTCACACAGGTAGTTACCTCCTCTACCCATACAGGGGGTCACTCATTGGATCTGCTGTTCCTCCTGGGGATGGAGATCACTGACTTGAGGGTGGAACCAGTCAGTTGGTCTGACCACCACACTATAGGGTTCAGTTTTGGGGCCCCCCCCAAATAGACCTACCCCTTCGGAGATGGTCCGGTACTGCCCTTTAAGGGGAGTTACCCCCAGATGGTCTATTGGCGGTGCTGGACCTATCGAGATTGCTGGGTAAAGGCACAAGTCCAGGGGACCTTGTACTAGCCTATAATAAGGCAGTGGGAGATGCTTTGGATTTGACTGCTCCTGTTCATGTTTGACCACTCACTCCTCGCCTAAGGTCCCCTTGGTATGATGGGTCCTTGAAGGAGTTGCGGCGGATTGGTAGAAGGTTGGAGAGAGAGAGCATGGCTGAAGTCCAGCCTGGATGCTGACAGACTTAGATTGATGGAACATTATAAGGGCTATCAATCAGAAATCACCCGTAAGAAGGCAGAGTTCCTGTCCAGGGAGATTTCTGCTGCGCAGAACCGACTGGCTCAACTTTTCCGAACTATTGACAGATTGTGCAATCCAATCTGTCTCCAGTCCAGAAGAGCTTTCTCACAAATTGAGTGTGATGACCAAGCTCGGTTTTTCGCAGATAAGGTTACCAGCATCAGGTCCGGAATCGGCCCGTCTCTCTCCATGGGGGGTTGCGGAAGTCGATGGGAGGTAGTGAGCACCTGGTCTGTCTGGACGGATTTCAGCCGACCACAATTCATGGACATTGTGAAGACTGTCCAGACTTTGTGCTCAACCTGTTGTAGTTTGGATCCGGCCCTACCCCCCTTTAGTGGGATGTGTAGATGTTACCCTGCCCAATCCTAGCTGAAATTGTACGGAGATCCTTGGAGAGGGGAATCTTTCCAGATCTCCTAAAGGAGGCAGGTCATTCAACTACTCCTTAAAACCTCCTTGTATCTCGTCGATACAGCTACCTACCGACCTGTCTCTAACCTTCCCTTTTTGGGGAAGGTTACTGAGAAGGTGGTTGCATTGCAACTGGACAATCACCTTGTAACTCACAATGTCTACGAAGCTCTCCAGTCTGGTTTCAGGAAGAGGCATAGCATGGAGACTGCCCTTGTTTGGGTACTAAATGATCTCCTAATGGCAAGAGATCGAAAGGCTCGTACCATCTCGGTCCTTCTTGATCTCTCAGCAGCTTTTGACACTGTGGACCGCCAGGTGCTTTTGGAGACCCTGTGGTTCCTCTGTGGACTGTCGAGTACAGTCCTCAGATGGTTTAGATCGTTCCTCGTAGGCAGGTCTCAGAGGGTGGTCACTGGAATTTATTCCTCTGACACCCTTCCCCTGTCCTGCGGGATGCCGCAGGGCTACATACTGGTGCCCATGTTGTCTGCAGTGTATATGCTGCCATTGAGAGATATCATCAGGTCATACGGCTTGAGTTTTCACTGCTATGCAGATGATACTCGGCTGTATATGCCCTTTGTGCCCGGACAGGTTGATGCAATCTCTATGCTAAACAGCTGCCTCTCTGAGATCAAAGACTGGATGAGCTCGAGTTGGTTGAGACTGAATCCGGATAAGACTGAGGTGTTAGCTGTGGATCCAGATCACCCGGGGGCAGGTTCTGGGGCTGGGCAGATGTTGGGCCCATGGCTTGATGGTGTCCAGCACATTACCTCAGATCAGGTGCGTAAGCTAGGTGTTATTTGACGATGGCTTGACCCTGAAGTCTCAGGTGTCAACTGTGGTTAAATCCTCATTTTTCCATCCGAGGAATATCGCCCGGGTGAAACACCCTATTCCACCAGGCGACCTTCCAACATTGGTCCATGCCTTCATTACCACCCGTCTTGACTACTGCAATGCCCTCTACCTAGGGATGTCTGGGGTTGATATCCACCACTTGCAGCTACTGCATAAAGCTGCGGCCAGGCTGCTGACCGGTACTTCCAGGACCAGTCACATTACGCCTGTGCTGCGCAAACTGCACTGGCTGCCAGTTCAATGGCAGATCACCTACAAGGTTGGCTTGCTTACCTTTAAAGCCCTACACAAGCAGGGACCCGACTGCCTGAAAGATCTCCTGACTCCCTACTCCCCCAATCACCTTCTCCGATCCGCCAACAAGGGATTGCTAGAGATTCCCAGGGTTTGTCTTAAAACTTCTGGAGCTTGTGCTTTTTCATTTGCAGTACCAACCCTGTGGAATTCTCTTCTTCATCGGTTAAGACCCTCCCACTCTCTGTTTAGAGCCGATAGGCGGATTAGAGGTGGTGGTATAGCCATATACACCAAGGATAAATTCCCTGTCTCAATTATTGACTCCACCTCCATCCCAAACAAATTCGAAATCTGTCCTTAAAAGTTGAAATTGCAACCAGAGTTTCACGTTGTGTAATGGGTTGTTATAAGCCCCCATCAGCTGGATTGTAGTTGCTGAAACATCTAGGTAACATTGTAGGTCCAGCCTCATCAGAATATATCATACTGTTTTAGGGGATTTTAACTGAGACTGGCACTCCAGCACATCCACTCCTCTTAAAATGTTCTGTGATTCCCTTGGGTTGCTACAGCTGATAAATGGAGCTACTCGTCCTAATAAGACTAACCCTAACAACAGTACTCTGTTGGATATTATCCTAGTTAGCAAACCCCATTTATTGTCTCACGCTGGCGTCTTTTTCTCTGACATTAGTGACCACTATTTCATCGCGTGTGTAAGGTCAACCCATAAAGTTATAACTGCACCTAAATTTTCTATTAAAAGATGTACATGTAACTTTGATCCCTACGGGTACATGGCAGAGCCAAGAAACTCCTTGCATTGGCAGGACTTTTATGTAGTTAAGTCTCCGACTACGGCATACGACATTTTCTCCAAAACTGTGTTAGGGGCTCTAAATAAGCATGCTCCTCTGGTGAAAGTTCATATCAGGAAAAAACCTACCGGTGGTTTACAGAGGATCTGAAGGATGCTCTGCAGAGCAGGGATGTGCTTTGGAAAACCGCAAGAAAAACTAATCTCACTAATGACTGGAATCTATTCAGGAGGACGAGAAACCTTTGTACCAAGATGGTTAGAGAAGCTAAAGCAAGTTTTTACTGCTCACAGTTGGAGATATTTTCTAGCTGTTCATCTAAATTTTGGAGCACAATCAAAGATATTGAAGGCCATACCCCTGGAAATCCCCTATCTGCTAAAATATTAATTGGCAACACTGTAATCTCTGATAGGCCATCTATCCTTGACTCTCTTAACAATCACTTTGCTACTGCTGGGCTAGCCTTTGACTCCTCTCCCATCAGCACTCTCCACCATCAACTTGGAGTGAATACTCAAGATAATCCCATCTCTAGCTGGTTATTCTCCCTACAGCCTACATATTTGAAAGAAGTTGAAGATCTCCTTCTACAGTTAGGTACTAGGAAAAGCGCTGGAGACCATCTCATGAACTCATACTTCTTAAAGGTTGGCTACTGTGTCCTTACAGTCCCAATTACACATCTCTTTAACCTATCCCTGTCTCAGTGTAACCTTCCACCCATCTGGAAGACTGCACTTGTGGTCCCCTTGTTTCAGTCGGGTGACCCCAGTGACCTCAATAATTACAAGCCAATCTCTTTACTTCTAATTCTGTCTAAACTACTGGAGAAAATTGTGAGCACTCAGTTACGGAACCATCTGGAATCGGCGAAGCTGCTCAATCCATTACAATCAGGTTTTAGAGCACAGCATAGTACAATCTCAGCTCTAGCCAAAGTGACCAATGACTGGCAACATCAGCTGGATAATAAGAATAAGATAAGAAAATAAGAACTTTGTCTGCGCAGTGTTTTTGGATCTAAGTAAGGCATTTGACACTGCTGACCACAGCCTGCTTCTTTCATCCCTCCAGAACACTGCCTTGGACTCTCTATCCCTAAGATGGTTTGCTAACTGCCTCTCTGGCCGGCTTCAGCAAGTAAAGGCAGAAGGGGAAGTTTCTCCTCTAAAACCCCTGTTGAGGGGCACAATGTTCCATTCTGGGTCCCTTGCTCTTCGCTATTTATATTAACAATATCAGTGCCACCATTAAAGAAGCACAAATACACCTATTTGCTGACGACATGGTGCTTTACACTAGTAGCCCTACCCATGACGCTGCCTGTAAAGCCCTTCAAAGTGAATTCAGTTTGCTGCAGCTTCAGCTTCTAAATCAGAAGTTACTTCTAAATGCCAAGAAAACCAAAGCAATGTTCTTCTCACCCTCTTCTTATGCATCAAATCGTACTACCGCCGGGACGCTCCCACAGATCACCACTATCCTAGGTGAGCAGCTGGAATACATAACAAAGTTCAAATATATGGAGGTCTGGTTAGACAACAGACTCTCCTTTGTTGACCACATAGAAGAGCTGACAAAGAAACTTAGACAGAGTCTGGACTTACAAAGCCATTATAAATAAACTGCCCCAGTATATCTCTGCCTGCCTACCATTATGCACTCTTGGCAAGTATGCTCTGAGAAGTACCTCCTATAGTTCCTTGTATGTATACAAGGCAAAATCACGTTTTGGCAGAGCAGCCATAAGCTACGTATTACCTCAAATGTGGAATAAGCTGCAAAAAAACTTAAAGTTAACTTATCCTGTCAGCTTTGCAGCTTTCAAATCCTTATACCTATGCCATGTTATGGAACTGTGTACTTGTTTCCCCTGACTCACAACCTTCTAATTATCCTAGTGCACTATGAGTCCAAGCTGTTATCGGCATCGCTAGGATTTGTAACTGTTAACATCTGGCTCCCCTTCCCCCTACCTCATTCTCCTCATCTTTCACTTCCAAATCGCTTGGACTTTGGTACCATATAGAATTTCCAACCTTCCATCCTTCTCTTCCCTGTTTTGAATGCCCTGTTGTGAACTCTCGCAATGGGTGAGCGTTTTTAACCCTTGTGGCAGTCCCTCATTTTTAATCCTTGGTTGCCTTCTCCCCTTACCTCCCCCTCGCCCTTGTTGCTGCTATTATCACTAATCTCCTGAATCCCTTTCTTCATAAACTACCTCCTAGGCTAGCCTTCTAATACTGACCCTTATCCTGGATCATGACATATACTGTACATTATGTTCTGATTATATCTGATGCACCTTTCGACGTGTGTGTGTGTATATATAAGTAATAGATATACCACTCTGGGGTGTGTGATCATGCTCTGATATCATGCGCTTGGTGTCGTCAACATCCAAGGCGTCACGGTATCAGAGCGACGCACACCTCAGAGTGGTAGATCTATCTTTATAAAATGGCCACAGCTTTTTGGGGGTACTTCAGGAAGGTAGAAGGAGTGAGGCAGATGTTGCCGCCGCCATACTCGGTCTCGCATCCGCTCACGCCCCTAAAGCTACCGACTTCTCTGTCTATCCTCGCTCCCTTTCGCATACAGTATGTAACTTGTATTACCCAAAGGGAACGCAAACTAACAGGAGGGAATCACTTTTCGTATTTTTTAAACAGAGAGGGGCTTACTTTCGTCTCTTAACAGGTTCTCACTTTCTGAAATGCGCACCGCTCAGTCACGCTACATTCCGGCAGTGAAAGTGAAAGTCGTCCACGATCGCAGTACTCTCCCTCGAAATGCAGCTTTTTTCACAGAAATTACGAGAAGACAATGAAAAAATGTATGTTTTCCTGCTTTTCTATATACAGCTAGGTTTGTGTTAATTAGACTGATTGGTCACAGTGGTTACAGTAATAAAAGTGGTTGTACACTGCGAGACTGTGAAAATGGCAGGCAGGATTTGATTTTTAAATTACATTTTATGTAAACATTAATGGTATGATGAAGAGATCAGTTTGTACAGTGTGGGGCTACTACTGGTATATTTACTTATGCCTGTGGGTGTCAGTTGCATATGTGTGTTAGTGTGGGTGCCTAGTTGCACCAGGTGTGGAGTGGTCTCGCTGCTGGTGAAAAGGTTTTGAGGACTGGAAAGTAGTTCAGGTGTGCGGTCATACTGGAAGGCGTGCGGTCGTTGGGAAATAATGCACGGTCATGTGACATGTTCTGTCCAATTGTATAAGTGGGATTTCTATGATTTTACCACCCCATTTTATAAATATAGATATACACACATACACACACACACACACACACACACAAACATGTATATTTCTGTTCGTTTATAAGTATTGTTTCCCTTGACCTATATCCTTACATACATTTGTTAATGTCAATGCCTCCTACTGTTACTTATTGAATATACTGTAGCATTTCTTGTTCCTTGGGATATTGTATATTTTTTCGTTATACTGTTGTTATTGAATAACCCAGGTCCACCTTGAAAATAAGCATTGCTCAACGGTGATCGCCTGGTTAAATAAAGATTTTGATTGATCGTTGAAACTTTGAGAAACACTCTTGACTATGCTAAGCAGAGTGGTCCCATAGGTGGCCGTTGACATTCTCTTCAAAAATGTGTCTGATGTTCTTTCAAGAGCATGTCCTGAAGTCACTTACAAGGGTGTGAAATTAACACCTTTTATTGGCCAAGCTGTTAAAACTTTTAAACAGCAATGTAGGAAATACATTACGAGCAGTGGTTAGTCGCTGTTCATTGTTTCTCACACATTGTTTCTGACTGAAAGGGTTGTAATTCTTAGACCTCAATAAATAAAATAAAAAAAAATAAAACATTAAGAACTGTTGTGAACAAAGGTTTGGTTTGACTGATGAAAGTCGTGTCTATAACCGTGCAAAACTGTTAGATACCAGACTTTGGCCAGCAGACTGAAAGGAACTGGAGTTGTATGACAACACTGACATTACTGTAGTAGCTGACCATGTTTCAGCACTTTTGCAGCCGGACTGTGACAGCACTCTGCTGCTTGCAGAATGGTAGGAGTTTGGTTTGAGCAAAAATCTTAATTTCTTCAATCTGTGCCCCTCTGCTATCTGGGCAAAGCTGGCATGTGACTTCCAAATTCTTGTCCAAATCTGGTGAAGCTTGTCAATGTGCTGAGAGTTCCTAATGCAATAGCAAAAATGTGTTTTCCAACTATGAACAAGGTAAAAACTGACTGGAGAGCATCTCTGGCACAGGACACTGCAGAAACATTGACTTGCACTAAAAAAGCAGGGCCCCTTCCAGCCAAATTCAAACAGCTGTAGACACTTTAGTATAAAGCCAAGACATCCTGGTGATTTCGCAGCTCAGGATGGTGAACCCACAGCCCCAAAAAAAACAGGTCAGAATTACTGGCTACATGCCTGGAGAAGAACAGAAGCGCAAATTTGGACACGTGCAACCCAATGAAAATCAACCCAGTCCTTGTTGGTAACCAGGTATATGCTGGGCTTTGTATTTTGAATTTATTTCTATGTTTTGTCACAGGCACGAATAATTATCACGGTCTGCCTTAACACATCATCACGCTGACTTTCGGTTCTTGAAATGTGCTGCTGCACTGCTGTTTGTCACAAATGGCTACATAAAACAGGTAAAAGTCTGCAACTATGTGTACAATGTGTATTTTATCAATACATAACAAGATAAGTAGATTTTATGGGGTTTACAGCAAAAATATCAATTTTTGGTAACTGCTAATCAACTTTGGCCAATTACTAATAATTTTTCACTTTGATTAGCGAAGGGCGCTAATCAAGTCTCCAACATTAATTTATGCCTTGTCAGTTCCTGCTTCCGTGTGGATCTCTGCTGGCATGACAGCGGGGGTTGGGGGAACGGCTGACAGGACTGAGGGACCCAGTATGGGCCCAATGACAAGAGCAAAGTGGCTGCGGGTGGGCAAAAAGCTATATATATATATATATATATATGTATATATATATATATATATATATATAAATATGGGGTACTGTTTCGTAGCTGTCAGTTACAAACTCAGAACTGCTCAGAGTATTGTCTGTCTTTAAAAGTGACCTGCAAAGTTATATTACAGAGACTTTGCTGTTGAAAGTAACTTACTTTGTCTGACGACTGGATGGGTTCATCCAGAAATTCCCATACTTTGATGGTCTGTCTTTAGCGATTTCGTTAATTTTTGCAGTGTTTCAGCAAATGCGGAAGTGGTAAGGAGCCAACCTGAATGCCGAATGAGGATTCTGGGTAAACTCCCAGGTGCAGTGACATGGATCTCGCTATACTAGTGAAGGATAATGTGAGGAGCGAGTATTATTTCTACGTTATTGTTGTACTGGCAGGAACTTCGATTTTTTTAAGAAGCACTTTACTGACAGAAATCCAAACTGTCAGTAAAGTACTTTTTAAACACTGAAGTCCCCACCAATGCAATAATAACACAGAAGTAACACCCACTCCCCACATTATACTGTACTAGTGTAGTGAAATCCACATCGCTGCAACAGGAAGGTTACCCAGAATCCTTATGTGCAGCTCAATTGGTCTCCACACTGCTGCCACATTTGCTGAAACTGCAAAATTTAAAAAAAAACTCACTAAAGAGAACACATAACATTATTGGAAATTACTGTACGAATCCATCATCAGGCACAGTCAGTTAGTTTTAACAGTGAAGCCTCTATATCATTGCAGGTCACCTTTAAGTGTTTTTGTGCCAGCAGAGATGTGAACTTGAGACTCAAGTTATTACCACCATAAATCTCTCTGTCTCTCTCTCTCTATCTCTGTCTCTTCTGGATTCTATCCTGGAGCCCTTCCATTGCCCCCACACTCACTGACCAGTCTGCCTTTTTCCAAAACCCTGGGTGCCACCAGGAGGGATCAATAAGTTTGCAAGGGGGTAGTGATTTTTTTTCAAGGAGGCAGCATGTTTCCTGAAAATGTAAAGTGTTCCCTTTTAGAGTTAAAATTAAGCTAAAACAGCTACTGTTTTCAGGCCTAAGGGGGTAGTGGGTACTACTTCGTTACATGGGTGGATACACTAGTAAGTGTTGCTAATGGGAAAGCTTTAAGCCTGAGGTTCAATGGGCGGAGCAATAACGTCACTCCCCCATCAGGCCTTAAAAGGTCATGCCTCCTGGACTGTTACAGGAATTGTTTCTTCGTTGCCCCACCATCCACCCCTCCTCCTCCAGCAGCTCGTCTCTCTTTCCCTTGGGCTTCTTCCTACGCTACCTTCAGCCAAGGGAATTATTCCCACAGCACCTAAGGGGGGGCCCTCCTATAGGGTTCCTTGCGTCATACCCCTACGGGGTGGTATATCCCATGGATAGAGAAGCGAACAGCCACAATGTATCAAAGTCACACAAGCATGCATCTCATCCAGTTGCGTAAGCACAATTGAATGATACCTCTAGCCCAGAAACCAAAAGACAAAGCTTCTCACCCCTGGAGTCACATTTGTTTAGTTTATCAAAGGAAACAAAATGCCTGCTCTGTTTACCTAAGCTGCTTTTTTTTTTTCTGTAGATTCTATTTTTGCTCCTCACAGGCGGCGGGGCTTACTTATCCCCAATCAGACATTTTAAACAGGCGCTCAACTTCCCTATTGGCCAGCCTCCGCCATGGCTGCAGAGTTAGGGAGGACCGTGGCTCCCCAGTGGGGACAGACATGGGGAGACTGCAGATCACTCCTTGAGCTCCTCAGCCTGGCTTGCACCAGGCTTTGTTTGGCTGTGGAAGGTCACTGTCAGAGATATCATCCTGCGAGGGGTTTTCTAGCTCGATTCCTGGGGCGCAGACGTGAACTGATGTCCAGCACATGGTGAGCATGATCCCGCACTCACCCGCAGGACATCCGCCACTGTCCAACCCAGTCTGAAGGTGCCCCCAACCACTGCTCTCCCAGCCTCCACTGGGGTAACTAGAGTGGCGGCACATAGCCCAGCTCTCCCCAGGAGAGGAGAGTGGTCCTCCGGACGCTCAATCCTCTCCTGCACTGCCGACCCCCCCCCCACCGACAGCTGGAGTCCGTTCCTGAACCTGGGTCACCAGTGTGGAGCGAGGTGTGCTGTCCAGCGCCTCAACTCTCAGCACCATCGGGCCAGCTACCTAAGGTACATCTTGTGAGGGGTCTACACAAGCTTCACCAGGGACCCCCTCTCTACTAAGATACTGGCAGAACAGGATTTATTGAACCCCAGCCCTGATGTCTGGGCCTTTAAAGGCCATCTGCACTGGCTGTATGCAGGCCTAGAATTCCCTACGGGGAAGGGTACATATGAATCTTACCTGAAATGCATGAAAAGGGAAAGTTTGATCCCTCGACTTAAGCTAATGTAATCCCCTTGCAAATGGGGGTTCCTAAAAGCTTCCCCGGAGCTTGTTTGAATGCTCCCTGCCTGGTTGGTGTTTGGCATTTAAGCCGTTTTAAATGGGTAGCCTGTGAGTGCCTGTGGGCCTCCGTATGCTGTCTCTTTAAGGGTTGCTTTGGGTTGCAGTCATGATTGATCAGGAAGGGGGTTTGAGTGTTGCTATGCTCGAGTCCTGCCGGGCTGCTGATTTTTCGCTCCATTTCTGCCATCGCTAGTGGTGCAGAGGGAGCTCTACGAGAGGATGTGAATGTTAGCTTTAAATACTGGGAAATAGTAATGACAATGCAGCTGCTCTAACCTGCCTTCTCTTGCAGCCAAGACTGTTTCGATTGTCTCCTCCATTTTGGTCCAGAACTGCTGAATTGGGCCAATCAGTACCTTGGGACTCTGCAAAGTCGGTTGACCAATAGAGGAACTGTTTGTAATTGGGAAAGGCATTATAGGCTATAGCGCTTTTTCGCACCATTGAGAGCAGGAGGAAATGACTGGTATTTGCAGCCAGCCAATGAGGAGGCAATCGCGCGGAACTGAGAAGAGCCCCTTGCTGTTGTGGGAGTAGATGCGTTGTGGCTAGTGAGGGAGTGAGAACTACCAGCCGCCTGCGGCTGGGAAGTGTTTGAAGCGCGTGAAAGGTCTAAGTCGGCCGTTTTTCTCTGCGAGCGAGTTTTTCTCTGAAATCCGCCGGCGGACGGTCAGAGGAGGCTGTGCCCCGTGCAGCTACCCACCAGGCTCGACCTGTAGGAGGACTGGAGAAAATTGCTGAATTGCGTTCGGTCCGAGGGAAAAGTGGAAGCTGCCATTGCCGTATCTCAGTGGCTGTAAGTTTGAAGGAGCATTGGAAGCAGCTGCCTGGTGTGGTACCCCTCTGTTGCTGTTTGCCATATAAATGTGTGAAAAAGCTGGTGAAGTCAGGCTCCATCCTGGTAGCGGTGAAGAAATCGTTAGTTGCTGGGGTTGTGAGTACTAATTCAGGGTAACTCCCTGCAGAGTGTTTACGCAGTGGATTCAGTGCATTATTGTATTGCCGACTGCCTAATTAAACTCTCCTCCTACTTGACCTGCTCAGGACTGTTATGTTTGTCTGTGCTAAGGGCCCCAACCAGCTGCCACGTGTACTGGACTAATGGTAGGGCTTAGGTACCCCAGGACCATAAACTGTAGGTTAGGCCTGTGCACAGTGCCCTAGGTAGATAAGTATAGTTATAAGCTAATCAACTTGATTTCCCCCTGCCCTTGTTATTATCCCCCCTGAATAAATCAGATTGCTTTTCGTACAGCTACATCCTGGCTATTGTTTACATTACTGGTGAACTGCTGTCTGGTGATTGCAACATAACTGTGCCTTACTTTACAGGGGGTCCCCGAAGGGAGCTGGAATATAATATCCGTGGGGCAAGTGTACCGGTAAACAGAATTGTTGGTACCCAGTGTGAGTCACTAGTGGGACGAAAGGGGGGTTGCAGTAGCCCAGAGGGCTGTAAACGAGGTAGCCCTAATTGTGCTAATCCCAACCTCTGGGTGGAGGCACCCGTCAACGGATCTGGGACCCTCACCCTGCCTCTGTGGGGGCAGACAGGGGTAGTAGCCCTAAGGGTAGCGCCCCTTGGGGGTTACACTAACCACATGTAACAGTGTTGTAGCAAGTCAAGACTTTTGAGGCAACCTTCAGGAGAAAAAAAACAAAAAGCAACAACTCCAGGCAAAGTTGAATGATAAAAAGTTGCTTTACTCAAGTAGCAAACAAGGGTTCAAAGCAGCTTACTTTTGCAGAGTAAATACAAAGCAGAATGTTTAGCTTGATTCCGCACTCCACTTCACAGCAGCCCTGCTGTCTCTCTCTATCTCAAGCCCCCAAATACTGCCACGTGCTCTGTCTGTTTTCCTTTTCATGCATCTCAGGTAAGACTCATATGTACCCTTCCCCCATAGAGAATTCCAGGTCTGCAGTTAGAGAAGAAGGGGCACCATACTCCTCCCCCCACAGACTACTTGTCAACATATGCCAGGAAATGGGGGAGGGGGCTTGTCAAGATTTGCAAGACGGGATATTATGGGAGGTGGGGAATTTAAAGTATTTGAAGAATCAAGAGAGATTTGGGGATACCCAACAATCAACTGTTTGCTTACCTACAAGCCAAACATTATGTTATCAAACTGGAGAGGGAAAACCCAAAGATGCAGACTCTGGAACAACTGATAATGCATGAAAGGAGTGACCCCACAAATCAACTGTCAGGTAAAGAGGGGAGAATGCAAAAGTTAAGAACAGGTGGGAAGGGGACTGGGAATGTCAGATTCCACAGAAAGCTTGGGAAACCACATGCAGTACTCACATGGGGTTATCGGTATGCAGCAAATACCAAGTAGAAGGGAGAGGGGGGACATGATAGAAACTTTTAAGTACCTCAGTGGAATCAACAAAGTCCAAGAGGGTAGCATCTTTCAGAAAAAAGAGACGTGCAAGAACAAGGGGACACAATTTAAAGATGGGGGGGTGCGGTTTCAGGGTAATGTGAGGAAGTATTTTTTCACAGAGAGGGTAGTGGATGCATGGAACAGCCTTCCTGTGGAGGTTATGGGATCTAAAACTGTAGGAGAATTCAAGGATGCATGGGACAGACATAAGGCAATTCTTGTGGGGGGTAGGAAGAAATAGGCTGTTGGTTAACTAGGATCTGCGGCCTATCCTGTAGGTAGGGAAATGGGCAGACTAGGTAGGCCAAGCGGTCCTTATCTGCCGTCAAAGTCTATGTAGTCCAATTTAAATGTTTTAAATAGATTGTATCAGCCACCTAGCAAGGTACAGAAGTATAATCTAGGCATTTCGCCTAAATGAGGGTGATATAACAAAGAAGAAGACATATACGTACATTATTTTTGGTCCTGTGAGCAGTTACAGCCATTCTGGAAGACAGTGGATGGAAAGACTGAGCAGGTATTTTGCACCCTCAAAACAACCACACCAATGGCTATGTTGTGGAGTATGGAGGAGAAGGAATGAATCCTTTCTGATGGGGGAAGGGGGCATGTCAATCTGTCTGGGTCATTTTGCTCTGTGATGACTCACCCTGGACTTTTAGCTCCAGCGTCAGTTGGCTCCAACCTCAATTCAGCCCCAAAAATTCGCTCCCACTACGTATTGTACTGTACTCCAATAACAATTACAGTACAACTTCCATTTCTACAACCCTTGATCACACTGCCTCATTTGGTAGGTGAACTGCACCCACTTGGAGTCTATTTAAAAATATTTACGGGGGATGTCCGGGGATGAATTGACATGGGAGCCGACTGATGCTGGAGGTGACAGTCCGGTTTGTCATGGAGCAAAATGACCAGAGTGAATTGTGACGTAGTCTAGAAAGGTAAGACTCCTACTTACAATGACATTGCATACAGAAGACATGGGTTTCACACCAACTCCCAATATGCAAATGTAGAAGAATATTTGCATACTGGGGCTAGTGTGAAATCTATGTCTTCTCTTTATCTATGTCGCACCATTATGGATCAAGGACATCACCTCAGTCGGAAGTGATTCATGGTGTGTTCCTCAAGTTCTTTCAAAGATGTCCTCCCTCCCCTTCAACATCCATGTCAGACTGGAAAGGACCAAAAATAATGCAAGAATGTGTTTTCTTCTTTGATGTCTGTGAAACAGAACACACAATAATTTAACATTTAATTCAACTAGCATATCATGTCTAGGCTTAGGGTATATGCGAAATTCCTTGTAACCCTAAAGAAGATTCCCTGCAGTTCTGAAAGAACTTGGGAAACATACTCTGATTCACTTCTGACTGAGGTGAGATCCTTGATTCGTAGGGGTGCAACATAGAGAAGGCAGTACAGCGCAGCGGTTTAAGGCTCTGAGCTGCAAACCTGGAGAGCTGGGTTTGAATCCAACAGCCCACCCCTGCATACTGTGTGGCCCTGAGCAACTCACTTAACTTCCTTGTGCTCCCAGTTCGCACCTGTAAACAACCTTCAGTTTAGTGTCCCTCTCCTGGTAAAAAAAATAATAGATAAAGAGAAATGTAATCTTCTCTAGGGTTACAAGGAATTTCACATATACCCTGATATGCTAGTTGAATTAAATGTTCATGTTTTGCATGTTCTGTTTCGCAGACATCAAGGATGGACACAATAACAATACTACAGATGCATGGCATGTGAAACATATTTCTTTACAAAAAAGGTTTTTTATTGTCAGATTTATTCAACTAGATTATCTTTATAATTACTGATATAGATAATGTATTACCATCTGTATGTTAAAATTCTCAACAAACATATATTGTGAAAAATAACACATTAAGTAAGTTTTGCATTTCTAACACGGAGCGAACAAACTAACAGACCTACTGTATACTACAGTAAGTCACATTTGTCTCAGTTTTTCAGTGGCGTATGCCCCTGGTCTAAAGCCACTGCTAGTACATTATCCCGAACGATTATGAAATAAATGAGTTGCTTTGACATTCACCGTAAAAGACACTGCTTCTGACACAGGTCCCTCTTCACTTACAAAGTCTTTAATCTGGGGAAAACGTCAGTTAACACATGATTCGTTTTATTGTAGCCCACTAGTAACTGCTGACTGAATCAGGACGCCGTATGAATAATCAGCAGGAATTCCATTTTACATTACCAAAGTGGTTGTGCCTAATCACTAAATGGGGCTATTGATTATTACTGCTCCTTATCAAGCCTCTGGATTAAAGGGAGCCAGTCGGCTCTTTTTTTGTTAACTATGTTACTTCAGGTAAAGTAAGCAGTAAAAACATCAGAAGAGATATAGCCACATTTTCGCTTGAGAATCATTTACAGTAACCAATTTTCATTTAAACATGGTGTGGAGTCCTTGAACTTTATTTTTAAAACCTGGTCAGCCATGTAGCCTGGCAGACACCCCTCCCTACAAAACCAAACCTGGTCACTTTGGAAAGGCTGCCGCTTGAACAGTTCATTAATCCATGTAGATGCACCCCCCAACCTGACTCCCCTTCTTAACCCCCCCAAACAATATTTACTGATTTGAATGGAATATTAGCCCTCATAGGTAGAGTGTACAGTAGGTGCCAGCGTCCCTCCTCCCAACTTCTTCAGAACTCTGATATTGTGTGGATGTGCAAACCCACAGATGAAGAACTGGTCGGCTGGTTTTCCTGCGCGCATGTTCTTCTGGTAACACTGAAACTGGGGAAGTGAATCTTGATATAGGAATGCAGGGAGTGCTACTTAATACATAAATTAAAGAGCCCAAGACATCTTACAAGGTATTTCGAAAAACATAATTTCTAAAACATTTCTGTTTAATTCAGATGTTACGCATGTTCTGTATTTAGTAAAGTTTATGTTTTTCTCCACCTGACTGTGGAAATCTAAATGAAACCAGGGTTGCTGTACCCTGGACTTATCTAGAAACATAGCATTTTGGGAGGGGGGGCCAGCAGCCAATTAGTAAGGAGGTGTTTTCCCTGCACTCTGGCGAACTAACACAAACTCTATTAAAATCGATCTAAGTCGAATCATGTTTGTTTCTATACAGCAGCCTTTATATAAACATAAGATGATTGAGGTGGTGGGCTCTCTTAAATACTTGGGTCGTTCGCTGGATCAGGGCTTTACCCTAAAGAACAATGTCGACCATGTAACAAAAACTATCCACTGTAAACTAGGAATGCTCTACTGCCTAAATGACCAACTGATCCCCGAGCCAGAATAACCATTGCTACAAGTGTCCTCCTCCCCACTCTGACCTATGCTGCTCCAGTTACGCAGGGCATGGCAAAACTGGAGAATAACAGACTGCACGTGCTGTACAACAAGGTGGCTTGCTTTGCCTCTCTATCTCATGCAAGACCCACCACTGCGAAGCCTTGGCTTCCTAAACTGGTCATCCCTTGACCCTCGCCTACAGTACCCCCTGCTCTGCAATGCGTATAAAGATCTTCCGCTCCCCCCCCCAGCCAGCCTTGCAGGGCTCCTGATCCCCAGGCCATCCAGCCAAAATCTCTGTACAACAGGATGAATCCTCCTGGAAGAACCCAGGGTGTGGACCAAGGTGGGCGGTAAGTCCTTTGTCTCCTCTGCCCCTCTGCTGCAGAAAAAACTCCCTCCCTTTGTACAGGAAGCCTCCTCCCTCAAAACTTTCCCAACCAGGCTCAGGGCCCACTTGCTCGACGCCAGTAGCTGTTCCTGCTACTGCTCTTGATCTGACCACTGTACCACCTACTGTCAACAAATGGTGCATTTATGTCTTGTACACTGATCAAATATTCTGTACCCGTTTTTATGTATTGCTTGACACTCCTTGTATACCACTATGCATGCCTTATAGCTGTACTCCTGTAAATAAATATTGTTTAACATTCCTGTAAACCACTATGAATGCCTTATCTCTGTAACTAACTCCAGGTCGCCCCTGAAAAAGGGACCTTCAGGGCTTAGTGGGCCTACCCGGTCACCAAAACCGAATAAATAAATAAATAAATATTCTGAGTATTAAATAGTTTTAATGGAGGTGCTGAATGATAGAACCCCCCCAGAAAGGCGCAGGAGAAAGCAGTGGCAAGAAGGGACAACAGGCCGCAGCTGATCCATGGATGAGACCAACACTGGGGACTATGGAGCCTGAAACTACACTATATCATGTTCTGCAAGCCATCAAAGCTCATGACAACAGGACAGCCACCCCGTCGACTTCCAGACCACAGTGACCAACTGCGACCAGCAGTGGGTGCTGCAGAATCAAAGGAGGCAGCAGAAACAGCACTGCAGGCCACCACCGCAACCACGAGCCATATTAAGGAAAACCAGGGGCTCCACTACCGGTTGGAGGCTCTTGAGAATTTCACCAAATCCCATAACTTATGGGTTTTGGGGCTGTCAGAAACATTGGAAAGTGATAATCCTATCTGTACTGTATATACATGGCTAAAAGAGACTCTGAAACTAGACAGGGTTCCTGTGATCAGTTGGGTGTATGTAACCACACTAGAAACCATCCAGATAATGTTTCCTCATGCATCCTGCTTGTTTTCATGATGGGGACAACAGATCGAGACAAAATCTTGGAGGCAGCCAGATGCAACCAACAGTACAGTTAACGCAAGAACTTTTTTTTTTTTTCAACTTTATTTACCTCTGCCTTCATCACAGACCCTGGACTCTCTCTGGTGGGGACACTCAGTATACCACAATCCCTCCCAGTAGTAGGCTCAGTTCTGCCTCCCAATCTGTCACACTCCAGCTCCTCTCCGGTACCCGTTCCCCCGGATTAAGCCCCCCCCAGGGCAGGGCCACCCTCCACCTGGTGCCCTTTCTGTAAATCTGGGCGGGTATCCTGGGATCAGATGGAGCATCCGGGACAGTCGGCGCACTCGACGTTGGGCATGGGGGGTAGCTCCAGGACCCCACCATCACCTACCAGGGACGGGGCATTTCCGCTTTTTCTTTCTCCCAGGAACGAGGACGAGCAATGACGTCTGCACAGCCGAGCCACAGACATCCACCGTGTTCCTCCCCTTGTCGCTCCGTGCTTGTTGTACTCCCAGTCTACACTGTGGGTCACCTTTGCATTGGAGATGCCCTGGATCCCTCCCAGGGAGAGGACAGCTGTCAGCGGAAGCTCTATACTCTTCCTCCCCCTGCTGACCCCCGGTGTTCGAGCTCATTCCCGAACTCGGGTCGCCGGCATGGCATCCAGCGCCTCAACCCTTAGCGCCTGGGTCAAGCAGCATCGCAGAAGAACTTACTGCACAGATCTTCTAGAGCATCTCTTGCATCAGGCCACATCTAAGGGACTATAGCTGCCAGGCACTATGACCACACAGAAACTTTTCTAGCTAGCAGTCTACAAGGGAGCCACCCACGATGACGTCAGACACATGACATCTCTCCCATATGAACATGGGTGCCACCCCCCCTCAGTTCTCCCGCCGGAGACCACAAGTTTGAAATCTCCTGCAAGGGAAACGAGGAGAGCCACAGGTTCCCAATAGGAAAAGGTGAAACAGCAGTTGAACCACCATGGAGAAAGAGACAGGGACAGAGAAGTCCGAAGGTCAAGGGGGATGGGGGGTGGGACAGCATGGCCTGATGCAAGAGATCCTCTCGAAGATCTACGGTTACAGAAAGTTCTTACATAACTGTACTGTCTTACTTTGAGGGTATCAATCAATTTTTATTTTACCAGGAATAACACCATTGAGCAAGCTCATTTACAAGGTGATCCTGGAGGGAGAGGACAGAATAGAAGGCATTACAATATATACAACTGAAGGACAACAACAGTTAACAATTCTAGCAGAAGGTCTGGGTTACGTGACAACAGAAGGTAGAACATTTCCATGGAGGAAGAGCATTTCAATACATACAATATTTAAGTGCCATATCTAAGGGGTATCTTTTGCATCAGACCACACCTAAGGAATGAGTCCCAAGCAGTTACAGACAGAAAGAGTCTGGGTGGCAGGAAGCTGTAGACCTAAGACAGAAAGTCCTGGAGCAGAAGCTACAGACATAAGACAGAAGGCCTTGAGGCACAGCCAGGCCAAAGACTGCCCTTCTGTTAGAGGCAATGTCCAGACTTTAGTGTTTAGTGAAGGTGTGGACAGTACTCCAGGTTGCAGCTGCACAGATATCAGCAGCTGAAACTAGCAACAGAAGTGGCCATACCTCTGACAGAATGGCCACAGACACCCAGGAATTTCCTTACTGTACTTCCTATAACAGAAAATAATACAGTTGGCCACAGGCCAACCATTTGGACGGGCACTGTTTAGAAACTGGTACGCCCACTTTCCCAGGGGCGAAAGAAACAAACAGCTGTGAGGACTTTCTGCAGTCCTTTGTTTGGTGTGTATAATAACGCAGAATTCTATGCACATCTAAGGTATGGAGCAATGTTTCCCCTGGATTGGCATGCTCCAGATAATATACAGGGAGGTGGATAGTTTGACTTAAGATAAACTCAGATACCACCTTAGGAAGAAACTTAGGATTTGTACACAAAGTCTTTGTGGAAAATTAAATAAGCAGACTCACATCATAGCCCTAATTTCGGAAATCCTTCAAGCAGAAGAAATAGCAACTAAAAATAATGCTTTCCACAACAGAAAGCATAGCTTGCAACTTGTGGCCAGCTCAAAAGGAGCCAAAGTAAGTTTTTTCAAAACAAAATTCAAGTCCCAAGACGGGACTGGATTACAGATAGAAGACTTCATATGGAGAATGCTTCTCAAAAGGTATGGGACACCTCAGGTTGTGCCACATTACAGCCCTCAACAGGCACATGGAAAGCCAAAATAGCAGACAGATGCACCTTAAGAGAGGAGTATTGCAGACCAGAATCTGAAAGGAAGGAAGGGGGAAGGGGAATTGTTTAACCAGGAAAGGCACACTAAGCAGAAGCTTGTTTCCAGGTGCGACCTGGGAGCACAAGGAAGTTAAGTGACTTGCTCAGGGTCACACAGTATGCAAGTGGGGCTGTGGGATTCAAACCCAGGTCTCCGGGTTTGCAGCTCAGAGCCTTAAACCACTACGCTATACTGCTTCCTCAGGGAGAGTAAATGCTCCATAATCTGATTCACAGGACAACTGAACAGATTCAGCCAATGGACAGCAGCCCATAGAGCAAAGCGCTTCCACTTCATGGAAGAAGTATAGAATTCATGGCATCTACCAGAAAATCAGCCACCTTGGGGGGACACCCCAAACCCACTGCTACGTCTTCAGGAGCCAGGCATGAAAATGAAGTGACTTGAGGTCCGGATGGCCCAGGGTGCCCTGTTCCTGGGAGAACAAGCCAGCGCAAAGGGGTAGAGACACTGGAGGTTCCTTGACCAACTACTGCAGTAAAGGGAACCAAATCTGATGAGGTCACAGGGGACGATGAAGCTCATGGTGGCCTCCTGCATTTGAAAGGGAGGAAAGGAATAAAGGAACCCAAGAGAGGGACAACACGTCTCGCCAGAAAACTCCAGGCCCTGGAGCAAGCGAGCCAAAATGAGGTAGCTACACATTGAGTGGGGATGCAAGAAGATCCAACTCTGGATGACCCCATCAGTCAAACGGGTCTTCTGCAACTGTGGTCAGCAGCTCCCACTCATGCATCTTGGACTGTGACCAGCTTAGCCTGTCTGCCAGGACATTCTGGATGCCTGGAACATGGATGGCTGACAGTTCTAGGTCATGTTCTAGAGCCCAGTACCAGACCCTCATCACTTCCCAACAGAGAGGATATGAATGAGTCTCACCCTACTTGGTGATGTAGTGGACTACACTGATATTGTCTGTCTGCACCAGCAGATGGCTTGGGGACAGCTAGATCTGGAAGGCTTGTAAAGCATACAACACTGCCCTCATCCCCAAAAAGATGATGTGGAGAGCAGCCTCCACTCTGGACCATGTCTTCAGAGTCTGATGGGGCCCCCAGGTGAGCCCCCCAGTCCATCCCCGAAGCATCCGTGACGAGAACATGCCAAGGGAGAAGAATGAGGAAAGAAACCCCTTTCAACAAGTTGTGGGGGTCCATCCACCAAGGCAGCACCTTTTTGACTGGAGAGGAGACTAGAACCTGTTCTAGGTCGTCGGTGCATTGGTCCCACTGAACTCTTAACATCCACTGAGCACTCCGTGTGTGTAGCCGAGCTAGAGGAACCATGACAATTGCTGCAGCAGTCAGGCTCAATGGCCTCAGTAAGGTTCTGGCTGTGACATACCTGCTTGTAGACCAGCTGAACCTGGGCTATCAAGTGGTCTGCCCCATCTTGTGGCGGGAACGCAAAGCCCTGAGCAGTGTCCAGCACTGCCCCAATGTACTTCAGGCGTTCGCAAGGGGTCAAAACCAACTTGGGCTGATTGACTGTGATGACGAGGGACTGGAACAGCTGCAGAGTATGTTCTAGAGTCAGAAACAGCTGTTCCCTGGACTGTGCCTTGAGCAGCCAATCATCCAGATAAGAGAAAACGTAAAGCCCCTCCCTCCTGAGGGCCGCTGGGACCATTTGACATGACAGGAGGAATGTGTTCCAGTTTATAATTAGATGCTGCTGCATGGGAGAGACCATGTGGTCGATGCCATTAATGGCAGTTACGCAGACAAACTGCCAGTCACCCATGAAACAGCTATGTAAGAGGCAACTTGTTTTAATATTAAACAACGTCATGTTAAAGCGTAAACCTCCCATTGTGGTTTGGCGCTGCAGCCTCCGCTTTTGCACCGTGGGTTCTGCACGGCCCTGGTCACCACCAGGAGGCTGCTCTGGGGCGGCACAACCCAAGTGCCCCGGGAAGAGGCAGTCCTCTGGACGGTCAATCCTTTCCTCTCCTGCCGACCCCCGGCGGCCCGAGCTCACTGGCGTGGCGCGAGGTGTGGCGTCCAGCACCTCAACCCTTAGCGCCACCAGGCAGCTTCTGTTTATTTTTAGCAAGAAAAAAACAATACAGAAGACAAACTCATGTAAGAGAACCAAAGAACTGACAACAAAGAAACATGCTGACATAAAAAAAAACAAACAAAAAAAAAAACATAGATGGGGTAACACATCTCTTCTCTTACATTCTGGCACAATAGGAATGGGGGTAAAACAATAGAAAAGTGGTTGTGAACAACCTCAAGTCCCAACAAATTATCCATGAATTGCCAGCTGCTTCAATGGCCAAGATTAGAGTCCACAGGAATAAATCGTAGGTAGAAAACTGCACTAAACCAGTAGCGCTATTAACCTTATAAACTACTAAACATTTAACAGGAAAAAATGTTCCCACAACCAGCTCTAATATAAAATACCAACATTATAATATAGAAGGCACTCAGCAGAGAACATGTAGAAACACGCAGAAAAATATATCTTTTTAAATATGCTACCCCCTGGAGAACTGATCATAATTGGGGACTGAATAAAGAGGCAGAGACATAACTAGAAAGGCTATTGACTACAACTGTAGACAAATCCCCCAGATATACCCTCTAGTACAGGTAAAACCCACTCGTCCCACACCTCCATATTAAAGACCCAAGTGAAAATCCACACACTTTCAAAGGATATAAAATGTCCCAACACAGTCTCTTAGGGTACAGTACTGTTGAAACCACTTAGAACAAAAGTCCATACTCAGCCTTCATCTGAGTCCGGTTCCTCGACTGCTTTCTCTTACGCTGTCTTAGCCTGAAATTCAGACTCCGTCTTTTCGACCCATCTACCTGCCTCCTTAGGGTCCGAAAATTACCAGCTCTTCCCCCTATAAGTAATACGAAGACGGGTTGGGAAGTAGAAAGGAGTGAACTATACCCAAATCTCGAAGTTTTTGCTGAATGTCATCAAATTGCTTCCTTCGAGCTCTTGTTTGAAAGGACAGATCAGGAAATAACTTGACATCTTGCACCTGAACGACAATGGGATTTGCAGCCTGAGTTGCAGTAATGAGAGCATCCCTCACCTCTGCTCCAACAGTTTTTAGCAAGACAGTCCGCGGCTGATTGAAGATTGTGGGCCGCACTCTCTCACCTGATATGCTTGACAAAGGGCAGTTCGTTCAAAGTCGTTAGGCAAGGGTAAGGGTTGCAGCCAGACAAGTTTTTAAAAATATGAGGAGATGAATACCCTCCACTCCCTCTGGTATCCCCACCAGACAAATGTTTCCCAATCTCAAGTCATTTTCCACCGCCTCCAACCTCCTGTGTAGTTGTTGGTTTTCTTTGGTAACAAGGGGCACTGTGGCCTGTACCACCAGCAACCTTTTATCAGCATCTGCCACATTACTTGTCAGTGCAGTCAGGGTGGCATCGTGCATTTCTAATTTTGACAAAGTCTCTTCTATTTTCGCATCCATGGCCTGCACAGAATCCAAAATAGTCTGCCAGGGTGGTCCATAAGGCAGGTTCGTGAGGGAGGGCCCGAGCGATTCAGCCACCAAACCCGGATGTACCGCTGTACCAGTGACACAGCTGGCCTCGGAGTTCCCGATGCTTACTGTTGAGTATTCCTGGTATGGCCCATATCGAATTTGGTGTCGTTCTGCAGCTAAGAAATTGCAAAATTTGGTTAGCACTGAACTTCTGCCCAGTGTCTTCTAAATGGTAAAATTAAGCAATTTATCCCTCCAGGGTGTGGGTACACTGGAGGATTTACCACGGCTGGTGTGATTCGGTCATGAGGCGCAGCTGAGTGACCGAACCACCAGTAAATGTAAATCCCTGTACCCACACCCTGAAGAAATTTACAATATATTATACAATGGCAAATGTTGTTTCTTTAATGTTTTTTAACTATTTTCTAACTTGCAGGGTCCCTACACTTGAAAGAGGTGTCATTTTGTAAAACAATTTACGCGATTGTTTTAAGCGAAGCGGCAAGCGGGACAAATCGGCGGCTTGATTTAGTTTGAAGTGAAAGCGACCGGATTAGCACGATACAAGGTTGGCTGGCACTTCTTCCAGTGGGTACACTGGAGGATTTATCATGGTGGTAATTGTGCCAGCCAACCAATCAGGATGCAGGATTTGGGACATTGGATTTACCACATTGTATAGTTTAACTTTTAAAGCGCTGTAGTTGTGGAGCTGATAGGAAAGAAGTCCTGTCTGGAAAATGGCTCTCTGGCGCCCTTCCCTAGTGATTTTAACGTTGCTCGCAGACAGTCGGAAGACTTTTACCTGCTGCGGGTTGCATAACTCAAGTCCGGGTAGATAGAAATTTTTGTGCCGTCATCGAATTCAGTAGATCTTACCTCGAGGGTACCTCTTGCATCAGGCCACACCTAAGGAACTATAGCCGCCAGGCACCAGGACCACACGGAAACTTTTCTAGCTAGCAGTCTACAAGGGGGTCACTCAAAACATCAGATATACAACATCCCTCCCATATAAATGTGGGAGGCCCCCACCTTCCCCAGTTCTTTTCCCGCCATCGACCATTGCACGTTGGACTCCACTGAGGCATCCCCAGCTTCTGTCGACCTCTACCTCCCGTTCCACATTCCAGAGCTACTGGGAGAAATCTGCATGTTGCTGTGCAAAAGGACCATAGAACCTGTTCCCACAGAACAAAGGAATTGGGGGGTTCTACTCCCACGTCTTTCTGGTTCCCAAATCCACAGGGGACCTACAGCCCATTCTAGATCTGTGGAACCTGAACTTCCACATTGAGTACAAGACATTCAGAAAGGTAACCCTGCATGGCATGCTACCACTGTTGCATCAGGGGAACAGGATTTGTTCCCTTGATATGCAGGATGCATACTTGCATATCAGGGTATGTGCTCCCCACCGACAGTACCTCCAGTTCCAGTTTCAGGAGGAACAAAGGTATAGAAACAGATTTTGATGGCAAATAAGGACCGCTTGGCCCACCTAGTCTGCCCATTTCCCTACCTACAGGATAAGCTGCAGATCCTAGTTAACCAACAGCCTATTTCTTCCTACCCCCCACAAAAATTGCCTTATGTCTGTCCCATGCATTCTTGAAATCTCCCACAGTTTTAGTCCCCACAACCTCCTCAGGAAGGCTGTGCCATGCATCCACCACCCCCTCGGTGAAAAAATACTTCCTCACATTGCCCTAGAACCGCCCCCACCCCTCAAATTGTGTTCCCTTGTTCTTGAACATCTCTTTTCTGAAAGATGCTACCCTCTTGGACTTTGTTGATTCCACCAAGGTACCTAAAAGTTTCTATCATGTCCCCCCTTTCCCTCCTTTCCTCAAGGGTATACATATTAAGCTCCTTTAGTCTCTCCTCGTATGGCTTCTGTTGCAGACCCTGCACCATTTTAGTTTCCCTCCTCTGGACTGCCTCTATCCTGTCTATGTCCTTGCGGAGATAGGGTCTCCAGAACTGGATGCAGTACTCCAGATGGGGTCTCACCAACTGTCTGTACAAAGGGATAACAACTTCCTGTTTTCTACTGGTGATGCCTCTCCCTATACATCCCAGTATCCCCAGCCCTCCCTACTGCCTTCTCACATTGCTGGCCACCTTAGGTCATCTGATATGACTACTCCTAGGTCCCTTTCCATTTTTGTTATTGTCAGTATCTCCCCCCCACTGTGTACTCTTGCCCTGGGTTTTTGTTTCCCAGGTGCATTACTTTGCACTTCTTTGCATTGAATCTAAGCTGCCATACATTTGACCATTCCTCCAACCTTGCCAAGTCCCTTTTCATTCTTTCCACCCCACCTTGCGTATCAACCCTGTTGCAGATCTTTGTGTCATCTGCAAAGAGACATACTTTCCCTTCCAGTCCCTCTGCAATGTCACTTATAAAGACATTAAAAAGGACTGGTCCCAGTACTGAACCCTGCGGTACCCCACTAGTAACCCTCCGTTCTTCACTGTGGACTCCATTAACTACTACCCGCTGTGTCCGGTTGTCCAGTCAGTGTTTTACCCAGGCTACCACCCTGGGACCCACTCCCAGGCTGGCTAATTTGTTTATTTATCTTTTGTTCGGGACTGTGTCAAATGCCTTGCTAAAGTCTAGGTAGGCCATGTCCACTGCCCCTCCTTGGTCTACTACTTTGGTCACCCAGACGAAGAAATCAGTTAGATTTGTTTGACATGACCTTCCTGCTGTGAATCCATGCTGCCGTGGGTCCTGTGCCCCTCTGGCCTCTAGGTACTCAACAATTCTTTCCTTCAGAAGTGATTCCATCATTTTCCCTACCATTGAGGTCAAACTGACAGGTCTGTAGTTTCCTGCCTCTGTCTTGCTCCCACTTTTGTGAAGAGGAATCACATCCGCCCTTCTCCAGTCCTCAGGTACCACACCATCCTCCCATGATTTATTGAAAAGGGTAGTCAGTGGTGTTACTAGTTCTTCCCTTAGTTCTTTTAGAATTCTGGGGTGAATTCCATCAGGCCCCATTGCTTTATCCACCTTCAGTTTTAAGAGTTCTTTCAGAACCCTTTCTTCTGTGAAAGGAATAATATCACCCCATCCAGAGTACTTCTATTGACTGGATTAGGTATCTCCCCCTGCTTTTCCATTGTGAATACTGAGCAGAAATATTTGTTCAGTATCCCTGCTTTTTCACTGTCGCTCTCTGCCCAACCACCTTCCTCTTTATTCAGCCTAGATATCCCTGCCTTCATCTTTCTTTGCTCCCTAATGTACCTATAAAAGGTTTTATCCCCCTTCTTAACTGAGTTGGCTATCTTTTCCTCGGTTTGGGCCTTTGCTATTCTGACTGCCTTCCCCGCTGGTCGCTTGTTCCCAGATGGCTACCCACTTCAAGATCAGAGATCCTCTCTCCGTCCCCATTTGAGAGTACCAGGTCTAAGATTGCTCCCTCCCGAGTGGGTTCCAAAACTAGCTGTCTGAGGCATACCCCCTGTAGGGCATTGAGAATGGCCCTGCTCTTGGATGTGGCTGCAGCAAAGGTGCTCCAGTTAACATCTGCCATATTCAGGTCCCCCATCAGCAATATCTCCCCTTTCTCTGCCATCCCAAGGATGCCTTCTATCATTTCCTTGTCCATTTAATCCCCCTGAGACAGGGGTCTGTACACAACCCCTGTGCAGATTGTGGAGCCATTTCCAGTCTCCAGGGTGACCCACAGTGCCTCCTCTCCTCCCTGTTTACCCTTTAGTTCTGTTGCTTTGATCCCTTCCTTTACATAGAGAGCTACTCCTCATCCTCTCCTCCCTCCCTGTCCCTCCTGTAGATTGTGTACCCTGGTATGTTGACATCCCAGTCATGGTTCTCTGTGTACCATGTTTCTGTGACTGCCATGATATCCAGGCATCCCTCAAGTATTTCCTCACATTTCTCCTGAATCTAACCCCCTCCAGCTTCATTGCATGTCTCCTTATTTCTGAGCACCATTTTTTCTGAAAAATACTTCTCTCCTTATTTACCCCGTGAGGTATGTAAAGATCTTCTATCATATCATCCCCCCCACCCTCTCTTCCAGTGTGTACACATTCAGGTACTTTAGTCTTTTCTCATTGGGGCTTTTGATGCAGACCTTGAACCATTTTAGTTGCCCTCCTTTTTTTGCTCCTCTGGACCACTGCTTCCACTCTGTGTCCTTCCAGAGATGTGGTCTCCAAAACTGGGCACAGTACTCTAGGCCACGTCTTACCTATCCTGCATTTGGAGTGATTTTCCTGAGGGATGGAAGGTTGCAAGAGTGAAGCCTATAGTCAAGACTGGGGACAGGAGTGAGCTGGGCAATTATCGGCCCATCTTGCTCCTGCCGCAAATCTCTAAGGTTTTTGAGAGAATTATCTCAACCAATTGAGAGAATATTTGGATTTAGGTAATAGGATGTCCACTTATCAGTCTGGTTTTAGGTCCTAGCATAGTACCAATACTGCACTGGTTAAGGTGGTCACTGATCTGTAGCTGAGCTTGCACAGGAGACAACTGGCTGGAGCTTTGTTTATAGATCTTTCCTAAAGCCTTTGATACTTTAATCCACCGGGTGCTCCTGTCCAGGCTCAGCCAGATTGGTATGTCCACCCAGGTTGTTAACTGGTTTTCTTCTTATTTAAATGAGAGAAAACAATTTGTGGAAATCGGTCCTTTCAAGTCAAATTTAGCTAATGTGTTCCCTGGTGTCCTGCAGGGGTCAATTTTAGAGCCGTTGTTATTTAACATCTATATCAACGAGTTCAAATTTGACCTCCCATCTATACATGGATGACACAATAATATATGTTGAGGGTCAAACTCTGGATTTGACTGGACTTAAACTCCAGATGGCTTTTGACCAGGTGCAGGAATTCTTTAATAGGCATCTTTTAATACTAAATCCTAAAAAGATCCAGGCCCTCTTATTTAGGAATAAACACTGCAAATAACAGAATCCATGTCTGGCCTTTACAACTTTAGATGGTACCGATATAACGGAGGTAGACCATTACAAGTATCTAGGTCTTTGGGTAGATTGCAACCTGACTTGGTCCCTCCACATAAATAATATGTTAGTGGGATTAAATAGAAAATTGGGGGCCCTTTATAGATTTAAAAAGTACATGTCCAGGGATATTCGTTTAAATGTAGTAAATTCCTTATTAATGCCTGTTGTAGACTATGGGGACCTCCTATACGGTGGAGCCTCCGGCTTCCTGCTGAACAAGCTGGACCGTATGTTTCACAGGATGGCTCGCTTTATCCTAGGAAAACATAATGTGAACTTACAAGCACAAATGGGCAGATTGGGTGGGCCGTAGGCCCTTATCTGCCAACACTGTCTATGTATCTATGTATCCTGGAGGTACCCTACAGAACTCAACAGGTGTATACTGTTCAATAATCTAAGCTGGCCAAAACCCTCTGTTCGTAGGAATTTACATCTCCTCAAATTTATGTTTCAGATTTGGAAAAATGGGGTTCCAACTTATATTCCTGAGCTATTTCCTCTTGGAAGCGTGAAAGATAATTTGAGGTCAGCCCAGGGTATACAATATTCAATTATTAGATGCAATTTGAATGCGGGTAAGTCATCCGTTTCCTACAGAGGAGTGGTTCTGTGGAATAAAATCCCTTTATAGTTAAGGGAACTTGATCAACCGATCTTCTTATCTGACTTGAATAAGTGGTACCTGAGCTGGTCTAGTAGCTCTTCTCATTGTAGTCAATGTGATGTTTGCTAACTTTTGATTACTTGTGTACATAGATATTTGTTGCCGTATTTATAATGTATGACTGTGTACCTCTTTATACTGTAATTGAAGTTTGCCTTATTTATTTTTATATATTGTAACTGGTGTTTGCTGCTTTAACAACTGGGACTTCATTGAAAATGAGCTAAGCTCAACTGAATGCTTCCCTTATTCTTATGAATAAAAAAGATTTGCTACTACTACCACCAGCGCTCTATGCACACGCACTACTACCTCCCTCTTTCTGCTGGTGATACCTCTCCCTATGCACCCCAGCATTCCACTAGCCCTCCCAACTGCCTCGTCACACTGCCTGGCCACCTTTAGAACATCAGATGAGATTACTTCATCTCTTTCCTGTTTGGTGGCTGTCATTAACACTTCACCCATTTTGTACTCCATCCCTGGATTTCTATGCCTTAAGTGCATTAGTTTGTACTTTTTTTTTTCACTGAAACTCAGCTGCCATACCTCTGACCATTCCTCATGTTTTCTCAGTCTCTGCTCATTCTTTCCACTCCCCCTGCAGTGTCCACCCTGTTGCAGATTTTGGTGTCAGATGCAAAGAGGCAGACCTTTCCTTCCTGTTCCTCTGCAATGTCACTTATTAAGGCATTAAAGAGGACCAGTCCCAGCATTGACCCCTAGGACAGTTCCATGTCAAGACAGCGATTACAAATTCTGTGCTGGGAAAAAGCACACCATCTGTGTAGTCCTAACAAGCGCAGTCCAAAACCACACCAATATAAACGTTTGTGGTTTCTCTGTGAGCTTACATGACAGCGCAGTTTCTCTAACCAATTTCTTTCCCAGTTTACCACCCTTGGACCCACTCCTAAGCTACCCAGCCTGCTTACAAGTCTCCTATGTGAAATTATGTTGAAAGCCTTACTGTAATATAGGTAGGCCACATTCGCCAATCCACCCTGTCCTTGGTTACCCACTCAAAGAAATCTATCAGATCTGTTTGACATGCCCCCCACCCCCCCAATCCATACTGTCTCGGGTCTTGTAACCCAATGGATTCAAGATATTCCACAATCCTTTCTTTCAGTAGCGATTCCATTAACTTTCTCACCACTGATGTCATGCTGACTAGCCTACAATTGCCAGTCTCCTCCCTGCTACTACTTTTGTGAAGTGTGACTACATCTGCCCTCCTCCAGTCTTCCAGAACCACTCCCGCTTCCAGTGAGCTGTTAAACAGGACTGGCAGAGGTGCAGCCAGTATTTCCCTGAGCTCCCTCAGTACACATGGGTGCACCCAGTTTGGCCCCATTGTTCTGTCCAGTTTTAGATTAGCCAGTCCCTTCAGGACTCTCTCCTCCAAAAACGGACTAGTGTCCAACTCCCTCCCTCCAAAGCTTCTGTTACTTTTTTGTGGCCCCTCCCCTTTTCCTTCCCCTGTGAACACTTAACAAAAGTATTGGTTCAAGATGTCAGCCTTTTCCTGGTCCCCCTCTGCAGTCACCCCCTTTTCTCTTTTTAACCTTATAATCCCTCCCCTTGTCTTCCTCTATTCACTTACATACCTAAAAAAATGTCTTGTCCCGTTTTGTTACCACCTGGGCTATTTTCTCTTCAGTTTGTGCCTTCACTCTCCTTACTGCTTTCCCAGTTTCCCTCTGTTTCCGCGAAACTTTTCCCTATCATCCTTCCTCTGTATCTCCTTATACCTTCTGAATTCTACCCTTTTAGTTTTAACCTTTTGCGAACCAAAGCGGTCTCTTTTTCCTCCTTGCTTTTGTTCACTTGCTTGACACAGACGTTTGTTGCCTTTACTATGCCCCTTTTGAGGTTTGACTACTGTTCCTCCACCCACCCAGGTCATCCCCTCCTCTGCCAGGTCATCCTTCAGACATTCACCCACCTTTATAAAATCTGCCCTTCTGAAGTCCAGGACCCTCGCTCTTCTGCAATTCGATTCTGCAGCCGTCCTTGTATTGAACCACACTGTATGGTAATTACTGGTCCCCAGATGGCCTCGCACCTTGACGTCTGCAACACTGTCCTTGATAGTGAGTACCAGGTCCAGCACTGCCCTATCAAGAGGGTAGTTTGCTAACTAATTGCTGAAGGAATGCCCCCTGCAGGGAGTCTGGGATGTCCCTGCTTCTAGCTGAAGCCGCAGTTGAGAGGCTGCAGTCTACAACCAGCAGACTGAAATCCCCCAACAGCAGCACCTCCCGCTTTTCTGCCATCTTGCCAATTGCTTCCACCTGTACCTTATCTAATTCCTCCCCCTATGCTGGAGGTCTGTAGATCACACTAGTGCGAACAGTGACTCCATTCCCAATCTCCAGAGTGACTCACAGTATCTTTGCCTCCCCCCCTATATTTCCTGTATCTCTGTCATGTTTATGCTTTCCCTCACATAAAACACCACACCCTCTACTTTCCTTCCCATCTTGTCCTTCCAGAATAGAGTACAGCCTGGTATGGCCACATCCCATTCATGGTGTTCAGTGCACGTGACTCGGTAATGGCCTCTCTATCCAGGCTGGCCTCTGCCATGATGGCCTCTAGTTTCCTAGCCTTCGCACATATGGCCTCCCAGATTTTGTTACCATTCTGCTTGTTACCTCCCTTGTCACCTCTTTGCCCCCTCCTTCTCCCCTCTCTTTTTAATGCTCTGTTCCCATCCCCCTTCATTTCTACCACCCTGCTTCCATTACTAATTTGCACCTTGAGGGATCCCGCTCCCCTTGGGTTCTCCCTACTCTCTACTTCAGGCTGGGGGGGGGACAGTTTTTGCCTCCCCGATTTCTCCATCATCACCCTGGCTAGTTTAAAGAAACATTTAAACTGTCCACTGAGGAGTGTAGTTCCCCTCCCAGTTGGATGCAGGCCATCACCCCTGCATGGCCTTATTCTCCAGGTGGATCCCCTGTCCCCAGCTGAACCTGTCCTCTCTGCACCATTCCATGTGTTGAAGCTCCTGATACAAAGATCCCCCCATCCTAGGCTTGCAGCACCTCAGCAAAAGCCACTGAGCATGCTACCTGTTCAAGATCCCTCCCCAGCTCTCTAAACTCCCCCTACACTATCCCAGCCCCATCCCCAGCCAGGTCTTTAGTTCCCAAGTAGACAATGACACACAGAATCTCTCTCTCCTGTCCTACTGCCCCAGGAATCCTCAGGATCTGCTTCCCATCCTTTTGGGCTATGACACTGCAGAGGCACCTAACCACCCTCCCCACTTTCAGTCTATCCTCCTCACAATAAAGTCCCCCACCAGAAGTTGCTTCCCCTTCGGGGTTTCTGCTGCAGAGGACAGCACAATCTCACTGGCCACTACCATAGGGGCCTCCTCCACCAGAGTGGTGTAGGAACTGAGTAGTGGTACCGGTTGAGCAATGTGCCTCTAACCTGCTATCCCTACCCTTCCAGAGCCCACCACAGTCCAGCCGTTCCTCCTTTCTGGTATATGAGGTAACAGTGGCAGACTTGGTATCCCCTGGTTGGGGGAAGAGGTCCCCCAAATCCTATTCAACTTGTCCTGGAGTCTAGCAATCTCTTCCCTCAACCCAAAGAGGTTCGTGCAGATAGGGCAGCACTGCAGCCTCCAGAACGTCTCTCTGAAAACTGCCACCCACAGCCACTGCACTGTACCACTCCCACCATTCCCAACTCCTGTTCTCCCTGTGTTACCTGGAAATACTTTTGTACCCTTAACCATTGATAGGGTGTTTTTAGTTTTCCCCCTTTTTTTTTTGTTTGTTATGCCCCTTTGTACCTTTACCCCAGGTAGGTTCTTCTCTTCAACCCCTCTCAAGAAATAGTCCCATCTTGACTTAAGTGTCTTCTTTCTTCCTATTACCCCCTTATCTTACTCTGCCTTTCCCTACTGTGGTAGCCGCAGTTTCACTGTCCTATTGCTATATGACCATAGATAGGTTGCTATTAGTGTTTCCCAGTACCCTGTTTAAATCCCTTTTATACTCCTAACCCAGACAGGGAGTTACATCTATTACCAGTTTTGGCCTACTTTTGACTCTTCACCCTTCCCAGCAGTGAACAGGTACCTTACCTTAGTCGACCAGAACAGTCCCCCACTTCCCTGCTTTCCCCCTGCTGACGCCTGAGACTAATTCCACTTCTTCGCTGTTCCACTCACTCGCTGGCATGTGTTAGGAGTGCTCCCTTTTATACTTCCTGTGAGACCTCCAATGGGTGGTACTTCCTGCCTGACTATATCCTCTGATAGGCCCTCTGCCCCAATGTGCTCCTGCTCTGTGTCTCTTCCACCTCCCGACCCAGAGAGAGAGAGAGAGAGAGAGAGAGCATGAGAGAGAGAGCTGCTGACCTGAAACCTAACTCCAAACAGCAGTATGATATGTCTAAATATGGTATGACCTGGATTACCCCTGATCTTCTTGCAACCATCAAAATGAGGGACCACCTCTGGTACTGTACTAAATCACTGGGCAAACCTGAAGACTGGCAAGCCAATAAAACTGCAAGAAATTCCTGCACTCGGGCCATCCGCAATGTGAAAAGCAACTACCATAGGGAGCAGCTTACCAACAGTTGGGGTGATAGCTGGAAATTCTGGTCAAATATTAAAGATATAACTGGAAAAGACCCCAAAAAGGCAACAACTATGATAAACCTCAATGGCTCCCACATACTGGATCCACTCCAAATTGCAAATACTTTCAGTGATTCCTTTACTGATCTCAGCAATGTCCTACCACAAGATTTCTTTGATGATACCACCTTAAAGTCTGCGCACCAGCAGGAGAACAAGACAAATGATCACCCTCTTTTCTACTTTAAACACATCTCTGTTGCCCAAATCAGGAAGCTACTGAGCAAAGAGTTGGGTAAGTCATGGCATAGTGGGGACTCCCTAGACCTCAAACTAATCGCACTTACCGCTGAGGAAGTACTCTCACCTATCACCAAGATCCTTAACCTCTCTCTGTTGTCTCAGTTCCCACAGGTTTGGAAAACAGCCATTGTTACACCAATTCATAAAGCTGGGGAATGTGCGCTACATAGCAACTATAGGCCTGTATCAATCCTCCCTCCCCTTTCAAAAATACTCGAGTGTATTGTTGCCAACCAACTAGTGGACTACCTCATTAAATGCTCCCTGCAGTGTGAACAACAGCATGGTTTTAGAAAAGGGCACAGCACTATCACTGCTCTCCTAGAACTCACTAGCTCTGTCCACCAATCTATTGACCAAGGCAGTCTTGTGGGGGCAGTCTTTATAGACTTAACCAAGGCCTTCGACACAGTTAATTACCAGCTTTTTTTTTTCTTTTTATGTCCCCTTCTCTCTCCACGGTACTTCCTTACCTTCAGGAATCTCCTATGGCCTTTATGTGTCCCTGCTCGTCTGCCAGTTTCAGGTGCAGTCATCCCCCCATGCTGCCTTGGTTTAACCTCCAGGCGGGTACGAGGCGGGGCTCCCCTTCCTCCGCCCCGAGCGTCTGTGTTTTGTCGGGGATCTGTTACTTGCACTGATGGGCCCCTGGGATGGGGGCCTGAAGCTCCGTCTACAGGGAGCACTGTGGGGTCTTTTTCCTGTTTCGCCTGGCCCACAGGATGTCCGCATGCATGGAGAGCCTAGGAGCAACGCATGTCGCAACGTGCCGACACTCTGACTCCCAGCAGACGTCCTCCCTCCCTACTACATGCTGTTCTTTTAGCTGCACCTCCACCCATGGTCACCCAGGTGGCGGTATCACAGCGGGACCAGCATCCCACCCCACCCGGAGGAGGAGAGCAGCCTCTGGGTGCTCGATCCTCCTCTCCCAGCCGGCCCTCGAGCAGCCGAGTCATTCGAACCTGGGTGGCTGGGCGCTAGCGACGGTAGGCGACTACCGCTGCTGCCAGCGGCACCAGTTCCTCCTTAATCGACTCTCTCTAACTGGCCTCTCCCGAGTTACTGTCCTGGTTTACAAGCTATCTTGGGCTGGAGACAGATCACAATGCGTGAAGATTTCCAACGCTATCTCAGACCAAAAACCAGTTTGGTCTGGTGCACCCCAGGGCTCAATTCTGGGTCTCCTACTATTCAGCATCTTCATTAACAATTTACCATCTGCCTGCTACCTGCGCTCACTGCTCTATGCGGATGATGCTATCATTTTTACAAGCCACCCTGACCCGCATGTGCTCGAAAGCAAACTACAGAATGGTTTCCTGGATGTCGGGCACTGGTTCTCTAAACAGAAACTAGTGCTAAACTACAAGAAGACAAAAGTCCTGTTGTTCTCCTCTGCCCGCAGTAGATACAATGGACATGCTCTCACTATCAGAAATAGCCAAGATGACCCCCTTAAATACAGCACTTCAAGTACCTTGGGGTCACCCTAGATAGTCACCTCACCTATACACCCCACATCGAAAATGTAGTCAGAGCCGTCAATGCTAGGATTGGTCTTCTCTATCGACACAGAAAGTGTCTAACACCTGAAGCTCTCAATCTGGCGATTCACAGCTCGGTGCTCTCTATTATCGACTATGGCCTTGTCATTTATGGAGCTGCTACCAATACTGCTCTCAAAAGGTTCAATGTTGTGCTAAACAAGGCTTGTAGACTCCAAATGGGGGCATCCCACCTCACTTACACCTGCAATCTCTATAAACAGACTGGAGGCTCAATCTGTCTGGGAGAATTAAATACCACACCTACCTTCTCACTAAAAAGATTCTACTTGGGTTCATGCCGAAGGGTCTGTGTTGACTGTTTCACAAATCTCCAAAGATCCAACATACACCTCATCCACTGAACTCCTACTAGTCCCACAGTGCCGGACCACGCAACGCCAACGCACCTTTGGTAGCAGAGCACCTTCCTGGTTCAATGAACTCCCCAATAGTCTATCTACCCTTCCTAAACTTGGAGAGTTCAAACATAAGCTCCAAAGTCACCTCCTAACTGAAAACTCCTGTGATTGCTCCACCTAATTTCCAGGTCCCTTTCAGGACCTCCAATAGTCCACCCCCCCCCGGACCTCCCCTCACTGACAACTCTTATCACCCCATCTTACCACCCTCCTCCCTGCCTTTGCCCCTCTCCCCCTCCCTCCCTTTATTAAGACTCTTTCCTTCCCCTACCGTAGTTGCAACTTTACAAGGCTACCTGGCTGCTCCTCTCCCTCTTGCCCCCCTTCCCCCACTTTTCTTCCCTCAGCCTCTGATCAGGTTTTGCTTAACGTGTATATAACTGAAGCTTAATTGTCCTATTCTGTAATGTAAACACATGTACATCTGTTCTGAAATATTCTGTATGACTTGTCTGTTTCCCTGCAACTGTTTGTATCCCTCGCTACTGATGTGGAACTTTTGTAAATGAGCTGCCTGGGGCTCAAAGGTATTTGTAATCCTAGAATGAATAAATAAATAAAAATAAAATTGTGTTCTGTTTAGCCTTTTTTTTTGTTTTACAAGCACCACCCATCCATCCTCCTCCCAATTTTGTACACTGCTTAGTTTGTTTTACTTAGCTTTCAGTCGTTTATAACACCACCCATCCAGACTCCTCCTGATTTTGTACACTGCCTGGTTTGCTAGCAATTTAATTACCCACCCAGTGCTCCTTCGACACTCCTCTCCCACTCATTTGCTTGTAAAGTGGCGGTCAGCCAAGAGATGCTGAAGGACTGCTCTGCACCCCCCCTTTCTTTGTGGCTGATCTCTCATGGGGTGCTGTGGGCTAGGGCTCTAGGAGCTTGCTAGCCCAGGACTGCATGCTCAAACTTCCTCAAAAGGAGTTTCAAAGCTCTTCCAGGTTCCTATGATTGCCCCTCTGCTCCATGTGCTCCTACTGTGCGTCTCTTTTGCCTCCTGACCTGGACAGACAGCATGTGAGAGAAATGCTGACCTGAGAAACAAAAACTCCAAACAGCAGGATAAAAGGTTAGTTTACAATGGATAGTACGTCTAAAACTTGCTCGGGCTGCTTGTCTACATTGGACATCGTAATGCTTTGCTTGTGACACCATAACTGGAGCTGTTTGGACAGTGCCTTTTGAGATCAAGGTGTCCACTGATGGAGGGTGCTGCTATCCATCTCCAAATCCGAGCTTGGGGATCCAAAGTCAGATGTTGGGCTACAAGGTCGAATTTTGGATCAAAGAGTTGAAGTTTTGGATCTGACCCTCACATAGTTGCGATCCAATGGGATTCGACCTACAGCTCCCTCGGATCCAGTCAGATCCTATGGTTCCCATAGAATCTGTATGTCAATCAATCAATCATGCTTTATTTCTATAGCGCCTTTCAAATACTAAGGTGCTGCACATAAAATCAAATAAAAATCTAAGATAAATATAGATATAGAATAAATAACAGATTAGCCATAATTAGAAGACGCCAAGCTAAATAGGTATGATTTTAGCTCAGTTTTGAACTTATCAAAGGTCAGGCATTCTATTAACCGATGAGGTAGAGAATTCCACAGGGCTGGAGCCGAAAAAGAAAAGGCAGGGACACCAGATGTTTTTAACCGCACCCTGGAAATCTCTAGAAATCCCTCTTTGGCAGATCAGAGAGGACGGAGGGGGCAATAGGGTACCAGGAGGTCTTGCAGGTAACTGGGTCCCTGATCATGTAGGGCCTTAAAGGTTAGCAAGCCAACCATAAAAGTGATCCACCACCAAACAGGCAGCCAGTGCAGTTCGCGGAGCACAGTCATAATATGACTGGACCTAGAGATCCCAGTTAAAAACCTGGCCACCACGTTCTGCACCAGCTGCAAGCAACGGCTGTCAACCCCTGAAAGCCATAGGTAGAGGGAATTGTAGTAATCAAGGAGGGTAGTGATGAAGGCATGTACCAATGTTGGAAGATCATCCAGAGGAACCAAGTGTCTTACCCAAGCAATATTCCTCAGATAGTAAAAAGAGGATTTGAAGACAGCAGACACCTGAGGTTTCAGGGTCAGACCATCATCAAAAATAACACCCAGGTTGCGCACTCTGTCTGAGGTAGGGAGCTGTATGCCATCAATTGATAAACCTAATGGCTGTCCAGCCCCCAAATCCGCCCCCCCGGAAGACCAGGGTTCAATACCAACACTTCAGTCTTATCCGGATTCAGTCTCAGCCAGCTGGTACTCATCCAGGTTCTAATCTCGGTAAGGCAGTTATTTAGCACAGAGAGCACATCATCCTGTCCGGACAGAAAAAGACATATACAGCTGAGTATCATCTGCGTAGCAGTGAAAACTCAAACTGTATCACCTGATGATATCTCCCAATGGCAGCATATACGCTGCAAACAACATGGGGGCCAGAATGGAGCCCTGCGGCACCCCGTAAGGCAGGGAGCAAGTACCAGAGGAATAAAGTCCGGTGGCAACTCTCTGAGACCTGTCCACGAGGAACGAATGAAACCATTTGAGGACTGTACCAGACAGCCCACAAAGATGCAGCAGGCACTCCAACAGCACACCACGGTCTACAGTGTCAAATGCTGCATAGAGATCAAGAAGGACCAGAATGGTGCATGCCTTTCGATCTCTTGCCATTAGGAGGTCATTCAGTACTCGGTCAAGTTCAGTCTCCGTGCTGTGCTTCTTCCTAAATCCGGACTGGAGAGTACTATAGGCATTGTGAGTTGTAAGGTGATTGTCCAGTTGCAGTGCAACCACCTTTTCTTTTCTTTTTTTTTTTTTTACTTATTATTTTTCTGCGCCTACTTGTCCCCCAACCCCACTAACGCAGGCCTCAAGGAGTGACACCCTCCCGACCACAGACCCTCAGAGTCTGCTCCTAGAGTGCCACACTCACCATCGGGCTCGATTACTCGGGCGGTGAGAAGAGATCCCCCTTACCTTCCTCTTTTTCCCCTAAGGTGAGCTGCACAGCGGGGTCTGCCCTGTTCGGTCGGCGGGTGGCGAGACTGGATCCGGAGGACATCATCTAGGCAGCTGGAGGGACGATTTTCCTCCGAGCTGTGAAGATCCCCCAACGTTGGCGTGCAATGAGGAGCAAGGCAGCCGGCATGCGTGGAGACGCACATCGAAGCCGGTCCTCAGCCAGCATCTACCCTTACGTCAAGGCGTCTCTCAGCTGCACCGACCAACAGGTGGCAGTATTGCAGCAGAGATCACGGTCCCCCCCTCCCTGGAAGGAGGCAGCCATTGGGCGCTCAGTCTTTCTCCCTCCTGGCCGACCCCGTCCGCTCCAGACAGGTCCCACCCGGTGTGAGTACAGTGCGTCCAGCGCCTCAACCCTCAGTGCCACCAGGCCGGCCCAACCACCTTTTCAATAACCTTAGCAACAAATGGCAGGTTAGATATAGGTCGGTAGTTAGCTAGACAGTCTGGATCCAAGGAGGGTTTCTGAAGGAGTGGTCAAATGACCGCCTCGAGGGGATCTGGAAAGACACCCCCTCTCCAAGGTCTTCCAGACAATTGCAGCAAGGATCAGGCAGATAACTTCTACACATCCCACTAAAAGGGGTGTGGGGCCCAGATACAAACTACAACTGGTTGGGCACAGTATCTGGACGATCTTCACAATGTCCATGAATTTCGGCTGGCGAAAATCTGACCAGATAGACCGAGTGCCTGCCACTTCCTGCCGATCTCCACAATCCCTTGTAGGAGAGGTCGGACCGATGCCAGACCTGATGCTGGCAACCTTATCTGCGAAGAATCGAGCAAACTCCTCATATTTCAGCTGAGAAAAGGCTTCTCTGTGCTGACGACAGATTGGATGGCACAATCTGTCAACAGTCCGGAAAAGCTGAGCGGTCGATTCTGCACAGCAGAAATCTCCCTGGACAGAAATTCTGCCTTCTTATGGGTGATTTCTAGCTGATCGCCATCATAATGTGCCATCAACCTAAGCCTGTCAGCATCAAGGCCGGACCTCCGCCAGGCTCGCCATCCTTTGACCAACTCGCCTCAACTCCTTCAAGGAACCATCAAACCAAGAGTTCCTTGGGTGAAGGGTGAGACGCTAAACAGGAACAGGAGTTCTGAGGTGATCGGATCCATGATCAGATGCCATCAATATCAAATAGCATCCAAAATCCCAAAACAGGGGCGGTATCCGATGGTATCCAACTTCAGCTGCTATTATCTGAGCAGCACAAATCAAAACTATTTAATTTGCCAATGACTGTGATGTCGAGTGTAGACAATCAGCCAAAGCAGATGACGTCTAGGCAGCAGTGGTCCTGGTTTCAAGTTAATAAGAAGGGACCATGATTTTCCACTTTTAACCAAAATCACTGGTAAATGGAATTTGCCCTTTTTCTGCACCATTTTATCATAGAAAAAAGGTACTTTGGGGGACACCCCCCTCCAGAAAAAAAAAACTGATTTAAAGATTCTGCCAAACCGAATTAGCCATTTTTGAAAAAGGAAAATCATAGTCACTAAATAAGTATCATTATAAAGAAAGAAATGGGTGACACCCAGTACGATGAAAGCACTTCCAGCATGGCCTCCGGACTCTACAATATAAAAACCTCCCACAGCAGAAACCGCTGCTACAAAGGAGTCCGTCATAATATATCACTAGCAGTGAACAACTTAACTTGTTAAAAAAAAAAAATTCATAAATCAAAGTCCAAACTGTAAAAAATATATCAACCATCTTGACCCACCATCATTTTGTCTCCCGATACCACTTCCTCAGAGAGGAACAGATGAAGAGCTGTTCAGAGAGGGTTTTTTTTCCTGCTCCTTAAGTTTTTCTCTCTCAAGCTAAATTATTGGTACCTTTGTGTTTTTTTTTTTGCTTTTTTTTTTTAACAAATCTGTCATTGTATATTTCTTCTCCTGAAATGGACAGTACCCTCAGATTCACAGAAATACAATGCTTTTTAGTAATTTAAGTCGAAGTCTGTGTCTTATATGCTGTAACCTAAAGTTGTCTCTGTCTGACCTCAGTGTGACGAGGTACCTTTGGAAATGAGCCTTTGGCTCAAAGGTTGTAAACTGATGAACAAATAAATAAATAAATTCAATTAATTTCGATTTATAACTTAGTGTTCATGTCTCTTGATGTGACTATCCCATATTATGTTTTTTTTCAAAGTTTTTCTGGCTGAATTCTGATCATTACTGCAGGTCTGGTGCTGCAGTGTGTATTGATAATTGTTGAAAAAGAACAAATTAGGTAAATTAAGTTTTTTCATGCCAAAGAAACCAAGCTTTCCATTTGTGGTCTGAGGCCCGTGTGCAGCTAATACTACAAAGGGTTAATAAGGACTTGTTGCATGTGAAGGGACCTGTGTGGCCTAAAAAAAAGTACCATAACACGTCTTTTTTTTTTTTTTTACAGTAATGTATCCATGATAAAAAAATATCAATATTCTAATTTTATTTTAATTTTCTTTCATTCCTGAACCAAGTCATTAATTACAAAAATAGTTACAAAAGCTTTTTTTAAATATTAGATGAAATAAAAAATGATGTACCCAGTGATGAAAGTGAACAGGAACACACAGGAACTCAGTTCCTGTACCTTTTATGCAGCAGGAACAGAGTTCCTGTACTTCTTCCCACTGAAACTGGAACTGAAATTCTTAAACCAGCAATATAATGACAGTTTCTGGGCCTGTGACTGGAAATCAGGGTTTCCATAACAACATTTAATTTGTACAACAGTGTTTTATTTCTAGACATATTTCAATATCTCTAACTGAATCTACTGGTGTCTAACTAGAGAGACGTGTCTTGACACAGCTATCCTTCAGACTGAGGATCTTCATTCTGCATTTCATATTTGCCAATAGGGAAAGGGAACATTGTTTAACCAGGAGTAGCACACTAAGCGGAAGCTTGTTTCCAGATGTGACCTGGGAGCACAAGGAAGTTAAGTGACTTGCTCAGGATCACACAGTATGCACCTAGGCGGCTGTGGGATTCAAACCCAGGTCTCCAGATCTGCAGCTCAGTGCCTTAACCCACTGCGCTATACTGCCCCAATGCCTGAGTTCCTGTACTTCTTGTCTGCTACTTGCACCACCGGATGTACCCATCGTGATGCCAGTGTTGCAGGTTAAGGAACGAGCCATGGTTGTCTAGGGCCAGGGGAGGAGGATCGAGCGTTTCGGGGAGGGAGGGTTATGTCTTCTGCCGCAATACTGCCACCTGGGTAACTGCAGGTGGTAGTGCAGCTGCAGGACAAAGAGGGTGGGGATATCACTGACGCTGGCATACAGACATGTGCACAGCATGTGCGAACGTGCCTAGATGTCCTCACATGCAATGTCGCCAGGGACTGGGATTAAAAGGAAAATGGCCCCAGCACCCCCGCAATGATGTACCCAAGTATATCTCATCCCCTGCCTCCCCAGCACGGCACCAACTGACATAACAAAAAGTACAAGGAGGGGCATACCCTCCCCCACCTCGACCCCACCAGGGGGGTACAACCAGGGCTCCATGGAGGTAGGTGACCATGGCTTGCAGAAGCAGGGTGGTTGGGGGTGCCGGTTCTGAGGGGGAAGGGAGTAGCTAGAGAGGCAGGGCCAGAAATAGAAAAAGTTAAAAAAAAAAAAAAAAAACACTGATTATGAATCCTAGGATATCAGAAATACAATTTTGCTTAAAAAACAAACTTATTAGCACCCACTGCTAGAAGGTTGTCACATTGTGCTAGCAACGTTAAAGTAGGGAACTACCACTCCGGGCATTTTTATGTTTGCTTGCACACATGTGCAAGAAACATAGTGCCATCATCGGAGACTTCGGAGGTGTGTCACCTCCTCCTCCAATTCAGTCAGTGTGTTGGCAGGCGTGGCCCCTGTAAGCCAATGCATTCTGGAGCTGTCTATGACAAGCTCCAAAATGCAGTGGCATACAGTTCAAAGGAGGAGCTACGCTTGAGTGAGCAGCGATAAGATATCGCCTGCTCATGCGCAGCTCCCCCAACACACACACACACACACATGCCACGAGGCGCGCCCGCTCTAGACGCACACACTGAATAGCTGACGGGGTGCCCAATCCCCATCAGCTGTGCTGCGCCCCACCCGTCTCCCTCAAAGCCTTTGTGCCTATGCTGGAGCCCACCCAGTGTGGCAATCCATACTGGCACGGTGCCCAATCCCGTCGGCTAAGCGGCCCCAACTGTCCTTGTGCCGCTGAGAGCCCACCCCAGCGTGGCAAATGTCCTCGCCGTTTTTTTTGTTTTAACCTGTAAAGAAAAACGGTCCCACCGGCGCCTCCCAGCCCCCCCACAACCCGCACTCCACCCACTGCGCATCGAGCCCCTTCACACCCCCTCACCCCATACTTACTCCGGACCTCGGCGGGACGATCTTCGGTGGACCGGGAACACGTCTGCACTCTTCAAAGCCGACCGCGAACTGAGGAAATGCCGGTAAGCTGTATAATGGGCTAAACGGGGGGGTTTCAACTTTGTTGCATATCTCAGGCATTTTTGGGAATTTTTCACGCGAAATCACCCTTCGGGCCCGAATAACGCCATGACAGTGACATCAATCATGAGAAGGGGTCCCAAAAACCCCATGTTGAAAATTTGGTGCCAAAATTCCAAAAAATGACTGTTTTACGAGCGTGCGTTTCGCAGTTCCTACGCAGGCTCGTAAGTTCACAAATTTTCAATATTTTCACTCCAAATTTTCAACTTTGCCATTTTACCACACCTTCTTATGAGTAGTACAGCTGTCATGTTTCACATCTGACCCAAAATGTGTTTCAGCCCATGTAGCTCACAGTGGCGCAGTCGGTGTGCGAAATCAATGTACAGGATAAATTAAGAAAATCACAGTGACACTGTTCATGAGCAGAGGTCTTAAAATGGCTATGTTGAAAATTTGGTGAAAAAATTCCTAAGAATGACTGTGTTACGAGCATGCGTTGCACAGTTCCTATGCATGCTCGTAAGTTTGCAAATTTAATATTTTCACTCCAGATTTTCAACATTGCCATTTTATTACACTTCCTTATGAACAGTACAGCTGCAATTTTTCATATGTTGCCCAAAATGTGTTTTCGCACATGTAGCGCACAATGGTGCTATTGGTGTGCGAAAGCAATGTTTAGGACAGATTAAGAAAATCACAGTTACACTGTTCATGAGCAGAGGTCTTAAAATGGCTATGTTGAAAATTTGGTGACAAAAGTCCATAAAATGACTGTGTTATGAGTGAGCATTGCGCAGTTTCCACGCACCCTCGCTAGTTCATGACTTTGTAATATTTTCAGTCCAGATTTTCACCAGTGCCATTTTTCCACACTTCCTTATGAACAGTACAGCTGTCATTTTTCACAACATGGCTGAAGTGTGTTTCCACACTTTCAGCGCAGAGATGCGTGGTCGCTGTGGGAAATCATTGTTCAGCACAGATAAAGAAAATCACAGTGACACTGTTCATGATCGGAGGCACCAAAATGCCTGAGTTGACAATCTGCTGTAAAAATCCCAACCTAATTATATTACGAATTGTCGTTGCACAGTTTCTATGTCTGGCTCGTGACTTCACCATTTTTTTTAATATTTTACTACAGATTTGCATTGCCATTTTTACCTCCCCATGACAAGTACAGCTGTCATTTTTACATCCTGTTAGGAATGTTTTTGCACCTGTGGTGCTAAATGCCGTAGTCACTGTGCATAAGCAGCTTTCGGCTAACAAACTGATATTCCCCCTGTTCATGAGGTGGGGTCACAAAAAAAACATGTTGAAAATTTGGAGTGAAAATACCAACGAATGCCTGAGGTATTAGGGTTTCCAACCATAACGCCCAACCCTGTAGAGAATGACAGGCATCAGGGGTGTGACTTGGGATTCTTGCCTGTGATGCTCATACCATTCCACACCCTGCAGTCAGTGAGAGGCATCAAGGTATGCCTTGGACTCTTCGGCCCCAAACTTCACCCCATTCTCCTATATTGCACCCATCTCACCATATTTCCTAATGAAATGGGGTGCGCATAAGGGCCAAAGACCCCAAGGAACACCGTGACACTTGTCAGTCTCTGCAGGGTGGGGTGTGGTGAAGTGGCGTGGCCGTTGTGCCTGGCAACCCAAACGCACACCCCAATGCCTGTCACTCTCTGCAGGGTGGTGGTGGGGTTGGCTTCAGTTCAATACTTCACTGCCATTCCTATTACGCAGCTCTGTAACTTCTTCACTACCACTGCCAATGCCAGCAAGCAAACATTCGGCATTGACAAATGCTTGTTTTTTCATGTTTTAGTAAAACTTTCAGCTGTGAGGTGACAAGTCCAGTGTTAGTGTTTTTTTTTTATTCCTGGATCCTTTGAGTTACTCTTCTGCTTCAGCTCTGTGAGTCTCTTAGCCAGGTCACCATTGCAGAAATGATTCTCAGTCAGTGAAAGGGCAAACGTACTGTGATTTAAAGCCTTGTTGAGAGCTCCCCCTGCTGGATGATTGTTGCACTGTGATAGCAAGGTGACGCGAGCATCCTTGCAGTTCCTGTTTTAGCCAAACCATCAGCTCTTAAGTTACAAGTCTAGTGTTCCCTTATATCATGATCTACAGCCTGACTGCACATTAATTTTATGAAAGCCCAAATCATAAGCTTATTAATATAAATCTTTCTTTCTTTTTTTAAACTTCAGTTTATTGTGGCATAGGTTGGTATTTATACTGCAGACATTTAATTTTTCTGCTTATTTGTACAATATATTATTAAGTCACTGTTACATCATTCTCTCAACTGTAGATATGACAATTTGTTGATATACCACCCCCTGCTCATTTTAACATTTTTTAGTTAAAATTAATACTAGTTCTATTAAAAAGTGTAACATCAACATTAGAACTGGTATACTGAACTTCTAACTTATAACTTAAAAAAATGTAACTTAAAGCTTAAGGCTGCGGTCCTATTAATATACCTGTTAGTCAACTCATTTTCATCTGACATCTGATATTTAATTTCACTCCTTCACCTTCTCCACCTCTTCTCCAAGGTTACCTTTATGTATTCCTAATATAACTCTTTCTGGCTGTGCTATTACGCTCCCTTTTTTGTGCAAGTAAAAATGTTATTGAGCAATGATAACAAGTAAATAAGAAGACACAACAGGATATAGCTTGTTGTACAATAACCCCATGCCCAGGTGAAACATAGAAACATAGAAGTTGATGGCAGATAAGGACTGCAAGGCCCATCCAGTCTGCCCATTTCTTTTTCTACCTTATAAATGTGCCATCGGCCTTTGCTCTGTCAGTGGCCTATCTATTCATAGTCATTTGTATTGCTCCCTTATGCATATCCCATGCCTGTTTGAAGTCCTGCACTGTATTCATAGCCACCACTTCTTGTGGTAAGCCATTCATGCATCCACCACCCTTTCTGTGAAAAAGAATTTCCTCACATTCCCCCATAATCGGCCCCCTCTAATCTCATGCTGTGTCCTCTTGTCCTGCTATTTTTCTTATATTTAAACATGTTAGACTCTTTCACCTTGTTAATGCCCTTAAGGTGTTTGAATGCCTCGATCATATCACCTCTCTCCCTCCTTTGCTCAAGGGTATATATATTGAGCTCTGTTAATCTGTCCTCATATGCCTTCTGATGCAGTCCCTGCACCATTTTGGTTGCCTTCTCTGGACTGCCTCAATTTGGTTAATGTCCTTGTGAAGGTGTGGCCTCCAATACTGTACGCAGTACTCCAGATGGGGCCTAACTAGTGTCTTGTAAAGAGGATTATTACCTCTGGCTTACGACTGTGATACCCCACACACCCTAACACCCCCCAGCCTTAAATACTGCTTTAGAGGTCTGCTTGATGATTTCAGGTCACAGTGATGATGATGCCCAAGTCTCTTTCTTCCTTTGTGACTACTAGCAACTCCCTCCCAGCCTATAGGTGGCTTCAGGTTTTCTTCCCTATGTCCATGATTTTGCACTTTTTGCATTAAATCCAGTTGCCACTCTTCTGACCATTTTGCTAGTTTATCCAGATCTCTTCTCATTCTGCCCACCCATCTGGATCATCTACTCTGTTGCAGATCTTGGTGTCATCTGCAAACAGACAAACCCTACCCTCTAGGCCATCTGCAAGGTCACTAATGAAGATGTTGAAGGACTGGCCCCAGAACTGATCCCTGAGGTACCCACTTGTGACTTGCATCTCTTCTGACTGTATACCATTTACCACCACTCTCTGTTTTCTGCCCGTCAACCAGTTTGCCACCCAGTTGACCAACTTCTGACCCACCCGAGCCTACCCAGCTTATTTATCAATCTTCTATGTGGAACAGTGTCGAAAGCTTTGCTGAAGTCAAGGCAGGCGACATCAACTGCTCCCCCTTGGTCCACCACTCTGGTTACCCAGTCAAAGAAATCTATGAGATTAGTTTGACAGGACCTTCCTTTGTAAACCCATGCTGTCTTGGATCCTGTGCCCTATGGTTCCAGGTGTTGCATTATCCTTTCCATAAGAGTGCCTCCATAATCTTGCCCACTACTGAGGTAAGACTGACTGGTCTGTAGTTCCTGCCTCCTCCCTGCTACCACTCTTGTGGAGTGGGATCACATAAGCTTCTCCAGTCTTCTGGGACCTCTCCGTGCTCAGAGACTCACTAAACAGGTCTGCTAATGGCTCTGCTAGTTCCACCTTTAGCTCCTTAAGTACTCTGGGATGTATGCCATCAGGTCCCATTGCCTTATCCACCCTGAGCTTAGCAAGCTCTTGTAGGACCCTTTCTTTTGCGAAGGGAGTAGTGCTCACCTCCCTCCACCGTGTCCATGATGCTGAGCTGTGGGCCCTCAGTAAATAGTGAGCAAAAGTATCTATTTAGGATAGATGTCTTTACAGGGTCCTCCTCCTCACATGTTCCCTTTTCTCCATTAAGCTTAGCAATACCCCCTCTGGACTTTCTCCTTTCACTAATGTATCTATAGAAAGTCTTGTCACCTTCTTTTACTGTTCGTGCTAGTGTTTCCTCAGTTTGGGACTTTGCCTGCCTTACTGCCTTCCCTGCTTCCCTTAGGGCAGTTTGGTATGCCTCTCTATCTTCATCCGCTGTGTTCCCTTATATTTCCTGAAGGCCAGCCTTTTGGCTCTGACCTTTTCTCCTACTGTATTTGAGAACCAAGTGGTTTCCTTCTTCTTTTGCACTTCCTTTTCTGTCTAACACAATGGGATGTTGCTTCAAGTATTGCATCCTTAATGCTTGCCCACTTTGCCTGTACCCCTCACCTGTGTTTCTTTTGCCAGAGCTAGCTTAACTCTGTTGGCCATCTTATCAAAGTCAGCTCCTCTGAAGTCCCATATTTTTGCCTTGGAATGGGGTGATTTAGATGTAGTAGCCAAACTGAACCATACCATGTGATGGTCACTGGCCCCCAGGTGACCTTCTACCTGGAGATCTGTGATCCCTTCCTTGTTAGTCAGTACTAGATCTAGGATAGCCCTGTCTCTTGTGGGTCGCTGTACCAGTTGTTTGAGGCCCTCCCCCTGCAGGGAATCCACTATGTGTCTAGTTCTGGCAGATGTTCCTCCTGGTTTTGACCAATCTGTATCCGGCATGTTGAAGTCTCCCATTATCAGAACCTCCCCTTTAGCTGTCATGTGTTGTATATCTTCTAACAGTAATGTGTCTATGTCCTCCCTCTGGTCTGGGGGCCTGTAGACAACCCCAGTTCTTATGGCTGCCCCATTTCCTATTTCCAGGGTGACCTACAGTTCTTCTGGCTCTTATTGTATTCTGAATTTCTGTAACTTTGATATTTTCATTGACATACAGGGCCCTCCTCCCCCTTTTGCACTCGGTCTCTTCTGAACAATACATAGCTAGGTATTGAAGTCTCCCAAGTGTGGTTACTGGTAAACCACGTCCACTAATTGCTACTATGTCCAGTTGGCCTCTGACATTATTGCCTGCAGGTCTGGGATCTTATTTCCCAGGCTGTGAGCATTGTGTACATGATTTTCCATTGGCCAGATTTTGATGCGTTAGTTGTTAGGTGAGGTTTGGCATTACACAATAAGTGCATGTGGGAGACAAACCTTTTTTCTTACCTGGTGATGCAAATGAACTGCAAACATGCTGAATCCCTGTCTGACCACTAGCTGAGGGGGGAAGGGTGTTCTTCCCATTCGACGTATGGGGTGCTGCACCCCTTCTCCCCATTTGCTAGTTTAAATATTCTGCAAAGACGTCAAACTTCTGCCCCAATGCACTGACTCCCTCCTTAGTCAGATGCAGTCCATCAACTTTAAAGAACTTTCGCTCCCAGAACTGTTGCCAGTTCCCTACAAATCTGTGTCCTTTTTCCTGGCACCAGCCCTTGAGCCACGTGTTTAGCTCCCTATCTCCCTTCACTGACCTTCCGTCCATCTGCTCCCTCTCCCAGACTGGCAGGATCTCAGAGAAGGAGATGCCGAGACGAAACAGATGATAGTTTGTCACCCAGCCTGGTCAGGTGTTCCTTGGTCTCTACAACTGACCGGCTGGCAAGATCGATAGATCCCTATGTGTACTAGGACATCAATGTTTTCTCCTGCTTTGTGAACAATTTTGCTAATGCGGTCAGTGTCTCTCCATGCTGATGTACCTGGGAGACATCTGACCCTTACCCCTGGCTGGAGATGGGTATCAACTCCCCGAATCATGGAGTCTCCTATGATCAGAAGTTTTTTGGATTTCCTTTTTGCTTTTTTTGTTTTGGTTCCTGATTTCGGTGAGTTTTGTTGTGCTAGCTCCTGTGCTGCAGTGTCCTGCTCTGCAGTGTCTTCTGCCTCTTTGTCTGTTGTGAGGTACGAGGCATTTATGCCAAGTGCCTTCCGCACCTGGAAGTGTTGGGTATCACATACCAACCAAAAACCTGGACTGTCTTAATGCATTTATAACATGGGTAAACTGAGAAACCATTAAAAAATGCCAACTTTATGATTAAAAACACAGATTTCTTTTATTTAAACTAACTAGTATAAAGCAGTCCCTCCCCACCCGTCAATCATCTGTCCACATACATACAGTAGATTGAATGCTGTTTATCATAGAATACAGGAATTCAAACTTCTGATGAACATCTCTGATGAAATGTTTACCCCAAAACACAGACACAACATAACTCCATATATGGAGAGTAGGTCTTCATTTTATCTATGACACAGCAAGCAGCAGAGATTCCCTGGTAAGCAGGTATATAAAGGAGGGTTTTTTTTTCTTAGTCCATAAAGGGGCACCAGAAAAGAGAACAGCTGGTAGTACTTAATTGTTTGATATTGTTGTATGTGTAAGGAGGGCATTATGAAGGGAAGGAACATTTCAAAAACAATTTTTTTAATTTTTTCTATTTTTCCACTCCCCACCGACAGCCCCCATCTGATCGGCTTCCCCAGCCCCATCACCTGGAATTATCGGGGCTTAACTTATGCCCGGCCCGGGAGTGGCACCTGCAGGGAATCGTTAGTCATCCTGCCGCCAGTGATTTTTCCTCCATTTTTCTCCTGAGGGCCCCAGGAGAAGGACGCATGCATGTGGAGGCGTGCATGTGCCTTACAGTCCCAGTACTGCCCCCCTTCCGCCCACCCCATTGGCCTAATGCCTGGCACCCTCAGAGCCTGTGCTGTTCCCTGGCCTCCACCAGGGGGCAGCCATTAGCCGAGGGATGCCGCCTCACCACCCCGGAGGAGAGTTGCCTGCTGGCAGCTCCATCCAGCTCCACCTTCCCCCCCCCATGCCGACCTCTGGCGGCCCAGGCTCGTTCCCAAACCCATGTCGCCGGCACACTGTGAGGTGTGGCATCCAGTGCCTCAACCCACTGCGCCACCAGGCTGGCGAAAAAAATTGTTTAATTAATTTAAGTTTTATTGTGCAGGGTCTAGCGGACTTTCTAGTAAGTAAAGGTAGCGGCCATATTTGTAGTGGCAATCAGGAATTCTTCTCGGAGGCATAAATATATTGCCAGAGTTGGACTGGCAGAGCTACCAGACTGTAGGCCTGCTGAGAAAAGGGCGGGAACAGCAGGGGCTGAGAAAGCGGCAGGGGCGAAAGCAGGCCTGATGCCAAAACCCCTCACCCGAAAGGGAGAGACAGGGAGGTGGAGCTGCAAATGCTGACCCCGCAGAAGAAGGGATGTGAGTTGCAGCAGAGGGCGATGCCAGGGACTGCGATGACCCAGCTGTGGCCAGCGCCTTACGCGGTGACAGTGGGCAAGCCGGGAAGGACTGGTCTCGTGTTTGTCCTTCTCCCAGTGTTTATGCTTCCCTGTCGACTTAGCCCGGGGCTTGCAGGACCGAGAGCCCGAGGACAGGGCTGGGGAGGCAGAGGAGCTTCTGGCCTGGAGCTCCTTCTCCATGGTTTTTACCCGCTAATCCAGCAGGAATTTCTCGACGTCCTTCTGGTGGTGTCTCTGTGTGGCCTGGTTGAACCTGTGGCAGACCTCGCAGGGTTTCACTTTGTGGTTTGGGCCTAGGCAGCGAATACAGGTGACATGGCCGTTCTTATAGATTTTCCTTTCATACTCGCAGAAACGGAAAGCTTTTGAAGAATCTGTCAGTATACACAAGCGAACGAAAGAACCACTTTAAAATAAAGTGATTTGGCAAACTAGGGTTAGAAAAACAAAGGTAGAGAAAGAAGGTTTGGCAGTTGACTGAAGCGGCGTGTCTCCGTGGAGCCCGATGTGCACTGGTCAGTGGCGGGAAAAGAACTGAGGAAGGCACAGGGCTGCCCACATATATATAGGAGTGGTGACATCGCCTGATGTCATCGTGGGCGGCCCCAGCAGACTGCTAGCTATAAAGTTTCCGTGTGGTCCTAGTGCCCGATGGCTACAGTTCCAAAGGTGTGGCTTGCTGCAAGAGGTATATTCAGTGAAGATCTAATGGTTCTTTGAAAATTCACCAAAGTACTCAAATCTTTTCTGCTGATATCCTGTAAGAACCATACAGATTCACATCAAGTACTGAATCCCAAAGTGATACATCACTGACAGAATAATGTAGTTTATAGTCAAGCTACTTTGTATGAAATGTGGGTTGCAACCAGGGCTTTAAATGGTGACTCGGGCACAGCAATAGCATCAGTTCAGCATGTCTACAATACTTGCAATAATAATGTATTTCGGTAATGCCATGTGGTTTACCACTTTTATGCTGTGGGAGGTGTTATAGTGTCTCTGTTTTCATGGGGGGGTGAACAATTGCTGCAAGAACAAGGAAAGGGGGTATTTTTGAAAAGCTCAGAGGAGCACAGGTGTGACTTTTCATAAACAGTGACACCACTGGGAGATCATGACACTGATTTTTTATCCCCAGACACTTGGGACCCAATGTGTGCGAGCGCAGACACTACACAGCGAATTGTGATAGCCACAGGGGTTGACCCATGGCACAGCACCAGTCACCTAGTGCTATGCAATGGTCTGAGCCCTGGGCTAATGGTGCCAACACTATAGCCCCGTGTATGTGGTTTGCCTGGTGCCTAAAGATCACCCCCACTAAAAAATTTTTATGGCAAATGAGTCATTTTACAAAGAATTTCTTGCTTCCTCCCTTGTCTCTGTTGTGTTTTTTTAATCAAACTGGCAAATTCTGCAGCAGCGTGAAGTCTGCCGTGCCCCACCCCAACCCACATATCTGCTCTTCTAGTTCGGGTTCTCCTGCAATCTCCTCCCTCAGCTCCACCACCTCCTCCTAAGGGCTGCACAAGGGCCACATGCCGAACAGCAGGCAAGGTGGGCACGTTCACCAATACAGTGGCATCAGCGGCCATGGCTCTTCCTCTCTCACTGCTCCACCTCCTCTGGCGGCTAGGGGGTGGGCTGGGCAATGTCTCCTCTCTTGTTTCTGCACTAGGGGTTAGACGGCAAGTACAGCTGATTTTAACTTACTGCAGTAAGGACAAGCCAGTCGGAGCAGGGACTGGTGATTCAAACTGACTGTCCCTCCTCCTGACTGGCACTCTGGTTTGTCAGTCTGAAACCTCTAGGACAGATGACAGTTCGGGGAAGGACTGGGAGCTGCTTGGGAAAAACAGAATTCTAATCCCTGTGTCACAGTTAGAGCAGCAGCAGTAGCACTCATGCATGGTATGTCTGTAGACTGTGCTAAAATCTTGTCTGTCTTGTGTCAGGAGACACTCAGCTGTGGAAGGGAAATTATTTTTCCTTCCTTTCTTCTTTGCCTCTCATTATCAGAAGAAATAAGATCAAGAAAGCTAATTGATAACATTGAAAATTTAAAACAAAAGACTTCTGTGGGGGATTGGGATTGACTGGCTTGGGTCATTGTGGGGGCCTGTGCCATCAGGCAGCCAGACCCTCTCTGAAGACCATTTAAACAAATACTGTGTGTGTGCATATAATATATATATATATATATATTTTTTATATATATATATATATATATATATATATATATATATATATATATATATATATGGCATATAAGCACACCTATATAAAGAAGGCTGTATAGCACAGTGGATTAAGGCTCTGAGCTGCAAACCTGAAGATCTGGGTTTGAATCCCACAGCCCCACTTGCACACTGTGTGACCCCGAGCAAGTCAGTTAACTTCCTTTGTGCTCCCCAGGTTGTACCTGTAAAAAGCTTTCACCTTAGTGTGTTTCTCTTGATTAAAAATATATTATATATATATATATATATATATATATATATATATACACACACACACACACACACACACACACAGTTTACTTTCAGCTGCCTGCTGCAGCAGTATTTATAATAACTGGTTAGCATTTTTTCCCCATAGGGAAACCCAGTTATAATTTGCCGTTATAGTGAACATGCCCGGGTTTCCCTTGGTCCACCCATGCGCCAGTCGCTGCTCTTCCCTTCCTCTCCCCTTTCCTTAGTGCCAGACACTTCACCGCAACTGGCACTTGGTGGTAAATTAACTTGAAAAAAAATTTTAATGAGCTCTTTCCGGAATTAAACTTAAGCTTTTTAAAAGAAATGAAAAAAAAGTGAAACGTTTCGTTTCACCAGCCATGGACTGCACTGAAACCCAAAAGGACCACAGCTGCACAGGGATGTTTTTTTTTTTTTTAATATGTAATTGCTGTGGTGAAAAAACGCTCTCCAGCAATTATATACAATAATACATGGGGTGGTGTGTTTAACTCGAGACTTTACACACACACACACACACACACACACACACACACACACACACACACACTTGGTGCTGGATGCTTAAATAAACCCCTCGAGATGTAGCATCCAACACCTCGAGTGTGTGTAAAATCTCGTTGAACACACCACCCCATGTATTATTCTATTTATTTTTTGTCAACAAACACAAGTGCGCAGGTCTGCTCACCGGCACAGTTGTAACACTACCGCTAGCGACATCGATGACCCGGGTTTGGAAGCAAACTCAGGACATCAGTGGTCCGACCAGGGGAGAAGGTCTAAGCACCCAGAGGACTGCTCTTCTTCCACCAGGGGGCAGTGTGTGCAAAGCCCGGCATTTGCCTGGCCCATAGCGGATTCGAGGAGAAAGGCAGCCCAAGCCTCAGCATCAAAGAGGGGGGGCATGGCAGATGGCAATGTACATCGCATGGGAAAATGGGCGGCATCCTGATGTCACTGCATGCCATGCATGTTGGGGGCCTGAAAATGGGAAAAGCTAGCAGCAGGATGGCGCCGAGTACTCATAGGTCCCACATCCAACTTGCTGGGCTCACCGTACCGACCTGGATCCCTGACCACAACAGTGTCCTGACCTCTCTTCTTAACACCCTGCTTTCTGACTGTTCTGTATTTAAAAAAAAAACAAACATTTTATTATATCAGAATCCCCCAGTGACTGGAAATTGAAGCAGTGTTAGTGGGGAGTATTTTACTGTCAGCTAATCCTCATGTAAAGCATTGTCTGGGGATCACTGTTCAACAATTTTACAACTTTAAGACAGGGTTTATGATTTTACTAGGGTGTCACTCATCTGTTTAGATACCAGGAAATGTCTCCGATTGCACCAGAAATCACCACAATATGCCCAAAGTGGCCCCCTGACCTCTGGCGCATTTACAGGGGCCTAGGCAACTCGCAGACCCTCAGCCTTGTTCCTTACCTTAGGCTTCCTCATGGGAAAACAAGAGGTGGCTCCTATTTATTTATTTAGTATTTCGGAAAGACCTTTGAGCGCAAGCTCTTTTACAGAGGTTCCACATCAGGGTAGACAGTAAGTTGCATGAGCATTAGGCATCATAAGCAGCTACATGAAAATTAGCCAAGAAAAAATGGAGCAGATTTTGATTAGAATACAGTACTGTTACTAACTGGTTGCCCTAGGTAGCACACCCAATTAGAATACAGTACTGTTACTAACTGGTTGCCCTAGGTAGCACACCCAATTAGAATACAGTACTGTTACTAACTGGTTGCCCTAGGTAGCACACCCAATTAGAATACAGTACTGTTACTAACTGGTTGCCCTAGGTAGCACACCCAATTAGAATACAGTACTGTTACTAATTGATTGCCCTAGGTAGCACACCCATAGAAAACTCCAAGTCAAGAGTTGACTATGACAGGGTAACTGCAAGGGGTTTGATACTACACCAGAGAGCAAGAATGGGGTAACAGTGATAAAAGGGGAGGCGGTGGGGAGAGTGGGGGGGAATGCAGCTCCAGAGGGCTTTGTCAAGTTGGGGGTGGTTGTGAGGGAGGGTTTACGGTGGGGCAGGGTTGGGCTATAACAGAAAGTGTTCAGAAAGGACTGATTGCTTTGTAAAGACCTTGCCTAGGCTGGAGGGAGATGGGGGTCTCCGTTTAGGCCTGCTGGGTGCTACCTTGATGGTAGGCCAGCTGAGCAGTGGGGGCCTTTAGAAGCAGGTGCATTTTGAGCTAGATATTAGGTGCTGTTTGAGGCCAGTTTTGATTTGAGCCAGGCTGTTAGTATGGAGTTTCATCGGGAGTACATTCATCCAGAGGAGGGGCCTGACAGGAGAAGGTGCGCTGCCCTAGTGAAGTTCGGCGGAATGGGATGGACATTGCCCTTCTCTTCCTCCCCCTGGTGATATGAGATGAGAGGGATGCCTCGTGTAGATCTCCTACACAGAGTGAGGTTTTGCTTAGGAGTGCTTTCTTCCCCAGGAGGCAAGTTTGGTATTTGATCCTGTCTTTTAGTGTAAGCCAGTTTGTGCGCTCATACAGGGTACAGATATGAGTGTAATAATCTGCGCCCAGGGTTAGGCGGCATGCCTTATTAAGCACAGTTTGAACCCTTTTGAGCGCTGTATCTGTAGCAGCCCTGTAAACCACCAGCCCATAGTCTATCATGGAGAGTATGGAACTGGAGACTAAGAGGCAGAGTGCTTCCAAGGTGAAAGATTTCTTATGCCTATAGAGAACCCCGATCTTTGTGTTTACCGCCCTGACAAGGGAGTCGATGTGGTGCGTGAAAGTGAGGGAGTCATCAACGGTGACTCCAAGGTACTTGAACAATTGCACCTGTTCAATCGGCTCACTACACGTGTTGGAGATTACGAGGGGTGAGCACGGCCTTGGTTTTCTTGTAGTTTAATAGCAATTTATGCATACAGAACCAGTTCTCGAGTTTAGTGAAGGAGTTCTGTAGTTCTGTTTGGAGGGCACCCTGAGAGGTGTTGCTGCTCAGAAGCACGGCATCATCCACGTAAAGGATGAGTTTGGTGTCACAGGCTGTGGGTAGGTCATTTACTAACAGGCTGAAAAGCAGGAGCCCCAGAAATGACCCTTGAGGGACTCCTAGGGATACATCTCTGAAGCTAGATAATGTTTGCCTGATTCCTATGCAGTGGATCTCTCCTCTCTAGCTCACTTTCCTGTACTGTACATAGCTGATGGCACCTAAACCCTCTCTGACTGGAGAGGGTTTAGGTGTCATCTTGGACCGGAGCAAGGCCTTCGGCACCATGGACCATTCCCTCCTGCTCGATAGCCTTAAAGTTCTAGGATTGGATGACTCTGCAGTAAGACGGTTTGCAAGCTATCTTGGAAATAGACAACAATGAATCAAGGTTAATGGATCTCTCGTCGCTACTCCCACTGTTAAGAGAAGTCCCACAGGGTTCCATCCTGGCACTCCTGCTGTTCCTGATTTATGTAAACAACATGGGTAAAGACAGTGGTGATTCCAATATCCATTTGGTGGAACTAGCAGAGCCATTATCAGAACTGTTTAGTGAGTCTCTGAGCACAGGAGAGGTCCCAGAAGACTGGAGAAGGGCTCATGTGATCCCGCTCCACAAGAGTGGTAGCAGGGAGGAGGCAGGGAACTACAGACCAGTCAGTCTTACCTCAGTAGTGAGCAAAATTATGGAGACACTCCTTAAGGAAAGGACAGTGCAACACCAGGAATCCGTAGGACCACAGGATCCAAGACAGCATGGGTTTACAAAAGGAAGGTCCTGTCAAACTAATCTCATAGATTTCTTTGACTGGGTAACCAGAGTGGTGGACCAAGGGGGAGCAGTTGATGTTGCCCACCTTGACTTCAGCAAAGCTTTCGATACTGTTCCACATAGAAGACTGATTAATAAGCTGGCTAGGCTCGGGGTGGGTCAGACGTTGGTCAACTGGGTGGCAAACTGGTTGACGGGCAGAAAACAGAGAGTGGTGGTAAACGGTATACAGTCACAAGAGATGCAAGTCACAAGTGGAGTACCTCAGTAATCAGTCCTGGGGCCAGTGCTCTTCAATATCTTCATCAGTGACGTTGCAGATGGACTGGAGGGTAAGGTTTGTCTGTTTGCAGATGACACGAAGATCTACAACAGAGTAGATGATCCAGATGGGGTGGGCAGAATGAGAAGAGATCTGGATAAACTAGCAAAACGGTTGGAAGAGTGGCAACTGGGGTTTAACGCAAAGAAGTGCAAGATCATGCACACAGGGAAGAGAAACCCTGAAGCCACCTATAGGCTGGGAGGGGAGTTGCTGGCAGTCACAAAGGAAGAAAGAGACTTGGGTGTCATCATCACCAATGACCTGAAATCATCCAAGCAGACCACTAAAGCAGTAGGTAAGGCTAGAGGGATGTTGCAGTGTATTAGTAGGGGTATCACAAGTCGGAAGTTAGAGGTAATAATCCCTCTTTACAAGACACTGGTTAGGACCCATGTGGAGTACTGCATGCAGTACTGGAGGCCACACCTTCACAAGGACATTAACAAAATTGAGGCAGTCCAGAGAAGGGCAACCAAAATGGTGCAAGGACTGCATCAGAAAACATATGAGGATAGATTAACTGAGCTCAATATGTATACACTAGAGCAAAGGAGGGAGAGAGGTGATATGATTGAAACATTCAAACACCTTAAGGGCATTAACAAGGTGAAGGAGTCTTAACATGTTTCAATATAAGAAAAATAGCAGGACAAGAGGACACAGCATGAGATTAGAGGGAGGCCAATTAAGGGGTAATGTGAGGAATTTCTTTTTCACAGAAAGGGTGGTGGATGCATAGAATGACCTACCTCAGGAAGTGGTGGATAAGAATACAGTGCAGGGCTTCAAACAGGCATGGGATAGGCATAAGGGAGCAATACAGATGAGTATGAATAGATAGGCCATTGATAGAGCAAAGGCCGATGGCACAGTTATAAGGTAGAAAAAGAAATGTGCAGACTGGATGGGCCTTGCAGTCCTTATCTGCCGTCAACTTCTATGTTTCTATGTTTCTATTTATTTGTGGACGATACTGTCCCCTATATATCAAAGCCATCCCTTGAAGAAGTCTGTTCCGCTCTTCAGTCTGATTTCAACATACTTCAGCATAATTAACATCTAGACTTCTGCTGAACGTCAATAAAACCAGGATTATGTTTTTTTTTTTTTTAAATTATTATTATTATCTATCCTCCTGTGGCCACCTTAACTGCTCCCCCCTTATACTCGCATCCCTACTGTTGGGGGATCCGGCCACCGTCCGTCTCGACCGGGACTGCTGGCACCCAGTAAACCTTGCGGCTTACCCCCTGCAGCAGGGTGGCAGGGAGCCTCCTAACTCCCCACCCCAACGGATCCAGTTCGCGTGCCAGCGCCTGGCGAACACTCGTGGACGGCCATCAAGCCGAGGTTGGTGGCACTTTTCCTTGTTCTGCCCCCAGTCGGAGGATGCAATGACGCCAGTGGGCATGAGTGCACACGCATCTGCACGCAGTCTCGTCCAGGCGTTTCTGCCCCGACTCTCTGCCCAGTACGGGCGGCGCCCCTCGACTTCAGCGCCTCCGCCAGGGGCAGTCGGACGCCACCATTGTGGTCCCCCACTCCCGGAGAGGAAATTGCCGCCATCGGACACTATCCTCTCCTTCCCAGCCAGCCCCCGGCGATCCGTGCTCGCTCCCGAACCCAGGTCGCCGGTGTGGCACGAGATGTGGCGTCCAGCGCCTCAGCCTTCAGCACCACTGGGCCAGCAAGGATTATGTTTTTTTTTACCCACCGAAGGCTCAACTGACAACTCCCACTAACCCACCTACGCCCATTGTCACACTCTTAGGTGACGTTATTCAGGTGGTAGATAATTTCAAGTATCTTGGATTTATTCTCAACTCCCACCTATCCTTTTCCTCCCATACTGATGCACTGACAAAAAAGTTAAGAATGAGACTTGGTTTCTTTTACAGGAACAAATAGTATAGTTATGTAAGAAGTTCGAACTTACTGTAACGGTAGATCTTTGAGAGAGGCTCTTGCAGTAGGTAATTACTTGTAGGACTGCGTCCCCTGGCGTCAGAACCATACAGAAACTTTTGCTAGCAGTGTCTGATGGAGGACCGCCAAGCCAATGTTACGTGATGGACGTCAGCATGACACTATATAGTGGACGGTCCCACATCTGCCCTCTAGTTCTCCTGCCGGAGACCTCCAAGAGGCGCAACAGAAGAATGGGACAGAGGTTCCTGGAGCCCAGAAAAGGCTCAAGGAAAAGGAGCTACAGACTAAAAAAAAGGGGGAAGGAGGGAGGGAAAAGGTTACCTACTGCAAGAGCCTCTCTCGAAGATCTACTGTTACGGTAAGGTCTTACATAACTGTACTGTCTTACTTCGAGAGGGCTCTTGCAGTAACTAATAACTTGTAGGACTGAGTCCCAAGCAATAAGAGTCCAAGGGACAGAAAAACATGGGAGGCTGGAACTGAAAGGCTAATAAGCAGCCAAAAACTTAGGACAGGAGTCCCTGGAAGACTGCCAGTCCAAAACCAGCCCTGCGCCTAGAAGCAATGTCCAAACTGCAGTGTTTAGTGAAAGTGTGGACTGAATTCCAAGTGGCAGCCGCATGAATCTCAGCGGCTGACACATTTCTGAACCAGGCTGTCAAGGCAGCCATACCCCTGGTAGAATGTTGTTTAATCTGACCCGGAAAAACTTTACCATATTTCTGGTAACAAAAAACTATGCAGCTAGCCAGCCATTTGGAAAGGCATTGCTTGGAACCTGCTACACTTTCTCTCTTTGGTACAAAGGAAACAAAAAGTTGGTCTGTTTTTCGGACATCCTTTGTCCTGTTAGTGTAACAGCATAAAATTCTGTAACCATCTAACGTGTGCAGAATTGTCTCCCCCTGATTTGTGTGCTCAGGGTAGTATACAGGCAGCCGAAGAGACTGATTTAAGGTAGTCTCTGAGACAACTTTTGGAAGAAACTTAGGATTAGTGTGCAGAGCCGCCCAGTCTCTGTGAAAAATCAAATAAGGCTCTTTACACATCAGGGCCTGAAGCTCAGAAATCCTTCAAGCAGAAGTAACAGCAACTAAAAAGAGCACTTTCCAGGACATAAAGCGCATGTCACAACTACTTGCCAGTTTGAAAGGAGGCACGGTCAATTACTCCAAAATAAAATTAAGGTCCCACAGTGGAGTGGGGTTATGCACTAGGTGTTTCAGATGCAGGATTCCTTTTAAAAAGGTTTTAGAAACCTCCAATTGAGCCAGAGTTTTGACTTCCAACAAAATGTTGTAGACTGAAATGGCAGCCAGATGCACCTTCAGTAATGAATAGCTCAAGCCCAGGTCAGAAAGATGAAGAAGGTACTCCGTGACCTGAGGAATGAGACAAGAAAAAGGATCCCAACCCTTCGAGGTGGCCCAGATGAATTAGCATTTCCATTTCATGGCATATGTAGTTCTTGTAGAAAGTTTTCTGGCCTCTACCAAAACCTGAGCTACCCTAGAGGAAACTCCAAATCTGGAAACAACTACGTCTTGAGGAGCCACGCATGAAGATGAAGGGACTTCAGGCCTGGATGGACTAACATGCCCCCTTCTTGGGTCAGGAGATCGAGACAAAGTGGAAGAGGAACCAGAGGCTCCATTGTCAACTGCTGAAGCAGTGGAAACCATATTTGTCATGGCCGAAAGAGAGCAATAAGATTCATTTGAGCTCCTTCTGTTTGCAGCTTGATCAGCACTCTCTGTAAAACTAGAAATGGAGGGAAGGCATACAGAAACCTCCCTGTCCAACAAAGCAACAGTGCATTTTGCCAGAAAGCACCAGGCACGGGATCGAGTGAGCAAAGGTTTGCGTTTGATGGGACTGCGAACAGATCTGCATCTGAACGACCCCAGTGGTCGAAGATGTGATCTACTACCTCCTGCTTTAGCTCCCACTCATGTGCTCTCACCCTGGTGTGACTGAGACTGTCTGCGAGAACGTTCTGCAGCCCTGGAACGTGAACTGCCAGGAGATGAATCTTGTGCAGGACAACCGAATTCCTGACCTGCATTGCTTCCCTGCATAGAGGATTCCAGCAAGTGGCTCCCCTACTTGCTGATGTACCACACTATGCACATGTTGTCCAAATGGATCAACAGCATATCTCACTGAAGCATGTACTGAAAGGCCTGAAGAGCATACAGAACTTTTGTCGTTTTGAGCACATTTATGTGCAAGTGTAGTTCCGCAGGTGACCACAGGCCCTGGGTCATGTGGTTTCCGAGATGGCTACCCCATCCCGTCCCCAACGGGTCCGTGGTTAGGATTTGGGAGTGAGGAGGGGCAGGGTCCGGCACCCCTAACAGGGGTGGCAGAGCTACCATCAAGCCTGAGGAAGCTCTTTCATCAGGGATTCCTGATGGAAGGTGTCAATCTGCCAGATCCTGTGGTTCTGGGGACAATGGCGGAGGCTCCGGAGGAGGAGATGGGGGCTCACCATGGAGGGAACCCCGGGGTGACCCTTGCCCCCAGCCGGGATGGAGCTACGTCCGCAGCACATCGGCAGGACCACCTTAAGGTCTGACGTGCTTAATGGCGGTCGAGCAATCGTCGGAGGATCCAATGACTGACTTATCGACTTGGGCCATGCGAGAGTTAGATGCACCGACTCCTGGCTTATCAACCCCAGCCGGGCATTCGTCGGAAGGTCTGACGAGCAGCTTACTGGCCACACCTGCCAGCTTAGAGCACGTGATTGCGATGGGCCTAAGGGCAGCGGAGACCTCAGACATATCCGAAGCACCAGTGGTCACTGTTACCAGGGGTGGCAGGGGGGCTGAAGTCTGCTCAGTGGAAGGGAGTGCATGATTGGCCATGGCACTCATCTTCCCCGAGGAAGAGGAATGCCGCTCATCCGAAGTGCCCAGGGTGGCTTTAGATGAGTGGGGGACTGCTCCTGGTCCCGATGTTTTTTCTTGGTCCCTCTTCTTCTTCTTGCGGGAATCTGTTGGAGAGGAGGAGATGCTTTTAAGTTTCTTGAGCTCCTTTTCCATCTATGTCATGTTCAGCTTGAGGAGATGGGCTTCGAGAGAATGTTGGCGCCTTTTCCGTGTGGCCTGGTTGAACTGGGAGCAGGCCTCACACTCTTTGACGTTATGGTTCAGGCCCAAGCAGAAGAGGCAGAGGGTATGTTGATCTTTATGCGGTAGCTGGACGCCGCTTGAATCGCACTTGTTTTTATGCGATTCTGTCAATGAGGTGGAAGACACATACAAAGATATGTGAACTGTATATTAAAAGAGAAAACGGATACTCATCCGAAAAAAGGGCGATCGAACTGCTGCGACGAGCTTCAGAAGGTCTGATGTGCACAGGTTGACGGCGAAAAAGATCTGGAGGGCAGACATGGCGACTGCCCACTATATAGTGTCACGCTGATGTCCATCACGTGATATCGGGTGGGCGGTCCCCCATCAGAGACTGCTAGCAAAAGTTTCCGTGTGGTCCTGACGCCAGGGGGTGGAGTCCTACAAGTAATTACCTACTGCAAGAGCCCTCGAAGTAAGATCTCTGTTTTCACGAGAGTCCAGAACTAGGTTAGTACAGGCCACATTCCTACTCTTCTTGAACTAGGCGGACATTATTTTTAATAGCTGCACTATCACAAATCTCCGCAAGTTGGACATTCTATTCCACTGTGCCATTCGGTTTATAACCAATGCTCCAGCCAAAACACATCATTGTACTTTGTACAAGGAGGTAAACTGGACATCACTGGTAACCAGGAGACTTACTCACACGTATATCTGGACATACAAGGCAGTCCTAAATAAACTGTCTTATTACACTACCGCTGGCCTTCACCATTCACATAGTGCGTATGCTCTCAGGAAATGTGATATCACTTTTGCAGTTCCAAATCCCTGCTCACACTACAGTAGGGCAGCACTGAACTATGTCCTCCCATCTGCATGGAACAAGCTTCAATCCACATTGTAACATAGCAAAAATGAAAGTCTTCAAATGGAGTGTTTCTATCGGTCAGTTAATAGAAGCCAGACATGCATTAATTCCCAAGTAATGCACAGCTGGTCTTGTGGTACTGTGTATAACCACTAAACAAATCACAAACCCACAAGAAATGCTCCATTTGAGCACTTTAATTTTTGCCATGTTACAAAGCCTCCTAAGCACTGTGTCTTCCCACACAACCACCCCACCCTGAGAAGTGTGACTTAGTCATACCAAAATATACTCTCCATGTTCGTGTTCTATACCATAGCAAATATGTGCCAAAGTCCATTTAACATCCACAATTTCACAGTGAACGGCCCTGTTCATTTTAACTATTACAACACTTCTAGTCACACAGAAAAGTGAGCTACATACATAATAATGCATTTAAAGTAATGTCTTGAAGTGCAAAATGCTGTATTAATGTGTGAGCATGACATATACTACTGGTACCCAAAATGCTGTTCAAAAAAGTTAAAAATGTGTTGTTCTGTTACACGTTAAAGATATTTCTTGGGTTAGGCAGAATGTTAATCCAGTACTTGTTGTTAGGAAATCTGTTAAGTGAAATGTTAATTCCGCTGTTGTTTTTAGGAAGTCTTATGTGGAACGTTTAGTAGACTGAACCGCACCGGAAGATCAGCGACATGCAAACAGCGTGAAGCCTCATGTAAATAAAGAAAGGTAACAAAGTTGTGTTAATCATAGAATTAAAATGTTTAATAGGGGAGCACTTTCTTCCTTTAGTACAGATAACATTGTGTGGGAGACAGATAGCGAAATAACGTGTAGAATGCCATTGTGCCAACATATCTAAGTATTTGCACCCATAATGCATCACTATTTTAACGCCGTTACAGCTTATTGCAAGCAAGATATCAGAGTACATGTTGTTGTGAAATGTTTATAACTGTATTCTACTTCACAAAAGAAAATGTGATAAAATACTCGCATCAGTTTTTTTTGTCTGTACCAACCACAATGCATCGTGCGTTCTGTGCCTCTCAGCCAGACGTTATACAATGAATGAGTAATGTTGCATAAAAACAGTCTCTGTGTCATTTGTCCATACTAGAAAGAACCTTGTAAATGCCAAGAAATATTGCACATGGCACACGGCACTTGCCATGTTACAAGTGCATTAAGGCACTCCAAAGGAGTGTTTAACTGTGGAATGAATGCATGGTTGGGTGGTCGTAGGCACTCGGCCTTTGGCCTCGTGCCACTACCCCCAACCATGCATTAATTCCACAGTAGAACACTCCTTTGTTGTACCGTAATGCCTACTTAAAGCTCTAGACTCTAATACTACTAAACGCCTTCAAAAGGGTTATTCATAGACTTACTCCTGATACCTGCCAGTGTATCTAATTCCTCCAATTAGTCACTCCTTCTCTTCATCCCAAGGCCCTTGGACCGTGGATGCTGCATTTATGCTCTTATGCTTTTTCCCTGTTATTTATCCCTTGTTCCCCCTTCCCCTTCTTTGTGACCTGTAAACTCCTTTTCCTACTGTTTCTACACTGCCTCCTTTGGATTTATTCCTACTGAACCCTCTTACTCTTATTATGTATCCTAGGTCTACCGTCCCATTAACTGAATGTTGGACGTTCTCCCGATTATTTGATGTACTGTGTTCAATGTACCCTTGTATAACTGCCCTGAACGGACAATGTTTTAGTTTCACTAGCTCTTGATATTAGATGTTGTTGTATTACTCTCTTGTTTTTGTATATTGTGTTACATGTTTTGAGTATGTTGTAAAAGGGACCTCCTTGCAAATGAGCTTTGCTCAACGGATTCATGCCTTCATAAGGGAGCAATACAAATGACTATTGTAACCCCCCTGCAAATGGGGGTTCCCAAAAGACTTCCAGGAGCTTGCTTGAATGCTCCAAGCCTGAATGGTGTTTGGCATTTAAGCCATTTATCAGTGAGTGTTTTTAGAGCCTCTGGTACTGTCTCTTTAAGAGCTGTCTACTTGCAGACATAGTTTATATGGGGGGACTGTGTGTTTCTCTGTTTGAGTACCACTCGAACTGCTGCCAATTCACTCCATTTTTGCAGTCACTAGGAGTACAAAGGGAACCTATCTGAAAGATGTAACTGTTTGCCAGAAATAATTTAGAGTAATAATGAAATTACAGTTTGTCTAACCTGCTTTCTTTGCAGTCAGAACTGTGTCTGCTAGTTCCCCATTCTAGTTTTGAACTGCTGAACTGGACCAATCAGTGTGGGGTATGCTAGCTCTAAAATGGTGCCTTGGACGAATCAGAACTTGGACTCATAATCTGAGCCAGCCACAAGAGGATTGTATGGGCAGTGACTCTGGGAGATGTAGTTTAGAACTTCAGTGCCTTTTTGGACCAACAGCAGCAGTCTATTGTGAGTGACAGCCAATCCAGTCAAGAACTGGGAGGAACTCAAAGGAAGTGCCAGGTTTGTCAGTTGAGTTTCAGTTGAGCTTTGGCAGTGAAGAAGGAAGGAGCCCTGTGCCTTTTCAGTGTGTGCAGTTTTAGTCAAAAAGTGTGTAAGGCCCAGAGTTCGGTCTGCAGCTTGTGTAACAGCTTGTTAGGACTGAATCCGTCCTGTGAAAAGAATCAAAGGATCTCTGAAGAGTAGAAACCAGGCTCACCCTGTAGAAGACTGGAGGAATTGCTGAAAATTACACTCGGTCTGTCAGGAACTGAATCTGCTGTGTGTTCCCCCGGGTATTGTGCAGTAATTGCGATCAGGATACAGATGCAGCCTGCCTGGTATAGTGCTTTCTTTTATATGGATATGTGAAGAGGTTTGTGTACCTCAAGTGAGCCCTGCTGACATTGAAGGACCCTATCTTATTTGGAGGTCGTGAGTACTAATTCAGGGTCGCTCCCTGTTGAATTGCCACATTAAATCCAAATGGAATTACTGTACTGCTGACTGTTTAATTCTCCTTTTCTCTGTGTGAAAGGGCTCCCAGCTGCCACGGTTTGGACTAGCCACTAGGGCTTGGGTACCCAGGGACAGTAACTGATAGGGATAGGCCTGTGCACAGAGCCATAGTGATATTATTAGAGTGATAAGCTAATTAACCTGATTTCCCCTGTCCTTGTTATATCCCTAAATAAATCAGAGCTACTTCTTTCAGCAAAGTTATACTGCCTGAGGTATTTGTCTATGTTAAAGTACTATACTGTGATTGTTGCACTGTATCTCATTTCACAGGAGGTCCCAGTGCAGGAACCAGACCTGGGGTAAGTGTATACTGTGAAGGTAATTCTGATATATTGTGTGGGCCACTAGTGGAAGAAAGGGGTTGCAGTGTCCCAGAGGGCTGTGACCAAGTTAGTTTAACTATTGCAAACCCTGACCTCTGGGTGGAGGCACCGCCATTGGATCCAGGCCCCTCAACCTGTTAGTGGCAAATCAGGCAGGGGTAGTAGCCCCTGGGATAGCGCCATCTAGGGGTTACATCTTGGAGGCTACGCTGGGATTGTGTGTCCTCTAGTGGCCATCTTCTGAACCACTGTTAAGGAAAAAATGGGTACCCGACAGAAGTGGCTGTCACAAGCTGGTGGAGTGGTGTACTGGGAGGAGATCATCCCAAATGCTATGCTTATCCTGGACATCCCCTGGGTATCAATACGGACACTGTGCAGGAGTACTTTCCAAGGTGGAAGGTTTACAAAACCCTGTGGTGGTGGGTCGGCATGCTAATCTGCTCACCCACACTTTCCTGGCCCTAGTAGAGTTTAAGGATCCATAGATAGCTCCAATGCCACAGACCATTACCCCAGAGGAGCCCTCACTGCTTGAGAGTGATAACTAAGGACAGTAAAGACCCAGGAGGAATCAGCTCCCACCACTATCTGAAACTTTGAGGAGAAATTTGCTGAATGGTTGCTGGGAGAGGGAAAACTGTGGAGGATTTGAAGAAACTATTCTTGCCACCTGGGGTGTTCCTCCCAACACCTCTCCTGCTCCAGTGCCTGTAATGGTGGCTGAACCAATGCAGACTCCTATTTCTGCACCTGCTATTAGTCACGACTCTTACCGAAGGTTGAGGATCTTCTCTGGCACCCTCCCCACCCCCCAAGGGGAGGATGACTGGGAGACCTGGATAGACTATGTTGCTCCCCAAGTGCTAGAATGGCAATGCTCGGAAGGCGATGACGAAAGAGGGTTAGTGAGAGCCTCGAGGTCCTGCCCTGGCTACCATCCGTGCTAAACGGGCCAGTAACCCTGAGCGACTGCACAGGCTATCTTGAGGCCTTGGAGAATGTGTATGGGAGCAGATTCTGATGAGGACCTATGGTGGAGAGTAAGAAATGCACAACAGTACCAAGGGAGTTGTTGTCTGTGTATGTCTCCGGCTGGAAAATTGTTGCAAGAATGCCTCAGAAAGGGTAGCTTGCCAGCGATTGAACTGGACGAACCAGACTGGACAGAATCCTTAAGTCTGCCCCTTCTCAGAACTGCTGTTGCTTCAGTTACGCCTGGCAAATCGACTGAATCCCCACCCTCCTATGATGAGTTAATGAGAGAAATTGAGGAGTTGAGAAAAGGCGACCGGGAGGTACCTGCACCAACAGCTGTGGCTACGACCGAGTGACTGAGGGTGACCCATCAAGTGAAGTTCAGGGCAGAGGTTGACAGTCAATGAGTGCTCTGACAAGGAAAAGATATGCCACAATGGGGCGAACTGTTGAAGAGATCCGGAATTCAAAAACAGTCCCTTTATGAAGGCCAGCCTGCAAGTAGGCCCTGACCTATATCCGACTGCATCTGCTATGGGGTGGGGGTACCCACCCATGTATCTCCTGCTGATAACAGCTCCAAACTCAATTCCTTGACCATGGAAGTGGAGAAACTGATGAGATGTCTCCAATGCTTATCACGCATGGACAGAGATGGCACCCAGGTTTCCAGTTAGTAATACCCCTGCCCTGGCTCCCAGTGTGGCCCCGCCAGCTCAAACTCCAGAAAGTATGTTTTGCTATAATTGTGGGAAAGATGGGCACATGAAAAGGGAATGCCAGTCCCCAAAGACACTGACAAAGTTGCATATAGGCTACAAGGAGAGCTCGGAGAAGAAATCAGTGGTTAAGAGGTGCACGACATGATCCCAGTGAGGGCACCAAAAATGCTAATTCACGCCCTTTGTGGCAAGGTCAGTTGCCCAGGCCCCACCACCGCCTTCCAGACTGGTCCAGAATAGTGGGTCCTCCATGGAGACCACTGTAAAGGTGAATGGAGTGTCTACAAGAGCTGTATTAGACAGTGGCTCCCAAGTGACAATTATGTTCCAGGATTGGTATCAGAAGCATTTGTCAGGCACCCTTACAACCATTAGAAGGACTGCATGTATGGGGGTTAAGTGAGAAGGCTTACCCTATTCCGGGTATATCCGAATTTGGCTGTCTTTCCCCACCTCCGTGGCTGGAGTGGCGAACAAGTAGAGACCCTAGCCTTAGTGTGTCCCCCACTGGACTGTATGATGGTGTCCTTTGTTGATTGGACAAAAAGCTCATATGTTCGGAAGGCTGGCACAGTTGTGTTATGAAAAACAGGGGTCAAAGACTAGTAGAGCTTTAAGAGTTCCGGCTTTAATTAAGAAGGCCTATGAGGCACAGAGAGATGCTGAAAAACAGAACCAGAGGAACCGGTCGGGAATTGTATGGAAGAAGGATCCTGAATCTCAGATCCTGGCAAATCCCAGTGTACCTTACAGGGAGAGGTCCGTTATCAGAAAGGATGTTAAGAATAAAATATTAATGTTGGATGCACCAGGCGATGGAAAATTGCCAGAGGGACTGCTGGTCAAGCCTAGTATTTTGCCCGCTAGAGCCCATGCTTATGTCAGAGGGTAATGGTCCAAGTTCATAATGTGTCTGAAAGAGACATTCGAGTAAACAGAGGTTGCATCCTGGCTAATGTGCATTGTGCAGACACTGCAGTGCTACCCAGCAGCAAGAGTTCAAGGAAGAATGACAGAATAGCTACTGACTTGTTTGATTTCGGCTGACTCTCGCTGCCAGCTGAATGGAAAGTGAGGATCAGTGAGAAGCTTGCCCAGAGAGCCAGGTGTTTTCTTTAAAGGAATGGGATGTAGGATGCGTGCAAGGAGCTGAGCACAATATCCGGCTGCATGACGAAAGACCATTTCGTGAGAGGTCTCGACGCCTGGCACCTGCTGACATAGATGATGTGAGGCGGCATCTGCAAGAGATGTTAGCTGCTGGTGTAATACAAGAATCCAGAAGCCCTTATGCTTCCCCATTGTGGTAGTGAGGAAAAAGAATGGAACAGTAGGATGTGTGTGGATTATCGCACATAAACCGTGGGACTATCCTGATCAGTACAATGCCCGCATTCAGGATGCTTTGGACTGCCTAAGCAGGGAGCAAGTGGTTCTCTGTGCTGGATCTCCGCGGTGGGTACTACAGATCCGATAGCCCCAGAGGACCGTGAGAGAGCGGCCTGTATCTGTCCGCATGCCTATGAATTCCTAGGGATGCCTCAAGGATTTCAGGTGCCCCAGCCACTTTTCAACGATTGATGGAGGCGTGCAGTGGGGACATGAACTTACTAGAGTGCCTGGTATACCTAGATGATGTTATTGTGTTTGGCAGCTCACTGGAGGAACATGAGAGCAGATTATTTAAGGTATTGGACCGACTGGAGGACTTTGGCCTTAAACTGTCCATTGATAAGTGTCAATTCTTTCAAACATCAGTAAAGTATGGGACACATAGTATCCACCGAGGAATAGAGACCCGACCCAAGTAAAGTTGAGGCCTTAACCACCGGCCACAGCCCAAAATCTAAAAGAACTGCAAAGATTCCTGGGATTCTGTGGTTATTATCGGCCTCATCAAGGACTATTCAAGAGTGATCCGCCCTTTACTTAACCTTCTCAAGGGTATCCCCAACCCCAAAAAATACCAAAGTCAGCGTCCTCAAGACTGAGAAGAGTGTATTTTCATCCGAGTGAAGTATTTGGGGCCCTTGGACTCCTGATTTGAGACTGCTTTTCATGAGATCATATATCAACTTACCCATGCTCCAGTGCTGGCCTATGCCGATCCAAGAAACCTTACGTCCTGCACTGATGCTAGCTTGCAAGGGTTGGGGGCTGTGTTGTACCAAGAGCATGAGAATGGCCTGAGACCAGTGGCCTTTGCCAGTAGAAGCCTGACCCCATCCGAAAAGAACTATCCTGTACATAAGTTAGAGTTCCTAGCTTTGAAGTGGGCTATTGTTGACCAATTCCATGAGTACTTGTATGGGCTAAAATACTAGTAAAACTGACAATAATCCTTTGACCTATGTGCAGACCTCAGCTAAGTTGGATGCCACTGGCCATAGGTGGCTTTCTGCATTATCTACATATGACTATGCTCGAATACCGAGCAGGTCTGAACCACATAGATGCTGATGCTCTCCCGGAGGCCTGTTCCCCAGAATGATTGGGTCCGATTGGCAGAACCTGACATTCTGGCACTCTGCGGAAGTTTGACGAGGAGGAACAAATGTCACAGGACGCAGTGGACTGCATGGTGGATTGCTTGGGACCCTCTGAGGATTGCATACCTGCTGCTTGTGCCACTTTTCTGCAATCAGACATTGTGCACTGCCTCAGCTGGACAATGACAGTATTCAACGGGCTCAATCCACGATCCCATGATCAAAGCAGCTTTAGAAGCCTCTATGCAGGAAAAGATGTGTCCAAATTACGCTCCACTGATTTGAGAACTGCACTGTTATACAAAGAAGGTCCTAAGTTGAAACTGATCAATAAACTGTTATACAGAGAAACAGTAGACAGAGGGGACAAGTAGACAAACAACAACTAGTGCTGCCCACTGCCTTTCAAGACTCAGTACTGAGGTCCTTGCACAACCACATGGGGCACCTTGGTATAGACAGAACACTTGACTTGGTGAGATCCAGATTCTATTGGCCTAAGATGGGGGCTGATGTGGAGCAACACATTCGAACTTGTAGTCGCTTGCTTACAGAGGAAAGCTTTGCTCCCAGAGGGCTGCCCCCTGTTAACATCACCACCAGTGCACCCATGGAGCTGGTCTGTATTGATTTTCTGAGTTTGGAGTCAGATCAAAGAAATATCAGTAATGTGCTGGTGGTCACTGACCATTTCACGAGATATGCCCAAGCTTTCCCACCAAAGACCAGAAAGCATCCACTGTGGCCAAAGTACTTGTAGAAAACTTTTGTTCACTAGGGGCTCCACAAAGAATCCATTCTGATCAAGGGAGAGACTTTGAGAGTCGTCTGATCAAAGAGATGCTTTCTCTGTGGGAGTGCGAAAGTCCAGAACCACTCCTTACCACCCCCAGGGGACCCACAGCCTGAACGTTTCAACGCACTTTGCTAGATATGCTAGGCACCCTGCACCCAAAGGACAAGCCTAGATGGAGCCAACAAATTAGCACCCTGGTACATGCTTATAACTGCACCAAAAGTGATGCCACTGGATTCTCCCCTACCGCCTGATGTTTGGAAGAGAAGCTCGACTACCAGTAGATGTGTGTTTTGGGGTCTCTCCTGATGGGGTTCAAGCTGACAACTATTTACAGTATCTGCAAAAGTTAAAGGCCCAGCTAACCTACGCGTACTAACTGGCTCTCAAACCATGGCTGCCAAAAGAAATCTGGCCAACAAAGAAAGGTATGATAAAAGGTAAAGCACAGGAACTCCAGGAGGGAGATCGGTATTGCTAAGAAATCTGAGACGGCATGGCAAGCACAAGATTGCTGACAGATGGCACCATCTCCCTCACATTGTAGTGGGCAAACTAGATGATCTGCCAGTGTACAAAGTAAGGCCTGAGAATAATTCAAAAGATGTAAAACAATGCATAGAAATCATTTACTGCCCATTGGACAAATCTTAATTGAGTCTGAGCCCTAGAAGATGCCCCTCTGACCAGTGACTAGAGCTGCTGCTAAGAAAAGATCAAGAAAGTCTGCACCTACAGAAGCAAAGTTAAAGTGTTCCCCTCCACAAGTCCCAGTTGAGCATGACTGTCAGTCCATATCGGAAGAAAGTGAAGTGACTTTGAATACTATCCTTCTTACGAACTGAGTCAATTGTTTAGGGCAATCCCCTAGTCAATACTGGAGATGAAGCTGGGCCTTCTGACTGTCTAAGCCCCCAGCTTCATCCCTAGAGCCAATGCTCCCAGAAAGTGAAGTGCAAAGCATCAGATCAGATGAAATGGAATCATTGTGCATGGTTGAACTGTTTGAGCTTTCAGGGAGAAAATGATAGATTGGGGCAGACTGGTGATACACCGAACAAGAAGAGTATTTTGAGTGCCCTGACAGTCCACTGCCAGTGTCCGAAAGCTCTCCATGCGAGCCAAATGTTGTGGACTCAGAAACTGTAACTCCTGGAGCTGAAAGTGCCCCAAGTTCTCGCCTCTCTACCCCCATGGAGACTCCCGACAAGTGAGGACAATGCTGAAAATGAGGCTCAGAGTGCAGAGACTATAACAGTTCCCCCTAGAAAGACTGGTCGAGCTGTAAAGCCTGTGGTGCACCTCAGTTATGATTCACTTGGGAGGCCTGTGGACTTGCCTCTCAATGTTGTCCATAAAGGAGTGCATGTGTCCCCGAGCTCATTGCCCAAACTGAGCATCAGTGCTAACTCCAAGTTACTTGTGTTGCCCTCTAAGTATGGTGCCCTTGCCCCATCCAGCCCCAAGGTAACTGATAGGGAAGGGCCCCCTCTCTTCAGGTTTCATGTACAAGAGGTAATAACTTGAGTTATGGTACAATGTGTATGTAATACTGTGTAAAGAGTGACGTACTGCAATGTTTCAGAAATGTGTTCTTGTAAAATGATATATTGACTGATGATTATATGTGCGAGCCTAATGCAAATGTATATGGTTGCAGTTGAAACTTATGGGGGTACTTGCTTGACGCGGACGTCAAGCTTTCCCAGGCCAGGAAGGGTGTAACCCCCCTGCAAATGGGGGTTCCCAAAAGACTTCCAGGAGCTTGCTTGAATGCTCCAAGCCTGAATGGTGTTTGGCATTTAAGCCATTTATCAGTGAGTGTTTTTAGAGCCTCTGGTACTGTCTCTTTAAGAGCTGTCTGCTTGCAGACATAGTTTATATGGGGGGACTGTGTGTTTCTCTGTTTGAGTACCACTTGAACTGCTGCCAATTCACTCCATTTTTGCAGTCACTAGGAGTACAAAGGGAACCTATCTGAAAGATGTAACTGTTTGCCAGAAATAATTTAGAGTAATAATGAAATTACAGTTTGTCTAACCTGCTTTCTTTGCAGTCAGAACTGTGTCTGCTAGTTCCCCATTCTAGTTTTGAACTGCTGAACTGGACCAATCAGTGTAGGGTATGCTAGCTCTAAAATGGTGCCTTGGACGAATCAGAACTTGACTCATAATCTGAGCCAGCCACAAGAGGATTGTATGGGCAGTGACTTGGGAGATGTAGTTTAGACTTCAGTGCCTTTTGGACCAACAGCAGCAGTCTATTGTGAGTGACAGCCAATCCAGTCAAGAACTGGGAGGAACTCAAAGGAAGTGCCCGGTTTTGTCAGTTGGAGTTTCAGTTGAGCTTTGCAGCGAAGAAGGAAGGAGCCCTGTGCTTTTTCAGTGTGCAGTTTTAGTCAAAAAACGTGTGTAAGGCCCAGAGTTCCGTCTGCAGCTTGTGTAACAGCTTGTTAGGACTGAATCGACCTGTGAAAAGAATCAAAGGATCTCTGAAGAGTAGAAACCAGGCTCACCCTGTAGAAGACTGGAGGAATTGCTGAAATTGCACTCGGTCTGTCAGGAACTGAATCTGCTGTGTGTTCTCCTGGGTATTGTGCAGTAATTGTGATCGGGATACAGATGCAGCCTGCCTGGTATAGTGCTTTCTTTTATATGGATGTGGAAGAGGTTTGTGTACCTCAAGTGAGCCCTGCTGACATTGAAGGACCCTATCTTATTTGGAGGTCGTGAGTACTAATTCAGGGTCGCCCCTGTTGAATTGCCACATTAAATCCAAATGGAATTACTGTACTGCTGACTGTTTAATTCTCCTTTTCTCTGTGTGAAAGGGCCCCTACCAGCTGCCACGGTTTGGACTAGCCACTAGGGCTTGGGTACCCAGGGACAGTAACTGATAGGGATAGGCCTGTGCACAGAGCCATAGGTAGATTATTAGAGTGATAAGCTAATTAACCTGATTTCCCCCTGTCCTTGTTATATCCCCTAAATAAATCAGAGCTGCTTGTTTCAGCAAAGTTATACTGCCTGAGGTATTTGTCTATGTTAAAGTACTGTACTGTGATTGTTGCACTGTATCTCATTTCACAGGAGGTCCCAGTGCCGGAACCAGACCTGGGGGTAAGTGTATACTGTGAAGGTAATTCTGATATATTGTGTGGGCCACTAGTGGGAAGAAAGGGGGGTTGCAGTGTCCCAGAGGGCTGTGACCAAGTTAGTTTAACTATTGCAAACCCTGACCTCTGGGTGGAGGCACCCGCCATTGGATCCAGGCCCCTCAACCTGTTAGTGGCAAATCAGGCAGGGGTAGTAGCCCCTGGGATAGCGCCATCTAGGGGTTACACTATGAATAGATAGGTCACTGACAGAGCAAAGGCCGATGGCACATTTATAAGGTAGAAAAAGAAATGGGCAGACTGGATGGGCCTTGCGGTCCTTATCTGCCGTCAACTTCTATGTTTCTATGTTTCTATGTTTCTTCACAATAAACTGAATGGAACTGAACTGAGAAGGGTACTGGAGAGCTGCCAATTTTAGCTCATTTATGCCAGCACCCTTATTAGGAGCGAACCTCCTGAACCTTTTCCCTCTTCCATCACACTGCAATCTGCAGTGGTGGATGGAACGGCTAGCACAGGGGGCTCCAATGCTATTAATTTGTGCACAGCCGTTGTTACCCATGTTACTTTGCACTGGGTTTGGGGCCTTTACAGTGCTAAGAAACTCAGAAATCAAAACATTAAACCACTAAGTGGCTCTGACTCACTCACTAAGTCACACTGACACCATAAATAAGCTGACATAACTGACAGCTGGACACGTCAGCAGACTGACAGCTGGACAAATCAACAAACTGATACCTGATCAAATCAGCATACTGATACATGGTCACAGCTGAACTGATACTTTTAAGGCATAAAACAGTGATCAAAGTGGATAAAAAAAGTAAACAGACTGTGCATTAGGTCAACACATGGACACTATTAAATATGTTGGAAGCTTAAATTTTAAAAAATGGTACCATGGCTGAGTTATTCAAAATGTATTGGCATTCTGTATCACGTAAAACCCCCTCACTTCAGTCTCTGGACATAGAAATTATTCTCACACCTCATCCTCTTCTCTGCGATAGATGGCATGTTATAAAATAGGCAAAGGATTTCAAGCAATCTGACTGGTTGTTAACCGAGCATTAGATGTGTCTAATGCACAGCTAAAACTTGAACCCCCATTTAGAATACACAGACCCATTTTATAAGCGCAATAAACCACTCCGGGGATGTGCATTAGACAGTTCTAATGCACGGCTAGGGGACTGGACGCACTTGGCCTGTGGCCTCGTGCCTCACTACGCCCCCCCCAGCCGTGCATTAGAACTGTCTAATGCACACCCCGTTGTGTCTTATTGCTTACAAATCAGCTTTAAAAAAATCCTGTTTATTTAATTAAAGCTCCTCCCCATCGACACCATAATACTTTCTACTCTGGCCAAAGGGAACGAAACCATTTTCTATTTGGACATTAAATGTTTAATTTTTGATCATTTGTATATTTGCTTGCCACAGGCAAGTGAAACTTATTGTCAGTACATGGTGACGGACTTTAGGACAGAGTAGACCATTATTTATTTATTTTATTTAAATGTTTCACCAGGAAGGCACACTGAACAACAAGTCGCTCGTCTCCCGGTGCGACCTGGGGGAAGGGGTACAACTGGAATGAGACATTAAACATTCAAGTTACAAGATCAACATTAACATACAGTTGTAAGGCAGGTGTTGCAAACAGTGTTGCACATAACATGTAGAAAGAGTGGACAGTAATAAGTCCCGGGTTAATAAATAAACAAGTGCTTACGTGAAAGAAAAGGGGGGAGGGAGGGAGGGGAAACAGTTGTGTCCCTGGAGACCCCTTCAGGATGTGAGGAACCCTGCAAGGGGACTGGGAGGACCAAAGAGAAGGGGATAAGGCAGTGTCCCAGAGAGACCCCTTTAAGATGGTGGGGAAAGGGAGTAGATGAGAGATACAAGCCCTTTGGGGGGGTAGGAAAGGGACCCATGGAGAGCATTCGGTGTCCTTTACATACTGTGAAAGATCAAGAGAGTCCAGTAAGGGGGAGCAATTAGTATGAACGGGAGAAGGGCTAGAGATTTGGGGGGGTGGGTGTGCACAGGATAAAATGAAGGTGAGGGCAGGGGGTAGGGTTTGTCCAGGGCTCAGCCCTTGTACTCCTGGTGAAAGGGATCTCAGGCAGGGAGTAGAGGCAGAGTCATGTAAAGAACAGTTATTTTTTATTTATTTATTTATTTTACAACTCTTTTTCTGGCTCCGCTAAGCCCCACAGAACTCTCTCGGGCATCCACTCGCCCCAGCTCTGCCTCCAGGCCTGAAACTCACCATCGTCCTGGCACCAGCCCCGCTATCCCCTTGGCTCTGAGCCCTCCCAAGGTGGGGCTGCCCTATCCTCCCAGGGTACTCTATCTGCAAATTCGGGCCGGGCTGGGCTCTGCCCAGGAGCTGGATGAGTCCGGCCAATGGAGTGTGGCTGCAGGGTGGTGCCGTTGCCTATCTTTGGAAGCGGGAATTTTTCTTGTTTTTCCTTGTTGTGCCCTCATCCCCACCCCCCTAGCCGGAGCCCCGACGTGCAATGACGCCAGGGAACATCTTGCTGTGGCTCTGCAGCCCTCTAGTTAAGCCCTGTAGCACTGCAGTACCTCCGGTCTCCACCAGAGGTCACCACGGTGCCAGACATAGTCCCTTGATCCCCCTGAGGAAGGAGCGCTGTCCTCCAGAAGCTCGATCCTTCCCCTCTCCTGCCGACCCCTGGCAACCCAGGCGCGCTCCTGAACCCGGGTCGCCGGCGTGGGACGAGGTGTGGTGTCCAGCGCCTTAACCGTCAGTGCCACTGGGCCGGCGAGAACAGTTATGTAACCACTTACCATAACAATAGATATCTGAGGGGATCTCAGTCATCAGGTAACACCATAGGAACTTCACTGTCAGTGGAACAGTGGGTATGGCAGCTGCCTTCAGGCCCAGCAATCTGAGGTACACTCTGGCAGGAATGTATTGCCTCTGGGCGACTTCCTGAGCTTGAGCTATGAGGCACTCTGCCCTGTTTTGGGGCAGGAAGACCTGCCCCTGTGCCGAGTCCAGAACTGCCCCATATACTGCAACCTCTGGGACAGTACCAGAACCAACTTGGGCAGACTGACAGTGATGTCCAGGGAGTGGAAGAGCTGGCGAGTTTGCTCCAGAGTCAGCACAAGCTGTTCCCTGGATGGAGTCTTTAGGAGCCAGTCATCCAGATAAGGGAAAACATACAATCCCTCCCTTCTGAGAGTTGCTGCAGCCACTGCTAAGCACTTAGTAAAGATTCACGACACAGAGGACAATCCAAAGGGCAGCACTTTGAACTGATAATGCTCACCCTGAAAGGCAAAAACAGAGAAACTTCCTGTGAGGAGGAAAGACAGAGATGTGTAGATAAGCCTCTTACATGTCCAGTGAGCAGCGCCAGTCCCTTGTCTTGAGAAGGCCTGGCAAAGTTACCATCCGGAACTTTTTATACTGGACAAACAGATTGAGGTCCTTTATATCCAGGATAGGCCTCAGACCTCCAGTCTTTTTGGGGACCAGGAAAAACCTGGAGTAAAACCCCTTGTTCCTCTGGTGCCTGGGCATTGACTCAATGACCTGCTTGTGCAGAAAAGACTGTACTTCCTCCCAGAGAACAGACAGGTAAGCGTGGGGGGATAACAGGAGGGTGGGGTTGGGTTTCTGTAGGCCACTTGATAAGCTCCAAGGTGTGTCCCCTTCTATGATCTGCTGAATCCATGCATCTGAAGTTATAGTTCTCCACTGATTCAGATGGAGGGAAAATTGACCTCCAACCACTGCCTCCTGGTCTGGAACCAGAAAGGGGGGTCTGGCAAGTAGTCAAGCAGAGGAAGAGACAGCCGCAAGGATTGGTTCTTTACTTCTGGGGTGCTTGGACGCCGCCCTGGCACTGGAGGGGGCAGACAACGCAGCCTGGGCTTTGCATTTTCCTTGGAGCCAGGGAGCTGACCCAGCCTTTTGTTCATTTTATGAAAAGGAGGGTGCCCTCTACCCCTTGGTTAGGTGTGGCAGAGGGAGTGGACAGACTTGAGGGCCCTGCCCGATGCTTGCAGATCATTAGTGATGTCTTGGACATCAGGGTCAAACAGCTTGGTGCCATTAAAGGGGGCATTAAGCACTCTTTGCTGTACATCAGCCAGAAAACTGGATACTGTGAGCCAGGAGTGCCTACATAGGCATATGCCCATGACAGCTGCCCTGGCAATGGTGTCAGCCATGTCATACAGGGCTCTGAGAAGATGCTTACTAACATCCTCAGCAGCTTGAGGGAACGAGAGCAGTTCCTGCTTTTGAGTACCATTTGGAAGGGCCTGGATGGCAGTCTTTCCCTTCTTTCAGTTGGCATTCTGGTACTTTACCATGTGTGACAGATAGTTTGCAATCCTCAGACCTAGAGTCGAGTAGGCATATACCCTCTTACACCAGAGGCTGAGTCTGCAAGACTCCTTGTCTGGGGAAGGGAACTAAAGTGTTCAGGTGAGACCAGTCATGAGCTGCTTTGATGACCACTGAGTTTGTCTTGGGCTGGGCAGCATAACAGGGAAAACCCTGAGGGACATGATAACGTTTGTATGCTGTGTGAGGCATATCTGGCACCATGTCTAGTCTGTGCCAGGCTGCCATGGCTGCATCCCTCAAGGCGGGTAAGATTGGAAGCATGATCTTTGGGGGAGATTCTGGAAACTCCAGAAGTCCACCAAATCTTTCCTAGTGGCATCCTCTTCCTCAGTGTGGAAGCCCATGGCTGAGGACAGCGGCTTCATCACACGGACAAATGTGGGGTCCTCAGGAGGAGATCTAAGTGTGTGCTTCACTAAATCGTCACTGACAGTGGAAGCAGTGGACCTGTCAGAGACAGGCTATCTTTCTCTTCCTCCACCTCCTCAGGAAGAATGAGGTCTGGATGGTACTGCTCCTTGACGTCAACCTCCTCTAGATCTTGGTCTGGTGTCTGTTGCACCAACGACGTCCTACAGGGAGTCTCCCGTGGCCGAAGAGTAGGCGTCGACGATGACGCTGCTGTCGATGGCACTGGTGAGGAGGGCCAAAGGGCACTCAGCTGTTGCATGATTAGATTGGTAAATTTAACCAGAATTTCTTTTAGGATGACGGGGGTAACAGCACAGACATTGATGACCCAATCGCTGGGTCCTGAGAAGTCAGGGAGCCTCTAGCCCAAGTAGGTGAAGAGGCAGGCCTCAATGGGACAGTTGTTGCTGGTGAGCACATTGTCGATGAAGGAGGGACAAATGACCTAGAGGCTAATGGCCAACTGCCCTGAAAATCAGGCATGGATGCTGTCTGTATGATTCTGGGGGGCACAGAGACCTGGACAACGGATTTCTTTGCCAGTGCAGCAGCAGCACACAAAGATCCCCCAGAGGAAGGCGAGGCCAACGGGAAACCAGATTGTTGCTGGGGGAAGTGATCATAATCTCGGTCTTTTTTGTGACTTTTTCCTCCAAGGACTTGTTTTGGGCCTTGGAGGCCTGGGAGCTCGAAGAACCGGTAGGTGACTGAGAGGCCTGGTCCACAAAGGACCCCTGCCTGGAACTGGCGGCCTGTTGATCCATCAGGAAGTTTTTGAGAGCCTTTCTACATCGCCTGAGGGTTGTCTGGTTAAACTTCTGGCAGAGCTCACTGTCAGAAACCTCGTGGTCAGGCCGAAGACAGCAGACACAGAGAGTATGTTTGTTTGTGGAGGCAATCTTCTTATCACAGCGGCAGTGATGGAAGAGAGAAGTTGATGGATTAACTCTCGACATAAACAAGTTGTAAAGAGATTCTGAAAAATAAAGCTACAAAAGCCACAGGTAAAAAAAAAAAAAAATACTGAAATGGAGCTTCCACAGAGACCCATGCGAGCGAGTTTACGGCGGGAAAAAACTGCGGAGGGAGTGGGGCTACTCATGCCTTTATAGGGTTGATGATGTCAGTGGACATCAACAGCGTAGGAGGCCCAGCTGTACTGCTGAAAAATCTTTTGTTTGGTGGAGTTCCTACAGTGTTACCTGATGACTGAGATACCCCAGGAGCAGTGTGTAGATTGTGTGGGGGGTCACCTCGAACAAAACGACCAGGACTTTTAAGGAGCTCTTTTCTTTTTTTTTTTGTTCCCCCCCTCTTATCTGGGCTGTCTGGACATGGCTACTCTGTGATGGGAGGGGAAGGGGGTGCCGGGCTGGCTCTACAGTCTCCCATGCAGATTTTTTTTTAAATTGCTCTGAATGTCCCCGCTTCCGATTGGCTGCATGCATAGCAATCTGCATGTTGCAGCCAATCACAGAGCACTGCAGACTCAGTCAGGCACGTGCCTGCATGACCGGTGAAATCCATTAGCTGCTATTTCCGAGTTGCCCACGGAGAGAGGATCATCCTGAGCAGGCGAGCGGCAGTTAAGGACTCTCCCGGTGATCAGAAAGGAATTATTACCTAGCTAGCTTGGTCCCAACTCCCATCCACCTCGCTCCTCGGAGTTCGTGCAGACCGTGAGGCGTGACTCTGACCCGGGCTCTCACCATCCCTGGTGCACCGCGGCTGTTGCTGGCAGTTGCCAAACTTGCAAGTTGGCCACCTGGCACCTGCTCGCCTCAGTTCGAGTCCGGGACCTGATAAGAGACTAGTAGAGGAGGATTTCTCCTCTTAGTCGTCCATGCTCCAGTAGTCTTTGGTCGCTGCCGGCGCCACGGGTCGGTCACGGATAATTTACCCTAAATTCTCCGACTGCTCCGGTGCTCCCTGAGAGACCCGCCCATTCAGAACACCCACTGTCAAGGCCCAGGGAACAGGAACAGCCAGGGAAGAAGAAGCTGGATTCAGGAGGAACATGAGTGGTGCTGCACGAGCCCACGCAGTCGACAATGAGCCAAGTCTGCCCTGAACAGTGAGCCCCCCACTCTGGACTGCATTGGTAAGGAAAGAATGAGGGTATGGGGTGTTCCTTCCAGTGTTCCTAACCACAACATTGCAAAGTAATAATAAATTCTGGCCTTCCTGTCCGAATTTGTTCTTAGTATACATAACAAGCATTTGTCAATGCCGAATGTTTGCTTGCTGGCATTGGCAGTGGTAATGTAGAAGTTACAGAGCTGCGTAATAGGAATGGCAGTGAAGTACTGAACTGAAGCCAACCCCACCACCACCCTGCAGAGAGTGACAAGCATTGGGGTGTGCATTTGGGTCATCAGGCATAATGGCCTTGCCATTTCACCACACCCCACCCTGCAGACACTGACAAGTGTCATGGTGTTCCTTGGGGTGTTTGGCCCTTATGCGCACCCCATTTCATTAGGAAATGCGGTGAGATGGGTGCGATATAGGAGAATGGGGTGAACTTTGGGGCTGAAGAGTCCAAGGCATACATCGATACTTCTCTCTGGCTGCAGGGTGTGGAATGGTATGAGCATTACAGGCAAGAATCCCAAGTCACACCCCTGATGCCTGTCATTCTCTACAGGGTTGGGCAGTATGGTTGGAAACCCTAATACCTCAGGCATTCGTTGGTATTTTCACTCCAAATTTTCAACATGTTTTTTTTTGTGACCCCACCTCATGAACAGGGGGAATATCAGTTTGTTAGCCGAAAGCTGCTTATGCACAGCGACTACGGCATTTAGCACCACAGGTGCAAAAACATTCCGAACAGGATGTAAAAAATGACAGCTGTACTGTTCATGGGGAGGTGTAAAAAATGGCAATGTTGCAAATCTGCAGTACAAATATTTAAAAAAATGGTGAAGTCATGAGCGTACATAGAAACTGTGCAACGCACACCCGTAATATAATTAGGTTGGGGATATTTTACAGCAGATTGTCAACTCAGGCATTTTGGTGCCTCCGATCATGAACAGTGTCACTGTGATTTTCTTTATCTGTGCCGAACGATTCCCCACAGCGACCATGCATCTCAGCTCTGAAAGTGTGAAAACACACTTCAGCCATTTTGTGAAAAATGACAGCTGTACTGTTCATAAGGAAGTATGAAAAAATGCCACTGGTGAAAATCTGGACTGAAAATATTACAAAGTCATGAACTTACGAGGGTGCGTGGAAACTGCGCATTGCTCACTCATAACACAGTCATTTTATGGACTTTTGTCACCAAATTTTCAACATAGCCATTTTAAGACCTCTGCTCATGAACAGTGTAACTGTGATTTTCTTAATCTGTCCTAAACATTGCTTTCGCACACCAACAGCACCATTGTGCGCTACATGTGCGAAAACACATTTTGGGCAACATATGAAAAATGGCAGCTGTACTGTTCATAAGGAAGTGTAATAAAATGGCAATGTTGAAAATCTGAGTGAAAATATTGAAAATTCGTGAACTTACGAAGGCATAGGAGCTGTGCAACGCATCACCGTGAAACAGTCATTTTTAGGAATTTTTTCACCAAATTTTCAACATAGCCATTTTAACACCTGAGCTCATGAACAGTGTCACTGTGATTTCCTTAATTTGTCCCGTACATTGATCTCGCACACCGACTGCGCCACTGTGTGCTACATGGGCAGAAACACGTTTTGGGTGACATGTGAAAAATGACAGCTGTACTGCTCATAAGACGGTGTGATAAAATGGCAATGTTGGAAATCTGAAGTGAAAATATTGAAAATTCGCGACCTTACGAGTATGCGTAGGAACTGCACAATGCACCCTCGTAAAACAGTCATTTTAGAATTTTTTCACCAAATTTTCAACATAGCCATTTTAATACATATGCTCATGAACAGTGTCACTGTGATTTTCTTAATTTGTCCCGACATTGATTTCGCAGACAATCGATCTGCCCATTCTGCGCTACATGGGTGGAAACACATTTTGGGTGAGATGTGAAAATGACAGCTGCACTACTCATAAGAAGGTGTGGTAAAATGGCAATGTTGAAAATCTGGAGTAAAATATTGAAATTTCGTGAACTTACGAGCCTGCGTGAGGAACTGCGATAGCGCACCCATGTAAACAGTCATTTTTGATTTTGGCATAAATTTCAATATGGTGATTTGGACCCCTTCTCATGAGTGATGCACCGTCATGGTGGTAGGCCCAGGCCGGCGGGTGATTTCGCAGTCACTGCGCTAAATCACCCTTCGGCACTAACACCGCCATGACAGTAACATAATTCATGAGAAGGGGTCCCAAAACCCCATGTTGAAAATTTGGTGCAAAATTCTCAAAATGCCCGAGATATGCAAACAGTTGAAACCTCCCTATGTAACCCATTATACAGCTTACCGCATTTCCTCAGTTCAGGTCGGCTTTGAAGAGTAGACGGTTCCCGGTCCACCAAGATCGTCGCGTCGGAGTCCACAGGTAAGCATGGGGTGGGGCTGCGGGAGGCTGGGTGCGCAGTGGGTGGGTGCGGGTTGTGGGAGGGTGTTGGGAGACGGCCATGGGACAGTTTTATTTTACAGGTCTTATAAATAAAAAAGACGCCGTGGACGCTTTGCCACGCTGGGGTGGCCCCAGCGTGGCACAAAGACTTGGGAGAAGTTGTTCAGCCGACGGGGATTGGGCACCCACGGCAAAATAAAAAAAAAAATCTCAGATTGGCTCCACGCTTGGGTGGGCTCCCAGCGTGGCACAAGGACTTGGGCGCTCGCCGACGGGACTGGGCACCCTGGTCGGCTATTCAGCACGGGGCACGACGCCTGTCAGTGCGGAAGGCGCTGCGGAGCAGTTGATATCTTATCGGTGCTCACTCAAGCGTAGCTCCCCCTTTCAACTGTAATGCATTGGCTTACAGGGGCCGCGCCTGCCAGCCCAGTGCCTGAATTGGAGGAGGAGGTGACACACATCCGAAATCTCCGTTCATGGCACTATGTTTCTTGCACATGCTTGCAAGCAAACATAAAAATGAACTACAGACAGACCTCTGTGCTCAGTCTCACTGCTGCTATATTGAGTTGGTGTAGGTGGCTGGCTTTGTCTATCATGGAGAAGGCCCAGAAGGGGCTGCCCGCCCTGGTAATCACAGTAAAAGACATGGCACTTATTGGGAGCAGTGGACAATCACCAGTAGCAAAGGAGTAGGTAGGAAGAAAACAATAGGGTAAGGGAGAATAGGAGGAGGGAAGAATAAAGGGGGAGAAGAGGAAGACCATGAAAAAGGCTGATTGGAAGAGGGGCCGCAGGTATGCACTAGGACATCACAGAAAAGAGGTATTTGAAAAAAATGAGAAGAAGTACAGGTAGGGAGTGAGGAAAGGGGAAATAAAATTTCAGAATGAAGGGAGGTGAATGGAGAAAGCTGGCAAGGCAAGCTGCTTGACCTGCGGCTGCCAAGGTCATAACACAGTAATTCAAAAGCTGTGGAAAGCAGCAGAATGGAGAGAACAGGAGGGGAGGGAGCTAAAGCAATATGTGGGGAGAGAGATGCTGGGTACAGTGCGAGAGGTGCCAACCTTCTAGAGAGGGAAATGAGAGGTCATTTTAAAGACCCTGTTCCATAACATGGTCCACACTCATCCGACTTAGGTGGCAGCAAAAGCACTCTCCTTGGCTGCCGTCACTGTGACTGACTGTCCCGCTGGTGTGAGAGTGGTGATAAGTGAAAGTGGTGGCCCTTTGGACAAAAACCCCTGGGTAAACACCCAGATGTTGCCTTACTCAAACAACATAAGGTCAGTAGGGATTTTACTCAGGGCCAGGGTTTTGTCCAACTGGCCACCAATCAATCAAAATCTTTATTTATCCAAGTGAACATCATTGAGAAAGCTCATTTACAAGATGGATCTGGTTAGCTCCGGGTCAAATGGTACAATGCATAAAGAAATATTTACAATAGAGCCAAATAACACAAGTAAAAAAGCAAATAATGCAAGTAAGTACTCAATGTTACTGCAGTCATATCAGTTCAGAGTGCTTCTGTAATATTTAAGGAGGACATACGAAGAGGCTTAGTAAGAACTTCAGTAGGAAGAAGTAAATCGGCAACTCGTGTAGGGAGCTGACGCAAGCACAGAATTTCAAAAATAGTGTAATCACACAGCATCCCTAAATGTAACACTATAAACAGAAGGATAAGGGTCTTAACAGTCAAGGAGAAAAGTAATTACAGGTCTTTTTTTGGCAAATTTCGGCATGGAAATCAGATTTATGCTTGGTTTCGAACGGACACAGAAGTAGACTGCTGGGACCAATCGGAACCCAACGCCGAAGAGCACTCACGTTCCGATTGGATGGCTGCTAATGCCGTGCTTTACTAATGGGGAGTCCGAGCTTAGGTTCTCAGGCGGTGGCGGCAGAGGCAGTGCCAACCGCCCGGTGCCCAAGTTTCCCACGCCTAAGGGCAGGGAGCCCGTAGAGAGCATATGCTTGGCAGGGGATGGAGGAAGGGGTAGGTATTAAGTACTGGGACACGGACAATGGAACATCTGAACCAGCGGGAGGACCAAAACAGTAGGACAACAGAATTGGGTATTCCTTGACACCTTAAGACTGGCCCAACCACAGAAATTCAGAAAAGAGTGTAATCAGAGTCCCAACTCTTGACACTCTAAACAGGAAAAAATAGAGGTCATAACTGTTAGGCAATAAGTAAGTACAGCTCTTTTTTGTGCAAGTTTTAGACAGAAAATCAGACTTTAGCTTAGTATTGAGGGGGACACAGGAGCAGACTGCAGGAGCCAATCAGACGCCAGAGCAGAAAAGCGCTCACGTTCCGACTGGGTAATCGGCAATGCCGCACCTCGCTAGTAAGCAGTCCGGTCTAGGTGTCTCAGGCGGCGGTTATGGAAGCGACAACCGCCCAGTATCCGCATTTCTCCCACCTAAGGGGCAGGGAGCCCCTGAAGGGCTAGTCTACGGCAGGGAAGAGAGTTAGGGGACAGAGGAAAGAGATAATAAGAGTGGAATGCATTGGAAATGCAGTGGAAGGGGAATACAAAGATGAAATAGGGCAGTTTAATGGTACAGGGTAGGGGAATAAGAGCCACAAATTAAGCAATATGTAAAAGACAGCATGGTGAGTAAGGTGTAGCGGCCGCAAAACCATGAAGAGATAACAACCCTACAGGGATTTCTAGAGGGGAAAAACATTTAAGGCATAAGACACTCACAGAGTTAAGGTCACCAAAGGTTACAAGCGATAATAAATTCAGCTATGCTCAGAAGGCAGCAGCCTGATGCTTCAGACAAAAATTAGGGGCTGGGGTAGCAATTGCATAGCTCACACACATACCAAGCATATAGAGATTTAAAGGCATTCATACTGCGGAGGCAGCTTAATTTCAATAACTTTTGTACTATGTTCCACAATGTTGGCAACAGGAAACTAATGGCCACTCTGCCATAGCGAAAGGAAGCCTTGGGGACACGTAATGTGATGTAGGATGCGCTTCTTAGGGCATACATTCCTGGCTCACTTAGTGGGAAACAGTCTATTATATATTGTGGAAGCCGCTTCAAGAAAAATCTATAAGTCCAAAGGACTGCGTTTCTATTATGCCTAAACATAAGAGACGACCACTCTACGGCTTTGTACAAGAAATAATGATGGGTAGAGATGGGGAGACCAGTAATAAACCGGATGGCCCTGTGGTAAAGCGTGGCCAACTTTGCAAGCGAGGCTTTGGGACATTGACTATAAAGGAAATCTGCATAATCGATCAGCGAAAGAAAAGTAGTTTGGACAGGCCGCACTTTTGCATCTCTAGTAAGCATACATGTGATATGTCCAACTTGCTTAAGAAGGAGATTTGGGTCAAATTAGGAGGAAGATTGGCCTGCTGGTAGGGAGGTGCCATAATGTCGCGAGTTTGTCCTTAAATGGCGTCAAAAAAATAAGAAAAAAGTCATTACAAAAATGTAATGTATTTCATTTTGTCAAGAATAAGCACTAAAAAGAATAAACAACTAGTTATATAACATTATCAGATACATTGTTCATCACTGATTTAATTTTTTCTTCATTGCGCCAAGACACGTTAGTGAACGCTTTAGAGTAGCACACTTGGAGGTGTGCCTCTCCCATCCAATGCACTGCCCTTGAGCAGGCGGTGGCGGTCCTGCACCAATGGGTGCAGGAGCCCATATGACAGTGGTGTTCCTCTGCTTTCAAAGGAAAGCACGCTGCCATACTGGCGCCGCTGCTGTCCCCCTTACGCCCCCCACGCCTTAAAGTTGCACGCGCTGGGAGCCCACCCCAGCGTGGCAGCGTTGTTTGCCGACGGGGTGCCCAATCCCCGCCGCTCCACGCCCAAGCCATCCTGCTGCCATGCTGGGAGCCCACCCAGTGTGGCAAACGTTCGCGTTTGTTTTGCGGACGGGTGCCCAATCCCCGCCGGCTCCGGCCCCCATCGTAGTTTGCCGACGGGGTGCCTAATCCCCATCAGCTCCTGCCCCCATCATTCTTCTGCCACGCTGGGAACCCACCCCAGCGTGGCAAATGTCCCACCCGTCTTTTTTTTTTTAAACCTGTAAAATAAAAACGGTCCCACTGCGAGTCTCCCAGCCCCCTCCCACAACCCGCACCTCACCCACTGTGCACCCAGCCCCCTATACCCCTCTCACCCCATACTTACCTCCGGACTCTGGCGCCACGATCTTCGTGGACTGGGAACACGTCTGCACTCTTCAAAGCCGACCACGAACTGAGGAAATGCCGGTAAGCTGTATAATGGGCTAGATAGGGGGGTTTCAACTTTATTGCATATCTCAGTCATTTTTGGAATTTTTGCACCAAATTTTCAACATGGGGTTTTGGGACCCCTTCTCATGAATGATGTCACTGTCATGGCGTTATTGGGCCGAAGGGTGATTTCGCAGGCACTGTGCAGTCACTGCGCAAATCACCCTTTCTGATCTAATAACGCCATGACAGTGACATCATTCATGAAAGGTCCCAAAACCCCATGTTGAAAATTTGGCAAAAATTCCAAAATGACTGTTTTACGAGCGCTGTGCTGCAGTTCCTAGCACACGCTGCACGCTTTCTGAATTTTCAATATTTTCACTCAGATTTTTCAACATTGCCATTTTACCACACCTCCTTATGAGCAGTACAGCTGTCATTTTTCACATCCTACCCAAAATGTCTTTCCCCATGTAGTGCACAATGGCGCAGTCGGTGTGCGAAATCAATGTATGGGACACAGTAAGAAAATCACAGTGACACTGTTCATTAGCAGAGGTTTTAAAATGGCAATGTTGAAAATTTGGTGAAAAAATTCCTAAAAATGACTGTTTTGAGCGTGCATTGCACAGTTCCCACGCATGCTCATAGGTTTGCGAATTTTCAATATTTCCACTCCAGATTTTTAACATTGCCATTTTACCACACTTCCTTATGAGCAGTACAGCTGTCATTTTTCACATCCTGCCCAAAGCGTGTTTCCGCCTATGTAGCGCACAATGGGGGTAACAAAAAGGTCATGCTGACAATTTATTGTGCAAATACCAGCAATCGCACAGGGCATTAGGGTAGAGCACCATGCATGCCAAACACCACTGCAAATACCTGCAAGCGAACATTCGGCATTGACAAATGCTTGTTATGTGTCTTTATCTGCCCAAAAACCATGGATATTTTGGACAGAATTTTACTTAAGCAGGAGATTGTTTCCCAGGAGGGAGGAGGAGGAGTTTAGTAAAAAAAAAAAAAAACAGGAGTCTCCTGCGTAAAGAGGGAGCTATCACATGTACGAGTAAGAAACTGGTTAATTCTAAAGAATAGCCCCAGCCTCTGCCTTAACTTCTTTACAAGGTCCTCGACATGCTCAGTGAATGACAGATTATGGTATAACCCACACACCTAGGTATTTAAACTTTGAGACAAACTCCAGTTGCTCTCCAAGAATTGTGGTAATCTGAGGTAGTGCTCCAGAGCTGGCCAGATTCATCACCCGGCTATAGATCGAGAACAATACTGCTTTTGTTTGTTTTTTTTTAGCATTTAGAAAGTTTTTTTTATGGAGGAGCTGGTTCTGGAGCTGGTTAAATTCCTCCTGGAGGTCAGCACACCATTTAGCCATCTCACACTGGGACAATCAGTCACAGTGATGGCCAGGTTGGCAGAGTGTATTTGCAGCCGCCAAAGTCAGACAAGTGTGGGCCAGGACAGAATCATGTTGTCGGTTGACCACAGAATGGGAGGAAGTCTTTCTGGAGTCTGGACTGTCTGCTCTGCCTCGAGGAAGGCTGACTGGGATGGCTAATAGTGTGGGGGTGACTCTGGTTATACTGCTGCTGGCTACATGAGTATGCAGTCGCTGACTGGGGAAGGGGCAGGGCAGCAGTCCTGGTGGAGGCAAATTGGAGCAGTTGCTGCAAAGGTGGGAAGGGGACGCTCGGATAAAACAAGCATTTGTCAATGTCGAATGTTGCTTGCTTGTATGTGCTGTTTAGGTATTTGGAAGTGACAGTTTCATGCCTTCCTCCCAAGACATCCACTGCGTCTTTCCGTTCAGTATTCACAGAAGAGTGGGAGGGGCAAGGGCCACAGCAGTTGCCAAGGGGGTGAAGAGGTGGACAATAGTCCATTCAAAGGCAAAAGAGTCCTGCAGGAGCTCACTAAATTGAAGGTAGACAAAGCGATGGAACCAGATGGCATACGCCCAAGGATATTAACAGAACTGCGAAGGGAGATGGCAGTACCTCTGGCAGCCATGTTCACTGAGCCATTCAACATGAGTGAATTGGAGGAGGGCACATGTGGTCCCTCTACACAAGTCCGGCAGCAGGGAGGAGGCAGGGAACAATAGGCCATTCAGCCTCACCTCAGTAATGGGGAAGATCATGGAGACATTGCTTAAAGAAAGGATAGTGGGGCATCTAGATGCCATCGGAACCCAGGACCATACACAACATGGATTCACAGCGGGGACATCATGTCAGATAAATCTGGTTGATTTATTTGATTGGATGACAAAGGAAGTGAATCAGGGTGGGGCAGTGGACAACGCTTACCTTGATTTCAGCAAAGCCTTTGACACCATCCCATATAGGAGGCTGATAAACTAACTGGGTAGGCTGGACATGGGGGAAAGGGTGGTAAACTGGGTTAGAAACTGGCTAACAGACAGGAGGCAGAGAGTGGTGGTAAATGGTATGCAGTCTAGGGAGAGGGGGTGACCAGTGGAGTGCTGCAGGGATCGATCCTAGGGCCAGTTCTGTTCAATGTCTTCATTAGTAATACTGCAGAACATCTGAAGTGAATTTTTTCACCAAATTTTCAACATAGCCATTTTAAGACCTCTGCTCATGAACAGTGTCACTGTGATTTTCTTAATTTATCCCGTACATTGATTTCACACACCGACTGCGCCATTGTGCGCTACATGGGCGGAAACACGTTTTGGGTGAGATGTGAAAAATGACAGCTGTACTACTCATGAGAAGTGTGGTAAAATGGCAATGTTGAAAATCTGGAGTGAAAATATTGAAATTTCGCGAACTTACGAGCCTGAGTAGGAACTGCGCAACGACGCTAGTCAAATCAGTAACATTTTGAGCATATTTTCAACATAGGGTTTGGGACCTTCTTCATGAATGATGTCACTGTCATCGTTATTCAGGCCCAAAGGGTGATTTTGTGTACTGACCGCGCAGTGCCCGGCGTAAATCACACTTCGGGCCGCATAACGCCATATGACAGTGACATCACTCATGAGAAGGGGTCCCAAAACCCAGCGTTGAAAATTTGGGCAAAAATTCCAAAAATGCCTGAGATATGCAACAAAGTTGAAAACCCCTATCTAGCCCATTATACAGCTTACCGCACTTCTCAGTTCGCGGGTCGGCTTTGAAGAGTGCAGACGTGTTCCCGTCCACCAAGATCGCCGCGCCAGAGTCCGGAGGTAGCATGGGGTGGGGGTGTGGGGAGGCTGGGTGCGCAGGGTGATGCGGCTGTGGGGGCTGGGAGACGGCTGTGGGACCGCTTTTGTTTTACAGGTATTAAAAAAAAATTGACTACGTGGACGTTGCCATGCTGGGGTGGGCTCCAGGCATGGCACAAGGATGTTGGGGGCGCTTCAGCCGACAGGGATTGGGCACCCTGTCGGCTATGAGATGCGTTGCCACGCTGGGGTGGGCCTCAGCGCAGGCCAAGGACGGGGCTCAATTACGGGGGATTGGGCAATTTCATGGCCAAAGGATTCTTCTGCCACACTGGGGCCTCAGCGTGGCAATTTACTACTGGGAGGCGAACTCAGCCGATGGGATTGACACCCTGTCGGCTATACAGCGAAGGGAGTGGGGCACGTGACGTCGGCGTAAAATTGTGGGGGAGCTGCGAGCAGTCGATATCTTATCGTGCTCACTGAAGCGTAGCTCCCCTTTCAACTGTGTATGCCACTGCATTTTGAGCGTGTCATACAGCTCCAGAATGCATTGGCTTACAGGGGCCACGCCTGCTAGCACACTGACTGAATTGGAGGAGGAGGTGACACACCTCCGAAATCTCCGATGATGGCACTATGTTTTCTGCACATGCGTGCAACCAACATATAAAATCAGTGTCCAGAGTTGTGAGACTGCATTACACACAGTGCAAGGCTGATGCAGACAGATGGGGGCTGCCTACCTCTTATGCTACACATACACAACCAAGAAACTGTTGCACTCAAAGAAAACCATATACAGCCCAGACCTGAACGGACACTATAGTCCAGACCACAGTGAGCTACAAAAAATACCAGTTTATTCACTGTGCAAAATTTCAAAAGTACAAGCTGTGCAAAAGCTGACGAGGTACCTCTCCTATAGTAACCATGCCCCCTGACAAAGACTTGTTTACGTTGAAGCACTGGGGTGAGTGGCATGCACCTCCAGCTGCACCAATCTATTTGTGAACTTTCAGCTTTTGCACAGGTTGCACTTTTGTGATTTTTGCACAGTGAATAAATTGGTATTTTTTCTCACCTCACTCTGCTCTGGACTGTATTGTATATTAGTTATTTATTTATTGACATTTCAGATAACACCTTTGGGAACAAGCACATTTCATAGGTTCCACGTCAGATGGCAATACATACTGGAAAAGTATGAGACAGAGAACAAACAAAACAAGGAATTATACAGAACATTACAAGAGAGTGTATAACTAGAGAAAGTTCCAATACATGTGGCATTGTACAATGTATACCATGGTGCATATTTGATTAAAACCTGGAATTCAAAGGGTCATATTAGAGGGGAGTGGGGTCTTATGAAACGACCCTTTACAGGAAAATGAGAACAGACTCAGCCTAATATCTAATAATCAACAAGGTAAGGGATGGCATCAGCCGAGGGGCCTCGTCAGAGGTGAGAAGGTATGGGACAAAGCATTTTAAAGTGAGCAAGGGAGCTCAGGAGATATAACGGGGGGAGAGGGGGAAAGCCATAGAGGGGTGAGGGGAAAGCGTGGAAGGGATCAAGAGGAAATGTGAAAGGCGAATGATTAGCAACTCAGAACAGTTATTTACAGGCTGAGAACAGTTATGATTTCCATTTGGCATGATGGTTTCTTGGCTTTGTGCAAGTCCAAAAGCACCTCTCTACTGGAACCAACTTTGGTCAGACCTAGTAAGGGAGATGGCTGGATTGCATTTTTGTGCCTTCTGCTCTCCTGCAGCCAAGCTAAAGAAGAGGTGAGGGTGAACAAGAGTAGGACTTTTGCTTTTCCACATGCTTTTGCAGTGTTCTACTGAGTGGAGGGCAGTTTAATTAAGTGTTAGTTGCAGAACTGGACTCTGACCAGGACTGTAATGCATTTTTCAGATTTAATATTTTTGCTCTTGAATGTGAACAATACAAAAAAAAATAAATAAATAAATAAAGTGAATCCAAGTACATCAGATTCCAAGAACTGGAATTTGATCAACCCCTACTGCCTACGCCATCACCTTTCTGTGTTTATATGTTACAGTGACATTCCCGGGGAACTGACCTCCTCCAAAACTTCTAGGATACTCATGGTTTGTAACCCAGCTATAACCCCACACAATATCTTAAGGTAAGTCTCCTTCCCATGTAACTTTAGTCACTTTTTTCAGTTGGTCCTTTTCTCCTTCTGGCATGGCTTCCATCACCCCGCCCGCCCCAGCCCAGTCACCTCGGGTTCTCTCTGGACTTACTGGACCTTGCTCCCATGGCTTACTTCCTGTGGCAGGGAGTGCACTCAACTTACCAGGTCAAGGATCCAGCAGCCATGCCCGAGCCACCTGGTGCAAGGCCTGTGAGGGTCAGTGATCATCCTGCCAGCAAGGATGTTTTCCCCTGTTTTCCTGTCCCCCTGCTTGTGGCACACACAGGTGCTGTGCCATGTCGTCAGTGGCGGCATCACTCAAGCGCCCATGCGAGGCCCACTGGTACCTGTCACTCCTCCGTTGCTCAGTGCACTTAGCTTCCACTAGGTGACAGTTGTGCCACACCACTCTGTCCCCAGAGGAGAAGAACTGTCTCCTGATCAGGGCATTCCAAATCCCATAGCCCAACGTCCCAGGCTACCAATAAAATGTCATTGACAAGCACTTTACTCAGTGCCAGTTGTCCCCGGGCTAGTACTGCTTTAACCTTTGTTTCTTGCAGTTGCAGCACTTTACCAGTAGGTTAATCTGCTGTCCTGAGTGTCCGGAGTCCCGGTGGTCATCTGACCCACCGGAGTGACGCTCAAGTTACTGCAATTCACGAGCACTTACTTCACGGGAGCGAGCGGGAGTTTGTGAGGGATCCAGAGGAGGCAAAGCCAAGGAGGCAGTCGGAGTGGCAGACCTGGGAGCGAATCACCAATCAAGGCTACACAGTAAGTGTTAAGCCCATTGGTCGCAGCGGTGATTTGGCGGGCATAGGACAGAGGAGAGGAGAGGAGACACTCCTTTTGCACAGTCCCTCATTCACCGTGTGGCTTTTGTCAGTGAAGAGATGTTGTTGCAGTGGTAGTAACTGGTCCACACCTCTAGGCTCTTTCAGTTGTAATGGAGAGATCTAGACTGCTGCATTCATCGAACACAATTTGAAAAAGAAACTTAGCTTGGCTGCCTGTGTTTAAAACAAAATACTATAATTTAAACAGCAGCACTTCATTGAAGGAGGGAGAGCCGGAAGGGTGAAAGGGAAGAGCGGGGGAAGGGCGGGAGGGAGCCACGTGGTGACTGTCTGAGTCGCCGCTACCTGACAAGTAAACATTTAAAAAACTTTGCCTCACTTTGTGGAAAAAAATAAATACATAATTTTTGGAGACCTGCAGCGCTTGATTGAAGTAGGGAGCTGTGAGGGGTGAGAGTGAAGAGCAGGGGCAGGGCGGGAGCTGCGTGGTGACTGTCTGAGGAGTCGAGCAGTGGAGGATTCATTCAGCTCCAGTCTAGACCTACAGAGTGCTGAATATCTGAATCTTCCTATATCCTGCCATTTGCCAAGAGGGGGTAGTCCTTCTAATAAAAGAAAAAGTGATAACAACAACAACAACAAATAAATACAAGCACCTGTGGAGTGTGTGTGTGTACAGAGAGTAGGAGTGTACTCGTCTGGGCAGGCAGAAGGGCAAATAAGGAGATGGGCAGCAGGTTGGGGACTTTTTTGTGATCCTAGTGACCTAGTCGTAAGTTCCTGAATGAAAAAGTCAGTTGATATTATATTAAAAAAATAAAAATAAAAAAAGCAAGGGGGCTACGTCTAATACGTCTGTACGAGGCTGTTTTGTTTGTTGCCCATAAGTAGAAGGTCAAGTCTGAATAGCAGCCAGACCCTGCTGAGCCTAGTAATGTTGACTACAGAAAAAAAGGAAAGGAGGGCATCAGGGAAAGTCTAGCTAACTACCTAAGGAAAATACATATTCATAATAAAAAATAAAACAGCTAATAAAAAAAAAAAAACGAATTTAAAAAGGAAATAGGAGTAGAAGCCTAACTGTGTGTGTGTGTGTGTGTGTGTGTGTGTGTGTATACGTACTGTGGGCTGTTGGGAGAGTGCAGACAGCAGAGAAGAGATTGTGTGTTCAATCAACTGCCCGGTGTCCTACCAGCGGATGGCCAGCCAGTGTCCTACCAGCGGATGGCCGCTGTCTGGTGGTAGTGAAAAGACATAATAAAAAAGGAAACTAAAAAAAAAATAAGAAAACTATAATAAAATTAAAAAAAAGAGACTGTAAAGAAAATTTCATAAGAGGAGCTTAACTCTGTGTGTGCTGTATTTTTGGGATACAGGTGTTATATGATGGAGAGGAGTACAGGAGTCGGCCCACCGGGCCCAGTGTTCTGCGGCCTGTGACCTGTAACTACCACCAAGTACCAGTGTGCCTACTGCTACTAGCTAGGTAGCTAGGCCAGTAGCACCTATTAAAACCACACCTGAATGTCTTGTCCTAGTACTTCCTCCCACTCCCCACTCCCACCTAGTACGCTGTCCAGCCCTCTGGCCCAGGCCTCATGTAGTCTGTTGTAAGCATAAGCACTTAGCACAGCAACTTAAGGAAACAAATTACACAACACACAGAAAGACAACATAAAAATAGAATTTTATTGTGTACAACAATCTCTGAATATTTCACAGTTGCAAAGAAGTAAAACAATGCAAAGAAATAAGCCAAAGCAAATAACTATTTTCCCCTTGGCCTGGGAAGTCGTCCATGTCATCTTCTTCATCAGGAACAAAAACTAAAGATCCAGAGCCTTCTTCACAGTCTGAAAGCCAGCCCCAACCAGCACCCCCTGACCCTAGTAAGGAAAACTACCAAAATAATGGTTCTCAGTCTGGGTTTGCATTTGTGGACATAACAGGTGGTGAGCAATCTGACTTAACCATACCAATTTCTGAAACAAGTGAGAATGACAGCAGCAGTAGCAGCAGTTCTGTGGTGGCAGTCACAGTGCCGTCATCACATTCTGGTTCAGTACAGCTTATGTGAGCATTAAGTTTAGATGAGGAAACGACAAGCTGAGAAAAGAAGCAAAGATGAAAAATATGATGTAGAAAAAAGGGTTTGAACGTTTCAGCATCACTGCCTAAATCGGTTTGCCTGGTTAAAGCAGCAGTACTACGAAATCAGGAAGTGAGTTATCAAAATTTTGTTTTTTTGGCTGTAAGCATGCGGCCAAAGTTCCAGTTTCCATACCTGTAAATGTTTTTTTTCCAGTCATTTTTAGTTTTTTAGATATTTGCAATTTATTTGAATGGTTGTAGCGCTACAACAAATATGGCGGCTGACTAATTTTCTGTGTGCTTTTCCTATAGGTTACATCACGTCTTTTGAAAACAGAAGAGGGACCCTCTGCTGACCATTCCTGATGCCCCTGCAAGTCTTTCATATGTGCAGTTGGCAGCAGAGGGGGTTCCAGTGCAACATGCTTAGTGGCAGAAATGTAAATAAAAGCGAAGAATAACTGAGCAAACTACTCGGCGATAGTACAATGCCGGCGAGAAAGAGTACCAGGTATATGATTAGCAGGGCACAGGGAATAAACTGTCAAAAAAGCGTATTTTTTTTTTGTAGTACCGCTGCTTTAAATTATGAGAAAAAATGTGTCATGTACTGCTCAGTCTGTGAGAAATATCCCACTCTCGCGACTCCTTGCTTATTCCAAAAAATCTAATGTGTTTGCTACAGGTTAAAATAATTTCAGAATTTAGTTAGTCAGAGCACATGAGAAATCAAATCCACATGTAATTTGTGCAAACCAACACAGCAACGAAACTGGTGAACATGCAGTCAAAATTTTAACATATCTGAGTCTGCAAAATATCACGCATTTTCTCAGATGGAGGAAGCCACCAAAAATAAAATGAGGTGTTTATTTAACATCGCATATTCATTGACTAAAAATGTACATCCTTTCTCAGATATGGAGTGGCTTTGCACATTGCAGGAAAAAATGGGGTTAAACTCGGCAGCAATTACGCAAATTGTAAATGGGCCAGAGATTTCTGTAATGTCTAAAACACAGATCCAGACTGTCAAATACAAAATTTGTAACCATTCTTGCAGATGGCAGCACAGATGCAAGCATAGTAGAGTGGGAAAATGTCTTCCTTCGTTTTGTTGATGGCGCAGAAAAAAAAGGTTACAACTGTGTTAATTAAAGCTGTACCTCTATAACATTCTCATGCAGATGGCAATTTTAAAGCAATAAGCTCTGCGCTGGAGTCTGTTGATCTTTCAGTTGTGCAACTTAACGATGTGAGCAAGTCAGGACTTGTTCTCATATCTGCCAACTTTGATGGTGCCAGTGTGATGATGGGCCATACAGGTGGCACCATAGCAAAAATCCAAGAACATGTCCCCGCTGTTATACCCATGCATTGCGTAGCCCACAAACTGGAGTCAGCAGCTCTCGACGTCATGAAAAAAATTCCCTTTGTTCAAAAAGTAGAAAAACACACCAAAAGGAATTTTTAAATTTTACAACTACAGCCCCAAGAAACTTCGGGAACTACAGGAAACAGCAGATGTCACACACACACACACACACACACTGAACTGGCCCATTTTAGTGCAATAAAGAATGTCCGTTGGTTTGCAAGTAAGACACAGTCAGTTCATGCTGTACAAGTCAACCTGCCCATAGTAGTTCAACATCTTGAACATGTCACAAACTCTGCTGGTGATGGTGGTGCCAAAGCAAAGGTACTTCTAAGAGATGCACACTCAGTACAGTTTGTAAAATCACAGTTTATTCTTCAAGATTGTATGTCAATATTGAAAAATCTATCACTTGAATTCCAAAAGGATGAACTGCTAATATTAGAAGTCCCCCAACTCGTCGAGACTTGCTTACTGCAGTTGACAGAGCTAAAAATAAGACCTGGAAAGTTTCTGACATCATTTCTAAACCAATATAATCCTGCAGAGAAATGCATGAACTATCTCATTTCAAAACGTGGCAGTGAGGACAAGACTGTTCCTTTTACATTCAAAGGAAACTGTCCAGAAGTAGATTTTATGACGGATACTCAGCTGTACAGTTCAATAGATGCAGCAGTATCTTGCATTGATCAGCGTTTTCAGAATTTCTCAGAGGAACCTCTAAAATGGTTCAGTTGTTTAGATTTCAAAAATTTCGATCTATCATGACAAGAACTTGCACAATTTGGCACAACTGATGTAAATAATTTGTGAGACTACTTTCACAGCTTTTTTTCTGAAGATCACGTAACCTGTATAAAAAGGGAGTATTCTGCACTCAAAAAAATGCTTAAGTCTGCAGTTGATAAGCCATATCTGCAAGTGTATTCACGACTACTACGAGAGAAATCAGCCCAGCTTGCTCACATCCTTGACCTAACAGAAATGTTACTGGCTATGAGTGTGTCTACAGCTAAATGTGAGAGAGTATTCTCCATTCAGAATCTTATAAAAACAAAAATGAGAGCAAGTTTGGCTGGTGACACACTCCAGTCCCTTCTGCATTTAGCAGTTGAAGGTCCTGCATTAGACAGCTTTGATCCTGATCAAGCTATCAACCACTGGCTACTATCTGGTCCTGGCACATGCCACGTTCATGGCCATGGTCACGCTAGTTCAACTACTAGTCCTGCTGAAGCTAATTCACATAAAAATGCCCCTGAGGCTGTCACTACTACTAGTGCTGCTGATGATGATGACACTGAAGATGACGCTCCGGCTGAAGCAAGCAGCTCAGGCTTCCTACTATAACTTTTCTAACTTTTCCTGATGCTGTACGGTCTGCTGCATGTTCTCACTGACTGTGCTGCTGGCACAGTGTGCTAATTCTGTCACAATCCTCTCCATCCTGACAAAAAAATATTAAAAAATTCATATCATTCTCCTTATTGTCTATTATAACACTAAATAACTGATACTGCAATACATCCATTTATGTTTTCTGTATTTTTATACTTTCCACTAAAAATATGCCATTTTATACCTGGACTACCAAGTCAAGCACTGCGACAACTACTTTTCAACAAGCCACTTGTCCATGGACAAGTACCTAATTTTAAAATTTGTCAAGCCCTGCTTCGGATGCTCAGTTCTCCTCCCATGGCCAGCCCTCGGATGACTTAAGCTTGTTCTCAAACTTGGATCATCAACGCTGCTGCTGCTTGCTTCATAACTTTTGTCACTTTATCTGCTTGCCCATACCCACCAGAACCCAATAACTCAGCAAAGTTTGTTTCCTGTTTCCAGAAATCCTTTATAGAGATGTTGACAACTCATGATTGCATACCTGCAGCAGAATTTGCTGAGGATCTCAAGGACTAGGGAGGTGCTGCTGTGATGAAGTGTTCATAGCTAGAGAGGGATGGGGTTGGGTTATACTCTTCTACTTCTAGTGACCCCAACAGTGGGCCAGGGAACTTGCCACTCTTGCAGAGGCATGCTAGAGCATGTGAGGTCTGTTGGGATTTGGCCCGACATGGGGGTCAGGGGAACAGAACAAGGGAATACATGCAGCAGCTGCAGGATGATTTCCCAGTCACAGCACACACCCTGCAACACTCTACAGGCTCCCAGGGGAGGGGATCTGAATTGTGCTTCAGGGGGTGGACAGCCCTCTGCCATCTGGCCCCACCATGAGGGCTACATCCGTGGGGAACCTGAGGACCTCCCCTCAGGTAGTTCCGGATAGTGAGTGACAGGGGGTGGGTGCTGGGGAGGAAGGAAGTGGCTGTGCAACACTGGGAAAAAATAATATTGGAGAAAAAAAAAAAGGAAAGGGAATTCTTTAAAGTAAGGGCAATCAGTAATTTATTTGTTTATAATTTGCATATTATTTCCCTCTCTGTTTGCACCCTCTTCCTTCATGTCAGGCCCCGTCCTAGCCCTGGCATCTTACCTCCCTCCACTTTCAACCTTACAGGATTATCTCCCCCCGACAGAGTTTAACCTAGCCAGATCCACCTCCCACCTCCTCCGTCCTGAGTATGGAGATATACTGTATGTTTCTTATGTGCCCAGGGAGAGGAGAGTGGCAGCAGTTGGGGAGCCCTCATTAGTATGAGCCCAGGGCATCATAGACATGCATTTATGATGATGGGTAAACTGTGCCTCAGAAACTGCAGCTTCCAATATTGCTCTTGCTCTGCAGACTGCCAGCTCTGCACTCAGTAACCTAGTTTACAAGACAAAATTAGTTTGCGCAATGCAATGTTTGAATGTGCTGCCAGAGATGTTTCAATTTTTTTACATAGTGTCAACGTGGTTCAGATCAGTTGGTAGCACATCTGCTTCTGGGCCAGATGGTCATGGGTTGTGGTCTCGCACTGGGTTTGGGCTCATACCACAACTGCTGGTCCCCAAATGCCATACTAGGGGATGCTGTATGGCCAGAAAGTAAGATAAGGAAAACAAACACAGAATAAACCAGAGATGGACCAGTGGAGACGGAGTTCTGTGTGGTGTGGTGCTCCACATGAGGTGCTTGCTGCTTGGCGCTAGTAGTTAGTAAGGAAAGGCTTGATAGTTAAAGGAGCTGCTGTGCTGTCCTATTTACTAACTGCTGTGCTGGTACATTTCCTTCCAATTCATAGGGATAGCCTGCCAGTACTACATGAAGTGCAGTTGTGCTCACTTTATGAGGGAGAATGCCAGGGAATGAGGAATTGGATGTATTCAGAGAGGAGTCGACACGTGGTGGGCTGGCAGTGGCTCCAGCCAGCACCAGGCAGGCCACAGCAGCGGTACTAGTGCCCACTGTCGACTCCAGTAAGTGCAGGCTGCAAGAAGCCCAGAGGCAGCACGAGGCAGGAAGAGAGGTGAGGACTGGAGGCAGAGAAGACAGACTGCCGTGCTGGGATTCACCGTCGTTTAGACCTAGAATATACCAGAACACATTTATACCCTATGGCTCCTGGGTCCCCAGACCACCGGCCTCTTCAATGTCGTGATACGTGAAAACCAGGACTTTTAAGTTACTTTGCCCCGTAAAAAAAAAAAAAAAAAACTACGCCCTGTCCTGGAGATCTGTTCTCTCTCTTATCGAGGAAATCTCTTCCATTGGGCCACACCTTTGGAATGATTCCTAAACAGTACAAAGCACCCAGGGAGGATGGTATGGTCTGTTATGTGATCAGGACAGAAGGCCTTGCAATACCTCAAGTCCAAAGCCTGTACTTCTTCTTGTAGAGTGACCATGAACAGCACCAGGAAGTTCCTTACCGCACTTCTTATAACTAAACAATTATACAGCCAGCCATTTGGGCAGGCACTGTTTGGATACAGGTGTGCCCACTGTCCCAGGAGTGAATGAAACTCAAAACTGAGAAGTCTTTCTTCAGCTCTGCGTGCTATTAACACAGTATCTCAGTTTCTATGTACATCAAGAGTATGCAGTCATGCTTCACCCTTATTTGCAAGCACAGTGCAATATACAGAAAGGTGGAACATTTGGGTCACTAACGTCCGATACCACCTTCGATAAAAACTTAGGACTGGTACGTAAAGACACTCTGTCTTTGTAAAAAATCAAATAAGGAGTCTCATTCATCAGAGCCTGCAGCTTGGAAATTCTACGAGCAGAAGTCATGGCAACTAAAAATAACATTTTCCATGAAAGGAAACCTAGGCCACAGGTCATGGAAGGCTCAAAAGGAGCCCAGGTCTGTTTTTCAAGTACGAAATTCAAGTCCCAAGGGAAGACAAGATTATTGCTAGGAGGTTTCGTACTAAGGCTACCTGTCAGAAAAACAGGGACACCTCTAATTGCGTAACTGTATGACCATCGACAGGGGCAAGAAATACTGATATGGCAGCCTTTACAGAGGAACACTGCTGACCTGAATCAGATAACGAAGGCAAGTATTCCAAAACAGAATTCACAGGACATGTAAAACAGTCTGTATTTTGAGAAGCAGCCCTCAAACTGAAAAGCCTCCATTTCAAGGAATGAATATTGTATATGTCTGGGAGAAGGCTTTCTAGCCGCAAGCAGGACATCAGTAACCTTAGGTGACACCTCAAAATCTGCGATGACTAGGTTTTCCAGAACCATGCATGCATGCATGCATGTGCAGGGACTTTAGGTCTGGATGGACCACAGACCCCAGGTCCTATGCCCACAGACCTCGACACAGGGACAGAGAAGAAATAAGATAGTCTATTGCTAGATGTTGTAGGAATGGAAACCATATCTGGTGAATCCATAAAGGAGCTATGAGGATGAGAGGGGCATTCTCTGCTTTTAGCCTGAGCAGAACCCTCTGTACGAGAGGAATGGGGGATGCATTCAGGAATTTCCCCCTTTCCCAGAGAGGGACAATGCGTCTCACCAAAAAACTCCAGGCCCTGGAGCAAGTGAGCAAAAACTTGGTGGTTTTGTGTTGTGTGGGGACGAAAAAGGTCCAACTCTGGACAAACCCATCTTATTTATTTGTTTTTGGTTACCGGGTAAGTGAGATAGCCATAAAATGACTATTTTCAGGCACGACCCATGAGTTTACAAACACTTTGGCAGTACTAACAGGGAACAACACAGACTGTATAGGAATAGTATACATATCACGTGTGGTTGATGTCTACAATAATGGAGAAAATGAGTAGCACATGAACAAGACATTCAGTAACAGTAGTGAAGGCAGAAAATACACACTTCGTACAATTAAGACAATGGGAAGCAGCAAAATACTATATGCAATACATTCATAATAATATGTACAATACATACTTCAGGCTGGCTAAAATATAATGGAACTTCAGAACAACAAGACCTGAGAGGGTCCTGCAGGCTAGCAGATTACTATAGAGTGGATATTGGCTATGGAACATAACTCAAAGTTTGGCTAGAACACAGGTTCAGGAGATTAATGTGGAAGGCCACGGTCTCGGTTAGTGCAGAGGAGCAGCAAGAAATAAAGGGAGAACAAGTACGAGGAAAGTGCAATATCTGGAGTGAAGGAGTGAGGGAGGAAAATGCGGTTACGGAGGCTTGAAACATGAACATGTATCACCGGCCAATAGAAAGGTGCATAGCTCCTTTTTAAAAAATGGCATGGGAAGGAGCCAGACGAATTGATAAGGGAATGGCATTCTAGTGCTATGGAGCATTATGGGAGGAAGCACTGGCACCTTTTGAAGGTTTGCACTTAGGAACATGGAGGAGAGCTTTTTTCAACCGAACGTAGTCCATAGCAGGATGTAAGTGGCGTTAACAGTGCAGCTAGATTTGAAGGAGTTTGTGATCTCATGATACTGTCGACTAGGGTACCAAGGGAGTGGAGTCTGACAGCAGAGAGTGAAAGTCAGTTTAGATCGGCATAAAGTAGACAGTGGTGTTTAAGTCTAAGGGACGAGGAGGCATACTGACAGATGTTATTAAAAGTGGTGTCCCAGCGATGAGGTGTAGTCTCTGGTACAGCAGCATAAGTGGTGACATCAGGGCTGGGAGCAATATACCATGGGCGATAGCTAATCTAGCCAAGTGGTTTAGCGCATGGCTAGCCCGGTAGGCAATGCCTAGCTTAGAGTTTACAGATTTGCAGGTTGATTGTATGTGGAGGTCAAAGTCCAGTGACTGAATAAGGACTACTCCCAAGGTATTTCAAAGAAGCGACTGAGCTGATAGTAGCTCCACCAGAGCTCAGGACCTTGAAATCATTGTTGTGGGACTTTAACTGTGGTTCCAAATAGCATGGCCTGGGTTTTGGTTACATTAAGAACTAGTCTGTGGCTGGAGAGACAGGTTTGGATATGCTGAAAGTCAGTGGTGAGCTTTGCATTTATTTCAGATATATTTTTCAAGCTAACATACAGTACTGTATCATCAGTGTACAGAAGGGGTCAGCAGGAGGTGACAGTAGTGGTGATTTTGTTTATAAATACTGAAAAGAGGAGTGGACCCATGAGAAAACCTTGAGGTACTCCAGTATTCACAGTAGCCGGATCTGAGGGGATGGATTTGTACTTTACAACTTGGGTTCTGTTTGACAGATAACTATTAAACCAATCTACTACAGCAGGTGTGAAACCCATGGATAGAAGGGTCTCAAGAAGGAGAGGATGATCAACAAAATCGAACGCTTTCGTCATGTCAGTGAAAACCGCTCTTGCGAAGAGGTTGTTTACCATGGAGGTCAGCAGTTTCCATGCAAGAATTAGGAACCGAGACCTGCTTAGCATGTCTACCAAGATGTTTGGAGACCTGGGAGAAACATGGCCAGCCACAGAAGGCCCTGGGACAGTGCCCAGTACCACACTCTCATCGCTTCCCTGTATAGGAGATAGAAGTGAGTGCCCCCTTGTTTGTTAATATACAGTAGTGCAAGACACAGGCAGTGTCCATCTGGATTAACACAGGACCAGAGCAGAGATGGTTCTGAAATGCCTGGAGGCTGTATAGAACAGCTCTCATTTCTGAAAACATTTACGTGTAGTTCGGCCTCCACCCTGTTCCACGACTCTTGTGTCTATAAGAAGCAGAGATGAGCACCCCAACAGGAACATGAGGCATCCATAGCGAGTGTCTGTACAGGAGCTGGTTTAAAGGGTTCCATGTCAGTACCGCACATGAAAATACAGCACGGTCAAAACAGTAAATAAGCCGCAAATCAAAACCGCGCATTACACTCACTTCACAGTGATATTACATTGCAAAGTGACACTCCATGAAAATGAACCATGAAAGCATAAGTAGCACTCTGTTCAAGTTACAATATCTAGTGCTGGCAAAAACATACCTATTAAGTAAAAGTGCAATTGGTGCAGTAATTAGAAAAGGCACGAATAAGCCAACATAAAAATGTACTTGATCTGACTTTTCAGAGAGCTGCATAGTATTTATCATGAACAGAAACATAAAACTTCGGAATCGTGTACCAGATCAGTTATGCGATCTTAAACTAAGTTTTGCGCTTTGTGTACACCACTTGACAGCATTGCTTTTCAGTCTGGTTTAGTGTGATTTACGTGTGGCAGCAGATCTGTTTACGCTGAAGTCCAATATCGCCACGTTCTCCAAAGAACAGGTAAACAGCCTTGTTTCTTGTTTACAAACGTTTTATTCTACTTTGTCAGAGGATTGCTCAGCTTGCACTTTTACTGCCACATCAGTAGTGATCGAAATCGCGCTGTGAACCAGAGCCGCAGTTTACAATTTAATCAGAAATCAAATAAAATTAAAAATTGAAATGAAAATCAGAGCAAATGTCAAAGTCTGTGATGGGGCAAAACCATGGGTTTCCAACTAACTATACAGATAGTGTAGCCCAAAGATCGGGGCACCAGTCAAAATACTTGCATTTGTTATCCCGTGTGCCAGACAGAACTACGATAACAAATATTTCGAAGTCTGGTAATGAGTGCCTACTATTAAAGGGAATGAACAGGTTGTACTGACAGTGTTAAACAAAGTAGTTCCTATTCATTCAGATTTTATTTTTCATAATACACTGATGAAGGTGCCAGACCTGTTAACAGATGCAATTATGTCACAGAGAGAAAAGGAATAATAAACAAAATTTTATATACATAATATGTTAATTGTAAGTACGAATTTAAATTGCCAAATAAACTGAAAACATGGGGCACCTATGGCACTGAAGGAATGTAATAAAAAATAGAAAGACCATCAGGCAGAAGCTTATCAATCCCCCATCGATTTCAAGCTCAGGATGAAGAAATGTCACTGGAGATGTTGTTTAAACAAAGAAACATAAACAGCGCCAGCAGAAAAAGACTCAGGGTACATCCACTCTGCCCAGGATTCCTACCTATAAGGATTGCACTACAACATCAGCAGTGATCGAAATCGCACTGTTTGTGCCTTACGAAGAAACGTGCATTTAGCGTTTTTGTTATGTGCATGTAAAGCAGCTCGGAAATGTTTGCGCTGTATTTACCAAGTGGTATTGACGTGATACCAGTACAAAGAGTGGAACACCCTTGAGTAAGTTGCTGCAGTCCATCCACCACAGTAGTGCTTGACAAAGTGGGGACTCTACAAGAATCATTTGTTCCAACTCGTCTGTCAATTAATCCCATTGTACCCGGGAGTCCACTGTGGGATTCACAGAAGGAGCCGAGCAAATGGTGCTGTTATTATGGCAGCTACAGGCCCAGGAGATGCAACACTGTCCTGGCAGAGACGTAGTGGCTCCTATGTATTAAGTGCCCTAAGTAATGAAGGTGTCTGCCCTGTCCTGTGGCAGGCAATCACACCCCTTTTTCATGTCCAGTACCACCCCAATGGATTGCAGGTATTGGCCCAGGGTCAGCACTGACTTTGGCACATTCACTGTTATCCCTAAGGTCTCCAAAAGTTGTGTCATGCAGGAAAGGGTTTGAAGAACAACTTCCTTGGAACTGGCCTTCAGGAGCCTACCACTCCCATAAGGGAAGACATAAAGCCCTTCCTTGCGAAGGGCTGCTGCAACCATTGCTAAACATCTGGTAAATACCCATGGTGCCAAGAATAACCCAAAGGGCAAACTTGAAACGGATAGTGCCTGCCCTCTAGCATGAAGCAGGGGTATTGTCTGTGGCACTGTCTGATCTTGATATGAAAGCATGCATCCTTCACGTCCAGTGAACAGAGCCAGTCCCATTTGCAAGAGGGGAATTAGGGCCTGCAGCAGTACCATTCAAACCTTTTCGTAGTCAATCCACAGATTGAGGTCTCGGAGGTCCAACACAGGATGTCAGTCTTCTGTCCATTTTGAAACTAGGAGGTATCTGGAATAGAACCTCATTGTTCCTGTCTTGTGGGGGAACAGGTTTAATAGCATAGTTTTTGAAAGGGACAAGTGACCCGGAGGGTACAAGGAACGGGAGGGAGGATGAACTGGAGAAATTTCTTTCAATTCCAGAGCATGCCCCCTTTCCTTATTTCCAGGACTCACTCATCTGTAGTGATCTCCTTCCACTACTTTAGATGCAGGGAAATCCTTTCCCCAACTCTCACCCCTGGAGTCAACAGCTGGGGGTGGGGTGGGGTTGGGAGTCAGATGGAACTGGGTCTGGCAGGACCACCCCAAATGATTTGTTTGGGTGCTTTTTCATGGGCAATAGGGGGCAGTGGACCCAAGAGGGTACCACTACCTCTTCCACAGGACTGAGGACAGTATGTATGGTTACCTCTGGCAGCAGGCCTACAAAAAAGATGCTCTACCACACCCTCTGGTGGATGTAGGGTAAAGGGACATCTCAGAACTTAATGTCAATTTGGAAGACTAAAGGTCACAAAGTGCTTTTTTTTGTTTGTTTGTTTTTATTATTTATATTTTCTACATTTTTTTGCCCCTTTTTTCCCCTGTTCCCCAGGGCCCCAGCACACGGGCATCGTGCATGCATGGTGGTGAGCACACGCCCTGTGACACCGGCTCAGCCCCTTCCACGACTCCTCATGGCTATCGCTGGAGCTCCCTCAGGTCGGCGCCGCCATCTGTCCTCCAGCGGGTGGCAGCCAGGGAGCCTCCAGTCCCTCCTAGGAGAGAGCTATCTTGTGGCTGCTTGATTTCGCTCCTTGCGCCCCCCCCCCCGGCTGACCCCCAAGAACCCAGGCTCGTTCCGGAACCCAGGTCGCCAGCACATCACAAGGTATGGCGTCCAACACCTCAACCCTCAGTGCTACCCAGCCGGCTATCAAGTGCATTTTCAACATCTTTACTAAGAAGTCTGGAGCCCCTCAAAGGAGCTTTCAAAACAACCTGTTGCACATCAGTAGCAAGACCAGCTACTCTGAGCCAGGCACAACTTCTTTTTTTTTTAAACTTTATTATTTTTTTTTTTTTTTTTACTTTCATTCTTTATGTTATAGAAATATATAGACATAAACTGTTACAATACTTTCAACGGACACAAGGAGGACACAGAGAAAATTTAAAGGAATCTTAAGTACATAAATCAAAAGGAACAAACAAAAGGAAAAAACATTAGCGTGCACTTTTAGTCTAGCAATCCTTCAAATTTCATTTGTTACTAACAGTAATAAGAATTAAACATAGGATACATACTAGTTGATTCTATTTAACACATTTATATCAGATGGCTCAGACTAGCTTAAGGCACAAAATCTGTCCGAATAGGAACAATGTATAAAACCCATTTTCTCCACTCAATTTCGAAAGCATTTTGAGTTTTGTTAAGTAGGGCAGTGAATCTCTCTATCTTGTAAATATCTATCATTACTTGCTGCCACAAGTCTAAAGTAGGCGGCAGGTGGGAATTCCATCTCTTTGTAATAGCTTTTTTGGCAGCAAGAAGAGCCAGATTAAGAAATTTCCTGGATGGAGCATCAGTAAATTCCAAGGGACTATCGCCAAATAAGAAAAGCCGGGAATCCAGAGCTAGGTTTGGGGATATTAACTGTTGGAGAGCCTCCCTGAGATGTAAGAAGAACAGCTGAAGGGCCTCACATGACCAAAAAATATGGCCTAGAGTGGCTGGGGAAAACCCACATTGCCTCCAGCACTCTGCTCCGGCATGGGTAGTATATTTCTGGATCACTAGAGGGGCCCTAAAATACCTTACAGTAAGTTTCCAGGCAAATTCCTTCCAGTTACCAGAGCTGGTACCTTTATACATTTTCTTCAAGTGGCTTTCCCAGCCTGATAAGGTTATCTCTGTCTGTAAGTCCCTTTCCCAAGCTAATCTGATTTTATCTAGGGGCTTACCCGGTAACTTATGGAAGCTTTTATATAAAGGTAGAAATCACATGGAGTGGGGTGGGTTTCCCCTCTATGACTGCTATTAAGATCAACAAAAGGTCAGGAAGAGGAGACCCCTCCCACTGCATCCTCCGCAACGAGTTGAGGTAGTTCCTAGTCTGGAAGTACCTGAATCTGTCTAAGTATGAAATATTGTACTTTTGGGTCAGCTCTGTCAGTGATAGAATTGTGCCCTTGGGCATGAAATGGTATACCAAATGTAACCCTTTCCTTAACCACTTAACATACCCCTTGTCCATTTTGCCCCGGGGAAAGTGTCCAGATAAGGCAGGGAGAACATAGCAGGCCTCCAAGCTATAAATTCTCGTGATGTTAAAACCCTTTGCCAGTATTTAAGCGTAGACTGGGTGTAAGGGTTAACTATACTTTCTACTTTGAATACCTGGGGAACGAAGAGTAGAGTACAATAAATATCCGCAAACTCCTTCTCCTGTCCCTCCACAGATTTCCATCTAGATACATAACTCTTGTCAAGCCAATACAAGGGTATTATTATTTGGGATGCTTGGTGATATAATCTAAAATTTGGCAGGGCAAGCCCCCCAGGTGTCTAGGAAGCTGTAACACTGCAAGATTAATTCTGGGCTTCTGGTTTGCCAGATGAAAGAAGAAAATTTCTTCTGCAGAGTTCTGAAAAATAGGTCTGGGATCTGCGTTGGAAGGGTCTGTGCCAGGTAAAGAAAATGGGGCAGAATCACCATTCTGATAGATTCTATTCGCTGATGGAGGGACAAAGGGAGGGCTCTCCATCTCTCGAGATCCGCTGAAGTCTTAGACATAAAGGGAGTATAATTCAGCGAGAACAGGTCATCATATGAGGGACCAATATGAACTCCTCGATAATTAATGCTTCCATCCAGGTTCCATCGGAAACAGTAAGTTTGCCTCAGTTCAGCATGTGGGGTAAAGTTCCAGGCCAGAACTTCAGTCTTGGTTTCATTAATTTTGTATCCTGATATTGTCCCAAATCTTTTCAATTTGTTCCAGAGGGGGGAAGGGAGGTCTCAGGGTCGGTCATGTATATTAAGAGGTCGTCTGCATATAATGCCAATTTATGAGTTATTGAGTCAACTTCTATCCCTGCCACCCCTTCATCTTGTCTCAGGGCCTGAGCCAGGGGCTCTAAATACATTGCGAACAACAGAGGAGAAAGGGGGCATCCCCGTCTGGTGCCACGGGAGAGAGAGAGATGGGGCTGGAAAAGAGACGTTTATCCGAATGTAAGCTTTGGGATCTGTGTACATTGATTTTATTAGCTCAATAACCGATTGCGGAATTCCAGCTCTCCCCAATACCTCCCACAAAAAAGGCCACTCAACCCGGTCGAACGCCTTCTCTGCGTCCAAGGAGAGGAGGAGGAACAGGGACCCAGTGTTTTTCACCCTCTGTAACAAGTGTAAGGTTCTCTTTATGTTGTCCTGTGTTTGGTGACCGGGACAAACACGGTTTAATCTAGGTCTATTATTTCTGGCATGAAAATTTGAAATCTTTTGGAAATTATAGATGCGAATATTTAGTAATCAATATTGAGAACCGAAATAGGTCTGTATGAGGAACAGGATGTTGTGTCTTTGCCTGGTTTTAATATACTGGATATACACGCATAACGCCACGAGTCAGGGATGGACTCATCTAGTTGTATGCTCCTGCAAGCCTCTAACAGGGTGGGGGATAAATCCCCTCTAAAAGCCTTATAAAAATCACCGGTATATCCATCTGGTCCGGGCTTTTATTTGTTTTAAAAGCTGCCATGACCTGTTCTAGTTCTACCGGGGAAACTGGCCTTTCCAGCAATTGTTTCTGTTGCTGAAAAATCTTCGGAAGGTTGAGCTCTTTCATAAAGGCCTCCATTCCCTGAGGTTCCTCCACACAATCTGTACTGTATAGGCCACTGGAGTACTTCTGGAAAGCCTGTTCAATCTCCCTAGGGAGAGTGACCATCCTCCTGGAACCCGGATCTCTAATTTGAATAATGTTGGATCTAGATTTATGTTGTCTGAGTCTATGAGCTAACAGACGAGTGGCTCTTGGACCCCCTTTGTAATATTTTTGTTTGAGAAGCTGTAGCAATTGCTCTGCACGAATATCTAAGATTGCTTGAATCTGTTTGGTGGCTTGCAGAAGAGGGTATACCCCCTCATCTCCAGCAGCATGTAAAGTCTGTAGACTATGGAGTTGCTGCTGCAGGTTATCTAGGTGCTGTTGTTGTTTCTTTTTATGATGTGCAGCATATTTAATTATCTCCCCCCTAAGGACTACTTTGAGGGTGTCCCACAATACTCCCATCTTAGTTCCCTGTCTTTTATTGTCATCCAGAATCTGCTTTATTTTTTGGTGTATCAGCTCTCTAAAATCCTTAAGATTCAGCAAGAAATTGTTAAACCTCCATAGGGTATTAATTTTTTCTCTCTCTCCCAAGACATGTTTAAAGTAAGGATCGAATGATCTGATAATACAGTTGGGGTCTGCGTGCAGCTTTGCATTCTGTACAAGTGCTCTTTAGATACATGCAGATAATCTATGCGGGTATACACCTTGTGGGGGGGGGGGCAGAGTAATGTGTGTATTCTCTTTTGCTATGGTGCAAATTTTGCCATAGATCCACCCAGTGCGCTTCAGAAAGATAAGCTTGAATTGCCCGATGTGCAGGGGATTTCTTGAACGATTTCCTGCTGGAAGTATCTAAGAAGGAGGTAGTCAGATTATGGTCCCCCCCATTACCAATACCCCTCTGCATCTTTCCATAACCTTCTGAAACAACATTTTTCTCACTTCTGGCCCCTCCCCTGGAGGGACATACAGGGAGACCAGGGTGAGCTCCTGCTCCTCTAGCCGACCCACTGCAATAGTGAGACGACCCTCTGGGTCTGAATATGAATTTGTCAGACGGAAATGAACATCTTTGGGGATCAAGACAGCAACTCCCCTTCTCTTCCCTCTACCGTATACCGAAGCTACTATTGTAGAAAAACCAAATTTAGCAAGTTTTTAATGCTCCTGTTTATCTAAATGAGTCTCTTGTAACAGAAGAAAAGAGGGCTTCAGCTTTTTAAGAGAAGAGATCACCCTGTACCTCTTTATGGGGTTGTTTAACCCATTGACATTGTGTGAACAAACCTTGACTGTGGGGATTTTATCCATTAAACAATGTTATGAGACCCTGAGCTGAACAAATAGGTACAATTGAAAATGTTGTAGGGAAACTGAACTCTGTGTATAAATGTCAGAAGCGAGTCCCCATTCATTTTGCCCAGATTCTGTGCGGCTATATGATGGAAAGCTATTCCAAGTAGTAGGATTATCATTCCTAGGCAACTGCCCAGGAAAGTACAAGACAGCATGTGCACATTATAAAAAATAATATAATAACTAACTCTAGCATAACAAATCTTCATCAACCTATTTACAATAGCACTTCCAAAGCAGGAGGGCATAGAAACTACCCCTCTAGAGAAAGAGGGCCCAGGTCTAGAACCAGGCAGGGGCTCCTTGGGAGGAATTGTGACCTCCAACTTGGTCAGGCCTCCCCGACCCCTCAAAAACTCAGGGTCGAATATCAGGAGCGTCAACCAGGAAAGGGAGACCGTCAGAGCAACCGCCCGACAGGTATCCCTAGGATATGCCCAGAAAGGGCATAATTGGTAACGCCGCATGGGATTTCAGATGTTGAGCATTTACCAGCATAACCCACCTCTGAGTACTAACTTGAGAGTGCTCTAGGAATTCTAAAATGGGAAAACAAAAAAGGAAAAAAATATATGTCCCTTCATCATTAGTTGAGTTCCCAACTAATTGACGGGAACAAGGCTCCCATGATAACCAAGTAGATGGCTAATAAATTACAAAAGCCTTTGAACAGGGGGGATGGAGTTGAGAAGATAATTTGCAGGCAGAGAAATAACCCATTATCTTCCAACTAACCCCGTTAATACCTTAGTCCCATCAGAACAGCGAGGAAAACGTTCAAACTTCCATAGAGTAATCAGTTCCAGCAGAAAGTTTAAGTGTTCAAGTCATGGGTGTCCGTTTCTGATTCTTTACGGGAAGGCTACTTCTTCCCGATAAAATCTTTGACTTCCTGAAGTGAGCAAAATCCTCCTCGCTTTCCTAAGCCTCTTCGGATGTTCATCGAGCTTTGCCAACAGGAGCAGTGGGGACGCTTTTCCCGTTGCACTGGACCTTCCGGCTGGAAACTCCATCCTCTCTTTTTGAGTTCCTGGGAGATTTCTTCAGGGCTAGAGTAAACTTCATTTCCAGAGTCCCAGAAAACCCAAAGTTTAGCAGGGTAAGGCGTCTGGAATCTAATTCCTTTCTCTTTCAGTAATCTCAATATTGGTGCATATGCCATTCTTTTCCTCACGATGTCTGTGGGGTAATCATTGTCGAAGAGCAGCCTGGCAGAATTGTAAGTAAAATTCTTTTTAGCCCACGCTATCTTTAGAATGAGTTCTTGATCTCTGAAGCTGGAAAGGTTGAAGACAACAGAGCGGGGTCTTGCCGCTGGATCTGTGGGTTTTCGGGACAGGGCTCTGTGTGCTCTTTCGATTTTAAATAGGAATATTGGGGGACGGTCTAAAATGTCCTTAAGCATGTCAATCAGAAAATCTTCCATTCTGCCAGTTTCAGAATCTTCAGGTAAGCCGTATATACGGAGGTTATCCCTCCGAGACCAGGCTTCTAGATCGGTAATTTTATCTTGCATGATTTCGTGCTGACCCACTAGGAAATCTACAGCATTATGAAGACGTTGGGTTTCCTCAGCGACCTCCCCCATTGCCTCTTCAGAGCGGTCTAATCTCTCTTCTACCTCCATGAGCCTGTTTTGCAACGCAGTAAATTCTCTTTTGTTTTCAGTCCGGAATACTCTTATCTCGGCCACGAGCATTTCGTAACGGGATCGGGATAGTCTTTCACTCTCTCTGTCGGAGTCGAGATCTTGTTCTCCGGCCGTGCTACTTGCTGGAGAGACGCTGCGACTGTGAGTAGACCTCTTCCTGGATCCAAGTGCATCTGCCTTTTGTTGATGTCTTCCGGAGCGCGATTTCACCATATTTTTACTCCCTATCATCTTAATTATTTCAGATATGAGTTTTTAAGTTTGGCTTTATCAAATTAGGGAGAAATAACTGGTGGGGTATCCTGGAGCTTCTCCCTTATGCAGCCATTCCAACTGGTGACGTCACCGGAAGTCCAGGCACAACTTCTAATGCAGATACCAGAGGCTGCAGCCCTGGCAGAATGCCTACTTCAGAATCAGCTGACATGGTTTTATGCAAGTCGGTCTTGGCAAGACCATCAGGTAACACCTATGCTGTGGTACGTGCAGACTTTTGTAGGCCATTCTGATGTTTTACCATATGGGACTGGTAACTAGCAATCTGCAGGCTTACAAATGCTGAGGCATAAGTGCATTTGCACATTACAACCAAAGTTATAGATTATTTATCGGAGGTAGAGCACTCCCATATCTAGGAGCCCTAGAATGATCATAATGGCTACAGAGTCCGTTTCAGGCTGTGCGGCATAATAAGACTTATCAGCCTTCCTTTTAATGCAGGCAGGTTACTGGGCCTATACCAAGCAGCAAAGGTAGCATCCTCTAGTGCAGAGTATACAGGAGGAACAGTAATGGAAGGTGTGCAAGTAACCTCCCAAAATTCCATTAGATTTCTTTTAGTGGAGCCTTCCTTCTCAGCAGCAAAACTGATGGCAGACTGCATTTGCTGAAGCACAGCCTGAAAAGATGGATCCTCAGGGGAAGACCTGGCTGTATAAACCAGTCTTCACTGCAGGATGATAGGATGGATCTAAAAGGTAAGTTATCTTCTTCAAACTGCTTTTCACCCCTGTATTCCTCCTCCAAATTCCGCCTACCATCCACGAGGTCAGGATTATATTCCACCTCACCTCACTATCATAAGGAATGGCGACGGAAGCCATAGATGGAGCTGGCAACAAAGGTGGTAGCTGACAAGGAGGAATTTTTTTTTTATATATATTTTCCTTTTTACGCCCCCTTCTCACCCCGGTGCTTCCTCACCTTTCAGGAGACTCCTACGGCCTTGTGCGTCCCTGCTCGTCTGTCAGCATCAGGTGCAGTTATCCCCTCACGCTGCCTTGGTTTAACCCCCAGGCGGGTACGAGACGGGGTCCCCCCTTCCACCGCCCTGAACAACTGTGACTTCGTCGGGGATCCGTCATCCGTGCTGGCAGGGGCCCTTGGGATTGGGGCCTGAAGCTCCGTCTACAGGGAGCACCGGAGGGTATTTTCCTCTCTTTTTCACCCATCCCCATAGGACGTCTTGTGCGCTAGGAGAGCCAAGGAGCGACGCACGTCACAGCGTGCTCATGCTCCAGATCCCGGCAGATGTCCTCCCTCCCTGCTACATGCAGTCCTGCTGTACCACCACCCGTGGTCACCCAGGTGGCGGTATCGTAGCGGGACCGCATCTCACCCCACCGGAGGAGGAGGCAGCCTCTGGGCGTCGTCCTCCTCCTCCCCCTGGCCGCCCTCCAGTTCCCGCGAACTGCTCCCCTCAACCTAGGTCGCTATGCCGTAAAACGGTAATATCTGCTACCTAACGGTAATATCTGCAACAAACGTGCACTTTTGCTTAATTCTGTGGGAGGTGAAACTAACTACCCTTGGTAATTGCTTTTTATTCACATATTTATTTAGTGTTTAACCAAGAAGGGGCTTGCAAACTCTGTTTATCTTGTTAGTAACTTCAGAAGGATTTAAATACTGCATTTGGGTAGATCCTTGGAGGTAGCTAGATTGTCTACTAGGATTTTCTGACAGTTAAACTATTTTTAAACAAATTACAGGTGGCTGAGGAGTTGAAAAAGGAGCTTGCAAACTCTGCTTATCTTGGAAGTAACTTCACAAGTGTTTGAATACTGCATTTTGGTTGTCCCTTGGGGGTAGCTGGATTGACTACTAGGATTTTGAGACAGAAACAATTTTTAAATAATTTACTGGTGCGTAGGAGTTTGTGATAGTTAAACTATTTTTAAATAAGTTACTGTGGTTAAGGAGTTGTCATAGAAAAACCTGCAGTGTGAAACAGGAAAAGACAGTCTTTCAAGCAACAGAGGGAGGTGGATCTAGGTTTACGTTAGTTTGTTACAATTCTTAACATTTTCAGTGCAGGAAGAGTTTAAAGCACAGCTGACTTATTTTGGGGCTGACAGCTTTCAGAGCACAAACCACCAGGCCTGTTTTGGGGCTGGGGAGGTTTACCTGTGTCTGACTTGGATGTGTGGATTTTTCTCTGTTTGATTAGCAGGTATTTTCTCTGTCAAATTGTTGTGTAGGGCATCTTGCTGACAGGAAGGCACTCATCGCAGTGGTGGGTCAGAGCTTTTAGCTGATTGTTTTGTGAGGGACAGTTTAGGCCCAACCCCTTCCCACCCCTCACCCACCCACTCCCCTGGAAATAGTTCCTTTATACCTGGGGTTCTGACATCATTTCCTCAAGAGTGCAAGGTGCATATCACTGTCATATCCTCTCTAGCACACTGCACTGACAATGTAAGCATACACATTGTATAATACATATTTCTACAGTATATTACAAACCAATCACACACACACACACACAAAAAAAAAATAAATGTGGGGAGTAGTGCAATGTAATAGCTGTGGGGCAGCAGTCTTCCGGGAGTCATTCTGGAGGCTGAGATGCTGCCCTATTTGCAGACAACTCTCTGCCCTGAGGGAGGAAGTTGCCCGTCTTCAGGCCACACTGGACAGTAGTAAGGGGACCTTCCCCCAGGCCACACTGGACGGTAGGAAGGGAACCTCCCCCATCCAGCGAGCACCAGAGCCACCACCACTACCTCAGAGGTTGCGAAGAAAGCACAGCAGTTGGACCACAGTGGGCTCACGGAGGGTGAGGATGGTGGAACAGAGGCACACCCAGTCAGTTGTTCCACACCACAATCCATACACCATTCTGAGGGAGCATAGCTCCTCTATGGATGCACCCTCAGAGGAGACTAAGGAGGCTGAGGACAACTGTCACAAGAGAGGTCCACAGGAAGGAGGCAGAGGACACCACAAGGAAAGGAAGCAGCTCCTGGTGGGGGACTCAATTACTAGGGGGATAGAACTGGGAGGAGCAGGGAAAACTGAAGTAAGGTGCCTGCCTGGTGCCATGGCTTGGAGAGACAGGAAGCGCATCCTCAGGATCACGAGAACAGCTGTGCGGGAGTCTGAGCTGGACGTCATTGTCCACCTAGGGAGAAATGACTTGGCTAATCATGAGATTAGAGCAGTGCAGAAGGACTTTGTAGAATTGGGGAGGGGCCTAAGACAAGTAGCACACACACTATCCTTCTCTGAGGTGCTGCCTGTCAATGGCATGAGTGAGGCAAGGGTACTTTGCACCATGCAGTTTAATGAATGGTTGAAAAAATGGTGTGGAGCACAGGGGTTTGGCTTCATTGGGGACTGGGGTTCCACCTGGAGGGACACCAGCCTATACTGGCAGGATGGTCTGCATCTGTCCAGGAAGGGAACAAGTCTTTTGAGCAATCGGTTTAAATGCTTCATTGGCAAGCTTTTAAACTAGTCAAGGGGGGAGGCACTGATAAGCAGCAGGAAAATCCCAGCCTCTCCCTACAAAACAGGGTACTAAATGAGAAAAAGACCGAGGTAGACAGGTCAGTGGGAGATGCTGCAAAAGAAGGTAAAGCCATCAAAAAATGGGGAGCAATGAGTACCAATGCCCGTAGTCTGAGTAACAAGCTTCCTGAATTAGTGGCCTTGATGGAGGAGGAACATCTGGATATCGTGGCAGTCACAGAAACATGGTACACACAAAACCATGACTGGGACATAAACATACCAGGATACACTATCTACAGGAGGGACAGGAGGGTAAAAGAGGAGGAGGAGTAGCTCTTTACATAAGGGAAGGAATCAAGCAACAGAACAAAAGGGAAAACAGGGAGGAGAAGAAGCACTGTTGGTAAATTTGGAGACTGCAATGGCACCACAATCCGCATAGGGTTAGAGCACTGACTTCTTCTCAGGGGAGGAAATGGACAAGGAAATGATAGAAAGAATACTTAGAATGGCAGAAAAAGGGAGATATTGCTGATGGTGATCTGAATATGCCAGATGTTAACTGGAGTGCAGTTGCAGCAGCCACTTCAAAGAGTGGGTTATTCTAGATGCCCTACAGGGGCATGCCTTAGACAACTAGTATTGGAGCCCACTCAAGAGGGAGCAATCTTAGACCTGGTTCTCTCAAATGGAGATGAAGGAGGACCACAGATGTAGAAGTGGGTAGCTATCTGGGAACTAGTGACCATCGAACAGTATGGTTCACAATAAACACAGCAATAGAGTCAAGCTATACAAGGCAAAAGTACTGGACTTTAGGAGGGCTGACTTTGCCAAAATGGGTGAGTGCCTAAGGAATGCACTAGCAAATGGGCAGGAAGGAGGGATGGAAGAACAATGGGGAATAATAAAAACTGCCATCACAGAGGTAACAAGCCTTTGTGTGAAGCAAATAAACAAAATGAAACGATGCAAGAAACCACTATGGTTCTCAAAGGAAGTGGCAGTGAAAGTTTAAGAGAAAAAGAAAGCATTCAGGAAGTACAAGGAATCACAGAAGGAGCAGGACAGAGAACTGTATCAGTTAAAGCAAAAGGAAGCTGGGAAGGCAGTCAGAACAGCAAAGGCCCAATCCGAGGAAAAGATAGCCAACTCAGTTAAGAGGGGGGATAAAACCTTTAATAGGTACATCAGGGAGAGAAGAAAGACCAAGGGAGGGTTAGTGAGGCTTAATAAAGAGGAGGGAGGGTGGGCAGAGGGTGACTGTGAAAAGGCAGAGATACTAAACAAATATTTTTGCTCAGTATTTACAAAGGAAGTGGGGGTGATACCTAAAACAAACAGTAGAAACACTCTGGATACAGAAGTTGATACCAGCCCATTTACAGAAGAAAAGGTTCTGGAAGAACTCTTAAAACTGAAGGTGGACAAAGCAATTGGGCCTAATGGGATTCATCCCAGAATTCTAAAAGAACTAAGGGTAGAACTAGTGACACCACTGACTACCCTCTTTAACATACTAACATACTAAAATGCCAGCAGAATAGGCCTAATGGTCTTTCATGTCTGCTCGTTTGGTCAGTCCCCAACCTGGATGCTGACCTTGCTGTCCCCCTCGCCTTCTCTGGCTTCTCCCTTCCCAGTTCCGGATATTCTTGCTGCATTGGATTTTGCTTCCAGAACCCTTCCCTGTACCTGTCCCACCCTCTTGAACCCTCCACTGTCTCTGCCTCCACCAGCCCCCTAGGTAGTGCATTCCATGGCTCCACCACCCTCTCAGTGAAGTAGCACCTCCTCCTTTCTCCCTGAATCTTCCCCCTCCAGCTTCCAGCCATGCCTCTAGTGGCCCCTTCCTCCTTCCTTCAAGCACCAGACTGTTCCTCCCTATTTACCCTCTTCATGTACCTAAAGACCTCTATCATGTCCCCGGTCCCTTCTCTCTTCAATGTGTACATATTTAGCTCTTCGAGCCTCTCCTCATAGGTCCTGTCCCCAAGCCCCAAATCATTTTGGTTGCCCTCCTCTGGACCCTCTCCAGGAGGTTAATGTCCCGCTTAAGTGTGGCTCCAAAACTGCACGCAGTACTCAAGGTGCGGCCTCACCAAGCAGTTATACAGAGGGAGTATCACTCTCCTTCTGGAGGTGATCCCCTAGCGATGCATCCCAGCATCCTGTTGGCCTTGGCTGCTGCCCTCCTACAAGTCTAGAGTTGTTCATCTTGACATCCACCACCACCCCCAGGTCCCTCTCAGCCATCGAGACTGGTAGCATCCCCCAGGGTGTACACTTGACCTGGGTTTCTGGCCCCAGGTGCAGTACCTTGCATTTCCTGCATTGAACCTCAGCTTCCACTCTAGACCATCTTCCAGAGCCTCCAGGTCCCTGTAGGGCCACCTCCCTCCTCCCCATCCACCACCGCCCCAGTTTCAAGTCATCTGCAAAGAGACCCATCTCACCCTGATTCCTGTCATGTCAGATACGCAGGCGTGGAACAGAAGGGGCCCAAGGACTGATCCCTGTGGGACCCCACTAATGACCCTCCTTGGGGATGAGACTATCCCACCAACTACGACCCTCTGGGTCCGGTCCTGGAGCCAATTGCCTATCCATCTGATCATCTGGTTCCCCACCCCCATTTCTCCCAGCTTATCCAACAGGCCCACGTGAGGAACAGAGTCAAATGCCTTGCTGAAGTCCAGATAGAGGACATCCACTGGTCTACCCAGGTCCAAGGCACTTGTCACCCAGTCATAGAACTCCACCAGGTTTGTCTGACACGATTTCCCCGGGATGAATCCATGCTGTCTATCGTCCAGGCACCCTGACTTACCCAGGTCCCCCCCTAGCCTCTCCTTGACAATGCCCTCCATCACCTTGCCCACCACCGAGGTCAGGCTGACAGGCCTGTAGTTCCCTGCCACCAACAAATCATGGGAGGATGGGGTGGTACCCGAGGACTGGAGAAGGGCAGATATGATCCCCCTTCACAAAAGTGGGAGCAAGGCAGAAGCAGAAAACTACAGACCTGTTAGTTTAACCTCAGTGGTAGGGAAAATGATGGAATCACTTCTGAAGGAAAGAATTGTTGAGTATCTAGAGGCCAGAGGGGCTCAGGACCCAAGGCAGCATGGATTCACAGCGGGAAGGTCATGCCAGACAAATCTGATATATTTCTTTGACTAGGTGACCAAAGTAGTAGATCGGGGAGGGGCTGTGGACATGACCTACCTAGACTTTAGCAAGGCATTTGACACAGTCCCACACAAAAGATTAATATACAAGTTAGCCAGCCTGGGAGTGGGTCCCAAGATGACAGCCTGGGTAAAATTGGCTGGAGAATAGGACACAGAGAGTAATAGTAAATGGAGTCCACTTGAAGAAAGGGGTTACTAGTGGGGTACCGTAGGGTTCAGTATTAGGATCGGTCCTCTTCAATATCTTTATGTTTACATTGCAGAGGGACTGAAGGAAAGTATGTCTCTTTGCAGATGACACAAAGATCTGCAACAGAGTTGATGCACAAGGTGGGGTGGAAAGGATGAGAAGGGACTTGGCAAGGTTAGAGGAATGGTCAAATGTATGGCAGCTTAGATTCAGTGCTAAGAAGTGTGTAATGCACCTGGGAAACAAAACCCAGGGAAGAGTACACAATGGGGGTGAGATACTAACAACAACAAAATGGAACGGACCTGGGGGTAGTCATATCAGATGACCTCAAAGGTGGAAAGCAATGTGAGAGGGCAGCAAGGAGGGTTGGGGATACTGGATGCATAGGGAGAGGCATCACCAGTAGAAAACAGGAAGTTATTATCCTCTGTACAGACAGTTGGTGAGACCCTCATCTGAAGTACTGTGTGCAGTTCTGGAGACCCAATCTCCGCAAAGACATAGACAGGATGGAGGCTGTCCAGAGGAGGGCAACTAAAATGGTGCAGGGTCTGCACCGGAAGACATATGAAGAGAGACTTAAGGAACTGAATATGTATAGCCTCGAGGAAAGGAGGGAGAGGGGGACATGATAGAAACTTTCAAGTACCTCAAGGGAATCAACAAAGTCCAAGAGGGTAGCATCTTTCAAAAAAAGAGGTGTGCAAGAACAAGGGGGCACAATTTGAAGATAGAAGAGGCGTTGCCTAGAGGTAATTTAAGGAAGTATTTTTTCACAGAGAGGGTTGTGGATGCATGGAACAGCCTTCGGAGGAGGTTGTGGAGTCAAAAACAGTGGTGGAATTCAAGCATGCATGGGACAGTCATAAGGCAATTCTAGGGGTTGGGGGTAGGAAGAAGTAGGCTGCTAGTTAACTAGGATCTGCAGCTTATCCATTAGGTAGGGAAATGGGCAGACTGGGTGGGCCAAGCGGTCCTTACCTGCCATCAAAATCTATGTTTCTATGTTTACTGCTGTGCCGGCGGGCCGGCTGATAAGGAGGAATTGTTGACGTGGTTCTGGAATCTGTCGGCGAAGGCCATGGTTCAGGCAGCCTTGTTGAAGGCAGACCTACTGCTAGCCTCAGCAACAGTAGAAGCTGATGCAACACATCCGAAAACAATGCCAGCACAGCCTGGGAGTCAACAGCAGCAAGAAAGGGGTCCAGGATTACCAGTGTCAAAGGATCACAAAAGTGATGATGGTGACGACATACCATCCATAATGGGTACGGCAGTGCCTCAGCAAAGCCCAAACTTTGGTGTCTCACTGAAGGTTGGGATGGGGCTGTGGTCAACATGGCTGGAGCAGGCACCGATGAGGACATACCCGATTTCAGCGATGACCTCGACCTTACCAGTGAAGCAGACTTATCTTTGTGCTTTTGCTTACGGCCGGAGGAAAAGGATGGCCCTGATGACTACTTTTCTTTGTCTTTTGACTTTGAAGACCATCTCCCAGTCAATGGTGAGGGAGAAAAAGGAATGGAATCTGCAGCCTGTTCTATGGCTTTCAAAAATGTTTTGGGCAATGAAGGTTTTTATGGCCTTCTGTCGGCGTCACCTTATAGCTTGGTTGAAACTCTGGCAGATCTTGTAGGCCCTCACATTGTGAGATAGGCCCAAACAACACACACAAAATAGTGTGCTAGGCATCATCATTGTAGATTCTGTTGCCACAGGAACAATATTAGAACGAAGGTTCTCTGTTCTTTGGGGGCATACAAAAGCGACAACGAAGAAATATAAAAACAACAATCAAAAAACAACAACAGGGGGCATAGCCAGCAGCCGACCACGCAAGATGCTCTAGTAAGAACACTACACCAATGCCCATTTATCTCAGCAAATTTCACTTCTAATCTTATGTTTTGAAGTTGTGGACTGTATAATTGAAAAAAGCTTGTTGAATGCTTTGTTTCTATACCAAACTTCAAAAGCACACAGTATGGGGAGACAAAAAACAACAAAAAAAAAATCAGCCACCATCGGAGTCTGGAAAAAAGAAAACATCATCAGCCAGCAGGACCCCCAGCAATGGAAGGGCAGAGTTGCGATGCCACAACGGAATCAAGGCTCACCCTACAGGCTGTCCATGATGCAGGTATAGTGGCGGTGAAGGATCTATCAGATAAAGTGGAGTCCTTTAATAAGAGAGTAACACTTTTGGAGACTAAAGTGGATACACACTACTACAGATTACCCACGAACCTTGCTGGTTATTACTGGCGGTTCTTACCAGTGAGACAGACTTTTGCTCAAAGCTCGAAAACACAGTCCACTGTTACTGGAGAGCAATAAACTTGTTTGGTTCCATGTGATAACAGCGACCGCGTAATAGCGATCACCGTTCGGGCGAGTCTGCATCGCCGAAAATAAACTTTCACAGCAAGACAACGATGGACATTTAGGTTTTAATGTGTTATGCAGGGGTCTATGCCCTCTGCACCCCTCCACTAAAGGATCTCAACTCCAGGTGGGGGATGCATGTCGGGGGGCGCAAAATGAACAACAAAAGAAACAAACAAACAAAAAAACACAGGGACCCAGTGCAAAAAACGAGCACGCCCAGACCGGCACCCTGCGAACCCCATCCTGCCACCAACCCACCATGCCACACAGTCGACCCACCACCACACTATGCCCCACAAACCCTCCCTCCCCTTCCACCAGTCGCACGGTGTGGTTCCCCCCCCACCCCCACATGCATGTATACATAGTGACATCTTGTCACTACAGCCGCCGACCTCCTATCCTGTTGCCCTCCCTGCTGGTAGTCGTGTGTAAAAGCGCTGTGACTTGAGTCACCCTTTTTGAAAGTGTACAATCGCGGTCACTGATTACACGGGATACCATTTGTTCATTGCTTATCTGGACCTCAGTTTTGCTATTAGGGAATGCCAGAAAGCTTTTGACAGAGTTCAGGTTGGACTCCGTGAGCTGGGTATCACACACTCCCTGCAAATGCCTGCACGCCTAAAAATCTCTTATGCAGGAAAATATTTTTTGTTTAATGACTCAACGGAAGCCAACAAAAAGCTGGATAAAATAAGATTTTCTTGCGGCCAGAGGAGATCAGCATACTGCGGACCCTGATGTGTGAGGACTTCAGCAACTTGAACAAGTGCTTTTACTTCCGAATGACTGACTGCCTTGTCACCATGTTTTGAGCTCTCAAAATGGGATTTTACAAAGTTAATGCTCTGCTTAAAATGGGTCTCTACTGGGCGTTTTAAGGTTTATATATACTTTGCCTTATTCGGGACACTTTTGTATAAACTGGAGGTAAAGTTACAGTTTTTGAATTTTCAGAATGGTGCTGGTGTCTCGATTCTTTTGTGGGGGAGGTGCGCATATGGGCATGCAGTTCTGTATGAGCATGTAGTTCCACAGCCCTTGAGAGGACAGCCTGTAGTGGCCTCGAGTGTTAGGCATACATCATTCCTTATTTGCTACCAGCTCCGAATACTGCTCGTTCCATTGTACTGTATGATGATTTTTGAGCTCTAGTTCACTGCAGTACTGTAACTGGTTACCAGTCTTAACATTTTGTTTTCTTTTTTGGCTCAGAGAGGAGGTGGGGAATATGCTCGCTCCAGTAGTGCCATTAACAGCTGAAGTTCCATCTTTAGCGGATATTCAGAAAATTACTTTTCTGGATCAGCAACCTATTTTTTATAATGGCCGATTAAATCTCTTTTCAGGGATACTACGTTGGGGTACACTTTGTGAATGAATGGTCCAGTGTCTTGCTGCAACAACTTATTACAGACTTTATGGACAATATTGCTTGGACAATTCACCATCTAGCGAGTACCCCACAATATGTGGTGTCACTTTGCTGCTGAAACATTCACTAATCTACAAAGGGAGTTATTTCCTGAGTTTTATTTTAGCTGCCATACACTACGTTTTTTATTTGGTAATATTTTACCATAACCTGAATAAAATTTAAGTTAAAAAAACAGCAACAAGACAAAAAACAGCAATGGCTATTTCAGCATAGTTTCTCAGTAGGTCTGAAGGGTATCCCGTAATATGGGCGAGTCAAATTGAGCGACTCAATCTGAGCGCCTACAAAACAACAAATGCCAAACAATACCGAGTGTGTCAGTGAGCTATACTTACTGTAATAGGTTATAGGGTTGTGTTTTTTTGTCCCGTTTCCCCATTCCCTCCTGCCCACAGGTTGCCCCCCCCCAAGTAGTCCCTCTCCCGAGTTGTCTGCCTTGCCCTGGTTCCCTTCCACTCGTAGGTTGCCCCCCCCCCCCACGGAGCATTCTTCTTTCCTCTGCATCCACCCTCCTACCCCAGAGTTGGTTATTTAAAATTAGGGGGGCACGGAGGAGGGTAGAGCACCCCACACAGAATAGAATACAGAAATCACCCCTGCAGGGAACGTTGCGATCTGTCACCGTTTGTGGATCACGATGTAGTTGCCATTGCCGTTTTTTTGTCCTCAGAGTTGTGGTCCTCGCTGTCGTGGCGCTCACTGTTATTGCTTCACCCATATTACATGGAACCAGTCTGGATAGGCTGATTGATGGCAGTAGAAAGAACTGAGGTGTGTTGGAGCCACCTGTGTATATAGGTGATGACACTGCATGTCACTGTGGGTAGCCCCTGGCTAGCAAAAGTTTCCAAGAGGTCTTGATGCAGATGGCTTACAGTTCCAAAGGTGTGGCCCAATGGAGGAGATATCCTCAATGAAGATCTATGTGCATATTTTAACTGCAACAAGAATGGCACATTTTATTACCCCCAACAATCTTTCTTCTACTCCCACGATGCTATCTACCCCAGCTAAGCTGCCCAGGACTAGTTCCCTCACTTGGTTTAAATCTGCCTTTCTGAAGTCTAGCACCTCGGCTTAGATGAGTGCTTACTGGCGCCCATGGCCAACTCAAACCATATAGTACTGTGGCCGCTAAACCCCAGTGGTTCTCCAACCTGCACTCCATCTGCTCTTTTCGACTTGGTGAGTACCTTATTGAGAATGGCTGATTGTCTTGTCTAGTGGGTTCCCTGACCTGTTGCAGCAGCAAGCAGTCCTGCAGAGTATCAAGCAGGGCCTGGCTTCTGGCGCTTCTAGCTGCCGGGACAGCCCAGTCAGTGGCTGGCAGGCGGAGATCTCCTACTACTAAAACCTCTCCTTTGTCACCCATTCTCTGCTTCTGCTCCTAGTCCCTTATCTCTCTCCTATCCCTGCCCTGGTGGCCTATAAACCACCCCAAGCAAAGTGTTCTACCTCATGACTCAAACCTGTACCCACAGCGACTCCACCATGTCGTTCCCTCCAAATGCCGCATCCCCTGCAGCCTCTATTCCTTCCCCGACATAAATGGCCACCCCTCCACTTCTACCCATGTCTCTACTGCACCTATATTAGGTATATCCAGGGAATCGCCAGGACTCAGTCATTGTTCTCACTGGCCCAGGTTTCTGTAATGGGCACTAGATCCCACCCAAAGTTTCCCATTGGTGCCCCTGGAGTTTGAAAATTTCATTACCCAGGTACCTCACATTGATGCACACCACCCTCCACCTTACGCTCCCGCCTCTCATGGTTCACTTCTCCCATCACGATTCCTTGATATGCTAGGTGTCTTGTGTTTTTTCCCTTCTTGCTGGTCAATTTGGTGTACACTACCTGGTCCCCTGAACTCGCTCCATCTTGTTACTACGTCATGTACACCTTGCCCCCATCCCTGAGGGAGTCCTGTCAAGGTTCCCCATTTCACCACCTCAAATGTGGAATCCCTAATCACAGCCGCCTTATAAAAAGGAATCACCCACTCCATAGTTTGTGGATTATTGAACACTGCCACCCACCCACTCCCGAGTGGTTGTATACCCACACAGTAGTGGGTTAACATAGCTTATAAAATGGATCAACAGTAGTAGATGACAGAATTGTTTATGCAATAATCCATGACAGGGTATGGGTTATGGTGGGATTCGAGGCTGCGGGCTGGGTGACAGACCACACCAGAGGTGGGTAAATCCCACTATAACCATACCCTGGAGTGGATTATATGGCACGGGGTCATAATGTTGCAAGACATTACAGCACAGCAATATACCGCACTGCCAATACAGCACGGTATATTGCCAACATGATTGCTGTATATTTTGCAGGGGGGCAGATCCCCCTGCGCCCCCCGTAACAGGGGGCACCCCCCCAACTTAAATAACCAACTATGGGGGGGGTAACAGTTACAATAGCCCCATTGAAGGCTTGTTGCTGAGGCACTAGGGGCTCCCACTGTGGTTAATAAATCTACAATTTAGTTGAATATTTATGGTCTGAGTTTCCTTAGAGCGCTTATGGTTTTGGATTTTTACAGTATGTCTAAATACAGGTTGGCAGCCTTGTCACAAGCAAACCTACCGAGGACTTGAGTGCAGAGCTTTCTTTTGGATTTTTTTTGCTGTATATCTTGCAGGGGGCAGAGCCCCCTGCGCCCCCCATAATGGGGGGGTCACCCCCCCCAACTTAAATAACCAACTACAAAGGGGGTTAACAGTTACAATCGGACAAAGTGTGAAAAATAAAAAAAATGTCATGCGTCTACGACTGGGATTCGGAACCCGGTCCACAGACGCACTGCCTGCCTCCCTTGCTGCCTGTGGCTCATCCAGTCGAGCCACGGCAGCTGCTCGCCAGCCCCTCCTCCCAGCAGAGGTCTTACCCTCTGCCTGGGAAGAGTGAGAAGGTGCACTACTGCGCATACACCCTTTCACAGTTTTGCACCCTCTTGCTCTTCCCTACTGCGCTGTTCCTGTTGCGCAGTTTTGACGTGCGCTATTAAGCATGCAAGATAGTAACCCGTTAGGGTATTATACATAGAAACATAGAATTTGTCAGCAGATAAGGACCACTTGGCCCATCTAGTCTGCCCAGTTTGACCCTGCTACACTGTCACCATAGGTCCTACCTGATCTTTGGCTACCCCCCCCCCCCCCCACACTTTTCTACCAAGATTATTTGTGCCTACTCCATGCATGCTTAAAGCCCACCACTGTTTTGTCTTCTCACCACCTCCACTGGTAGACTGTTCCAGACATCCACCACTCATTTATTTATGTATTTGATAACCGGGTGGGGGCACTGATCCAATGGACCGTTTTCAGGCATGACCCAGGCCATTAGCATGGCACACTGAGTAAAACAAATACATGACAGTATTACAGGCATCAACAATTCAGTGAAACTAGTATGGTATACAGGGACAATACATTAAATGAATTACAGGAAGATACACGGTGCAGTACCAAGACAGTAATCAAGTCAATACACAGTTACGGTACAAAATTGGAGGTGACTGACATACAATCAACATAAGATAAGTGCTGTGGCGTAGACAGGAAGGGGGAGAGTAAGAGCCACATAGGGTGATGGTGCCTCAAGAAAGGGTAGGACACCGCATCAGGGAAGGGGGAAACCGAGGCAGGGATGCACACTTTACCCGGGTGGGCAAGAGCATTTGGCCTCCAGGAGTCACGGGTATAACACCTAAGTATTTAAAGCTGAGAACATTTTTTTGGGGGTGGGGCATCCGGTGTGAACACTAGCAGTAAGAAATTTTATTTTAAGATATTGGTAATGAACGGTTTGGACCCGAAGAGCACAGATTTCTTTTTCTTTTCATTAATCAGGAACACTTTCAGTGAAATAATTCCTCACAGCCCTCCCAAATTCCCCTTCCAGCTTCACTGCATGCCCGCTTGTCCTGGGGCACCTTCTCTTCTACAAAATACTCCCCTCCTGTACCTTGTTCACCCCAGTGACGTACTTATAGGTCTATATCATGTCCCCCCACCCTCCTCTCTTCCAGGGTGTACATACAGTAAGTACTGCAATCCTCTCCTCTTAGAGCTTCTGATGCAACCCCTGTACCAGTCGAGTTGCCCTCTTCTGGGCAGCCATTACCCTATGTCCTTTCTGCAATGTGGTCTCCAGAACTGCAATTATTAGAATATGGAAATGATAGCAATTATAGAAATGATTGCAATTTTACAATGAAAAATAATATGGGTTATTAAAGATGGACTATGGTCAAAAATTACTGGCATTAATAAATTCAGAATATGGATCAACATAGCCCCAATCACCCTCATGCCAAAACTGAGATCCCTAAGTTACTTTGTTTAAAAGTTACAAATCATTTTACAACCCTAAATTCTCTGCCTATTCAAAAAAGCCAGTTTCAGTGAAGAGGTGCTGATGATGTCATCGCCTGAACTCACAGTCTAGCCCTCCCTGTCAGCAAGCTGACAGGATCTGCTTCTCCAAAGTGTAAAAAATATGTGCAAATGGTTTTCTCCAGTAAAATAGGAAGCACCATTCAATAAACATTGCTTTAAAACCTATGTTTGTTTCAGGTTTTGTAACAAAGTTGACAAATTCATATTTTTGTTTTTTGTTTTGTTGTCATGGTCCTTTTCTGCTGGGTTGCTGGATGCTAAGTCACAGCACACTAATGTGAGATTTGCAGACTGGATATCTTTGATGTGGTGAAAGGCTGTGATCATTCACACTTATCAATCGAGGTGACTTCTCAGGACGGCACTTTAAATCAGTTATTCCATCACCCTGTAAATGGGGTTGGGAGAGGTAGTGCTGTTTTGAAACCTTACTAAAAGTTTCTATGCAGTAGCCAGCTCAATGCTTAATCAATCCATCAATCAATATTTTATTCATCATCAAAGTATGAAAGAGTGGGATACTCAGTTGAGCAGAGCTCATTTTCTGTTTTCTCATTGACAGGCTGTTACTTGAGCTATATCCAGGCTCATTTGCGTTGTACTCCACATTGCAATGATTGTTTTACCAGGGCTAACACTTCCACCCCTAGCAAGAAATAACATATACAAGGCCCCTATTAAAACTTATTGTAAAGCAGACACTGACAAGCAGCAATGCAGTTACCAACATTGCAACACTTTTAGCAATACAACTTCCAAACAGGCACTGCAGAGTAACACTTCACAAGGTATCAGCAGCCTGGAGGCATGCTGACTGAGCATTCTGCAACTCTGGAGAAATGAACCAAACCAAAAAGGCATTAAAATACAAATTTGTCAACTGTGTTACAAAACCTGAAACACATAGATTCTAGTGCTGCCTGTTTTACTTGTGAAAACCATTGCAGAATGATCTTTTAACTTTGGAGAAACAGGTCCTATAAGCCTGCTGACAGGGAGGGCTAAACTGTGAGTTCAGGAGATGACATCATCAGCACCTCTTTACTGAAACTGGCTTTTTTGAACAGGTAGTGAAATCAGGGTTACAAAATAGCCCATAACTTTAAAATGAAGTAACACAGAAACCTAATGTTTGGTATGAGATTTTTGGGGGGTATGCTTATTCTAATTCTGCAATGTAGCACTTTTGACCAGAGTCCCTCTTTAAAAATGTTACATTCATTGCTTTTAAAGTTATTTTTTTTTTGTAAAATCCTTTCTTCCCACATAAATAGTCCATTATGGCTAGGCAGAATATGGCGCCCCCTTCCACAGAAACAAAGACATATGCTGGGCAAGTCCCCCCCAACACACACATAGAGGCACATGCTGGGTTATGTGTGCACTTTGTCTGTTTTTTTTTTTTTTTAATGGAATGATCGTGGTGCCAGGTGTTAGCAGCTCCTGTAGAGAAGCCTACAAGAGAGCGTGATGCGAGCTGTGAGCACTCTCGTGTGTTCAGAGTGGACCAGGCTGAAGGGTCAGGACAAGATTTTTTTTTTGTTTTACTGGGATCGGGACCAAGGGGTATTTGGAGGAAACAGAACAAGAATGAGCAGCATGAAGGACCATGTGCAGCTGGAAGATCGCAGGAGCATGACTGGGAGGTCAGGCGATTAGGCTTTTGAGCACAGGCAGGGTGTATCCAGTACATAACCAACCACACAAAAAAGACGAGCTCACGAGTAAAACATGGTTCCACCGTGAACAGGCTGAACTTAAAACTAAAAACAAAAGTCACTGGCACACTTGTGATGTGGCTAAAAGAATATTCAATGTGTTGAACTGTTGAATTTAATTCACACAGACACACTGGCTGTCTCACACTGTGATTTAAATTCAACAATTCATTGTTCTTTTAGCCACATCACAAGTGCGCCAGTGACTTTTGTTGTTTTAGTTTTGTGTCCAGTACTAACACTGCAGTTTATTTCCCAAGGGGTATAATAATCCTGTACACTTGCACAACATTCAGCCTCACGTTGTTTCCCTCATTTTTTTGCAGCGCCGCTCCCAGCAGGTGAGTTTATAACAAAAGGAAAGGAGCAACAGAAATGAACTGACTGGCGGGTAAGCGAGTGATTTTAAATATTGGATTTTCAATATCTATTGGGGGGGGGGTCTCCTCACCCACACAATTAAATCTGGACACACAAGAAGGCGTGGCTCACACCCTACCAGCATATAAAGTCATCTTAGCACCATACCTTCAGGAATTCTCATGGAAATGCCACACATTTTTTTTCTGCATCCCAGCTGCACAAGCCACATATATGGGTCTACGCGCCAGCAGCTGCTGTAGGGGATGTGATGCTGAATTGGCAGATCATACCCACATGTTCTGGGGTGCCCACTTCTTCGCTCCTACTGGACTGCAGTACACCATGATGTGAAAATTATACTCGATACCCCACACCTACTGAACCCTTCTTTGGTTTTGTTAAATATCCTGCCATCGGACGGTAACATTAGAGGCAGATCTCTTCGACTTTGTATTGTTTGACTTACTGCAGCAAATAAAAAGTCATTACAAGACTATGGCTAACCCAGTCCATCCCTTACAGTGGGGATATGGAGAACACTAGCAAAAGAAATATATCACCTGGAACGCACACAAATTAAATATCAGTCCCCAGGTTTTCGAAGAAGCCTAGTACCACTGGTTACTATATTAAATGTTTATTTTTTTCAAATTTTTGATCAGGCAATTTGAAAATATTAATAATTTTTGTTATTTAGGGGTTCATCTTGATAAATTGTTCACTTTTGAGATTCATATAAATTACTTAGAGAGACCTGGTGTGTTATTTAGGATCAATCAGTTTTTAATCCCAGAATCTTGATAACTGTTAGCTACTAGCTCTTCGCTGTGTACATTTGATTATGAATGTCTGTTATATTTTTCAGTTAATGAAAAATTATTTAACAGACTTAATACAGGATATGATTCAATGTGTACATTTGCCAATGGAATGGCTAGATCGGTTCGCCGCAGTGCTCTCTTTAGGGAATTTGGTTGTTTATCATTGAAGGATCGGTTCAATTATAAAACTTCTTTCTTTTTGCATAAGATTACACTGGGAACTATGCCTAATTCTGTAATGGAAATCTTTCCCAAAAGTATTAACGAGATCCACCAATATGCGTGCGAGTTTACCTCGTTAATGATAAACAGTGACTATTAAATACAGACTTCGCATTACAGCAGCGTTCCCGTTAATGCAGTTTTGTACCACTCATAGCCAGATTGTCGGTCCCGCGATCGCCTGTTGTTCTTCGCCACCGGCTCTGCCTCAAGCCGCTGGTGATGCCACCGAGAGCCGCCAGCACCATTACATTCACTGGTGGCAGCTTTTAACAATGCATCAACATGATGGCCACTTGTTACGTAACGCAGCACCGATCACCACCGCGGCCTTGGTAGCCCACCAGTGCCCACGTCTCATTAGCAAGTGGCCATCATGTTATTAAACATTGATTTAAAAGCTGGCACCCATTGAATATAATGGGGCGCACCCCGCGCTCTCACTGGCATCACACCAGCGAGCACGGGGACAGAGTCGGGCGGCAGAGAACAAACCGAGACTTCCTTGGGACCCGGTGTCTACAATTTTATGAGTGAAATTATTTTTTAAAGGTTGGATTTCATGGGGGAATATTTATATACGCAGAGTCCTGTGGTGGTAAGTCACTGTTTAATCAATGGCAGATGCAAAGCCTGGTGAATCTCTAACAAATATTTCACCAGAATGCAAAAAATATATGTCTTCATTTCTTTGGTTTATACCTTCCTTTGGCCAAAGAGGTTTCAAATACAAGACCATTACCTGCTACAATAACGTGCCTGAACCTGTGCTAGGGTGTATAAAATTGACAACTCTTGGCAACAAAACCGTTACTATAAAGCCTAGCAATCAACAGGAAATGTAATCCTCCTGATGACGTAGTAGGTGTACGAAACCAGTCGAAGTTTTGTTCGTGTACGGTCCCTACTCTCCAAGTATTGCTTTTTAATAATAAAGTAATTATGCACTTTAAATTTCGGCGGAGGTGTGCGTTTTTTTGCCAAGAGTTGCCTGACTAAGTTAAAACTCGCACCCTCACTGGCTGTGGAGCTGTATTGTCTTTTTGTACATTGTGTACAAAACTGAGCAGACAAGACTTGACTCAAGGAAATTCATTCCTCCTCCTTATGCAGTACACATTTTAATGTGCTAATGTCTTTTCTCCCAGGACTTCTAAGGAGAAGAAATATTCTATTTGTTGAGCTTCTTTTAATAGTAATACTCTACAACTACAGAAAAGTTTTAAACTTTGTCGTGTTTTCACTTTACAATACAACTGTCCATTTTAGCAGGCTATGTAATGCCTCTCACCATTATGTGTTGCAACTAAATTATCTACGTACTACACGAATTTATGCTTTAACAATTTGTTTTGCAAATAAAAATTTATAAAAGTTGGGAAAATTCACCAATCTTATTGGCTAAGGACCGTCACATGATGCTGTTATATTTCAGTATAACCAACGGCTAGACTTTGCAGCTGATTTGCCATTTTTAACCAACACTGAAGAGTTGTTTTAAAAAGCCCCCGTATGTATGAGGTTTGTGCAGTCCTAGCAGGAATGACGCCATGTTAGACTGACTCAGTGTGACCCAATTGGGCAGGGAGCATATTCAAGGGGCCCGGTATTGAAGCACAATATGGATAGCATAAGCATACTGTATACACCCCAGTGTGCACCACATTTACCAAGTTCTGTAAGGGCTGGTACCAAATTTGTGTTAACTGTAATTCTGTGCCACATTTTTAGTGCAAAGCATGCTAATTAGACTTTTTTTTATTTTGGGGGGGGCTGGAAAAACAGATTTTAAGATTTTGTAAAAACAGAATTATCCAGTTTTGAATGAGGCTATTGGTTAACTAGGGTCTGCAGCTTATCCAATGGATAGGATAATGGGCAGACTGGGTGGGCCAAGCGGTCCTTATCTGCCGTCAAAGCGTTAAAGTCTATGTTTCTATGAAAAAAAAAAAGCAGTGGCCCTATGGGGGGGAGGATAACCTATTTTTATTTATTTATTACTCACGATATCCTTTAGGCAGAGCCTATTTTCAAAGGGTCTAGGGTCATATACAACAGTATAGTACTGGTACAGTTATATTACATATTTACAGTAGTAACTGACATGGTAAAACACAGCTAAGTAACACAGCGTGGGTGTACAGGATACAGCTTGGCGCAGGAACAAGAATTGTGCAATCTTGTGTGTCGTCTTATTTTTGTACAAATGCATACAATAAACGAGCTTTCTCAGTCACAAGCAATGTGAAAAGTCGGTAAGGAGAGCCGGGAGATACTGGGATACATAGGAAGGGGCATCACAAGTAGAAAAAGGGAAGTGGTTATCCCTCTGTACAGACAGTTGGTGAGACCCCATCTGGAGTACAGTGTGCAGTTTTGGAGACCTCATCTATGCAAGGACATAGACAGGATGGAAGCAGTCCAGAGGAGGACAACTAAAATGGTGCAGGGTCTACAGCAGAAACCATATGAAGAGAGACTGAGAGAGCTTAATATGTATACTCTTGATGAAAGGAGGGACGGGGGGACATGATAGAAACGTTCAAGTACCTCAAGGGAATCAACAAAGTCTAGGAGTGTAGCATCTTTCAGAAAAAGAGATGTGTAAGAACCAGGGGGCATAATTTAAAGATAGAGGGGAGATGGCTCAGGGGTAATGTGAGGAATTTTTTTTCACGGAGAGAGTGGTGGATACATGGAACAGCCTTCCTGAGGAGGTCGTTGGGTCTAAAATAGTGGGGGAATTCAAACAAGCATGGGACAGACATACGGCAATTATAGTGGGGGGTTGCAGGAAATAGGCTGCTGGTTAACTAGGATCTGCAGCTTATCCAATAGGTAGGGAAATGGGCAGACTGGGTGGGCCAAGCAGTCCTTTTCTTCCGTCAAAGTCTATGTTTCTATGTTACATACTGCTACATCCACACAATGTGCAGACTTTTAAAGGGTCCAACACTGACACAGGAGCAAGATCCATCAATGTTCAAGGCCGGTCCCCTTTGCATCAGCCACCTGCCGCTATTTTCAAAGGCTGCAGGCGTTTTGCGACAGACACAAATTGTGGCAGGTTGTGTCAGAAAAATGATTTATACATCATTTTTCTCACCCAAATGCTTACTCTATAAATGCAATTGTGTGTCATTAACAGAGAATGTTACACCTTCTACTTTAGCTTACGTTATTCAGTTTTACAATAAACATGCTATACATCAACTACAGTACTAGATCACAGATATGTCATTACATGGAGCAGCACTTTTTAACATACTAAAATGCCAGCAAAGTAGGCCTAATGGTCTATCGAGTCTGCTCGAAAATCAGCACCCAGTCAGGACACCGTTGCTACCCCCCCCCCACCTTCCCTTCAAATCCCCCCTACCCCATCAGAGTTACACCTCCAGATCTGGCATTCCTCAGCTTTACCTTACCCTTGTACCTGTCCCGGACCCTCCTGAATCCCTCCACTGTATCAACAGCCACCAGTTCCGCAGGCAGTGCATTCCACTGGTCCACCACCCTCTCGGAAAAGTAGCATCTCCTAGTCTCCCACCAACCAGTCTCATGGAATGCCCCCTGGTGGCCCCTTCCTCCCTCAGCTGGAATGCCCTGTTTAGGCTGATCCTGTTCACTCCCTTTAGATATCTGAAGATCTCGATCATATACCCTCTTTCCCTCCTCTCCTCCAGGGAGTACAAGTTTAGCTCCTCAAGCCTCTCCTCATAGGATCTTTCCCCCAGATCCTGTATCATCCTGGGTCGCCCTTCTATGGACCTTCTCCAGAAGTGCAATGTTCTTTTTTAAGTACGGATGCCAAAACTGCATGCAGTACTCTAGGTGCAGTCTAACCAGGCAGTTATACAGAGGGGAATGCACCTCCCGTCTCAAGGTTATCCCCCTGGCAATGCATCCAAGCATTTTATTTGCTTTAGCCACAGCCCTCCTACACTGGTCAGAGTTATTCATTTTGGCATCCACAACCACCCCAAGATCCCCCCCCCAAACCTGTAGTTTTTCCCCATCCAAAAAGTACTCATGATCAGGGTTCCCAAGCCCCAAGTGGAGAACACTGCATTTCTTGGCATTAAACCTCAGTTTCCAAGTGCGTGACCACCTCTCCAGAGTCTTCAGGTCCCCCTGTAGGGCTCTTCTACCCTTCTCCCTGTCCACCACCGCCCCCAGCTTCTAATCATCAGCAAAGAGGCCAGGGATCGACACATTTCAAAATCGCATGTAAGTCCAGGACAACTGGCCTTATCAAAAATGGTAGTCCAAGTTTCGAGTGGTAGTCCAGTACATTTCAATGTAAATTTTAAAACAAGTTATGTAGAAAGAAATTACATGGTGTGGCCAAGTTTGTATTGTACTATTACTTCATATGATGGGATGTAGAGGTAGAAGAACTTCAGAAATCAGGAAAAACAATATATTTTTTATATTTTTCTGTTAATACAGGGTAAGGGCAGGCTGAAGTCTGTATTAAATTAAGAAGAGAACAGTTAGACAGAATTAGTCGGAAGGACAAGCCGTTGAACTCGCAACTGTCATCAAGGACTAGGACAGGAAGTTGGGGCTGTGGACTTCCGCCATAAGCGGGTGATTGCCTTCTTAGCTGCTGCCAAATATAAATAAAGCTTGCTTTTTTTGGGGGGGTACTGAACCTTCTTCCCCAATGTACAACAGAATCACTTGATCTGTTAAAGCCAAATCTGTATCGATTAATATTTGAAGACTCCTGGCAATATCCTTCCAGGACTGGGAAATTTTTGGACATGTACAGAAAATATGGGAGGTATTAGCCTCCACCTGCCGAAAACCTTAATTTTGATCAGCCCATTGTGACTACTTGTAAGTCTGTCATCAAAATTGGTGTGGCAAATAAAACCAGCCATGTCCTCACACCCTCTGCTAGACCTGCCATCACCCGTGGCATACTGCTTCCGGCATTCTCCCAAGAAGCCATCACCAATCTAAATGCATCTAAGACCTTAATTAGAAGGTGGGACACGACCCACAATAGTATCTGTACATATGCCTCTGCCTCCCCCTGATTAAAACACCACTGTCAGCTCTATGCGGACCTTAATTGGTTATCCCCCTCTTCCCTTCAGCTCCTTCCTCTTGGCTCCCTGACTGACAGTATCATTAGAGCTGGCATCCCTGTCTCTCTAGCCTCCTTATTACCCCAGAGCTCTCCTCCCACACCCTTTGATCAGCGGACAGGTCTCTACAACATGTTCCTAGACGTAAAACATTCAGGGGAAACACAGCTTTCTCCCATGCTGCGCCCTATCACCAGCCGCGATTCCTGCTCATGTTTTAACCTGCCTTGATTTGCTACCTCCCTTCACCTTCCAGGACCCCTAGGCTGCAATTTCATTTCCTTTAAATTTTCCCCTATAGTTATGTTTGCTTGCACGCATGTGCAAGAAACATAGTGCGATCATCCAAAATGCAGTGCCATACAGTTGAAGAGAGAGCTCTGCTTCAGTGAGCAACGCTCCCCCACACACACACACACACACGCACGCATATTGTGTGCTCATGCGCTCCCACCCCACGCACACTGTATGGTGAAGGGGTGCCCAACTCGCCGGCTTCATGCCCCCAAAAGTTTCAGGTGCCACGCTGGGAGCCCACCCCAGCGTGGCAAAATTGTTAGGGCCGACGGGTGCCCAACTCTGTCGGCTCCAGGTCCCCAAACAGTTTCAGCTGCCATGCTGGGAGCCCACCCCAGCATGGCAAACGTCCCGCTGCCTTCCTAAAAAAAAAAAAAAAAATAAGAAAATAACTGTAAACAAAAAAACATTCCCTCAGCTTTCTCCCTACCCACCTGCGCCCACCCTCTGCGCACCCTGCCTCCCCACACCCCTACCTCACCCTATACTTACCTGCGGAGACTGGCACGACTATCTTCGGTGGACCGGGAACACGCCTGCACTCTTCAAAGCCGACCGTGAACTGAGGAAATGCTGGTAAGCTGTATAATATAATAGGTTTTTTTCAACTTTGATGCATATCTCAGGAATTTTTGGGAATTTTGGCACCAAATTTCCAACATGGGGTTTTTGCGACCCCTCCTCATGAATTCTTTAACTGTCATGGCATTAATCAGGCCCGAAGAGTGATTTCGCAGTCACTGCGCGAAATCACCTTTCGGGACCGATTAAGGAAACGACAGTGCCAGTGTTCATAAGGTGGGCTCTCAAAAAGCCTATGTTGCACATTTGGTGAAAAAATTCCTAAAAATGACTGTTTTATGAGCGCGTGTTGCGCAGTTCCTATGCACGCTCACAAGTTTGCGAATTTTTAATATTTGCACGCCAGATTTTCAACATTGCCATTTTACCACATTTCCTTATGAGAGTACAGCTGCCATTTTTTACATCTCGCCCAAAATGCGTTTCCGCACATGTAGCGCATAATGGTGCAGTCGGTGTGCGAAAGCAATGTTTGGGACACATTAAGAAAATCACAGTGACACTGGTCATGAGCAGAGGTCTTAAACTGGCTATGTTAAAAATTTGGTGACAAAAGTCCATAAAATGACTGTTACGAGTGAGCATTGCGCAGTTTCCACGCACCCTCATAAGTTCATGAATTTGTAATATTTTCAGTCCAGATTTTCACCAGTGACATTTTTCCACACATCTTTAGGAACAGTACAGCTGTCATTTTTCACAACTTGGCCGAAATGTGTTTTTACACTTTCAGCACAGAAATGCGTGGTCGCTGTGAGAAATCACTGTTCGGGACAGATAAAGAAAATCAGTGACACTGTTCATGATCGGACGTCCCAAAATGCCTGTGTTGACAATCTGCTGTAAAAAAAAAATCCCCAAACTAATTACACTATGGGTGTGCGTTGCACAGTTTCTACGCACGCTCGTGACTTCACCAGTTTTTTTAATATTTTCACTGCAGATTTTCAACATTGCCATTTTTTTTTACACCTCTCCATGAACAGTACAGTTGTCATTTTCACATCCTGTTCAGAATGTGTTTTTGCACCTGTGGTGACAAATGCCGAGTTGCTGTGCAAAAGCAGCTGCCAACAAACTGATATTGCCAATGTTCATGAGGTGGGGGTCACAAAAAACCATGTTGAAAATTTGGAGTGAAAATACCAACGAATGCCTGAGGCGTTAGGGTTTCCGACCAAAACACCCCACCCTGTAGAGAGTGACAGGCATCAGGGCTGTGACTTGGGATTGTCGCCTACAATGCTCATACCATTCCACCCCCACCCACACCCTGCAGCCACTGAGAGGCATTGAGGTTTGCCTTGGACTCTTCGGCCCCAAAGTTCACCCCATTCTCCTATACCGCACCCATCTCACCGTACTTCCTGATGGAATGGGGTGCGCATAAGGGCCAAAGACCCCAAGGCACACCGTTGACACTTGCCGGTGTCTCCAGGGTAGGGTGTGGTGGAATGGCATGGCCGTTATGCCTGACAACCCAAAGGGACACCCCAATGCCTGTCACTGTCTGCAGGGTGGTGATGGGGTTGGCTTCAGTTCGATACTTCACTGCCATTCCTATTATGCAGCTCTGTAACTCCTACACTACCAATGCCAATGCCAGCAAGCAAACATTCGGCATTGACAAATGCTTGTTTTAATCTGCACTTTGGTTTTTGCTTATCCATTCTTAGCACTTTATTCCTGATTTGGTTCTACTACCTGAATTGTATGTGTTGTTGCTTGAACATTGCCTTGTTTTGCCTGTATTTGTACATCCTTATTCTCATAATTTTACCTTGATAATACTGTAACCTTGTTTTCCGTTGTTTACTCTGTACCCTTGTGATCCTTGTATTTCTTGTAATCCTTGTAACCTCCCAGGACATGCCTGAAAATAGTCATTTTCTGGCTATGGCACCCACCCGGTTAACAAACACTGAATAAATAAATACTGTTGCACACTTTTTTGTTTTGATGCTAATACAACATTTTTTACCAGTCACTCTGTGGTGCGTGTGTTTCAGTGAGTGCCAGAGTGGTGTGGACTGGGTGGGAGGGTCAGGGCTAAGTTAGAAAGATAGTGACACTAGTAATGATGGCTGCTTATTTGCTCAGCCTTTTCAACAGCTCTCTGTAGTGTCTTGATAGTTGTGATTCTACAAACAAGGGAAGGCTGTCACGCAGGCAGAGGCACTCACCCACTCAGAACTGTCTAGGGCAGTGGAAGGGCTGAGACATTTAAGGAATATTTAGCAAGCATAGATTCGCTCTATAGGATAGAATGGAATGTTAAAAGTTTATGTTTTATTTTGCTTAAACTTTTTGTTTTAAAAACTGCAGTTTGTCCCATCCTGGTGAATCCCAGTGTCTTCCACCCTCAGTGACAGTCCTAACATCCAGGGTCCCTCAGGCAGTCAGTCAGTTCCCTTCCTACAGTACCACTACTCCAGTAGTAGCAGTCCGTCAGGTCCAGTAGGTCACAGGTCACCCCTCTTATTTATTATTTTATAATAACTGGCGATGCCCAATATCAACTCATTTTCAGCAACTTTCAAAAGTCGTATCAACCCCAGGTTGATACGAAAACTCGTATCAACCTGCGGGTTGATACGACTTTTACATCCTTGCGCCGGAAGCATCACAAACAAATGAGAGTCAATGGCAGCACGAGATGGTTCTCCAATGGTAAATATACTCTCGCAACCTTCACATCGCTAAAAATCAAATTAAGTGATCAGCAACTCCTAATCAAAAAGAGAAACACAATGGAGAACCGTTTTGTTGCAGCCCTATTTATGCAGTTTAGTTTTGTGTCATGTACTTTCATCCAGACACAGCGAGATAACGCAACAGCTCTGGGTGACTGGTTAAGATGCAGCTGACAGTTTTTTTTTTTGCCCCAGTTATTATAAAAAATAAAAAACACATGTAGGTGGTTGATATGGATTTTTTTAACACACTCGCTAGTGTGATATAAACCTCTAGCTTCGGGCTCAAGGGTTTTTTTTTTTTGGTTTTTTTTATTTAGTTGTTTAACCAGGTATAGCACACTAAGCTGAAAGCTTTTTTTACAGGAGCGACCTGGGAGCACAAGGAGGTTAAGTAACTTGCTCAAGGTCACACAGCATGCAAGTGGAAACTGTTGGATTCAAACCCAGGTCTGGTCTGCTGGATGTTACCAGATTTGCAGCTCAGAGCCTTAGACCACTGCGCTATACTGCCTCCTATATTATCATATTATCACACAACTTAGGTGTGTAAAAAAATCCATATCAACCACCTACATATGCATTATTCTCTATTTCACACTCCTTAGGCAGATTTTTTGCCTTTTTCCCTTCCTGCTCACTTGCAACTGATATACAAATGTGCACAGCAGCACATGTTGGCCCAAAGGCCCAATGCAATGTGTTACTTCTTTCCCCTTCTCACTTCTTGTTTTTCTTTAGCCAGTGCTTCTCTTTACTTTTTCCCCTGTGGTGGGCAACAGCACACACATCTGGCTCATGCTGCACTTCCCTTCTTCAGGTAGCTGAATGCTCTTAGTCCTCAATTTTTTTTTATTAAATTCGCTACATACACCACTAGTTAGACTAGAAAGGTTAAGACTCTTGTGCAGAAAGTGACTGTGTGGTGGGCAACCCACTACTGTGGGTCTGGTTCCTACATCCTAGGCAAAACCCGCCCCCCTAAAAAAACAGGATTGGCACTTGGCAGAAAGTGGCACTCTAGCAGTGGCACTTACATCACACCTCAGTCCTCTTCCAGTAGTTGGCTGATGGCTTTGCAGTGCTTACCTGTTATTGTTTTAATTATTTAAGATTTTACTGTTCGGTGTTCCCCCCCTTATTTTTACTGATTAGCTGCAAACTGCAAATGAATCAATTCAAATACGTCACTTCAGTGCCCACAAAGCAGCCACTTTTAGTTAGGCAGGGAAGTTTATTTATTATTTATTTAAAATGTTTCACCAGGAAAGGCACGCTGAGCAAAAAGATGCTCGTCTCACGGTGCAACCTGGGGGGAGGGGTTACAGAGGAGGCAGGTATACATACAATAGGTGAGTTTAGCAGTAGTGCAATACAGATAATGTACATGTTTTGGAGGGATTACATTTGAACTTGTTACATAAGGAAAGCAGTACAGAACAATGATCATCAACGACATGGTATACATATCATGGGTACAAGGCAAGGTAAGAACAATACAGAGCATGCACATCAGAGACAGGGTAAACATATCATGGGTACACAACGAGGCAGTACATGAATTGCATAAGTGCCAGTAGCAGAACTAGTGTGCCAGAGCAGAACTTGAGTGCCAGTAACAACATGAGCTACAGCGGGATGCACCAAGTTGACAGTAGGAGTTGGAGAGCGAAGATGGGGGGGTAGAAGAGGGGTGGACTAGTAAGCATTAGGTGTGTAGGGGGTAGGTTTAGGTGAGGTGGGAGGGAGGAAGGGAGGGAGAATGGTGTTGGTAGGGCAGAGGAGCGTGTGTTAGATAGGAACCGGGGAGAGAAGGGAGATGTTAGAAGTGAGAAGAGGAAGTAACAGCGACTGTAAGTGCGTAGGGCAGTATATAAGCCAGACAATCAGGCGATGACCAGGCTTTGAGGCTGAGCTGTAGACTACATCACAGTAGTCGAAGGTGGGTAGAATCATTTTCAGGACTAAATCACGTCTGACAGGTAGCGAGAGACAAGCGGTTCCTGTAGAGGGCGCCAAATTTGGGGCGCAATTCTGAAATGATGGCATCTACGTGTGTGGAAAAGGAGAGGTGGCAATCGAGCCAAACCCCTAGATACCTGAAGGAGGGCACTTCATCAAGGATGGTGTTGTTTAGGGTATGGAAGATCAGAGGGGGGTTGAGTTTGGATAGACGCTGTCTTGTGCCGAAAGACATAGAGACAGTTTTCTTGGCATTTAGGGAGAGTTGGTTGGTACTGAACCAGTGTTGGATTTTGTTGAAATCAGTCTGAAGTTTGGAAGCGAGTTCTTCGTGGGTCCGGCCGGAGGTAAAGAGGACCGTGTCATCTGCATACATGTGGATCGCGGTGGAGGAACAAGAATTAGGCAGATCATTTAGAAGGATGGAGAAGAGGATGGGGCCAAGAACTGAGTCTTGGGGAACGCCGGTGGTGATGGGGGGGGGGAGATGTGGTCAGCTATTTTAGTGGATTGGGTTCTATTTAGTAGGTAGACACTGAACCAGTTTGTGGCAGACGCTGCTAACTCAGCCCGATAGGCAGGATAGTAGGAGAGAGTGAGATACAGTGTCGAAAGCTTTAGCTAGGTCAATGAAAATAGCGGCTGTGATTAGCCCTTTATCCATACCAGTGAGGATGGAGTCCGTGAGTCTTAGTAGGGAGGAGGTGGTAGAACGGTGTTTTCTGAAGCTGAACTGAAATGGGGTGAAGAAGTTAGTTTCTGAGAGAAAGTGGGAGAGCTGGGATAGAACTAGATGTTCCTGGAGTTTCCCTTGTTAGCACAGTTCTTAATAAACAAGCAAGACAAGTGGCTCCCTGTGTCAGTGCTTCTATCTGGCAAGTGGCAACTACCACACACACTCCCAGTCCAGAGAAAAAATCGAAACAGGAGTTGGTAGTCCTTTAGTCCTCGTTGTTTGTTGTTAGCATTTACTGGCACAGGCACTGGAAAAGGGGGGACAAGGCCCACTGGGCAAAACTAAACTAGCAACACAAATTAGAAAGGAGGCACACTGAAGGCAAGGCAATGCTCCACACTGTCTTTGTTTCTAGCTTGGTATTTTGCTTTTTTTTTGTTCCCTTTACTCTTCCTACTGAACTTAATACTGTGTGATCCTAAGCAAGTCACTTAACTTCCTTGTGCTCCCAGGTCGCATCTAGAAACAAGCTTCGGCTTAGTGTGCTACTCCTGGCTAAACAACGTCCCCTTCCCTTCCCATGTGTATACCTGACCAATAAATAAACCAGTCCTGGATGGATTCTTTCACACAATGTCACCAATTACACCCAGAGACTTACCAGATACTTTATTTCTAATTTTTTTTTGCTGCAGTGCTTTACAATCTTTTCTCTGTTTTGCCTACTTTTTTGTTCACAGCAGAGACCCAATCCCACGATCTCCAGCCACTGTCTCCCAACCCACTACCCTGAAAGTCATTCAAACTGCTTTTGCTTTGCCCTATTCAGTCCCCTTGTTTCTGTGTTGTTGTTGCTGCAGTATGTATGTATTATGTATTATATATTATACATACACATATATATATATATATATATATATATATATATATATATATATATACATACATACACACACACACGTACACACATACACACACTGCCAGCTTGTCCCATCTAAGTTCTCCCACTTCAAGTTCACAGTTCTTTCAGTTAAGGACAACACACACCTAGGCTCCTTGTTTCCTTTATCTTTTTTCCCTCCAATTTCAGCCCCTGACTGACTGTACCACACTCAGGACCAACTCCAGCCCTCATCTTCAATCCTTTCAGTGAAAGAAACTACAAATCCTTATTTTGCTTTACTTTTTTTTTTTTTTTACCCTCCTTGCAGTCCTTGACTGTGACTGATGGCCAGGCACGTTTTTCTATGACCATCTGAGTCCGACCAACCCAGCTGACAGCCCCCCCCCCCCCAACTGCAGTCCTTTCAATAAAGGACAAACTAATATTTGTAGTCCCCCTCTCTATTTGTAGTGCCCCCTGTTATGTTTTTTTTTTACTGCTTGCTCTTTCTGCCACACAAGATCAGGGGATGACTGGGCCCTCCTGAAGTAATAACTAAATACAGTAGTAGCTGGCGATAGCATGCAAAACAACCCGGTCTGTCCGCTGCAAGTACAATGAGCGAAATGGCACCCTTAGCAGCAGTCTCCTCCCGCTTCTGTATGGTGAAATCTCCCACCCTTACCACCACCACGGCCAATTCCCAGGACTGACAGGTACTCTCCCACATCAAATTCGCTGACTCACCTGTCAGTCCTGGTTCCACCGAAACTGTTCTGCTGCTGTGATGGGTAGGGAGGGATCTGAGGTAGGGTCCTTGCTGCCGCGCTTGCTCCTAGCATCTCTCACCAACCACATGATGCCAATCTCGTCACCCGTATGACTCAGCTAAGGAAGGGTGATTGAGACATGCAGCAGCACCTAGTGGTTGGTCGGTGACTCAGCAGCCAAGCAGCAAAATAAAAAAAAAAGTTCCAAATTGGTTGTCCATCAGACAACCAGCTACTGCAATTGTGATAGTACGACTGCTTAATCTTGTAGCCTGGGACATCGGGCTGTTGGATTTGTCGATCCCAGAAAGAGACTCATCTCACTCTTGATACCATCCCTGATGTCCGAGATGTAAGCATTAAACAGAAGAGGACTGACCCTTGTGGGACCCTGCCAATAACCCTCCTAGGAGACAATACCTCCCTCCCGACCACCACCCTCTGAAACCACCCAGTTAGCCAGTTCCCTATCCACCTCACCATCCTATCCCCAACCCCCATTCCCCCAGCTTGTCCAGCAACTCTGGGTGAGGCACCAATTCAAATGCCTTGCTGAAGTCCAGAAAGAGGACATCCACTGGCCTTCCCTAGTCCAGCACCTTTGTCACCCAATCACAGAACTCCACAAAGTTAGTCTGACACAATCTGCTCTGAACGAAGCCATGTTGGTGATCATCCAGATGGCCCCATGTCTCCAGAAACACCTCCAGCCTCTCTTTCAAGATGGCCTCCCTCATCTTGCCCACCACAGACATCAGACTGACAGGCCTGTAGTTACCTGGCTCCTCCCATGAGCCGCTTTTGTGGATAGGCACAACATCAGCCGTCCTCCAATCCTGAGACATCAAACATGTCTGAAAGGAGGAGTTAAAAAGGTCTGCCAGAGGTGCAGCAAGGACATCCACCATCTCCTTCAGCCCCCAGGGATGAAGGCCATCTGGACCCGGTGCCTTATCCGTTCTCAGGGACTTAAAGGCCTCCCTCACCCTACCAACAGGAATTTTGACATCAGAGAGCTCCCCCCTTCCTCATTCCTAGCCCACCTCTCCCTGTATGGTGTTGGCCCTCCATTGTCTCTTGTGAACACTGAGGCAAAGTATTCATTAAGTACCTTCACCTGCTCTCTGGCCTCTTCCGCCCACCCACTCCCTGACCTCAGTCCACAAATCTGCCCCTTCACTTTCCTCGATATACCTAAAGAACCCATTTTCCATGCTTCTGATCCACTGTGCCAACCTTTGCTCCATCCATGCCTTATCTGATCTCACCACCTTTACCTTTTTGGATATCCTATCATAGTCCCCCTGTCCATGTCCCCTCATGAGCACTTATATTTTCTATACGCAGCTCTTTTCTCCCTCACCACCTCCTGAACTTCTTTAGTCCACCAGCTTGGCTTTCTGGCTGTACCAAATTTGCACTGGACCTTCATGCATGCCCTAGTGGCTTCCAGGAGCCATCTCTTAATAATTTCCCACCTCTTTCTGTGACCATGTCCTGTCTGATCCCCTCCAAATGCCTCTTGAGGATCCCCACCACACCCTCAATGTCCGCTCCCCTGAAGTCAACCACCACTGTTTTAGTGCGATTTTCCCTTCCCCCCAGGTCTAAGGGAAACCAAACCGTGGCATGATCACTCCCTACCAGCGAGTCCCCTACAACTAGGTTCCTAACCAGATCGTAGTCCGACAGGACCACATCCAGGATGCGATCATCCCTCATCAGGTCAGCCACCAATTGAGATAGGAATGCCTCCTGGAAGACGTCAAGCAAGCGCTGCTCCCTAGTCAATGAAGATGCCATAGTGCCTCAATCAACCCCTGGCATGTTAAGGTCACCCAGCACCACAGTTCTACCCTCAACTGACCACAGTGATCTCTTAGATTCACTGCCAGGCCCTCTTCGACTTCCTCAGCCTGCATGGGTGGCCTATAAACCACACCCAGGTTGACCCTCTCTCCCCCAGGTGCCTGCACGGTAACTCATAACGCCTCTATGTTTCCCCTCTGTCCTCTCCACCCTGCATATATCCATGCGGTTCCTAATGATGAGTGCCACCCCATCTCCACTGCCCACAGCCCTGTCCTTCCTGAACAGAGTGTACCCCATCAGGTTTAGGTCCCAATTGTGCCTAGGAGTGGTCCAAGTTTCAGTGACTGCCGCCACATCCACATCCCCTTCAGTTAGCATTGTCTGAAGCTCAGGCATCTTGTTTCCCCATGCTCCTGGCATTAATCAGGACCACCCTACATCCGTGCCCCTTGCCCTCAGCCATCCCCCCAACCCAACATCCCCCAGTTAACTGCTCCCTCCTCACTGTCCCCTCATCCTCCCTTCCCAGGCACTCCCGACTCCCAGCTCCCTTTCCCATGCTAGCCCTGACTCCTCTATTAATCCTGATGCCTATGCCCCCATCCCCCCACACTTTTATCCTCCTGCTCCTTCTGTCCTCTGCTGACTGTGCCCCTGCTTCTTCTGAGGCCCCTCCCGCCATGGTGTCCACCAGTGGTAAGTACCTATTTGAGACTGGGATCCCCCCAGTAGGTTGCTTACCAGCATCCCCTTCCTGTGAGATGAGCTCCCTTGCCATGGACCTTGGAGACCCTTTTGCCCATTTACCAATAGCCCCCACTCTCTGCCATCCTTCACCCTCCTCCTCCTCCTTGTCCAGCTTCCTCAATCCCTCCTCCCATTTCCACCCCCAGGGCTGGCCAGACCCTCCATGATTTCTGGTGGGGGGTGGCAGTGGGAAGACAAATGGGGGGGGGGCAGCTGCAAACTAAGGGTCCTAGCTGCACACTCGAGCAGACTTAGATAGACCGGGTGGTCTGTTTCTGGTGGCACATTCATATGTTCATACAGTGACTCCCCATCCTCCTGCATCCACACTTGCAGACACCCCCCCAACTGTCTGTAGATATGTGCCTCCCATGCCCTGCACTCATGCCCTTCACCGACCTGTCCAGTTCATACCTGAACCTGTGCAACTCAGCCTCCAATCCCATTAACCTGGCACATATAGGACAGCGCCCTAATCTCCACAGTGTACTCATGGCCACTGCAGCTCCATAGTCACTGCAACCCACTAGCCTGCTTCCCTTCCATCCTGTAACTGAAGTCCCCCTCCTCGTCCAGTAGTGACCCCGCCCAGTCTGGCTGCCCCTGTCTGCAGCTCCAAGATGTGCCTCCCTCCCCTTATACCAACTTCCTCTGACATGTCCCCAACTTGCTGCAACCATGCAGCCCTGATCTCCACAAAGGTACCGACTATTAACCAGTGACTCCATTGCTGCAGGGAGAAGATCGATCCAAAGCAGTTCAAATCAGCCCAAAGCAATGCAATATCTAGCTAGCTTCAAATGTGTCATCTAACTATTCAAGTCTAGCCTGCAAGCAGTTTGCCCAGATTTGACCCAGATTCACCCCAAACCAAAGCAGTACAAGTCCACTCTAGGCAGAGCAATTAGTTTCAAACTAGCCAACTCTGTTTGCCCTTATTTAGCCCAGATTCTCCCCAACCCAAAACAGTTCAATCAATCCAGATTTACCCCTACCCAAAGCACCTGGATAAAGGGAATCTATTACATTTGATACAACATATGGGGGTTCCCGTATTTAATTTTAAAGTCCAATTCAATCCTGTTCTACTAAGCTTCCTAAAATACTATGTCTAAGTACATAGTCACTTTCAGTAATATTTGATTTGTTACTAATATTTCCAACTATATTCATCACCAGCCAAGATGTGTGGAAAGAGAAAGGCAGCTGCATAAAGAACATAACACGTCCCTATTGGTAAACATGTCCCTTGATAGCCACTATTTCCACACTCCTAGAAATATTACAGTAATAACTTTTCTCCACAGACAACCTTGTCTAAACAAGCATGGCCCTCAAGCTTTAAACTGAGTCAGGTACAGTTTCAACAAGAAAAGTTGTCAAAATTGCTGATACTTGGTAAGCTAAGCTGCTAAGCAACTGCACTCTGAGGGCAGCTGGAGGGGACGGTGCACAGAGGACCTAGGATAGGGCTGGGAGGTCGAGGTGGGCTAGGAGGACAGGCAGATATAGTAGGGGGTGGACAGGGGAGAATAGTAGGATGCAATGGTTGTTTTCCTGAGCACGCTGTGGGGGATTGGAGGGTGCCCAGTATGTATATGGATGGGGAAGCTAGTAACACAAATATTAATAGGCTGAAGTGGGAGATTGCTAACTTGAGCATGACTGGATTTGGATTGGTGAATGGATGGGGGGGGCTACATGGGATAACAGGAATCTTTACGCCAGAGACAGACTCCATCTGAGCAGGGAGGGTGCAGGAGTTCTGAAAAAGAAGCTGGGGAGCTCACTGATAGTAGCTAAGGTTTAAACTAGCGGGGCTGATCTTGCAGGGCAGGTAAATAGGCAAAGTTTGGGAGGCCTAAGGCCTCTCCCCCCAACTGGAAGCTTGGTGAGAGAGGGATGTTTGCACTGGGATACACCGTTGGGAAACCAAGGGATAAGGGGGTTCAAGGGATAGGTTGGAGGGTGCTCTCCACAAATGTGAGAAGCATCAGTAGCAAGTTACCTGAGCTTCAAGCACTGATGTTGGAAGAGAGGGTGGATGTGGCTGCAATCACAGAGACATGGGCCACCCAGCACCTCGAATGAGACTTGACAATCCCAAGATACAAATTGTACCGGTGGGATAGAAAGACTGGGAGGGGAGGAGGTGGTGCTGATTGTACGGGAGGAGATGGAGCGCAGCAGGGAGGAGGGTGATGACGGAAACAGAGAAATGTTGTGGGTCAACATGCAGGATGCTAAGGGCAGGAAGGTCAATATGGGGGTGGTCTATAGACCACCTTGTAACTCAGAAGAACTGGACAGAGATATGGTGGAGGGGATAAAAACTCACTCCGTCAAGGGTAGGACAGTGGTGGTGGGTGATTTTAACCTACAAGGAGTTGACTGGGGTACCATGACATCACCGATGGCTAGGGAGCAATGGATACTGGATGCCTTTCAAGATCTGTTCTTGACACAGCATGGGGAGAAGCCAACCAGGGAAGGGAACATCTTAGACCTGCTACCAGCAGATGGTGACAACGCAAGGGATGTGGCAGTGCTGGAACCACTGGCAGGGAGTGACCACTGTACAGTGTGGTTCCCCTAGACATGGGTAGGGAAGAATATGAGACAAATACAGAAGTCCTGGACTTTAGGGGAGCGGACTTCAGTAGGATGGCTGTACTGTTAGAAAAGATCACCCCGGAGATGGACACAGAAAGCAGGTGGGAAATAATCAAATTGGGCCTGCTACAGGCAACAAGAGCTGGCACTAAGATCAGAAGTAACAAAGCATGGTCGAAGAATCCCAACTGCTGGTCCAGGGAGGTGCAGGAGAGAGGGTGAGGGAGAAAAGGCTGGCATTCTGCAGATACAGAAGAACCCAGAGGGATGAGGATAGGGAGGTTTATAGCCTGAAATCAAGGGAAGGTAGCAGAGTGGTTAGAGCAGCCAAGGAGCTTACAGTTGGCACAGGGGATTAGGGAGGGTGAATAGGTATTCTTTAACTACATTAGTGAGAAAAGGGGGTGCAAGGACCAAGTCACCAAGTTAAAGAAAGAGGGCAGCTAGGCACAAGATGGCAAGGAACAGGCAGAGGTGTTAAATGAGTATTTTGCACCAGTACACAGGAGGGAACAGGAAGGGCCTATCCAGCACGAGGGTGGTAGGGGTGGATGGGAGGGAATGTACTGATCAGGTAATCCCAAAACACAGAGTTAGGGAGGGTCTGAGGGCTTTGAGAATGGATAAGTCACCAGGACCAGACGGAATCCACCCCAGGGTCTTGGAAGGAGCTGGCAGAGATCCTGGTAGAACCTTTGGCAGAACTGTTCAATATCTACCTCAATTCAGGATACGTGCACCTGGACTGGAGGTTGGCACATGTGGTGCCCCTTCATAAGGGTGGAACCAGAGATGAGCCAGGGAACTACAGACCTGTGAACCTCACATCTATAGTAGGGGAAATAGCTTGAGATCATCCTGAAGGAAAGGCTGGTGGAGTTCCTGGAAGTAAGCGGCCTTCAAGATGGTCAGCGACGTGGATTCGTCAAGAGGAGATCTTGCTAGACCAATCTGGTTGAGTTCTATGAATGGGTGGCAACATCTCTAGATGGGGACAACCAGTTGATATCCTATATCTGGACTTCAGCAAGGCATTTGATTCAGTGCAACATGGGAGTCTTGTGGGCAAATTAGGGAACTTGGGGGTGGGAAGGAAGTTGGTTAAATAGATTGGTAGCTAGCTGGGCAACAGGCAGCAGAGGGTGGTGGTTGGGGGGAGCTCTGAATTCCTAGGACAGTCACTAGTGGAGTCCCACATGGGTCTGTTCTGGGCCCAGTACTATTTAACACTTTCATAGCGGACACTGCAGCTGGAGCTGCAAGTAAAACGAGTTTGTTTGCTGACAACTCCAAACTGGGGGAAGTGGTGGATAGCAATGAGGGTAGAAGGATACTCCAGAATGATCTGGGCACTTGGACCAGTGATCAAAACATGGAAGCTGAGGTTCAACACCAGGAAGTGTAATGTACTGCACTTGGGGCTAGGAATCCGGTTACAGCTATCACCTGGGGGGGGCAGTTGTCCACCTTGGAGGAAGAGAGTTCTGGGGGTGGCGATTACAGGTAAAACAAAACAATGTAGGAAGGCAGCAGTGAAAGTGAACAGAGTACTGGGTTATATTGCGAGGGGGATTACTTCTAGGAGGGAGAAGGTTATCCTGCCTCTGAACAAATCCTTGGTGAGGCCTCACCTGGAGTATTGTGTACAATTTTGGCACCCGTACTTAGAGAGGAATGTCATGTTACTGGAGAGGGTTCAGAGGAGGGCAACTAAGATGATCCATGGTATGGGGGACAAGACTTGCGAGGAAAGGCTGAGGGGCTCAACATGTACTCTCTGGAGGACAGGAGGGACTGGGGGGATATGACTGAGACCTTAAAATACTTGAAGGGTATCAACAGAGTTGAGACTGAGGGTTTGTTTAGGTTAAAAGGAGAAGGAGCCACAAGGGGACACTGCCAGAAACTGACGGGGTTGGGGGAATTTAGGAGGGAACTAAATTGAGGAGGGAACTGAGGAGGTACTACTTTACAGATAGGGTGGTAGCACCATGGAACACACTACCAGAAGAGGTGATCTCACTGGCTTTGGTGGGGAGCTTTAAGAGGGGATGGGACAGGTACATGGGCAAGGTACAGATGGGGTGGGGACAGTGAGAGAACTCAGGGAGATGGGGGGGCAGCAGCAGCATCTCAGCTGTGAGCCGAGCTTGAGTAGACGCGATCGACCTTCTGACCTAAATCTGCTGGCATAGTCGTATGTTCTATTAAAACATACGGCTCTCTCTAAGGTTATCAGTCATTCCTTGAATACAGCCTCCATAGCATCTGCCTCCATGAAGAAAACTATGTACGGTGCTTGTTTTCCAGAAAAAAAACTGACAGCTTACATTTTGCACCACAATTCTCCAGCTACAGAGCATATGCACCTAAAGGGCGCCATCTTAATGGCTCGCATTGTAAGAAAACAATATGTTTGCCTATATAGACTGCTTAGGATAAAGGACCCTGCACTTATCCCAAACTCAGTCTAATACCAAGCTTAGAAAGCATCATTAATTATAAGTCAAGAAACTGAAAAAAATAAACATGAAACAGAGTTTGGTACTTGGATTCTTGTCTGGACTCCTCCACAGTCTCATCCTGTTGTGCACTTCTGAAGTCTGCCGCTAACCTGTCTACCGAGCCCTTGCCTCCTTACAATCTGTAAACTGGAAAGTCTCTGCACCATACATGACTCTGATGCGAGCTGGGGCTAGGAGCAAGCGAACCACACTGAGGACTGTGAACTGTTGTCTCAGTGGGTCAAAGAGTTTGTGGTGAGCGCGGGTCACATACGACCAGCTGGGAAAAAGTCTAATGTCCTATCCATCCAATTGTAGTGGTTGATGTAATCTGGCCTATTGATGAAGTTGGTCCCTCACCTCCAAACCAGCTGCTACCAAGAGGACAATTCTGGGAGCATCTCCATTGATCTGTTGCATGCAATAATTTACTCGGAATACATTTTTTAAATCCATGGCACCCATCTCCAGTCCCTCAGGTGTCGAATTCACAATTCGTGTCCTCAGAAAAGACAACAAGCCCTCCCACTCAGTGCCTTCGGGAAGGCTGAAAACCCATACATTCATTGTCCTGGCCCCGTTTCCAAATGGGACCAGAAGTTCCAAATTCTCTGTTAGCTTTGCCATTGTTGTTTAGGTCCAGAAGGATCTATCATCCTCTTCTTTGGCTATCTGAACAGCCCCTTAAGTTCTACTATTCTGAGAGCCCATCCATTCTAGCATTTTCTCAGTTTTTTGTCCAGTCCAATATCATATGAACATACGGAACTCACCAGCAGAAACAGGCCTCACGGTCTATCAAGTCTGCTCGAATGTGCAGCTAGCACCCCTAAACTGCAGCTGCCCCATCCCCCCCTCACCCTCAGAAACTGCTCAAGCTTATAGAGCATCATGCTAGGACCACTCTTTTTCCTCCATGTCAACTCTGTCCACCAGTGCTTCTTCTATAGTACCCCTCTCCTGCTAATCACCTGGTCTTCTTCACCAGTGCCCTGAATGTGCCGGACATAAACAGAACCCTCTCAGCTGATCTGATGGCTGTTCAAACCTGGTTCCACGAGAATAGGCTTTTAATGAACCCATCAAAAATCACATGCTATGCTATTCAGAACCACTCACCGGTTAAAGACTATCTCGACTCCACTCACTGTGATCTGTGATAATGGCACCCTGGGGTCACTGTCCCCTCCTTCAACTACCTTTCTCTAGTTCTCTCTGACTGATGTGGGAACTTTTAGGAGAGACTGTGTCCGGACAGAGACCGGAGGGGAGCAGGTTGCCAGAGTAATACCGGTTGGTGGACTTTATAGATCTGCATACATCTGCGGCGCTATCCAACTTTTTGGATTGGGCCAGTGGTGGTGATCTGGATCTCTGTTGCTGACAAATTCAATAATCTTATTGGAATTAAGTTATCGGGTGAAGTTTTTGACCCCAATATAAACATACTGGTAGGAGTCGGAGGTCTAACATAACTTATCATTGTTATTGAATTGGTGATCCTGATCCTGATCCTGTGAGGGGCCTGCCTGCTGAAGTCAATAGCTACTTGGGGACGGGGCCTTGCTAGCCGGGTAGCCGCCGGTAGGGCTATCGTTCTCTGGGTCTTTTCAGGGGGTCGACTGGTGAGTTGGTCTCGGTGGAACACCCACAGTAGTGGTTGTTGGCATTGGCAGTGTTAGCTTCCCTCCTGGGATTTTTTGGGCCCCGCTCCTGTATTAATCACTATGGAAGTGACATTTTTCTACAAATTTCACTGCCTAATTTTGTCAGACTACAAATTTTGTGAAGGCAGTGAGAGTGCCGTGCTGTTCTAGTCAGTGTTCCCATTAAGACTGCAGATCTGGGGGTGCACTGCACCCTCTCCAAATATTTTCAGAGGTACAAATAAATTACAAGGGTTCATTCTACCATTTGTACAACATTTTTGTGGGGTGCATATACTTCAAAACAGAATAATGGGGGTACAGTGTACCCCCTTCACACAAAAATGTACTTGAATTTTATAATCTGTACTTGAATCAAGTACAGATGGGGGTAAATGGGAACACTGGTTCAAACACCATGAAGTCTTGCTTATATTAGGACCTTAGCAGTATGCCCCTGGCTTTTGACTGCCCCGGAGATGAAATAGTTAACTCCAGAGAAATCTGGAGTTCCACAGCACGAGTGCGCTTATTGAAAGCTCTATCTGGGTTGTTTGAACCCAAACTGTCAGATTCTTTACTCCGCCTTCACTGAACAGACGCTCCGGAGACCAGCTCCTTCATTTCGGTTCGTTTGCAGTTTAAAGTATTTTATCAGTTCATTTAACGAGAAAGTGTTTAAAATCGCATGTTTTCCGTTTAAGCTCTATCTGGTAACCGTAAGTATAATAATTTTAGTCTGTGTGGAACTCATTATCGGTCGCTCTGAACCGATCAGTTTGCTTTAAAAATTGTTTTTTGCATTTAGAGTGAGGGTATTCTGTTCTTATCGGTCCTAAAAACCTGCAATTAAAAGTGTTTTTTTCAAATACCCGTGACACGGTTAGGGACCGATAAGGGTGTCTTGTCCTGGCAAGGCCTGAAACAAAGGACAAGTTTGGTTAGGCTGGCATTATGTCTGAGAAACCCAAAAGAAAAACCGGGCCCACTGGGTTTCAACACTGTGATGTCTGTGGGGAAGCCTTTGCCAAGGCTGACCCACACACCACTTGTGTCTATTGTCTGGGGGCTGACCACCTCCTGTCAGACTGCCAGATATGTAAGAATTTCCTGCAGCCACCCTGGAAAGAGATTGGGCAGGCTCAGGAGCGAGAGGCAAAAGTCCGCTGACCAGATGGCGCCGGCCCAGCTACAGCTGGACCAGAGGAGTGCCCTCTGACCAGGGCCATACTCCTCGGCAAAGAAAGGCTGGTCCTGAGGAACCAGTCAAAGCAAAAGGACAAAGAAATCAGCTAGTGTGGAGTCCAGTTTGTCTCTCCTTCTGCTGTAGAAATAGCTAAAGCCATACAGATTGTCCAGTCTTTGTCTCAGGGACTTGTTGAACCTCTCTGGTTGGAAAAAGGGGTCTTGTTCAGGTCCAGTGGTTCAGGATTATGATGTTGGGGATTTTATGAACCACAGGAGGGGAGGAAGATTCTGATGATTGTAATTGTGATTGGGAAGGTCTGGAAGTGCCAATAGAACTGGACATTCTCCAGACAGACCCTTTGAGTCTCCCCTTTATTGTCTGAGTCCCCATCTCATTTCAGATTTTATAAGAAAGTAGCAGAAACTCTCCAGCTCCCTTAGAAGAGGCTGTGGATGAGCAAGAGGAGCCTGACTATGTGGAAATGATGGATATTCCAGAGGCTAGAAGGTTGTCTATTCCTTTACATAAGTCATTTAGGAGACAAACCACTAAGATTTTAAAATCCTTTTCTGTCCCTCCTGTAGATAAAAAATGGACAGAAGGTATACGTTGTCAGGCCCTAATACAGACTTCCTTACTGAACAGTGTAGTCATGTAGGTGTGGTGCAAGCTGCAGCCTGTCAGACAGTATATTCCCTGGCTTCACATCCTCCTGATAAGGATTCCAGGAAGATTGATGCCATGGCGAAAAAACAGTATGTGGCAGCTTCTTTGGGACTCAGACAGGTTAATTATATGGCTTATGTGGCTAGATATCAGAAATCTAGATGGGACACTATATTGCAGTTGGCCAAGCAGGCCCATGGCAGCTGGCTAGTGAGTTGGAACAGGTGGCTGCTGATGGCATTGAAGCCTCTAAAGTTCAATTTCATGCTGCTGTTGATGTTAATGATGTTTCCTCTAGGGTCATGGCCACTTCTGTAGCTCTCCGTAGGTTGGCATGGCTCAGATGCACTAATCTGTCCCAAGATACCCAGTCAAAGCTATATATTTTCTGTTATAGGAAATTCTCTGTTTGGAGAACAAACAGAAAATTACATGAAAAGATGGATGAATACAGAACTACTTACAAAGTGCCCAAGCTAAGGAAAGGCATGCCACTCAACATAGGCATGCCCCTCTAGGGTAGGGGCAGGCCTTACAATAGGCCTTTTACCAATTCCAGGCTTCTTCTGCTTTTGCACAGAGAGGATTTTTCAGAGGCAGAGGCAGACGGGCACAGGCAGGCCCTCTCCCCAACCTAAAGCTGCTCCTGCTAAGCAGGCACTTGACGGGTGTCTGGGGCGACTCTCCTGTACCGGTGGGGGCAGACTGGCTTATTTCTGCCAGAACTGGTTGTCCCTAACCTCGACAAATGGGTTCTGGAGGTGGTAAGCCAAGGCTTGGTTCTCAGTTTCAAACAGTTTCCCAAGATGAGAGCCAGGCACTTTCCCCTCAAGTCTTTTAGAAACCCTCGCACTAGAAGCAGAGGTTTCTCTCTTTTGGACTGCAAAGCAGTGGAAAGGGTCCCCTTGCCACCAGAGCAAGGGTCTTTACTCAAGGTACTTCCTGACCCCAAAAAGACAGGAGACTTGCGCCCATCTTGGATTTAAGATTTCTGAACAAGCATCTTGTAAAACCAAAGTTCAAAATGCTGACTTTAGTAATGATTTTGCCATCCTTGAGGCCAGGGACTGGCTAGCTTCCCTGGACCTCAAGGACTCCTACTTCCATATTCTAATCAGGGCCTCTCACCAAAGTACCTCAGGTTCAACTGCCCGGCCACTACCAGTTCAGGGCAATGCCCTTCGACTCACTTCTGCTCCAAGAGTTTTCACAAAATGTCTAGCTGTAGTAGTGGCCACTTAAGAAGACAAGGGATAGCTGTGTTCCCTACTTGGACGACTGGCTTATTGTGGGTCAGTCATCAGAGCAGGTAAAATCCCACTTGCAAATCACCCAGGAACTCCTCACCTTTCTGGGTTCCTGCTGAATGTTCCAAAGTCAGTTCTCAACCAGTTCAGGTACTAACTTTTATAGGTGCAGAGCTGAACACAAAGTTAGCCAGGGCATTCCTCCCTCCTAAAGAGTGGACAAACTCATTGCCCTGGCATCTCTTTCTCCATGCAGGTCTCTGACCAGCAAGGCACTTTCTGCAACTCCTGGGGCACATGGCTGCCTCTACAGCTGTTGTGCCAGGGGCAAGATTTCAGATGAGGGACATTCAGTTCCACTTGAGGTCCTATTGGTCTCAAAGGAGGACCCCTTACCAAATTGGTCCCAGTGACCAAGACTCTGATCCCAGCTCTCCAGTGGTGGCTGGATCGAGCAACCTGTCCTCAGGGGTCCCATTCCTTCCTGTCCCTCACTCCCTCATCCTCACCACGGATGCATCCCTGTTGGGTTGGGGGCTCACCTGGGCGACCTTTCAACTCAGGGAGTTTGGTCCCTCAGGAATCTCTGCTTCACATCAATCTGCTGGAGCTCAGAGCTGTCTCCTAGCTCTCCAGGTTTTTCAGAAACTGTCCAGAACAAAGTTGTTCAAGTCAGGACAGACAATACCACAACAATGTGGTACATCAACAAGCAAGGGGCACTGGCTTCAGCCCTATGCAACAAGCAAAGAAGTTGTGGTCTCTGGCCTATTCCCTGAACACCTCTCTGACAGCGGTTCACCTCCCAGGGAAGGACGATGTCCTAGCGGATGCCCTCAGCAGGATTTCTCAGGGCCATCACGAATGGGCTCTGAACCCTCAAGTGCTGGGGTCAATCTTTGCCAGCTGGGGCACTCCTCAGATAGATCTTTTTGCAGCCCCAGACAACCACAAACTTCCCCTGTTTTGCTGCAGGCCCCCAGTTCTGGGGTCAGTCCCCCTGGATGCCTTTCAGCTGGATTGGGAGGGAAAGTTCCTCTATGCTTTCCCTCCGTTCCCTCTACTCTTCAGGGTTTTAGTAAAAATCAGAACTCAGCCTTGCAGGGTGATTCTGATTGCTCCAGACTGGGCCAGGCAGCCTTGGTACCCTCTTCTTCTGTCCCTATCATTCCACCCTCCCCTGACCTTGCCCAGGGCTCACGACCTGCTGACCTGTGCACAGGGAGAGTGTGGTATCCGATCTCAACTCCCTCCACCTCAAGGCTTGGTTCTTGTGGAGTTAGAGTTTGCTCATTTACACCTTCTCAAGGTGTCTTGGATATTTTGAAGGCCTCCAGAAAGCCTTCCACTAGAGCCACTTATAATTCTAAATGGAAGAGATTCTCATTTTGGTGTTCTGAGAGGCAAATCACCCCAGAATCAGCTGACCTGCCTATTTTGTTGGACTACCTGGTCCACTTAAATTCCTTAGGCCTCAAACCAGCTACCTTAAAGGTTCATTTGGCAGCTGTTTCAGTTTTTATTTCTGCAGGAAAACCAGTTTCTCTTTCTTCTCACCCTGTGTTTGCCAAATTTTTCAAAGGGTTACTTCATACTAATCCTCCCTTTCGGGAACCTACCATTGCATGGGACTTGAATATCTGCATTGCCCAGCTAATGCAACCTCCCTTTGAGCCTCTGGATTCGGCAGATCTCAAGTTCTTAACTTGGAAAACTGTTTTTCTAGTGGCTATCACTTCTGCTAGGCGTATAAGTGAATTGCAAGCCTTGTCAGTGGAAGAGGATTTCATTTCTTTCCACAGAGATAAAGTGATCCTCAGGACTAACAGAAAGTTTTTACCTAAGGTGGTTTCAGATTTTCATCTTAACCAATCCATCTCTCTTCCAGTATTTTTTACTGAGCACTCCTCTTCTGGTGAGAGAAGCTTGCACAGTTTGGACGTAAAAAGAGCCCTTAGCTATTATTTGGATCGTACCAAGGGTCACAGGTTCGAATCCCTCCAGCTCTTCCTTACCTATGGAGATGTGGGTAAGGGGAGGCCTGCTACTAGGAGGTCGATTGCTAGGTGGATTGTCTCTTGTATCCAGTTCTGTTATCAAAAACTGGGCAAGGAGCCGCCCTCAGGCCTGAGGGCTCATTCCACCAGGGGTACAGCTGCATCTCTAGCGGCTGCTAGAGATATTCCCATTTTGGAAATCTGTCAAGCTGCTACCTGGAAGACAGTCCACACTTTCACTAAGCATTATTCCCTGGACGCCCAGTCCAGGAGAGATGCTCGCTTGGCACAGCTGTCCTGCACAGCCTATTTCCTAAGTAGGTTCTGACCTCCTCCATGGGGGTACTGCTGTGTACTCTGCAAAGGTCCTAATATAAGCAAGACTTCATGGTGTTTGAAGAAAAAATTACTCACCTTAGTAATTGCTTTTCTTCTCATGGAGTCTTGCTATATTAGGACAACCCTCCCTCCTACCCCTCTCAGAATCCCTACTTGGGTATGGGGTTGGCAAATTGGTGCAATCACTGTGTCATGCCTGTTTAGCTTCTAGTCTCCCCTTCTTTTCTTTCTTGGGTTAGGAACTAGATAGTTTCTGTTTTTTGTTAATTGGTAGCTGGGCCCCTCTCTGGACTTGAGTCTTTGGGCAGAGGGGGCCTTAGTAGTGATTGTCAAGGGTTATCCTAACAATAATACGTGATACGGTTTTTCTTTATTGGTGTTGTGTTTTTGTGGTTCTACTGTTAGTAGGTAGCCAATGGCTAGTGTAAGGCTTTTCCACACAGACTTGCTATGTTAGTTTAGCCTCATAAAGAACCTGACAGTTTGGGTTCAAACAGCCCAGATAGAGCTTTCAATAAGCGCTCTCGCGCTGTGGAACTCCAGATTTCTCTGGAGTTAACTATTTCATCTCCGGGGCAGTCAAAAGCCAGGGGCATACTGCTAAGGTCCTAATATAGCAAGACTCCATGAGAAGAAAAGCAATTACTAAGGTGAGTAATTTTTTCTTCTAGTCTCCCTTACAGTGAGAGGGTTTGGGAGATGATTAGCTTTTCATGGATACTGAGACGTGATCTCTCTTTTACAATTGCTTTTGCTTAATATTTGTCTGACTACAAGCTTTTTGAAGGCAGTGAGAGTGCCATTCTGTTTCAGTCTCCGTCATAGTGAAAGGGTTTGGGTCCGATTAACTGTTTATGGACATTAAAGAAGAGACATTATTTTTGTTTTAATCCTCTGCCTAACTTTATTTTGACTATAATTATAACCTGACGGCAGTGAGAGTGCCTTGGTGGTTGAAATAATAACTATTTGATGATAACTATCTGGTGAGATGAGAGTTCCTAAGGTTTAAAAACTGTTTTGGAGAAATCTGTTTGTTTTATTAATTTTATTTTTATACATTTTTTGTTTTGGGGGTTTTAGTGTGCACATTTTGTGTGAAGATGTGTTGGGGGTTTACTCGGATGGTCAGGCATTATTCCCCCTCCCAGCTTAGGGACCTCCGCCCTTTTAATTGCCCCCCATTGTCCCCGGAGGTACATAGATGTTGTAGGGCTCTAGGGATTGTGAGGAGGAGGAAGGTGGGGGCCCGACCTGGAGGGGGAATGGAAAAGAGTCGACGGATTGCGACAGTGAGGACAAGAAGACGCCTTGGGGCGAAATGGGTTCAGGACAGAGGTTTACCTTGCCTGATTCCCATACCCAAGGGCTCTGCTCTTAGCAGGCAGGTAGCTCGGTCTTCACTGGCAACTCATCCAACTCGGACGGTGTTATGTAATGCCAGGTCCATTAAAAACAAGACTGCTATAATAGCTGATCTTGTCGGATCATTGGACCTGGCATGCATCACCGAGACCTGGCTGGATGAAAATGCTGGCCCTGTTTTGGCTTCAGCTATACCAGTCGGGTACTCTGTGATGTACCGTCCAAGACTGGATCGTAGAGGTGGGGGGGTGGCAATCTGTTTTAGAACGGACCTGAGTCTGATGGAGACAGCAGTGGGAGTTACCAAATCTTTTGAATGTATCCTGGGTGAGGGTGTGGGGTACAGGATTCTTCTCATTTACCGTCCACCAGGTAATGGGAATGTTTTCCTGCGGGAAGTCACAAACTTCATCATCGACATGACATTGGGATCCTCCAGATGGCTGATCCTGGGGGATTTCAATGCCTGGGTCGACGAACTCTTGCAGTTTAGTTCTGACTTCCTCCAGCTAATGAATTCGCTGGGCTTCACACAGGTTATTTCCTCCTCTACCCATATAGATGGTCATTCATTGGATTTGGTGTTCCTCCTGGGGATGGAGATATCCAACTTGGTGATGGAGCCAGCTGGATGGTCTGACCATCACACCATCGGGTTCAGTTTCCTTACCCCCCCAGTAGGTCGATCTCTACGGAGATGGTCCGGTACCGCCCTTTGAGGGGTGTTACCCCAGAAGACCTGATGGCGGTGCTGGATCTATTGAGTTTGCCTAGTAAATGCATGGATCCTGGGGACCTGGTTCTTGCCTATAATAAGGCGGTAGTAGGGGCCCTAGAGTCCATTGCTCCTGAACGTGTTCGACCCCTCACCCTTCGCCCAAAGTCTCCTTGGTTTGATGAGACTTTGAGGGAGTTGAGGAGAGTGGGAAGAAGGCTTGAGAGATGTTGGCGGAAATTAGGCCTGGAGTGTGACAGGCTTAATTTGATGGACCACTATCGTGTCTATCAATCAACAATTACCTGTAAGAAGGCAGAATTCCTGTCCAGGGAAATTGCTGCTGCACAGAATCGACCAGCCCAGCTCTTTCGGACTGTGGGCAGACTGTGCAATCCACTCTGTCTTCAGCACGAGAGGGTATTTTCACAGGAACGCTGTGAGGAGTTTGCTCGATTCTTTGCAGATAAGGTTGCCACAATCAGGTGCACTCTCCTTTTAACTCTCAAAATGGGAGTCATAGTGGTTGGCAGGAGATGTTGGACACCCAGTTTGTGTGGTCTGACTGACCGACCCACAATCAGTGACATAGTGATGATCGTCCAGTCACTGCGACAGACCAACTATAGTTTGGATCCGGGCCCCACCCGCCTCTTAGTAGGATGTGTGGATAAAATCGGCCTGATCCTTGCTGAGATAATCTGGTTGTCATTGGAGAAGGGGATCTTTCCTGACCCCTTGAAGGAAGCCATGATTAGGCCCCTTCTAAAAAAAAAAAAAACCTCCTTAGACCCGGAATGTCTGGCTAACTACAGGCCTGTCTCTAACCTGCCTTTTGTAGGCAAGGTGATTGAGAAGGTGGTTGCGCTGCAGTTGGATGATCATTTGACCAGCCACACTGTCTATGATTCTCTCCAGTCAGGATTTAGGAAAAGACATAGTACCGAGACAGCCCTTGTTAGAGTACTAAATGACCTCCTAATAGTGAGAGATCGAAAGACTCGTTCCGTCTTGGTCCTTCTGGATCTCTCTGCGGCGGCATTTGATACAGTTATCATGGGGTTCTTTTGGAGCACCTGCGGGTTATCTGTGGGCTACCTGGTTTAGTCCTCAGTTGGTTTCGATCATTCCTTGGGGGTAGGACTCAGAGGGTGGTGTCTGGGATTTGTTCCTCAACATCACTCCCCCCTATCCTCTGGCGTGCCGCAGGGCTCTATTTCAGCACCCATGTTATTTGCGCTATACATGCTGCCATTGGGAGTGATCATTAGGCGGTACGGCTTGAGTTTTCACTGCTATGCAGATGATACTCAGCTGTACATGTCCTTTGTGCCTGGCCAAGGTAATGCTGTGTCGGTCTTTAATAACTGTCTTACCGAAATTCAGGACTGGATGACTGTGAGCTGGTTGCGGTTAAACCTTGAAAAAACTGAGGTGTTGGTGGTGGAACCAGGCCATCGAGGGGTAGGTTCGTTGACTGGGTCACCCTCAGGTCTTTGGCTTGGGGGGACCCAGCTGATGACCTCAGACCGGGTGCGGAACTTGGGCATTATATTTGACGATTGTCTGACCCTCAAACATCAGGTGTCAGCTGTTGTCAAGGCCTCATTTTCACATCTGAGGAATGTAGCCCGAGTGAAGCATCTGGTTCCCGTTGATGACCTCCCAACATTGGTCCATGCCTTCGTTACCTCCTGCTTGGACTACTGCAACGCCCTGTACCTAGGGCCACCAGGGGTGGATATTCGCCGTTTGCAGCTGGTGCAGAATGCAGCGGCTAGGCTTTTGACTGGTACATCAAGGGCCAGTCATATAACACCTGTCCTCCGTGGACTGTACTGGCTGCCAATTCAATGGCGAATCACCTTCAAGGTCGGTTTGCTGACCTATAAGGCCCTACATGATCAGGGACCTAGTTACCTGCAAGATCTTCTTTGTCCTTACTGTCCTTCCCGTTGGCTCCGATCCACTGATGAGGGATTGCTAAGAGATTCCCAGGGTTCGTTTAAAGACATCAGGGGCAAGATCATTTAGTTTCATGGCTCCAACCCTGTGGAATTCTCTACCTCATCGGGTGAGAGAATACTTGACTGTCCAAAGCTTTAAATCAGCTTTGAAGACATATTTGTTTAACCAAGCATATCCGGATTTTTAAAATATATTTATGGATTGTTCTTAGGATTTTAAGTTTTATGTATTGATTTGTTGTAAAAGCGCCTTGGTTCTGGAAAGGCGCTTTTTACAAATAAAGCATTCATTCACTCATTCATTCATTCACACCTAGTTATTACATCAGATCCCTTCCCCTGACTTCTCTTTTCACGTGTCATCCACCTGCAAGGCACTTAATGTCAGAGCTGGACTAGCTTATCAAGCCAGTCATAATCTCTTCCCATCTGCCCGCATCACAATAGACCATGGTATCCTAAGTCCCAAACTCCCCTACAGCCTGCCCATTTTCACTAATGCCTAAAATGCTATCCTGCAGAAATGGGATGTGGCCTACAACAACATCTGCCAAACTGCCCTTGCTTGCAACCGACTCACCTACCGCTGTACCCTGTACACCAAACTAGGCTGGCTACCTCCTGTTGCCCAACATGACCTCTCCCTGGGTGGCATCACTCATAGTGTAATTCAGAACTGTGCACCCGTCTCTTGCCTCCCTCCTGGTGTCCTACAGAAATGCCTATCCTCCCAGATCCTCGGACCTCGACCTCCTATCTATACCCAGGACCAGGATCAAACTCTTGGATACAGCCTTCACTGCTGCTGCCCCATAACTGTGGAATAGTATACCTGCTAATATAAGACAATGTACTGTTACCCATACTTTCCGGCACCAATACCATTCCCATCTGCTCCAACTGGCAGTATGCTCCTGTCCCTAGCCTTGTCCCTTGCATCGCTAGCCACTGCTACTCGATACCCCAGCACTCTTCACTCTGTATGCCTGTTAGTTTGTCCGCACCTCTGAACTGCGCCAATAACTCCTCCCTTCTTCTTCTTACTTACTCTGTACTTCTCAGTTTACTCTGATCACTCGAATGCTTAATTGTCATGCACTGTGTTTGTTGTTACTAGGTTTTATCACATGCTTTAAATGTTGTAGGACTGTTCCTGTATTTTGTAATGTATTGGTTTGTACCCACCCGAGCTATGCCTGAAAATAGGCAAATGTTTGTCTAGTGCATTTTACCCAATAAACAAAAACTAACTAACTGACATGGAAGGCTCAGGATAGTCTCCTGGGCAGCTGTTCCCCTGTACCACTGGTCGTGCTGGTGCCCACATGCTCTGTAGTCTGTTGCTGGGACTGTGGCAGGATCTGCTGATGATTTTGACTTAGCCCACCAGCTGCTCCTTTTGGGTGCCCCATATAGCTTTCAGTACCAGTCTGTTCCTCTCACGGTGAGCTATCCGATTCCATAGAAGATTCTGGAAGAAGATGCAAAATAAAGTTGTTTTTTTTTTTTGTTAAATAGCTGTGCTGTGCTCTACCAGAACTTCTGTAGAAAACATTCAGTCAGGCAACTGGCTCTCCAGCACCCCCCTGATTTTAGACCTTTTAATAAATCTAACAGGGAGAATGGATGGGAGAAGAGAAATCGAAACAAAAAAAAAAAAGGGGGGGGGACTGCCCAATGGCCCAGCAGGTAGTGCGCTGTGCTCTTGTGTTGGTGACCTGGGAGCTGGTCAGGGCAGCTAAGGAGGCTAGGGTAGTGCACCCAGATGGACAGAGCCAATTCTGAGTTTCGGTGCCACAGCGACCCCTGTGGTGGGCCGGGTAGCGCGTCTCCTCCACAGCGGAGCACTGTGTGCATGTGTAGGATGACGGAGCACCGCCCAGCATCACAGGGAAGTGGGAGGGAGTCAGGGATTAAAGGCGGAAGGGGAGAAAATGCCCCAAACCTAAGTCCCTCAGCTGCCTGCATGGTACCAGTACTCTCTGATTCCACAGGGCTGACAGTTGGGGGAGACAGCAGCTGATGGGACTGCGATGTCACTGGCAGGAAGGCCTCAATGTCAGGCATATGTGGTGACAAGTGGACAAGGAATTTGATGGCCAAAAAATAAATAAAAAGGAGGCTGTAAGGGATCTGAGGAAGACCAAGCAAGATTGGAGAGGTGGTCTGTAATCTGGCAACTGGGCTTCAATGTTAAACATGCAGGGTGATACACATAGGGAGCAAGAACCCCATGGTCAAGTAGAGACTTGGTGGGGGTGGGGAGGTTGCAGTCTCGGAGGAGAACGACCTGGGGATAGCAATTACAAGCAACCCGAGCCCTTCAACATAATGCAAAAAAGGAGACCGGGAAGGGAAACAGGATGCTAGGTTGCATATAAAGGGAGTTCACCAGCAGGAAGAAAGAAGTCATTCTGCCCCTGTACAAGCCTATGATGCATTCACACCTGGAGTACTGCATGCAGTACTGGAGCTCTGACAGAGGTGGTGCAGAGGAGAGCTGCCAGAATGATTTGGGGGTAACAGGATACCCTGTATAAACAGAGGGTGGTGAAACAGAACACGTTCTCACTGGAGGAGACGAAAGAGAGGGCACATGATCAAGACCTTCAAATACCTTAAAGGCATTAACAAGATCGACACAGAGGATCTTCTTTTGCAAAGGTGAGAACAAGAACACCAGAGGGCACAACCAAAAATGAATGGGGGGAGATACAGAAGGTGGCCAGAAGGTATTTCTTTACTCAAAGGGTGGTGGCAGGATGGAATGCACTGCCAGAGAAGGTAGTAAATAACTATACAGTTAAGGGGGTTAAAAGAGGGTGGGACAGATTCAAGGGGATGGTTAGGGTGATGGGAGGGGGCAGAGTATGGTGCTCATGCATACGCGTATGAGTTCTGCATCGAGCAGATGAGACCTTTGGCACTTCTTAGAACACAGAAACATAGACTTTGACGGCAGATAAGGACCGCTTTGCCCACCTAGTCTGCCCATTACCCTACCTACAGGATAAGCTGCAGATCCTAGTTAACCAACAGCCTATTTCTTCCTACCCCCACAAGAACTGCCTTATGTCTGTCCCACGCATTCTTGAATTCCCCCACTGTTTTAGACCCCACAGCCTCCTCAGGAAGGCTGTTCCATGTTCCACCACCCTCTCTGTGAAAAATACTTCCTCACATTGCCCCTAGAACTGCCCCCATCTTCAAATTGTGTCCCCTTGTTCTTGCACATCTCTTTTCTGAAAGATGCTACCCTCTTGGACTTTGTTGATTCCACTGAGGTACTTAAACATTTCTATCATGTCCCCCCTCTCCCTCCTTTTCTCAAGGGTATACATATTAAGCTACTTTAGTCTCTCCTTGTATGGCTTCTACTTCAGACCCTGCACAATTTTAGTTGCCCTCCTCTGGATTACCTCTATCCTTTCTATGTCCTTACGGAGATTGGGTCTCCAGAACTGGATGCAGTACTCCAGAAGGGGTCTCACCAACTGTTTGTACAGAGAGATAACAACTTCCTGTTTTCTGCTGGTGATGCCTCTTCCTATACATCCCAGTATCCGCCAGCCCTCCCTACTGCCTTCTCATATTCTTTCATTTGCCTTTCGTACGCTCCTATGTAGGTTTTAAATTTCCACCTAATGAAGACTCGGCTGAGTCAAAGTGCCTGGGTATATTGTAAGAGATAGTCTACAGGAGTTCCTGATGTAATGGCTTCCGCTTGTTGCACTAAGCTAAATGTCATTACTGTGAAATTCTGCACCACTTGCATTTCTGGGATAAAAAAAAAAACAAAAACTTGCCATGCTTTGAAGAACAAAGTACTTTCAGCCTTAGCTTCAGTTTGTTGAATTACACTGCTTCACAAGTGGCTCTGCATTCCTGCCTTTGTCTGCGTTCTGGGGAGTAAACCCTCACCATGAAGTACACCGCTCTCCTGCACCAGAGTAGTGGTGGGTGTACGACTATCCTGCATTCAAAAATGTAGAGGATCCCTGTTGCTACTGGACCCCTGCCCCCCCCAATAAAAATATGAATTAGCACAGCATCCCTGGTGCTAGTCAACCCCCACCCCACCAAACAAGACAGCCCCCTTCCCCACCCACTCAGCGCCCACCACCCTCCTCTCCCTGTCTAGCACTCAACTAACCTGAATAACCCCTAGTGGCGGCAGGTACATCAGTGAGCAGTGACCAGTGTAGACCTTAGACCCTGTTCACACTACACCACTCAGACCCTGCAATGGACAGAAACCGTTAAGCCGGGGAGTGGTACAGTGTGTCCACACTGCAGCAGTGACTGGTACGAGATCGGTACCGCCAGTCCACACCTCAGGAACCGGGCGACCATACCGCAGCGCCCAATCCCACAATGCAGCTCGCGCTACAGGCCCTGCAGGGGACCACTACCGCCGGTAATGTTACTGAGGTGGGACCGGTTTCATAACCGTTGTTGAAACCACCTCACATGTGATTTCAACAATGGTTACAAAAACGCCTTCTGTAATGTTACAGGTATAAGCACAAACCATTGCGGTAACGGTTTGGGCACTCAGTAACGTTACAGAAGTGTAGTGTGGACAGGGCCTACTTACACCACCTCAGCTGGCCACTGTCTAAATAACTGTGACTGAGAGCATGTGCACTGCAGAAGTAGCCATTTTCACAGTACATGTGTGTTCATTCAGTCATTCAAATGTCTCCTGCTCTCCCTGATGACAACAGAGTTATTCAGGTGCGTTTGGAGTCAGATGGGGTGTGGAAAGCGGTGGTGATGAGTGGGATGGGGTTGAAGAGGGCCATCAGAATCAGGGATCCTGTGAATATTCAAATAGGGCTTGGGGAGTACCACTAGCACCAAGGAGCCTGTGCTTATTCAAACTGGGATCGGGGGTTATTAGTCTAATAGTCTGCTGCACTCGAAGAAAAAGAAGGAATTCCGATCAAACCATGAGTTACAAAATAAGCTTCATTTATTAAACAATCATAAAAAAGAAAAATGCTAGTGTTCACATGCAGGCCTATGCAGAGCTGTCCCACCACTCAACCCAGAGCTTCGATTCCTACAGAGTCATCAGGGGTAACACTGGACTACCTGGGACGCTGACATGTATGCAACAAGTGTTTGGGTGGGAGTGGAGTACCACGCAACTACCAGGAATACTAACATGTCTGTAACAGGAATTAGGGTGAGAGGGTGGTACCGCAGAACACCAGGAATACTGATATGTTTACACAGTCCCAAATATGTGAAGTCATGGAATGAATGAAGTCATTCACATATTTGGTGTCTAGTACAGTATGCCCTGCAAGCCTATTGGTCCACACTTGGGACCAATGGGCTTACAGCCCCTACTGTACCTGTCATTCGCCGGGAAGCATGCGAGCAGGCTGCAGCCACCCGCCGATGATGGAGTGGGGAGAGTGGGGTAGGCATGGGGTTCGGTGTGGGTGTAGGGGGGGGTGCCACTGGATCACCAGGGCTTTTCCTTACGGAGGAGTCCTGCAATCACTGCTAGGGGTGAGGGGGGTCCGCTAGACCACCAGGGATGGTCATACATTACAATTATTGGGGATTCAGGGACTCAGGAGCACTCGACTACCAGGGCTTGAGTGGTAAACATTTCCATGATCGCGGCTACGGTCGGGATCCATTTGACCACCAGGGTTGTGTGTGTGCTTGCCAATGATGTTCTGGGTGAGCGGGTGGCCACCCATGGCCGGCTGCTGTGCTGCATTCTGCAATACTGCAGCCCACCTGTGGGTGGCCAGGAGTCATTCCATCTTCTGGGGCTCAGCTCAGGCCTTCCCCATCTGGCCAATGCAGGGTTGTGCCAGCATATGTGCCGCACATCCCAGGCTGAATATCGGGATGTGCCACATATGCATGAGCACGCCCCCTGCATTTGTGCCGCATACATCGAGAATTGCGCTGAGCCAGACAGCCTTCTCAATATCCCACCAGGGCGCAATGCAGGGTTGCGCCGACGCACCCCCTTTGAACATCCTGGCCCAGGTGTCTTTATGTGTTACAGCAAAAACAAACAACCCTGGTTTGTGTGAAGGAAATATTGGAATAGGAAACCGGGGATGTATACGTTAAGGAACGATCCACTCTGCCTCAGCTTACTGTTCAAGTATGGTGGAGAGGTTGGTTGGGGGCTCCCTTTCTGATACAACTGGCAAGCCATGGACAGTAAGAGGAGTTTGTTTTGGGGGCACTCTATTACATGGGGGGAGTAAGGAAAGGGGGTCTGGGGAGATTACTGGAGGAGTGGGTTGCAAGAGGCGTACCTGCCTTGTTCAGACAGGCAACTGTAATACATTATTTAGGGACTTCCTATTTGAGGGCCTCCAATGTCATCTTAGGGTTTATTTTTCATAAGGGGTAGGAACCCGGAATGTTATTTCTCTAGCAGGTCTGGTTACCATGTATTACATAAGTGATTATCTGATTAAGAGACCAGCCCAAGAGATGTTTAAGTAATATGGCATAAGAACTCCCTCTTTTTTTCCCTTTGTTTATATTTACTGTTTCATTTTTAGGAAAAATGCTATTTTGTGTTCGGGTGTAAAACAGGAAAAGATGACACTGGTATGCCATCTTTGGGAGAACAAGGAGGGATGGGTTTTTTGGGGGGTAGATTTTGCATACTGTGTGATAAAATAATGATTTTTGATAATGTCTAGAGTAACTTCTTATACTTAAATATTTATATAACTTTAGGAAAATGAGATTATGATCCACATTTGTAACCACCGGGTCTCTTATAACGTGTTTTTTTTCTTATTGGAACTTAGTATTGCTGCAGTTTTGTCCAATAAATATTCCCCTACTCTTATGCAATGGCACATGTAAATGATATAACTATTGAAGCAACAAGTTCATCTATAGCTGAAGAAGCTATAAAAATCTACGTAGACTACGTATCAGTATCCAGAGCAATATTAAATAAACATAAATGGACAGGAACAGAATTTGGAATGAAGCAACAGTACAACACGCAAGTAGCAGGAATAGAATTAACCAGAGAGCCAATTAAAACATTAGGGATAGAATTTAGTTCAGGGCAAATGGATCTACTGAACTGGGATAAAAAAAAACAAAACACTGAACAAGGGAAAACAATGGTAAATAATGGAATACTTGGACAATGAGTAAAACGAAAAGGATTTATTTGGTTAAAGCATACTTATTACCACTTTTTCTATTTATTAGTAATATTTTCCTGCCCCCTAAATCAAGAGAAACAACAATTTTAAATATCTTTTTCCAGGCTGTTTGGAGAAGCCATCTAAATCCAATAAAAAGGAATATCCTTTATTTACCAATACAAAAGGTGGGCTTAGTATAGTTAATCCATTATTATTTTATAATTAATGGTCTCCGTTTTCTCCCATTGTCAAAATCGTGTGTTAAATACCATAACACCTGAGTAGGTGTTACGGCATTCACGCGCTCCCTTTGAACAACAAAGCGCTCGAGACAACTAAGTAAACATAGCGCGACGTTCAGATTGTCCGTCACCTCAAGTGGCACTGACTGAAATACACACTTCTCGGGGGTTACCTCCATACCAAATAGCCTCCAGCAGCCTCACATCGCCTAGAAGTTAAAAATTAAAAAAAAGTCGATTCCAAACACCGAACGAAACCGAAAGACAAAAGTTCATTGAACAACAGGAAAACCGCAACACAATTCAAAAAACAAAAAGCGACCTCAGACTTTTCAAACGGAGACCTTCAATTATATAAAATAAAACATGGGGAAAAGAGTGTTTAACTCGAATTTAATGCACACCCTCGTTGTTGGATGGCATTCATATGTGCCATCCAACAACTTGAGTGTGTGTTAAATTCTCGTAACACACTTCTCCCTATACTTTATCCTATATTTTACTACCAGTTTATTTTTTACAAACATTAAACCATTACTAACAAACACAGGGACATTTTGGACTGAACTTTTATACTCGGCCATATCCACATGGTTCACTTTATGGAAAACTGCAACACTAAGAATAATGAAAAAAAAACCTCCGACTGCAACTTATTTAAGGGAATTATTTGCAAAAATGAAATCATGGAATATAAACAGTTCTTTAATTGTTACAAGTACAAAAATACAAGTTTATACAAAGGTACTGGAAACACACTTTACAGAAGTCATAACTTTCCTTAAGTGCCCACCTAGTTGTTTATTTTCTTTACAAAATGTAATTATTAAAAAAAGAATTCCTCCCAAATTCAGATATATAAATTGGGTATGCTGCCACGAAAAACTCAATGTCAAAGGTAATCAAAAACACAAACATGTGGAAGAAAGGATGTGCTGTAGGCAGGGCTGTATCCAGAAACTATGGAACATTTATTATTTTCATGCACATATATGCAGAACTTCTGGGCTTATGCAGCACAACAATGGAATGAAAAATATTTTGCATCTGTAAACTATAAACTTTTAATTTATGGAGTACACACTCAAAAGGTTGCCTAAAGTGGGAGAAAAGTACTCGGAAGATAATCTTCGTAGCTTTTAAGTGGTTTCTTTGGGAATAGCAGAACCTTATTCATGTCACAACAAAACAATTAAAATCATATTGAATTAGTCTCTAAAATTACTAATGAGTTAAGAAAGATATATTATGCTGAATTAAAAACAGAATGTTCACGAGAATCTACATCAAAAATGGAAACATTTGCCATGGATCACAGATAATGATGTACCCATTACATAAGAAATGTATAAATTTGTGTAAACTGACCCAGATTATCCTAGTTAAGAACTATTTTAGTTTAAAGATCTTATTATTCAAATAACTTATTCTTCCTTTTGGTTTTCATTTTTTTCTTTATTTGGATGTAAATATGTTGAAAATGAACATGAACTGTATGAATTTCAATCAAAACAAATTCTCCTATTCTTATCGAGAAGTGCCATGGGATCTTTAACATTCACCTGAACAACCAGTAGAACAGGCAGATGGAACCTCGTTTTACTGTCTCACCCGAAAGAAGGCATCTCAGGAGTGCAGCACCCCCCCCCCCCATACTACACGTTATTGTCAGTACTTGATTTTACCCAAAGATCTTGGTGATTGAGATGGTGCTGCTGGCTACTCCAAGCCAGCGTTCTGGTTTCAGTTTACAATGTCACTCTCTGCACAGCTATGTAAAGTTTACAATGCCACTCTCTGCACAGCTATATAAAGTTTACAATGCCACTCTCTGCACCGCTATGTAAAGTTTACAATGCCACTCTCTGCATAACTATGTAAACTGGAGTCATTATCAGTATAAGGAATGCCTGCACTTGTCTCCTTCTCTCCACCATGTGTCTGTTCTCTCAGTGCATGCTGTGGAGGTAAAAAGTGTTTCTATGTCAGATATACATTAGTCGATAACAGAACTGTTCTTCAGTCACTGATACTTGTCCATGCTATGTTTAGTACTGTATTTTGTATAGTCAACAGCATTACCCAGCTGCAGAGGTGACGCAGAAAACAGAAGAAAAGAGCCACAAGTTTTGATTCATGAATAAGGTAGATGAGGAAAGAGAAAGAGGAAGGGAGCACAGACACAGAAGAGCAGGGATCTCATGCATACCAATGAGGTGATGCTATTCCACTGTGGAAGTAGAAGGTAGAGTGATAGAAGACAGAGGGTGGTGGTAAATGGAGCTCAATCTGAGGAAAGGAGGGTGCCTCAGGGATCCGTTCTGGGGCCAGTCTTGTTCAATATCTTTTAAGTGAAATTCAGGGGCAAGAAGGGAAGGTGTGCGTCTATGCAGATGACACCAAGATCTGCAACAGGGTAGATACTCCGGGAGAGGTGGAAAAAATGAGGAGGGACCTAGGTAAACTGGAGGAATGGTAGAGTGTGGCAGCTGATATTCAATGCGAAAACATGAAAAAATCATGCATTTGAAGCACTAAAACCCAGGAGAGGATTACATGATGGTGGGGAAGATACTGACAGTCACCAAACAGGAAAGGAATTTGAGGATAATCATATCTTATGACCTAAAGGCGGCCACAAAATGTGCCAAGGCTGTGGGAAGAGCCAGTGGAATGCTGGGGTGCATAGAGAGTGGTATCACCAGGTGCTGATGCCACTGTACAGATCACTGGTGAGGCCTCATTCGGAGTACGGTGTCCAGTTCTGGAGGCTGCATCTCCGTAAGGACATAGGGTGGAGGCAGTTCAAAGAAGGGCAACAAAGATGGTGCAAGGTCTGCACCAAAAGTCATGAGGAGAGACAGAGACCTCAATATGTATACCCTGGAGGAGAGGAGAGACAGGGGAAATATGATACAAACCTACAAATATCTAAAGGGCATAAATAGGGTACCAGAGGGGAACACATTTCAGAAAAGGAGATATTCAGGAACGAGGGGCATGACATAAGGTTGGACGGGGGGTAGACTAAGGGGTAACATGAGGAAGTATTTCTTCACGGATAGGGTGGTGGATGCATGGAATAGACTCCAAGCGGAGGTGGTAGGGGAAAACACGGTGGGGGAATTCAAAAAATGCATGGGAAAGGTATAGGGGAGGGAACCCTAGTGATAAGAATGAGAAAGTAAAACCAGAGGTTAAGGAGGGTCTGCGTTTTTTGCAGTATGTAGGGAAAATGGACAGACTGGATGAGCCTGGTGGTCCTTATCAGCCATCAACTTCTATGTTTCTGTGTACATCCGTTCCTGCTGCATACCTCCTCTGCCTTGCTCCCTCTCCACTTGTTAGCTATATGTTACACATCTCTCACTATCAACCATAACAAACGAAAAAAAAAAATTCAGATTTGGTGTATTTTCCAAACTCTCAGATGAAATATTGTATGTTTATCTGGGTAGCAGCGCTTCACAATCCATTTCCCTCAGTACTGTCTACTGGGATGAAGGTGCAGCAATTCTGTGTATGAAGCTGCTGGATCGGGTACTATCATAACGTATGTGGATTGTGGAACTTAACCTCAACACCAAAATACTGGTTTGCTATTTTTTTCTGTCTAATCTGCAACACTTTAGTGACTTCGGGGGGTGGGGTCGACTTTCTATTTCTCCCCAGTTTTTCAGCTCCCCTACCCCAACCTTTTATCCTGTGTGCTCCTTTATGTATTTGAAAATCTGTGCCAGGTGCAACACGGCGGTGGGGGGAGAACAGACAGAGAAGAGGAACATGTACAATCACTACTGGTATACAGTAATAATAATAATACCGTGCAATTAATAAACTGATGGTAAACTACGCAACAAAAAAATACATGATAGACAGAATAAGGAGTAAAACAAATACACACACACAAATACACGTATAAAAAGGTATCTTTGTGCAAAGTAGTAGTAGTGACAATCAACAGAATTACCATTAACAGGGCACTAACATTGCACAGAATGAAAATTTGTATTGAAGTGTCGAGGCACAAAATTGCGTTTGGCTTCAGACACAGGTAAGGATAAAAGGACTACACTAGGTCTTATCAGGGCTCAGTCCTGAAAGCCCAAATTGAGGGTATTCCTGCGCTTGCCCATCAGTCTTCCTATAGTATGGTCTGCAACTGATCTCTCCTCAGCATTTGACACCGTGGACCATGTTGTGCTGCTAGTCCCACTCAGAGAGTACTGTGGGCTTGCCGGCACTGTCATCTGCTGGTTTGAGTCCCACATCATGAACAGGAGGCAACGAGCAGTGATGGGGAATTTCTCCTCCTCCTCCTCGAGCCTCCTGTCCTGTGGAGTACCTCAGGGTTCGGTCTTGTCGCCAATGTTGTTTGCCGTGTACATGCTGCCCCTGGGTGAGCTCATTAGGAAGTACAATGTAGGTTTACACTGCTATACACAGGATAGCCAGTTGTATCTTTCCTTTGCCCTGGGACTTCTGATGCTGTGGAAGTCTTTAACAGCTGCCTAGCCGAGATCAATGACTGGATATCTTCCAGCTGGTTGCAACTGAACCCCGATAAGATGGAGATACTGGCTGCGGAGTCGAACCCCAGGTGGAACCCTAAGCGTCACAGGATTGCCTCTGGTGTGGCAACTGGTCTTTTTATGCGGTCTTCACCATTGATGGCTTCTTCTAGGGTGCGTGATCTAGGCATATTCCTCAATGATGGGTTGACATTTGAATCTCAGGTGTCATTCGTTGTCAAAAGTGGGGTTTACCATCTGAGGAATACTGCCAGGATCAAACCCCTAGTTCCACCTGAGGATCTTCCTACTCTGGTGCATGCCTTTGTGACATCCAGGCTTGATTACTGCAATGTGCTCTACTCCGGGGTCTCTGGAGGGACCCTCCGCCAGCTGCAGTAAGTGCAGAATGCTGCCACCAGGTTGCTGACAGGACTTTCTAAGTTTAGTCACGTCACCCTGGTGCTGCAGGAACTGAACTGGCTGCCCGTCAGGTGGAGGATTCTCTTCAAGGCGGGCTTGCTCACCTTTAAGGCCCTGCATGGGCTCGGCCCTGGCTTTCTGGCTATCACCTTTCACCTGCCATGTCTGTCCACCCCCTCTGATCCTCCTCCAAGGACCTCCTGGCAATTCCCAGGATGAAGTTAGAAACTGCCATCGACAAAGCGTTCAGTGTCGCCGGGCTCATCCTGTGGAACTCATTACCACCAGCTGTCAGGGAAGCCCCCCTCACTTGAGATTTTCAAAAGCCACCTTAACACCTTTCTTTTCGCCCTTGCATTACCAGATATAGAACTGTGAAGGTTTTATCAGACATCCATAATGCTGTTTTGCACTTTGTCTACTGTATTATATTTATATTTTTTTATTTCTGTTTATGTATTTATGGCTATGCGATCCTTTTAAATGCTGTTTTTACTTGTAAGGTGCCCAGAGCCTCCGGGATTGACCTAAGAAATTAAAGTTAAGCTGCTGATAAGCTGCTGATAAGCAGCAGGAAAATCCCGGCCTCCCCCTACAAAACAGGGTACTAAATGAGAAAAAGACCAAGGTAGAAAGGTCAGTGGGGGATGCTGCAACAGAAGGTAAAGCCATCAAAAAATGGAGAGCAATGAGTACCAATGCCCGTAGTCTGAGTAACAACAAGCTTCCTGAATTAGTGGCCTTGATGGAGGAGGAACATCTGGATATCGTGGCAGTCACAGAAACATGGTACACACAAAACCATGACTGGGATGTAAACATACCAGGATACACTATCTACAGGAGGGATAGGGAGGGTAAAAGAGGAGGAGGAGTAGCTCTCTTTACATAAGGGAAGGAATCAAACCAACAGAACGAAAGGGTAAACAGGGAGGAGAAGAAGCACTGTGGGTAAATTTGGAGACCGGCAATGGCACCACAGTACGCACAGGGGTTGTATACAGACCCCCTTCTCAGGGGGAGGAAATGGACAAGGAAATGATAGAAAGTATACTTAGAATGGCAGGAAAAGGGGGAGATATTGCTGATGGGTGATCTGAATATGCCAGATATTAACTGGAGTGCAGTTGGAGCAGCCACTTCTAAGAGTGGGGTTATTCTAGATGCCCTACAGGGGGCATGCCTTAGACAACTAGTATTGGAGCCCACTCGAGAGGGAGCAATCTTAGACCTGGTTCTCTCAAATGGAGACGAAGGGAGGATCACAGATGTAGAAGTGGGTAGCCATCTGGGAACTAGCGACCATCGAACAATATGGTTCACAATAAACACAGCAATAGAGTCAAGCCATACAAAGACAAAGGTACTGGATTTAAGGAGGGCTGACTTTGTCAAAATGGGTGAGTGCCTAAGGAATGCACTAGCAAATGGGCAGGAAGGAGGGGTGGAAGAACAATGGGAATAATAAAAACTGCCATCACAGAGGTATCAAGCCTTTGTGTAAAGCAAATAAACAAAACAAAACGAGGTAAGAAACCACTATGGTTCTCAAAGGAAGTAGTGAAGGTTCAAGAGAAAAGAAAGCATTCAGGAAGTACAAGGAATCACAGAAGGAACAGGACAGAGAACTGTATCAGTTAAAGCAAAAGGAAGCTGGGAGCAGTCAGAACAGCAAAGGCCCAAACCGAGGAAAAGATAGCCAACTCAGTTAAGAAGGGGATAAAACCTTTATAGGTACATCAGGGAGTGAAGGAAGACCAAGGAGGATAGTGAGGCTTAATAAAGGGAGGGAGGGTGGGCAGAGGGTGACTGTGAAAAGGCAGAGATACTAAACAAATATTTTGCTCAGTATTTACAAAGGAAGAGGGGAGGTACCTAAAACAAACAGTACAAACACTCTGGATACAGAAGTTGATACCAGCCCATTTACAGAAGAAAGGGTTCTGAAAGAACTCTAAAACTGAAGGTGGACAAAGCAATGGGCCTGATGGGATTCATCCAAGAATTCTAAAAGAACTAAGGGTAGAACTAGTGACATCACTGACTACCCTCTTTAACAAATCATGGGAGGATGGGGTGGTACCCGAGGACTGGAGGAGGGCAGATGTGATTCCCTTCACAAAAGTGGGAGCAAGGCAGAAGCAGGAAACTACAGACCTGTTAGTTTAACCTCAGTGGTAGGGAAATGATGGAATCACTCTGAAGGAAAGAATTGTTAAATATCTAGAGGCCAGAGGGGCACAGGACCCAAGGCAGCATGGATTCACAGCGGAAGGTCATGCCAGACAAATCTGATAGATTTCTTTGACTGGGTGACCAAAGTAGTTGATCAGGGAGGGGCTGTGGACATGGCCTACCTAGACTTTAGCAAGGCATTTGACACAGTCCCACACAAAAGATTAATATACAAGTTAGCCAGCCTGGGAGTGGGTCCCAAGATGACAGCCTGGGTAAAGAACTGGCTGGAGAATAGGACACAGAGAGTAATAGTAAATGGAGTCCACTCTGAAAAAAGGGGGGTTAGTAGTGGGGTACCGCAGGGTTCAGTATTAGGACAAGTCCTCTTCAATGTCTTTATAAGTGACATTGCAGAGGGACTGGAAGGAAAAGTATGTCTCTTTGCAGATGACACAAAGATCTGCAACAGAGTTGATGCACAAGGTGGAGTGGAAAGGATGAGAAGGGACTTGGCAAGGTTAGAGGAATGGTCAAATGTATGGCAGCTTAGATTCAATGCTAAGAAGTGCAAGGTAATGCACCTGGGAAACAAAAACCCAGGGGAAGAGTACACAATGGGGGGTGAGATACTAACAACAACAAAATGGAAAGGGACCTGGGGGTAGTCATATCAGATGACCTAAAGGTGGGCAAGCAATGTGAGAGGGCAGCAAGAAGGGCTGGGGGGATACTGGGATGCATAGGGAGAGGCATCACCAGTAGAAAACAGGAAGTTATTATCCCTCTGTACAGACAGCTAGTGAGAACCCATCTGGAGTACTGCGTGCAGTTCTGGAGACCCAATCTCCGCAAAGACAGACAGGATGGAAGCTGTCCAGAGGAGGGCAACCAAATGGTGCAGGGTCTGCACCGGAAGACATATGAAGAGAGACTTAAGGAGCTTAATATGTATAGCCTCGAGGAAGGAGGAGAGGGGGACATGATAGAAACTTTCAAGTACCTCAAGGGAATCAACAAAGTCCAAGAGGGTAGCATCTTTCAAAAAGAGTGTTGTGCAAAAACAAGGGGCACAATTTGAAGATAGAAGAGGTGCTCAGAGGTAATTTAAGAAAGTATTTTTCACAGAGAGGGTGGTGGATGAATGAGCGGCCTTCCAGAGGAGGTTGTGGAGTCACAAACAGTGGTGGAATTCAAGCATGCATGGGACAGTCATAAGGCAATTCTAGGGGGTGGGGGTAGGAAGAAGTAGGCTGCTGGTTAACTAGGATCTGCAGCTTATCCATCAGGTAGGGAAATGGGCAGACTGGGTGGGCCATGCGGTCCTTATCTGCCGTCAAATTCTATGTTTCTAAGTTGCCTTGCCTTGTTACTTAATCTGGTCTACACAGGCCCATGATGGAACTCCCTTGCCCCTTTTCCTCCTCAACATCTGTATGAGGCATGGACATTACCGCCTACCTGATAACACACAAATCATGCCTACTGTACAGAAATATTGGTGGGCAGTGGGTAGAGTGGCTGCGGCACCATACTCTTCTCTGCAGCCAGCAGGGTGCACCCATACAGCAGCAGATGCTGATATTCATTTTAAAGAGTTACTGCTCATCCTCCAGGTAAGCTCTGCCAACTGCCCAACTAGGATGCCAACCTCAGGAATGGAACCTGGGTCCTCCACATGGCAAGCGCCAATGTTAGCCACTTAGGCCACTAACTGATTTCATACACCAGTTAGTCCCCAGTATCACTGGGCAGTAAAAGCATAATTCACTGCGCACCACACAAACGGCTCATCTCGGTAGACACATCAGATATCTCGGGGCTCATTACTCAAAGAAAATACGGTACTCGGAGGAACAAAAACATCCGTTTCAATAAACACAATGCTTTCCAGTTGAAGAGGGAATAACTATCTTCCATTCACTTGTGAGAAAGACCAAATAACTCAGAAGCAGGCCCAGTGGTACTCATCGATATTCATGGCAGCATGACAAGACCCATCTTCACTGCTGTACACACAGCATTAATAACAGCAGTACAATGAAAAGCATCCAGTCCATTTTTCATGAGATGGGACTCCATTCATGTTCTGGTCACATTTTGCTGGCGGCCTCTGCACGAACACATGCTGGGTACTCACGACTTACATGTACCTAGCCTGCGTAACTACACACCTGGACAGATGCAGGGTACACGGTATGCAACACACACACACACACACACACACACACACACACACACACACACCCGCCATGGCACCTGTCCGTGGCCCCATCCTGCCGGCATGCACGATCGCAAGGGGCAGATGGAGGGACACTGGCGGGCATCCACTTGGATGCCCATCCTGGGTTCCACAGTGGATCCCTCGCTCTGCATGAGCAGGGGATTCTGGGAAGGTGCAGGACACCAAAGCTAAATGTTTACTGGAGAGTTTATCTTTGTCTGAATTCTTGCCAATTTCCCAGGCACATTACAGATAGAGTAAAATAGGAGTGGAAAGTAAAAGAGATCTGATCGCATCCGGTGGGGTGGTTGAATCAATTAAAAAAAAATTTTTTTTTTTTTTTAATTCTTTACTGAAAAGGTCATGTAAAAATAATAACCATATCAGTATGGAATTGTCATTGAATTATCCCTGTGTTCTGGGCCAATATGACAATTTTGAGTTGAATTCCCCCATTCTTTAGATCTAAAGCCTATCCTGACTGCCTCGCAAAACAACTATGTCCCTTTTGTAAGCAGTACTCCATGTAGTATTTCACCCTAAAGGGCAGAGGAACAGATAAGGGGAGTAAAGGAGTATTTTACTGCCAGTTTTGCATGATTTCCTCCCACTTTCCGATTTCAGGAATCTGTTCCCCACCCTGTATATTTACAGCATGTTGGTACATATGCACAAAATTGGCAGCAGCATTTAATGCTACTAGCTGCCATGGATCCACATACTAACAGACCTTCAGCAGTAGAGGTGGGGTCAGAAAACAGCGTCGCATCAGTTGCGAAGATGCGGGAGACTGTTTGAGGTGTTGCACACTGGATGGCAAGGGAAACTGCAAAATAAAATGTTAAGAATGGGGTCACCACACTACAGAGCAGCGGGAAAGTATCTCAAGATTCCTCACTTGTATCAGAGAAGGACGATCAGTGGTTGCAGATACCCAGTGGAACTGCAGCCGTTTTTAGAGATGGTGGTCCGAGATAGGTCAATGCATGCTATTACTGCCACGTAGATGAAAATACTACTAGGTAAAAGCAGCTAGCAGTAAAGACCTTCCCAGTCCTAAAAATGATCTGGACTCCTGCTAAAGGCAGTTAATTTCCTAGGCATACTGGCACGAGTAAGGGCCCATCAGCACCGACTGCCCTCCTGGTCTCAGTGAATCCTTCAAACTCCCTTTGAACATGGACCACAATTTGAAGATGGGGGGGGTGGGGTGGCTCAGGGGCAACGTGAGGAAGTATTTTTTCACAGAGAGGGTGGTGAATGCATGGAACGGCCTTCCTGAGGAGGCCGTGGGGTCAAAACCAGTGGGGGAATTCAAGAATGCATGGGACTTCTAGTGGGGGGGTGGGAGAAAGTAGGCTGTTGGTTAACTAGGATCTGCAGCTTATCCAATAGGTAGGGAAATGGGCAGACCGGGTGGGCCAAGCGGACCTTATCTGCCGTCAAAGTCTATGTTTCTGTGTTCCCAGTATTGTGCCGGTAAATAATCTCCAAGGAGTAACAGTGCACTAAAATACAGAAGTTCAGTTTTATTTCCAAAGCTCACATAATCCATGTACTGTGCAAATAATTCTCCAACAGTTAACGTAAGGTTTAGGCCTTCTCCACTGTAAGGAAAAAGACCAAACCTTAATTTTCTCTCAACATTGTTTACTGAAATGTTGTTAACCGGGTGGGCCCACTGAGACGTACTGTAACATATGCCACACTTTTTTTTGTATTTCTCCTCATCACCTTTTTACCTTTACACTGTGGCTGCAATAGCCTCCTTTGGGGAACAGCCTAACTTGATGCCTTCCTAGGAAAACACCCAGTCCAGGTCTCATGCGCTTCCACCCTTGGCTAGATCCCACTGTGATAGATACACAGTTTACAGCATCTCACACCTGCACTGTCCCTCAACTGATGGGCCACCGGAGCACCACGGCACAAGCACTTCCGGACTTCCCCTACCCTAGTCCCCAGACAAGCACTGAACCACTGGGTGGGGTTAGGCCACAGACAAGAACAACCCTATATGGTGAGGTAGTAGGCAACCACTGCATCCTCCTGACCCCATCCATTTCAGATCTCCTTCTCAATGTAATATTGTGCCATGAATTTTTCCCTATAGAAGACAAAATAACTAGACACATGGACATGCTTGGATGTTTTGTATTTGGCGGAATACCGTTATAAAAACAAAATATGATGGCCTGGAGTAATGTTCAGAGGCATCTATGTTATCTATAACTCACCAATAAAGCAAAGTTTTTTTGTTTGTTTGTTTTTTTGCAGTTATTGCTGTTTCTTACCAAGCCCCAAGCAGCCCACTGGATGCTGGCACCCCAGCCCTGTCTCCCCTGATTTTCCTCCGGGTCTTATCTTCGTGCAGTAGCAGCGTGGCCTGGGTGCTCATCAGGGTACAGGACTACCAGGTGGCTGGGGTCAGCGGCTGCTCAGGAATCCATTTTCCTGTGTTTTCTTCCCCTTGAGGAGTGTACGTGCTGAGTCTGCTCAGATGTCTCCAAGCATATGTCCATATGTGGAACACTGGCAAGAGCCACTCCCCCCCCCCCATATGTGGAATGCTGGCAGGCACTACTCCCCACCCCACCCCCATTCATCAGTCCCGGGCCACCTTACCCCCAGCCAATGCAGGGGTCTGAAACCATCCCTCCCCTGGAGCGGAGAGCAGTCCTCTGGACACTCTATCCTCTCACGCCCTGGCCAATCCCTGGCAACCTGAGTCTGCATCCGATCCCGGGATGCCAGTGTGGCGCAAGATGTGGCATCCAGCACCTCAACCCTCAGCACCACCTAACCAGCAATAAAGCGAAGTTTAAAAAAAAAAAAAAAAGAAATTTCCCCCGATATCAGTCTTCCATGTTGCTGATGGCTACACCCCTCTACTTGCACTCTGTATTCATGGTGGATGATTTGCGGATAGGTGCAGGGAACACAGAGAGGGGCGGAGGTACTGTGGATCATCCTACAAACAGGGAATGGAGCCACTATTCCCAGTGGCATGATCTACAGATGGGGGGGGGGATTTGATGGATAAGGTTCTGGTGGAAGCCATCAAAAAGACAGCAAATAAGGGGAAGGGTACTGCTGGTGGGTGACTTCAATCTGCTGGATGTAGACTGAAGCATCCCCGCTGCAGCTTCAGTTAACAGCAGGGACGTCGTGGACTCTCTGCAAGGGGCACTCCTCAGGCAACTAGTAAGACAGCCCACTCGTGAGGGAGCAATATTGCACCTTGTACTCACCAACGGGAACAGTGTTGCAGAAGTCACAGTGGGTGGCCACCTGGGGACCAGTGATCATCGTACAGTGTGGTTCAATACAAGAACTGTGGCAGAAATGAACCACACAAAGGCGAGGGTTCTGGACTTCAAGAGGGCCGATTTTACAGGGATGGGGAAATGCCTCAGAGATGCACTGGCAGGGTGGGAGGACTTGGGTGGAGTGGAGATCAGTGGGCAAAACTAAAAGTGGGGATAGTGAAGGCAACAAACCTCTGCATCAGGCAAGTAGGCAAAAGCAAGAGGAAAAATATGCCACTCTGGTTCTCAAAAGAGGTGGCTGGGTAGGTAAGGGCAAAAAGTTAGCATTCATGAGGTGTAAAGAGACACAGAGGGAGGAGAATACAGAGGTGTATCAGAAGAAGCAGAGGGAGGCAAGGAAAGCAGCCAGGAGTGCAAAGGCATAAATGGAGGCGAAAACAGCCCAGGCAGTAAAGAAAGGTGATGAGACATTTTTCAGGTATGTAAGTGAAAGGAGAAAGAGTAGGGGAGGGATTGTAAGGCTAAGGAGGGAAGGGGGTGGAGGGGGTGTGTGGCGGGGACCAGAAAAAACAGACATCCTGAACAAATATTTTTGTTCAGTGTTCACAGAAGAAGGGGAAGGTGAGGGACCACAGTTAAGTGACAGGAGTATCGAAGGAAGGGAGGTGGACACTAGTCCATTTACAGAGGAGAGAGTCCTGAAAGAACTCACAAATCTGAAAGTGGACATGGAAATGGGGCCAGATGGGATACATCCAAGGATATTGAGGAAGCTCAGAGAGGTGCTGACTGCACCTCTGAAAGTCCTGTTAAACCACTTGCTGGAGACAGGAGTGGTCCCGGAGGACTGGAGGAGGGCAAATGTAGTCCCACTTCACAAAAGTGGTAACAGGGAGGAGGCTGCCTATTACAGGCCAGTCAGCCTGCCTTCAGTGGTGGGAAAATTAATGGAATCACTACTGAAGGAAAGGACTGTGGATTATCTTGAATCCAGTGGCTTACAAGATTCAAGGCAGCATGGATTCATAGGGGGAGGTCATGTCAAACAAATCTGATACATTTCTTTGACTGGGTAACCGGGGAATTAGATTAGGATGGAGCAGTAGAAATGGCCTACCTAGATTTCAGGAAGGCCTTTGACACTCTTCCACATAGAAGACTTGTAAACAAGCTGGGCAGCCTATGAGTAGGCCCAAAGGTGGTAAACTGAGCAAGAAAATGGTTGGGGAAGAGGTGACAGAGGGTGGTGGTAAACAGAGTTCACTCCGAGGAAGGGAGGGTGGGTGGCCAGCAGGTGCCACAGGGATCAGTTCTGGGACAAGTCCTCCTTAATGTCTTTATTAGCGACATTGCAGAGGGGCTAGAAGGGAAGGTATGCCTTTTTGAAAATGACTCCTGCTACTGCCTTTAATCTAATGCTGACTATCTCAGAGCTTCATTTCTAATGCAGTCAAATGTAACTCTGACTAAGGTAAATGGAGTCCACCCTGAGGAAGGGAAGGTGACCAGTGGGGTGCCACAGGGATCAGTACTGGGACTGGTCCTCTTTAATGTCTTTATTAGCAACATTGCAGAGGGGCTACAAGGGAAGGTATGTCTTTTTGCAGATGACACTATGATCTGCAACAGGGTAGACACTTCGGGGTGTGTGGAAAAAATGAACAGAGATCTAACAAAAGCTTGAGGAGTGGTCTAGAGTGTGGTAATTGAGTTTCAGTGCTAAGAAGTGCAAAATCATGCACTTGGGTCACAGAAACCAAGGGGCAAAGTACAAAATGGCTGGAGTGGTACCGACGGCCACCAAAGAGGAAAGGAGACCTTGGGGGTAATCATATCTGATGATCTAAAAGGTGGCCAAATAATGTGACAAAGCAGTGGGGTGAGCCAGTGGGATGCTAGGGTGCATAGCGAGGAGTATCACCAGCAGAGCCATCATATAAATCACTGGTGAGACCTCACCTAGAGTACTGTGTTCAGTTCTGGAGACCACATCTGCGGAAGGACATACAGCGGAGGCTGTCCAGAAGAGGGCAACTAATACGGTGCAAGATTTGCATCAAAAGCCCTATGAAGGGAGACTGAAGGACCTCAATATGTACACCCTAGGGGGAAAGGAGGGAGGGGGGATATGACAGAGACTTTCAAATATCTCACAGGTATAAATAAGGTTCAAGAGAGAAGCCTTTTTCATTGAAAAATATGCTCAAAAACAAGGAGTCATGATATGTAGCTGGACTGGGGTAGACTCACGGGAGATGTAAGGAAGTACTTCTTTATGGAAAGAGTAGTGGATGCCTCGAACAGCCTCCCAGCAGAGGTGGTAGGGGCAAAAACTGTAATGGGACTCAAGAATGCATGGGATGGGCATAAGGGAACCTTAGTGGTAAGGAAGGGGGGGGTAAATCTGGGGATCAAGTAGGGTCTGCGGTGTTACAGTCAGTAAGGAAAATGGGCAGACTAGGTGGGCCAAATGGTCCTTATCTGCCATCACACTCTGTGTTTCTATGTTCCCTTCCTAAACCTGTGGTGGACAGCATCACCAGGGACACTTAGTCCAGCTCTGCTAGCCAGCAGCAGGGACCAGGCTAGAAATGCGAAGCTTGGTTGCTGGTGTGGCAAGTGGCACACTAGCCACTGCACTGTCAGTCTGGCTTCGTATAGTATGTTCTGAAATCCACCAACACTATAAACCAGAATAGGTGGTCATGCAATGGACACCTTCTTGTGGGAGGAGATGACAAGATCTACCATCTCTTACTACATTTTATGACACTGTTCCCACACGCAGCTAAGTATTGTACCTTCTCACAGCTCAAGAGTAACACATTCTTGGAAGCATGATGGTTCAGCAGGAGTGCATCATGCTTCCATGCTGGTCACTTGGGTTCAGAAATAAGGCCAGGAACAGTGTGCATGGCTAGTGGGTGCCCTAAGGGGAGCACCAGCCAGCCCAGGGAGGGAGGCGTCCAGACTCTGGTGCAGCAGGGTGCCCCTAGCAGCGAGCTAGGGAGCCTGAGCCCAACATGCATTTCTGCGACTGAGGCTACCAGGGCACCGTACAACATCAGGGGAGGCTGGAGAAACTGGTGGAATGGGCACACACACACCCACACGGTTATGTGCCTTGAGCCATCTGAATGATGGTCAATGGCTCCTCGGGCTCCGAGACGTGTAGAACCCCCCCTGGGCGTGACAGTGGGGGGAGCGGCTGATGAGGCTGGGAACTGGCAGGGGCCAGAAGAAAGGAGTGGGTGATGGCTCAAAGGGTGAGGTATTCTCCTCTACAGATGTACAGCAGAACCCAGAAGTGTAAGACGTACCTGCGCAGCAGACACCTCTATGTTAACTGTCAGGTCTCACCAGTTATGCAGAGCCTAGAGAGCACAAGACAAAAGAACGGCTACTCACCACAACAGCAGATCTTCAAGAGAATCTCCTTCATTGGGCCACACCTTTGGAACTGTAAGCCATCCATGTCTGGACCACCCAAAAACTTTTGCTAGCCAGACACCATTCACAATGACGTGCAACATCAGCGCCTATATAATCATGGGCAGCCCCATCGTTCCTTCGTTCCCCCGCGCCACCAGAGATAAGCTCAGAGCAGGGGGACTCTCACCATGAGGTACCAGGAGACCAAACCAGTACCAGGCAGATGAGGAGAGGCATGGGACTGGAAACACAGCAAACATAAAGCACTTACGGACCCCTCCAAGCAAGGCAGTGGACAAACCTAGCCCAAACTGTGAAGTCTCCCCCACTGCAGATGTGTTCACGTTTAAACAATGAGACCACTGCAGCAGAAGAAACAGCACCAGAAAATGTATTTTTTAAATGTCTTTTTAATTTTTATTTATTTTTATTAAAAAAAAATAAGAGAGAGCACTTTGACAGACATATTACAGTACCGTTTTTGATAATGACAAACTACATTATGTTTTTCAGAAAGTACACAGTGAGCTCAATGTATGCCTGAGGAATGAAATCTATAAAAAGTTTCAACATACCAGTCAGAGTAATGCACTGGCCTCTCTGTACAGTAAACTGCACTTCTCTAATATGATTTGCAATGATCCCAGTACTGTTATTAAGGAACGAAACCTGCACGCGGGGACATGATATAAAATTACCCAGCCTTGGCTCGGACTGTGGAGTCTAGCCAATTTATTAGGCACATAGATACATAGACAGTGTCGGCAGATAAGGGCCTATGGCCCACCCAGTCTGCCCATTTGAGCTTGTAAGTTCAGTTTGTTTTCCTAGAAGTCTGTTGCACCTTACCCCTGACTTTCAGAATTCCTTTATGTCTATCCCATGCATTCTTAAATCCTGTGATTGTTTCAGCCCCCACCACTTCCTCTGGCAGGGTGTTCCACCTGTCCACCACCCGTTCTGTGAAGAAATTCTTTCTCATGTTTCCTCTGAATCGTCCTCCCTCCAACTTCATCCCATGCCCTCTAGTCCTAGAACATCTTTTTTGCTTAAAAATAGTGTTTTCCTGCACCCTGTTCCTCCCTGTAAGATACTTGTACGTCTCTATCATATCCCTTCTCTCCCCCTCCTCTTCTCCAGGGAGTACATGTTCAGTTCCTTCAACCTGTCTTCATAGGACTTGTGATGCAATCCATGCACCATCTTTGTTGCTCTCCTCTGAACCTTCTCTACCCTGTCTATGTCCTTACGTAGGTATGGTCTCCAGAACTGTACACTGTACTCCAGGTGGGGCCTCATTAGTGTCTTGTATAGGGGAATTATGACCTCCCTTTTCCTGCTGGTGAAAACATGTGCCGTAGTGTGCTCCATCCTGTAGACCTCATTATTAGGTGGGGAGTGGCAACATCCAGTTCTTGATAATGACTTTTTTCACTGCCAGAATATATCGGTAAGCCAAGAAACAGCATCAGAAACATTTCTGAAGTTACAAAAGTGTTTCTTAAACAACCTGGTACAAATGTGGTCAGCCCCTGCAGAGACTCCCTAATTACGCCTTAGCAAACCTCCTGGAGTTTCTTTGACCTAATGTCGCTGTGAGGGGCTCACCTTATTTGTACCAAATTGTTTAATAAACACTTTCGTAACTTCAGACATTTCTTGTTTTTACATTCCTTTGGTACATACTGGCGTAAGACGTGGGGTAGTGCCGTTTCTTCTGCGCTAGTGAACAAACCCGCCAGCTTATACCTGACAAAGGAGTAAGGACGGTGGGTGCGCTGTGGCCCAATAGAGGAGAGTCTCTCAAACCCCACAACTCCCTGCTGTACTACTGAATGTCTGCTGCAGGTCCATAGCAGGAAAGGCAAATACAGAAAAATATAGGTCATTGTCGTACTTCCCATCAGTCCCCACTTGCATACTGTGTGACCCTCAGCAAGTCACTTAACCTCCTTGTGCTCCCAGGTCACACCTGGAAACAAGCTTCTGCTTAGTGTACCTTTCCTGGTTAAACAATTTCCCCTTTCCTTATACTTGGTGGCACTCCACCACAAACTGTTTTTATTTAAGAAAAATTTTAGAATTATTTAGAGACTGCTGGCTCAGTAGTACAGCAATGCATCTTACAGCACTGGCACCCTGAGCTCAGCAGCCCAGGAGAGCTGGCAGAATGAACAAGTGTCCGTAACATTTAAGGCTGGGGGTATGTTATAGTCAGGCTAGAAATACGATAAATACACGGCCGTTGAGAGAAGCATGCCGCACAAACATATACTGATTTATAGAGATTCCCTTCCTATTCCACTAGTAGGGTAGTACCTCCTGTTGCATTTCTCGCAAGTGAGTGACTAGTGACCACAGGTAGCAGTGCAATTGTCTGTACTCACTGGCAACAGAACAAACACTCCCATGCCTCTACATTTCATGGGTGTGGGGACGAAGAGAAAAAGGGCCCCTAATGGAAGATGAATCAAGCCTGCCCACTAGCTGCTCACCTGGGGTGCCCCCCATCACCATGATGCCGCCTTATGGAGCATGGGAAAGAACTGAAACCCAACCCTGGAGTAGGCACCAGACAATTTGAGGATCTGGTGTCCTGCCTAAACAGGGAGACATCCAGGGGCTTTCAGGGGAAAACAGTGGTGACCTTGGCTGGTCGCCACTTCTCCAGCGGTACAACTAGCCAAAGGGCCCCCAGGGTAGTGTAAGGAGGTCTGCAAAAGAACAAATGAGGCACTGGAAAATTAACAGGAAAATAACTATTAAGAGATGCTGAATTATTTTTCTCTTCTGCTTTTTGTACCCTACTCCTGCTGAACATGGGTACTGATGCAAGCTGACCTATAAGAATGCCCACTTCAGCCACGTTCTCATCTCTCGTTACGTCTCCCTTCAGCCGGTTTCCTCTGAATGATTTGTCAGACCTGCCGCATAGCAGGTAAAAAATAAATAAATAATGAAAATGCTTTCATAGTTTTTGCTGATCTTGTTCTCATATTACTAAAAACATAAAATAAAATCATGACTCAGCTGTTCCATGTTGCATGGAGAAATGGCTGTTCTGCTTGAACACTTTTTTTTTTTTAATGTCTCAGGGAAACTTCGCAAACACTTTTTATACAAATTCTGTTTCCTCCCCCCTTTTCAGTACAAGCTATGCACACCAACAGGAAAACCAGGCAACTGTCCATTGGACATCATCTGCTCCGACTGCTTGTCTACATCAGACATCAGTAATGCCCTGTTTAGGACATCATAACCAGTTCCATAGCAAAAGATTATGATGTCATGTGTAGGACAGCAGTCTGAGCAGACGGAATCTGCAGCCAGGAATCCAGTTTGCATGTTATAATGCATATAGCTACAATACAAATGGGGATGCCGCGGCTGCCCCATGGGCCAGTAGTAGCACTGCATATGCTCCCACGCTAGCAACTCGGGTTCAGAAGTGAGCCTGGGAAGCCAGTTGTGTGACCCCTGAGGGCTGGAGAGGGGCTGCTGCACGACAGCACTCCAAGCCAGCAAAGGAATGGTGTTGAGTTCCCCACTCAAGCGACCCCTATGGTGGGTCAGGCAGCATGCCGCTCCAGCAGGGGTACACTTAGTGTGCAAGGTCTGATGGGGCATGGACTGACATCAGGGAGGTGGCAGGGTCTGAAGAAAATGAGAAAACCAGGCACCCCAATGGCTGGATGAAGGCCCCCCCATGTAGGCCCCCACACCACTGACTGGGCTCTGGCTTCCAACTTCTTGATGTGGTCACTGGGGAGAGGGGAGGACAGACCTCCCTCCCCCAACCTCGCCATGAGGGCAATCCGTGGGTGATCAATGAAGGCCACATAAGTGGCATAGATGGCAGGTGACGGGGCTGAGAAGACAGGATGCTGAAGGGGGCATACTAAAATGAGAAAAAAAAAAAAAAACATGGGGGGAGCTACAAATGTGATGCAGCCACCTGGGTTCGGCCCTAAGCCTGGGACGGCAGGGCTATGGGGGAGAAGGATGAAGCATATGCTTTACTTCTCGAAGGAGGATGAAAGCCAGCCACTGCCATAGTACAGCCACCTGGATGACAATAGGTGAAAGTGCAGGCTGAGCTGGAGAAGCGGTGGACACCCGATGGCTGTGTGTCATGCAGATGTTTGCCGGGGGGGGGGAGCAAAAGGGAATAACATTTCCTGGCCAGCAACATGATGCTCGGTACACAGGCCCTGAGCATTCCACTGGCCCCACGCCGATCTGGCTGCTGGGGGTTAAAAAGTGAGAGCCGCAGCTGAGGACATCAGGGCTGGGTGGTCACCTGGAGCAGATTGGCAGCAAGACCAGGATGAAAATAGTACAAATAAAATAAAAAACTACTGAAATTTCCCGTAATTTTTTTTTCTCAAAGTTTCCATTGCGACATTTTTACTGTTTAAGGCATCAGTTCACATTATTCTGTGTTGCACAATCAAGGGAGAACTTCATAAATAGGCAGCTTTATGCTGTGATGTGTTATCCAGCATTTCATCCCCCCACCCCCAACAGTGGATTACATCCGAGTGGCAAAAAAGAAATTGAAATGGCTAAAATCTTAGATAAGAGCATGCATTGGATCCTGACCCATTTGGTTCTGTGAAAACTTGTGAGCTTGAAATCTTTTGAGCACTTCAGTATGGGGCAGTGGCAACATATGGGATGAGCTCATCAGGGGTGTCGGCAGGCATATGCACTGTACTCAGAGTACGGTAAAAAAAGCAGGCAGGGGCAACAAACAGGAAAGCAAGGACACTGCAAGTCACACTGTGTCAGTCACGCTGAGCCCTTTTGCCTTTGTTGTTCACAATGGGGCACTGATGCCACCAGTCAAATACACAAACAAGAACAATTTACCAGGCAAGCAGAAAAACAAAGGAAGGAGGATTACAGGAAGAAACTGATTAATTGAACTCAGACATGGCAAACTGGAGGGGGGCTTGGATTGGTGTGGTGTGGCAGTGCATATTTTGGTTTATATTTACATAACGGGGCGGGGCAACAGTGCATCAGTTTTGAGTACAAGTTTAAAATTCCTGGCTACACCCCTGGAGCTCATGATGCAAATCGAGCAACAGCAAAATTTAAGATTCAGACTGAATGTAGGACAGACTCCATCCCTCACCCCAATATGCGTGCCTGCAGCATGAGCAAAATTATAATCCCACCAGAAAAAATACAAGTGCCATGTTTCATTTTACTACACAGAGTAGCGCACAAAAATCAGAGTTACATAATATATATTAGATATCATACCATGGATAATTATGAACTGTTTAAAAAAATGCTGAAACCTAACTGACAGAATTTTCTACCCATAAAATCAAAAGTAGAAACTAGCTTTTACCTAGTGTTTTACGTATTACTCCGTTCTTTCTGCCACACCTGGCTTCGGCCCCACTGAATACAGCTTCATGTAACTTTCACTGACCCCTCTTAAAATTAATTATTTTATCTTTCAATGTTCTTTCATCAGTTTAAAAACAGTAAAAAATTATTTTTGAAATAGTGAGTCCTTTTTTTACTTTGAGATCCAGTTCATAACTGCAATAATGAATTCCAGGACATGTGTTATCATAAAATAGTGTCACTAAAATAGTGTCGCTAACACAATGCACACAAGGCATGATGATAGCCTAGGAGAAAGCACATCCTGCTGTGCATTATTGCTTAATTATAAATGGATTTCAGTTTCTTACAGAATCGGAGCAATTTCATTCCACATTATCTGACCATTCATTAATCTCTGGTATTCGACAGTTCATAACTAACCTGCCGCACTCTACCTAGTAACCACCTAACTAAATGAAAATAACCGCTCTTCCATTAAAACTAAAAACATGTTTCCTCTTTTTAAACACAAAAACCCACTGCAGTACATAGGTTTCTCCAAAATAAATACCTTTCCCCAAACACTGCCTTTGTTACTAAACACACATTTTCTACCCAGTAACAATATAACTATGGTAAAATAAAACCTTTCTATTTTCCGTAAGGATTAATTCAGGTCGGTTGTGCAGCAATACTGTAATAACTGAACAACCTGGGTGGGTTGTGAGGCCTGAGGCACAGTCAAGGGCCTTCAACCACCCACTGAAGTGAGATCACTATAGCACTAACGCACACCCAGAATGGATTATTACACTTTTATTCCATGGACAAAAGTGAACAGCCAATGAAATTGTCAGACTATCAGTTTACCACTGTTGTAAATCCTCTGATAACCAACCGGCTGCTGATGAGGATATCATCTATTACATCTACAGAATTAGAATACATACACTAAAAAAAATAATAAATAAAATAAAAACAAAGCAACCTCTTTAATATTTGTATTTTATTATAGTAAAAAATGAACCTTGGTATAATTGAGTTTTGATCTCGGCTTCAGCACCATTATCTGAAGCCTGCAGCAAGCAACTCTGTCAGTTGCAGTGATGTCCCAGGATACCATGGTCTTAAAAGCCATTCTGTAGGAGCACCCCCATAATAACGACAGGGTTTGAAAAGAGTCACATCCCCACTGGTACACCCTCTAAGTGACTTACAGCGAAAGGGGAGTCTGCCTCTTGCAAATTCGAAAGGTTGAAGCCACTGCGCAACCAGCAATACGATATGCTATCCATTACCGTATCTGGGACAGTCTGAAGCGTACGGTGGATGGATACCGACACCGAGGGATGGTACAGAGAAAGAGAATCCTATTATTGCGAAAGCAATTTTCTATCCGGAACGAACCAGGGAAGTGCTAAAACATCCATCTAAAAGTCATCTCACCCTATCCATACACTAACTACACTGTTTCGTTCCACCTTGACATGACATGATTTTTCAAGGCTACAGAGACACAAGCCTAATATTTCAACCCCTGCAATGACGTTCGTGTATGCTTCCAGGAATCTGTTTTAACGCCGGAGCGCGCTATGGGTGAAACCGAAGTGGACCACATCTGTAAAAGCCTGAGCGGCAAAATACTTGCAATTTACGCCCGGGTACCGTGCGGATCCGGTTCTCGTAGTCCGAGGTTTACTCACACCCTGAGTGGGCAGACCAACCAATAGCTTTGGGCACCGTCCCTCCTCAACCCCGTCTTTGGCAACATCTGAAGGAAACTCGAGGTTGCCCTACAGGGACCGAGTCAGCGATCAGGGTTCGAGTCCTGCGTCGCCGGGTGCGCTGTTGCCTCTTTAGCAGCAACCTTCAAGGACCCCTATTTAGCTGCACTACGGCACTCAGAAAGAGACAGCGTCCTATGCGCAGGCTGCTCGCAGAACAAGTAGCTTGTATGCATGCACCAGCCCCCACCTAGTGAGGCACCTGCCTGGCCTTTCTAGGACCCCTGCTGACGGCAATTTTTTTTTCTCACTTTTTTTTTCTTTTTTTTTTTTTACAAACGCAGACACAGCTCTGTGCTGCGACTGCAGCAGTACCGCATCAAAATGACTGCATTTAGGGAAAAAAAAGGTATTTGCAGTTAAACAACTGTTCTCATTAGGCGCCGAAATAGCGATAAAACTATTTTGAACAGCTTCATTTCCCCTGCAATAGCTTGTTTTGATATAAGAAGCAGCAGAAATATCAGCCATCAATATGCACTCATACATTAATAAGTACCGGTCAGTTTCCGTGTAAAATAAAACTTTTGACACTGTCATTGCTGGCGAGAATAAACTGCCTGCACATGTCAAGTTACCTTGTCTGTCCTTCAGTGACCCCCCCTCGTCCGCACCCGTAGCAGAGAGCTGGCTAGCTTCGATGATCTGTAGGAGCCGGCTGGAAAATGCAGAATGATCCGAGGAGCTCGGCAGACCTTGCAGAGAGAAGTTCCCCCTCCCGCGGGACTATGGCGTGCTACAAGGGAAGCCACTTCCAGTCCGCAGCCTGCCGAAAAATCAATCACCCAAACGGCAGTGCAGGGCAGCGGGCACCTTCAGAATTAGCAACATTTATCAGTTTCCACCTAATCTACCGGCACTACGGCACCACACATGAAATGCAGTGGTCGGTTTCCGATCAGCTGATGGGTGGGGGATGGGGGTGGAATACTTCAGGGCAAGTATAAACTTGTTCAAAAGTTCGCACATGCTCGGGCAAGTACAGAGCAGGAGAAGCAGTAATTGAACTTGGAGTTGTGTTGCTGCATCATCAGTGTCCGGGCCATGTGTTTCAAGAAGTAGCATGCGTTTAGGCAGTAATGTTTCTGTGTTCCCTATTATTGCACTGATAGAAAGAGTGGAGTAAGTTATTTGCCAAAAATAACCTGATACATATCAGAAAAATCGCCCTCATTTGCAATATTTTTCATGCATTTCTTATTCCACCCTTTCGTAGCTGGCCCACCAGGGTGAGTCTGCAACCTGTGTGGCACTGAGGCATGCATATAGGTTAGCCAGAATGTTATGTTAAGAGAGGCTGTATGAAGGAATAATGGCACTGCAGGCAGCAGATGAGGACCAAAGCTTAGGGCTTTGTTTTCTGATCCCAGTGCTATTATTCCCAAGTACAATCTCCCTGATATTACATTGCCGCTATTACAGCTCACAAGGTGAACGTTAGGTTACAAGCTCATTAGCATGCCTAGCGTGCCTGTATCAGCTCATTTGCATACTTAGGGGGATATTGAGAGCAGTTGCGCATGGCGCAACTGCGGACTTGCGTCGCCGAGCGATATTCAAACACCACAGCTGCACAACGCAAGTCTCACTGCGCCATGACACAAATGTAATTATGCAGCGCAAGTGCGGGGGGGGCGCGTTCCCATGAATATGTGTCGCAATTGTATATTCAACTAGAAATCATGGCGCAAGTCCAGAGCAAACCACAAGATGCACCAGCCGGACGTGAGCCTATAAAACCTGGCTCAAACACACAGATAGCAGATGCGCAACCCTGTGCCAAACCACATAGCAAGATGGACAGCTCACCATTTGTGATGGAGGTGGTAATGAGAGTGAGGAGGCAAGAGGAACACCAACGTGGCCAACGCAGGGCCCGGCGGCAGTATGCTCAACACAGGTGGTACCGTGCCCGTATCACATTTGAGAACTATAGTGATACAGAGATAGTGGGCCGGTACCGCCTGAACAGGGTACTTCTGAGGCAGCTCTATGAGCTGTACAGTGAGGAGATGCAGGCACCCACCAGACATACTCATGTCAGTGGAGACTAAGGTGACCGCTGTGATATGCTTGCTTACCACGGGCACCTTCTAAAGACCAACGGGGTACCACGGGCATCACCCAGTCAGCCACGTCCCACCGCCTCACACAGTTCCTCAACGCTCTGCTGCCATGTGCGTCGAAGTACATACGTTTCCCTAGCACACAGGCAGAGTGTACAGCAAACATGCAGGACTTTCACAAGGTGGCACGCATGCCAGGTGTGATTGGGGCCAGAGACTGCACCCACATGGGCATCTGCACACCACCTGGCCCCAAGGTGCCAGCATACATCAATAGGAAAGGATATCCATCGATCAACTGCCAGGTGGTGTGTGATGCCACGGGGCGCATAATCAATGTCTGTGCCACACACCCCAGGAGTGCACATGATGCATTCATCTGACACAGCTCTGCGCTGTGCCAGAGGTTCGAACATGGGGACATCCCCACAGGCCACTTGGTGGGTGAGCAGGGCACAGGCCAAGGGGCGTGCGTGGCATGGCAGTGGGAGGGAGGGAGGGCAGACAGGGTGGGCATGGTGGAGTGGGCAGTGGGTGACAGGGACAGGGTGGTTGCCACAACACAGCACAGTGCTAACCTTGTCATTCCTCACGCAGGTAACAGTGCATATCCGCTCAGGCCCTGGCTGCTCACCCCCTACCAGCGACCGTCGTCCCCCATGGAGGAGAGATACAATGAGGCACACGCCAGCACACACAGTATCATCGAGCGTGTCTTTGGCATGTTGAAAATGCGATTCCGTTGCCTAGACAGTTCTGGCAGTGCCCTATAATACAGCCCATTGAAAGCCTGTGGCCTATTTCTGGCCTGCTGCATTCTGCACAACATGGCCATTGACCATGGGATAGCTGTCCAGTGGATGAGGGCAATAGCAGCGGGGACGACGGTCAGGATGTGCCGGAGGGTGGTGGGCAGCCACCACCAGGGAGACGGGACCCCCACCTGTCCGCGGAGGCCAGGCGGCATCAAGACACAATTGCACAGGAGCATTATGGAGAGTGCAGGTAAGTGCACTGACACATGTGCATGGGACACACGGACCAGCACACCACACATGGGCCTGTACGTGCACAGTGGGATACATGCAGGGAATGGGGTGCACTGCAGGCATGGTTGACACAATGGCACACAGACACACACACAGCACAGGCATGGGCACACACACACACACAGGTTGAGGAACATGGCATGGATCAGAAGCATGGCACCGGTGCACAGGCACAACCGGCGCGGAGCTGTCCTCATCACACCCATGCCACACGTCCCACCAGCCCGGACGGCATACACGGAGGGGGGGGCATGCACTACAACACACGTGTGTGCCACCACGTGCACAGGTCAGCAGCAACAGACAGCAGGTCAGGGCAGCACACACTTCAGGCCAGCTGTGCAGTTCCTTGACCACCACAGCCATGTGGGTGGCCGCGCTGGGGCCGATCAGCTGCCACAGGCTGCTCATCGGCCATGGGGGTGTGTCCAATGCAGACCCAGGGGTTGAAGTCCTGGACCACGACTGTGTCCTTGCAGGGGTGTTGAGGCGGCCCAACAGGCTAGTGCCAGGGGTGTCCGCTATGGCAACATCGGAGCCCAGCATCTGCTGTGAGAGGGTCGCCAGACGCTGGGACCGTGGGGATGGACAGAACACTGCAGGGGGTGCTCTGCGCATGGCCAAGCCCAGTGGCTGCCACCGATGCAAGCCCATCCACAATGGCACCAGTCATGCGGTCCAATCATGCGGTCGTGGCCTCCTGCATCTGGCAGAGCTCATCAGTGAGCTGCGCAGTGCCCCTGTCCTGCTGCTAGGCCAGCTGATGCACCTCTGCCCGCAGTGCACGCACCTCTGTGGTAAGCAGCACCTGGTTCTCAATGGATGCCCGCAGCAACTGGGTGTGCTCAGCCAGCCATTCAGCATCCTGCATCTCCTGGGCTGGACACCGGGCTCCAGCGTCCCACTCTGGTGGATGCCACACAGGGGGCCGTATCGGGGGTACAGTGTCCTCAGGCACAATGGCGGCAGACCCTGGGTCATGCTGCTCGGTGGTACCTGCATCCTGCTGCCACCACCCAACCATCTGCTGGGCAGTGCCCTGCGTTGCCACAACAGCACCACCACCCACGCCAGACACAGCGGGTGCGCTACACACTATCGTGCTGGTGGGGATGGGTGACAGCTGCACAACCGCTGGTGCAGCACTGGACCCTGATGTTGCCTGTGATACTCCCAGGGGCGTGCCAGGCACCACAGCCCCTACGCTGTCCAGGATCAGTGTTAGGTCATTATTGGACTCGGAGCCGGACCCGGCCTCCAGCTGAGTCTCGGCACACAGCAGTAGCAGGCAGGCATCCTGCAAGAACTCAGCCAGGGCGTCATCCGACCCCAGGCCAAGGACATCCACCTACTCCGCACAGCTGAACCGCAGCCTGTCCCTGCTCTGGATGCCGGTGGAGGTGGATGGTACGGTGTTCATGGCTGCCTCCGCTCCGTCCTCCCCATGGAGGCGTGATGGTGCTGCAAGAAAGAAACAGAGAGTTAGTGGAGCTGTATCATCCATGTGCCTTCCCCCCTCCCCGTGTGCATGTTGCCATTGCCACTGGCCAACATGGTGCCATGCATGGCTGAGGCCACCCACACAGTGGGCACACCTGCATGTCCATCCCACACCTGCCAGACATGTCTGTTGAGTGCATACTTACCATGCAGTGAGGAGCTGCCACCCATCTGGAAGCCACCACCAGGCACACCCTCCACCGCCATGTGACTGATGGTGGCTGCCACCAGCTCCTTTGTGGCCAACAGTGTTGGGACGGTGGACAGACTACTATGTGGTTGGAGGCATGGCACAGGGAGCAGTAGAAGAGCCACAAACTGGTCTGACCTGGAGGTGATCAACCTCGTGGCCGTTGTACAGCCCTTTGAGGGGCAGCTTTATGGACTGGTGCCCCTCCAACAGCCACGGAGTGAGGTGTGGCAGCAGGTGACAAGGGATCTGGAGAGGCAGACAGGGGTGGCTGGGACCCCAGAGCAGTGCCACCACAGGTTCAGGGACCTAAGGAGGAGGGACCCAGAGAGGCTGCAGGCGCAAGTGCAGCGCGGGGTGGTGCCACAGCCAGGTAGGTACGTGCAGGTGTCAGGCATGCTCAGGTGCTCTGCTGTGGGTGTACGGCTGCACGGCACGGTCCGCTGCTGGGGTTTGTCACAGTCCTGGTGGTCGTTGCACATCATGCATGGCTGCTGCGCATGTTGCAGTCGTGCAGGCATGGGGGCCACTGGACGGACGGGGACACGCCCTGTGCCATGCGGGCTGTGTGGTGGTGGGGGGCTGTCCATGCATGCTTGTGTACTCATGTCCTTCTCTCTTCATTCTTTCCATAGGGCCAGAGGACTGCAGGCAGGCCAGGGCGGCCACAGCAGGGGTGCAGGCCCCTGTTAGGGCACAGCCAGCAGCACCATCTGGACGGCGCCAGGTAGGTAGGCTTGGTCACATTGCTGTTGCGTGTCTCTGTGGGATAACAGTGGGGACAGTGTCCTGCCATGGTCACTCCAGCCATGTGTCTGCACAGCCATGGTTGGCACACTGTTCGTTCTGTGTGCCAGTGTCGCACGTACTTTGGTGGCCTTGTGGTGGCGGGGGGAAGGGGGCATGCACACAGCTGCCACTGTGTGTGCTCTGACAGTGATATCACTCTGTGCCATGTGCCCATGCTTGTGTGCACATGCGCACATTGCGCTACACTGTCTGCCTGTCTGCACCATTGTGGTGTGCTGTGTGGATGGCTGGTGTGGCCCTCCAGGCACGGGTCCATTGTGGTCCCTCCAGTGCTCTGTGCCCCTGCTGTCCACTACACACTGTGAATGGCCTGGAGTTCTTTGGGGCATGACACTGATTGCCTGTCCTGTCCCTTTTCCTAGGTGGACCCAGGATAGTGGTGTGGAGGGATGCATGGAAGCTGTTCCCAGCCATTACCAGATGCTGGCTTTTCAGAGGAGGATACTTCTCATCCAGTGGAGGCAGCTGTGGGAGATTGCCACATTGAGGAGGGCCGTTGAGCACATGGAGCTGGCGGCCAGGGGGCGTTGAGAGGCCCCACTTGTATAAAGCCCCCTTCACCCTCAACTACCCTGTTTCCCTACAGTCCCACATCCCATTGTATAACCCGTTTCCTGTCCCCATCCTACTCTCACCCTCACCCATCCCTGCCCCTGTTATTTGTTTGTACTTTTCCTTATATTGTTAGAAAGCTTTATTCTGCTACATCCCTGTGTCTGTGTCTGCTTTTCAAGTGGCGTGTGGAGCCATGCTGCAGTTGTCTGTTCTGCTGTGCGTTGCCATGTCTCTGGTGTTTCTCCACTGTCCCCCACATTGCCCCTGTGATCACTGGGTGGGTGGGCCTTGTCCCTTTCCTGTGCATGGCCCTGTGTCATGTGTCTCATGGTGGCCTTTGTCTGCCCTTACACCTTGTGCACCTGTCTGCCTGGCCTGCCGTTTGCTTGTGGGGCTGCGCACATCCACTGTGGGCAGTGCTGCGGTGCTTCTCCCCACTGTGACTGGTGGCCTGTGTCTCACTCGCCCCCAGTCGCCTGCTCTGTGTTTGCATTGTCACCTGGCACCATGCCCACTGTACCCTGTGGCCCTGCCTGGTGGGTGTCTGTTGCATGGCCCTGCCAGTGGCATGACTGTGGTGGCAGGGTTTTGAATGGTTGCTTCTTCCATGGTTGGTGGACCGGGGTTGTCTGTGCACCATCCCCTGATGCCCTGTGTTCCCTCCAGGTCAGTGCTTCTGTGTACCCACGTGTACCCTACTAGTGGGGTCCTGTGCCCCTTGCCCTGTGCTTCTTTGTACATGTGACCTGCAGCCTGTTGCTCTTGCCCTGCTCACTGGATTTGTGCTCAGGTCTGCTCCGCGTATCCATGGTTGCACCAGCGCATATGTGGTTGGGCCGTGACGCATTCAGCCGACTTGCGCAGGAGCATTTCAGGGAGTGCATCTTCTGAATATAGCTCCTGTTTTGCGATGGTGCATCTGACTTGCACTCCGCTGGACTTGCGCCGGCATTGGGCAAATTTCTGAATATCTCCCCCCCGGTGTGCCATTATCAGCTCATTAGCTTGCTTAGTGTGTATGTGAATACTGCCGCCATTACCACTGTTACGGTTGTAAGAGTGGTCTCACATGCATTCTTAGGGTATGAGGATGCAAACTTAAGGTGGGCAGTTCTGATACCCTATAAATGTGGGACCACTCTTACAACCATAACAGTGGTCTCGGCAGCAGTATTAATATATTATTGATTCAGCTCAATCAATAATATATTAATTTTTAAAAATATCTTCCCCGAACATGCCCATTTCCAGGGTAGCTGCGTGTGAGACACTCTTCACAGAATAAGAGTGTCTCATGCACAGAGCAATGAAGCACTCTGATTGGTCAGGAGTGCTCCTTTGATCTGTAATGCCTGTATCAGTTAATTTGCATACTTAGTGTGCCTTTGTAGCCTGATAAAGGCACATTACCTAAGTGATCAGATTAGCTGAACAAGTCTCCCCTCGCTATAGTACAGGACAATGCCAGATGTTCCATAGGGATGCCACCCCAGTGGCACTGTGGGTTGAGGCGTGTGACACCACACCTCGTGCCACACCGACAACTCCAGTTCGGGAATGGACTCGAGTTGCCAGGGGTCAGCCAGACAGGGAGAGGATAGAGCATCTAGAGGACTGCTCTCCTCTCCTGGGGAGGGAGGGTTTCAGTGCTCGGCACTCGCCTGGCCCCTAGCGTGGGCAGGGGGCAAGGCAACTGGGGACTCCTCAGCATAGGTTGGAGGGAGTGGCGTCTGCCAGTGCTCCACATATGGAAGTATGTGTGAAGACATCTGGGCGTAATTGCATGCTGCTCCAACGGGAGAAACTGGGAAAATGGTTCCTGAGCTGCCTCTGACCCCGAGCTCCCAGTAGCTTGCACCCTGATGGGCACCCAGGCCATGCTGCATTGGCATGAAGGCAAGTCCTGGAGGAAAGTCAGGGAAGGGGAGGGGGGTGCTGGGTAGCCAGAGGGCAGCTTGGAGCCAAGGGGAGAAAAATCACTAACTGAAAAAAAAAGATGTTCCATAGGGATTTTGTCATCAGCATCTATGCATGGAGCAACTCTACCCTTGCTAGCCTGTGTGAGGCACTCCCAGACCCTCCTTCAGCATCTGCTGGTGTCAGGGTGTCTAGCCCTACTCAGGTTCTTAGTGATAATAAACCAGCAAAAGAAACAACAGACAAGTAGCATCTAAACTTGTTTGTTACAGAAAAGCAGATGTTTGCTCTAATCAGAGTCTTACCAGTATAGACAATGGGAGTCAGAGTTTTCCAATACCCCAGGGTATGAAGATGGTCTCAGTGGCAAAATGGTGGGCATAGACATATATACTTAGATAATAACCATGGTAACTATTACATTCGTAATATGTTAGATATACAAAACAAGCCCTATTGGCTAAACGTTAGGTGGCTCCACAGTGTTATCTAGCGATATACAAAATGTGTAAAATCAGCTAAAATGAGAACGAAGACTTATACGTGAAACAGAAAATAAGTGTGGTGTTACATAAATCCATATGATGGCAATGTGAGCTATACGACTTCTCAGAAGACTAAACAGAGAACACATAAGTGTATTCTCTGTATAATACTTAGTATTCGTGCATTACTAGCAGTAATGATATTGGCAATAATCATGGATATATCCCTGGTGACTTATTCTTGTATGGTAAGTACCAATGCCCTCAATGTTAATGGTAATTATACATAACAGCATATAGGTACTGTCAGCGGTGCACAGCGGGTATCAAGTAAAGGTGTGGTGACCAAGTGCAACATTCCCCCCCTTGTTGCCTTACTAAAAAGGCAACAACACTATGGGAAAGTACTGGGAACAGTCTCCATCATTTACAGACCCAACACACGAGCCTTGTAAAGAAACTTGAGCTGTTCACGGTGCTGTTTGAGCGTACGCTGTAGACAGCAAAAAGTTAGGATCAAAAATATAATCAAAAACAGTTGTATAATAACAAAGCCTTTAAAGGTTAACTCCAACCATGTATTGGAAATTGTGGTGCTTAAATCACCATCATGGAAAAGGATGTTAAGGGCTTCTCCAGCTTTGGAGACATTATTGCTGATGTAAATTTCATTTTTTTTCCAATTCATTTCACTTGATTTACCGGATAAGTACATAGAGCCAAGGCCCATTTTCAGGAATGACCCAGAGCCTCGCAAAGAGGTTAAGAAGCATGTTACAAACTATAATACAACAAGACACACATACAATAATAACAAAAATACAATATTTTATAAACATTTACAAATAGCTTGGAACTGCAAATGGTTGAAAAAACATTTTTCGAAATTACATAAAAACAAAGAAATTGTTGGCAGATCAGGACCACTAGACCCATCCAGTCTGCTTGTAGGCCCTATACATTGTATGTGGCCACTGCCCCTATGTGATCAATGGCTTTTCATCACTCCCTCCCTTCTCAGGCTTCCCTTGTGCCTGTCCCAAGCATGCTTAAATTCCTTCACTGTGCTTTCCCCCACTACCTCCTGTGGCAGACTATTCCAAGTGTCGACTAGCCTTTCTGTGTAGAAAAAATTCCTCACATTACATCTTTATCTACCCCCTTCCAATTTCATATTGTTCCCCCTTGTTCTAGTACTTTTTCTACATTGGAAAAGGTCCCCTGCCTGTACCTTGTTTATGCCCTTGAGGTACTTGAAAGTTTCAATCATGTCCCCCCCTCTGTCTTCTCTACTCTAGTGAGTACATATTGAGGTCCCTTAGTCTCGCCTCATATGTTTTGTGGTGTAAGCCCTGCACCATCTTTGTTGCCCTGTTCTGGATAGTCTCCACCTCATCTATGTCCTTGCGCAGGTGTGATCTCCAGAACTGCACGCAGTACTCCAGGTGAGGCCTTACCAAAGTTTTATACAATGGCATCACCACCTTCCGCCTCCTGCTAGTGATACTCCTGCCTCTGCACCCCAGCATGCCACTGGCCCTCCCTGCCACCTTTGTACACTGCTTTGATATCTTAAGGTCATCAGAGATGATAATCCCTAGGTCCCTTTCTGCTTTGGTGACAGTCAGTCCCCCCCCAACCTATAGCTCTCCCCAGGGCTCCCTCTATCCAGGTGCATTATTTTGCACTTCTTTGCATTGAACCTCAGTTACCACATCTCCAACCATCTTTTAAGCTTCTCCAGGTCCCTCTTCATTTTCTGCACCCCTTCTGAAGCATCCACCCTGTTGCAGGTTTTGGTGTCATCTGCAAACAGGCAGACCTTTCCTTCCAGCCCCTCTGCAATGTCACTAATGAAGACATTGAAAAGGACTGGTCCTAGTACTGATCCCTGTGGTTCCCCACTGGTCACCCCCCCTCCCTAGATTGTACCCCATTTACCACAACCCTGTCTTCTGTCTGTTAACCAGTTACTAACCCAGTTTACCACCTTGTCTCCCATGCTAAGACTACCTATCTTGTTAATCAGCCTTCTATGTGGGACGATGTCGAAGGCTTTGCTGAAATCTAGGTAGGTGACATCTACCGTCTCTTCCTGATTTAGTTCTGTAGTCACCCAATCAAAAAAAACTATTAGATTTGTTTACATGACCTTCCTGCTGTGAATCCATGTTGCCTCAGGTCCTGAGCACCACTGGATTCCATATGTGCCACTATCCTTTCTTTCAGCAGTATCTCCATGATCTTTCCCACCACTGAAGTGAGGCTTCTGGTCTGTACTTCCCCGCCTCCTCCCTACTGCTGCTTTTGTGCAGTGGGACTACATGTGACCTCCTCCAGTCCTCTGGAACAGCACCCGTGTTGAGTGACTCTGTGAACAGGGCTACAAGAGGCACTACTAGTTCCCTTCGAAGCTCCTTTAATATCCTCAGGTGGATGCTGTCTGGCCCCTTGGCCTTAGCGACCTTCCGCTTTGTGAGTTTTCCAGAACTCTCTCCACTGTGAATAGACTGGTGTTCACCTCTCCCTTCCCCCCCATTCCCTCTGCAACCCAACTGTGGTCCTTGACCCTCCCCCTCCTTAGTGAATACTGAGCATAAATATTTGTTCAGTATTTCTGCCTTGTCCAGATCCCTCCTTACACTCTCCCTTCTCCCCTCTGAGCCTCACAATCCCCCCCTCGTTTTTTCTTCTTTCACTGATTTACCTATAAAATGCCTTATCCCCTTTGTTTACAGACTGTTCTAAGCCCTCTTCTGTCTGTGCCTTCGCCCTCCTAACAGTCTTCCCTGCTTCCCTTAGACATTCAAGGTACACCTCCCTGTCCTCCTCCCTTTGGCTCCCCTTATATTTCGCGAAACTCGGCCTTTAAGCCCTGACTTTGTCCCTCACCTCTTTGAAGAACCATAGTGATTTCCATCTTCTTTTCCCTTTGGCCACTATCCTAACGTATTGGTTTGTTATATCCACTATGGCTCCTTTCAGTTTCTCCCATTGTTCTTCCACTCCCTGTATTACCTCTCCCTTCCCCAGGACTGCTTGTATCCATCTACCCATTTCAAAGAAATCTGCCCTCCTGAAATCTAATACTCTTGCCCTTGTGTGGCTTAATCAAGTCCATGTCTCCATGCTGAACCACACCATGTGGTGGTCACTGGACCCCAGCTGCCCTTCCACCTGTATTTCTTTGACTTTGTTCCCACTGGTCCATAAAAGGTCCAGAATGGACTTGTGCCTGGTTGGCTCATGCACCAGCTGCCTAAGTGCAACCCTCTGCAGGGATTCAAGGATGGCTGTGCTTCTGGCTGAAACAGCCATCTGGGTGGCCCAATCCACGTCTGGCATATTGAAATCCCCCAGTAGCAAGATTTCACCTTTAGCTGCCATGTCATATGTGTTCTCCACTAGTTGCCTGCCTACTTCCTCCCTCTGTGCCGGAAGTCTGTAGATCACCCCTGTGTGTATTGCTGTTCCATTCTCTGGCTCCAGGGTGACCCACATTACCTCAGCCTCCCCCTGTCTTCCCTGAACCTCTTTATCCTTTATACTATTTCTGATGTACAAGGCCACTCCCTCACCCTTTTTACCTTCCCTCTCCCACCTGAACAATGTATAGCCTGGTACATTGAATTCCCAGCCATGATTAGCAGAGTACCATGTCTCTGTTATTGCTGCTATGTCAAGGTCTGCATCTTCCAACAAGGCCTCCAGGTCTGGAACCTTATTTCCTAGGCTACGGGCATTTGTTAGCATGACCTTCCATGTTTTACAGTCTGCCCTCCCTCTGCTTTTGTTCTCCCTCTCCAGCATCTTCCTTCCACCTCAGTTTCCTTTCTTATGTGCTCTTGCTCCTCCTGTATCACTCATTATACATTCTTCACCTGCCTGCTCCTCCCTGCCTGCTTAGCTGTTCCCATAGTCAACTTATGTTCCTGCCTGTTTCCATGAGGGGGTGTTCATAAGCCTCCTGACCCTCCTGGCTCTCCCCCCTTGGCCAGTTTAAATGCTCACAGCTAAAGCATTTAAACTTCTCGCAAAGGACCAAGGTCCCCTTCTCGGACAGATGCAGGCATCCTCCTTAGATAAGCCTGCATCTGCCCAGGTCAGGCCCAGTCTCCTATGAAGCCAAAACCCTCCCTTCCACACCAATTCTTCAACCAGGAGTTGAAGGTACAGATGTGGAATGCCCTAGCTTCCCCTGTATCCTGGACAGGTAGCACCTCCGAGAATGAGACGGAGCATGCTATTTGTTTCAGGTTCCCCCCAGCTTCCTGAAATCATCCTGGACTCTGGCTAACTCCACCCTTCTCTTGGCCAGGTCATTGGTCCCCAGGTGGAAAATGACATCCAGCTGCTCCCTCCTAGCTATTGCCGTAGCGATAATATGGCTCTACTTCCCATCCCTCCATGCAGCGCTTACTGGGATGCACTTGACCTCCCTCTCTCCCCTGCTAGGTGACCCTAACTCCACTCCCCGGACAATAGAGCCCCCCACTAGGAGAAGCTTCCCCCTCCTCCGAGGTTCTCTGCTTCCCTTCCCTGGGGCTCCATCCTGGAGGACCCTCCCATCTTCCTGGTCCCAGCCTCAGGTTCCTGAGTGGGGCTTTCCAGTTCCTCCAAAACAGTGTAGGAGTTATTAAGTGGGAACAGTTGGGGGATGTGCTTTCGACCCCCCTCCCTCACCCTTCCTGAGCTCACTGTACTCCAATCACTCCTCTTCCCGGCATCCTTTGAGGTAAACGTTTTGGATCCGGTGGTCTCTGGGTGGGGGTGGATGCCGCCTTCAGCTTGGCCAGCTCTGCTCAGAGACAGGCAACCTCCTCCCTCAGCCCAGATTGGTGCCTGCAGATAGGGCAGCATCACAGCCTCCAGAATGTCTCCCTGAAGATAGCTGCTCCACAAACACTGCACTGCACCACTCCTATCATGTCTGATTCCTTCCTCAATCAACTGCCTGCTTAAGATGGCTATTTGATATCCCCCAAATACATGTTTTATTTCTGTTGTGTTCTGTTATGCTTCTTCTCTTTGCTACTTCCTGTATGGATGCAGGATGTTGCAAGACCCTATGGGACCCACCCAATAAATGTAAGGCGAGCCCTAGGGTGGGTTGACAGTGGAGTGGGAGGGCAGGACTACACCACAGGCTGTGTCCAGAAAAACAATCAGCCAGAAATTAGCCTGACTAGTAATATTTTTACAGTGTTGAGGCAAAGAATTCCACAGTTTCAGACATAAAACTAAGAAAGCCTGCTCCCCTCTACAGGTTGTAATTCTTGGTAGGGCCAAATGAGAAAGGGAGGAGGATCGTAGTGTTCATGTAGATGAGATGGGTATCCTTTCTATCTCAAAGTGTTTTCAAAGATAATTTTAACCTCCTTGTTCCCAGGGGTTACTAGAATCCCAGTTAGAACCAGTAGCAGGCAGGGAAAGGCAGCTACTGAAATGCCGGTTAAATGGGGTTCACACTGTCATGCTCTGGTTTCAGTCTCAGCTGAGCTGGAGGATGATGTAATCTTAGAACTCTCGCAGCGGCATAAGCCACACTCTTTGCCTGCTCTAGGGAGATAGCTTTAGAATGTTGAGTTAGAGTGGAGTCAGTCCTGAGTAAGAGTTCCAGGAGGAGGCTGCAGCTTGTTGTGCAGCTCCTCACCTAGCGCTGACAGAGAGCTACCTCTTTGTTTTGGGTAGTTTGTTCTCACCCTAGAAGAAGAACACAGAAGACAGTGACTGAAGTGGTGGAGACCTTGCCAAGTGGGTTTTCCTTTGCTCCATCCCAGGAGGGATGGGGGCAATTTTCACAATTCAGGGGCAGTCCCCTCAATCCAGTCTGTCTGGTGAAGCTGCCTTTGTACTACTTCAGAACTATGAGTACTACTTTTGTGTGTGCCTAGGAGGGGCACCTGCAATGCCTATGGTGAATTTCTCTGACAAAGGGACCCTGGCACCTAGACTGTTTCTGTTTTAAAAGTGTCTGCCTACATTTGGAGTCTAGTGAGAGACTGTCCAAATTCAGAACTTTTAACTTTCTGACACCTTAGAGGTGTGTCATGTAGTATGTTAAGTGTGAAAAACCATTTCAAGATACCATCTACAAGTTTCTGTGAGGGTGTTATTAACCAGATGAATGGCCGAGTATAAACTTGGGAGCAAAAGGTGGGAGACCTCCCCATCTGGATTAACAAGTTTACCTCTCCAGGTGCAGTTTGGGCACCAGTACAATTTTCAATCAGTGCATTTGGCCAGTGCCTGATGGAAAGTTACCCAGACATGGGTTTTAGAGTCTCTGTTTTCAGTTCACCTCAGTATAGTGGGTGCTGGAGGATTTTGAACCTGGATGTGCTCTTTTGTGGTCGTGTACACCACCTTCATTCCTCATGAAATATGGGAAAGTGTCCTAGTACTGGCTGTGTGTACCTAGTCGATGGGAAATGTACCAGTAACTGGCTGTGTGTGCCAACCTCCATTTTCAGAACCAGAGTGTTCACTGTTTTGTGTCTTTACCCTGTGCTAAATGGGAATGTCAGGAATCTCTGTACTCTGGAGAATATGCAATACCAGTATGTGTAGCCCTGTGGGGGTCCATCTTCACTCTGTGATTATTCCTACTCTGTTATGTAAATAAAAGATACACTCTAGAATCCCAACCTGGTTTGGACAGTATTGTTATTGCTTCCATTGTGTCTGGATTTACTTGGGTGCCCCGACCAGAAGAGCAAACCTAGCACAATTATGTGTATATGTTTTCTCCCAGGGACCTGGGTTGCTGGCCATGGTAAATGGTCCCACCAGGTGTGTGCCAGGTAGTTGCCACACTTGGTTGCCTGTCTGTATAGCAGGCTTAGAAAGAAATGTGTGTACTTGTTATGTAAATCTCCACCCCTCTCAGTTGCCCCTGGACGCTATGTGGTGAGAGGAGCAGCCCTGCTAGTTAAACAAGTGGGGACGTTGGGGGGGTTACAAAAATGGGGGCTCGTCCGACGATGTGTTTTGAATTTGGGAGAAAACAACAGATGTTTGTTCAGGTTGTGGCTAGCGTGTTTTCTGTCTGGCAGTTGGTAGCCCAAAAATAAGAAGCTTTGTGCATAAAGAGTTTGCCCAGTGTAGTGCTATCCGTATGTGCCGCTGTGTGCCTGCTGTTCAAGTGCTGCTGTGATTGTGCGAACATTTACCAAGGAGCTGTAAAGCCAGATATTGTGTGCCCCTTGTCCTGCATCAATTAGAATGTTTACCATCTTTAATTTTCAAGTTGTGACTGAAAAAAAGTATTGTGGACTTTGGGAAACAAAGAGAAATTATGCCCTGAAAAGTTTCAAGTGCTTGCTGTGTGAACTGGGGGAGTCGCTAAAGAAATAGCTAAGACAAATAGTTCAAAATGGTGCTCCTGCCATGGAACAGTTCAGTTGAGAAAAAAAAAGTTGTTTTGCAGTTTAAATTTTGACTACTTGACGATCGCCAGGAAGGAGAAGAGCATGAGAAGAGAGAGAGGCTCATTTGCATGGCATTGAATGATTGATGAGACTGCAATCAGTCCCACCTCCTAGCCAGCTTCAGAGTGCTGCCCAGGGTTCGATAGGGAGAGACAGAGAACGAGTGGTGTGCAAGCTGGTAGTAGGAGAATCATCACGGTGACTGTAAATGTTCCAAATCTGTAAAATATAGACTATTTCTTTGTAAGTTCGGGCTCAACCCATACTCTGACTGACTGGGAAGAAAGTGTACTGTTCGTAGTGACAGTCGGCGGGATCGCCAGCCAGCTTCAACCCAGAGGCCATCCAGGATCGGCTTTAGGCTGAAATTTTCCATCGGAGCAAGCCAGCTACTGATTCAGTGAGTACCATTCAGCAAAACTGAGCTCAAACTGTGTTGTGATTACCAAAAGCTGGCTGGATCTGAGTGTAAACAGTGTAATTGTTTTTGCAAAGAAGGACTGTAAAGTAAAAATTAAAACCCAGCAAGAATTCTGAGCAATATACTGTGAGCATGTATTATGAATTCAGCAACAGTATGATTTTCTGAGCAGTCCGAGAGACTGTACGTTATATGAGAGGCTGCAACAAACAGGCAGTTCTGTTCAAGAAATACTGTGGCTTTAGTGACTTTAAGCAAGTAAAAAATTGATTAAAAGCTAATCGTAAAGTCCATAAATCATATAGATGTGCTGAGGAAGAAAAGCAGTGCAGTCAGTACAGTTTGAGCAAAATTTATCAGTAAGTAATAAATCGGATGCGCAGTAGCTTGAGTCAGATGCAGATTGTTGATGCGCCAGGAGTGCTGCCGCTGCCATTACAGGGTGAGGTAGTAATGTAAACACAGCAGCAGGGAGCCTTTTTGTGAGACTGTTAAATTTGTTTGGCTCCCACTTGGACAAAGCTACAAGATCCTGCAAGTACACAGCACCAGGTTGAACTTGTTGGGGGAGGCCCAGCAGAGTGTGGCACAAAAGAAGAGGGTGTAGATTTACTGCCGGAGCAGATTTCCTCGTGATGTCTTCACGCCTGTGTTGCAGATGGACAGTGCGGAGGGAGAGTCAGTGGCTCCATGGAGAGAGGGTCCTAGCCCTAGCCTCGTTGGAGAGGATGAGGTTTGAGAAACTATAGAATGGGAGGTGTCTACCTCTGCACCCAGTGAACAGTGGACTGTCTTGGGAGTGAGGACGACTGCTCACTCCTGGGCTCAAATCCTAAGTGAGGAGGAGGAGGAAGAAATGTATTTTTCTGTTGAGGGTCCCAGTATGCGGCCTCAAGCTCTTGCCTCAGAGGAACCAGAAGAAGAAGTTGGTGCCTCCAGAGCCCTGCCCTCAGAAGGAGTCAGGGACAAGTTCTACGTAGCTTTGAGTATGCAACACTGGCAGTACCAGGACTGGCTGCCCCAAGCCAGGCTGAGGGTCGTAGACTCGTGAAGAGTAGTAAGGAGGAAAGACTGGTTTATAGGAAGGCAAACAAAATCTATGGAATGTCATTTCCTACCTTTCCTCGGAGAGTCTGGGAGGAGATTGAGAAAAACAGGAGAGCCTGGCTAATGGAAGAGGCAACTAAGGAATTGCATCCAGGTGCAACTCATTACGTCAGAGACAAAGTCATCAGAGACAAGCTTAAGTTTTGGAAGTTGGGCAGGACATTGTTCATAGAAACTGTATGATTTGTGGACAATAAAGGGAACGAGACTTTCCATAACATAAATTATGAGCGCCCAGACGGGATCATAATTCTTGCACCTGACCCATTGTGGTACTACCCTTAATGTTACCGTCGTCCTGTGACTATGCCCATGCCTACCCAGAGGGAAGCAGAGCAGTGATAGCAAGTGTTTGCCATCCAGCCGTTGCCGTACCCATGTTGTTCCACCAGTCTGGTGTTCCAGGATCCAAGGTGTGTCCAGTTTCATCAGCCTTGCAGTGTGCCTTTCCAATGTCATCACCTGGTCTTCCAGATAGCCTAGATGACATCACCCAGCTGTTTTCCTGACTCATCACCTCGGATTTCGGATGACATCAATCCAGCTGTTCCTTTCCTGTTCCAAGGTTCCATCTCCTAGATGACATCAACCCAGCAGTTTCCAGTTCATCATCCTGTTTTCCGGAAGATTTCCACCCAGCTGTATCCAAAAAATGCTGCCAGGGAGAGTCTTCAGCTGGAGAACCAGGTGCTGTCCATGTTTTCATTCTTCAAGGGACTGGTAAGTCCAGATTTTTCTTACCTTATTGACATTGCAATACACATCCTACACCTGGCAGACTACAGACCATTAAACTGTCCACAAAGACTCTCCTCTTTGGGACTACAGTACTTCAGGAACCATGCTTCACCGGGCTCCGGCCCAGGAGAGACTCTCTCATGGACCTTGCCTTCGGGCACCATTGTTGTCACTAGTGTGGACATTTAGGGCCTTCCATCCCCAAAAGGTGTATTGTACATAATGTTGATATTTTCTATTGCTTTCTACTTTTCTAAAAAAAATATTTTTGGGATTCTCCAGTGTCTTGATGGTATGGGTTATTGTTGTTATACTGTGTGTTTTGCAGATTTGGGGTGTGTTTTGTCTTTTCTCTTTCAGGTGGATCCTGGTGAAGAAAGAAAAGAAGAGAAGACAAGAAGAGGATTGAAAGGACTCATCGGAGTTCCTTTGTGCTTTAAAGTGTTTTTAAAGTATAGTAGTTGTTAACATGTATTAACCTTTTCCTTCCACAGGTGTATTTGTGGGGAAGTGTGGGAGTGTAATGCTTATGTATAGTGTTAGCTCTGTGTTTTTGGTTTGCAGGTGTCCTGGGCTGGGGGGGAGATCCTCCCTTTGGGGAAGTTTCTGGTTAGATAGGTTTTCCTTAGAGGGCTGGGGGGATAGACAGGCTGTGGACCTGACCGGCTGGAGGGGCCGCAGTACTGGTCTATTAGGGCTATGCTCTGGACAGTTAGGCAAAATGGCAAGGCAAAATTTATTTAAAAACGCCCAATCTCAGAGGCTCTGGGCGCTGAACAAATAGATAAACACATTTTCAAGAAAATAAAACACAGATGCAAAAAATTAAAAACACTGAATAATAACACATCATATAAACATCATAAACAATCAATCAGTAAATTAGTAATTCAATCCTGAAATGCTTGGTCAAATAGGAGGGCCTTAAAGGGGGCCTTGAATACCTCCAGAGTAGGGGCCCCCTTAACCCCCGAGGGCAGCGAATTCCAAAGGACGGGGCCACTGGTTATCCATAGTAAGATTGTAGTGTAGGGGCTGATACGTCAGCCAATGGCCTCTGGGCCCTTAATGTTGCTTGCCTGTGCCTGGCACATGGTAGGAGAGGGCCGGATCACCCCTCTCTGTAGGTAACACATAGGGTAGGATGGTCCAGTGCCTGGTAGGTAATGACTGGGGACAGTCATTTTCCTGGCTGAGGGTGGGTGTAACCACCTTGTTCCCAGGGGTTACTAGAATCCCAGTTAGAACCAGTGGTAGGCAGGGAAAGGCAGCTACTGAAATGCCAGTTAAATGGGGTTCACACTGTCATGCTCTGGTTTCAGTCTCAGCTGAGCTGGAGGATGATGTAATCTTAGAAATCTCGCAGCGGCATAAGCTACACTCTTTGCCAGCTCTAGGGAGATAGTTTTTGAATGTTGAGTTAGAGTGGAGTCAGTCCTGAGTAAGAGTTCCAGGAGGAGGCTACAAATTGCTGTGCAGCTCCTCACCTAGCTCTGACAGAGAGCTACCTCTTTGTTTTGGGTAGTTTGTTCTCACCCTAAAAGAAGAACATAGAAGACAGTGACTGAAGTGGTGGAGACCTTGCCAAGTGGATTTTCCTTTGCTCCATCTCAGGAGGTATGGGGGCAATTTTCAGAGTTCGGGGCAATCCCCTCAATACAGTCTGTCTAGTGAAGCTGCCTTTGTACTACTTCAGAACTGTGAGTACTACTTTTGTGTACGCCTAGGAGGGGCACCTGCAGTAACTATGGTGAATTTCTCTGACAAAGGGACCCTGTCACCTAGACTGTTTCTGTTTTGAAAGTGTCCGCCTACGTTTGGGGTCTAGTGAGAGACTGTCCAAGTTCAGAACTTTTAACTTTCTGACACCTTAGAGGTGTATCATGTAGTATGCTAAGTGTGAAAAACATTTCAAGATAGCATCTAAAAGTTTCTGTGAGGGTGTTATTAACCAGATGAATGGTCGAGTATAAACTTGGGAGCAAAAGGTGAGAGAACCCCCATCTGGAGTAACTAGTTTACCTCTCCGGCTCAGTTTGGGCACCAGTACAATTTTCAGACAGTGCATTTGGCCATTGCCTGATGGAAATAGTTAGCCAGACGTGGGTGTTAGATTCTCTGTTTTCAGTTCACCTCAGTATAGTGGGTGCTGGAAGATTTTGAGCCTGGATGTTCTCTTTTGTGGTTGTGTGTACCACCTTCATGCCTCATGAAATATGGGAAAGTGTCCTAGTACTGGCTGTGTGTGCCTAGTCGATGGGAAATGTACCAGTAACTGGCCATGTGTGTCAATCTCCATTTTCAGAACCAGAGTGTTTGCTGTTTTGTGTCTTTACCCAATGCTAAATGGGAATGTCAGGAATTTCTGTACCCTGGAGAATCAGCAATACCGGTATGTGTAGCCCTGTGGGGGTCCATCTTCGCTTTGTGATTATTCCTACTCTGTTACGCAAATAAAAGCCACACTCTAGAATCCCAACCTGGTTTGGACAGTACTGTTATTGCTTCCGTTGTGTCTGGATTTACTTGGGTGCCCCCAACCAGAAGTGCAAACCTAGCACAATTATGTGTATATGTTTTCTCCCAGAGACCTGGGTTGCTGGCCATGGTAAATGGTCCCACCAGGTGTGTGCCAGGTAGTTGCCACACTTGGTTGCCTGTCTGTATAGCAGGCTTAGAAAAGAAATGTGTGTACTTGTTATGTAAACCCCAACCCCTCTCAGTTGCCCCTAGATGCTATGTGGTGAGAGGAGCAGCCCTGCTAGATGGGGTCTCCAGAATTGCACGCAGTACTCCAGATGGGGTCTCACCAACTGTCTGTACAGAGGGATAACAATTTCCTGTTTTCTACTGGTGATGCCTCTCCCTATACATCCCAGTATCCCCCCAGCCATCCTTACAGCCTTCTCACATTGCTTGCTTACTTTTAGGTCACCTGATATGACTACCCCCAGGTCCCTTTCCATTTTTGTTGTTGTTAATACCTCCCCCCATTGTGTACTCTTCCCCTGGGTTTTTGTTTCCCAGATGCATTACTTTGCACTTCTTTGCACTGAATCTAAGCTGCCATACTTTTAACCATTCTTCCAACCTTGCCTTGTCCCTTCTCATCCTTTCCATCCCCCTTGTGTATCAACACTGTTGCAGATCTTTGTGTCATCTGCAAAGAGGCATACTTTTCCTTCCAGTTCCTCTGCAATGTCACTTATGAAGACAATAAAAAGACATTAAAAAGGACCGAACCCAGTACTGAACCCTGCGGTACCCCGCTAGTAAACCCCCCTTTCTTCGGAGTGGACTCCGTTTAATATTACCCTCTGTGTCCTGCTGCCAAGCCCATTTTTTACCCAGGCTTCCACCCTGGGACCCACTCCCAGGCTGGCTCATCTTTTGGGTGGAACTGTGTCAAATGCCTTGTTAAAGTTTAGGTAGGCCATGTCCACAGCCCCTCCCTGGTCTACTACTTTGGTCACCCAAAGAAATCTTTTAGATCCATCTGACATGACCTTCCTGCTGTGAATGCATGCTGCCTTGGGTCCTGTGCCCCGCTGGCCTCTAGGTACTCAACAATTCTTTCTTTCCGAAGTGATTCCATCATTTTTCCTTCCACTGATGTCAAACTAACAGGTCTGTAGTTTTCTGCCTCTGCTTTGCTCCCACTTTTGTGAAGGAGAAACACATTCACCCTCCTCCAGTCCTTAGGTACCATACCATCCTCCCATGATTTGTTAAAAAGGGTAGTCAGTGGTGTCACTAGTTCTCCCCTTAGTTCTTTTAGAATTCTGGGGTGAACCCCATCAGGCCCCATTGCTTTGTCCACCTTCAGTTTTAGGAGTTCTTTCAGAACCCTTTCCTCTGTGAAAGTACTGGGGTCAACCCCCCATCCAGAGTGCTTCTATTGATTGGATTAGGTACCTCCCCCTCCTCTTCTTTTGTGAATATAGTACTGAGAAGTATTTGTTCAGTATTTCTGCTTTTTCACTGTCCCTCTCTGCCCACCCACTCTCCCCCTTATTAAGCCTCACTATCCCTCCCTTAGTATTTCTTCGCTCCCTAATGCACCTATAAAAGGTTTTATCCCCCTTCTTAACTGAGTTGGCTATCTTTTCCTCGGTTTGGGCCTTTGCTATTCTGACTGCCTTCCCCGCTTCCTTCTGTTTTAACTGGTACAGTTCTCTGGCCAGCTCCTTCTGTGTTTTCTTATACTTCCTGAAAGCTGTCTTTTTCTCCCTAACCTTCCCTGCCACCTTTTTGGAGAATCATAGTGTTTTTTTCTTTTGCTTTGATTTATTTGCTTTACACAAAGGCTTGTTGCCTCTGTGATGGCAGTTTTGATGTTTCCCCATTGTTCCTCCACCCCTCTTTCTTGCCTGTTTGCTAGTGCTTTTCTGAGGCACTCTCCCATTTTGACAAAGTCAGCCCTCCTAAAGTCCAGTACCCTCACTTTTGTATGGCTTGACTCTGCGGCTGTGTTTATCGTGAACCACACTGTTTGGCGGTCACTTGTTTCCAGATGGCTACCCACTTCTAGATCTCAGATCCTCTCTCTGTCCCCATTTGAGAGTACCAGGTCTAAGACTGCTCCCTTCCGAGTGGGTTCCAACACTAGCTGTCTGAGGCATGCCCCCTGTAGGGCATCGAAAATGACCCTGCTCTTGGATCTGGCTGCAGCAAAGGTGCTCCAGTTAACATCTGGCATATTCAGGTCCCCCATCAACAATATCTCCCCTTTTTCTGCCATCCTAAGGATGCCTTCTATCATTTCCTTGTCCATTTCCTCCCCCTGAGATGGGGATCTGTATACAACCCCTGTGCGGATTGTGGCACCATTTCTGGTCTCCAGAGTGACCCACAGTGCCTTCTCTCCTCCCTGTTTACCCTTTAGTTCCGTTGCTTTGATCCCTTCCCTTACGTAGAGAGCTACTCCTCCTCCTCTTCTACCCTCCCTGTCCCTCCTGTAGATTGTGTACCCTGGAATGTTAACATCTCAGTCATGGTTTTCTGTGTACCATGTTTCTGTGACTGCCATGATATCCAGGCATCCCTCTTCCATCAAGGCCACCAGTTCAGGGAGCTTGTTACCTAGACTATGGGCATTGGTACTCATTACCCTCCATTTTTTGATGGCCTTACCCTTTTTGCCCCATCCCTGTCCTTATTGCCTTTGCCTTTTTCTCCATTTACCCCTGCCCTTCTCCCTATCGACTTCTCTATCTTGGTGTTTACCTCACTAACTAACCTGATTTTTTGGGGGGTAGAATTTCCCTGCACCTTTTCAGTGCTTCCCCCCTTGGCTAGTTTAAATGCTTGCCAATGAAGCATTTAAATCTATCACCTAGGATCATGGTTCCCCTCCTGGACAGATGCAGACCATCGCGCCAGTATAGGCCTGCATCCCTCCAAGTGGACCCCCAGTCCCCAGTGAAGCCAAAACCCTGAGCTCTGCACCAGTCTTTCAACCATTGATCGAATCCCATAGTGCAGAGCACCCTAGCCTCACCCATGCCATGGACAGGCAGCACCTCTGAGAAGGTTACCGTGCATGCTACTTGTCTAAGGCCCTTCCCCAACTCCACAAACTCCTAGGATCCTGGTTCTCCTCCTAGACAGATGCAAACCATTGCACCAGTATAGGCCTGCATCACTCCAGGTGGACCCCCAGTCCCCAATGAAGCCAAATCCCTGAGCTCTGCACCAGTTTTTCAACCACTGATTGAATCCCATGGTGTGGAGCACCCTAGTCTCATCCATGCCATAGACAGGTAGCACCTCTGAAAAGGGTTACCATGTGTGCTACTTGTCTAAGGCCCCTGCTGAACGCCACAAACTCTTCCTGCACTGCTCTGATCCCTTACTCAGCCAGGTCATTTGTCCCTAGGTGGACAGTGACATCCAGCTCCCTCCCCTGTGCAGCTGCTCCCACAATCCTGAGGATTCGCTCCCTGTCCCTCCAAGCCATGGTGCCAGGCAGGCACCCTACCTCCCTCTCCCCTCCCAGTTCTACCCTCCTAATAATGGAGTCCCCCACCAGGAGTTGTTTCCTTCCCCAGTGGGGTCCCATGCCACCCTCCTGTGGGTCTCCTTTGTGGAGGTTCCCAGCATCCTCTTTGGTCTCCACTGCGGGTGCCTCCATAGAGGACTACACTCTACCAGAATGGCATATGAATTGTGGAGAGGTACAGCTGGAGGGATGCGCCTCTGTTCCACCACCCTTACCCTCCTTGAACCCACTGTGGTCCAACCGCTCCCTTTTCTTGGCAACCTCTGAGGCAGCGGCAGCAGTCCTGGTGGTTCCTGGGTAGGAGAGGAGGTCCCCCAAATCCTGGCAAACTCAGCCTGGAGACGAGCAACCTCCTCCCTCAGCCCAAAGAGGTGCCTGCAGATGGGACAACACCGCATCCTCCAGAACATCTCCCAGAAGACTGCCACTTCAAAGCCACTGCACTGCACCACTCCCATCATGTCCTATTTGTGGCCCCTCAACTTTTGTATGTTTAAAAAATTGGAAAACTGTATGCCACAAGATTTAGACCCATAGGAGAAAGATTTGTGATTAGTTACCACGCAGTAGTGCGCATCAGAATTTTATGACATTTTCACTGTAGAAAGCCTTACTTTATGTAGACAAATTGGGCAGGTGAAAGATTGATTTGGGAGTCTTGTAATGAAGCGATGAACCTCTTCAGCATAGTTCTGGTAAATGCATCCAGTGTTGCTCACTGGTGATGATGTAGTTGAAGATGAAGGTGCTGTTGCCCTAGGGGTACCAGTTTCATCTGAGTTAATGTCCAAGTCCAAACTAAAAGACCAATCAATGCTGTCCAGCCAGTATCCACAAATCTGCTTGATGACGTTGAATACATCACAGCGACATAAGTAGTGGTATCTCTTTTTGGCACAACAGTCAGTATGAGGCGCCACCCAGGCTTCCAGGGTGGGATGAAATACCAGAAGAGGTGGAAGGTTGATCCTCTCTTGGTAGATGTCTTCGTTGAGATGCCCAGTTGAATGAATGGAGGCCAGTCTGTCAAAAATAGCAGTCTCTGGATCAAAGCACAGCAAGGATACAGTAAAGGTAATGAATATGGTATCCCATATGGTGCAGCGGTTGGCAGCGTAACATGGGCACCTGTTGGGATGGCATGTGACATAACCTAGATTTCTAGCAGTAAACATTAGTATAATAATAGATCTGGACATACATATTGTAATACAAGCAGTAGACGTACAATGTGGACATACCATTTAGCAAGGCATCTATCATGGATAATATCTGGAATACGTCCAGATTCCAAATCCTGGAAGAGATTATTGACGGTAGTTATGACATAAGAGCCATAAGCCGAGCATAAAAGTTCCCTGGCAATATATTGCTTGTCTGCCTCCTTGTTATTTTGTAAGACAAGTTCATTAATTTTATTCCTGGTTTCATTAAAACTCTTAGCAATGTCGTGCATATTATAAACAGTGTACCTCTCTTCCTGACTAAGCCCATCTACACCATGCAATAAGTGTGGTAAAACATCATTCTTCATGCCTGTCTGGAATTTAACTGTTTGGCTTTTAATGGCAGCAATGTCTGCCCTCTTCCAGATGGACATGCCAGATGTGAAGAGTCCAGATATGGTGCCAGTTGCACCAATGACATCAGCAGTGGCAGATGCGGAAGTTTTCTTGTTAACAAGGTTAGGTCTAGACCTGAATAATCCTAAATGTTCAGTGGTATGTGAAGTGGACCAGCAACAGAATCTTGTGTACATGTCTGGTATGCAGCAAGACTATCTAATAACATAGTGCTGAAAAATCTAGAAGTGTTAGATCTGACTTCGAGGTGGAGCTCTTGCTGCAGGTAATACCATTAGGATTAAGGCCGCAGGCATTAGGACCCCTCTGAAAAATTTTCTAGCTAGCGGTCTGTAGCGGGGGACTGCCCGACGTCAGATGTGGTATAAAGGGGCTGTCCCCTGGCGCCATCTCAGATACTTTCCCGCCGTCGACTTGCGTTGTTCGGCTCCTCGGACGCCTCACTACAGCAGTCGACCGCAGATAAGTAAATCGCTTAGATATACGTTTCTTTTCCAATAATTTTGACAAGTTTCACTAAAGATTCACCTTTCGTGCATGTCTTCTCCTTCACCTCCTCGGCAGAAGTCGAAGTGCCATTGTGGCAAACAGATCCCAGCCAAAGACAGCCACGAGGTCTGCCCGATCTGTCTAGGCCCCGACCATTGGCCCGCGACTGCCAATATTGTCAGAAGTTCAACAGCAAAACCAGGATCCGCAGGGTGAAGGCTTTAAAGGCATATCTCCTTGAGCAGAAAGTAGCTGCCATGCAAAAGTCCCCGTCTGGTCCCAGTTCATCTTCACCTGCTAGGGAGTCTCCCCATAGACAGAAGACCCCGGGAAAACACTCCAAGGACAAGGACAAGCCCTGGTCAGAGTCCCTCTACAAGTCTCCCTCCAGGCCTTCTTCTTCTTCAACCTCTGGTGGGAGGTCAGGGTCCATCCCCCTCCTTCATAGGGGACTAGCACCCACAGATCATCTTCTTCTAAACCCAAGGACCAGTCTTCATCTTCGGGACACAGCCAGGCCCAGGTCCCCCTGGCTCACCGGCCCCATAAACCCTCACAGGGCTCGGTCCGGGAAGGGTAGTCACCTGCTGTTAGGCCCAAGAAGGGCCACAGCTCAACGGGATCCTCTGACAGACACGAGAGACCAAACGATTCCAACCGGCGGCAGGAGGTCGTTTGTCGCCGGATGCCTCCCCCACCGACTCCAGCCATCGGGGCTCCTCTTAACAAGGATAAACATCCCCTGGCCAAAACGCCTGCACCAGACAGTAGGTGCTCGCCCCAGAAGGGCCAATCACCTGACAGGTGTTCCACAGAGGGCGACCACTTGTCCAATGTCCCCCAAGACGACCGGTCGCAAGATCAGGCGCACGTTACTCCGAACGCCGGGTCGGATGACTGCTCTCCCAGGGAGCCAACCCCACAGCCTGAAGCAACAGGGGCAGCCTCCCCGACGGAGATCCCAGTACTGGATGCCCCACCGACGCCCGGTCCATTAGCCCCGACGACGCCTCCACCAGTCGTCCCCCTGGCGGACATTGGAGCATTGTTTAATTCCTGGTGGAACACCATCAAAGATGACCTTCTCTATAGACCCCTAATGCAGTCTCCTACACCACCACCCCCTCCTCCGCCCCTTAGGAGGAAGATGCAGAAGAGGGATCACTAGCTCCTAAGGATAAGAGGAAGAGGAAATCTTTCCTGACCCCTGACTCTAGTGGCCACTCCACTCCCACTTCTGGGGATGAGGCAGGAGAATCCACTCCAGATTCCTTGGAATATGAGGACCTGAGGCCACCCATGCTGGACACCAAGGATACCCCCAGGTCTCCACTGGATGACCCTACCTTCTTTGATATTATGAGGCACATACAGACCTTATACCAATGGGAAACCGAAGAACTCGACCAAGAAAGGAAACGTCTGGTGAAGTTCTTGGGGGCCAAGGACCCAAAACCCCTTGTCATTCCCCCACTAGTGGAGCCCTTCCAGGACATGACCAAACTAGTCTGGAAGAAACCTTTGTCCACACCAGTGGTTCCACGAAAAGCTGACCACTTGTACAAACCACCTAAAGAAGAACCGTTCTTGGCGGAACAGCCAATGGCTGATTCTACGGTCTTGACTGCAGCACACAGCAGACAATCCCAACCGAGACACCTTAGTACACAGTCCCCAGATCCAGAGCCAAAGAAACTAGACCATTAGGGATGAAAGGTCTGTTCATCAGCCACAGAGGCCATTAGGTCATTAAGCTTCTTGGCCCATATGGACCAATGACTTATGAGAAGTCACTATGGGAAAAAAACATAGAGCTTCTCAAGTCCCAGCCAAACTCTGACACAAAAAACTAACTGCTGGCTTACGCTCAATCCGGTCTGGATGTTGGCAAGCACATCTTGAGATGCTCGTGTGACTCAGCTGATATGGCAGCTAGAGCAGCGGCATCGGGTGTCTGTCTCCATAGGCATGCCTAGCTTTGGGCAACGTCCTTTAGGCAAGATCTCCAGGACGCTATTTTGGATGCCCCCTTCCAGGGTCCCATCCTCTTCAGTCAGGAAGTGGAAGGGATCATAAAGGGACTACAGGATAAGGGTAAGGCAATCGTGGATGTGCACAAACTGTACAAGTCCGAACCTCAGCATGCCCATAAGCATACTTTTCGCAAGCAATGTAAACAGGGAAGCTGCCCTTACCAAGGCAAAGGCTTCAAATGCCGCAACCAGCCTGTGCAACCGGGAGGCCAAGGCCCTAAACAGCCGAAAGCCCCCAGACATCCAGCCACCACCCCACAAGGAACTGCATGACTTCCAGTGTCCTCCCCCCAGTCATCAGTCTTGGGGGGAGCAAGTAGGGAGGAAATTATCCTTCTACCTGCAAGAATGCTCCACTATCACATCCGACCAGTGGGTACTACAAATAATCCAGAGGAGTAACGCCATCGAGTTCTCAGTGTCCCCCCCCAGACAATCTGCCTGTAACATCTCACTGCTTAGCAGCACATACCCTTCTCCTGGAACAAGAGATTATTTCTCTTCTCCAGAAGAAGGCCATCCAGCCAGTTCCAAGGTCCCAGCAAGGCAAAGGCTTTTACTCCCATTTTTTCTTGGTGCCCAAGAAAACGGGAGACCTTCACCCTATTCTAGACCTCAGCCACCTGAACGAGTTTGTCCTATACAAGAGATTTTGGATGCTCACCCTGGCAAGCCTGTTTCTCCTCCTTCACCAAGGGGACTGGCTATGCTCCCTGGACATGCAGGACACCTATATGCACATAAAGATCCTGCTCTCACACAGGAAGTTTCTGCACTTCCGGTTCCGGGATGAGCATTACCAATTCAGAGTCTTGCCCTTCAGCCTTTCCTCTGCCCCAAGGGTCTTTACCAAGTGCCTCACGGTAGTTGCAGCAACACTGAGGAGAAGGGGTCACTTCGTCTACCCCTACTTCGATGATTGTCTACTTTCTGCACCTACAGAACATCAGCTCCTAGGCACTCTGAGAGAGATGGAACAGCTCTTCCAGTCTCTCAGAGTCACCCTGAACTTGCCAAAATCCCAACCCTGGCCCTCCCAACAGCTTCAATACATTGGAGCGGTGCTCGACACTCTTCAAGGCAAGGCTTTTCTTCCTGCGGACAGAGCAGTCCGACTTTCAGCCCTAGCTCACAGGATCCAGTCAGTGGATCAAGTGCCTGCCAGAGTAATCCTGCAGTTGTTGGGTCACATGGCTGCAGCCATAGCCACGGTTCCCTTCTCACGTCTCAACATGAGAACTCTCCAATGGCACCTCAGGGTCCAATGGGATCAGGGTTCAGACGAGTTGGACCAGCCTATCCGGATCTCAGAAGTGGTCCGGCATTCCCTTCAATGGTGGCAAGTCCAGCTCACTTAGAACAGGGTGTCTCTTTTCGAGGCAAAGTCCATCACAATCTATCACAACAGATGCCTCGGGACTAGGCTGGGGTGCTCACGTTCAAGAGCACTGGATGAGAGGATTATGGTTTGCCACAGAAAGGTCTCTCCACATCAATATATTGGAGATGATGGCAGTTTTTTACACCCTTCAAGCCTCCCAGGATCAGCTCTCCCGGGGTCCTCTGGTAATCCAGTCAGACAATACCCCGTTAGTAGAAAGCACTTTCTGAACTCAGAAAAACGGTCAGCACTCCAAACGTACTTCCAGTACTATTTATTTTGTGTGCAAACACAGTCCATCATAGCATTTTATTTATTTATTTTATTTAGCTTTTGTTTACTGGTGATTCATGTGATAAATGACCATTTTCGAAACTTAGACCGAGAGAGTACAAGACAATACATACAGATGAAGTTATAGGAAAATGACATTTGACAATACAGCTTGGAAGGCAATAAATAATAGACAGTAAAGCAAAGTGCTTGGCATGAAGCATAAGTAGCTAAATTAGCTATGTAGGCACGGATAACAGTAAATCAGCATTGGTCAACACTGTATGCAACAATAGCAGAAAGAGTATAACAGTCAGCAGTGTAACTACAAATTCAGGTGCAGGGTGTAGAGGAAAATTTTATAACAGACCTAATGCTGCACAATGTAACTGTGCAGAAAGCACCACAAAATGGCTGCAGAACTGAAACAATCTTCATGAAATGGTGGATAGTGGAAAATTCCATAGCAAGCATGTCCTTGGTGGATGGTGGAAAATTCCATAGCACGCATTTCCTTGTAGTAATGTATGCATGCCTTGTAGATGATGTGGCTAAAGTAAGTTAGCATAATAATTAGCATAACCAGTCAGTAAGTGGCAGCAGTATTGTATTTAACATAGTATTAGCATAACCAATCAGCAACTAACAGCAGTATTGTATGAAGTTTATTGTCCAATGAAGTTGTGCCATGACACTGTTATGTTACTAGGCACGTGTATAAGAGAGGGAGGCTTACTATTGTAATCGGAACTATGCAATAACAACATGGGAAGCTGGCTCTCCGTATGCATACGTGAATAAATGGTTTGATCTCTGCACAAGACTGTTTTTTTGTCTCTGTATAACAAGTAGGAAATTTCCACAACAAGGTTATAACATGAGGGAGTACGGTTCTACAGGTAGACATAAAATACAACATGCAGGAGAGAAACAAGCATCTAAGCAAGTAAGCGTGTTTAGGAAGATGAGAGAGAAAGGGGAGAGGAGAGGAGAGAGGGGGGTGTGACGTATGGGGTAGGGGGTTTCAATCTAGTGGGGGATTTTGGATTGTCCAGTGGAGACAGGCATGGGGCAGGGTTCATTGGCATGGTCAGATAGGGAAATAACGGGTACACTGTTCAGCAGTAGCTAGGTAGCGTTGTAGCCCACTTTTTAAAGTGATAGTGGGATATAGATTGCCTTAGATCTAGTGGCAGCATATTTCACATCTGAGGGGCAGCCCCAGTGCCTTTGGTGGTGTGACACCTGGGTACCCTTAGTAGTGATTTGTCTATTGACTTCAATCCACGGTTTGAGGTGACGGGACGTAATAGCTCTGCCAGTGATGCCGGGGTTTCCAGCCTAATTATGGAGTCAGATAGACAACCGAGATGGTATTGTCTGGTTGCAGAGGAGGAGAGCCAGCCAAGGTCGCTATAAAGCCGACATCGATGCTTGAGCCGAGGGGTCGAAGATGCATAATGACAGACATTATTATAGGTGACATCCCATTTTTGTAGTGCTGATTTGTGGGCAGCTGCCAGGATAGGAGCACAGTAAGTCAGGGTTGGGAGTAGGATCCCCCTGGCAATGGCTAGCTTAGCAGAAGGTGTTAGCATATAGCTTGTTCTGTAGGCAGCACCCAGTTTACAGTTTACTGTTTTGCAGGTTGATTGAATGTGGAGGTTTAGGTCTAGAGACTGGTCGAGCAAAACCCCAAGATACCAAAATGAAGTGAGAGCCTCTAGTGTGTTCCCATCCAGGTCGAGCACCATCAAGGAGGAGGGGCAGGATCTTAGTTTGGGGGCGGAGCCCAGGAGCATGGCTTTAGTTTTGTGTGTAATTAGAACCAGTCAATGGTTGCTCAGCCAGTTTTGAATACTGTTATAGGCCGTTGTCAGAGACGAGTTTAGGTAGTCGATGTTAGAAGAGCTGACGGAGATGACCAGGTCATCAGCATAGAGAAGAGAGGAGCAAGTTGAGACATTGTCCAGAATGTTGTTTATGAAGAGGGAAAAAAGAAGAGTTCCCAGAATGGATCCTTGGGGAACTCCAACGTTGATTGTGGTGCTGTCCAATGTTGCGGAATTGAATTTCACTGCTTGGGTCCTGTCGATTAAATAGCTCCTGTACCAGTTTACAACAGGAGTGGAGAAGCCTATGGTTTGAAGAGTGGACAGGAGTAGGGAGTGATTCACAATATCAAAGGCCTTGGTAAGATCAATGAAGACAACACCTATTAGCCGTCCAGTGTCCATGTTGGAGACAGTATCTGATGTGAATTTGGCCAGGGCCATTGAAGTGTTATGGTTTTTCCTGAAGCCATGTTACGCGTCACAGAGCAGGTTTGAAGTTTCCAAGTAGTCCAGGGTTTGGGTGGCGACGAGCTTTTCCAGTATTTAGCTCAGGACCGAGATAATAGCTATCGGCCTGTAATTTCTATCCCCTTTTTTTTGAATATTGGAGTTATCCTGGCAGTCTTCCAGAGGTCAGGCACAACACCACTGGAAAGGGATAGTGTGAAGATTTTGGCCAAGGGTGAGGCAATGAGATGGGCGGCCATCTTCAAGAGGCAGGGTTCCAGAGAATCAGATTCTGGGCTGGTGTTGTCGGAGATAGTTCCTAGTAGTTTTAGGACCTGCGTGCTGGTTATGGCTTTAAAGTAGAAAGACCAGGCCGTCGGAGACGCAGTTGGTAAAGACGAGAGGCCTGTCGGCTTGCTTGAGTCAGTGGGCTGAGATATGATGGGCACCTGTGGAAAGGTGGCGGTGTAGGGTGAGTGATCGGAGAACATTCTGTTGAAGGCATTCACTATGGTGTAGGAGTCATTGCAGTGGGCACCGTTGAGAATCATCTCTGAGGGGGTTATAGTTTGAGATGTGCCAAGGAAGGTCTTTATATGGGCCCAGAATTTCCGAGGGTCGTGGGCTGAGCTGGAAAGCAGGTTCTGGCAGTACTTACTTTTGGCTTGCCTTATCTGATTTTTACAGGAATTTCTGTGTTGTTTATACGTCATGTAATCTGTAGGTAGGCCAGTGTTTTTGTAGTGCTTCTATAGTTTCGATCTTCGGTTTAACCTACAGAGTAGCTAAGAATTTTCCTCTTTTAGGTCTGGGTAACCAGGATCGAGTTGGTTAAGACCCAGCGCAAGAGAAGGGGAGAGAGAAGATAGAGAGGGGTAGGGGTAGGTAGTTTGGCGGGTCTCAGAGCAACCTAACTGGGAGGCTGATTCAGTGAGGTGTATTGCAGTGCAGCTAAAATGGCTGAAACGGTTTTTCTCCTACTGATGCACAGCTAGAAGTAGAAATATCACCCCCAGTGGTGACAGAATATAAGGAGCCAATGAGAAAGTGGACACCTAGTCATATGACCTTCAGTATCCTATATAGCTAGAGGTCCGCCCAGGGTGGGTGAGGTGGGGTGGGTGGGAGCCGCACAAAGCACCAGCGGGACAAAATTAGCACAGGAGGAGCTGTACCACTTCTTGAAAATTGTCTGGGGAAGGCGCTCTGCGAGTGGGGAGAGAGGCCGGCTCACAGCGGTGCTGGGCGGTCCAAGTCTCAAGCTGTCGGTAAAGGGCAGCCAAAGTTGTAATTCCTATGTGAAAACAGCTGCTTTTAGTGAGCGGGTTCAGTCCAGGCAGCGTCTAGTGCTTTAGAGACAAATCCGGCAGCTGAAACTGCTGAGACACATACCTTGCAGCAGTTTACGGCTTTGGCGGAAGCAGGTGCTAGGAAGCGGCCGGGCTGCTGGTCCTCAGTCCGGGCATGATCGTGGCGGGCAGCTCCTTCCACAGGCTTTCCTGGAGGAGCGAGGTGTAGTCTTGGGCGCTTGCCACTGGGCTTTCCGCTTGCTCAGCAGGTCCATGGCAGCGCTTAGGTCCATAGGAGTCAGCGATCCAAAGCCCTGGTGGGCTTGGATGGACCTGAGGAGGAGAGCAAGGGAGAGGGGTTAAATAAGCATAGCTGTGGAGGGGGCAGGATTAGAAACAAAGGAAAAAGGGCGGGCAATGAGAAGAGGGGAGGAGGACAGTAGCAGGAGTAGGAGAGAGTTTAACAGTTTTAAGGCAGATTGATTTAGGCTGTAAACACTGTGTTAACTATCCAACTAACTACTGTGCTGCTAAGAGCTGTGTTTCCTTTCAGTTGCTAAAAACTTCTATACATGCAGAAATCACTGGGAAGTTATACAGAAGCACAAGGCACACTAGGTTGAAACAGTCTTGCACGGCAAACTAGGCACACTCCCTGAATTTTAGCACAGGAGGAGCTGTACCACTTGTTGAAAATTGCCTGGAGAAGGCACACTGTGAGCGGGGAGAGAGGCCGTCTCACAGCGGTGCTGGGCGGTCCAAGTCTCGAGCTGTCAGTAAAGGGCAGCCAAAGTTGTAATTCCTAGATGAAAACAGTCGCTTTCAGTGAGTGGGTTCAGGCCAGGCAGCGTCTAGCGCTTTAGAGACAAATCCGGCAGCTGAAACTGCTGAGACACGTACCTTGTAGCGGTTTATGGCTTTGGCAGGAGCAGGTGCTAGGAAGCGGCCGGGCTGCTGGTCCTCAGTCCGGGCGTGAGCGTGGCGGGTGGCTCCTTCCACAGGCTTTCCTGGAGGAGCGAGGCATAGTCTTGGGCGCTTGCCGCTGGACTTTCTGCTTGCTTAGCAGGTCCACGGCAGTGCTTGGGTCTGTAGGAGGCAGCGATCCAAAGCCCCGGTGGGCTTGGATGGACCTTGCGGTGGTTTACGGCAACATGTGGCAAATAACAGCAGCAGCAGTAAACAAGCGTAGGGTAATCCATAACAGTCCATAGAAACAGGTCCATAGGAGTCTATGTAACGGTAGCAAAACACTTTTTTAGCCCGCTCTATCAAGGTGCATCTTTGCGCAATTTTGGTGTATCATGATACAATTGGAGAAAGAACTCTGGCACAGCTTGACGTTTGCAAGTTTTTCCTCAGAGGGGTCTTGCATATTAGACCCCCAGGAAGGATCCAGTCCCTCCGTTGGACCTCCTGTTTATTCTAGAAAAGCTCACCCTCCCTCCTTTTGAACCAGACGCGTCATGCGACCAATGCTTCCTTTCTTGGAAGGCGTTGTTTTTAGTTGCCATTACTTCAGCCTGGAGGATTTCTGAGCTTCAGGCCCTGATGTGCAAGGAGTCTTACCTTGTTTTTCATAGGGACAGGGTGCAGCTATGTACAAATCCCAAATTCCTACCAAAAGAGGTGTCTGCTTTGACTCTGAACCAGGACATCCAACTTCTGGTCTACTACCCAGAGTTCTCCAATGGGGGGAGGCCTTGTTATGTACTCTGGATGTTCACAGAATTCTCCATTATTATTTGGGCCAGACTCGTTCTGTCTGGAAAACGGACCAGTTGTTCGTGGCATTTGTAAAGCACAAGACAGGGGATCCTGTCACTAAGCAAACACTGTCCAAGTGGTTAGTGAATTGCATATATTTTTTTATCAGCATCACGGCAAACCCTTACTGGGCTCGGTTGAGGGTCATTCCACCAGAGCTATCACCACCTCTTTTGCCTCTCTAAGAAATGTGTCAGTGGCGGACCTATGTGCCGCAGCCACCTGGAGCACTGTCCATACCTTCATTCGGCATTACAGTCTGGACATAGCCTCTAGGAAGAGAGCAGGTTTCAGTTTAGCTGTTCTTCAGGGACTGCTCTCATGAGAGAGTGATCTTGTTCGTCCCCTCACAGTCATTTCTCCTCCCCTCTGAGCTGGGCCTTTTTTTGGGTACTGCTTGGGTCTCAGTCCTAATGGTATTACCTGCTGCAAGGACTCCAACTCAAAGTCAGATACTACAGTTATATAAGAACTTACTGTAACAGTAGATCTTCAAGAGGAGCTCTTGCAGCAGGCAGCTTTCCCACCCTCCATCTCTCAGGTCAGTTTGTACCGCTAATTTTTCTCTCTACAGTGAGAGTCCCTTCTTGGTTCTCCATTATTTACCAATCGAGTCTCTGGCGGGGTACTGAGATGGTGCCAGGGGACCGCCCCCTTTATACCACATCTGACACTGGGCGTGCCCGACGGGGGCGGTCCCCTGCTACAGACCACTAGCTAGAACATTTTTCCGAGGGGTCTTAATGCCTGCAGCCTTAGTCCTAATGGTATTACCTGCTGCAAGAGCTCCTCTCGAAGATCTACCATTATGGTAAGTTCTTACGTAACTGTACTTTTTAGAACACATACCAAACTCAGCCATATTCCACTGTGCAAGATTAAAAATAACGAACATGCATAAATTGCACATTGGTCACAAGTGTACCTGGGAGTGAGGTGGTGGTAAGACCGCTAGGTGGACCAGGTTCCTGTGAAGGACAATCAGTAAGTTCTGCTTCAGTAGGGGGTACTACAGACAGAAACATAGCTGCTGTACCCATATAGTTGCGAACACAAAAGTCTCTTGTGCAGTCTTCTGGATATTGATCACAAAAGGTAAGATCAATCAAGCGGTAAGATTGTATAAACCAGAATGTCTATAATTAACTTGGCGGATGGACAGGGTACTATTTGGGGCGATTCTAGTATTGGGCCACCCTTGGAAAGTGCCTTTGTAAAGGTGGGCAACAGGAAGTATCTGTCCATGGCTGTCAGTTTGCCATTCAATTTGGAGGGACAATTTTTTTAAATTTATTTATTGAAAGATCGGAATTACAAACCTTTGAGTCAGAGACTCCTTTGCAAAGGCTCCACGTCATGGAAGTACAAAACAAGAGAAATGGACAATACAATGAAAAGCATTACAAATGAATGCAGAGAGTAAAACAACCCAGAGTCAAGTATGGTACAAAGATAACGAGCAATACATTGAAAGGTATTGTCAGGTGCCTCAACCATGGCAGTCAGGTAGGCGTCCGTGCCTTCCTGAACAGTGATCAAGTTGTTGGGTACCTCAGAGCTGATTCCTCCAGGAATGGTAGTGTCAGAAGGTGCATTATGTGGGCAAAAGTTGCAGGATGGTGGACGTAGGTCAAGGTGAGGATGTATGGGTGCATCAAGGTGTTCACGGAGTCGCTTGATGTGTGTGGCTTCTGCTGCATCCTGTGAAAGGACAACTGGGAAGATTCCTGCAATGTGGAACAGTAGCAAGATAGCTATCTTGCTGGTATACCTGTAAGGAAGAAAGAAAAATGTTAGTAGGTACTATTCCAACCAATGGGGTTAGGAAAAGTAATTATTCTCCTTTATACAATTTGAGCTGATTAGCATGCAGCCATTTATCAGTAGATTTCTTCTGACTGATGAGTCTAATTTGGTAGACCGCGGGGCTGAGTTTGGTAATGATGAGGTAGGGTCCTCATTTATTGGAGAAAGGATGAGAAGGGTGTGCAGATCTGAGCACCATTACCTGATCGCCAACTTGCCAATCCACCTCTTGTGCGTGTTTGTCAAAGTGAATCTTGAATTGCTGTTGGGCCTTGTCCGTATGGTGTGCAGTGTACAAGTGGGTTTTGATTATGTCATCTCTGAGTTTTGCAACATGTGTCTGCGGATACTCTGTCTGCAGTGGGTGTGTTCAGATCAATCAACAGGTGCTTAGATAATCTCATGGTTCTACCAGTCGCCACCTCGAAGGGTGTACACTGGGTGGTGGCTAAAGAAGCACCCCTAATTGCCATAAGAAGTAAAGGCAAAAGGGAACCCCAATCAATGGGATTGTCATCGATAAACGTGGATAGCATTTGCTAATCCATCTGTTAGCTCTTTCTACCTTACCTGAAGATTGTGGGTGATATGGAATGTGGAATTTCTGCTGTACACCAAGAAGTTTGAGTGTTTCTTGCATCAATTCACCTGTAATGCTGGATCCTTGATCAGAGTCTACCTTGAGAGGTAGGCTCCACCTGGAAAATAATTATTCTACCAGGACTTTTGCAGTTGCCTTTGTTGTGCATTTCTGAGTGGGAAAAGCCTCGACCCATTTGGAGAGTAGGTTAGTGATCACAAGTGCATACTTGTTGTTTCTGCTGGTATTGTTCAAAGGACCAATAAAATCAATTTGAATTGCATGCCAGGGACCAGACCGTCTTTGGGGAAGTAATTTAGCATTTCTCTTGGTTGGGGCAGGATTGTTCTGCACACAGATTAGACAGTTTTGGATGTAATGTTCTACATCCCTAGTGACGCCAGGCCACCTACCTACAGATTTCAGTCTCTGGACTGTATTTTCCACCCCCTGGTGTCCACCAATCAGGGTGTCATGGACCTGATGAATGAACTCAGATCTCAATGCTTTGAGAACTATCCACAACTGTAGTTCAGGTTGCCAGGCTGATACCATATCAGTTTGTTGTCATGTGATAGATGCAATTTATCTGCATGTCTTTTGTAGGGGTTGTGGGTTGGCAGTTCTTGTTCAGTTCCTTTGTCTAGAAATCTGAACACTTCTTTCAGCTGAGGATCAGATTATTGTGTTGTGAACAAGTCCAGTGGCACAAAAGATTCAGTTTTCTTCTTTGTAGCAGCTATTTGTACAGCTGCCCAAGCCACAGGGTGAGCCATATCCCATGTGTCCCCCCCTCGAGTGCCCTCTTTTGCAAGAGTGTCTGCTTGATCGTTGAAAACATGGTATGAGTCAGATTTTGAATGGGCCTTCTCCTTGTGGATGAATAGTTTATGTTTAAACTGTTGAGTCAAGTTGTGAACGTATACAAAGAGTGCTTTGTATTTCACAGGGGTGCCATCAGAAGATGCGAAGGAGTTCTTCTCCCAGAATGGCAAAATTTCAGTCAGACAGCAACAGGCCCAGTTAGAGTCTATAAAGATGATGGTATCTGTAGTGCCATGTTGTATCAGTTCAAGAGCATAGGCCACAGCTGCCAGTTCTGCATACTGAGAAGATATAACACTGCAGCGTTTGGATGCGTGTATAGTGTTACCATTAGTGTATATGATGAGCACTCCAAATCCAGCTATCTGTTCTCCCTGGTAGTACGAGGCGGAGCCATAAGTAAAAACTTGACACAGGGTGTCAGCAAGGAGTTTTGGAGTAGCAGGAAGGAATGGGCCTGGATTAGGCAAATCAGGAGATTGGAGTGAACAATCATGCATATCTCCTTGATACAGAAGACCATGGGCTAAAACTGAGGGTATTTTGGCAGTGTAAACCTGTATGTCATGGTCCTGGAGAAGAAGTGACCAGTGAGTCAGTCTGGTATTAGACACTGAACCATCCTTCACTCTGTCTGACAGCAAAAAGTTTATGGGAGTGTGATTGGTATACAAAATGATGGGTGAATACTCAATGATGTACAGGAAGTGCTTGACAGCCCAGTAGGTAGCCAGAGGGTTTCTTTCACAAAGACTATGCTTCTGTTGCACTGGGGACAGCATCTGGGAAGCATAAGCAATAGGTCTCAAAGTGCCGTTAACTTTTTGAGCAAGTACTGCAGACATGGCTCTGTCTGAAGTAGCAGATTCCAGATGGAAGGGTAATGCTGGATTGGGGTTAACTAATGCTGGAGCAGAGGCCAAAGCCTGTTTCAGAAGGGTCACAGCGTTAGTGTGAATGGGACCCCAAGTCCAGGGTACATCCGTTTTCAGGAGCTCATACAGAGGAGCGGCCTTTTGTGCAAACTCACAAAGGAAATTCCTGGAATAGTTGACCAGACCCAGGAAACGTCTGAGTGTTGCCACACCGGTAGGAAGTGACAAGTCTTGTAGGCCTTGGATCTTCTTCCAATCCCGGCTTCTACATGGTTCTGTAATATGCAGGCCAAGAAAGATAACCTCTTTCTGGCACAGTTGTGCTTTTGCAGGATTGCACTTGAGGCCTGCTCTCTGTAAGAGAGTCAGTAACTCATCAAGGAGGTCAAGATGTTGCACCTTGGTGGCAGTTGCCATCAGTAAGTCCTGTTCACCTCTGGCAAATGCCCAGCAGATGTTGCAACCTCCCTTCAGCATGACTTCCACCAGGTTCAGTGCTGGTTTGCCACACATCAGCTATTCCAAAACACCAAAAAGACTGTCTCAATGACCTTTGGCTCTAGGCAGAGACTCTCTAGGCTACATCCCTTGCCCATTTTCCACACCCTTGATAGGACAATTCTCGAGGACACCTCCTCATTCAGATACCTTGGGGTCTGGTTAGACCAAAACCTCAACTTCTCTGGCCACATCTATGCTATTCTGAAAAAACTGCACCCCAAGCTTGGTGCCTTATATAGGAACCATAGTTGTATCCCTCCCACGGCTCGGCGTGAAATAGTCCAGAAGGTGATCCTCCCCATTTTTGACTACTGTGATGTAGTCTATGGTGCCGCTCCCAAATCCTCCTTGACCAGATTGGACACTCTTTTCAATTCCTTCTGCTGTTTTGTCCTTGATGCTCCTTTCCTCACTCATCACTGTGACCTCAACCATGCCTTGTCCTTTCCCTCGCTTGCCAACAGGCACCTCGCGCACTGTGCCAAATTCATTTCCAAATTTTGGCTTGGGGAACTTCCACCATACCTCTCATGTTCCTTCTCCTCTCCTCCTTCTCCCTCCCACTCCCTTCATTCCTCTGACACTCGTACTTTATTGGTCCCTCGCAGATCCACTCTGATTGGACAGTCTGGTTTCTCCCATCATTTCCCGAAACTCTGGAATTTCCTCCCCCCACAAATTCATCGCTCCTCCTCCCCCGTACTCCATTGCATCTGTCATACATAACTTTCTCTTCTCTAGCTGCTCCTGTTTTAATCCTCTTTAACTTATTTCCTGTGAGTCTGCACTGCTAAATGCATCCACTCCATATCTTCTCGTTCCCCAAGAGCTAGTTTCCCCAGCATGTCTCTCCCCTCTCCTGCATACCCCCTTCTCCTTTACCTCTGTCCCCTTCCTCCTCTATCTTCTCTCACCCTCTTCCCTTTAGTGCAGTCCTACCCCCTCTCAGGGTTCTCTGCATCCTGAAGGGGGCTAGAATAGGTTTCTTCCTCCCTCCTCCTACCCCCCAACTCTCTATTACCAATTCTGTCCTTGTGTATTACTGTCCCCTCGCAGAGTTCCCCACATCCTTGAGGGGCCTAGTCTAGGCAAGCCTCATCCTTCCCTTCTCCCCCCCATTCCTCGCTTCCATCTGTCTTCGCTTAGCTTTCGCTCCCTTGCTGGGTTCTCAGCATCCAGGAGGGGGCTAGCTCTAGGCAAAGTTTCTTCATCTGCTCCTTGCTACTTCCACCCATCCTTCCCCATCCCTCTCTTCCAACTGTCTTCACTTATTTTGCCCTCTCACTGGATTCTCAGCATCCAGGAGGGCTAGTTCAGGCAAGCTCTTCTCCCTCCCTGCTGCTACCACCCTTTCTCCCACTCCTCTTACATCCCCTCTCTCTCTCTTCTCCTCATTCCACTGCCATAGCCACAGCTTCTTTGGTGGAGCTACTCTATATATGCCCTGTCTTTCCTATATTTTCCCTTCTCCTCCCCGCCCTCCTTCTACACCACACTTACAGGTACCCCTAGCTCTTATATGCACTTAACTAATTTTTACTGCACTTTTGCGCTATCTGCGCTGGAACTCCAGCTCGCATCTAGTCCGGTTTAATCTGTTTTCACACTACTAGTCCCAGCTATTGTTACTACTAGCATAGTCCCTGCTCCCCACCATCCTACTTACTTCCCCCTCCCCAGTAGGCTCCCCCCATCTTACCTGCTTCTCCCTCCACAGCTGACACCCCCTGACCCTCTTGCTTGACCTTCTACTGCAACCCAATTAATTCACTGCAACTGTATTGTAACTGTGATTGTCCACGTCAATCTCATCAGGCCGTAGATGAAAGTGCTGTTTTTATTACCCTATCCTAATCATCTATGTATGCTAAATATTGTTTGTATACTTTACTGATTTTCCCATCTAATTGTACCCCCGTCGCACCGGGAGATGAGCACTTTCTTGCTCAGCGTGCCTTCCTGGTGAAACATTTCAATAAATAAATAAAAACATGCTGCAGAAGTCATTGTGGGGCAGAGAAACCCTGCAAGGCGTCCATCATGTGTAGATGGAAAAGGGAAGGGCTGTTGTGAAAGCCCTAGGGCAGGCAGGTCCAAGTGCACTGACGAGCCATTGGAGATGTTAAGGGCGCTGAACCACCTACGATCTGAAGTTAGTAGTCTGAGCACATCTGGTGCTGAGGCTACTGTAGGGGAGCAGCTACGAATGACATGGTTAAGTCTCTTGTAGTCAATAATGAGTCTCCAAGATGCATTGGGCTTTTTCACTGGCCAGATGGGCGAATTGTCGGTTGAGACACAAGGCCTAATCACACCTTGCTTAAAAAGTGACTGAATGGTTTCTCTGAGTGATGATAAGGCCTTTGCAGGAAAAGGGTATTGCCTTTGTCTGTCATGTGCTGGGCCTGGAATTTTGATGACTGTTTGCATTCTGCCACAATCATGTTTGTGTGTTGCAAAGGTATCGAGGTGCTTCTGCAGAATGGGTAGCAGTTCTTTGAAGAACTCGTGTCTGGAATAGAGCTATGATGTCATATTCCTTGTCATTGATCAACATGGCAGCAATCATGGAATCAGGAATCATGACCATATGGTATTGTCCTTTGATTTGGATCAAGAGCATGTTAGCCAAATCTATTACACAGCCATGTAGTGCTAGGAGATCTATTCCTAGGATGCTGGGGTGATAATGCAATACCATGAGGTCAAATGTGTGATTCATGTTGAGGCTACCCAACACCATGGAAAGTACAATGGAGCGGTAGGTAGACAGTCTTGTGCCATCTACGCCTTGAGCACTGGTTCTCCATCCGGTGGACCAAGAGGAATTAGCTGGATCCTCATCATATAGTACAGACACAGCTGCGCCTGTATCTAGCAATAAAACCATTTGGCGGTCCTCAACTGTGGCCTTGGTGCAAGGCCTTCCGTTTGTGTCAATGGTGATATTGTTCATAATATGGACTGGGACCTGTAGTTGTCAATCCAAACTAGTACTGCCATCTTCAGGTGGTTCCTGAAAATGTAAGCCAGCAGGATCTTGCCTGGTCTCTTCTAGGTCCAGCATAGGATACAAGGAGGTCTGGGTACTGGTAGTCGCTGCAATGGACAAGGCCTCAGGGTTTGGGCCTGGTGCGGCCTGGTCTGAGAAGGTTCCAGTATCTCCTTGGCCTAGCAGGGGATGGGTTACCAGAGCTAACACTGCAACAGTCTGCCTTGGGATGGACTCAGCCACTGACTGGACCTTCCCAAGGAGTGTATGGAGATTGTTATTCTCCACCACTACATCGGGATAAGAGGGGTCTTGTCAATAATTTTGATTGCCTCGATTATCATTCTGATCAGAATTGGGGTTGTTCCAATTTCTTTACTTGTTCCTGTTTTTGTTGCAGTTTTCCCCCATCTTGTAGTTCTGTTTATCATCTGAGGGCACAGCCTTTTTGTCCTGGGCCTTGCCCTCCACTGTATAGTGGGTTGTGGGCTCACTGGTAGATTGTACCATGGCCACCTTGGCTTTTAAGCCAGAATTCAAATCTCGGAGGTAGAGCTGGTAGACACGTTCCATCCTTTTGAGAATGTCTGAAAATTTGTCAGTTCTGGGGAAAACTGCAGGTTCGACCTTGTCACACACAGCCAGAATCATGTTCTGAATGAACAAGGTCTTGTATTCAATATGATCTCTGTCTGCCATCTCTTGTGATAGCACCTTGCCAGTGCAGTGGGCCAACGATAACCTCTGATGGTATGACACTGGACTTTCCTTGGCATACTGTTTAACAGGATGGGCCAACATAACGCCAGCCATGCCTGGGGAGTGTCCGGCAATGAGTTCCGCAGTAATGTCATCAAAAGATGCATCCGTGGCTTGGCGAACTGCCTCTGAAAGTTTTACCCAGAGGCCAGGATCTACGGTCTGCTGGAGGACTTGTACTTAGTAGCCTGCCGGTAGACTGAGCATCTCACAATTGGAACAAACTTTTTCCAAATGACAGCTGAGATTATCATTGGGGATCAAGTGGCCTATACTGTCAACAATCTGCTGTACAGAGTGAGCTGCCTGAAGGGGCTGGTCTGAATTATGGGATGCGCATCAAGGAAAGGGTTGTGGGAGTGTGCGCTGCGAAAGGCGGCCACCGCTGCGGCATCAGCCAGAGTGTGGACAAGTGACTGCTGAGCAGTGGCCTCCTTCAATATGTTTTCCATGTGCAGCTGAAAGACCTGTCTCTGCTCCTCAGACATCACGGTCCTAGTGGTGGTGGCCTTGATCATCTGATTGATCTCCACTCTGTCCTCCTTGTTCAGGACAGCAATTGGAGGCACTAGGCATTGACCTCCCCCCCATCATGGGGTCTGCCATTTTGGCATTGCACATGATAATCGTCATATCTCTCTTGACGTAGGGTTGTGCTGGAAAAGCGTAAAGAGACGCCATCTTGTGGGTGGCTGTTGGGTACTGGGCCATCGTCAGGGTGTGGCTGGGTGCCATCTTGGCTGTTGACATCACCAGAATCATCTCCAGATGACGTAAGATCAATGGGTGTGTAGTGAAACCCACCCATTGCCTTGACGTGACCAGCCAACACCTCTCGCTGATGACGCAGTTTCACCATCTTAGGTCTGCACTGTTTGTGACTAACTTTTGCAATGTTCTGTTCAACACCTTTCACAACTTCTTTCTGTAACACTCTATACGCGGCACTCAATTCACAGTTGTCCCTAAGTTCCCTATCCAACTCGTCACTTACCTGTTTCAGGTAATCTCTCATCTCATCAAGCTCCTCACACAAAGTCTCATTTGTATCACTCAACAAATCATTCATTTCCAACACATGTCTCTTGTCCTGCTTCAGCCTATCACAATTCTCTCCCAACATGCATAACTCTTGATCATTATTCTGTACAGTACAGTGCAAAAGAGTGTCGTTCTTACTATGCAGTGACTGAAGTTCTTTTTGCAGTCTCTGCTCTTTCCTTAAACATTCAGATGCCTGCAAGCCTATCTCTTTCTTAAGAGCTTGGTTTTGCAGTTCGAGGGAATGAAACCTAGATTTGGAGGCTTCTAAAGCAGCATAAAGAGCCATGACCAACAGCTCTTTAGCATCACGCTTTTTGGCTGTTTGTCTCACCTCTGATTACTGGGTTGAGATCCCCAGTGCAGGGTTATCAGAGTGATACGTGTCCAGCGCGTAGTCGCTCCAGCCTCCATGGGAGGTGAGAAAGTTAGAAAAGTCAAGTCCCAGATCTCCGCAGATACTGGACATGATAGTGACAGAAAGAAAAGGTTGGGAAACACCCAATTTTTCCAATTTCTTTTTCTCTCCAGTCACGGTCTGGGGGACCTCTCTCAGGCATGCTGCCTGCTCCTGCCCTGCCTGAAGTTCTCCTACCTGTGCCTCTTCTCTCCCTCCTCCTTTGTCCATGGTCGACACCCCCGGCTTAACCCCTCTGGGGTGGGGCCGCCCTTCCTCTTGGGCACACTTCATTTTCAAACTCCAACGTGGGAGAAGACCCAGGTGGAGGAACCTGGAAGGGTAGGCAGGATGGACCCGGCCATGGGCATGGGGGCAGGTGCCGTCGCCTACCCTGCAGACCGGGGTTTTTCTTGTTCTGATGATCTCTCCCCCCTCCCGTGCGTGTGCACATCCCTGACACTAGGCGCACGGTAACCCCTACCTGCATCAGAGCACGCTGATTACGTGCAGCTGAGTGTGCTGCAGCACCCCTGGTCTCCACCAGGAGCCGCTGGCATGCCGGACGATCCCCAACCTCCCTCCCCAGGGAGGACAGCAGCCCAACAGGCACTCAATCCTCATCCGCCCCTGCCATCCCCCAGTGCCCCGAGCTCACTTCCGAACCCAGGTCGCTGGCATGGCATGAGGTGTGGTATCCAGTGCCGCAACCCTCAGCACCACCGGCTGGCTGGGGGAAACCCCAAATTAACCCATTAGTGGTTACCCTGCTGTGTATCAATCCACAGAGGTTAAACCAAACAGATGGTTGGGTGTCTGCACTCTTGCAATCCTGCAACTCAAAACTGCCATTGAACAAGGTGAAATGGCAACAGCCTTGCCCAGTAAGCAGCCAGACTTTGCAAGATGCTATGGAGTGAAAAACACGGGCAAGGTGGTACAGGTGTGTACACCTACTTACTACCCACAAGGGAACAGCCAGCAAACATTGAATCTTTGCTAATTTAGACCACCTGCACACGGGCGCCAATAATGTTATTTATTTATTTGTTTAAAATTGGTGACTGGGAAAGGCACACAGAGCCGAGGCTCCTTTCCAGGTGCGACCGGAATGAGAAAATCACGGAGCTTGGACAAGTTACAACAGAGTAATTTGCAGAGGATTACAGAAACAAACAAGAACATAAATTGCTTAGGCACAATGGACACAAAGGTAGGCACAAACAGAGCAAGGCAAAAAAAGAATACATAGGTGATACGTACAGACTGTAGTAATATACAAAAGTATAATAATGTCAGGGTGTCTAGCCCAGCTCAGGTTCTTGGTGGTAATAAACCAGCAAAAGAAACAACAGACAAGTGGCATATGTGGTAATAAACTTGTTTAATACACAAAAGCAGACATTTGCCCTAATTAGAGTCTTACCAGTATAAATACTGGGAGCCAGAGTTTTCCAATACCCCAGGGTATGAAGATGGTCTCAGTGGGAAAATGGTGGGCATAGACTTACTGTATATACTTAGATAATAACCATGGTAACTATTACATTCGTAATATGTTAGATATACAAATCAAGCCATATTGGCTAAAGGTTAGGTGGCTCCACAGTGTTATCTAGCGATATACAAAATGTGTAAAATCAGCTAAAATGAGAACGAAGACTTATACATAAAACAGAAAATAAGTGCAGTGTTACATAAATCTGCATGTGGCAGTGGAGGCTATACAGTGACTTCTCAGAAGACTAAACAGTGAGCACAGAAATGTATTCTTGGCATAATACTTATGCATGCATTACTAGCAGTAATAATATTGGCAATAATCATAGCTATGTCCCTAGTTACTTACTGTTGTACGGTAAGTACCAACACCCTATATGTTAGTGGTAATTATACATAACATAGCATATAGCATAATAGATATTGTCAGCGGTGCACAGTGGGCATCCAATAAGGGTGTGGGGACCAAGTGTAACAGCTGAGGAATATGTAAGTAATAACTCATGATATGGTGTGCATTAATTAAGCAATAATATATGACAGGGTTTGCTATAATGTTAACACACGCATCTCTCCAGGTGAGTTGTGAGGCACGAGGCGAAGTCAGGTGCTTTCAACCACCTGGGAAGTGTGCTACATTTTTTGCATTACCACACACCATGGAGTGCATTATTGCACTTATAACATTTGTTTTAAATTAATGCATGATCATGTGACCAGTTTTGACCAATCTGATTGCTTGTTTGATGCAAGCACTTTTTTAACACTAAATCGATACATGTCCCAGGGGTAATTAGGTAAAAGGTATTTATGCTGAGTTTAGTAAACAGGCTTTTTGGCTGTAAAAAAAAAAAAGATCTGAAGCATGATTGTGCATCAATGTGCAATCAAGCACGGCTATGTAATTGGTCTCAGTCAATCTTGTTAATCTATTTTTCAATGCCATTTTATTTATTTATTTTTGGAACTTATATTTTATTGAGTATAAGACAACACAGTACGTACACAATAAAAACCTGCTTTTACAATGACAGAAGTTGCAATTATTTCATGTATTATAAACGTAATTAAATATTATTATTCATTATGTGAATTATTAGTGCGGAACAACTTCATTTTAAGACTTTTTCCCATCAGTATTGCATGAACCATAATACAGTAGTCTTACCGGAACACAGGGTTAATGGGTTCTCACTCCCCACCGACTACTGAGTTTTGGTTGAGGGTTGGGAGTCCAGCCACTGTCCAGCTTATTTGCAACCTAGACCCCCCCACACACAGATTCTGACATTACTGTTCTCTGCTTCCTTGAGTAAATAACTTAGTGGCTTACTTTTCCTCTTTATATGACCCACCCCTTATCCTAGTTCAGTGTTACAAACAGGCTTATATAGAACTGTGTAGAGATGATCCATCTGTTACGGCTCGAGGGCCTCCCTGGACTCCTCTGATGACACCTTTATTCTGTTAGTTTTTCTGTTCTCCCTCCCCCATATATTCTGTTTCCTTTCCTATCTGACATCGGTGCCTATCCGCTGTCGGACCTAGAGGTGGATTCTGCCCTGTTGCCTCCCAGTTCATCTGTGCCTGCTATTTGGTCTAAACATTTCTCTTCCTTCTACTTCTAGATATTTCATGAATGGTAACCCCTCCTAAGTATGCTTCTCTGATCTTATTCTCAAGTTGGCTGTAACTGTTCGCCATCAGTTTGATTTGCTTAATGGCTTCTGTCCATTCCTGCTTATTAGAGGAAGCATCCGTAAGCCAGTGTCTTGTGGATACTTTAATTGCCCCACTGGTTAGGATTTTGTAGAGTTATCTCTTCTGTTTACCTTGCATGTCTTTTGGCCATAGACCCACTATCACATTTTCTAGCCCAAATGGGGAAGCGATTCCTAATATTTATTTTATGACCCTAGCGACTTCCTTTCTATATTAGTCCAGTTTCGGACGGAACCATAGAATGTGTGGGTGATTGCCTTTTTGATCACAGCCCCTCCAACATTTGTCAGTGAATGAGGCTTTGAAGTGAAAGTAATTGATTACATAGTTCCATCTATACTCCCTCCAACCTGGTGAGGCAGTTGTAGAGTATACCCCTTTCAGATATAGTTCCATTTTTTATTATCTAATCACTTTGCCCCATCTGTCTCGAGTAACTTCCAAGGGATCCAGCAGTGAGTTTGCATATATGTTGTACAACTTAGAGATGTGTGCCTGCGTTCTTGCTCTCCTAGTGCAGAAGCTATGTAGCCCATATGAGGGTTATTTTCTTGCTTCAAACTGGGTTGTACTTCAGTTTTTATGAAGCTTCTAAGTTGCTGTAGGTATTAAAAAAAATCATTCTGTGCCAGGTTAAATTTAGTCCTAAATGCAGCAAAGGATTTTATCTCCTGTTTCTCCAGAAGGTCTCTAGTTGTGCCTAATCCTTTCTCTGCCCATCTACCAAATGAGCCGTCCATCTGCTGGGGTTCAGCCCTTGGCAGTACTGCATGGGGGTGTGCATGCTAATCTCTGTTTGCAACCCCAGTTTTGATGAGGTCTGCTGCCAAACCACCAGCATGTTCTTCAGTCATTTGTTGGAGATACTGGCCCCTATGTTTTTATTTAGTTTTACAAATGACAAGGCCTGGGGGGGGCACTATTGAGCACACCTGCTGCATAGACGCACTTCCAACAGCTCTGCAGATCGGGAGCCATTTTATTGACAAAAAAATGTATACTTTTAGTGAACAGAGCGAAGTACAAGTTATAGCTTTGGAATTCTTACGTCAAGCTGCAGAGACATCTATTTTTTTTACCTGTATCATGGGCCAAACGCAAAAGGGTGGAATGGGTGAATCTAAGGCCCAGCAAATGACGGAGCCACAAGTTGTCAGCTTTGGAGAGGTGGCCGCCAGAGTTGAACCCCCATAGAAGGCACTGCAACATTCGATGAAGGCCATCATTGATTCTAAAGTGGAGGCCACACAGGAGAACAGGATATAAAAATCGAAGCCACTGCCAAAACAGAAGCCACTGTAGAGTCACAAGCTCTGCAAGCCCTTGCTGCCATCAGCAAGCTAGTTCAAGAAAACTCACAACTTAAATATCGATTGGAGGCCCTTGAAAATTCTAGTCGAGCCTCCAACATGCGGTTTGTAGGGCTCCCTGAAAATTCTGAGGTGTGAAGAACCTTGGAGTTTTTGAAAAACTGGTTAATGGGAGATTTAAATCTGGGACCTGACACAGCTTCACATTTTTGTAGAGTGTATCAAATCTCCCCCTGTACGGCAGTGGCTCAGTCAGATTTTTCCCTGTACGATCCTGTTGGTAACTGATGGAGTGGGAACCCAAGACACTATCCTACAAACACTAAAAGATACAGAACACCTTAATTATAATGGCGCTACCCTACACATGTTCCCTGATCTATTGTATGCCACCAGGGCGAGGGGAAAAAAATCTGATGGGGTTCGCATCAAACTAAGGAGGATAAATATGGTGCTCTCCCTTCTTATGCCGCCCGTCTCAGAATACGCCGTGGCGGTCGCATTTTCCAATATACGGACCCAGTGAAGGGAGGGGAGCAGGCTGAGTCCATAGCTCAGGAGTTTGAGTCTATCAGAGCAGCCGAATTGGTGATTTTGAAGGATGAAGAGACGTGAAGTCTGGCCTGGGTAACTGACCCTGTTTGGCGCTGAATCGACCAGCTTGTGTATTGAAAGGAAGGCAGGTTTCCTTATTTGTAGCTTTCTGGACTGTATTGTTGATAAGTGATTGGCGTTTGTTTTATCACACGTTCTTTTCAGTGCATTGACACAATTTTATATTAGTATTATCGATGTGTCTTACCAGTTGGTACACAGTTATATAGTTCACTAAATGTCCTAACATTATAAAATGGTGGTTTCAGATCTGGGGGGTAATTCTGGAGGTGCAATCCATGTTTGGACATACTTTTCTTGCTTGGACTGGGGTCATATCAACATATTGTTGAGGCTCATATATGTTTGGACACTCATCTTTGGCTTTGACCACCACATGCATACAGGGCCCATCGACTGTTTTTGGAATACTCCCAATTCCATAAATTAGATTGCTTAGATTAACACTAAACTGATTACTTGAAGGCATTTGAAATGTATATGCTGATGTCTGGCATGAGTTATACTATATGTTATTGTTACTATATAAAACAATAAAATATAAGTTTAAAAAAAAATGACAAGGCCGTCATGTTTGTATCCCCTAAGCTGTTTACTTCCAAGCTCAACCACCCTGTATCTGTGTCACGTCTATCAAAAGGGTTTCAACATTGTCACTGTGCTTTGTTAAAGTACGCCTTAAAGTTTGGGACCCCAGCCCCCTCCCTTTTGCTTTCAGAAGGCATGCTTTGTCCCGGTTTACTCTGGGGCTCCTGCTATTCCAGATAAACCTCCTAAGAATCCCATTTAGCCTTTTCCAGTTTGCCTGTGAAATTCCCAGCAGAAGATCTTGAAACAAAACAAGCTCCCTTTCGCAGTTCATTCACTTTTCATAGTATATTGTTTCTATTCTACACTTGTGTATCCAATTGTAACTATTGTAAAAAATACTTGAGACTGTACTGTGAATCCTTACTTTACTCCTGTATACTGTCACTAATGTCTGTTTGTGCAACATATGTAACTACTGTAAAAAAAAATCATTGTTTCTAAATGTCGTTTCTGTAACTAATTCCGTGTCGCCCCGGAAAAAGGGACCTCTGGTCTCAGTGGGTTTACCCGGTTATCAAAATCTAAATAAATAAATAGTATTTCCGCAGCCAAACAAGGTCAGGTGCAAAATCTCCCATTTTCTGGGGTCTGCTTTTGTAAAAAAGATTACCCTAATTGCACTGGAACAAAGTCTGCAGTTGCACCAGTGTCTTAACCCCCTAGATACCTCATCTGTTTTTAACTCACTTCAGTTTTATCAGGCTGTCGATGCCTGCTGGTTTTATGCCTCCTGTCCAGTCAGCCTCAGATTTATCTGCATTCACCTTGAAACCCGAGATTGTCCCATATTGCCTCAGCAATTTCATTAGGGAAGCAAACCAATATACCAGACACTGAAGACTGTGGGTCCCAGAGGTGGTAATTATGAGCTCATGCTTGAAAGAAAGGAGAGCTCTTAGATTTTCAAATGCAAAGCTACCACCTATCCTGGTTTAAAGGATTCAATAGAGCTAGTTAATTTTTTTGTAGAGTAATTATGTGCTCTTATTATGCTGGTATCATACCACTTAATGAGCAGTGAACTAGATTTAAGCAATTTACGGGCCTTAAAGGAAAACTACACCCAAAACTTGAAAAAAATATATGTTGTGCAGAGTGTTTTAATTTGTGTGTGAAGTTCTAGTGTTTCCTTCCCTCTGACTGGTATTAGGAGTTTTTCCCAAATTAGCCTGCTAGCTTTATGCTAGTTTTACGACCCCTGGGGATCTTCATACCTGATAGCATAATTGTATTTCTTGTTCCCACAGTGCATCTTGTCTCATGTGACTGTGATGTAAGAGAGACCTAACATTCAGCACACACATGCCAAACAAACTAAATATCTTGGAACCTTTACAAGCTGCACAAAAATTACCAGCAGCAAAGTTTCTCAGGACAGTAAAACCTTTAGGATGAGGGTGGTCACCAAGCTGAATTCTACAGATTTTAAAATATAGCCATCTCTATTGTTGTGAACTGATTGTAATACAGTGCTTTCTGCTGGATTTATGGGCTCTGCTACATCACCATCTAATGAAACAAGGTGCATTGTAGGACAAAGAAATGCAATAAAGCTATGTGATATGGAAATCTCCAGGGGTCGTAAAACTACCCTAAAGCTAGCAGGCTAATTTAGGAAAAACTCCTAATGCCAGTCAGAGGGAAGAAAACACTAGAACTTCACATACAAATTAAAACACTCTGCACAGCATATATTTTTTCAAGTTTTGGGTGTAGTTTTCCTTTAATGTTTATCGAAGTTTAATTATCACTTCTAACATATGTGTTGTTTTTTTCTTGTTTAGAATCATCCTTTTTGGAACTGTTTCAACAATGCCCCAGTTTTTACTGAGTTGAGATTCCAGAGATACTGTTTTATTTTTTAAGACATAGCACTGAGCACTGTTAAACTTATTACATGTTTTATGTAATGAATCTGTACCACTAGATGGCACCTGTTGCTCTTGACAAAGTGCTCTCTGACTGGCATGAAAATGTGAGTGTTCGCTTTCTGCAGCTCAGCTGACTATTAAAATCATAAAATGCAGCACTAAGTCTTTTGTGTGCTGTTTGTGGCGTTTCTTCTCACAAGGAAGTAAGTTTCGACTTAGCATGCCTTTCCTGGTTAAACAATTTCCCCTTTCCCTTTCCTTTCTTGACTGCACGCTATAGGGGTGTTAGCTCAGGGTCTGTATCATGCTATGAGTTAAATAATAAAAAAACCCTGCTGTTTTCATATGTGCCCAGTTTCCTTCTCGTGCATGTTGTCTTACTGACTGGTTCACGTTTAAGGAGAGAGGTATGTGCTCCTTACATGAATTTTGCCATATTTGCTTGCCTATATTCTTTTACCGTTTGCACCGCTGGCTCCTGTAGTGCATGGGTATCATGGGTGTCAGCAGGCATACTCACTGTACTTTGCTCAGTACAGTAAAATCTGGAAAGTCCAGGGGCAACACGAGCCTCAGGCCAGGGCAACAAACACAAACAGAACCTCATGTTCCTGATGAATTGCTTTCCCCTCCTTGGGTGCTTTAGTGTGAGTTTGTGAATGATCTTTTGAAGATGTGTGGGTGCTAAACCTAGAGGCCATGATTGCAATGACCCAACTGAGTATGTATGCATGAGTGCTGGCATGACTGGACTTCTGTAAAGTCGGCTACCTTGATGTGCTACAGAGGCATATCATAATGTATCCTAAACATTGTAACTAAAAGCCAGACAATGTCTGACTGATTAGTCGTGTGTTTTAAGATCAAATAAAATGTTGTGATGACTCTAGAAACATAGACTTTGACGGCAGATAATCACCGCTTAGCCCACCTAGTCTGCCCATTTCCCTTCCTACAGGATAAGCTGCAGATCCTAGTTAACCAACAGCCTATTTCTTCCTACCTCCAACAAAAATTGTCTTATGTCTGTCCCATGCATTCTTGGATTCTCTCACAGTTTTAGACCCCACAACCTCCTCAGGAAGGCTGTTCCATGCGTCCACCACCCTCTCTGTAAAAAAATACTTCCTCACATTGCCCCTGAACTGCCCCCCCATCTTCAAATTGTGTCCCCTTGTTCTTGCACATCTCTTTTTCTGAAAGATGCTACCCTCTTGGACTGTATTAGAATCATTGACTGAAATGGGGGAGGGATAATGTTTGTGTGGCAGGGAAGTGCATCTTTTGGTTTGTGTTTGGGAGGGCAACAGTTCTGTCAAGTCTCGAGTACAAGTTAGAAATTCCTGGCTACACCCCTGCTGTGATGGCTTTGTTTTTGTATACAGTTTCATTAGGGGATTATATGATATCATAGGGTTACCTAGGTACAGAAGCGTGTCATTGGCACAGAGCGAGATTTTAATATCTTCCCCATCTACCTTTTTGCCTTCTATTTCCTCCAAGGTCCAGACAGACTCCATCAGTGGCTCCATGTTGAGGGCGAACAGTGAGGGCAAGAGTAGGCACCCCTGCTCTGTGCCGCTCTTTATTTGGAATTCCTCCGACAATACTCCATTTATTTTAACCCTTGCTGTAGGAGATTCGTACAAGGATTTTATCCTGCCCAGAAGTTTCTCCCCAAGTCCAAATTTGGCGATAGTGTTCAAAACCCCTTTCCTTCCCCCCCACTCCCTTTATTAGGGCTTTACTGTTCAACAGTCTCCTGATACTATCTTTTTAATTTTTTATTTATTTAAAAGTTTTACCAGGAAAGGCATACTGAGCAGACTACCGCTCGATTCCAGATGCGTTCTGGGGGTTGTTGGGGATGGGATGTTACATACATATGAAACACAGAGATACACAATGCAGAATATCGAAAATTCACACAGATTATATACAAAAGATATACACAAGAATATAAACAGTATGTACACAGCATGCAACAGGCGGTAATCAGTAGAAAGTGCAGTGACAACTAACTGGGACAGAGTTAAAACATTTCGCGTGAACCATAGTTTTAGCAGCTGGCGAGCTGGCTAGTCCTAGCGTGAGTCTAGGCAGCATGAGCAGTTGGTGGAGACTTGCCCTTTAAGGAGGGAAATTTGTTGCAGCGAGGAGGGGGGCGTGCCAGATGTCCGCAGGCAGGGAGTTCCGTAGTTTTGGTAGTCGGGCTCTAAAAGCTGACGGGCCAGCAGAGGTCGCCATGTACGGGACTTGTAGGAGCCGGGAGTCAGAATTCCTGAGTGAGTATGTAGATGGTGTTTGAGCAGTTAGGGTGGAGGCGAGGTAGGAGGGCAGTAACTGGGCCCAGAATTTGGCTGGGAGTCTATTACAGTGGTACTGGCGCCTGTCGAAAAGTGAGGGGAGGTTAAGGGACCGGTAGAGGTCGCAGTGGTGGGTGGAGGGTGGGCAGTCCAGTGCGAAGCGACAGAAGGAGTTGAAAAGAGAATCCAGTCTAGCCAGGGTGGATTTGGGGGTGGCAATGAATACTACGTCTCCATAGTCAAAAATAGGGAGGATCATTTTCTGCAGTATTTCTTTGCGGGCTGGCAGAGGAATGCAGCTACGGTTACAGTAAAGTGTGCCCAGCCTGGGGTGCAGTTTTTTGTGGGTTGCTTTGATGTGAGTAGAAAAGTCGAGGTGTTGGTCCTGCCAGACCCCTAAGTATCTGAAGGAGGTACAATCTTCTAAGGGGGTCCCATCAAGGGTTTTGAAGGTGGGGGAGGCAGGGAGTTGGGAGAGTCACTGTCTTGTGCCGAAAGTTAAAGAAACCATTTTCTTGACATTGAGAATAAGTTGATTAGTGTGAAACCAGAGCTGAACTTCGGTGAAATCTTGCTGGAGTCTGGACGCTACTTCCAGTGGGGAGTGGCCTGAGGTATACAGAACTGTATTGTCTGCGTACATGTGAATGGATGTATGCAGGCAGGTTGATGGCAGGTCATTGAGGAAAATGGAGAACAAGATTGGGCCATGGACAGAGCCTTGGGGGACACCAATGGTGACAGGGAGGGGGTTGGAGGTGGAGGCACCAATTCTTACTGATTGGGACCTGTCTGCCAGGTATGATTTGAACCAGCTGATGGCCGCACTGGAGAGACCTGTGTTGGAGAGTTTCGACAGGAGAAGGGCATGTGAGACTGTGTCAAAAGCCTTAGCTAGGTCAGTGAAAATGGAAGATGTGATGTGACCTTTGTCTATACCTGTCAGGATGTAGTCAGTGAGTCTGAGGAAGGAAGTGACAGTGGAGTGGGATTTCCTAAAATCAGACTGGTTTGGAGTAAAGAAGGAGGAGGAGGAGGAGGAGTCAAGGAAGGCAGTAAGTTGCGAGAGGACTAGATGTTCCTGGATTTTGGCTAGAGTGGGTAGGAGGGAGATGGGGCGGTAGTTTCCAGGGGAGGATGGGTCGCCACCTTTTGGGAGGGGGATGACTGTGGCATGCTTCCAATCTGAGGGTATAGAGGCTGTAGTGAAGGAGAGGTTGAAAAGGGATGCTAGAGGTATGGCGATTGCTGGGGCAGAAAGGTAGAGCATTTTGGCATCCAAACCTGAGGGGCATTTACCCTTTGAGGGATTGAGGGCAAGCAGGGCTTTGAGTACTTCTGATGGAGTAACCAGGGAGAAGGAGAAAGCCGGGTAAGGGGTTTGAGTGGGTAGGGATGTGGATGTCGGGTGGTGTGTAGCAGCGGTGGGTTTGAGTAGTGAGGGGATGCACTGCTAGTGAACACTGAGTTGAAAACCGTGGCAACTGCATGTGTTTTGATATGGTGGAGCTGCCTGCAACTAGGGCAGGGGTGGGGGCTGGGTGGGAGGGAGAAAAGTGATTTGATCGACCTCCAAAACTTGGCTGGATGATTTAGATTTTTTTGGAGGGATGATGAGAAGTAGTGGGCTTTTGCCTGATAGATAAGTCTGGTGCAGGCATTTCTAAGCGTTCGATAGTGTAGGTGGTTGGCGTGCATCCCCGATGTCTTGTAGGCTTTCCACGCTTGGTCCCTGGCGCGGAGGTGGTCCATGAGGTCTGCAGTGATCCATGGCAGATGGGCTCCCCTTACACGAACCTTTTTGAGTGGGGCATAGTGGTCCCAGTCGGCAAGAAATTTTGACTTGGAAAAAGTCTAGGGCGGAGTCCATGGAGGTGGTGCTGGGGATGTAAGACCAGTCCAAGTTTGCTGAGTCATTTAGGAGACCTTCAAGGTTAAAGGATTTGTATGACCTGATGAGGAGAGTTTCTGGAGGGGGGTGACTTGGCTTTAAATATTTTTCTTACTATGTATATCATATGGTGATTGCACAGGGAGTCTGGTAGGAGGCCAGAGGCTATTATCCTGTGAGGGTGAGAAGTGAGAGCCCAGTCCAGCAGGGAGTGGTTTAGAGTTTTGTGGTTTATATGTGTGGGCTCAGTGATCTGTTGAGACAGATGTAATGTTGCCACATGGTTTCGGAGCTTGGAGCTAGTACTAGAGAGCCATTTCCAGTTAAAGTCACCAAGGATGTGGAGCTCACCTCCTGAAGTAATGGTTTTTTAGGGTGTCCAGGTGCACAGTGACCAAGTTTAATTGGGAGTCTGGGGAACAATAGGAGCCTGCTATAAATATGGGGATTGAGTGGGGTAAGGAGATTTTTATTAGTAAGGCATCGATGGTTTCCGGGAGTGCGGATAGCGAGACCGGTGAGAAATTTACCATGGATGATATGTAAATGGCTATGCCGCCTCCTTTCTTTGTGCCCAGGCAGGCATGACGAGTGATGGTGTAGCCAGGAATAGCTACTTCTGCATCCAGGTTATGTGGTTTCAGTCAGGTCTCAGAGATAATCAGGATGTCAGGACATAGTGATAGTACTAGTGGTTGTAGCAAGGGTAGTTTTTGTAGGAGGCTGCATATATTTAGGTGGGCTACTTTTAGGCCTCTGGGTAGTTGGCCAGTGGGGGAGGGGTTGTGGCTAGTGCAGGTGGCTGGTCCAGGGTTTAGCTCAATGTCTCCTGCGAGGAGGAGGAGTAAGATTAGTACCAGTTTTGAGTTTGTCAGAATATTTTTGGGCTTACGGTGGGCAGAGGGAGTGTTGGGTGGCTGAGCGAAATAACTCGACTTGGGGAGTTTCAGCACTGTCAGCCCAGCATGAAAGGACGGGGGGAGGAGGGATGGACCAGGAATCCAGTAACAGTGAGGCCCGAGGGGGTACTGTCCAATCATGGAAAAAGAGCAGGGACTTGGGTGGGAGTTTTGTGAAGTGATTTCTGGGGGACTAAGCTGTGATTTAGGGAAGAGCGAGGGTGGGAGGGATGCTAATGTGGCAAGAAGGGCTATCCCTAGAATAGATTTATAGGCTATGTGTAGCATGGCATTTCTAGAAAGGGGTATTGAGTGCAAATAATTAGCTGTAGTGGCCGTTAGTGGTGAGCGCTGATAAGCTGCAAATGGGAAAGTAGGGTGATTGTGTCAGGTGACATTTTTAACCAGTCTATATAATGAGTTGCTCACCAAGAGTGGTGGTGGGGTCGGTGGGGCAGCTGATGCAAAGCGTCAGTGGGGAGAAACACAGTCCTCAGAGACACAGTGGAAATAACTGATGACTTACGCAAAGTGCCTCTTCGTACCTTAGGTTATCGACTTTGAAGCGGCTCAGATGCCCTCTTGACCACCAGTGTAGAGCTTCTGTTTAGGCTTGCTTTGCTCAGGGGTAGGGCAGCTCGGGAGCCCTCATGACCACCAGCATGGCTATCACTGGGGGAGCTGAGGAGAGAGGACAAAATACAAGGGCCCGGATATTCAGACTGCGCCAGGCTGTGGTGCAAGCCTGGGCGCAGCACAACTTGGCTGCACAGCGGCGTTGACAGGATGATATTCAACGGAGCTGCGCCATGGCACAGCATCGCTGAATATCGCACCCTGGCCACCCGCAGTGCGCATGGCGCAGTGGCACTGCACCAGCGCAAGTGGCCAGAGTGGAGCAGGGGATGCGCTAGCTAAGTTCTGTTGCGCTTAAGCGCAACAACCGTGATATTCAAAAGTGCACATGCAGATGGGGCCATAATGCATGTATGGCACAAATGGGGCCATTTGCATGTCATTATGGCCCCATTTGCATGCAGGTGCGCCGATCCCTGGCGACTTGCACCTGGCGCCCTGCCAGGCTGCAGCCATCGGGGACCGACACCCCCTGCACATCGTGGAAAAGTGCCCGACTGCCCGATCACAGGCATACATAGAATATCGTACACGTCCCATATCCCTGGTGGTCCAGTGGACCGCTTGCAGCCCCATCATGTGCATGTGTAGTAAACGAAAGGTTCAATACCCCTGGTGGTCCAGTGGACCGCTCACAGCCCGATCGCAGGCGTCAGTAAAACATTAATGCCACAGCAACCCAACCCTGGTGGTCTAGCGGTATCCCCCTCCCCACCTGCCCACTGAGCCCCACTGCCCGCTCCCCGGTCAGCGGTGGCGGCAGCTCCCCTGCTTGCCGCCACCACCCACTGACTGACACCATCCTGATGCGGCTGTGCCCATTGGTCCTGGCGTGAGCCAATGGGCGTGCACGATACCGTACTACACTGATCAGATATGTGAATGGATCCATTCACATATCTGGACATATAATATCGAATGCAGGCTGCAAGCCCATTGGCTCACCTGTGAGACCAATAAGCGCATTCCATCTGCGGTGTCGGTCGGCGATGGGACAGCAGCGCACAGGGGCTGCGCGCCGCGCCGCCTGACTGGGGGCGGGCCAGTGAGCTCAGAGTGAGGTGCCACTGAACCACTGAGAACAAGGTTGCTGGCGTGGCATGTCTTCACTGACGCCAGCGATCGGGCTGTGGCGTCACTGGCTACCTGAGGATGTTGGACACAAATTAAAACATATGCCAGCGATCGGGCTGCGAGTGGTCCACTGGACCACCAGGGATATTGGACCTTTCGTTTACTACATACTGTATGCCCGCGATCGGGCTGCGAGCGGTCCACTGGACTACCAGGGATATAGGACTTTTCATTTACAGAATATGCCTGCGATCGGGCTGCGAGGGGTCCACTGGACCACCATGGATATTGGACGTTTATATTCTTCTATGTATGCCCGCGATTGGGCATGGGGGGGCAACGCCACGAAGGTGCAGCCGGAGCTTGTGTGGCTACCCACAGGTGGCAGCTGCCGTGTTGCGCCCTTCAATATGGCAGCTCACCTGTGGGTGGCCAGCCGTTGTTCCTTTTTTTTTTTGGCTCACCTGTGTGCAGTGCAAGTAGGGGTTGCGCATGCATGGGCTCAGCACATCCCGGGCACAATATTGGGATGTGCGGAGTATGCATGGGAACGCCCCCCCACCTGTGCCGCATACATTGATGCGCTCCGGTGCATCGGGATTTGTGCCAGGCTCAATCCCCGTTTGAATATCGCGCTGGGGAACATCAGTGGGTTGCGCATGGCACAACAGTGTTGCACCATGCGCAACCCTTCTGAATATCTGGGCCACGGTATTTATAGGAAATGGTGTACGGGGGGGTAGTAAGCAAGCAGAAACATGTTACTCGATTTAGTTCAACGTTTCTTTGAGCTGTTTAGGTTCTGCCACAGGTTTTGTTTAGCATTACTTTAATTCCATGTGGTGCATAGGACTGCTCGCTAAAATCCTGTACAGTACAGTCCTGCAACAGCCCAGTCCTGTGTTTCAGTAGCAGTAGAAGTTACTGGTAAAAGAGAATTGAATTCGAATTCGGAATGACAAAAAGAGCAGCAAGGGCCTTATATTTTTGGGGGCTTAATTAAAAGTAACAGGCAGAAAATAGATAGGAGTAGGGATATTTTGGCTGAAATCGATGCGATAAGGACAGATTTTACAGACTAGCAATACAATCTGGGAGCTGTCGGTTAAGAGCACAGACTAATCTAAATCTTAGGCAAAATGTTTGTTACAGGTAGAAATTAGGCTAGAATAAATTCATTTAAATTAATCTAAATCATGGGCGAGAGAAGGCAGTAAAAATGAGGCACAAGTAATGCGATAAGGCAGCTTTACAAGACAAGGGAGTTGGGGCCAAAAGAAAAACTCCGTCTCCAGCTCATTTCCAGGTGCAGTCCCACCAGCTCTTAAGGCACGCACAGCAACAGACTGTGTAGGCTACACATTTTTGGGAGATAGTTATATGCAAAAAAAAAAAAAACTATTTTCACTAGTGTGGAGACAGAAAATCCTTGAAACAAGTAAACAGTCCTCAGAGACACAGTGGAAATAACTGACACGCCTGAAGTGCCTCTTTCATACCTTCATTGTCGGCTTGGGGGGGGCGGCTCCATATACTCTCTTGACCACCAGTGTAGAGCTTCCATTTAGGCTTGCTTTGCTTGGGGCGGAAGGCGGCTTCAGGAGCCCTAACGACCACCAGCGTGGCTATCACTGGGGGAGCTTCGTTGTCGGCTTGGGAGGGGCGGCCCCGTATGCCCTCTCAACCACCAGTGTAGAGCTTCTGTTTAGGCTTGCTTTGCTCGGGGGGAGGGCAGCTCCGGGAGCCCTCACGACCACCAGCGTAGCTATCACCGGGGGAGCTTCGTTGTTGGCTTGGGGGGACGGCTCCGTATGCACTCTCGACCACCAGTGTAGAGCTTCCGTTTAGGCTTGCTTTGCTCGGGAAGGCGGCTCCGGGAGGCCTCACGACCACCAGCGTGGCTATCACCGGGGGAGCTTCATTGTCAGCTTGGGGGGGGCGGTTCCGTATGCCCTCTTGACCACCAATGTAGAGCTTCCATTTAGGTTTGCTTTGCTTGGAGGGAGGGCGGCTCCGGAAGCCCCCATGACCACCAGCATGGCTATCACCGGGGGAACTTCGTTGTTGGCTTGGGAGGGCAGCTCCATATGCACTCTTGACCACCAGTGTAGAGCTTCCGTTTAGGTTTGCTTTGCTTGGGGAAAGGCGGCTCCGGGAGGCCTCACGACCACCAGCGTGGCTATCACCGGGGGAGCTTCGCTGTCGGCTTGGGGGGGGTGGTTCCGTATGCCCTCTTGACCACCAATGTAGAGCTTCCATTTAGGTTTGTTTTGCTTGGAGGGAGGGCGGCTCTGGGAGCCCTCACGACCACCAGCATGGCTATCACCGGGGAGATTCGTTGTCGGCTTGGGGGGGGCGTCTCCATATGCCCTGTCAACCACCAGTGTAGAGCTTCCATTTAGGCTTGCTTTGCTCGGGGGGAGGGCGGCTCCGGGAGCCCTCACGACCACCATCATGGCTATCACTGGGGGATCTTCATTGTCGGCTTGGGGGGGACAGCTCTGTATGCCCTCTCAACCACCAGTGTAGAGCTTTCGTTTAGACTTGCTTTGCTTGGGGGGAGGGCAGCTCTGGGAACCCTCACGACCACCAGCGTGGTTATCACCGGGGGAGCTTCGTTGTCGGCTTGTGGGGGTGCTTCGTATGCCGTCTCGACCACCAGTGTAGAGCTTCCATTTAGGCTTGCTTTGCTCAGGGGGAGGGCGGCTCCGGGAGCCCTCACAACCACCATCATGGCTATCACTGGGGGAGCTTTGTTGTCGGCTTGGGGGGCGGCTCAGTATGCCTCTGCCCACCAGTGTATAGCTTCCTTTTAGTCTTGCTTTGCTTGGGGGGAGGGCGGCTCCGGGAGCCCTCACGACCACCAGTGTGGCTATCACCGGGGAGCTTCATTGTCAGCTTGGGGGGGTGGCTCCATATGCCCTCTCAGCAACCAGTGTAGAGCTTCCGTTTAAGCTTGTTTTGCCCGGGGGGAGGGCGTCTCCGGGAGCCCTCATGACCACCAGCGTGGCTATCACTGGGGGAGCTTCATTGTCGGCTTGGGGGGGGCAGCTCCGTATGCCCTCTCAACCACCAGTATAGAGCTTCTGTTTAGGCTTGCTTTGCTGGGGGGAGGGCGGCTCCAGGAGCCCTCACGACCACCAGCGTGGCTATCACCGAGGGAGCTTCATTGTTGGCTTGGGGGGGCGGCTCCGTATGCACTCTTGACCACCAGTGTAGAGCTTCCATTTAGGCTTTCTTTGCTTGGGGGGAGGGCGGCTCCAGGAGCCCTCATGACCACCAGCGTGGCTATCACCGGGGGAACTTTGTTGTCGGCTTGGGGGGGGGGGGACTGATGTCCTATGAAGCCAGTCTGGTCTCGGTGAACTAACTTTGGAATAATTTGTTATATTCTGTCAGCTATTATTTTAGAGTAGATTTTGCAGTCCTGATTTAATAAGGATATAGGGCAGAAGTTAGAGCATGTATCGTATTCAGAGCTGTGGGGGCAAGCTGTAGAGCAGAGAGAAGACTTGCCGCAGTCGGCGGCAGGCAGAGCGGCACACCTAAGCCCACATTGCCGCAGTCTGCGGCTGCCAGCAATGGCGAGAGCTTCCGGAGATCCAGGGATGAAGGTGCCCAGGACTTGCTAAAGCAGCAGCTGTAGGAGACTGCCAGCCAATCGGATGGGAAGCGCCAACGCGGCCTGGCTTTAAAAGCAAGCAAGCCAGGCCATATTCAGAGCTGTGGGGTTTTTCTTCCCACACCGCCCTCCCCGACCCCGGCCTTTATTAAATGCTGGAGGTAGGAGGAGCAAAACAACAGAGGGCGGAGTTGGCATACAAGGGACGCCAGGGAGTGGCCAAGGAACTGGATGGGCTGAAATAACAATCTACAAGGGAGCTGCATTTATACAGGGAGCTATAAATACATATTTTCACAAAAGAGCTGTAACTGCTGTGACATATCCTGGCAAGGGAGCTGTAACTGCTGCAACAGATTGGGATCTATGGGCTTCACCTGGGTTACCTGCAGCAGACTGGATTTCCATGGGATTCGGCTGCAACAGATTGGACTTCAGTGGGATTCGGCTGGACTCTACCTGACCTACAGGAATCAGAAAGGGAGGTGAAACCACGCTTGTCCTTGGACAAACTGGACTGAACATTCTTCTCTTGGTGACTATTGGTTTATGCACAAATTTATTTATTTATTTATTTCAGGGATCAGAAATACCTTTGAGTCAAAGACTCCTTTACAAAGGTTCCACGTCACGTATAATAGTTACAGAGATACAAATGTAACCCCCCTGCAAATGGGGGTTCCCAAAAGACTTCCAGGAGCTTGCTTGAATGCTCCAAGCCTGAATGGTGTTTGGCATTTAAGCCATTTATCAGTGAGTGTTTTTAGAACCTCTGGTACTGTCTTTTAAGAGCTGTCTGCTTGCAGACATAATTAGTTTGTATGGGGACTGTGTGTTTCTTTGATTGAGTACCACTCAAGCTGCTGCCAATTCACTTCATTTTTGCAGTCACTAGGGTGCAAAGGGAACCTATCTGAAAGATGTAACTGTTTGCCAGAAATTATTTAGAGTAATAATGAAATTACAGTTTGTCTAACCTGCTTTCTTTGCAGTCAGAACTGTGTCTGCTAGTTCCCATTCTAGTTTTGAACTGCTGAACTGGACCAATCAGTGTGGGTAAGCTAGCTCTAAAATGGTGCCTTGGACGAATCAGAACTTGGACTCATAATCTGAGCCAGCCACAAGAGGATTGTATGGGCAGTGACTCTGGGAGATGTAGTTTAGACTTCAGTGCCTTTTTGGACCAACAGCAGCAGTCTATTGTGAGTGACAGCCAATCCAGTCAAGAACTGGGAGGAACTCAAAGGAAGTGCCCGGTTTTGTCGGTTGGAGTTTGAGTTGAGCTTTGGCAGTGAAGAAGGAAGGAGCCCTGTGCTTTTTCAGTGTGCAGTTTTAGTCAAAAAACGTGTGTAAGGCCCAGAGTTCCGGTCTGCAGCTTGTTAGGACTGAATCCGTCCTGTGAAAAGAATCAAAGGATCTCTGAAGAGTAGAAACCAGGCTCACCCTGTAGAAGACTGGAGGAATTGCTGAAAATTGCATTCGGTCTGTCAGGAACTGAATCTGCTGTGTGTTCTCCGGGTATTGTGCAGTAATTGAGTGGGATACAGATGCAGCCTGCCTGGTATATGCTTTCTTTTATATGGATGTGTGAAGAGGTTTGTGTACCTCAAGTGAGCCCTGCTGACATTGAAGGACCCTATCTTATTTGGAGGTCGTGAGTACTAATTCAGGGTCGCTCCTGTTGAATTGCCACATTAAATCCAAATGGAATTACTGTACTGCTGACTGTTTAATTCTCCTTTCTCTGTGTGAAAGGGCCCCTACCAGCTGCCACGGTTTGGACTAGCCACTAGGGCTTGGGTGCCCAGGGACAGTAACTGATAGGGATAGGCCTGTGCACAGAGCCATAAATGAATTATTAGAGTGATAAGCTAATTAACCTGATTTCCCCTGTCCTTGTTATATCCCCTAAATAAATCAGAGCTGCTTGTTTCAGCAAAGTTATACTGCCTGAGGTATTTGTCTATGTTAAAGTACTGTACTGTGATTGTTGCACTGTATCTCATTTCACAGGAGGTCCCAGTGCCGGAACCAGACCTGGGGGTAAGTGTATACTGTGAAGGTAATTCTGATATATTGTGTGGGCCACTAGTGGGAAGAAAGGGGGGTTGCAGTGTCCCAGAGGGCTGTGACCAAGTTAGTTTAACTATTGCAAACCCTGACCTCTGGGTGGAGGCATCCGCCATTGGATCCAGGCCCCTCAACCTGTTAGTGGCAAATCAGGCAGGGGTAGTAGCCCCTGGGATAGCGCCATCTAGGGGTTACATCTTGGAGGCTCACCGCTGGGATTGTGTGTCCTCTAGTGGCCATATTTACGAACCACTGTTAAGAAAAAAATGGGTACCCGACAGAAGTGGCTGTGCACCGGCTGGTGGAGTGGTGTACTGGGAGGATCGACCCCAAAATGCTATGCTTATCCTGGACATCCCCTGGGTATCAATACGGACACTGTGCAGGAGTACTTTCCAAGGTGGAAGGTTTACAAAACCCTGTGGTGGTGGGTCGGCATGCTAATCTGCTCACCCACACTTTCCTGGCCCTAGTAGAGTTTAAGGATCCCATAGATAGCTCCAAAGTGCCACAGACCATTACCCCAGAGGGAGCCCTCACTGCTTGGAGAGTGATAACTAAGGACAGTAAAGACCCGGGGAGATCAGCCCCACCACTATCTGAAACTTTTGAGGAGAATTTGCTGAATGGCTGCTGGGAGAGGGAAAACTGTGGAGGACTTGAAGAAACTATTCTTGCCACCTGGGGTGTTCTCCCTCAACACCTCTCCTGCTCCAGTGCCCGTAATGGTGGCTGAACCAATGCAGACTCCTATTTCTGCACCTGCCATTAGTCACGACTCTTACCGAAGGTTGAGGATCTTCTCTGGCACCCTCCCACCCCCAAGGGAGGATGACTGGGAGACCAATGCTCGGAAGGCGAAAAGCGAAAGAGGGTTAGTGAGCCTCCCGAGGTCCTGCCCTGGCTACCATCCGTGCTAAACGGGCCAGTAACCCTGAAGCGACTGCACAGGCCTATCTTGAGGCCTTGAGAATGTGTGGGAGCCCAGATTCTGATGAGGACCTATGGTGGAGAGTAAGAAATGCACAACAGTACCAAGGGAGTTGTTGTCTGTGTATGTCTCGGCTGGAAAATTGTTGCAAGAATGCCTCAGAAAGGTGTAGTTTGCCAGCGATTGAACTGGACCGAACTAGACTGGACAGAATCCTTAAGTCTGCCCCTTCTCAGAACTGCTGTTGCTTCAGTTACGCCTGGCAAATCGACTGGAATCCCACCCTCCATGATGAGTTAATGAGAGAAATTGAGGAGTTGAGAAAGGCTACCCGGGAGGTACCTGCACCAACAGCTGTGGTATGACCCGAGTGACTGAGGGTGACCCATCAAGTGAAGTTCAGGGCAGAGGTTGACAGTCAATGAGTGCTCTGACAAGGAAAAGATATGCCACAATGGGGCGAACTGTTGAGAGAGATCCGGAATTCAAAACAGTCCCTTTATGAAGGCCACACCTGCAAGTAGGGCCCTGACCTATATCCGACTGCATCTGTTATGGGGTGGGGTACCCACCATGTATCTCCTGCTGATAACAGCCCAAACTCAATTCCTTGACCATGGAAGTGGAGAAACTGACGAGATGTCTCCAAATGCTTATCACGCCAGAGACAGAGATGGCACCCAGGTTTCCAGTTAGTAATACCCCCGCCCTGGCTCCCAGTGTGGCGCCTCGGCCAGCTCAAACCCAGAAAGTATGTTTGCTATAATTGTAGGGAAAGATGGGCACGTGAAAGGGAATGCCAGTCCCCAAAAGACACTGACAAAGTTGCATATAGGCTACAAGGAGAGCTTCGGAGAAGAAATCAGTGGTTAGAGGTACCTACATGATCCCAGTGAGGGCACCAAAAATGCTAATTCACGTCCTTTGTGGCAAGGTCAGTTGCCCAGGCCCCCACTACCGCCTCTCCAGACTGGTCCAGAATAGTGGGTCCCTCCATGGAGACCACTGTAAAGGTGAATGGAGTGTCTACAAGAGCTGTATTAGACAGTGGCTCCAAGTGACAATTATGTTCCAGGATTGGTATCAGAAGCATTTGTCAGATGTACCCTTACAACCATTAGAAGGACTGCATGTATGGGGTTAAGTGAGAAGGCCTACCCCTATTCCGGTATATCTGAATTTGGCTGTCTTTCCCCACCTCCGTGGCTGGAGTGGCGAACAAGTAGAGACCCTAGCCTTAGTGTGTCCCCCCACTGGACTGTATGATGGTGTCCCTTTGTTGATTGGAACAAATGCTCATATGTTCGGAAGGCTGGCACAGTTGTGTTATGAAAACAGGGTCAAAGACTAGTAGAGCTTTAAGAGTTCCGGCTTTAATTAAGAAGGCCTATGAGGCAGAGAGATGCTGAAAACAGAACCAGAGGAACCGGTCGGAATTGTATGGAAGAAGGATCCTGAGTCTCTGATCCTGGCGCCAAATGCCCAGTGTACCTTACAGGGAGAGGTCCGTATCAGAAAGGATGTTAAGAATAAAATATTAATGTTGGATGCACCAGGGATGGAAAATTGCCAGAGGGACTGCTGGTCAAGCCTAGTATTTGCCTGCTAGAGCCCATGCTTATGCCAGAAGGGTAATGGTCCAAGTTCATAATGTGTCTGAAAGAGACATTCGAGGTAAACAGAGGTTGCATCCTGGCTAATGTGCATTGTGCAGACACTGCAGTGCTACCCAGCAGCAAGAGTTCAAGAAGAATGACAGAGTAACGCCTGACTTGTTTGATTTCGGCGACCCGCTGCCAGCTGAATGGAAAGTGAGGATCAGTGAGAAGCTTGCCCAGAGAGACCAGGTGTTTTCTTTAAAGGAATGGGATGTAGGATGCGTGCAAGGAGCTGAGCACAATATCCGCTGCTGTGACGAAAGACCATTTCGTGAGAGGTCTCGACGCCTGGCACCTGCTGACATAGATGATGTGAGACGGCATCTGCAAGAGATGTTAGCTGCTGGTGTAATACAAGAATCCAGAAGCCCTTATGCTTCCCCCATTGTGGTAGTGAGGAAAAAGAATGGAACAGTAAGGATGTGTGTGGATTATCGCACCTTAAACCGGTGGACTATCCCTGATCAGTACACAATGCCCTGCATTCAGGATGCTTTGGACTGCCTAAACGGGAGCAAGTGGTTCTCTGTGCTGGATCTCCGCAGTGGGTACTACCAGATCCCGATGGCCCCAGAGGACCGTGAGAAGACGGCCTTTATCTGTCCGGCTGGCTTCTATGAATTCATGAGGATGCCTCAAGGGATTTCAGGTGCCCCAGCCACTTTTCAACGATTGATGGAGCGTGCAGTGGGGACATGAACTTACTAGAGTGCCTGGTATACCTAGACGATGTTATGTGTTTGGCAGCTCACTGGAGGAACATGAGAGCAGATTATTTAAGGTATTGGACCGACTGGAGGACTTTGGCCTTAAACTGTCCATTGATAAGTGTCAATTCTTTCAAACATCAGTAAAGTATGTGGGACATAGTATCCACCGAGGACTAGAGACCAGACCCAAGTAAAGTTGAGGCCTTGACCACCTGGCCACAGCCCAAAATCTAAAAGAACTGCAAAGATTCCTGGATTCTGTGGTTATTATCGGCGCTCATCAAGGACTATTCAAGAGTGATCCGCCTTTACTTAACCTTACTCAAGGGTATCCCCAACCCACAAAAAAATACCAAAAGTCAGCCCCTCAAGACTGAAAGAGTGTATTTTCATCCGAGTGAAGTATTTGGGGCCCGCTGGACTCCTGATTGTGAGACTGCTTTTCATGAGATCATATATCAACTTACCCATGCTCCAGTGCTGGCCTATGCCGATCCAAGAAAACCTACCGTCCTGCACACTGATGCTAGCTTGCAAGGGTTGGGGCTGTGTTGTACCAAGAGCACGAGAATGGCCTGAGACCAGTGGCTTTGCCAGTAGAAGCCTGACCCCATCCGAAAAGAACTATCCTGTACATAAGTTAGAGTTCCTAGCTTTGAAGTGGGCTATTGTTGACCAATTCCATGAGTACTTGTATGGGGCTAAAATACTAGTAAAACTGACAATAATCCTTTGACCTATGTGCAGACCTCAGCTAAGTTGGATGCCACTGGCCATAGGTGGCTTTCTGCATTATCTACATATGACTATGCTCTCAGATAAACGAGCAGGTCTGAACCACATAGATGCTGATGCTCTCTCTGGAGCCTGTTCCCCAGAATGATTGGGTCCGATTGGCAGAACCTGACATTGGCACTCTGCCGGAAGTTTGACAGGAGGAACAAATGTCCACGGACGCAGTGGACTGCATGGTGGATTGCTTGGGAGCCTCTGAGAATTGCATACCTGCTGCTTATTGCCACTTTTCTGCAATAGACATTGGTGCACCTGCAGCTGGACAATGACAGTATTCGGCGGGCTCAATCCTCACATCCCATGATCAAAGCAGCTTTAAAGCCCTCTATGCAGGAAAAGATGTGTCCAAATTACGCCCACTGATTTGAGAACTGCACTGTTATACAAAGAAGGTCCTAAGTTGAAACTGATCAATAAACTGTTATACAGAGAAACAGTAGACAGAGGGGACAAGTAGACAAACAACAACTAGTGCTGCCCACTGCCTTTGAGACTCAGTACTGAGGTCCTTGCACAACCACATGGGGCACCTTGGTATAGACAGAACACTTGACTTGGTGAGATCCAGATTCTATTGGCCTAAGATGGGGGCTGATGTGAGCAACACATTCAGTAACTTGTAGTCGCTAGCTTACAGAGGAAAGCTTGCCCCAGAGGCTGCCCCTTGTTAACATCACCACCAGTGCACCCATGGAGCTGGTCTGTATTGATTTTCTGAGTTTGGAGTCAGATCAAAGAAATATCAGTAATGTGCTGGTGGTCACTGACCATTTCACGAGATATGCCCAAGCTTTCCCACCAAAGACCAGAAAGCATCCAATGTAGCCAAAGTACTTGTAGAAACTTTTGTTCACTATGGGGCTCCACAAAGAATCCATTCTGATCAAGGGAGAGACTTTGAGAGTCGCCTGATCAAAGAGATGCTTTCTCTGTGGGGAGTGAAAGTCCAGAACCACTCCTTACCACCCCAGGGGACCCACAGCCTGAACGTTTCAACCGCACTTTGCTAGATATGCTAGGCACCCTGCACCCAAAGGACAAGCCTAGATGGAGCCAACAAATTAGCACCTGGTACATGCTTATAACTGCACCAAAAGTGATGCCACTGGATTCTCCCCTATCGCCTGATGTTTGGAAGAGAAGCTCGACTACCAGTAGATGTGTGTTTTGGGGTCTCTCCTGATGGGGTTCAAGCTGACAACTATTTACAGTATGTGCAAAGTTAAAGGCCCAGCTAACTCATGCGTACCAACTGGCTCAAACCATGGCTGCCAAAGAAATCTGGCCAACAAAGAAGGTATGATAAAAAGGTGAAAGCACAGGAACTCCAGGAGGAGATCGGTATTGCTAAGAAATCTGGGACTGCATGGCAAGCACAAGATTGCTGACAGATGGCACCATCTCCCTCACATTGTAGTGGGCAAACTAGATGATCTGCCAGTGTCCAAAGCTCTCCATGAGCCAAATGTTGTGGACTCAGAAACTGTAACTCCTGGAGCTGAAAGTGCCCCAAGTTCTAGCTCTCTACCCCATGGAGACTCCCCTGACAAGTGAGGACAATGCTGAAAATAAGGCTCAGAGTGCAGAGACTATAACAGTTCCCCTAGAAAGACTGGTCGAGCTGTAAAGCCTGTGGTGCACCTCAGTTATGATTCACTTGGGAGGCCTGTGGACTTGCCTCTCAATGTTGTCCATAAAGGAGTGTATGTGTCCCCAGCTCATTGCCCAAACTGAGCATCAGTGCTAACTCCAAGTTACTTGTGTTGCCCTCTAGTATGGTGCCCTTGCCCCATCCAGCCCCAAGGTAACTGATAGGAAGGGCCCTCTCTTCAGGTTTCATGTACAAGAAGTAATAACTTGAGTTATGGTACAATGTGTATGTAATACTGTGTAAAGAGGACGTATTGCAATGTTTCAGAAATGTGTTCTTGGTAAAATGATATATTGACTGATGATTACATGTGCAGCCTAATGCAAATGTATATGGTTGCAGTTGAAACTTATGGGGTACTTGCTTGACGCGACGCCAAGCTTTCCCAGGCCAGGAAGGGTGTAACCCCTGCAAATGGGGGTTCCCAAAAGACTTCCAGGAGCTTGCTTGAATGCTCCAAGCCTGAATGGTGTTTGGTATTTAAGCCATTTATCAGTGAGTGTTTTTAGAGCCTCTGGTACTGTCTCTTTAAGAGCTGTCTGCTTGCAGACATAATTAGTTTGTATGGGGACTGTGTGTTTCTTTGATTGAGTACCACTCAAGCTGCTGCCAATTCACTTCATTTTGCAGTCACTAGGAGTGCAAAGGAACCTATCTGAAAGATGTAACTGTTTGCCAGAAATTATTTAGAGTAATAATGAAATTACAGTTTGTCTAACTCTTTCTTTTGCAGTCAGAACTGTGTCTGCTAGTTCCCCATTCTAGTTTTGAACTGCTGAACTGGACCAATCAGTGTGGGGTAAGCTAGCTCTAAAATGGTGCCTTGACGAATCAGAACTTGACTCATAATCTGAGCCAGCCACAAGAGGATTGTATGGGCAGTGACTCTGGGAGATGTAGTTTAGACTTCAGTGCCTTTTGGACCAACAGCAGCAGTCTATTGTGAGTGACAGCCAATCCAGTCAAGAACTGGGAGGAACTCAAAGGAAGTGCCGGTTTTTGTCGGTTGGAGTTTGAGTTGAGCTTTGGCAGTGAAGAAGGAAGGAGCCCTGTGCTTTTCAGTGTGCAGTTTTAGTCAAAAACGTGTGTAAGGCCCAGAGTTCCGTCTGCAGCTTGTTAGGACTGAACTGTCCTGTGAAAAGAATCAAAGGATCTCTGAAGAGTAGAAACCAGGCTCACCCTGTAGAAGACTGGAGGAATTGCTGAAAATTGCATTCGGTCTGTCAGGAACTGAATCTGCTGTGTGTTCTCCGGTATTGTGCAGTAATTGCGATCGGGATACAGATGCAGCCTGCCTGGTATAGTGCTTTCTTTTATATGGATGTGTGAAGAGGTTTGTGTACCTCAAGTGAGCCCTGCTGACATTGAAGGACCCTATCTTATTTGGAGGTCGTGAGTACTAATTCAGGGTCGCTCCCTGTTGAATGGCCACATTAAATCCAAATGGAATTACTGTACTGCTGACTCAAGGGTGTAGACAGGCATACTCACTGTACACATTTGTGTACAGTTTTGTTGAGTGCCTGTCACAAACCATAAGCCACTCTGTTAATATTATCATCCTAATCTGTAGTATTTGGGTTAGTGTAGGCCACTGAGGAGGGTCTGATACATGTATAACCTCTTTAGAGAGTAGAGGGAATCATCTGACAACAATCTGACTTGTTTGGAAGGGGGTGCTGTTTGGAAGGGATGTGTACATTTGTTAATGGGGGGGTGTAACTGTTAGAGATTGTGTACAAAATGGAAATTTCTGGCTACACTCCTGTGCTGACTGTTTAATTCTCCTTTTCTCTGTGTGAAAGGGCCCCTACCAGCTGCCACGGTTTGGACTAGCCACTAGGGCTTGGGTACCCAGGGACAGTAACTGATAGGGATAGGCCTGTGCACAGAGCCATAGGTAGATTATTAGAGTGATAAGCTAATTAACCTGATTTCCCCCTGTCCTTGTTATATCCCCCTAAATAAATCAGAGCTGCTTGTTTCAGCAAAGTTATACTGCCTGAGGTATTTGTCTATGTTAAAGTACTGTACTGTGATTGTTGCACTGTATCTCATTTCACAGGAGGTCCCAGTGCCGGAACCAGACCTGGGGGTAAGTGTATACTGTGAAGGTAATTCTGATATATTGTGTGGGCCACTAGTGGGAAGAAAGGGGGGTTGCAGTGTCCCAGAGGGCTGTGACCAAGTTAGTTTAACTATTGCAATCCCTGACCTCTGGGTGGAGGCATCCGCCATTGGATCCAGGCCCCTCAACCTGTTAGTGGCAAATCAGGCAGGGGTAGTAGCCCCTGGGATAGCGCCATCTAGGGGTTACACAAAAAACAGTTAGAGCAGAATAAAGCAATATAGGAAATGTTACAGACTTATTCACATGGATCCATGTCATATACAATAGAACAGAGTACACAATGCAGGTAATGCATACAAACAATACAGTAAGTGTTACAGGGTACGGAAGCTAAGTTATTTACAGGACTAGAAGTCTAGCTATCCGAGCTAGGGCGGAAGGTGGCAGTTTAGCAGGTGTCGGGGGAGTTAACACCCTGAGAAGATGGCTTTAGGAAATGTAGGAAGAGGCCAGCCAGAGGCCATTGTCAAGGTAGTTAAGGGCAGGGCACTGGTTCATTTACAGCTACAGATACTTATGGCCCGAAGATATGCACCCAGGAGTGATTTGAATTGACCAATTCTTTGATCAAGAGCATAAAGGCGCTAGGTGAAAATTGTAAAGGTGCCCCTGTAGCAAAAGTCTTTGAATTGTGTTATGCGACAGGAGGGATGGAGAGATGTAGAGTATCAGAGCTACGGGTGTGCTGAGCTTTTTGGTCCATGTTGATTAAAGGGGTAAGGGCTGCCGGGGAGAGGCCCAATGAGATTTTTTTTGCTAGGACACAAGTGTGGAATTTGATTCTATTGTCCAGATCAAGCCAGTTGGTATCCTGATATAACGCACAGGTATGGGTAAGTCTATCACACCCTAGTAAAAGCCAGCAGGCCCTATTTAGGACAAGTCTAAGACTATCAAGGGCTGAGGAGCTTGCCCCTCCAAAGATAAGAAGTCCATAGTCAAGCAGAGAGAGTACCGAGGAGGAGATAGCGAGCTTAAGGGCCTCATGGGTTAGGCAATGTTTAAAGCGGTGCAAAAGCCCTAATCTAATATTTAGAGCCTTAGATAAATGACGAATATGCTCGTGATAGGTAAGACCAGTATCCAAAGTTATGTCCAGGTATTTGAAGGAATGGACAAATTCCAAGGGGGTCTGAGACCCAGATAGTATTTGTGGGAAACGTCCTATCTTGGAATTTAACTGATGCGCGAAAAGCATACATTTGGTTTTTTGTGTAATTAATGATAAGGCGTTGGGAGGTGAACCAGTTTTCGATGGCTGTGAAAGAAGACTGAAGGGAAAGGTGGAGTTGAGAGGGATCTGGGCTGGAGGTGAAGATGACAGCATCATCCACATAAAGTAATAGATTGGAAGTGCAGGTTGCCGGGAGGGAGTTAAGGAATAGGCTGAATAGGAAGGGACCCAATATCGACCCTTGAGGGACCCCTGTGAGGACAGAAGATTTGGAGGAAAGAGTATTGCCAATTTTAACTTGAAGAGTTCGACTGGAAAGATAGTCAGCAAACCAACCTACTGCATCCTTTAAGAGACCTAGGTTGAGTAGGGAGGTTAGGAGTAGTGTATGGTGGACGGTATCGAAGGCCTTGGTGAAGTTGATGAAGATAGCACTGGTGATGTGGCCTTTATCCAGTGCTGTGTGGATGTGTGATGTTAGTTGAAGCAAGGCAGTAGTAGTGCTGTGACCTTTGCGGAACCCATGTTGTTGTGTGCAGAGAAGGTCATATTTGTTGAGATGGTCAGTGAGTTGATCCGAAACTATTCGCTCTAAGGCCTTGGAGAGGGGGGAGGAGTATGGGGATTGGGCGGTAGTTGTTAGGGGCTGAACGATCACCACCTTTGAATATGGGAGTGATAGAGGCCGATTTCCAGATGGCGGGGAATTTACCTAGTGAGAGTGAGAGGTTTAGAATGTGGGTGAGAGGAGCTAGTACTTCTTTAAGGGAGAGCCTGAGGATTCTGAGATCAAGGGAGTCAGCATTGGAGGTGGCGTGACTAAAGAGACATGGTAAGGTATGGTTAAGCAGATGTGGAGATGCAGCGAGGTGGAGGCACGTGGGTGTGTGAGGGAAGCGCTAGGTGCTGGAGGGTCATGGAAGTTTGAGGGGAGGACATGGCTGAGATTGGAGAAGGTGTCACTGAAGACAGCAGTGATGGTAGAGGGGTAGGAGGTCAGGGCCCCATTAGACAAGACCTGGGAGGGGACCAGATTGAGGACCTTACCTCAAATTTCCTTGATGTTGTTCCAGAACTTACCGCCGCAGCCCCAGGATGAAGTTAAGGCAGTTTTATAGTATTCAGCTTTGCTCCCTGCGAATGGCCCAGGTGCACTTGTTAATGGGCCGCTCTGTAATTCTGTCTATCATGGGGGAGGCTAGACTCTAAGGAGAGATGCCATAGTGAGTCTCTAGTTCTCATTAGAGACTTGAGTCTTTCAGTGAGCCAGGGTACATGATTGCCTTTGACCATTCTTTTCGTGAAGGGTGCATAGAGGTCACATATATTATTAAAGGCCCAGGAAAATAGATCCAAGGCACTGTCAATGTTTACGGAGATCGAGATGAAAGACCAATCCACGGCCCTAAGGTGCGCTTTTAATTGTGCCAGTTTACCAGGACCCAGTTTACGTTGCATAATTATTTTGGGCGGGGATTTTGGGATTTTGCAGGACCATGAGCAGAGCAGAGCACCGGGAAGTGATCGCTGATGGCATCTGGAAGGATGGACACATTGGTGATCTTAGACGGGCGATTGGAGAAGATGAGGTCCAGCAAGGAAGAGGATCCAGTACGCATATCCCAACGTGTGGGAGAGGTGACCAGTTGAGTAAGGTCTTGAGCTGTAGCGAGATCAATATATGGTATGGCATCTTTACTTAACCAATTAATGTTAAAATCGCCAAGTACTAATATTTCCGACTGGGATGGTAACGTGTCCAGGTATGACAGTAGAGCTTGGAAGGTAGAATTTTGGTCCTTTGGGGGGATGTATACTGTTGTTAGGTATATAGGATTATGGGCTCTTCCCAGAGTCAGCTTGATGGTAAGTGCCTAGGAACCAGCCCCCAACTGGAGGGTTTGGAGTAGGTGACCCTGTAAGGTGTCCCTAGTGTAGAGGGCACAACCACCCCCTCTCTTCCCATGTCTATCTGCACGGTAGAGGGTAAACCCAGGCAGTGAGATGGAGGAGTCCGGGGTCTGAGGGGTGAGCCAGGTTTCAGATAGTGATATAACATCTATGATAGAGACATACAAGTATCTCACAGGGAGGAACAGGGTGCAGGAATACACTATTTTTAAGCGAAAAAGATGTACCAGGACTAGAGGGCATAGGATGAAGTTGGAGGGAGGACGATTCAGAGGAAACATGAGGAAGAATTTCTTCACAGAACGGGTGGTGGACAAGTGGAACACCCTGCCAGAGGAAGTGGTGGGGGCTGAAACAATCATGGGATTTAAGAATGCATGGGATAGACGTAAAAGAATTCTGGAGGTCAGGGGTAAGGGGCAACAGACTTCTAGGAAAACATAAACTGAACTTACAAGCTCAAATGGGCAGACTGGGTGGGCCATAGGCCCTTATCTGCCGACACTATCTATGTATCTGGTTAGTGCATCTGCACCCAACCCTGGAAGGAATCCCATTTTTTTAGGATGCTACAAATGTTGAGAGATGTGATGCGCAGCTGACCCTGGATACTTTGGGGAGGTAGCTTGCTCTTTTGCGGTCCTGGATTAGGATGAATGTTGCCAGACAATAGGAGGAGGAGAAGCAGGAATCTAAAGGGGGGGTGCCTGAAATACTTTCTCCTATTAAGTAGGGCTGCACAGGTATGGGGTTTGGAGGAAGGGACAGTAGGAATGGGTAGTGCATGGGAGTTTAGGTAGGCATGAAGTAGGTGGGGAAGGTCAAGGGCGTTTGATGGAGTAACCAGTTTGGGCGGCTGAAACAGGACAGACCATAGGGGGGTGGCAAGGGCAGACAGGCTAGATTGACACGTATGGCGAGTGTGAGGAGAGTAGTCTATTCCCCAAACTCCAATAATGGGGTCATGGGAGAGGCTCTTGGTTACCTAGAGAGTCACAAGTTGCCAAGCATTTTTACAGTAGGCAGATGTAGGGGAGGTGAATAAGGGAGTAACTGGATGTGACAGGGTGGGTGGCTGGGCAGGGGGGGAGCAGCTGGCAGAAAAGCAGAATAATGGAAGTAATCATGTCAATTTGTAAAATGTAGGCTCAATTGTGGCAGTGAAGCTGGAGAGAATTCTGAAGAGCAGCCTCTAGTGGTTGAAAATTATAAGCTGCAAATGGAGAACTTGGCTGATTGGTTAAAGCAGCCTTACAGCAGCCTATAAAAGGGAGTGCTCACCAAGGGTGGTGGTGGGGGTGGTGGGGAGCCGACACCCTGCGTCAGCGGGGCTAGAGTCCAAACAGCTGAAACGCCTCGTTAGAGCAGCAAGCAAAGCACACTGCCGCTTTCCGCACCTTTAGACTGAGTGCTTGATTCGGGGCGGGTGGGGAGGGCGCCGTGGTCTCCGGCCCTCACGACCTCCTGGAAGCTGTGGAGAGAGAAAAGGACAGGTAAGGGAATTTATATACTGGCTGTTGGGAGCAGCTTGGGGGAGGGAGTACAAAACGCTGCAGTAATCTAATCCCTAAACAACTTGATAGCTAATCGGAACTGGAACAGAGATGGAGATCACTGCACAAATTAAATATTAAAATGGTGAGTGCAGCACTGGTTTGCACAAGGAAATTAAAGCACACAACAACAAAAAAGAAAAACAGTAAATGCTGATGTACCTTTAGACTGAGCGCTAATTATAGTCCCAGGGTCTGAAACTGTGTTGGGGGCCATACTATTGTAGTTTAACCTATAGGAAACGGTCTATACGGTGACCTATCAGGTCATAATGTCGTATGCTAATAGCGCATTTACATTATAGCTAACTCGGGACAGCCGAATGGTGCAATACCGCGATATGCCGTATGCGCTGTATTGCACTATTCACAAATCCCAGGCAGAGGATAAGACCTCTGCTGGGAGTGGATTCTGCCAAGCAGCTGCCGTGACTCACCTGACTGAGTCTCAGCAGCAGGAATCAAGCGCTGCGTTTGGGACAGGGTTTGATTCACGGTCCCAGACATTTTATTTTGTTTCACAATTGTCAGCTGCTCATCTGCCTCGGAGTTGAGGAATCTTTAGTGGGTGGGGGTGGGGCAGAGCTCCCCACAGAAAAATGACTTATGCTGCACGGCAATATTGTGATGTATTGGTAGTGCGTTTTTGCCATGCAGCATAATGTCTTGCGACATTATGACCCCGTGCCATATGGTAATACCGGTTAAGGGACTATAGGATTAGTACTTGTTTAAGTATTGTACTGTAGACTAGTATATGCTTAAGAATTTGCTGTAGGGCTGGATACTGTACTGCATGGGAAGATTGGAATTTGCATAGCCACATCGATTTAGATACTTAGTGCCTGGGAAGTTAACGTAATTGCACAGCCACACCGATAACATAGCTACCATAACAAGGCAGGGCAATGGAAGCATTAGGGAGGAATTCTTTGGCAGAGTGGTGGGGTGCAGCAGTTGTGGAGTGGCTATGATTCTGAATTGGGCTTGGAGGATGGGAGGATGCATGATGTGTACGCAGCTCAGACTGCTGAGGGAGGAAGTAGGGTGGCTGAGTTGGGCAGTACAGTGGGGACAACAAAGAGGAGGAGGGAGAGAGAAGCAGAGACACTACCAGCTGGGTTTGGAGAGGGAGGAATGGTGGAGACAACAAAGGGGTGGAGGGGTTACAAAGCAGAGACACTACCAGCAGGGGAAGGAAAGGGGGAATGGGGGGATCCACCAGAGGTCCAGATGCACAGCTTGAGAGGACGAGGGTTTGGAAGAAAGATGACAGGGGAGACCCACAGAAGGTAGCAGAGCATTAGGAGATGATGGCAGAAATACAAATGGGGGGGGTGAAGACACTCAAGACAGGAAGGATGGGGCAGCCGGAGAGCAAGAGGTGTAGAAGACGGCAGGCCCAGACAACAGACAGAAGTCTGGAGCTCAGGGCAAAAAAAGCATAGAAATAAATAACACGACAGTGGAATGAAAAAACAGATTTACTCCCCTATATTTACTAGTTGAGGACACTGGAGCAGTGGGCGACTGCAAGGAGCCATCAGAGGAGGGGGCAAGGCAGTTGGAAGTATTGAGGAAGGAGCTCCCTGAAGAAGGAATGGGGTTCGGAAGGGGGCGGGGGGGCAGGTCATCTGGAATCACATCAGAAGGGGGCACAAGGGGGGGATGGGGCAAGAGACAAGAAGCAGCAGGGAAACAGTGACAGGGGAACCAATAGAGCCAGAGAGGGTGTCTTCGTTGGTCATCAAGGCAAATGAGTGTAAGCAGCAGAGGGTATGCGGACCCAAAGAATTGAGTGATGCTCTGAGCAAAGGGCACACAGAGGGAGATTCGCAGGCAGAACGGGTGGTTAGGAGCCAAATACCCTCAGAGGGGACACCAAGCTCCGACTCTTCCGAAACAGTGGTTTCATTAGAAGCGGACGGGGTCAGAGCCAAGGTGGGGATGATAGGGGACAGCGAAAATTCCATGGGTAATAGACCAGCTGTGAATGAGAAAGAGGCAGCAGTAGGAAAGAGGGTGGGAAGGGAGGGGGATCTAAGTAGAGGTCTGGTGGAGGTGGGGAAACCAGGCCAGGCAACGGTAGAATTCAGGACAAGTTGGCCGTTGGGCACGAGGAGTCCAAGGGGAGGTGAGTCTTAGGCCATAATAGGGAACACCAACAGGACATTCAGGAAGACAGAAGAAGGATGGTGGCACTATTAGGGGACTCTGTAATCAAAGGCATCAGATAGGGAAGGAAGGGGCCAAGAAACAATGCTGTTAAGGTACACTGTATGCCAGGAATGAATGCTCTCGAGGTGTGGCACTACATTCCTTCTTGGGGCAAGCAGGAAGATGAGAGGACGCGCCTGGTGTTTCACCTAGGTACCTATGACTTAGAAGAAAATAGTCTGTTAGAGGTGCAAGCAAGGTTCAAGGAGCTGGCTAGGTTTTGTAGAAACACAGTTTTTCCTTCCATTTCATTGTCGGAGGTGTTGCTGGTACCCTTAATAGATGGCTGCGAGGATGGTGTAAGCTGATGGGGTTCGGTTGGATAGGTGACGGGGGTTCTACGTGGGAGGAGGAGGGACTGTATGCCCCCGACAGGCTGCACCTGAGTGGGAGTAAAATCAAGAGTTACATTTAGTCGAGGGAACAATCTATGGGACGAATTAGTCCATAGTAGGATCACCAAACCACAGACCAGCACCAGTGCATGGCTCCCACAGAGACCTAATGGTTTCTATAAATGCAGTCGCTGCAACATTTGTAAATATGGATTTCAAACCAAAATGTTTTCCCATCCAAGATTTGATGAAATTAAGATTGAAATTAGGGAACTCATTACTTGTGATACTCCATATGTTGTCTAGACACTATGGTGTACATGCTACAAAGTGTATGTAGGCAAGACAGTCAGACCTCTTTAACAGAGAATTCAAGAACATGTTCGCTCAATTTTGAATAACAGACAAGATACTCCAGTTGGGGTGCATTTTACCCTAACACATGGCTCTAAACCTGATGATTTGAGGTTTCTGGGGCTTGAACATGTTCCACCACTCAGAAATGGGGGTGACAGATCCAGTTTACTACTGCAGAGGGAGAGTTTTTGGATCTATACACTCTGAAGTGTGAAACCTGTTGGTTTAAGGCCCCGTCCACACTGCACCGCTCAGACCCCGTAATGGATAGAAACTGTTACAACGGGAAGCGGTGCAGTGTGTCCACACTGGCGCGGTGTCCGTTACAGGACCAGAACCGCGGTCCACACTTCGAGCCGGGCGACCGTTACCGCGGGCACTCTATCCCACAACAGCTCGCTCGCTGCACCAAGGGACTGGTTACATGTCCACACTCACGCCTGCAACGTTATCGGTATGCAACCGGCTTTATAACTTGGTTGAAACCACCTCATATGTGGTTTTCAACAATGGTTACGAAAACGCCTTCTGTAACGTTACAGGTGTAAACGCAAACCGTTGCGGTAACGGTTTGGGCACTCTGTAACGTTACAGAGGGGTAGTATGGACAGGGCCAAGATGATAAGTGGGACCTTAAACCACATTTGCAAAGGAAATAAAAACTAAAAGTGATATATTGTTATCTCTCCATATAAAATAATGTTGATGTTGTGTAATGTTGTATATTGTTAATAGATAGCTACTTTAATTATGTACAGCCTTCTCACTTTCTCTGTTTGTTTTCCTACAGATATTTCCAGTTTCAAACCTTCACCCTGGCCCCTCAGTTACATGGAGGTCCTGATTGTCTGAGGTTCATGCTGAAAATGTTGCCTTGACATAAGAAGGTTTGATCTGTTGTAACCCCCCCCCTTAAGTTCTCTCTATGTCTAAATAGGTTGCGAAAACAAGATATTTATACAAATTAGTTTTTTTTTTCTAAAATAGTAATTGTCACATTTACATAAATAGGTTAAAGCGCTCTTGTGAGCAGCACCATCTAGTGACACATAGGGGTACTAGGAACTTGTTTTAAATTGTTTAATCAAATACTGGTTTTGCACACATGTGTTTTGTATTAACTTTAATTAATAGCACTATAAAGGATGTTCTGTTATCAATGATTGTTACCCCTGACGAAGACTTGTGTCTGAGTTGATGCGCTGGGGCAAGTAGCTCCTTCTCCTGTGACCTCTGGTCTGGTTGTAGATTTATTAAAATAAGTTTGAATTCATTATTTGACTGGACCTACATCATTTGTACGAGGATAAGAGTGCTGGTGTATACTTTGCTGTACTGCACCCGAGTGTGGTAGGGGCAGCTGTACCAAAAAATAAACTGGAAGACTTCATAGCTGATCGGGGTATGGGTGGGGGGACATCACTGGCAGGTGGGGAAGGCAAAGCAGGGGACGAGGTAGCGGAGGTGGAAATCATGGCAGAGAGAGTGAGGGAAGCCTTCAGGTCCCTTAAGATGGAAAAAGCACCAGGGCCAGATAAATTACATCCCAGAGTGCTGAAGGAACTGGCGGATGTCCTGGCGAAACCCCTGGTGGAGCTCTTCAGCATCTCTCTGAGGACAGGGTGGGTGCCCCATGACTGGAAGGTGGCACATATAGTGCCTATCCACAAAGGGGGATCAAGGGAGGTGGCAGAGAACTACAGGCCCGTCAGCCTGACATCGGCGGTGGGCAAGGTGATGCAGGGCATTGTCAAGGAGAGACTGGGGGGGACCTGGAAAAGTTGGGGTGCCTGGACGATAGACAGCATGGATTCGTCCCAGGGGAAATCATGTCAGACAAACCTTGTGGAGTTCTATGACTGGGTGACGAGTGCCTTGGACCTGGGTAGACCAGTGGATGTCCTCTTTCTTGACTTCGGCAAGGCGTTTGACTCTGTTCCTCAAGGGGGCCTGTTGGATAATCTGGGAAAAATGGGGGTGGGGAACCAGATGACAAGATGGATAGGAAATTGGCTCCAGAACCAGACCCAGAGGGTCGTGGTTGGCAGGATAGACTCATCCCCAAAGAGGGTCATTAGTGGAGTCCCTCAGGGATCGGTCCTTGGGCCCCTCCTGTTCAATGCCTACGTCTCTGACATAAGGAAGGGTATCAGGAGTGAGATTAGTCTCTTTGTGGATGATTCAAAACTAGGGGTGGTGGTAGGTGGGGAGGAGGGGAGGGTGGCCCTACAGGGGGAAAGGTGGTCTAGAAAGCGGAAGCTGAGGTTCAATGCAGGGAAATGCAAGGTACTGCACCTGGGAGCCAGAAACCTGGGCCAAGTGTACACCCTGGGGGGGAAATGCTACAAGTCTCGATGACTGAGAGGGACCTGGGGTGGTGGATGTCAAGATGAACAACTCGGAGACTTGTAAGAGGGCAGCGGCAAAGGCCAACAGGATGCTTGGATGCATCGCTAGGGAGCTCACCTCCAGAAGCAGGGAAGTGATATTCCCACTGTATAACTGCTTGGTGAGGCCGCACCTTGAGTACTGCATGCAGTTTTGGAGGCCACATTTAAAGAGGGACATTGAACTCCTGGAGAGGGTCCAGAGGAGTGAAACCAAAATGATTTGGGGCTTGAGGGATAGGACCTATGGGGAGAGGCTCGAAGAGCTAAATATGTACACATTGGAAGAGAGAAGGGACCGGGGGGACATGATAGAGGTCTTCAGGTACATGAAGGGATAAATAGGGGAGGAGCAGTCAGGGTGCTCTGAAGGAAGGAGGGGACAACTAGAGGGCATGGGTGGAAGCTGGAGGGGGATTCAGGGGAGAAAGGAGGAGGTGCTACTTCACTGAGAGGGTGGTGGAGCCATGGAATGCGTTGCCCAGGGGGCTGGTGGAGGCAGAAACGGTGGAGGGGTTCAGGAGGGGGTGGGACAGGTACAGGGAAAGGGTTCTGGAAGCAAAAACCAGTGCAGTGAGAATATCCGGGACTGGGAAGGGAGAAGCCAGAGAGGGAGGGGGGGCAGCAAGATCAGCTCCCAGGGTGGGGGCTGACCAAACGAGCAGACACAAAACACCATTAGGCCTATTCTGCTGGCATTTTAGTATGTTAGTATAGTTGGGAAGATAAATTTAAACTGAAATGAGGGGGGGGCTAAAGACAAGGCCACCCTTAGGGGTCGAAGCACTGGGAGGCTTTCAGCCTCCCCTCAGGGATGAAGCAGGCACATGGAGATCAAGCACGACTAGGGAGGGGTGGGATAAGGAAGATCTGGGAGGCGGCCAGCTTACCCCCCCAGGGTCTGCCCCCCCCCAGTGACAAAGCAGATATAATGGCTGCAGGTAGCAGCAGGGAGTGATTGGATAAAGAAGGGAGGGCTTCATGGTGGAGGGGTTTGGTGGTGAATGCCAGTAGTCTAGGGAATAAACTGTGGGAACTGGAGGCCACCATGGCGGACAAGGGTCTCGACATAGTAGCAGTGTGCGAGACTGGTGGAATGAGCATTATGCCTGGGAGACGGTGATTCCTGGGTATCGTTTATTTAGGAAAGACAGAGTGGGGGAAAAGGGGGGAGGTGTAGCATTATACATTAAGGAAGAAATTTGGACCATGGAGGTGCAGGGAGAGAAAGGGGAAGTGGAGGTGATGCGGATCACCTTAGACAGGAGAAATGGGAAGCAGTTGAGAGCAGGGGTAGTGTACCAGCCTTCTATACAGGGGGAGGAAGGAGATGAACATCTTGTAAAGTCAGCAATGAGAATGGCATGGAAAGGGGAAATTCAACTTGTTGGGGAGCTCAACTTCCCTGATATAGATTGGGAGACCCAAACAGCAGCATCAACTAGGAGCAAGGGCATCCTAGATGCACTACAAGGCATATTTCTACACCAACAGGTCAAGGAGCCCACTAGGGGTGGTAGCCTATTGGATGTAGTCCTTACTAATGGAGACAGTGTGGAGGAGGTGGAGGTAGGGGATGAAATAGGAGCAAGTGACCACAGAACGGTCAGGTTAAAGGTGAGAACGGGCAGGGAGAAGAACATGATGAAAACCAGGATACTGGACTTCAGGAAGACAAACTTTAGTATGATGCGGAGGGTATTCGCTGAAGAAATGTCAAGGATGGGGAACAAAGAGGAGGCTGAGGATTTATGGCTAGCCATCAAGGGAGGGATACTGAAAGCCATGGACTTATGCTTCAGGAGAGTTGGGAAGCACAGGAGGAAGAGAAGGCTTATTTGGTTTAATAGAGAGGTGGCGAAGGTGGTCTGGGAGAAAGCCAGGGCTTTCAGGAAGTACAAGTCAATACAAAGGACAAAGGATGGGGAGGCCTACAGGGAAAAGAGGAGGGAGGCAGGGCAGACAATAAGAAGCGGCAAAGCACTCACTGAGGAGAGTATAGCAAGGCAGGCCAGGAGGGGGGATAAAGCCTTTATTAGGTGTGTGGGAGAAAGAAGGAAGGCACAGCAGGGGATTGGGAGACTAAGGGGTAAAGCTGGAACTATTCTGGAGGAAGACTTGGAGAGGCCTTGAACAATTACTTCTGTTCAGTCTTCACAATGGAGAGAGAGGGCAGCGGACCAGTATGGGAAGGGAAGGGGAGACCCACAGGCACATGGATCCTATAGTGTTCGCAGCTGACAGAGTAAGGGAAGAGCTGGGTAGACTTAGGGTAAATAAAGCAATGGGGCCTGATGGCCTACACCCAAGGGTACTCATGGAGCTGAGGGAGTTACTGGCATCACATTTTGCGAGACTGTTTAACATGTCATTGGATACAGGCGTGGTACCAGAGGACTGGAAGAGGGCAGAGGTGGTTGCACTACACAAAGGAGGAAGGAAGGATGAGGTCAAAAACTACCACCCTGTTAGTCTCACCTCAGTGGTGGGAAGGTAATGGGGACATTACTAAAGGCAGGTCTGGTGGCATTCCTGTAGGAAAATGGTCTGCAGGACGAAAGGCAGCATGGTTTCACTAAGGGTAGATCTTACTTCGAGAGGGTTCCTGCAGTAGGTCTTCACATATAGGACTGCACCCCCTGGCGTCAGGTCCACACAGCAAATTTGTAGACAGCAATCATCTGCAGGGACCACCCCTGACATCAGGCATCATGACGTCAGCCCAACTATAAAAGGGGGCGGTCACGCACCTGCTCTCCAGTTCTTTCCCGCCGTTGCCTCAGTAACATTTGGCTCGTGTCTAAACAGCAATCCAATGTCCGCGTTGTGTTTTGTCAAAGTTTTCTTTGCCTCTTACTAATATTTCTCTCAAAGTTTTTCTTCAAATTGATGTCTTCTAGACAGAAGAAAAAGTGCTGTAAGTGCGGCGCTCAAATCCCGCATGGGGACGACCATTCCTGTTGCCTCCTTTGCCTGGGTTCTAAACACGACATCCAGGAGTGTTCCATCTGCCAGGCCTTCAACCAGGTGACCAGAATCAGGCACAAATGGTCCCTCGAGGCCCATCATCTGACCCAACGCTTGGCATCTATGGAAAATGAGTTCCAAAAACTGAGGGAAAGGTCATTGTCGCCGGCCCCAAAAAGGAAGAAAAGCAAACAGAAGCGCCGGGACCGGATTCCTTTGCCAACAGCTTGCAACTGTAGAGTACTTTTTGGGCGCCTGTCCGCCCCCTTGGCTGGGCCTTCTCCCCCACTGCTGAGGTGAGGGGCAGCCGGGGGTAGCCTCCTTGGAGGTTGTAATTTCACCTTGTCCCGCTGGTAAGACACCCCGCCTAGTGGAAGCGCTGTGGCCTCCGCCGATCAGTCTAGTGGTGGCTTTCCAGCCGTCTCCAGCTTGCCCGGATCTGTTGTATCGGATGCCGGCTCCTCTAACGTCCATCCGGATCCATCCACTCTCCCGTTGGGCTCCAGTTTGGCCCCCGACGCAGGACAGAGTGAGGGACAAGTCAACCCGTCATCCCCTAGGGTTCTTCACTCCAGGGACTCGTCACCCGATCCTTTGCTTTTTGCATTAGCCAGATCACACTGACCTGCTGTCGGGCCCCGAGCTTCCCCTCACCAGGCCTTCCGCCGCCTCGACAGGAGTCCGGGATTGCCGGCTGGGGATCCTGCCATGGAGCCTCCACCCTCGGTACCGGGTGCGCCCAGGATCCGACGCCACCTGCTGGCACTACGGCACTGCCCCTCCCTGCGGGTCCTTCGTTGGGTTCCTGACCTGAACCTCCTGCCACCGCTGGGTGGCCCTCCATCGGTCACTCAGTACCTAACGCCGGGCCATGTGCCTCCGTCGCTGGGCCTCCCGACAACGGGTTACCTGACGCCGGGTTCTCAGACGTCGGGTTACCCAAAGCCATCTTATCCAATGCCGGGGTTTCCTACCCCAGGACACCCCACGCCAGGTTATCCCGGGTACTCTTACTATTACCCTTCTTGGCAGTACCCTCAGTATTCAGGGTATCCGAGCTTCCAGTCCCCTCCTCCTCCACCTCCGGTACTGGACCATGAGTCCTTCCCCCTTTGGTGGAAGGATGCCAGAATGCAACTTCTGTCAGAGTTAAGACAGTTGGTGGGAGAGGCATCCACCCCCAGGCTCACTTCCCTACCACCTCCTCGGACCAGTGCTTCGGGCTCTTTAACTGTTGGCACCACGGAACCAGACCCTTCTGTTCCTAGCGGTTCCGAGCCCTCTGACTCTGAGTCCAACATAGATCTGTCGGACCCTGGGTCTCCCATAGAGGTTCCCCCAAAGACTCTCCCAAGTCTCCACCGGAGGACCCCTCTTTTGGAAATTTGCTGCGTTCCTTTCAGGCGGCTGGCCAACCAAAGTGGTAGATCCGCAAAGAAAACACCTTGCGGAGCACCTGGATCTGGCCGCCTCTTACCCCATTCCCATTCCCCAGTGGATGGGGCTCCATGAGGACCTTGTGACCACAATTTGCGCAACCGTCCTCACACCAGCAGTTTCAGCGCAAAGCAGACGCACCTGTTGCTCCCAGAAGGATCCTCACCTCCAGCTCACCTAAGAATTTGACTTTCACATGGCGTTAAGTACGGCCTTCGCGACCATTCGGCCCAACTCAAACACTTGTGCTCTTTCGCCTCCTGATAGAGGACTCGGCGCCAGCTGATCAGTTTAGAAGTAGAAATCTACTCTTTCACCTCTTAGCGAACATCTCTTTAATTGCCTCGATATGGTCGCCTTTCAAAAGCTTCTTTGATTTTGAAAGAGACCTCCGAGGTTCAGGATGAAACCCTGAGGAAGAGTTATTGGACAAAGTTAGGAAGGGGAAATCATCGTGTTGTCATGCCCCCTGGGTGACTTACGACTCGGTGGATTCTGTGGCTAGAGTGGCAGCCTTGGGGATCTGTCTCCGCCACCTCTCCTGACTTCGTATAGCAGGCCTGGTGCAGGATGTACAATCCTCTCTTCTGGATGCCACTTTTAGGGGGTCCGTCCTCTTACATAGATACATAGATACATAGATACATAGACAGTGTCGGCAGATAAGGGCCTATGGCCCACCTAGTCTGCCCATTTGAGCTTGTAAGTTCAGTTTGTTTTCCTAGAAGTCTGTTTCCCCTTACCCCTGCCCTCTAGAATTCCTTTATGTCTATCCATGCATTCTAAATCCTGTGATTGTTCTAGCCCCACCACTTCCTCTGGCAGGGTGTTCCACTTGTCCACCACCCGCTCTGTGAAGAAACTCTTTCATGTTTCCTCTGAATCGCCCCTCCAACTTCATCCCATGCCCTAGTCCTGAAACATCTTTTTCACTTAAAATAGTGTTTTCCTGCACCCTGTTCCTCCCTGTAAAGATACTTGTATGTCTCTATCATATCACCTCTCTCCTCCTCTCCTCCAGGGAGTACATGTTCAGTTCCTTCAACCTGTCTTCATAGGACTTGTGATGCAACCCATGCACCATCTTTGTTGCCCTCCTCTGAACCTTCTCTACCCTGTCTATGTCCTTACGTGGGTATGGTCTCCAGAACTGTACACTGTACTCCAGGTGGGGCCTCACTAGTGTCTTGTATAGCGGAATTATGACCTCCTTTTCCTGCTGGTGATGCCCCTGCCTATACATCCCAGCATCCTATTTGCTTTACCTGGATGCCTTGTCACACTGTTTCTACCTTGAGGTCATCAGAGATGACAACCCCAAGATCCCTTCCTGCTTGGTGCATGCTATATCCTCACCCCCAACTGATATATTGTGCCAGGGTTTTTGTGCCCATATGCATTATCTTGCACTTTGCATTGAATTTCAACTGCCAAACCCTTGACCATTCTTCAAGTTTCTGCAGGTCCCTTCTCATTCTGTCTACACCTCTGTGTGTCTACTCTGTTACAGAGCTTTGTGTCATCAGCGAACAGTGAAATTCTGCCTTCTAGATCCTGTGCAATGTCACTGATGAAGATGTTGAATAGGACCTGTCCCAGCACTGATCCTGTGGTACCCCACTGGTTACTCTTCCCTCTGTGGAGTGACAGCCATTTACCACCCTCTGTGTCCTGCCACCCAGCCAGTTACCTACCCACCACACTACTGTCCTGCCCACACCCATATTCCCCAGTTTGTATAATAGTCTTCCATGTGGCACAGTGTCAAAGGCCTTGCTGAAGTCCAGATAGGCCATGTCCACTGCCCTCCCCTGATCCACCTCCCTAGTCACCCAGTCAAAAAATTCAATGAGGTTGGTCTGACATGACCTCCCCCTGGTGAAACCATGCTGCCTTGGGTCCTGTAGTCCATTGACAACCAGATGTTCCACAACTCTCCTTCAGTAGTGCTTCCATGATCTTTCCCACTACCGAGGTGAGGCTGACTGGTCTGTAGTTCCCTGCTTCCTCTTTGTTCCCACTTTTGTATAAGGGGACTACATCTGCTGTCCTCCAGTCTTTGGGTACCTCCCTGTTTCCAGTGATTGGCTGAACAGGATAGCCAGAGGTTCAGCCACCACCTCTCTTAGTTCTTTAAGGACCCTGAGGGTGCACTCCATCTGGCCCCATTGCTTTATCAGCTCTTATTACTTCCAGTTCCTTCAGGACCCTTTCTCGTAAAGGGACTTGTGTCCATTTCTGCACCATTCTCACCCCTTGTACTCCTTCAGACCCATTACCCCTCTTCCTTAGTAAAGACTGAGCAGAAATACCTGTTCAATATGTCAGCTTTATTGTTGTCATCCTCCACGTGGCTCCCATCCTCCCCCTTCAGTCTCACTATCCTCCCTTTGTCTTTCTTTTTTCACTTATGTACCTGTAAAGGTTTTGTCCCCTTTACCCACTGATTTTGCAATGTGTTCTTCTGTCTGAGCTTTGGCTTCCTTACTGACTTCCTGCCTCCCTTGTTTCTCCTGGTACTTCTCCCATCCCTTCTGCCTGTGTCTTTTGTATTGCCTGAATGCAATCTTTTGGCTTTCACTTTCTTTGCTACCTCTTTGGAAAACATAATGGTCTCTCTTCCTTTTCCTCTTGCTAACCTGCTTAATGCATAATTCTGTTGTTCTTATAATCCCCATTTTAAATACTGCCCACTGTTCCTCAACCCCTGATTCTTGTCCCATTCCCCTTAATGCCTCTTTCAAGTATCTCCCCATTTTCCCAAAGTCTGCCCCCCTAAAATCCAGGATACGTGTTTTTGTGTGGTTTGGTTCTGCTCTTTCTGTGATTTCAAACCACAATGACTGGTGGTCACTGTTACCCAGGTGCTCCCCCACTGTTACCCCCATCACACTGTCCCTGTTTGTGAGCACAAGGTCCAGTATTGCCTTCTGCTGAGTTGGTTCCATGACCAGTTGCTTGAGGAAGGCACCCTGAAGGGTCTTTGGAGGTGACGCTAAATATATCATTACTGGGCTGCAGGAGAGCGAACACTCTTTGTGGGACGTCCATTCCTTATACAAGATGGGTCAGAAAAAGCAGCCTTTTCGCCACCAAAGAAGGTGGAACAAATCCCAGGCTAAGCGCCAAGCAAAGAAATGCACCCCTAGATCTGGAGCTCAAACCCCACAGGCCAAATTTCCCAAACAGGCCTCTGGGGCAAAAGCTTCCCTCCCCTCGGCATTCTGACTCCTTTCCCCTCCTTCTGCTCCCTCCAGTAACACAGGAGGAACCGGTCAGAGGGAGGTTTGGCCTCCACCTGGACTGTTGGAGGTTCGTCACTGCAGGAGCTTGGGTGCTTCAGCTCATCCAGCGACATCACTCTATAGAATTCAATGAGATTCCAGCCCCTCAACCATCAGGACGGTCCTTCTAGCCTCGGTATCAGGTCCCCATTGTCTCTCAGGAGATTCAGGTACTTCTTTTAAAGAGGGCCTTAGAACCTGTCCCAGCAAACCAAATAGGAAGGGGATTCTACTCCCACTTCTTCCTGGTACTGAAGAAAACGGGCAACCTGAGACTGATCCTGGACCTCAGCACACGAAACGTCTTCGTTGAGTACAAGAAGTTTTGTGTGTTGACTCTTCAGCGACTCCTTCCCCTGCTCCACCTGAACTCGTGGCTGTGCTCCCTGGACATGCAGGATGCTTACTCGCATATCACTATCCTCCCAGCCCACTGCCGCTTTCTCCATTTTGTCTTTATGGAGAAGCATTTCCAATTCAGAGAATTCCCTTTTGGCCTGTCTTCAGCCCCCAGAGTGTTCACCAAATGTCTAGTGGTGGTGGCGGCCTTTTTACGCCGCCAGGGCATTTAGTACTCCAGCTCACAGTCAGCGTCTGTGTCACATCGAGTAAGTTGCTGTTTTATTTTATTATCAGTGAACTGTGCTAATGCTCCTTGAAAACTCCAGAGAACATTAGCTACAGCTGAGTGGGGAGATGTCAGCTAACAAGGAGGGGCAGGACTGCATTTAAACATCGCGCTGCTACTTTACCAGCAAAGCACTCCAGCTCATAGTCAGCGTCTGTGTCACATCGAGTAAGCTGCTGTTTTATTTTATTATCAGTGAACTGTGCCAATGCTACTTGAAAACTCCAGAGAACATTAGATACAGCTGAGTGGGGAGACGTCAGCTAACAAGAAGGGGCAGGACTGCATTTTAAACATCGCACTGCTAGTGCGCGAGCGCCACTCGGCATAGAAAATTTATTAGGAGAGCACAATAGATATTTGATAAGTAGATAGATTTTAAATTGCTATAACGCTTGAGTGACTTTTTCCTAGGTTTACTGAATTACGTTCTCTGATCCTGATTCTTCTTCCTGGTAGCTTATCTTATTCATTTATATAAGGAATGCTTATGTATTAGTTCAATAATACATGTTTTAAAATTCGTATTTTTATCATTTTAAGTAATTACTTTTATTATTTCTATTTTCTTTTTCTGTTATTGGTGTTTTGAAGGACATTAGCTCTGTTTCTTAAAATGAGGGGTCTGGTATTTGTATTATGTTTAATTTTGGTTAATTATCCCAGTAAATTAGTGACATCTTTAAACTCCAGTGTATCAAATAAAAGCATTACTGCATTCAACATGAATCATACAGGAAGGAGTTCTACCCTTTATTCTCCTAGCTTGTTAAACCCAGTATTGTTAAATGAACCTGGATGCACTCTTTTTAGATACGGTTATAGTGACTTTATGGCTTTGTGTAAATTGGGTATTCTTACTATGCCTAAAATCTCGAGGGGCACATGTAAAGAATCAGTTCTTCTAAACCAGAAATCATTTCTTAGACATTTGATTCTTCTAGTTCCCTATTATCAGGTTCAGTACACCCTCATCCTGGTCCAATACACTTTGCTAGCCCTGATAACCTATTGCAGTCCTTCCTCAAGATAGTACATTTGAATGTACAAAGTTTAACAGCTAAATGGTCGTTATTCGAGGCATGGGCCGTACAGCATGATTTTGATGCCACTACTCTTTCAGAAACATGGTTAATGGATAAGATCTTTAATAATGAAATATCTATTCCCAATTTTAACTTATTTAGACAGGATAGAACAGGAAAGGGGGGGTTGCAGTTTATGTCAGGACTAGCTTCAAAGCACTAGAGTTGTCCCCACCCATTAATGGGCCTGGATGTGATATTATCTCTGTTGACATGCTTTTGGGTAGGAATAAACACCTTACTGTCACATCCCTGTATATCCCTCCTTGTTTTATTAAGCAAGGACTTGAGGTTGTGTCAGAAGTCAGGAAATCTTTACCGGCAAACAGGGAATGGATTCTAATGGGGGACTTTAATTGTAATTGGGACATTGAACAAAATCATTATATTGTAGATTGTTTCAAGAGCTTGAGTGCAACAGTTAATTTCTCAACAACAAGATTTAATTATAAAACTGGTGGGGTACCATATTAGATTGGATAGTAGTAACCCATCCAACCAAGATAATTGATTCTGAGTATTACCTGATGTAGTTAATTACACAGCCCTGTGTATTGTAAGTGGACCTCAAAATAGCATTTTGCCCATCAATTTGTATTGAAACAAGAAATTTAAATGGGTCACTCCTTGACCATGATTAAATCCTGTGAACAAATTGACTGGTCTTGCCTTGAAGATATTTCTGATATCAATTTAAAATTAAAAACATTTAGCCAATTATTCTATCAGGTTGTTGATCAACTTGCCCCGCTTAAAAATTGAGAATAAGAGGTAACAAAAAAGAATGGATTACCAGGGAACTAAGGGTACTAATGAAACAAAGAGATAGGGCATGGAAACACTTTAAAAAAGATAATGATCCTAATTCTTTGATTAGTTATAAAATTCTCAGGAACAGATGTAATATTTCCATTAGAAAAGCCAAAATTGACTTTTTTTTAAAATAAACAACTTCAATCTTTTGGTAGTTCAAAACAAACCTGGCAAACATTGAATAATCTCCTGGGAAGAGATTCTGAGGATACGGTTAAAACCCATCAGGATGGTGATCAATTAATTAGTGACCCTATATGTGTAGCTAAAATGTTTAATGAATACTTTGGGGACCTTCTAAGATTTCAAACCTCTCAAGTTCTTATCCATTTATAGAAGTGGAACAAAAAAATAATCATCCTTTGTTTTATTTTCAGATGTTAACCCCGGAAGCTGTCACTGATTATGTACTTAAGTATAGTCCCAAACCATTAATAGGGTTAGATGGGATTGATTTTTGATTGATTGAAAAGGGAATTAAGGTTCTAGCTATTCCCCTGGCTTCAATTTTCAATTACTCATTATGCATAATGTTTTCCCTCCGATCTGGAAGCAGGCACTTATAAAACCTATACATAAATCAGGTAGTAAAAATTTAGTCTCTAACTTTAGACCCATCTCTCTTTTATCGCCTCTGTCCAAGATCCTTGAGAGAATAGTCTTCTATCAAATTCAGGTTTTCTTGTCAAGTTATAGTATATTGTTGAATTGTCAACATGGTTTTAGGAAATTACATAATACAGAGACTGCCTTAGTGGGATTCACGAACAGCATACGGAGCTCCCTTGATTCTGGATGCTCCGTTGCTGCAGTTTTTGTGGATCTCACCAAGGCCTTCGGCTTGGTAGATCATTCTTTGTTGTTGAGAGCCCTTGAGGAAGTTTACTTCTCCAAGGAAGTTATTCTATGGATTGGAGAGTATCTTAATAATAGAGACCATAAAACAATTATTGGCCAGAGTAGTTCTGATTCTCATCCTATTTTTTGTGGGGTACCCCAAGGTTCAATTTTGGGTCCTCTTTTGTTTTCTCTTTTTCTTAATACCGCTTCTTCTACCATCACAGGGTCTAGTTTCATTATGTATGCAGATGATGCAATAATTTTTTCTGAAGGATGTACTCCAGACGAAGCATTAGACAAAGTCCAGAGGGACTTTGATAGATTCCAAAAATGGTTGCTCTCCATAATCTAGTACTGAATTCAGGGAAAACTAAAAGTATGTTTTTTACTGGCCCTAGAAATACAAGAGATATATTCATATTACAGATTTGGGGGGTAAAAGGATTGAATTGGTAAATAGCTTTGATTATTTGGGAGTGACCCTTGACTCCCATCTTCAATTTGACCAACATATAGCTAAGATCATTAAAAAAATTCACCAGAGAATTGGGTTGTTATTCAGGATCAAACCTTTTCTCATTTTGGAATCCCGTAGATTACTTGGAGACAGCCTTTTGTTAAGTGTACTAGATTACAGTCTTCTAATCTACTCTGGCACAAATGATGTAATGTTTCAGAAATTACAAGTCACTTACAACAGTATTCTGCATTTCATGACAGGTCTTCCTAGGAGGACACATCATTGTGTTTTGCTTAGAGAAGCAAATTGTCTTTCTCTTCGTGACAGGATAAATCTGAAACTCAGAGCCTTTTTGTTTAAAAGTACTCTGGGTTTACTCCCTCAGGTAACTCAGGATATTATTCCCCTTCAGATAAGTTGTATTGAAACCAGGTTCACATCTAGGGGTGCATTCAGAATCCCATTCTATAAGAAAACTATTGGTCAAAGATCAGTAATTTACAGGGCCATTAACATTTTTAATGGTATTCCATCTAAAATCACTAATGCTGGGTCTATTCAAATGTTCAAGAAATATTTTACTGTTTGGCTAAACAGTTTAAATGACTGTCATTGTTTTCAATAGTGTGATGTATTTTATATTGTTAGTCTGATGTATTTGTCTTTTGTACTTTTGTATTTTTCTGTTATTTGTTGACTTGTCGCTTGTGAAAACGGGCAGTTTGCTCATCTTGCTAACAAGTATAAAAATTAAAAATTAAAATTAAATGAAATGAAATTTATGTCTTCCTGTACCTGGATGACTGGATCCTCACAGCACCCTCTCCTACCAGCCTGAAAGAGTCTCTCTCTTTCACTCTGAACTTGTTTACTCTTCTGGGCATAACGATCAATTTTTCCAAGTCCCTGCTAGTACCATAATATTTTTAATAAATAGTAAGATATAATCCAAAGTCCATCAAAACTCATATGTTTATTAAACTCTTTTCTTCACACCCATATACTTGAGGCAACAGTTTCGTGGCTTTATGTCACTTCCTCAGGCCATTCCTACACAACAGTGTTGACACTAAATATAAAACAAATAAATCCATTCAGATATATTGTATTTATAATTCTAATCCTTTTCCATTAAAAATGTCACATGGTTATTAATTGCCAATACTTCTTTACAAATAAACACTTCATTTAAGCATTGCACCAAATCAAACATTCAAATAAAGTTTATCCTTTAGAAAATATTTTTTCTTTTTTAATTAAATCTTAATCCACTATATATTTCAATCCCCATATTTTTGACACCCTCAAAACGAGCACCTTGCATCCCTGTTCCTGTTATATGTTTATTTTAAATACTTATATCTTTAAACCCCTTATAATTATTTAAACATTATACTACCATTCACCTGGTCAAACTTTAAATGGGCCAATTTGTGATGGATATTCTCATTCATTCATTTAAAATCCAACTAAAGAAACCGCATCTAATATATCTCTGGCAATTTACTTCTTTATTCAAAAGTGGCTACGGGAAAAGAGACAGGCATAAAGATTACGTTTTAATTATGTTTTCAGAATCTCTATTTGCAGTGCCCATTTCATCGTAAACTTGAAAATTTAACTGCAATATTCCCTACCTGCGGGTGTTTGCTTATACACGGAGCTCAAATACTCATAAAAAGGTGTATTCATTAAACCACATTCCAGCTTAAAGCTTTGCGTCTTTTCAAATCACTATAAACCGCTGACTTTACTAGTGCTGAGTGAGCCCACTTATGTTTTATAAGTATTGAAATAAACATATGTATTTTTTAATAGATGATAACAGGAACAGGGATGCAAGGTGCTCGTTTTGAGGGTGTCATATCATGATTTCCAGACCAGTGGAACTTAAATAAATGAAAAATAAGATATTTTCATATACTTTAAGGAATACAAAGTATATATTACATCGAATTAAATTTGCTTTAAATATGGGGATTGAAATATATAGTGGATTAAGATTTAATTAAAAAAGAAAAAATATTTTCTAAAGGATAAACTTTATTCGAATGTTTGATTTGGTGCAATGCTTAAATGAAATGTTTATTTGTAAAGAAGTATTGGCAATTAATAACCATATGACATCTTTAATGGAAAAGGAGTAGAATTATAAATACAATATATCTGAATGGATTTATTTGTTTTATATTTAGTGTCAACACTGTTGTATACAAATGGCCTGAGGAAGTAACGTAAAGCCACAAAACTGTTGCCTCAAGTATATGGGCATGAAGAAAAGAGTTTAATAAACATATGAGTTTTGATGGACTTTGGATTATATCTTACTAGTTAATAAAATATTTTGGAATTTAAAGCCTAAAAGTAAGATTGTCCAGAACTACACTAATATATTAGGGCATCCTCTATCAACACTAGTGGTAATTTCCTGCTAGTACCATCCCAGAAACTCCAGTTCAGGGCAAGACTTTTCTGCCATTGGATCGGGCTGAGACCTTAGCTTCTCAGGCCACTCTTGTGGCCCAGGCCCGATGGATCCCAGCACACTCTGTGCTCTGTCTATTGGGACTGATGGCGGTCGCCATTTCTACAGTTCCCATGGCCAGGCTTCACATGAGGGTCACCCAATGGTCTCTTTGAGTCCAATGGGACCAGAGGATGGATGACATGAACCAAAAGGTCACCATATCCAACAGTCTTCAGAGAGATCTTCGCTGGTGGCAGGATCTCTCAAACCTATCGAAGGGAATTTCTTTCCATCCTTCAGTCCCATCCCAAATTCTCACCACGGACGCCTCAGACCTGGGTGGGGGAGCCCATCTGGGGACTCATGAGACACAAGGGTCTTGGTCCGACCAGGAGCTGATGCTCCGCATCAATGTTCTGGAGGCTGGAGCGGTTCTTTACGCACTCCAGGCATTCCAGTCACTTCTGGTTCTGGGATCTCTTCTAGTCCAGATGGACAACATGTCCACAGTCTGGTATCTGAATAAACAGGGAGGAACCCGTTCATATCCTCTTTGCAGAGAAGCTATAAGGGTGTGGTATTGGGCAGTTCAGCACAGCCTTTACTTGACAGCAGTCCACATCCCGGGTGTAAGCAAAGTTCCTGTCGGACAGCCTCAGTCGATCAGTAGCCAGGGCCCATGAGTGGGAGTTAAGTCAGAGGTGGTTGAAGATCTCTTTCTTCATTGGGGTCGGCCAGAAATAGATCTGTTCACCTTCCCATACAACGCAAAACTACCAGTCTTTTGCTCACTCATTCCTGGGCATGGTGCTTTTTGGCGAGATGCGCTGTCTCTTTCATGGACAGGGAGATTTCTGTACATTTTTCCTCCCTTTCCTCTCATTCAGAAGGTCTTGGTGAAACTACAACAGGAGGGAGCTCATGCCATCCTCATTGCCCCTCTTTGGCCATGCCAAATTTGGTATCCTCTGCTGCAACATTTGGCACTGGAACCTCCGGTTCTTCTGCCCATTTTCCATGATCTTCTGACTCAGGAGCAGGGCACCCTGGTGCATCCGAGCCTTCAGTCTCTCCACCTTCATGCGTGGCACCTGTGGACATAGCGATTTCTGGTTATGGGGTATCTTGCAGGTTGTGCATATTCTAGTGGAGGCTAGAAAACCCTCCACCAGGCCTACTTACGCAATGAAGTGGAAGAGATTCACAATATGGGCACAAGCAAGGCACTGGGATCCATTTTTGTGCTCAGCTTCCCAGGTTCTAGAGTACTTCACACATCTGTCTGAGGTGGGCCTTAGCTACTCTTCCATTAAGGTCCACCTTTCTGTGGTGTCGGGCAACCACCTCCCGGTGGAGGGCAAAACCTTGACTCAGCTGGAGGTTGCCAAAACCTTCCTGAAAGGCATCCTTCATTTGGAACCTCCAATCCAGAATCCTTGTCCCCCCTGGGACCTGAATTTCATGCTCGAGAAGCTGACCTTACCCCCGTTCGAACCAGCTTCTTCCTGCGACTTACATTTCCTCTCCTGGAAGACCTTATTTTTAGTCGCAGTTACTCCGGCCAGAAGGGTTTCCAAATTACAGGCTTTTGTCTGTAAAGAACCTTATTTGATTTTGCATAAGGACCGAGTAGTCCTTCGGATCAATCCTTCTTTTTTACCCAAAGTGGTTTTGGAAACCACTTTGAACCAGAGTGTGGAATTACCAGTGTACTATCCACAATATTCCAAAAGGGGGAACACCTTCTGCACACCCTGGGTGTGCACCGGATTCTGAGGTACTACACGAACAGGACTAAAGAGGTTCGGAAATCAAGTGAACTGGTCATAGCCTTTGCTCCACAGTGCCAGGGCAAGGCTATATCCAAGCAAACCATCTCTCGATGGCTAACTAACTGCATCCATTTTTCGCATATGAAATATGGGAAGTCCCTTCCGGGGGCAGTAAAAGGCCATTCCACCCGTAGCGTGGCAACCTCTACTGTCTTTTTTAGGAATGTGTCCATGGCAGAGATCCGTGCAGTGGCCACATGGTCTGTTCACACTTTCACTAAGCATTACAGTCTGGACATTGCCTCTCGGCTTAGAACTGGCTTTAGTCTTGCAGTCTTGCAAGACCTCCTGTCATGATTTCTCATGGCGACTTCTCCTCCTCCCGGATGCACCTATGTTTTTGTTTTTCTCTGGGACTGCTTGGTATTCAGTCCCATATATGAAGACCTACTGCAGGAACCCTCTCGAAGTAAGATACTGCAGTTACGTAAGAACTTACTGTAACAGTAGATCTTCGAGAGAGGTTCCTGCAGTAGGTCTAGTTTCCTCCCTCCCTCCTCCTTCCCCAGTTTTTGGATGTTTATCCTTATTTTCCATAATTTCTAGCCCTTCAGGACTGGAGTGGAAGCAGGGTCTGAGGAGTTTTCACTCTGGTCTCATCCTTACCTTTGTATAGGTCTCCTTTGGAAAAGAACTGGAGAGCCGGTGCGGGACCGCCCCTTTTATAGTCGGGCTGATGTCATGATGCCTGACATCAGGGACGGTCCCCGATGATGATTGCTATCTACAAATTTGCTGTGCGGACCTGACACCAGGGGGCGCAGTCCTATACGTGAAGACCTACTGCAGGAACCTGTCTCGAAGATCTACTGTTACGGTAAGTTCTTACGTAACTGCAATGTCCTGCCAGTCTAGCCTAATAGAGTTTTTTGATTGGGTGATGCAGATAGTGGACCAGGGAGGGGCGGTGGACATGGCCTACCTGCACTTCGGCAAGGCCTCCGACACTGTACCGCACAGAAGGCTGGTGAATAAGCTGGATGGCCTGGGTGTGGGCTATAAAATCTCAAGGTGGGTAGGGAGCTGGTTGACGGGGTAGGCGACAAGCAGTGGTAGTAAATGGGACACACTCCAGGGAATAGGCAGTAATCAGCGGAGTGCCACAGGGGTCAGTACTAGGCCCATTACTCTTTAACATCTATATTAATGACCTCAAGGAGGGCTTAGAGGGCAGGGTGTGCCTGTTTGAGGATGATATGAAGGTCTGCAATAGAGTGGATTCACAAGGGGGAGTGGAAGGAGGCCATGAGAAGGGACCTGGAGATGCTAGAGAGGTGGTCAGAAACCTGGTAACTAAAGTTTAATGCAGGGAAGTGCGCAGTGATGCACCTGGGGAGGAAAAACAAGAGGGCAACTTACTCCCTTGGGGGGGGGAAGGAAATCATGGCAAAGGAACAGAACTGGTGATTGTGATATCATGGAATCTTAAGGTGGGGAATCAGTGTAGCAAGGTGGTGAGTAAGGCGAATGGCATGTTGGCCTGCATTGCAAGGGGTTTTACTAGTAGAAAGAGGGAGGTGCTAATGCCTTTGTACAGAACCATGGTGAGGCCACATCTGGAGTATGGGGTGCAGTTCTGGAGACCGCACTTGCGCAGGGATATAGAGATGATGGAGAGGGTGCAGAGGAGGGCGACCAAGATGGTACGAGGCATAAGGGATATACCATATGAGCAGAGATTGAGGGAGCTGAACCTGTACCCGGTGGAGACTAGGAGGGAGAGGGGGTACATGATTGAGACTTTTAAGTACCTAAGGGATGTAAACGGTGAAGGAAGGAAGTTTGTTCAAAATTAAAAAAAGGAGTGTACACGAGAGGGCATGGGCTCAAATTAGAAAGCGGGAGATACAAAGGCAATGTCAGAGGGCAGTTCTTCACAGAGAGAGTAACGGAAGCCTGGAACAGTTTGCTGGAGGAGGTGGTGGGAGCCGAGTCAGTGGAGGGCTTCAAGAGGGCATGGGACACTTGACTGAAAATATAATCTTTATGTACTCTAATTGTATTTTTATACCATCTCCGTTAGTGGTTAAGCCTTTCTTATGCACTATATCTTGGCTTCTCAATCTATGTTTTACAGTCATGTCATTTTGTATCACTGTATTGCTGTAACTCAGTGTTATTATCCTGTGTATACCTTTACAACGTCCTGTATTCTATGTATGATGTGGAAACTCTGTAAAAGAGCCTCTGGTTCAGAGGTATATCTGGTATTTCAAATAAAAAAAAGAAACAAATGCCTTGTGTCGACTCTGGCTGTGAAGCAACTTTTGTTTGCCCAGCAGTGCTGTGACAGGGGTAGCTTGGTGCTGGAGATTTTGGCTTTTCCACAACATTGTTACTACAAGTTCACTGCCTCAAGGACACACATACAAAAATGCCCCCCCCCCCATATGCACGCATACATGTATCCATGCACTGCCACCTTCCCTACTGTGTATCTTGCAGTGATGCAAGAATTGCAAAAACAAATAGTTGTTGGTTGGAGGAAGGAGTTCTATCAGACATGCAACTGCGTGCAGGGAACATATAGTGTATATACTGTAGTTTTATAATTATGTTCATTTATTTTTTTTTGTTATTATTCTGTGTTTACTGTATGCAATGGATCCATGTTAAATGTCTTTATTTATTTATTTATTAGCTTTTGTTTACTAGGTAAGCACACTAGACAAGGAATGCCTATTTTCGGGTATGACTCAGGAGATTACAAGAGCATGATTTACAAAACAGTGCGAGGGAATTACAACAATGTGAAATACAAGTAATGAGCAGGGTGATACAAATAAACAGGTACAGGATGAACAGATAAGCAAATACATCAATGGTAAGAACAAGAAAACAATGGTTACATTTCATGGAAATAATACTTGCTCAATTTATCCCATTTTGAGGATAGTAAGTGCCGAGGTGAAGGGCATGCAGGGCAGATAATTCTCCTTACTAGAACTCAGAGGGGGGTAGGGGACCAGGGAAGTGGAGGGTGCACACCAGGGTCCAAGCAGGGGTAGGGAATATCAAGCAGCCTTGGAACAGTTACAGGCTCAGGCAGACATCAGGTGCAACCAGAAGGGGCTCTTAAAGATGGGATGGATGGGGGCACATCTGATGGTTGAAGGTAGGGTATTCCAGAGTCTAGGGGCACAAACACAAAGGCACGATCACCTGACAGTGTATGGGTTTTTGGGACAAGGAGGGGGTGCAAGTCAATTGATCTTAGCAGATATGATGGTAGAGCCAGCCGAAGGAGTTTGGACAGGGCAGGTGGGGTGGCATTGCAGATGATTTTGTCTGTGAAGCAGCCCAAGACAAATGAGAGATAATTACCCGAGGACAACCAGTATAGTTGATTGTATAAATCACAGTGATGGGTAAATCGAGGGACAGGCTTTTTGCTCATAATCTTTTCCTAAATAATAAACTATACAAACCTAAACCAAGCTTATCTATTTATTTAGTTTTTGTTGACCAGGTAAGTGCACTAGACAAATCCTACCTATTTTCAGGCACAACCTGGGGAAGGGGATATAGATGAATGCCAACTGACTTTGAACCAGATTAAGCTATTGGTGGCATTTTTTTTTTTGTGAATGGGGAAATTTGTGCAAGGAATTGGGGAAATCTCCCCCACTGGCCAGAAGGCCAGGACTGGCGCTGATGGGGCCAGTCTCCCTAGGAGGATGAAGGAGCAGGACATCTGCGGGACTGAGGAGAGGGCCTCCTCTTTGGTCTTGAGTACCTTAGAGGCCTTTTCTACAGACATGGATCTTCCTGTTTGCCAAGACGGATTACCTGCAGTGGCTGTCACGTCAGCAGGCATGTCAATTTGCATGGGAATCCAAAACCCAGAAGACGTGGAGGAATGTTTTGATATTCTCTCCTCCAGTTCCTTGTGCCTTGACAGCGGTCCTCTGCTAGATGGAACCGCATTGAAGTGGAAATGAGACGGTGAGGGACAGCATTTGGAAAGGACCAGGAGGTACCCCGGGAGTTGGGCTTGGGTGGAACCGATACAACCACTGATGGGCAGTATGGAGTCAAAAACAGTGGTGGAATTCAAGCATGCATGGGACAGTCATAAGGCAATTCTAGGGCGTGGGGGTAGGAAGAAGTAGGCTGCTGGTTAACTAGAATCTGCAGCTTATCCACTAGGTAAGGAAATGGGCAGACTGGGTGGGCCAAGCGGTCCTTGTCTGCCGTCAAATTCTATGTTTCTATGGAGTAGCAGGACATGGAGACCTCGCTGATGCGACAGCGAGGCTCTCCGGAGCCACAGGTAACTTCTGTGTTTGATGTAATGGCTCTGGATGGGAGCATAATGGGGCAGGATGCTCTCAGCAAGACATTCTTTTTTTAATAGTGGAGTACTTTTTCTCTCTGTCGTTCAGTTTCCTACTGATCTACAGAACAGGATGTTCCTTCCCATCTATATTCTGACTCAGCCTATCTCTGATTCATCAGGCTGCAACAAAAACAGTTTCTCAAAGTCTAGACTTCTAAAACAATGGCTGAACATAACACAGCCTTGGTGGCCCAAAAAGACTCACCACACTCTGGGGACCATTTCACATTATTCAGGTACCGTTTCCTCATTGGTTCAGAGAAGGGGAATAGCTAATTGGGCAATGTTGGGAATAAATCTCCAGTAGTAACTGGCCAGACCTAAAAATGACCCGACATATTCCTTTGTTTTAGGAACAGTACTGTTAGCTACAGTTTGCATCTTTGGAAATCTCAGGATTTACTTTCTCCATTTCCCAAAATATAATACAAATATCAGGTGTCCTAAATGCCTAAGGTGCACTTGATAGGATTAAAGGTCAGACGTGCATTTTTGATAGATTGGATAACGGCTTGTAGGTGTTCCAGATGACTTTTCCAGTATGGATTGTACACTACAACTTAATTTTCTAGGTCTGAGCCTGAAATAAAGAAAATGGTCCCTCAATATTCTTTGCCAGTATCTTTTTACATTGTAGTGAGGGCCTTTAAAGTTTTGTTACCCCTTTCAAGAGGCTGTTTTTGTGCAGGAGCTTGCTCCTGTGTCCTGGGCCTTGTCTGGTGCCGTTTCAAAAAGTTCTAAGAGTGTGTCTCACTTTAGTGATGCATTTTTATGTGCCTGCAGAGTGGGCGGGTACAGCCCATTGAAAGGGGTAACAAAAACTTTAAAGGCCCTAGCTGCAAAGTTAAAAGATACTGGCAGGCTTTTTAAAGGCCCTACACATGAATCAATAAGAAACAAGAAAAACTAAAAATGAAAAACGGTTACCAAATAACATGGGGGACTTATGTGTGAGATTGAACAGCAGATCTTGGTCCCTGATGAAGCCCAGAGTTGGGTGAAACGTTGGGCCACAGGGCATCACTGTGACTTCATAGTAAAGCAACAAATAAAAGAAAATAGATTTTATACAAAACAAGTGTGGCTGGTTGATGAACAATAAAACTTTTTCCTCTGCATCTTGGAATCCGAATTACCAGCCCTCAACATAAACTTTTAGGACTTATCCATAATCAAAAGGTACCCACACAACGGACCTTCTCTCTCTCTACAGGATTTGTGTAAGGACAGTCATATTGTTCATGAGGTGGGGTCATAAGAAGGCAATGTTACAAAATCGGGATCAAAATTATTACAAATGGCAGAGTTATGACCATTCATTGTAATTGCACTACGCATGCTCGTAACTGTGGCAATTAAAAATATTTTGATACCAAATTTGCTACATAGCCTTCTTATTACCCCACCTCATGTATGTCACAGCTGTCATTTTTCAAATCTTGGCCAAAAATGTGTTTTTGCCCTGTGGCACAGAATGGCATCATGATTGCTCAGAGTTATGTTTTGGCTGGGATTTGAATATTTTCTGAACTGGGTACACGAGGTGGGGTAATACCATGGCTATAATGACACTTTTGTCACTGCTGTACTACAAATGGGAGCACAGGAATCTACTTTTAAACAATTAACATTTTTGTTACTTTCCCATAGGATAACATTGTGATGGTTGGTGTACCTTCCAGATGCTATATCTCGACAAAATTCCAGATACGGCTTCTGCACTACTTTCAGTATAGTACACCTTTGGGTGTACTATGCTGTTTTGCATGTTTACAGGCACTGTGGGAACAAAATGGCTGCTTTGTAACAAATGGACCACATGTGATCTGTGCATTGCAATACGCATGGGTGGGAGCACAGGGCCCGACTACGGACTGATGGCTAATTGAAATTTGTTGACCAGGAAAAAAAAAAACAGATTAAAGCAAAAGTCTTGTTTCCAACTAGATCGTGGGAGGCAGAAGGGTAGATACATCTATCTATATATATATATATATATGTACGGTATATAATCCCTGAATATAATATATATATACTGTATATATAATCCCTGAATATAATCAATGAACCCAAGCTTGGCCCATTTAAGAGACAACTCTACCAACACCTCACTTGTCTTAGCATTTGTGATTGCTAACCCCTGATTCCTATCCTTGATCCCTCTGCCTGTTATGCCCTCTGCACTTATCCCCACTCCCCACCTCTTCTCCCAACCCCTCTCTCGAACCTGACAAAGAAGTACTTATCTAGGTTAACTCTTGAGCTTGACAAATAAACATTTATTTCTGCTTAAATACCTAATTTGTTGTTACACTGTAATCTAATTTTAATGTTATCCTTGTATTCTCTGTTTGGACACTGGTGCCCTGTAACACTGCACTTTTACTGTTCTCAGTGTTCCAATCTTGTAATGTATGTTATGTGTCTTTTGTTCATTTGATGTGGAATCTTTGTAAATGAGCTTTCAGCTCAAAGGTGTATTTCCACGACTTCAATAAATAAATAAATACATGACAACGGCAATACTAATGGCGAACGTTCAGCATTGACAAATGCTTGTTGTTACTCTGCGCTGCACTGTTTCCAACCTATCTCTGTCCTTTCTGAGGTGAGGGCTTCAGAACTGGATGCAGTACTCCAGGTGAAGCCTCACCAGGGATCTGTATAGGGGAAGTATTACCTCTTTTCTTCTGCTATCAGTATCCCCTCCTGATATATCCCAGCATCCTGTTAGCCTTGCTAAAGGGCCTTGTTGCACTGGCTCGGTTGTTTAAGGGAGTTACTGATGATAACTCCTAGATCCCGTTCCTCTTCTGTAGTGCTAACTCTCACCCCACTTCTCCAACACTCTGTCATGGGGTTCCTTTTCCTTAGGTGCATTACCCTGCACCTTTTGGCATTGAATTATAACTGCCAGACCTTTGACCACCCCTCTAGTTTTTATATGTACTCTGTATATCCCTTATAACCTCATCACTATCCACCCTCCTACATAGTTTTGTGTCATCCGTGAAGGGACACAGCCTGCCCTGGATTCCTTCACCAGTGTCACTAATAAACATTATGAAGAAGACCGGACCCAGGACAGATCCCTGTGGAACCTCGCTCATAACCTCTCTTTCCCCTGATTTAACTCTGTGGACCACCACACTCTGATGCCTCCCTTCTAGCCAACCACCCACCCAGTTCACTGCGGTTTTAGCCGCACCCAGGTCTTCCATCTTTCTGAGCAACCTTTTGTGCAGTACCGAATCAAAAGCCTTGCTCAAGTCAAAGTACAGCAGATCCACAGTGTGGTCCTTGTCTACTTCCTTGGTCACTCAGTCAAAGAAAAAAATCAGGTTTCTAACCCCAGAAAATCTTACTGTATTCTGACATATGCAGTATGGTCCCACCATAGTACTACCCCAGAGCTAAAAGATTAATACAACCTATGCAAATGATAGAATGCTAGGCTTGAGCTCAGTTTTCAAACCACTGCCTCTGGTAAACAATCCCTCAACCGTCAGATTCTTCACTCCGCTTGACTAGTCAGACACCTCGGAGAATCCTCTGTATCATTACTCAATATCATCTTATTTTCTTGGTTTTCACTGCTTATAAATTCTTTATTTTTAAACTGCAGTCTCTGGTTAACAGGTAGACCAGTTTAGATTAGCAGATTATCGGTAAATTCTTGGTTTCTGTCCTTTTTTTCTGGTCAGAAACCGAGATTTTTGTTATTCTTCCTTTGGTAAGGTAATTTCTGTTAATTTTACTAATTCTGTGAGAACATTACTAGGCTAAATCTCAGTTCATTCCATGGTCATTAAACCGACTAAAGAAAAAAAAAATTAGATTTGGTTATTTTGGGTGTTCTGCTTTTCCTAGTTGACTCCTAGGAAAAGAACCGGTCCAACAGGCTTCCAGCATGTTCCAAGTGCAGGGAAACTTTTGCAAAAGCTGATCCCCATCTTATGTGCGTATTCTATCTTGGGGTCAACCACTTGAAGACAGACTGTGAAATATGTAAAAAAATTTTCCAGTCGACGCTAGACAGGCATTTAAACTGACTGAAGGAAAAAACGTCTGAAACAACCGCTGACCTGGTTACAGACAGATCTCCTTCCTCCAAAGGTACTGACAAACTAGTTGAAACATCCTTTGACCAGGGTATCGGTTCACAGGGAAAGAAATGCACTGCTGAACAGGTCACTGAACTGGTAACCGCAGGCAAGAAAAAGAGGAAGGAGAAGCATAGGCTTATAGAACCGCAACCATTGAATCCGACGGTTCTGACCGCAGAGAAGATAGCAAATGCCATCTGGATTATTCAATCCCTTCAGTCTCCTGCAGGTTCGGTTCCACGATCCTCGGTTCAGAATCCTGTGGTTGTGCACCCAGGTTCTTCCTTGGGTCCCGGTCCCCACGATCTTGATCCTGATATCATTGGGGATGAAGAGGATTATGAGGAAGATGAGGATGAGGATTTGGGGGCACCTTTAGAACCAGATGTTTCCCCTGATTCCCAGTGTCCTGACTGTCCTGATAAAGGGTCAAAGGACTTTACCTCCCTATTTGCCTTCATACAGCAGGTGGCTCAAACCTTGGACTTCCTCACTCAGGAAACAAATGAGGAGGAGGAGGCTGGTTAAGTTGAAATGATGGATGTGGCCCCAGCTAAGAAGCTGCTTTCTCCTATCCATAAATCTCTTAAAAAACATGTGTTAAAGATCCTGCAGACACCTATGTCTATTCCTCCAGTAAACAAAAAACTGGACAAAAAGTACTGGGTGGCTAAATCTGGTGCGGAATCCTTCTTTGGGCACCCTAGCCATGAAGGGGTGGTACAGGCTGCTGCCTGTGATAAGGCTGGTATACACCTAGCTTCCCATCCTCCTGATAAAGACTCCAGGAAGATGGACTCTATGGCCAGGAAGATTTACCTAGGCTCCTCCTTGGCAATCAGACAGGCTACTTACATTGCTTATGTGGCCAGGTTCCAAAAGAGTTTGTGGAGCACAGTGGCAGAGATTGCTAAGTCCTGCCCAGCACCAATGGCATCTGACTTAGCAGAAGCTGCAAAAAGGAGTGTTGAGGCATTCAAATTCCAATTTAGGATGGCTGTGGATGCCAATGATACTGCAGCCAGGTTCATGGCTACCTTGTTTCCCTGAGGAGATTTGCATGTTTTAGGACTACCAATCTCTGTCAAGACACCCAGTCAAAATCTCTGGATTTCTCCTGTGACCCTTCATCCCTCTTTGGCCAGCAGGCCGAGGCCTATATGAAAAAGATGGATGAATACAAGGCGGCCTATAGGAGCGTAGCCGCCAAGGAAAAGGCAGTTACCTCACAGAAACAGCAAAAACAGAGCAGGAAGAACAAGGCCACACTACAGGCATTTCTTCCAGAGTCAAGCCCTTCTGGCATGCCAACCCCAGAGGGGCTTTTTCAGGGGCAGGGGCAGAAGAGGTACTGGCAGGGCTGGACCCAGTCCTCAACCAACCCCACAGGTGAAGCAGACCCCCTGAAGGGTCTGTCAGGGTCACCTCCCCTCTCCCAGTAGGGGGTAGGCTCACCCACCACCTCTAGGCCTGGCAGTCAATAACTACAGACAAGACAAGTGGGTCCTGGAGGTGGTGGGCCAAGGCCTTACCCTCAGCTTCAAAGCTTTTCCCAAGCTGAGGACAAGAGCCTTCAGTCCTCGTTTCCCATCAGAAGCCCAACTACTGGAGGAGGAGGTAAAGAAGCTGTTACAGGACAAGGCAGTAGAACCAGTTTCCCCTCTGCAATGGGGAAAAGGGTTCTATTCAAGGTACTTCCTCACAGTAAAGAAAATAGGGGAGTGGTGACCCATTCTGGATCTAAGACAACTAAACAAATATCCGACAAAACCAAACTTCAAGGTGGTCACTCTGTCAACCATCCTGCCCACACTCAGACAAGGAGACTGGCTGGCTTCAATAGATCTGAAGGATGCCTATTTCCATATCCTCATAAGGCCATCACACTGAAAATTCCTCAGGTTCAGGCTCACATCAGGCCATTACCAGTTCAGAGCAATGCCCTTCGGCCTTTCTTCAGCACCAAGAGTGTTGACAAAGTGCCTGGTTGTAGTAATGACACATCTCAGAAGGCAGGGTGTCACAGTATTCCCCTATCTGGATGACTGGCTGGTGGTGGGCCAGTCTCCCCAGCAAGTCTTGGACTCCCTAACCTTGGTTCAAGGGGTCTTACAGGTCCTGGGGTTTCTCGTAAACCCCAAAACGTCAGTGCTGACCCCAGTCCAGCTACTGGACTTCATAGGGGCAGAGCTAGACACATTGGCAGGGAAAGCTTTTCTTCCCTCAAGCAAGAGTGGAGACTTTAATCCAGCTGGCCAGCAGTTTCAAGTTATCCTGCCACCAGCAAGACTCTTCCTCCAGCTGCTAGGCCACATGGCAGCCACAACAGCAATGGTTTCAGGAGCCAGATTCCAAATGAGGGACATTCAGTTTCACCTCAGATCACATTGGTCACAAAAAAGGGGCCAATTGTCCGAACTGGTACCAGTCACCAAATCCCTACTCTTAGCTCTTCAGTAGTGGCAAGAAAGAGAGAACCTGAGGCAAGGTGTTCCTTTCCTGTAACAGCTTCATTCAATGGTACTGACGTGGATGCTTCCCTCCTAGGGTGGGGGACGCACACAGGGGACTAGACAGCCCATGGGACTTGGACCAGGAAGGAGACTCTCCTTCACATAAACCTGCTGGAGCTCAGGGCAGTGCACCTGGGGATCCAGTCTTTTGCCTCAGAGCTTATAGACAAGGTTGTACAAGTCAAAACAGACACTACAACCACAATGTGCTAGATGAACAAACAAGGGGCACAAGGTCTTCCACCTTGTACACAGAAGCAATGTCAATATGGAAGTTGGCTTACTCTCTGAATCTGTCTCTAATGGCTGTGTATCTGCCAGGGAAGGACAACATCCTAGCAGATGCCCTGAGCAGAATCAATCAGAACCACCATGAATTGACATTGAACAAACAGATCCTCCAAACAGTGTTCAGGAGATGGGGTATCCCAGAGGTGAACCTGTTTACAGCCTCAGATAATCACCAACTACCACAGTATTGTTGCAGGCTTCCTACAGTGGGAACAGTGCCAATGGCTGCACTACTGTTGGACTGGACAGGGAAGTTCCTGTATGCATTCCCCCTTCCCCTCTACTTCTCAGAGTCTTGAACAAACTCAGGACACAACCAGCAACCATGATTCTCATAGTCCCAGACTGGACCAGACAACCATGGTACTCCCTGCTTCTGTCTGTGAGCAGGCCAATATCTCTACCCAGCAGGCACAATCTCCTAACAGCCTCACAGGGCAGAATCCTTTACCCCAACCTGCAAGCCCTCAGACTCAAAGCCTGGCTCTTGAAGATATAGAGTATGCTGACCTTAGACTATCAGAGAAGGTCCTTCAGGTGCTCAGGGGTTCCAGAAAATCTTCTACAAAACAAACCCACTCTTCAAAATGGAAGAGATTTTCACTCTGGTGCCAGCAGCAGGAGGTGGTCATTACTCAGGCCAGCGTATCTGTAGTACTGGACTACTTGGTGCTCCTTAATTCTCTTGGCCTCAAGCCCTCTTCCCTAAAGGTTCATCTGGCAGCAGTCTCAGCCTATCTGTCAGTTGACAAGAAGTCTTCCCTGGCCTCAAAACAGATGTTCAAGAATTTTTTTAAGGGGCTTTTGCATTTGCACCCTCCACACAGGGAGCCCACTCCTGCATGAGACCTGAACATTTGTATTGGCCAGCTGATGCAGTCACCCTTTGAGCCTATGTCTTCAGCAGGGCTGAAGTATGTCACATGGAAAACAATGTTTTTAATAGCCATCACCTCGGCCAGAAGAATCAACGAGTTACAGGCTCTGTGTACAGAACCGAATTACATCTCTTTTCACAGAGACAAAGTAGTCCTGAGGACAAACAGAATGTTTCTTCCAAAAGTGGTGTCTGATTTTCACCTAAATCAGTCCGTCACCTTGCCAGCCTTTTTCACTGACCATTCCAGTTCAGGGGAACGCAGGTTACACAGCTTGGATGTCAAGAGTGCTATCAGCTACTACCTTGAGCACACTAAGGGTCACAGACAGAAAAAGACTTGGTTATTTCTGAGCTATGGAGAAGCAGGAAAAGGCAAACCTGCCTCAAAGAGGACCATTGCTCAATGGATTGTGGCCTGCATTCAGTTCTGCTACAGCAAAGCTGGTAGGGAGCCCCCTGTTGGCCTCAGAGCCCACTCCACAAGGGGCACAGTTGCTTCCAAAGCATCTACAAGAGACATACCTTTGTTGGAAATATGTAAAACAGCTACCTGGAAAACTGCTCACACATTTGTCAGGCATTATTGTTTGGATACTCAGGCCAGGATTGATGCAAAATTTGGCACAGCAATTCTGTACCCACCTCCAAAGGCACTGTTTGGGTAGTCTGCATGTCAGAATACAGTAAGATTTCCTGGGGTTAGAAGAAGACATTACTTACCATAGTAATCCTGTTTCTTCCAAGGGAATCTTACTTTTATTCTGAGCTCCCACCCTTCCTCCCCTTCTAGAACCTGGGGGCACTGCACTACAGCTCTCTACTGTGATGGACTCCTGGATCGTTTTTTCCTTCGGCCATCTGTGACCTGAGTCTTAGAGATGAATGCCTATTGCTTTTCAGATAAGAGGGAGTCATAGGAGGAGTTGATTGTTATTATTATTGTTTCCTAGATTAGTATTAGATAGAATAGTTGGCTCCCTAAGCAAGCTTCGTTAGAATCTGACGGTTGATAGATTGTTTACCAGAGACAGTGCTTTGAAAACCAAGCTCGGGCCTAGCATTATGTCATTTTGCATAGGTTCTATTAACCTTTTCAGCTCTGGGACAGTACTATAGTGGGACCATACTGCATATGTCAGAATACAGTAAGATTCCCTTGGAAGAAAAAGGATTACTATGGTAAGTAATATCTACTAGTTTGACAACACCTTCCTGCGACAAAACCATGTTGTTTGCTGTCCTGGAGCCCATTGTCCTCTAGGTACTCCACGAGGTCCTCTTTGATTGGTGATTCCATCCGCTTCTCCACAATGGAAGTTAGACTGACAGGACTGTAGTTCCCTGGTTGCTCCCTCACCCCCGCCCCCGTCGTCATGGCACAGGTCAGGAAGCATAGGAAAACCAGGAACAGTTGTAAAATTTGCAACAAGAGTTTTATTATGAATAACAATAAAATAAAAAAATAAAATTGTTCAGTATAACTAATTATAAAGGCAGAATAAACAGAGATGATCCATCTGAATTTTGCTTCAATCTCTGTGTCTCCCCAAAACATTGCAGCTCTGTCTTATAAGTCTTTGCAACCCCCTCCTTAACATGCATCCTGATTTCTAAAATGTTCCTGCAAGTTTCAGGCAGGTGCAGCAAGAACACAATGGCACAGCACTGAGGCTCCTTCTCCACAGCTTCTGAAAAATGGCTTAAAAACTGCTCTCAAGGTTAACCCCTTGAGTTCCCAATAGCTTTTTTGCAATCATCTCAAACTATAGTTATAAACCTTATTAGGCATGACCGCCCTGGGAAGAAACGAGGTGGAGGAATCTTAATTTACTACAAAAATCACCTAAACCTGTCCATCATACCTCACTGACAACCTCCACTGCCCCGAATGAGTTTCTTCACATGGTATTATTGTTGGGTTACTCAAAAAACTTCACATAGTCTGCACTCATAATCCTCCTAAGAGTGGTGCGCATGGGCTAACCTACCTCCTTGCTGCCATCAGCCCTAAGGTCCGTGGTAATGAGTGGATGATCTTAGGCGACCTTAATCTAAACTGGTTTGGAGGAAATGCTAGGCACTATGAGCCTCTGCTGGTTGGCTTCACCCTCTCTCAGCTTATTCGGGAGCCCACTAGGCTGTCAACTACTGGTGGTAAAAGTACTCTCCTCGACTGGGTGATGTCTAACAGACCCGAAAGGACTGTCTGCTCTTGAACCCTCCCTGAAACAATCTCAGGTCACACCCCCATATACTGTGTCTGGAAGGTCTCCCCTTCCAAAATCCCTTGTAAAATCCTCCTGATGAGGGATTTCTCTAATTTTAATCCTGAGTTCTTCCACACTGATCTGGGGCTCACTGACTGGTCAACTGTGCTAAAAACTCCTGACACTCCCACTGCCCTGAATAACTTTCTTGCCATCTTTTGGTCCTGCAGGACAAACATGCCCCCCTTATCAGAAGGAGGGTGAGTGGCACTGTCACTAAGTGGCTTCATGGTAGCCTACTTGCCCTAATGAAGTCTAGGGACAAATGCTGGGCCAGTTTCAAGGCCTCAAAGGACATGGTTACTTTCCAGAAGTATAGACGACTCAGAAATGAGTGCAAGAAAGCCATTAGATCTGCTAAGAGTGAATTTTGCAAATCTGCTCTGCTAATCTCAGCTAGAGACCCTAGAAATTTCTAGAGGAATATCAAAAATATTGTAAGCAGCTCCTCAAAAGGTGGTGTCTCTGACATGACTATAGGTGGTTCAAACTGCAATAATGCCCTAACTATTGCTAATGCCTTTAATTCCCACTTCTCTAATTTGTCTGCCTTTACCTCTCTATTCCCTGCCTCTGATAGTCAAGCAGTACCACTTAGCCCCCAGTCCAAGCCTGCTTCTCGTCCATTATTCTGTTTCAAGGCTGTGACTATGAGGGAGATGCAGAGACTTCTTTCTGGTCTCTCCCTGCACTCTAGTGCTGGTCACGATAATATGGAGCCTAAATTCATACACCTTGGTGCCCCTCTCATTGCCTTACCTGTATTACACATCTTCAAGATGTCGCCAACCTTGGGACTTATCCCTGACCTCTGGAAGGTGGCCAGGGTTGTCCCAGTTTTTAAACAAGGTAATTTCAAAAGCCTTGACATTTACCAGCCTATAGCCATCTTATCAGCCATTAGCAAACCTCTGGAAAAAGTTGTAGCAGCACAGCTTACGGAATACATCCAGGCTTGTGAGCTGTTGTCACCAGCACAACACGGCTTACGCAAGGGGTACAGCACATCCTCCGCCACAGTTAAAGTTACCTCAGAGATCAGGGTTGCCATGGATTAAGGTAAGTTCATTGGTGCTGTCTTCATAGACCTTTCCAAGGCCTTTGACCTGGTTGATCATGCGCGCCTATGCTCTCAACTTTGGTCACTTGGCCTATCTGCCCCTGTCCTTGGGTGGTTTTCTAACTACCTTCAGGGAAGACAGCAACTCACGAAATTCAATAAGGCCCTCTCAGAACCCACCCCAGTAACTTCTGGAGTCCCTCAAGGTTCTGTCCCAGGGCCCCTCCTTTTCTCTGCATCTGTTAACAATCTCCCATCTGTACCATCTCATAGTAGCACCACATTATATGCAGACAACCTGGTAATTTTTACCCACTCCCGTGACATAAGTATCATTAACCACCAGTTTAGTGCTGATTTTAGTAACATTCAAACATGGCTTAGAGCTAACAAACTCGTCCTCAACCTCAAAAAAACACAGACCATGCTCTTTGGATCCCAGGCAAAATTAAAAGCTTCCCCTGCTCCCCTGAGCATTAACGGGACCAATGGATCCTTCGTGAAGGCTGTTGACTCCATCAGGTACCTGGGGGTTACCCTTGACCCCCAGCTTGACCTTGCCCAGCATATCCAAAATAATAATAATAATATTTATTTGTTAAGCGTAATTCGCGGTGTACCAAATCGTTGTACAAAAAATAAGATAAACAATTTAAAATCAGTAGGAATTCCAAAATATAAAAACACTCCAATTCCTAACCTTATCTTAAAACCAATAAAAATACTTAAAATCTTAACATCTTACTCCTCATCAATTTAAATATATTCAGCAAAAGCAAGTACAAAAAGATGTGTTTTTAAAGCAGTTTTAAAGCTCTCCATGGTCAGGAACTCTCGTATCCAATGAGTAGAAAATTCCACAGAGTGGGGGCAGAAAATGCAAATGCTCGAACTCCAGAAGTTTTCAATTGTACTCTGGGTATCTCCAGCAATCCCTCATCGGCTGAGCAGAGTGGTCAGAGGGGACAATAAGGATTCAGAAGATCTTGCGATAACTTGGATCCTGTCCGTGTAGGGCTTTGTAGGTCAGCAAGCCAACCTTGAAGGTGATCCGCCACTGAACTGGCAGCCAGTGCAGTTCATGCAGCACAGGTGTATTGTGACTGGATCGGGCTGATCCAGACAACAACCTGGCTGCAGCGTTCTGCACCAGCTACAAGCAGAGGATATCAATCCCCAGAAGCCCTAGGTACAGGGAGTACAGTAGGCAAGGCGCGAGGTCACAAAGGCGTGGATCAAAGTTGGAAGGTCACTGGACAGAACAAGGTGCTTAATCCAGGTGATGTTCCTCAGATGGTAAAAAGAGGACTTGACCACAGCCGTCACCTGTGAACTAAGTGTCAGCCCATCATCAAGTATCACCCCCAGATTCTGCACCCATTCAGAGGTCAGCAACTGGGAACTCCCAAGCCAAAGCTGTGAGGGACATCCCACCACTAACCCCTCTATCTGGTGACCTGGTTCCACCACCAACACCTCAGTCTTGTCAGAATTTAGTTTTTTGACCAGCTGGTATTCATCCAGTCCTGGATTTCTGTGAGGCAGTTGTTAAACACTGAGAGCGCACTATCCTGTCAGGCACAAAGGATAGGTAGAGCCGAGTATCATCTGCATAGCAGTGAAAACTTAGTCCATACTGCCTCACAATGTCTCCTAATGGCAGCACATACACCGTGAACAACATGGGGGACAGTACAGAGCCCCGAGGGACCCCACATGGCAGAGAGAATGAATCAGAGGAACAAGTTCCTGATACCACTCTCTGCAACCTGCCAGTGAGGAAAGAATGAAACCATCTGAGAACTGTACCAGACAGGCCACAGATGACCTGCAGACACTCAAGCAGCACCCCATGGTCCATAGTGTCAAAGGCTGATGAGTGATCAAGAAGCACCAAGATGGAATGACACTTCTGGTCTCTTGCAATCAGGAGATCATTGAGCACCCGAACCAGAGCAGTCTCTGTGCTATGTCTTTTATGAAATCCGGACTGGAGAGGAGCATAGATATTATGGATGGTAAGATGGTTCTCCAGCTGCAGCGCAACAACTTTCTCAATAACCTTCCCTACAAAGGGAAGGTTAGAGACTGGTCTGTGGTTAGCAGGACAATCTGGGTCAAGAGAAGATTTCTTGAGAAGGGATGTTACCACCGCCTTCTTCAGAGAGTTAGGAAACTCACCTGTCTCAAGTGAACACCAAATTAATTCTGCTAGAATTGGGACGATAACATCCATACACCCTATTAAAAGGCGGGTAGGGCCCGGATCTAAACTACAACTGGTTGGTTGCATGCCTTGGAGAATCCACATAATATCCACGATTCCGGCCGGTCAAACTCCATCCTACAGAACCGAGGGGTAGTGACCTCGCATCAACCACCACCACCCCCCATAGAGCACGTTAAGCAAATCTCCAATCTGATGTCGGCCACCTTATCAACAAGGAAGCGAACACACTCCTTACACTTAGCTTGAGAAAATGCTCTCCGAACTTGCAGACAAGCTGGATTGCACAGTCTGTCTGCAGTTTGAAACAGCTGAGCTGGTCGGTTCTGAGCTGCAGTAATCTCCCTGGACAGGAATTCTGCCTTTTTACGGGAGATGCTGACTGATAGACTCTATAATGCTCCATCAGTCTAAGTCTGTCAGCATCCAGGACGGATCTAAGTCAAATGAGCTCTAGCCTTCGTCCAACTCATCTCAGCTCCCTCAAGGCCCCATCAAACCTAGGTGACCGAGGGTGAAGAGTGAGAGGGAGAACACAGGACAGGAGTCAGGGTATCCAGAGCCCCCATCACTGCTCAATTATAAGCCTGAAGCAGATTCTCTGGATCCTCGCCTGCACCCAGCATTCCTGATAGATCTAACACCATCAAAAGGCCTTCTGGGGTCACTGCCCTCAAAAGGAGGTATCGGACCACCTCCACAGGGGCAGGCCTATAAGGGGGGAGCCAAGAAATTGAACCTTATGCTTTGGTGATCAGACCATCCAACCAGTTTCACCACCAGGTTAGAGATCTTCATCCCCAGGAGGAAAACCAGATCCAATGAATGACCATGATTGTGAGTGGCAGAGGTAACTACCTGTGTGAAGCCCAACTAAATCACAAGTCAGAGGAAGTCCTCACCAAACTGCAAAAGTTCGTTGTCAATCCAGGCATTAAAGTCTCCCATTACCATCAGCCTGGGAGACTCCAACACCATATCGACAATGAAGTCCGTGACTTCCTGCAGGAACAACTTCTCGCCTCCGGGTGGATGGTAGACGAGAATGATCCTGCACCCCACACCTGCAACCACAGTACACTCAAAGGACCTGGTATCCTCAACTGGCACATCAACAAGGCCCAATTCTGATTTAAAACAAATTGCTACACCCCTGCGATCTGATCTCGAATGGTGTATCACTGAGAAACTGGCCAGAACCGCTGCCTCCAAAATAGGACCAGCATTGTCATCCAGCCAGGTCTCAGTGATGCAAGCCAGATCTGATGACTCAACAAGATCAGCTATAATGGCCATCTTGTTTTTAATAGATCTGGCATTGCACAACACTGTGCGAGTCGGATGGGATCCCGGGGCCGGCTGAGTTACCTGCCCACTTACCGTGGAGCCCTTGAGTATGGGCACCAGACAAGGAGAACCTTGTTCAGGATTCCATTTCACCCTAGGGTGCCCCCTGGTCCCTACTACCCCAATCTAGCTGCTCAGCTCTCTTCCCCTCCCAGGTCCAAGCCCCCCCTTCCCACTATCCCCAGAGACCTACAGCAACCATAAACTACTGTGGGCAGTGGGGGACAATTAAAAGGGCAGAGGTCCCAGAGCTTGGAGGGAGACTAGCACCTGGCAGGGAGACCAACCTTTAAACACATAATTAATAAAATCAGAACCCAGCTCCCGATTAATTCTAAACAAATTCTAATCACCCCTAACCAATTAACATATAACTCCCAAAAATAACTAAAAAACCTAAAATATAAATCACTCCCTGCCCTTCCCCAACCCCAATGTAAATAACCCCACATTATATTAACTAATAAATCCTCCCCACCACCAATGACAAATGTATATCTATATCTATGTATATATATATATATGTATATGTATATACACACACAGTATATGAGGCAGAGTCCAATAGTAATCAGGCAGAAAAAATTTTTCACTGAGACTCTCACCCCCAGCAAGTAAAGTATTTTTACATGTCCAACGGAACTCGATAAAATTGTATTCCATCAGTGCTTCTTTATGTAGATTATGCACAAAACTTATTTGAAGGTCCTCTCACCACCTTCATCCAAGGAAAAGAAAGCAGGAATAAAGCAATCAAATCAGCACCGTTCCAAATAAAACTTCATCCACCGTCAGCACTATAATAGTGAATACCAAGTTCAAACCTCCGTCCAAAATACTGCTGTTACCACAAAGTCAGGGTAGGGGAAGAGAGCCCCCCCCCAATCACAAGAGCTGAGCACCACATCCCTCCAGCTACTACCACTCGGTACCCCACCAGGGAAGCCACCCAGCACAAACCCCAGTCCTGGTAAACTGTTCAAATCTTGTCGCCTTCAACTTGCCGACACAGCCAGAGAAGGACTCCAATGATTCAACAATCTCAGTTGATCCAAATAATGTCCACCAGCAGGGGAGAAGCCAATGCTGCCTCAAACCATAAGAGACCAAAGCCTGACTCCCCAACAGTCCACCGACAGCCACACAGTTCAGGCCCCTTCCCTGCCGAGACCCCCGTCTTTCAACAGAGGACTCAGCAGCAAAAAACTCTGGCAAAGTCCAGGCCGCATACAGCCCCCCTTCCACTCCTGTGAACTGGATAGTCACAAGCCTTGGGCAATCCACTAGTACTCGCAACCTCCTGTAGTGCTGGTATCATTGATCACAGTCAAAAACTTTGGATTACTCTCCATTCACGTTCCTCCACCCAGTAGATAAGTCCAAGAGCGGTAGCCTCTGAGAAACAATACAGGACGGGCAAAAATGCTCGTTCTCTCCCGTAACTGCCTCTAAATGTAAAATACTTGTGGCTAAGGATTGCCGCAAGCCAAAGGATGGAGGTGTAACTGCAACGGTTCTAGCACCTTCCTAGTACAAACTCTACTAGAGTAGAGAAACTATTGTGGCATTAATGAAAGCTTGCTTGTCTCAGCGCTAGGCTGAACAATGCAGTCTGCCACACTGCAACCAGACCAAAGTGCAAAGACCCAGTGATGAAAGTGAACAGGAACACGCAGGAACTCAGTTCCTGTACCTTTTTTGCAGCAGGAACGGAGTTGCTGCACTTCTTCCCACTGACGCTGGAACTGAAATTCTTAAACCAGCAACATAATGACAGTTTCTGGGCCTGTGACCCGAAACTAGGGTTTCCATAACAAAATACTTGAATATCTCTAACTGAATCAACGAGTGTCTAAACAGATATGTCTCGACACAGCTATCCTTCAGATTGAGGATCTTCATTCTGCATTTCATATTTGCCAGTGCCTGAGTTCCTGTACTTCTTGCCTACCACTTGCACCACTGCCAAGACCCCTGTAGATATTCCGCCAAATTACCGAGGAAGTATATTAAAAAAAGTCAGAGACACACAACCCGACCAATGCACATTCCCCTAAGCTGCCTCATTTCTTCTACCCTGTCTCTATTAAAGCAAAATAAATAAAAAACTAAACGTAAAAGTTTTTTACACAACTTAACAAAATAAAATGGGGTGAAATAAAACAAATAAACAATAAAAATAAAGCAACAGAAAGCTAGCGTTCTAGCTGGCTCATAGCAGCTGCCATCTTGCCTTCACATTCACCCTTCCCATGTGCTGCAGTAGGAAATGTATGTAGGACAGTAAATTGCATATTAGGCTTGGCTTATAGAGCAAAGAACAACCTTACAACTGCTGCTCGCCTTGCCCTGGCTAGAGGTGTGTTCCTCCCCACTCTCTGTCACGGGCTCATCACATTTGCGCAAACCGCTAAGTCGCACCTCTCAAAATGGGACATAGCCTATGACAACATTTGCCGCTTTGCACTTGCTGCCCCTTGTTCTTACCCACCATTGTGACCTGTACAACAAACTAACCTGGCTATCCCCAAGCAACCATCGGAGCTTTATCCTGGGATGTTTCATGGACAATGTCATTAGAACTGCCACCCCTCCCTTACTGGCAGAGCTCCTCAAACCTGCCTCTTCCTCATATTCTCTTAGATCCCATGGATCGGCAGCTCTTATGGTTCCTGCTACCTGCATGCAAATGGGCGACAGAGCATTTGCTGTATGTGCATCCAGAATATGGAACTCCCTTCCTATCCAGGTCTGCTCTACCCCTTCCACACCTGCTTCCGAAACTCCCTCTGGGATTACTTGCAGCTCTTCTCAGTATGCAACTGCTCATAATTGCCCTTTCCTGCTAGCAGGACACTTGTCTCTGGCCATCTCTGTTTGGCACTTTCCAGAGTTCTTGTGCTAGTTCCTCTGGCCAGTCATACTTGCTCATTTTCTGTTTGCCTGTCCATTTTGTACTTTATGTATTTTAAATTGTAGCCCTGTCAAAATCCATGAAATGTCTGTATATTATCTCCTGAACCTATGTACAATCCTTACTACCTTGAAATGTATGCTTTGTTTACCTGATGCTATATGTTACTCTGTTTGAACATGTCTCTATATTTCCTTGTAATCTCCCAGGTCACACCTGAAAATTGGCATCTGTTTTTGTCTAGTGTGCTTACCTGGTTAACAAAAACTAACTAAATAAATAAATAATTATATACATTTCAACAATAACACTATATCATTTCTAAACAAAGGTATCCCAATATCAATTACATTTCCACACAATGATTCACATATATTTTTATACCAGCAGATATGCAAGGGGGAAGAAAAGACAGAGCAGGAAGGTGGGAAGGTAGAGAGATAGCGAGAGGCAGATAACTGCAAAACCATCGGGGTGATCAAATCCTAGGTCTCATAGGAAAATTTGGTTGCGCAACCAGACAGACAAAAGACAGGAAAGGAAAGAACAGAACAGATCCCTGCATTCAAACTCTCCATAATAACTGGGACAGGGTCCTATTCAATCCCGTCACATACACCTCGCTCCTTAAGAGGGAACCTGTTCTATCAAACAGGTTTCCAAAACTTTCTATTAATTCTCTACTAATATTAGCTTCTAACTTTCAGAAATTAAGCACATGTGCAGTATCATTTTTTCTATAACAGTACAGCAAACAGTAAAGTTTAAACTCATACATTTGTTTTTCAACCTTCAGAACCCTCAATTCCTGATCCATATCTTGACAGAAAATTGGCATTGCTATTCTCTTTACCAGATTTGTGTATCATCTTGAATTTAAATGGCTGTAGTACCAGGTACCACCTTGTGATTCTGGAATTTTTATCTTTCATTTGGTTAAGCCAACAGAGAGGATTGTGATCTGTTATCAGTACAAAGTCAGTTCCTAGTAGATAAAACTTAAGGGACTCCATGGCCCACTTTGCTGCTAAACATTCCTTTTCAATGGTGGAGTACCTTTTCTCTCTGTCATGCAACTTCCTACTTATGTACAGAATAGGATGTTCTGTCCCATATATATATCTTAACTGAGGACTGCACCTAGGCCTACCTCTGATGCATCTGTTTGTAACAAAAATGGTTTCTCAAAATCTGAGCTTCTTAAAACAGGGGCTGAACATAATAAAGCCTTAATGGCTTGAAAAGCATCATCACACTCAGGGGTCCATTTAACATTATTTGGGTACCTTTTTTTGTGAGTTCGGTGAGGGGAGTAGCTAACTCAGCAAAGCTGGGAACAAATCTCCGATAATAACCAGCCAGCCTTAAAAATGACCCGACATGTCTCTTTGTTTTAGGGACAGGGTTTTTAGCTACAGCTTCTATTTTTGAAAGTTCTGGCTTAACTTCTCCATTTCACAATACATAGCTCAAATATCTGGTTTCCTGTGTAACCCTAGGTGGCGCTATCCCAAGGGCTACTACCCCTGCCTGCTTGGCTGGTAGCAGGGTAAGGGGCCTGGGTACTGAAATGGGTGCCTCCACCCAGAGGACAGGGTCGTTAGTAACAAGGCTAACCTGGATACAGCCCTCCGGGACACTGTAACCCCCCCTCTTTCCCCTCTAGTGGCCTAGACAATATGCAACAAACACTTTCACAGTAGCCCCTTTTCAGCATACAAATCCCCACACTGTTTGCACTTACCACCAGTGCTGGTTCCACTGGTTCAACCCTGGAGACCCCCTGTAAAACAAGGTTAGGCACAGCAAATAACAATAGTACAGTGCTTTTGGTACAAATTGGAACCACAGTCAGATTAAATGCAAAAAGAGTTCGATCTGATTTATTCAGGGGAATTGAACAAGGGAGGGGTGTAATCAGGTTGATTGATTCTAAAACTGATCTAGTCAGGCAATTATGCATGCACTTTAGTCCCCGCACAGTCCACGCCTGGGTCCCAGTTGAAAGTGGCAGGCCAGCTTGAACGCTGCCCAGGGTAGGCCAGCTGCAGCTAGTTGGGGCCCTGTGATGAAAAGAAAAGGCATGCACAACCACACACAATTTGTAATCCGGAGCCAGGAGGCTCAGTTTGTGAAGATTAGGCAAAACAATTAAATCAGATGACACACTTTGATTGAGCTGTTGTTGTAGGGAGCTACCCTGGTGTTTACTCACGCAACCCAGTACAGGACACAGGCTGGATGAAATGGAGACTGCAGGATGACCTGCTGGTTTGCCAGGAGAAGCAGGACCCACACGATTCATCATGGTGTCATTTCTGTTCGTAATGTTGAGCAGGGGGCTGATCCCCAGGCAGGTCTCTCGTCGATGGTCTTCTCTGAGGCATGAGTAGCTGGCTGGGCCAAAGCGTGTCGGCCCAGACCAATTGGAGATGAATGTGGATTCAGTCCGGTAGGTGCTGGATGCAGCTTCCAGCAAGCAAGGCACAATTAAACAGTGGGGAACCAAATCGCAACCCACTAGCAGGTTGCAGCACATTTATAGTAAAGCAATCACCATACCACCAAGCGGATAGCAGTCCGGTCACAATATGAGTGTCTCTGAGCAAAACCGGGAGTTCTATGGTGAATGGATCTCCTGACATGCCGATCGCGTACAGCAAATCTTCGGTCTTCTTCAGGTTTAAATCTGGTCACTCTTCAGTGGCTTTGCCACACTCCAATTCGGATACAGTCTGATTACTAAGCCTTTCAAAGGATTCCCTCTCGAGGGACAGCAGGCAGGCAGGCCAGACTCAGCCTTTCCACCAATCTCCTGTGCGAACTACACAGAAGCAGCTGCTTGAATCACTCGAGCTGTTCACTCTCCAAGCTCTACCTCTGCAGCAGGCAGCTTGGGAATTTCCTTTCGGTCCAAAAGGTTCTGGTTGGTTGATCCATCAGTCTGTCAAAGCAAGGGCTCCCCCTCCAGGTGCATTTAGGCACCAAAGTCTCAAAACTACAATTCCTACTGAAATTCACCCCCACAAGACCCCTGGGGACAGACTCCATTTTAGGTTCCCCAGAGGTACTGCTTGGCCCATTCTGGCAGTACAGAACTAAGACAGTGGTGATAAACTGAACTGTCCATGCTGCAAAGAAGGCAGTTTAGACAAACTACAATAACATTACTATGCTAATAGATAAGGAGGCAGTATAGCGCAGTGGTCTAAGGCTCTGAGCTGCAAATCTGGTGACATCCAGCAGACCAGACCTGGGTTTGAATCCCACAGCTTCCACTTGCATACTGTGTGACCCTGAGCAAGTCACTTAACCTCCTTGTGCTCCCAGGTCACTCCTGTAAAAAGCTTCCAGCTTAGTGTGCTATACCTGGTTAAACAACTAAAAAAAAAAAAAAAAAAATAATCAGCACATAAGTACAGCTTCTAACAGAGCTCCCTCTGCGCAAATAGCGATGGCAGAACAGAGTGATTATCTGGCAGCCCGGGTGGGACTCAAGCATAGAAACACTCAGCCCCCTCCCAGGTTAAATAAGCACAACGTTATCGGCAGCTCTTAAAGAGACAGAGCACGGAGGCATTAAGGCACTCTCATAAACACTTTTAAAATGCTAAGACACAGGATACCAGTGTGGCAGTGGGCATTTAGGCACACCCAAGGAAGACTTTTGGGAACCCCCATTTGTAGGGGGGTTACACCTGCATACCCAATGCACATTTGGTAGGATTAATAGCCAGACCTGCATTTTTGATAGCTTGGATAACTGCTCGTGGTGTTCCAGGTGGCTTTTCCAGTCTGGACTGTACACCACGACATCATCCAGTTACGCAGCACAATAACCAGTGTGAGGTGATAAAATTACATCCATGCACCGTTGGAATGTAGCTGGCGCACCATGTAAACCAAATGGCATGATGGTGAACGGATAGAATCCAACAGGAGTGGCAAATGCAGTTTTATTTCTGGATTCTTTAGCTAAAGGGATTTGCCAGTAACCCTTGGTGAGATCGCGGGTACTGATATACTTTGCACTCCACAGTCTGTCCACCAAATCTTCCATTTTGGTCATAGGATAACTGTCAAATTCTGACACTTGATTAAGTTTCCTAAAATCAAGGCAGATTCTAACACCCTCCTTCTTTTTTTGTTTACAATTACCACTGGAGATGACCAAGCACTCCTCGACTTTTCAACGGTTATAGATTGTTTCTGAGGTGGGGTTATCTTCCCACGTTTCTTTTATCACATCCAGTGGCCCTCTTTGCTGCCTGTAAACATACGAAGAAGCCAGCAGAAGATAGCCATTTGGTCTATCAAGTCTGCTCATATTGCAGGGTCCACAGCCTGAGCTAATGTCCCTGCCTCCCTCCCTCCCCCTCCTCTCATCCTCACTACCCATGATTCTTACCTTCCCCCTATGCCTATCCCAGCCCCTCTTAAAGCTGCCTACTGTCTCCAACGAGATGACCTCTTCCGGCAGCGCATTCCAAGTGTCCACCACCCTCTCTGTGAAGAAGTGCTTCCTGACCTCCCTCCTAAACCTCCCACCCTCCAGCTTAAGACTGTGCCCCCTTGTGATATGGTTGCCATTCAGCTTAAAGAGACTCTCCTTATCAACCTTATTTATCCCTTTCATATATATCATATCCTACCATACAGCATTTCAAATGGTGAAAATCCTTTTGATGCCTGTGGCTCTTCTCTGTAAGCAAAAAGTAGGTAAGGCAAGTATTGGTCCCAATCTTTCCTTTCCCCTTTTGCAAACCTTTTTAACATGTGTTTTAGGATTTGGTTATAACGCTGAACAAGACCGTCTGTCTGAGGGTGATAAGGGAGAGGTTCTTACGGCAGTGATACCTAGTAGTCTGTACAGCTCCTTAAGTAATGCAGCACCAAAATTACTACCCTGATCAGTAATAATTTCTTTATGTGTGCCCACTATGCTGAATTTTTTTACAAACTCTGCTGTCACTTGGAACTGCTTCTGCGTATCGAGTAGCTTAGTCACATACTACCAGGATAAATCTATTACCCTTTTTACTTTTGTCCAAATGACCAGCCACATCCATTGCAAATCTCTCAAAAGGCACATCTATCAAGGGTAGGGGCACCAGGGGCACCTTGTCTTTTCTAGTGACTGGGGCTACTTTGTGACACTCAGCACAGGAATTACAATAGGTAGCAATATCTTCAAGAAGTCCAGACCAGTAAAATCTATAAAGCAATCTGGGAAGGGTGCGATCCTTCCCTGAGTGGCCAGCCATAGGACTATCATGTGCTATCTGTAACTACTCTGTTCTGTACTTCTGTGGTATAATCAATTGTTCTGTCTGTTCCTGTGTCTGAGGTTCAACCCAAACTCTGTACAGTAACCCGTTACATTTTTTAAACATTGGTTCATCCTGTTTTGGTTTCACCCACAGCTGCTTAAAATAACCCTGGAGAGAAACATCGTTAGCTTGCTCTGAAACAAAATCACAATTATCAGCTTCCTTTCAGCATTTTTCATATTTTAACCCTTTATGTCCATCATTCTTTTGTTGCCACCGTTGTTTCTGATGTCTTCTTTCTTTCCTGGACTTCCGGATCTTGGAGCTGTTTTCAAACAAGTCCGAATCAAAGTCACTGAAAGGAAAAGTGTTCCCACTGTTTGAGATTTTCTTTGCCTGAGCTCGTTACCACTGCTGCTGAAACTGCAGGGTTCAGTTCCTCTGAGATTAACTCAGTAAATCCTAGACAGTCATTTCCAATAATCATGGGTACAGGTAACTTAGGTACTACCCCCACTATCATTTTATGCGACACACCCTTAATGGTCAGAATCACTTGGGTGGTGGGATAGTATCCAGTGTCTCCGTGGATGCAGATGACACTAGTACCTCGTCCTTTTGCACAGTGTTTTCCCAACACTTCAACATGCACTAGGGCCTGTCTGCTTCCCGAATCAATGAGTCCCTTCACAGTCTTATCCCCCACCTTCACATCTGTTAAGTACTTGCCCCAATTTGCCAAAGACAAATCTGCTCCAGTGCCACTCTCCTTACTACGGCAGTTTCTTGCAATATGGCCTGGTTTGTTACAGTTATAATAAATAAAGTCTGCGGGGCAATTTGTTACTCCCACCAGAGTTCTTTATCAGACTATGGGTGGGATATTCAGAAATGCGCCAGGCAGGGGCGCAAGCCAGGTGCAGCGCAACTGGGCTGTGCCAGGGCATGGACCAGGCGATATTCAACGGTGCTGCGCCATGGCTCAGCACTGTTGAATATGGCACTGGGGGCACCCGCACTGCGCCAGGCGCAGTGGCATTAAGTCAGCGCAAGTGGCAGTTGAGGAGCAGGGGACTGCGCAAGTGCAGCTGCATTAGGTGCACCAAGAGCGATATTCAGACGTGAGCATGCAAATGAGGCCATTATGAATACAAGGCGCAAATTGGGCCATTTACACGTCATTATGGCACCATTTGCATGCAGGTGCACTGATCCTCAGTGACTTGCGCCTGGTGCCCTGCCAGGCTGCAGCCGTCGGGGACCGACGCCCCCGACCCTCAGTGGGCAACGCGCCCCGACGCCCGATCACAGGCTAATGTAAAATATAGCAATCCATGGTGGTCCAGTGGACCTGTTCCCCAGCCCAATCGTGGCTCTATAGATATAAATAATCCCTGGTGGTCCAGTGGACCTGTTCCCCAGCCCAATCGTGGGCTCAATATATAAATATACACCCTGGTGGTCCAGTGGACCTGCACCCATGCCCGATCATGGGCTTAAGTGAAATAAATGACTCCCTGGTGGTCCAGTGGACCAGAACCCCAGCCCGATCATGGGCTTTAGAACACGTAACATCCCTGGTGGTCCAGCGGTACCCCCCCTCCCCACCTGCCCACTCAAACCTGCCACCCCGTTCCCCCCTGGTCAGTGGTGGGTGGCAGCTCCCCACCCACAAGCCACCCACATGCCCACCGACTGACAGGCGTGCGATGCGGCTGTATTCCCATTGGCCCTGCGTGGTCAATGGGCGTGCAGGCTCATGCTGGCACTACACAGTCCCGAAATGTGATCACATTTGAACGTGCTCGTACCGTCTGATCTGCATGCCCATCAGTCCAGTGGGCCAATGGAGCACAACTTCATGCTGTATGGTAGTGTCGGCCGGCGAGCTGTGGTGTGGGCTACCACCGCTGCTGAAAAGGACGAGCCAGTAGGTCTGCGTGGGCGGGTGAGAGGGGTCACCACTGGACCACCAGGAATACGTCGTTCTAAAGCCCATGATTGAGCTGGAGGTCAGTCCACTGGACCACCAGGGAGTCATTTCACATAAGCCCATGATCGGGCATGGGTGCCGACCCACTGGACCACCGAAAATATTCTATGTGAGAACCAGTCAGACTGGGGAACAAATCACTAACCTCCAATGCTCTCATCTATAGAATGACAGCGATGGGAGAGGGAGCAATCTGGTTCCTAATGTAAAAACCCACAATAAAGACGTAGGTGGGTCCACTGGACCACAGAATTATATTTCTACAGCCCGCAATTGGGTGGGGGGTACATGACACCCGAACTATGTCCCAGGAGGTCGGGTGGCCACCCACAGCAGGCAGCTGCGGTGTTGCGCCCTGCAATATGGCAGCTCACCTGTGGGTGGCCAGGCCCTGCTCCTGCTTTTTATTGGTGGATCTTTGCACCCCCCCCGTGCGGCGCAAGGCGGGTGTGTGCCTGCACATGTGCCGCACATCCTGGGCTGAATATTGGGATGTGCCAGATATGCATGACGCGTCACCCTTGCACCACCGCATGCCATACTGGTGCACCGGCACATCGAGTTGCGCAGCACAACATCCCCTTGAATATCGCTACACATGAGGGTTGCGATGGCACAACACTGTTACGCCATGCACAGCCCCTTTGAATATCCCACCCCGAGTTTAAATGGGAAAAAGAATGTCTTACCAGTGCTTGGCTGTTACCTCACTGCTGTGGTGTCTGTCTGGCCATTTGGTAGTCCTTGGCCAAAGAAACAGACTTTTCCCCACTTTCTGGTCGATGTTCTTTCACCCGAAGCTGCACAACTGTAGACAGGATGTTGATGAATTGCTCTATTGCAAATGTATCGATGATCTGTGGGACTGTTTTGCCCTCTGGTTGGAGCCATTTAATAGGGAGCTCTCTGAGTCGGGTGAAGGCTTCTCGAGGATTGTCGAATGCATTGTACTTCAGGGACCAGAATCTTTGCCTGTAGATCTCTCCTGAGATGTTGTATCTTTTCAGGATTTCTTTTTTCACAAGGTCATAGTTTTCTGACTATGCAGTGTTCATACTGCTGTAGGCAAGTTGGACTTTCCCTGTCAGGTAGGGTACCAGTCTGATTATCCATTGCTGTTTTGGCCATTGGCAGGCTGTGGTTACTCTTTCAAAATTTGCCAGGTATGCCTCGATATCATCCGAGGGACACAACTTTGTAGGTTTAATATCTTTCAAGTTGCTTGTCCCTTGTTGCACTGCTGGACCCGTGCCAGATCCTTCTGCTTTGATAGCTTGCAAGGCATCCAGCCAGCGCTGCTCCTGTCACTGCATCTCTTCTCTTCTCTGTCTCTCGTTGTTGTATAGCCCACCATTTGAAAAAGTCCATCAGGCTTTCAGGTTCTGTTACTGCCTGTTCTTTTTCCATAATTTGTGCTGGCTGTACAATCTCAGCTTGGACTTATGTCTCTACTAGTTTGGCTGCCTTCTCCTGGTAACCACTCCAGGACTTGCTGCTGCAGAATCCATACCTTTCTTCTACGCTTCCCTGGTACTAGGGCCAGTACCCACGAACAAAACTCCTGGCTTAGAGTATGCACGGCCTAAATCCCACTTAATCTGACACCATCGGTCTTCGAAGCACAGGTCAGGAAGCATAGGAAAACCAGGAGCAGTTGTAAAATTTGCAACAAGAGTTTTATTATGAATAACAATAAAATAAAAAAATAAAATTGTTCAGTATAACTATTTACAAAGGCAGAATAAACAGAGGAGATCCAGCTGAGTTTTCCTTCAATCCCAAAACATTGCAGCTCTCTCTTAAAGTCTTTGTAACCCCCCTCCTTAACAAGCATCCTGATTTTTCCAAAAATGTTCTTGTAAGTTTCAGGCAGGTGAAGCAAGAACACAATGTTCCAAAACTGAGGCCCCTTCTCCACAGCTTCTGAAAAAGGGTTTAAAAACTGCTCTCAGGTTAACCCCTTGAGTTCCCAATAGCTTGTTGCAACCATCTCAAACTATAATTATATACATTTCAACAGTAACACTATATAATTTCTAAACAAAGGGATCCCAATATCAGTTACATTTATTTATTTTATTTAGTTTTTGTTTACTGGGTAAGTGTACTAGACACAGAAGTGACTATTTTCAGACACAACCTGGGAGGTTACAGTTATGCACAAATACAAAGTACAACAAATTGGTAAGAAACAATTTCACAATCAGTAGCAGTTATGCACAAAACTAAGTGAAAGTACATAAAATTTGATAGGACAAACAAAAATAATAGAGGTGCAAGCGAAAAATACAGTTACAATGTATCAACAAGCTGGTTTCAGGTTGACAACAGTTAAGTGCCATGGCAGTTTTCAAGTTTCAGAAATAATCCCTTGTGAGAAAGCAAAAGTAAGACATCTAGTGTGGCAGTGGAGTGAAGGCAGAGTGTCTCAAGGAGGATTTAAGCAAGTGCAAGGGTTAGAGTTGATGAGGCGAGTTTGAAGCTTGTTTTTCAAAACGGCATGACTGGGTGCTATGCGGGTGACTAGTGGTAGGGAGTTCAAAATTTTGGGGCCACCTGGGAGAAGGCACTAGCACCTTTGGAGGTTTTACATCTAGGAACATGTAGTAGGACTTGGTCAGCTCAGCGGAGTCCATAGGAGAAGGACTGTGGAGCTAGCAGAGAGGCAAGAGATAAGGGAGTGTTAGACCTAATTATACTGTCCATCAGGAAGCCAAAGGAGAGGAGCTGGTGGGCTGCTGAGGAAGGACAGTTGAGATCTGCATAGAGCAGGCAATGGTGTTTTAACCGAAGGGATGCAGAGGCATAACGAAATATATTATTGTAAGTTGTATCCCATTTACGAAGCGAGGCTTTTAAAGTATTGACATAAGTAATGGCTTCATAGGTGAGAGACAGCAGTAAGATGCCATGGGTGATGGCCAGTCTCACAGAGGGAGTGTGAGTGGGGCTGGTTTTGTAGGCGATACCGATTTTGCTGTTTACGGATTTGCAGGTGGACTGGATATGTTGGTGGAAGTCAAGAATTTCGTCACGTAGGACCTCCAGGTATTTGAATGCATTGACATTCCTCAAAAAGGAGACATCTGGGCAGGGTATCTTTAGTTGACCAGGACAGGCCTTTAGTTTGGCTTTGGTGCCAAAGAGCATTGCTTGTGTTTTATCCACATTGAGAACAAGCTTGTTACTAGTGAGCCACAACTAGATCTGGAAAAATGCTGAGGAGAGAATCTGGTTGAGTTCATGTACATCCCTGGAACTGGAATACATGATAAGATCGTCCACATAGAGGAGGGACAAACAGAAAGGGGTGTTCTGGGAAATCTAGTTAATAAAAATAGAGAAGAGAAGCGGGCCTAGGATGGCGCTCTGGGGAACTCCGACTTTAATGGAAGATTTGTCGGGTATAGCAGAGTTAAATTTAACTACTGCACTCAATTTGTTAGATAGCTTTCGAACCAAGCCACCAAGTTCTGCGAGAAACCAAGTGATGCGAGACTGGCAAGAAGAAGAGGGTGATCCACAAGATCAAAAGCTTTCGTGAGGTTGATAAATACAGCTCAGGTTAGTAGGCCAGAATCCATGGCGCAGAGGGTGTCATTTGTGAGTTGGAGCAGGGCAGTAGAGGTGCTGTGCCCTTTGCAGAAACCATGTTGATTTGGCGACAGGAGATTATACTTGGAGAGAAACTCACAGATTTGTGTGGCCACTGGTTTTTCCAGAATGTTGCACAGAGCAGAGAGGATTACTATGAGATGACAGTTGGTGATGTCTTTTTTGTCTCCCTTTTTGAAAATAGGAGTGACTCTAGCAGTTTTCCAAATGTCAGGGACATGGTCGTGACTCAGAGAAAAGTTGAAGATTCTGGCTAGAGGTGAGGCAATAAAGGGTGCAGAAAGCTTTAGAAGGTTAGGTTCAAGACAGTCTGAACCTACACTGGTGTTATCCGAGATCGTGTTTAGTAGCTTGAGGACATCCCCTCTGGAAATGGCTTTAAAGTAGAAGGGGGGGTGCTTGGGCATGTGGCTTGCAGTTGTAGAGTTTGGTAATTGGAGTGAGGTAGGAAAGGAGGTGGTGTATTTCTATAGATCTGAGAAATGTTTGTTAAAAGCATTGGCAATAGTGGTTTGATTGTTGCAATGCACACCATTAAGGACCGTTTCGTTAGTACAGTGAGATTGTTTTGAGCTGAGAAAGGTTTTTACATGAGTCCAGAATTTTCTTGAATCCCCAGCCGCATCCTGTAGGAGTCCTTTACAATAGGAACTTTTGGCTAATCTGATTTTTTTTTTGCAGGCATTCCATTGAGCCCGGTAGGTGTTGTAGTCGGACAGGAGACCGGAGTTTTTAGAACGCCTCCAACTTTTGCCCCTAGCCCAAAGGGAGGCAAGAAGTTCTCTGTGGAGCCATCTAGTCTGCTTGTCCCGAATGCGCCACATGGTGAAGGGAGAGTGCATATTCTGAAGGTACTCAAACCTTGTAAGAAAGAAGTCGAGAGCATTTTGGGGCTAGTGTACCTGATACAGATAGGACCAGTCGATAGAGGAGACCCCATGTAAGAACATTGCTTGAACCAGCTTGGCATATTCCTGAAAGGTGATAAATTGCAGTGGTGTGGAGGGGGCAATGGAGGGACTCCAAATGCAGAAAATTGGAGAGTGGTCGCTAATAGCATCTGGTAGTGTGCCTGCAACCACTATCCTGTCAATGCGATTAACTAGTATCCAGTCAATAAGTGTTCTGGAAGTGGAGGTAGTCATTACCCTAGTTAGATCAGCTATAACTTGATGTAAGTTGTAGCCTTGTACTAAGGAAAGGAGGGCATTGTTGGTTTGACCCATGTAGTTTAGGTGCATATCACCGAGAATGAGCAGTTCATTGTGTCCGACAGCAGAGGCATAATGTTCAATCAGTTCAGTGAAGCCCGATAGGCCACTTTGGGGTGGATTATAAGCACATACTGTGTGCAGCTTTTTTTGCACCTAGGAGGAGGACAGCATGGATAGATTTGCATATACAGATTGGTGGGGGTAGAAATTAGGAAGAGATTTAGATGTGTTTTAAAGTACATTGCAACTCCTCCGTCGCGCTTGGCTGGTGCTCTGTCACACCTAATGAGGTTGCAGTTGGTTAGGATGCATGCGGAATCAGGTATAGAAGGCTTGAGTTAGGTTTCAGAGAGGCAGAGCACATCTGGGTTATAGAGAGCCACAAAGGCCTCAATTTCCGCATGGTTACTTAATAGGCTTCTGACATTGAGGTGTATAATGCGTAAACCCTTCAAGTTAGTCCAGACTGTATTAATGTGTGTGGGTTGAGTCAGAGGTCCAGGGTTCATTTCAGTGTCCCCTGACAGTAAGAAAGCAAGTAGCAGCAGGTACCAGAGCTTACAATGTGATAATGGGTGTAGCTGAGACATGTAGTACCCGAGTCGTTTGGTAGAGGTTCACATAATGATTCATATATATTTTTATACCAGCAAATTTGCAAGGGAGGAGAAAAGACAGAACAGCAAGGGAAGGTAGAGAGATAGCAAGAGGCAGAGAACTGCAAGACCATTGAGGTGATCAAATCCTAGGTCTCACAGGAAAATTTGGTTGCGCAACCAGACAGACAAGAGACAGGAAATGAAAGAACAGAACAGATCCTCGCATTCAAACTCTCCATAACAACTGGGACAGGGTCCTATTCAACCCTGTCACACCCCCCCTTATGAAGGGGTACACTGTCTGCCATTCTCCAATCCCTTGGAACTTGGCACACATCACAGAACCTCACACTCAGACAATTGTCTGACAGTGGTCACCTCGAGTATGCTGCTATCTCTCGCTCTTCTCTTGCATGTACCTGACACACTGTGCCCTCTTGACAAAGCCTACATGGGCCACTATCTCTATCTTCCTATGTATGAACCAGGCATGATGTGCTCTTGTGACAGCGCCTAACTGGGCAGAACTCTTTTGCTGTTGGTGTATTACCTGTCAACCACTGGTTTGTACTTGTTACACACTGCTGAACATTGCAACCTTTGTATATAACGTATACCTCTGTAGCCTTTGTGAAATGTTGTGGAATCTTTGTAAATGAACATCTGTATTCTTTGTGAACTGATGTGGTACCTTTGTAAACGAGCTGCTTAGTGTAAAGGTTGTAATCCAAATTATCAATAAATAAATAAAATAAAGAACTTCTCTGGCCGGCCCGGTGGCGCTGAGGGTTGAGGCGCTGGACGCCACACCTCGTACCACGTCGGCGACCCGGGTTCGGGAACGGACTCGGGTCGTCGGGGGTCGGCCGGGGGGAGGGAGGATCGAGCGTCCCAACGGATGCTCTCCTCCTCCGAGGGGATTCTAACCCTGAACTGTCGGTGGAGCACCGCACTGGGGTTGTGGCTCCGCGCATCGGGAGAGTCCGAGGAGGGGACACCGTGAGGCGCTTGAGGAGGCGGTATCAGCACGTCGCCACTCTAGGACGACGCCCCTGTGTGCCGCGCTCCCAGGGGCGGGGAAGTAGGGGAGAACAGCGAAAAATGGTGTCCTCGGTGTCCCTAGATGAAGACTGCCCATCCCGAGCCCACCTAGGACAGACCCCGCTGTGCAAGGAAATAGGGAGGGAGGTGGCAAATTTAGGGGCACGCCCTGAAAGGGGGCTTCAAAAGTGTGCAGTCGGAAGGAGGGGAACACCGGGGACAAGGAAGGAGGATAAAAAAAAAAAAAAGAACTTCTCCAGACCTAAGTGAGCTGTCGATTAGCCCAGCCAGCGGTTCAGACAGTCCTGCTGCTAATTCCTTAAATATCCTTCTGATGCAATCAATCAATCAATCAAACTTTATTCAACCAGGCAAAATCACCCTTCAGCAAGCTCATTTACAAGATGGTCCTCGACAAAAAGGACATATACAACTACAGCATACTATCGGAGTTGCAGAGTACATACAATGAGCAATAAGTGACAGTTACAATATAACAAGTAGGATCAGGGCTGGGAGTACACACAATGCGCAGCTAACCGTGAGCCGATATATAACTGTGCATACAAAGAATTCAATAATGGAGGGGGCTTTACAACAAGTACCACAACATTACAAATAGGTAAGAGATACCAGAAAAGATAATTGGGGACACAACACAAGGAAGGCCCCACATGTGGGGGAAAAAACAAGCGGAGGGGTAGGTGAGAGGGTGATTATGAGTATGGACAGGACAAATGGGGGAGTGACGGGCAGGTTATACAGGAGGTAAGCATGAACATAGAGAATCGCTAGGATGCAAGCCATCTGGTCCCGGGGCCTTATCTATCTTAAGGGTTGCCAGCCCTTTCAGGACCCCCTCGCTAATAAGTATTGGCTGCCTTATTTCCAGGACCCCCTTAGCAGCTGCTTTGATGATGCTTTCTGACAGGGACCCGCAGTCCTCCTTAGTGAATACTGAGCAAAAGTAATCATTCAGGGCAGCAGCCTTTTGCTCATCCTCCTCTATAATCCTATCACTCTCAATCTGCCGTGTGATGCCCCCCCTTTTTCTTGTTTTCACTGATATATCTAAAAAACTGTTTTTCTCTGTTCTTGACACCCTCCGTGATACGCAGCTCCGTGTCTGTTTTTCACCTTCCTAATGATATTCTTTGCCACCCTATTTTTCTGTAGATAATCCTCCCTTTCTGCCTCCCCCTGCTTTTCCTTGTATTTATAGAAGGCCTTCTTTTTGGCCCAAACCACTTCCCTGACCCTAGCTGAGAAGCAGAGTGATCTCTTAAACCTGTTTTTTTAGATACTGTTCTTATACTTGCCTTTGATGCGTTGAGGATGGCTCCCTTTATTGCCCCCCCATGTCTCCTCTACCCCCCCTTATGTCCTCTATCCCTCTTAACTTATCCCTGATCAGTTTCCTCAACCTATTGAAGTCTGCCCTTCTAAAGTCAAGGACTTTGGTTTTTGATTGTGAAATGCTGGCCCCACTCAATTCAAACCACACAGAGTTGTGGTTGCTGTTTCCTAGTGGCTCCCCTACTCCCACAGCACCCGCCATCTCTGAGTCGGTGAGCGCCACATCAAGGATTGCATTCTGTCTGGCAGGTTCCTTCATAAGCTGCACCAGTAGACAGTCTTGGAAGGCGTCCAGTAATGTCAGACTCCTGTCACTCTTGGCAACCAGAACCTCCCAGTTTACATCAGGCAGGTTCAGGTCACCCACCGCCACTACTTCCCCCTTTGTCTGCCCCTCTTTTGAGTTCTTCCTTGAGTTCTCTCTCCCTTTCCTCCCCTTTACCTGGAGGCCTATAAATCACCCCAAAGCACACTTTCCTGCCTAAGGCTGCCGTGAGTTGCACCCAAACTGACTCAGCTGCCCCACTGCTACCCCTACTGTGTCCATCTCCTGCCACTTCTATGCCCTCCTTAACAAAAAGGGCAACTCCTCCCCTCACCAGTTCTTCTATCCCCGCTGAACAGTGAATATCCAGGGACCGTCATCTCATGGTAATGTTTATCTGTGGCCCATGTTTCCGTGATGGCCACCAGGTCCACTTCAGTGTCTGCCATCAGTGCCTGGAGCTTGCTGGGTTTGTTGCCTAGGCTTCTGGTGTTAAGGCATTCTCCCCTCCATTTGACCCCTGCTCTGACTCTACTACTGCCCTTTTACTTTTTGCATTCTCTTCCCTCCTTGTTTGTTTACAATACAATGTTTGGAGTAAGCTCCTGTATTTTTTTTTAGAAGTGTTTCTTTTGTTTGAGCCCTTCTGATCGTAAGGTTTAGAATGAGAGGAATGTGACTTCAGTCACTGTGATTGAAGCACTCCCCCTCCGCTGACTTTCTGCTAACTCTCTAATCAAAAGAAAGCACACGTCTGACAAATAGCAAACTTTGTTTAGTAAGTGCCCCTGTTTTATGTTGATCGGACTGCCTCTCAGACCCAACAGTCGCGCTTGTGCCTGTTTTCTCACTTTCATGCTCATCTTAATCGCAGCACATTGGAGTTGGCAGAAGACAGCAGCTTTTTCAGAGATCTTTCAGTTTAGTTTCATAGAAACATAGAATTTGACGGCAGATAAGGACCGCTTGGCCCACCCAGTCTGCCCATTTCCCTACCTACTGGATAAGCTGCAGATCCTAGTTAACCAGCAGCCTACTTCTTCCTACCCCCACCCCCTAGAATTGCCTTATGACTGTCCCATGCATGCTCGAATTCCACCACGGATTTTGACTCCACAACCTCCTCCGGAAGGACGTTCCATGCATCCACAACCCTCTCTGTGAAAAAAATACTTCCTTAAATTACCTCTGAGCCGCCCCCCCATCATCAAATTGTGCCCCTTGTTCTTGCACACCTCTTTTTTGAAAGATGCTACCCTCTTGGACTTTGTTGATTCCTTGAGGTACTGGGAACGTTTGTATCATGTCCCTCCTCTCCTCCTTTCCTCAAGGCTATACATATTAAGCTCCTTTCGTCTCTCTCTTCATATGTCTTCGGTGCAGACCCTGCACCATTTTAGTTGCCTCCTCTGGACAGCTTCCATCCTGTCATGTCTTTGCGAGATTGAGTCTCCAGAACTGCACACAGTACTCCAGATGGGGTCTCAGCAGCTGTCTGTACAGAGGGATAATAACTTCCTGTTTTCTACTGGTGATGCCTCTCCTATGCATCCCAGTATCCCCAACCCTCCTTGCTGCCCTCTCACATTGCTTGCCCACCTTTAGGTCATCTGATATGACTACCCCCAGGTCCCTTTCCATTTTGTTGTTGTTAGTATCTTACCCCCATTGTGTACTCTTCCCTGGGTTTTGTTTCCCAGGTGCATTACCTGCACTTCTTAGCATTGAATCTAAGCTGCCATACATTTGACCATTCCTCTAACCTTGCAAGTCCTTCTCATCCTTTCTACCCACCCTGTGCATCAACTCTGTTGCAGATCTTTGTGTCATCTGCAAAGAGACATACTTTTCCTTCAGTCCCTCTGCAATGCCGCCACAGACATTGAGAGGACCAGTCTAATACTGAACCCTCGGTGCCCCTAGTAACCTTCCTTTCTTCTGGGTGGACTCCATTTACTATTATTCTCTGTGTCCTATTCTCCAGCCAATTCTTTACCCAGGCTGTCATCTTGGGACCCTCCCAGGCTGGCTAACTTGTATATTAATCTTTTGTGTGGGACTGTCAAATGTCTTGCTAAGTCTAGGTAGGCTATGTCCACAGCCCCTCCCTGATCTACTACTTTGGTCACCCAGTCAAAGAAATCTATCAGATTCTGTCTGGCATGACCTTCCCGCTGTGAATCCATGCTGCCTAGGGTCCTGTGCCCCTCTGGCCTCTAGATACTCAACAATTCTTTCCTTAGAAGTGATTCCATCATTTTCCCTATCACTGAGGTTAAACTAACAGGTCTGTAGTTTCCTGCTTCTGCCTTGCTCCCACTTTTGTGAAGGGGAATCACATCTGCCCTCCTCCAGTCCTCGGGTACCACCCGTCCTCCATGATTTGTTAAAAGGGTAGTCAGTGGTGTCACTAGTTCTACCCTTAATTCTTTTAGAATTCTGGAATGATCCATCAGGCCCCATTGCTTTTTCCACCTTCAGTTTTAATGGTTCTTTAGAACCCTTTCTTCTGCAAATGGGCTGGTATCAACTTCTGTATCCAGAGTGTTTCTACTGTTTGTTTTATGCACCCCATTTGTAAATACTGAGCAAAATATTTGTTTAGTGTCTCTGCCTTTTCACAGTCTCCTCTGCCCACCCTCCCTCCCATTATTAAGCCTCACTATCCTCCTTGGTCTTCCTTCGCTCCCTGATGTACCTATAAAAGGTTTTATCCCCTTCTTAACTAGGTTGGCTATCTTTTCCTCGGTTTGGGCCTTTGCTGTTCTGACTGCCTTCCCAGCTTCCTTTTGCTTTAACTGATACAGTTATCTGTCCTGCTCCTTCTGCGATTCCTTGTGCTTCCTGGATGCTTTCTTTTCTCTTGAACCTTCACTGCCACTTCCTTTGAGAACCATAGTGGTTTCTTACATCGTTTTGTTTATTTGCTTCACACAAGGCTTGTTACCTCTGTGTTGGCAGTTTTATTATTCCCATTGTTCTTCCACCCTCCTTCCTGCCCATTTGCTAGTGCATTCCTTAGGCACTCACCCATTTTGACAAAGTCAGCCCTCCTAAAGTCCAGTACCTTTGTCTTTGTATGGCTTGACTCTATTGCTGTGTTTATTGTGAACCATACTGTTCGATGGTCGCTAGTTCCCAGATGGCTACCCACTTCTACATCTGTAATTCTCTCTCCATCTCCATTTGAGAGAATCAAGTCTAAAATTGCTCCCTCTCGAGTGGGCTCCAGTACTAGTTGTCTAAGGCATGCCCCCTGTAGGGCATCTAGAATAACCCCACTCTTGGAAGTGGCAGCTGCAACTGCACTCCAGTTAACATCTGGCATATTCAGATCACCCATCAGCAATATCTCCCCTTTTTCTGCCATTCTAAGTATACTTTCTATCATTTCCTTGTCCATTTCCTCCCCCTGAGAAGGGGGTCTGTATACAACCCCTGTTTCAGTTTAGTTGTTTATACTGGAAAGGCGTGTGAGCAAAATTTGCCCATTTTCATGAGCATCCAGTTAAACACAGACAAACAGAAAAATCACGGGTTATGCAAGATTGTACAATACAGAAAGATAATAATTTAAAGGATAAAACAAAGTGTGATCAAGCCAAGCATTTTTTGAAGGAGTTCAATGTTTGTATTCTGGAGATTTCTGGGTGATGGATGAGGGCTGCGAGTAACACAGCAGACACAGACTGTCTCAGCGTTGTGCTCAGAGTCGGGTGCCCAAATCACAAGCAAACTTCAGTTTATAGAAGGCTGTGTGCTGCATTTGGGGGAAATAAAATAGTAAACAAATCCTGCAATGGTTTTTGTTTATGTTGGTGTTTGTGCAGGTTTGTAGTTTTTGTTGAACTGCGGTCTGGAACATGACAGCTGGCCTGAAGATAGAGAGACAGGCTGGGGCCGTTAATTAATTTAGCAAGTGGTAAACATGGCAACCCAGCACCTTTTTTTTAAATTCCATACAGCGTAGGGATTTCTAATGAGGCGACATACCAGGATGACCATGGATAGCACTGCATTCATGCACGGTCAGGTGACTGGTTCTAAATGTGTGTCAGCGGCCATCATCAAACATGGCAGAATCAGCCTCATCATCTGTCATTGCCAGTTGGTAACTGTGTGATGGCATGTGGGATTCTATTCACCAGAGCAAGTCCTGTACAAATTCTCAATTTCTTCAAAACACATCAACATCCCATGTATTTCTTTATGAACCTACCACAAAATACAATCCAGTTACCTTGTGCCTGCTTTAAGACCTGTATGGTCAAGGCAGGAGCAACAGTTACTGACTACAGGCAGGCAGTATAGTGCAGTAGTTTAAGACTCTGAGCTGCAAATCTGGAGACCTGGGTTTGAATCCCACAGCCTCCACTGCATATACTGTGTGACCCTGAGCAAGTCACATAACTTCCCTGTGCTCCCATGTTGCACCTGTAAACAAGCTTTCAGCTTAGTGTGTCTCACCTGGTTAAACAATAGGAAAAAAAACAACAAAAAAAAAACATTTCCTGAATCTGTTGTAGTCCTTGGTGATTATGCATGGTGCTGTTCACCCAGTCCCATAACCCGGCTCCTCCGGGATCCTACCTTATTCACTGTCCTGGCCACAGGACCAGCTTACCTGGCCACTGGTGCAGAGCCTGCGGGGGGGGGGAGTCGATCGTCATCCTGTCGCCACCAGGGTATTTTCCTCCATTTTCGCCTGTTCCTCCCCGTTGCTGGGGCACGACATGTCAGTGCATGTACGTGGAGGTCCTGCAGCACCCACCCTTCATTGGTGTCCCCATCCTGTCCTACCCTCAGGCCTCCACCTGGGGGCAGTCATGTGGCAGGACTGCCAAGTCTCCCTCCCCGGGAGAGAAGAGCTGTCCTCCAGACACTCAATCCTCTTCCTCCCTGGGTGACCCTTGGTGACCCACTCGCACCACAGACATGGGTTGTTGGTGTGGTAGGAGGTAAGGCATGATGCCTCAGCCTTCCACGCCACTGGCCCGGCTTGGCTCATACATTTTGATTGCTCTGATTGATTCCATAATAGTAGACATGCAGCTCATACAGGTACAAATGTATACACTTGGCAGTAAATTACAGCATGCAGTATATTAACTGTTTGTTTTCATATAATCTTTATTCCAACTTTATGCACATTCAGTAATATTTTGTTGTTTGGTTTATAGTAATGGCCGTGCTGTTAGAATGAGTTAGTTCTCTGCCAGGATGGTTGTGGCACTCAGCTGTTTCTTGTGCCTCCCAACCACCAGAAAGTTGAATTATTCCATAATGACACTCAACCTCGCATGTGTTCTGTGCTGCATAATACTGTACCATGATGACTGTGGTGTTATAATGGGATAATACTGTGATGGTTGTGGTGTTATAATGGGATAGTTCACTGCCAGGATGGTTGCGGCATTCAGGTTTGCCTTGTGCCTCACAACCACCAGAGTGGTGAATTACTCCATTATGACACTCAGCATGTCATGTGTCATGCACTGCATAACACTGTGATGGTCATTCCGTTGTAATGGGATATTTCGCTGCTGTGCTGGTTGTGGCACTTGGCAGTACCTTGTGCCTCACAACCACCAGAGAGTTGAATTATTCCTTAATGACACTCAAGCTGTCATGTGTTCTACACTGTATAACACCATGTTTGCCATGAGGTTATAACGGGATAGTTCACTGCCAAGATGGGTATGGCACTCAGCATTGCCATGTGCCTCACAACCGAGTGGAGAATTATTCATGTGTTATGAGCTCACCACATATTAATAAATTAATGCTGCATTATTTTACTATTTTTCTTTTTAACAGAGTAATGAAGTCTGCAGTTTCAGCTGCACGGGACTGAAAGGTTTGAAAAGAGGCCTTGGCACAGTAACCTCTACAAGTGCAACCACCCAGAGTCTGGCCACCGACCGCCATGTGGGTGTAAAAACATAGAAACTGATGGCAGATAAGGACCGCTTGGCCCACCCAGTCTGCCCATTTACCTACCTACTGTAATACCACAGATCCTACTTGGCCTCCAGCTGTTACCCTCTCTTTCCTATTGCTAGATTTCCCTTGTGCCAATCCCATGCATTCTTGAATTCCCCTATTATTTTTGCCCTCACCACCTCCGCTGAGAGGCAGTTCCACGCATCCACCACTCTTTCTATGAAAAAACTTTTCCTCGCATTTCCCCTGAGTCTACCCCCTCCATTCTCATATCATGACCCCTTGTTCTTGAAGATCTTTTTTTCTGAAAGATGATACCCTCTTGCACCTTATTTATGTCCTTGAGGTATTTGAAGGTCTCTATCATATCCCCTCTTTCCCTCCTTTCCTCCAGGGTATACATATTGAGGTCCTTTAGTCTCTCCTTATGTGACTTTTTGTGCAGACCCTGCACCATTTTTGTTGCCCTTCTGTGAACCGCCTCCACTCTATGTCCTTCTGGAGATGCGGCCTCCAGAACTGGGCATAGTACTCCAGATGGGGTCTCCCAATAATTTGTACAATGGTATCACCACCAACTTTTTTTCTGGTGGTGATACCTCTCCCTATGCACCCCAGCATCCCACTGGCTCTCCCCACAGCCTTTTCACAATGCTTGGTCTCTTTTAGATAATCAGATATGATTACCCCCATGTTCCTTTCCTGTTTTGTGGTCATCAGTACCCCCCACCATCATATACTCCTCCCCTGGGTTTCTGTGCCCCAAGTGCATGATCATGCACTTCTTTGCATTGAATCTTAGCTGCCACACTCTTGAGTACTCCTCAAGCCTTCTTAGGTCCCTCCTCATATTTTCCACCCCCTTGGAGTGACAACCCTGTTGCAGATCTTAGTGTCATCTGCAAAGAGGCATACCTTCCCTTTCAGCCCCTCTGCAATGTCACTTATGAAGACATTAAAGAAGATTGGCCCCATAAATTATCCTTGTGGCATCGCGCTGGTCACCACCCTCTCCTCAGAATGAACTCTGTTTACCACTACCCTCTGTGTTCTATCCCTTAACCAATTTCTGACCCAGCTTACCACCTTGGGACCCACTCCCGGGCTAACCAGCTTGTTTACAAGCCTCCTATGTAGAACAGTGTTGAAGCCCTTGCTGAAATCCAGGTAGGCCACATCCACTGCCCTTCCCGGATTTAATTCCCTGGTCACCCAGTCAAAGAAATCTATCAGATTTGTTTGACATGACCTTCCCTCTGTAAATCCATGCTGCCTAGGATCCTGGGATCCACTGGATTCAAGATGTACCACAAAGTTCATGTGAGAGCAACAGGCAAGTATTACACATCGATTCGACATTTGGCATGTTGCAAACGGTAATCACAACTATTTACTGCTATGGATTTAAATAGTAGCTGCAGTATTCGATCCACAAGCCAAAACTCAATAAACATTGATGTGCCGGGATAAATTTCAGTATTTATTTAGCAAACTCAAAATAATGATGTATATTCATTTTGCATTGAATAAGTGCAAAAGTTTCATTTGGGGGAGTACTATACTTTCCCCCTCATGCAAGTAAGTCACCATGAGTCCTACACACACACACACACACACATATACACAGCCCACTCACCCTCCTTTTCCAGAACTTACCTCATTCTCCTACAGACACTGTGGCTTACCATCCAGGGAGTGGCTGTCTATATAGGGCCCTAACCACCACTACAGAGACTGCATTGATGCTCTTCAGAGAGGAGTGCATTTGTCAGTGGTTGTAGGTCTGTGGTGATGTGTAGATGTCCTCCTGCAGTGCCTGACAGGATTTACTCTATCTGGCACAATCTGTGTGGGACGCAGAGAAAACCCTCAAGGTGAGTGCATGCATTATGTGTGTTACATGTCATCTAGATCATGCCCGCTTGTCTCCTGTTGCACTGCCACCCATGGTCACCCAGGAGGCAGTATAGCGCAGTGGTGTAAGTCTTTGAGCTGCAAACCCGGAGAGCTGGGTTTGAATCTCAGAGCCCCCACTTGCATACTGTGTGACCCTGAGCAAGTCACTTAACTTCTTTGTGCTCACAGGTCGCACTTGTAAACAAGCTTTCAGCTTAGTGCGTCTCTCCTGGTTAAAAAAAAAAAAGTAGCATAGTAGAGTTCATTAACTCTTCCTTCCCAAGATGGCTATCATCCTCTGGGACACTCTGCCCCCCAGTCTGACATGCATGTTACTCTGGCTCATACACAAAGCCATGTTGTTCTTATTGAGAGCTGTAGTGGTACCACTGCACCTACGGGACGACATCACAAAATGTATTTTTCATTCCTGCACGTGTGTGTTACAAGACGATTTTTATTCTTGCACGTGCATGTTACATGGTGAAAGCCATCTTATGGCATGGAAATGCACAGTGGTTTATTTAGTACTAATAAATGGTGATTAATGTTTGCCCTGAATAAAACAATTATTCTTTTTTTCTATTTAAATCTGATTTTTGCTTGGCAAAAACTGAAAAACAAATACTAATTGATACTATAGTTATTAAGAAGACATTGGAAGCAAAAGGGAAACGTAAAGATTACCTTCCACTAAAAGACCGCGCCAAATCCACCAACAGTCACATACGGTATACTGGATTGCATCTACCAGTGGAAGAGATGGGGAGACGGTAGTTGCCAAATGGAAGGCAATAAGTAATCGCGTTGCAAATATTGACCGAGGTATGATGGTCCTTATCAAGAATGCACTCATTCTTCACTTCAGAAAAGGTTAACAAAACATTTGAACATATGAAGAAGCCAGCAGAAAAAGCCCATTTGGTCTATCTAGTCTGCTCGTTTTGCAAGGTCCTCAGCTTAAGCTGCTGCCCCTGCCCCCTACCCAATCTGCCCCTCCCTTGAGACTTATTCACCCCTAACTCTATCCCGGCCTGTTAAAGCTCCCCACTGTCTTCGATGAAACCACCTCTTCTGGCAGCACATTCCAACTTGCTACCACCCTCTTTGTGAAGAAGTGCCTCCTAACCTCCCTCCTGAACACCCCCCCCACCATCACCACCAACTTGAGACTGTGCCCGCTTGTGTTTGGGTGCCCACTAAGCTTAAAGAGACCCTCCTTATCCACCCTATTTATTCCTTGTAAATAACTGAAGATCTCATCTCATCTCCTCTCCTCTCCTCCGCTCTCCTCCCTTCCCCTCTCCTCTCCTCTCCTCTCCTCTCCGGAGTACATGTTCAGGGCTTCCAACCTCTCCTCATATATTCTACCCTGCAGGCCCATGACCATCGTCATTGCCTTCCTATGGACAGAAGTGTTATAAGTACGCCTTTCAAATTTCAGATGAAACCAGTATTGTTGGTGTTGGTCTCATAACTGTCATGTTCTTTACAGGACATAAACCTTTCGCCTGCAGAGTAATTATCCGCACTGGAATCTCATCATAGGGTCAACACTTTCTTTGATCAGAAGATTATTCATTTCTTTTTTAATAGCATGGAGACAATGTGCATTTCAAAAATCATGCCGTTTCAAAGTATATAGCCTTACTTTTTTATGAAGTGTCTAATCATAGTTAACTGTGGTTCAGAGCTCAGTGCTTATGTTACATACTGTAGCTGGATGCTGTAGGTTGTGCTTGGATACAGAGGCCAGACCATTAAGTAGGATAATGCTTGCAGGGTACTAGTAGTATGAAATGATTCGTGCTTAGGTACTTTAGCATGGACATGAGTAAGTTAGTGATTATAGCACATATGAACCGGATGATATATGCAAGGTGCTTAGATGCTTGAACTGATGAGTCACTTGTTATGATTTGATAGTTTTTGGCCTTTCTCTGTATCCCACCTGTAGGGAGGAAGCTTAGTCCAGTATTATGAGGCCCCCCCCCAAAAATGATGATATCAATGATTGTTCTATATCCGACTGATGAAGTAATCGAGTAGGAAGACACCCCCAAGAATATGAGTAGCAGTATGATCACCTCCTCCAACTCTGGAGAGTGTGACCAGTAGCATGCAGGAGAGGAAAAAACCCCTTGGGGGAACCTCTGAGGACCTATGGCTACTGACCTGCCTGTCCTTCTGGGCATACTAAAGGAGAGTAATCCTAGATATTATAATCGGCTAATCCGAACCCCAAAGTTGTAGAACCCAATGCAGAAAAATGAAGAACTGAAGATGTATGAATCGTGACACATCAGGTGAATAGAGCTAGCATCCATCGAGTAAACTCCAAGTTCGAGAATCCATGAGGAGGCCGGAATGAAGTAGAGTGGAATCCATGGTTGAATTGAATTTGAAGCGACGAATCACAGGAGGTGCACTTCAGCAGGTGAGGGTGACTTCGCAGAGGTGATCCAGGAATCAAGGCACAGCATCCATGTCTAGAAGGAGAAATGTTGGGTCAAGTACTGCATGGCAAGGTAAACACATGAAGGCTGTGGTGATGAAGCACAAGAACTGGCATATGTTGTGTGATTGGGAGGACGGAGCAGTAGGAACCTCCAATAGAAGAGGGAAGCAAGCATGTGAAGGAAGTAGAGATCATAGTGAATAGGTAGACATAGGTCAGATGTATTTCCAGCTCACGAGGACGCAGTAGATTGTAGATGGTGAGTTAGACGTGACGACCTCTAGGCCCTGTAGGGGCGAAGCAGGTAGCATGAGCAGTAATATAAAGACGTGGACCTGTACCTAGGTCAGTTGTAGTAGTAAGTAAAGCTGCATGATGCAGATGTAGTAGCTGAGAAGTATTAATGCAAGAGTACCTACAGTATAAAGCGAAGGGTATGAGAATGGTACTAGCAAGGGAATCGGAAAGCTTCTTGTGGATCCAGATGGTTGCGTAATAATTTTGACATCTACGGTTCAAAGCCAGAATATTACCATAGTTAGAACAGACTTGTGAAGAATATTTTGATGAGTCCTGAATAGTCGAGCTTAGGAGTCCTAGACGGTGGTAACTGAAGAGGCTGAGTCAAATGAAGGTAGTCTGAAACTGAAGTAGTATGTTGATGAGTTGAAATAGTGTAGCAAAACATCCTAAGGAATGGAGGCAAATAGCTGAAGTAATCCAAAATTAAATCCAATAGAAGGAGGAAGCATATCTGTGATGAAATTGAGCAGCAAGATGAGGTCTGGATGATCCAGGATCCGAACCATACGACTGGAGACAGGAATAACTGACAATACATCAAACACTGAATATTGAAGTAAATGGAGTGAGTAGAGCAGCGCTAGCCCCACACGTAGGCTAGCGTGCGCAGCTAGACCCCACATAGGTCAGCTGGGGAGTAGAAGACGGGAGCTTGGCTCCACGAAGGCTAGCATTTGAGCCGCTGCTTGCTGGTCTCTTCTTGTCGCAGCTCATCAAGGATCCTACCAGGTGCTCACCCAGTGGTGGAGTGAGCTCTCTTCTGGACTGGGTCCTGACAAACAGACCGGAGACGATCAGCTCGTCGAGCATCCTTCCCGACTCCATCTCTGACCACTCCCCCGTGTACTGTGTGTGGAAGATCCCCTCCCTGAAAATTCCACATAAGATCATTCAGGTCAAAGACTACTCCAGGTTTGACCTTGGCTCCTTCCATGATGATCTCCAGCACACTGACTGGTCTGAGTATGGAATGCCCAGGACTCCCCATCTGCTGTCAGTCACTTCCTCAGCACATTTAGGGCTCTGCAGGATAAGCATGCCCCCCTCATCAGATGGAGGGTCAGAGGGACGGCTACAAAGTGGTTACATGGTAGCCTTCTAGCCCTTATGAAACACAGAGATAAGTGCTGGGCAAAATTTAAGGCCACGGCGGATCATCAGGCTATATTTCAACAGTACAGGAAAATCAGAAATGAGTGTAAGAAGGCTATAAGGGCTGCTAAAAGTGAGTTCTGCAAAACTGTACTGATGAACTCAGCCAGGGACCCCAGGAGGTTCTGGAGGAACATTAAAAACATAGTTAGTGGTTCCCAGAGTGGTAAGACCTTTGATATGATTATTGATGGTGCTAGCTGCAACAACTAGCTAACCATCGCAAATGCATTTAACCTGTATTTTTATGACCTGTCTGCTTTCACCTCATCATTCCCCCCTGGTGGAGGTGATAACATTGAACAGGTCCCAGCCCCTCCATCACCCTGTCTGCCCTTTCATTTTAAGGCTGTGATGGTGCAAGAGGTGCAGAGATTGCTCTCAGGCCTCTCCCCCTTCTCGAGTGCTGGCCATGATGGGTTGGAACCAAAGCTCCTCAGTCTTGGTGCTATTAATATTGCCCTCCTGGTAGCCCATATTTTCAATTTGTCCCTATCATCTGGTGTTATTCTGGAAATATGGAAGGTCGCCAGGGTGGTCCCCATCCTTAAACAGGGGAACCCCAAACTAACTGAGAAGTGTTTGTTGATAGAGGAACTCTGGCTAGAAACTGATATACTAAAACAGAGGATTAAAACTCAGGTGGAAATTACAACATTGGAACAATTTATTGATTCATTGGCAGACGGAGCTGTAGAAGCAGGTTTACATGAAACAGACGTATTAGCAGCATGCCCAGGTATATAAGTAGCTGAGGAATGGAGCCTAGTTGATAAATCTAAAACTAGCAAGAAGGGAAGAAGGAATATTGGGGGCTCTTCAAACATACTTACCCCTAATAGATATCAAGCTCTTGCACCAGTAGAAGCTGGCGAACAAAAGTCCCAGCTTCATGACATAACGAACCCTGAGGTACAGCAAAGAATTTGCACTCATACTAGTACAGTTCAGGAAGAGGGTAAAAATATAATAAATCCCAGGACACAAAAAAAAGACTCCTCGGGATTTGTAGTACATAGGGGATTCAATGCTGCACAACACTGACAATATATTATGCAAAAATCTAAATGAACATACTACGGTCAGTGTACTGCCAGGAGCAGGCACTAGGAACGTCAAACAGCTGATACCGGGTTTATTGGAAAATACATTTTCACCTGTGGTAATATTGCATATAGGAGTAAACGACGTAGGGAAAATTGGAATACCCAAGATCCAGAGTAACTTTGAGTATGTGAGCACCTACTTAAGCAATAACGGATGTGATTTGATAATCTTGGGACTATTACCTGTCCCCAGGGCCAATGAGATGTTAAACAATGATATCCAGAGACTTAATGGATGGTTAAAGAGGTGGTGTTACAGGGAAGGGCATGCCTACATTGATCAATGGCAAGTTTTTAGGGACTTTCGCCTGTTTGCACAGGATGGATTGCACTTAAATAAACATGGTAAAAGAGTGCTAGCCCAAAAGTTGAGATACATTGTAGATGTTCATTTAAACTGCCTTCAGAGGGGGGAGGGGGTAACTCAAAACCTAAGTCCACTATCTCAAACCAAGATACACAAACACTCTGGAAATTTTTATTAGTCAATACCAGAAGTATAACAAATAAAATGGACGAATTAAAATTAATATTACAAACTTCCCAAATACACATATGTGCTATTACTGAGACCTGGTGGAATAATAAAGACACCTGGGGTAGGGAAATTAAGGGATATACACTATACACAAAGGACAGAAAATCTTCCAGAGGGGGTGGGGTAGCACTATACATTTTGGATAGTATAACATCGGTGAATATAGAAACAGATAGATGGGGTAATTCAGAAATATTATGGATTAAGATCACACCACCCAATGATCCTACTATTAACTTGGGGTAAGTGTATAGACCACTATCCATTGTTAACTCTGACGACCTTATATTATTAGATTTTTATTAAACAGTTGGTTGCAGCAAAAAATGTTATATTAATGGGGGACTTTAATCTCCCGGGAATTAAATGGAATACATTAGAAACTTTAACACCCATGGAAACCAGATATTTAGAGATTTTTACTCTGGCTGGACTAGATCAACATGTAGCTGATAGTACTAGGGGAGATAACATTTTAGACTTGGTGTTAAGCAATATGAGCAATAGCATTCATAACTGTATAACACTACCTCCATTGGGGTCAAGTGATCATGCCATGGTCAGTTTTGAATATTTGGGAAACTTGGGAAATCACACAGGTAGCACAATCATCCACGTGTATGATAAAGCACACTTTAGGTTAATGAAAAATGAGATGGCAGCTTGGAATTGGCAAAAAGAATTTGCAAACTTATCTGTATCAGAAATGTGGAGTACGTTGAGTAATATAGTTGGCACATTGGTCCATAGGCATGTACCAATTAAAAGGAAATATAACGGATTTAAAAAATCACTTCCCCTATGGTTGACTCCCCCAGTTAGGAAACTAATTAAGCATAAAAATATAGCATACTTAAAGGCAAAAAAGAGTAATAACAAGATGTGTTGGGAGTTATATAAAGAGCATTTAAAAAAAAACCAAAGCAGCAATAACCCTAGCAAAAAAGACATACGAACATAAACTAGCAACTAAAGTACAAAATAACTACAAATCCTTTTATTCATACATTAATTCTTAAAAAGGGATCAATAGCAGTATTATATCCTTGAAAGACCCAGCTGGCTGTGTAACCTCAGACAATCGGGAAATGGCAGATTTGTGTAATGTCTATTTTGCATCAGTCTTTAATAAAGGGCAACCATTACCAACGAAACAGTGAAATATGACACAGCGATCTGGTATTACATTAAACATTCTTGATGTAGCAAAAAGGCTTCAGGATATAAATCCTAACAAAGCACAGGGTCCGGATGGGATCCATCCAAGAGTAATTAAGGAACTGGCACAAGAATTGGCAGGGCCAGTAACGTACATCTTCCAAAAATCCCTGGATACATCAGAAGTGCCTGCTGATTGGAGACAGGCACTTGTCATACCAATATATAAAAAAGGATCTCATCAACAAGTTGAAAATTATCGCCCAATCAGCCTGACCTCGGTCCTAGGAAAAATCTTGGTGACTATCATCAAGGATCATATATTTGACTCTTTGAGTACCAAGGTTATTACTGATAGGTCACAACACGGGTTTACCAGGGGCAGATCATGCCAGACAAACCTTTTAGAATTTTATGGCAGGGTCAATAAAGCCTTGGATATAGGCAATTCGATAGATGTTACTTACCTTGATTTTGCAAAAGCATTTGACAAGGTGCCGCATGTGGAATTAATAGGAGCACTCAGGGAAATAGGAGTACATGATAAAGTTTCGTCTTGGGTGGAGACTTGGCTGGGGGATAGGTGGCAGAGAGTATGTGTAAGGGGAGCATGCTCAGAGTGGGCGGAGGTGTCAAGTGGGATACCTCAGGGATCGGTGTTGGGACCATGTCTCTTTAATATATACATTTCTAGTATGAATGTAAATAATGGAGTATGGCTAGCAAAGTTTGCGGATGACACACGGCTGGGATACTCAGTCAATAATATTAATAAAGCCATTATTTTGCGATCAGCACTTATAGAACTGGAAGAATGGGCAAATATCAAGGGATCATCGTTTAATATTGACAAATGTGTTGTCATGCATATGGGCAAGAATAACTCGCATTACAAATACAAACTAGCCAACAGGGAGTTGAGGATAGTACAGGATGAAAAAGATCTAGGAGTAAGGGTTGATAATGAACTAAAATTTGGACTACATTATACCCAGGTGGTAAGGAAGGCAAGTAGTATTCAACATTGTATACGTAAGCATATCACAAGTCGTGAAAAGGCAGTTTTGCTGCCATTGTACACCTCGTTGGTGCACCCACACATGGAGTACTGTGCTCAGTTTTGGGCACCAGGCTGCAGCAAGGACGTTGCTGCTTTGGAGAGGGTGCAGGGAAGGGCAACCAAGGGCATTAAGGAGGTTCAGGGATTGAATTATGAACAGAGATTAGAAAAACTTGGATTAAATTCTTTGGAGTATCGTAGACTATGTGGGGACATATGCCAAATATATAGAGCACTCAGTGATGACCAATTACGGGAGCAACTAGATATAAAAATAAGGAAACAAACTTATGATACCAGGACTCATTGCTATCAATTGTATAAAGATAAATATAACACTAAAAGAAGGGAAAACTGGTTTAGTATAAGAACAACAGGAATTTGGAATACACTACCAAATGAAGTAGTGTTAAGTCCTACCAGGAATACCTTTAAAAACAGACTAGATTCTTATTTAATTAATAAAGACATTCGTGGGTATTGTTAGCAAACTGGTGAGCTATATGGACTTATGTCTTCTATGCTCTGATACAACCTATGAACCTAACTGAAAACTATCATCCGATATCCATTTTGTCTGCAGTTAGCAAACTTCTTGAGAAAGTTGTGGCAGGGCAACTCTCAGAGTACCTGCAGTCATATGACCTGTTGTCACCTGTGCAGCATAGCTTCAGGAAGGGGAACAGCACATTCTCTGCCCTTGTCACTGTCTCATCCTGGATCAGGGTGGCTATGGACCAGGGCAAACTCTCTGGGGCTATCTTTATAGATCTCTCCAAGGCCTTCGGTCTTGTTGATCATGCCATGCTTTCTACTCAGCTTAGATCCTATGGTCTATCACCTGGTGTGCTCAGTTGGTTCTCTAACTACCTACACGGTAGAAAGCAGCTTGTTAAATATGGCAAGGAGCTCTCGAACCCTATTTCTGTAACCATGGGTGTCCCCCAAGGCTCTGTCCTGGGGCCCCTGCTCTTCTCCATTTTTGTAAACAATCTCCCCGCTGCCTCTGTCCACTGTAAGCCAATCCTCTATGCAGATGACTTGGTCATCCTAACTCACTCCCCGGACATAGGGTTCATTAATCGCCACCTGAGTGAGGACTTAGGGAATATTCAGTCCTGGATCTCATCCCACAAGTTGGTTCTTAATCTTAAAAAAACCCAGGCCATGCTCTTTGGGTCCCAGGCCAAGATTAAGGCCTCCTCCTGCTCCGCTATGCGTTGCTGGTACCGACGGTGTCCTGATCCCTGTTACTGACAACTTTAAATACCTTGACGTTACGCTGGACCCACAGCTTGACCTTGGTTGCCATATTCAGAATATATGCAAGACTGTCAATTTCAAACTGGGTCTGGCCTACAGAGTGAAAAGCAACCTCACTCCTGCTGCCCATATTGCTCTTGCCAGAGGTGTACTCCTTCCTTCACTCTGCTACGGGCTTCCTCTGTTTGCCCGCTCCTCCAAAGGCTCACCTCTCTAGGTGGTCCACTGCCTACAACAATGTCTGCCGTTTTGCTCTGGCTGCCCCCCCCCCGTCTCACCCACCATTGCGACCTTTATAGTAAGCTAAACTGGCTCTCCCCCTCAAATCACATCGACTTTGTCCTAGGGTGCTTCACAGGAAAGGTTCTTGGCACTGGCACCCCTCCGGGGCTGGCGAAATTCCTTGTCCCGGTGGCCTCCTCATCCTATCCCTTTGGGTCCCAGGGGCCTGCCATCCTTAAGATACCTGCTACCCGGACCCTAATGGGGGGTAGAAATTTTGCTGCGTGTGCTCCCAGACTGTGGAATGCATTCCCTGCCCAGGTACACTCCTCCCGCTCACAGGTGTGCCTTCGATCCTCCCTATGGAATCAACTCAAACTCTCTTCGGCCTGTGGTTGCCCCAAACCCCTGTGATCTATCCTGACCCCTCATAGCTCTCCCTCTCTCCTGGATGTGTTCTGGACAAAAGTCTCGACTTCCTGGGGCCTTTAAGTTCAAGTTCAAGTTCAAGTTTATTGCAGGAAAACTCCATTGAGCAAGCCCATTCACAAGGAGGTCCTGTGACATAAACACTTAAAGTACAAACACAGATAGGTAATAACAGTATATACATGAAATGCACGTTACATGATACAGACTGGATATACATACAAGGGTACCACATAGGGTGACCACAGGTGGTAAACATTGATATGAGACAGGGAAGCGACTTACAGGTTGCATACTGATAAATGAAACATGATAACTGGTGTGTGCAATACATATATTTTGGCAGCTAGAACAAACAACAGACTACAACTGATATGGGGGGGAGGAGTGATTTGATAGAGTAGCAGTGGAGCGTAAGCATAGATAAAGCCAGGAGTAGAAGGAAGGGAAAGCAGTTAATATGACAAATCAATTATACCTTACCAGTGGATAAATATGGCACACATGGGGAAGGAAGAGACTTAATGACAGTTACAGGTGTCTTTTATTTTGGCTGAACTTAGCGATTTGTAGAAGTTTATTGAAACTAGCTAGTTAGTTTCAATGCGGTTTGTAATTGGTTCCAAATGGAGGAAAGAGGCATATGCAATAACGTTTACCAAAGGAAGTCCGTCCTTGGTATGTCAAGCATAATAAAGTCAGATTTTCTTAACGAGTATGCACTATGTGAGATACTAATAAGGGAAGAGATAGCTTGGCAATTTCTGCAGGAGCAGTTTAAGAGTCCATAGCCCAGCATGGAGCAGGCGTCTAGTAGTAAGGGATGTCCAACCAACAGCTGCATATAAGTCACAGTGGTGCGAACAGTAAGGAGTTGGTAATGAACCGTAGCATCGGTGATAAAGGATGTCCAGTTTACTTAGATTTGCAAGAGTGGTGGAGGAATAGATTACATTGCCATAGTCAAGTAGGGGGAGAAAAGTGGCCTGTACAAGCTTGTTTCGAGTTTCAAGGGGGAAAAGGGGCCTATTTCTGTAGAAGAAACCTAACCTTGCTTTTAACCTTCTAGAGACATCTCTGACGTGGTCATTGAAAGATAATTTATTGTCGATCCAGATACCCAGATATTTAAATTTGGTTACAACTTCCAGAGGCTCGTTTAGCGTGGTGACAATGAAGTCTTGGGCAAGGGTATTGGGTGGGCCTGTGACAGCACTGCGGGAGAATATCATCGCTTTAGTCTTCTTAGCATTGAGCAGAAGCTTTGCCTTAATTAGATTATGCTCAAGTTGAAGGAATCCTTGAAGCACCCCTTAGCTTCAGATAACGATGAGCCAGAAGTATACAACACAGTATCATCTGCAAAAAGTGCAGATTGAACGAGATATGTTAGCATCTAAGTCATTAATGTACAAAGAAAACAAGATAGGGCCTAAGATGGATCCTTGGGGACTCTCTTGCAACTGGCAAGGCAGCAGAAAAAGCCTTCCACCTTTACTTTTGGAATCTTCCAGTTAGGTAGCTAGAGAACCACTGGGTGGTATGGTATGTGACACCCAACTTTGCAAGGCAATTGACTAATAGTTTGTGATCAACAGTATCAAAAGCTTTGCTGAGGTCCAAAAGACTGCACCAGTTACCTTCTTAGCATCTATAGTAGAGATCCAATCATTGGTTACTTTTGCTAGTGCAGTGATTGTGCTATGATTAGCCGGAAGCCAGATTGAGCTGGGTTAATGAGAGAGAAGGTTTCAAGTGAGATTTTAACTGAATATGGATCAGTTTTTCGAGAACTTTAGAAAGGATAGGCAATATGGAGATAGGCCTATAGTTGTTTACATCGCATGGGTCACCAGATTTAAGTAGAGGAGGATATGTGCTGATTTCCAGCAGGACGGCACAGTAGCAGATGTAATGGAAAGATTGAAGATGTGGAGAATTGGGGCAGTGAGATGGGCATAGCCTGACCTTAGAAAAAGGGTTCCAAGCCATCGTCCCTGTGCTTTTTGGTGTCTAAGTTAAGAAGAATCTTCTACTTCTTTATAAGTTATCTCACGCAGTTGGAAGGGCTGGGTGCAGGACTAGATGTGGGGAGGGTATGCTGGCTCACCGCAGCACCAGCATAAGGTGACGAGTCAAAAGCTAATCCAGCTGCGGCAAAGTGGGAGTTAAGTTCCTCCAGGATTAGGGACTTGTTTCCACAATCTTGCCACTTGCAACTGTCTTTGTTGGGACAGAGGGGCCATGGGCCGTCCTTCTATAGCTTTGATAGTCTTCCATATTTTATGAGGGTTACCTTTTAGCTTGTTCAAGAGTAGAAATATAATAGTTAGCTTTAGCAGAGCGAAGTTTTTTCACACAGTTATTCCTGGCTGTTCTAAAGGCCTGCCAATCCGAAGATTCTTTGGAATGTCTAGCTTTAGCCCAGAGCTTATCTCGAGCTATAAGGGCTGCCTTGAGATCCGAGGTGAACCAGGGGTTGGAATTGTTCCGTACCCTTACTTTGATGAAAGCGGCATGCTTATTTATTATTGTAGTGAGTTTGTCATTAAGGATGTAAGCTGCCTTGTTGACATCTTTGGCTAGGTGGAGATCTTACCATCTGATCATGCTCAGGTCAGATAGGAAGTTTACTGCACTGAATTTGCGAAAGGATCTTTTTGTTATAAAGATGGGTTGCAGCCGGGCCTTAATTTGAGATCTTATGCAAGCAACAATTCCATGATCGCTCATGTCGTTGTGAAACACTGCCGAATGAGATATTTTGTGTGGATGGGTGGTTAGTACCACATCTAGAATTGAACTGTTGGCAGTATTTAGAGTGTTGTTCCTAGTGGGTTCACTGATTAATTGCCCAAGACCTAGCTCGTCACAAAGGGATTTAAGTTATAAATAGTGTTGCTGCATCTCAACTTGTACCTTTTGTACTGCTCTTAGTTGCTACATGTGTTATTCTGCTGTGTACACACTGTACAAAACTATGCCTACATGACTTGTAAGCTATCTTAATCTATATCATGTTGTCCTATGTACTTAAATCTGTAATTCCTGTACTCTCCCAGGTCGTACCTAAACATAGGCAATTGTCTTGTCTAGTGTACTTACCTGGTCAACAAAAGCTAAATAAATAAATAAAGACCGCAACCCATGCAGGGCAACAACTGAGTGGCTAAGGTATGCAGGCAAATCATAAGTGAGAGAATACTGAAAGCTTATGAGCTGAATGATCAAGCGCAGTAAGGCTGCACTGAGCGTTGGGTGCTGAGACCTTGCAAGGTGGAATGCAGAAGGAGTGCAGGAATCCTGAGGCTAAAGCTGAAGGGGATGGTTGTAGGCAAAAATAATGATTAGAGCAGAAGCAGCAATGACGTAGGTATGTAGGGAGACATAGCTAGGGTGTAAGCAAGTTGCGAAGCATGGAAGCAGCTCTTGGCAGTTGCAGTACAGAGTAGGGGATGTAGATGTAGATGAAAGGTATGGTCGTCTCTGGACCGGATGGTTGCAGAACGAAATGGAAGTTCATCCAGAGTATAGCTGTAGGGAGATGCCAATGTGGGGGTCCAGTATCAATTAGATAAATAATGCGGCATAAGCGTCTCCAATTCAGGCTAAGCCGATGAGTCCACTATATAAGGATCAAACAAATCCAGTAGGCTGTGATGAGATGAATGCAGAGCTGAAGATGTAGGATGTCAGTCAAACATTGCGGGCAGGATATCCTAAGGGAGCGTAATTGAGTAACTGAATGGTCTCCAACAATAAAGCAGGGGAAGCAGCGAATATAGCAAGAGCAAGGACTAGTAGACTAGGTTAGGTTTAAAGTTGCACAGGCCGCGTTCTGCAATGGGATATTACTGGATCGAGAAATGCCAGTAGCCACCCGGTGGTTGTTAATGGTAGTTACGATCATATAATGTGCCATACCGAATACTGAAACTCCGTTTGTAAGGTCAGAGTTAAAGACCGCATAGTTACAGTAACTTAAAGGAGCCATGACTGCTTTGAGGAGAGTGCACATGCGGTGGCAGTTCAAATAAATAAAGAAGACTGCAGGTCTTTCCCGACCGTTGTACCCCATTTCTACATATAGGAAAATGTGTTAGATTCTGCCATCGTACCCTGTAGTCCTTTTAACGTGGGATGTCAGTAATCAGGTCCCAAGATAAGAACTAGAAACTGGAATGGTTACAGACTGCAGCACCGAGTTCAGGCCAAATAGGAAGATAGGCAGCCACCGGGCGAAATGTCAGGAAGCGTCCAGTAGTGGAGGGCTAAACGTTATAATGCGGATGCATACAGGCATCCTAATATGCAGTTTTAATGTGTCAATTAATAACTGATTGCCTCAGAAGTGCCTTCACTGTGATAGTATTGTTTTGAGCCCTTACCGGTGCGCAGCAGTCGCTCCCTACGTCCGTGGCCACTTTTTCCTGCTCTGTGGAGCTAATCGAGTGCTACAGTTTATGCTGAGGAAATGTAGTACACAGGAGGCAGCTAGGTTGCAGGCGAAACACGAAATGGATATGGCAGATAATTGAAGAAGGAAAACGCGGTGGCGGCGTGGAGCAGCGGTAGCAGAAAGAAAACACAAACGCAGGTAGAGAATAGCTGGGCGCAGTGGCCATGGAGAAGGGTAGAGAAAATGGAGGAAGGCAGGACGTAGCAAGGAGGCAGACAAACCCCAAAAAGAATGAAAACGAAAAAACGGCAAGGGCAGGACATGAAGAGGTAAAGGAAAACAAGCAATGAGCCACAACAGAAAAGGGCGGGGGGAAAGAAACACAGAGCGACTCCAGACCCAGCCGCGCCACGGTAGCGCAATAGTGCGACTCGCTCTAAGCACGGCGGAGCACTGCTTGCAGGTTTAAATAGGATGTGGGGAGGAGCTCTTCCTCCACTTAACTATGGGCATAGCCCTAGATTTATTATTTTGCTTCATTGAAATGTACTGGTTGCTAATAGCAGCACTTCACTTTAATGAAAATTCAAGCAGGGCACAGCAAATGACAAAAGCAGGCACTAAAAGACGGAACATCTCATACCCAAAATTCCGTGGTGGTGCCCCAGTAGTGAAAGTCATATGTGTACCCTATGTATTATGTACCCCTTGTATCTATGTACTCCCAACTCACAATTCCTTACATTGTAATATTTACATAGAAACATAGAGATTGACGGCAGATAAGGACCAGTTGGTCCGCCTAGTCTACCCATTTCCCCTACCTACTATAATACCACAGACCCTACTTGATCTCTGGCTTAGTCCTCCCTTCCCGAACATAGAAGTTATTGACGGTAGATAAAGACCACCAGCCCCTGCCCCTTTTTTGTCCAGATTCCCAGTCTATAGTGCACCTGCAGTCCCTGCTCTGTCTCCGGCTTACACTCCCCCCCCTTGCTTCTATGATTCCCTTATGTCTATCCATACCTCTCAACCTTTTGTCTCCCAAATGTGGAACATTGCCTCTCAAAATGTGGAACAAATGAGCAAAATGTGGAACACTTAATCAGTTCTTTGCCTAGGAAGCTCAGAACACTGTTAAAATGTTTGCATTTATGTTCAGAAAGGCTGTTATTAATTGAATAATAGATTTTTTGCATCATTTACTATATATTTTTGCTTTAAAATGTTAATACTGAATGTGGGACAAGTCCTCACAATATGGAACAGGGAGGTTTTGTGAAGTAAAATGAGGAACGTTCCTCGTAATGTGGTACAGTTGAGAGGTATGTGTCTATCCCATGCATTCCTAAATCCTATGACCATTTTAGCCCCACCACTTCCACTGGGAGGCTGTTCCATGTATCCACCACCTTCTCTGTGAAACAGTATTTCCATGGATGTGGATATGATGTTCATTCACACTTATTTGACAGTGTCCTTTCCCTTTAAATCTTGCTGGAAAGTCTTCAAGCTGGCTCCTCCCACCCACTCGGGTGGTATATCCCTCAGCTCCATCCCATGACGCCAGATCTTCCTTTCCACTGGAAGAAGCAGGTTCCCTCCTTACTGCTCCCGTGTTGAGTAGGCCCTGGTACTCAAATCTTCGGATTTGAAGCAAATTAACAAAACGAAACGATGTAAGAAACCACTATGGTTCTTAAAGGAAGTGGCAGTGAAGGTTCAAGAGAAAAAGAAAGCATTCAGGAAGTACAAGGAATCACAGAAGGAGCAGGACAGAGAATTATATCAGTTAAAGCAAAAGGAAGCTGGGAAGGCAGTCAGAACAGCAAACGCCCAAACCGAGGAAAGATAGTCAACTCAGTTAAGAAGGGGATAAAACCTTTATAGGTACATCAGGAGCGAAGGAAGACCAAGGAGGGTTAGTGAGGCTTAATAAAGAGGAGGGAGGGTGGGCAGAGGGTGACTGTGAAAGGCAGAGATACTAAACAAATATTTTTGTTCAGTATTTACAAAGGAAGGGGAGGTACCTAAAACAAACAGTAGAAACACTCTGGATACAGAAGTTGATACCAACCCATTTACAGAAGAAAGGTTCTGAAAGAACTCTTAAAACTGAAGGTGGACAAAGCAATGGGGCCTGATGGGATTCATCCCAGAATTCTAAAAGAACTAAGGGTAGAACTAGTGACACCACTGACTACCCTCTTTAACAAATCATGGGAGGATGGGTGGTACCGAGGACTGGAGAAGGGCAGATGTGATTCCCTTCACAAAAGTGGGAGCAAGGCAGAAGCAGAAAACTACAGACCTGTTAGTTTAACCTCAGTGGTAGGGAAAATGATGGAATCACTTCTGAAGGAAAGAATTGTTGAGTATCTAGAGGCCAGAGGGCTCAGGACCCAAGGAAGCATGGATTCACAGTGGGAAGGTCATACCAGACAAATCTGATAGATTTCTTTGACTGGGTGACCAAAGTAGTAGATCAGGAAGGGGCTGTGGACATGGCCTACCTAGACTTTAGCAAGGCATTTGACACAGTCCCACACAAAAGATTAATATACAAGTTAGCCAGCCTGGGAGTGGGTCCCAAGATGACAGCCTGGGTAAGGAATTGGCTGGAGAATAGGACACAGAGAGTAATAGTAAATGGAGTCCACTCTGAAGAAAGGGGGTTACTAGTGGGCACCGCAGGGTTCAGTATTAGACTGGTCCTCTTCCATGTCTTTATGATTACATTGCAGAGGGACTGGAAGGAAAAGTATGTCTCTTTGCAGATGACACAAAGATCTGCAACAGAGTTGATGCACAAGGTGGGGTGGAAAGGATGAGAAGGGACTTGGCAAGGTTAGAGGAATGGTCAAATGTATGGCAGTTTAGATTCAATGCTAAGAAGTGCAGTAATGCACCTGGGAAACAAACCCAGGGAAGAGTACACAATAGGGGTGAGATACTAACAACAACAAAATGGAAAGGGACCTGGGGTAGTCATATCAGATTACCTAAAGGTGGGCAAACAATGTGAGAGGGCAGCAAGGAGGGCTGGGGGATACTGGGATGCATAGGGAGAGACATCACCAGTAGAAAACAGGAAGTTATATCCCTCTGTACAGACAGTTGGTGAGACCCCATCTGGAGTATTAGCGTACAGTTCTGGAGACCCAATCTCTGCAAAGACATAGACAGGATGGAGGCTGTCCAGAGGAGGGCAACTAAAAGGTGCAGGGTCTGACCGAAGACATATGAAGAGAGACTTAAGGAGCTGAATATGTATAGCCTCGAGGAAAGGAGGAGAGGGGGACATGATAGAAACTTTCAAGTATCTCAGGAATCAACAAAGTCCAAGAGGGTAGCATCTTTCAAAAAGAGGTGTACAAGAACAAAGGGCACAATTTGAAGATAGAAGGGGGCAGCTCAGAGGTAATTTAAGGAGTATTTTTTCACAGAGAGGGTTGTGGATGCATGGAACGGCCTTCCGGAGGAGGTTGTGGAGTCAAAAACAGTGGTGGAATTCAAGCATGCATTGGACAGTCATAAGGCAATTCTAAGGGGTGGGGGTAGGAAGAAGTAGGCTGCTGGTTAACTAGGATCTGCAGCTTATCCATTAGGTAGGGAAATGGGCATACTGGGTGGGCCAAGCGGTCCTTATTTACCGTCAAAATCTATGTTTCTATGTTTCTATGTTGACTTCCAAAACTTAAACTCGTTAGAGTTCCGTCTTCTCAACGATCTTCAATCACAACTGCAATGGAGGAAAAGTCCTCGCCCAGTTTCACTGGTGTCAATGAGGGCAGTAGATGCGCAGAGCAGACCCACACGTTTACTGCCTAGGCCACAAGCACGACTCTCAGGTCTGCAATTTTTGCTGGTCTTTTCAACCATTGGTTCTTCAAGACCACCTCGCCCGATTGTAACCGGAGAAACGGAATCCACCAGTCAAATCTAAAGATGCCCATTGGGTGGTCTCTGTGGCTGTGGGGTCCGCTGAGCAGTTGAAGCAAATGAAGGCCTTCGAGGAGGAGGAGGTGGCTCGGGCCACCGATCAGTCCTCTTCAACATCAGCCTTTGTTCCGCTGAAACTGGGCACTTCCTTTTCAGGATCCTTTAAAGACCAAGGGAGAGGGTCCTTCGGGTTTGCACAGCTCCCGCTCTCGAAAGAGTCAAAGGAATCGAGAGAAAAAGAGAAGAATCGTCATCTATGTTTTTGAGATCGAGAGCGGTCTTAGTCCCAGGAAACTTTAGTTTCGAACTTGGCCGCTGGCTTCATGGTGCCCCGTCAGGTCAGCCAGCGAAGACACGAGATGATGAGCTGGCTGAGATTTTTCTTGACCCAGTCAACCCACTGTCACTCAGTGAGGCCGACAAGTCTCTGTTCAGGACTCCAGTCCTACCAGTGACCAATGAAGGGGTGTCTCAACCTGTTAAGACCATCCTTCTGGTTCCCGACCAAGACCTGAAGGAACCGTGGCACTCCTCAATACCCTCTGAGCGCCCCCGTCGTCCCACCAATGGTCGAGGTCATACTCATCCAGTAGGTTGAGCAGATCCCATCAATGCCACTCTCGGTGTTACAAAAAGTGGCGGCACCACTATTCATCCCCTTCCTCCTTGGATCAGGAGAGGCTTCGGCACAAGTTGCGTTGACGCTATGAGGACCTCATGTGGCAACAGTTGGTGCTGGCTGGTCTGAAGTCTGCCCATGCTCCAGCACCAGCCATTACTTGACTGTTGCCCATTAGGTCAATGTCGACACCTCCGAAGCCAGTTGATACTGCCCGTCCACCTGTGGAGCCAGTGAAGACTCTCCTGGCTTGGCTGAAGATGGCCTCTCCACCGATTGTGGTGGACCTGCCACCCAAGCAGCCTCCTTCTGTGGCTCTGACTAAGGAGTCTCGGCCCCCTAAGGTTTTCCCTCATCGGCTGTCGGTCACTCTCACACCTGACCATCCATGGAGGGTCGAGAGTGACTCAGGTGGTTGGCCAATCTATGCAGACTCTTCAGAGTCAGATAACTCCTCACTGCACTCTTGTCTAGTTGACGACGAGTTGGTGGGGGGCCTCTCGACAGAGGAGGGACTCATGTCCTTCTTGGGCTTCCTCTGTCTTATCTCTGAATCTATGGGGATGCCACTAGAGCCCATGCAGAAGCAGACTCGTTATTCCCTCACAGATATCCTAGACAAAGGGGATTCTCTGACAGAGGCCTTCCCAGTGGCTGAAGCCATTGCTGGCCCAGCCCTGGAGCTTTGGAAGCACCCTGCCTCCTGCCTTGTGCTTTTGGCCCAAATGGCCTGCAAATATGCGATACCTATTGGATCCCTTTAAGGGTTCATGGAACACCCCTCGGTCAAGGGGTTGGTGATTGAGTCCGTGTTTTGGAGCTTGGGTAACCAAGGAGACACCGATAAACTGCCGGACAAGGAGTACAAGAAATTGGACTATTCAGGCAAAAAGATTTATACTGCCTTATCTCTCGGTCTCCACCAGGAGAGTTCAGCTGTCATCATGGCACACTTCTCCCATGCCCTCATGGGCTCTTTGGATGAGGTGCTTCCTCATCTCCCTGCAGACCTTTAGACCATGGTCAAACAGATCCTGGACCAGAGTCAAGCTGTGGCCAAACAGCAACTCCAAACAGCTTTGGACATCGGAGACTCTTGTGTCCGCTCGGTGGCAGCCGCAGTTGCCATGCACGGTAGGGCTTGGCAGAGGGTCTTGACCTTCATGGCAGAACCCAGCACAAATTGGCAGATGTTCCCTTCTTAGGCACCGATCTGTTCGGTCTTGGGGTCACCTTCAATGCATCGAGAGGTCCAGGACCACCTTGGACTCCACTGCGTCTGTCCAAAAGGACCCTAAAGGCTCCAAGCAGCAGAAACGCAAGCCTTTCCGGCCTGCCGCCCCTGCGGCCAAACCAGCCCAGTATCAGTTTGGGCAACAGCAGGTTCAGTCCCAGCCCCAGTGCTTTGACCGTTAGGTCTTCATTCATCAGGGGGTGAAGACCTAATGGTCGAAGCATTGGGGCTGTGGTAGTTGATATGTTCTCTATGTCACTACCTTCCTTATTAAGATAAATAGCATCAAGACTACTCCTGGAGTGCTGAATCTCATTTTTTGTCTCTCTACTGGTTTGGAACCTTTTGGAGCACCCTGGGTCCATTCCTGAGTGCAAATTCTATCTCTCACTTTATGTATCTTGGGAGGGTGGACACTAAGGAGGGCATATGGGATTTGAGGGAGGACCTGGTGAGGTTGGAAAGATGGTCTGGAATCTGGCAACTGGGTTTCAATGCAAAGAAGTGTTAGGTAATGCACACAGGGAGCAAGAGCCCTGGGCCAGGTACAGAACTGGGAGGGTGCTGGTTACAGTCTCGGAGGACCTGGCTGGGCATAGCACTCATAAGCAACCTGAAAACCGTCAATGCAGTGCAAAAAGGTGGCGGTGAAAGCAAACAGGATGCTGGGTTGCATATAAAGGGGGTTCATCAGCAAGAAGAAGTAGGTCATTCTCCCCCTATACAGATTCATGGTGCATCCAGACCTGGAGTACTGTCTGCAGTACTGGAGCCTCTACCTCAAGAAGGACATAAATCTGTTATAGACAATGCAGAGAAGGGCTACCAAGATGATCCAAGGGCAACATGATGTCCCGTACGAACACAGGTTAGTGAACTTGAACATGTACTCACTGGAAGAGAGAAAAGAGAGGGAGGAGCATGGTCAAGGCCTTCAAATACCTAAAAGGCATTAACAAGGTTGACGCAGTGGGGGGATCTCTGCTGCAGAGGTGAGAACAAAAACATCTAAGGGCACAGCTATAAATTGGGGGGGGGGTACAAGAAGCAGGTTAGGCAGCACTTCTTCACTGAGAAGGTAGTCGCAGGGTAGAAGACACTGCCAGAGTGGGTAGTCAATCACAATTCAGTTGGTGGATTTAAAAGAATGTGGGATAAAGCCGGCAGAGTGATGTGGGGGCTGATGCTATTGCGCCTGACCTGCTGCCACACTGATGACCCGGGTTTAGGAACGACCCCGGAATGCTGGGGATTGGCTGGAGGGAGAGGACTAAGCATCCCAGGGACAGCTCTCCTCTCCCGGGGAGGGGTGGTCAAGCCATCTTGGCCTTTGACTGCAACCAAGTGGAAGCTTGGGGGTAGTGCAGGCTCCGTGAGACTTTGAAGGGTGGGAGCTGCAGTTCTGTGGTGCATCAGTCAATCAATCAATCAATCAACACTTTATTTATAAAGCGCCTTTTGAAATCAAGGCGCTGTACAGGCATAAGCCACAGTATATAAAAGCAACAACAATATAAGTTATTTAAAATCAGTCTGGATAAGACTGAGAAAATAAATAGTTTTAAAACTACTGACGTCAGGCATTCTCTTAACTGACGAGGCAGAGAGTTCCACAGGGTCGATACTGCAAATGAAAAAGCACAAGCCCCAGAAGTTTTCAAATGGACCTTGGGAACCTCTAGCAATCCCTCGTCGGCAGGTCCGGAGAGGATGATTGGGGGAGTAGGGAGTCAAGAGATCTTTCAGGTAGTCAGGTCCCTGTGCGTGTAGGGACTTAAAGGTAAGCAAGCATACCTTGTAGGTGATCTGCCACTGAACTGGCAGCCAGTGCAGCTCGCACAGCACAGGCATAATATGACTGGCCCTGGAGGTGCCAGTCAGCAGCCTGGCTGCAGTGTTCTGCACTAGCTGCAAGCGGCGGATATCAACCTCAGATACCCCTAGGTAGAGGGCATTGCACTAGTCAAGACAGGTAGTAATGAAGGCGTGAATCAATGTTGGAAGGTCACCCCGGAGGAACCAGGTGTTTCACCTGGGTTCGATATTCCTCAGATGGTAATATGAGGATTTAACTATAGCCGACACCTGAGATTTCAGGGTCAGACCGTCATCAAAAATAACGCCCAGGTTACGCACCCAGTCTGAGGTAGTGAGCTGGACACCATCAAGCCATAGGCTCGACATATGCCCAGCCCAAAACCCACCCCCGGGTGACCTGGGTCCACAACCAACACTTCAGTCTTATCCGGATTCAGTCTCAGCCAGCTCAAGTTCATCCAGTCTTTGATCTCGGAGAGGCAACTATTTAGCACAGAGACCACAGCAACCTGTCCGGGCACAAAGGACATATACAGCTGAGTATCATCTGCATAGCAGTGAAAACTCAAGCCGTATCACCTGATGATATCTCCCAATGGCAGCATATACAATGGCAGCATATGAATCTGCGAACAACATGGGCGCCAATATGGAGCCCTGTGGCATCCCGCAGGACAAGGAGAGAGCATCAGAGGAATAAATTCCAGTGACCACCCTCTGAGACCTGCCTACGAGGAAAGATCAAAACCATTTGAGGACTGTACCTGACAGTCTGCAAAGGAACTGCAGGGTCCCCAAAAGCACCCCATGGTTCACAGTGTCAAAGGCTGCTAAGAGATCAAGAAGGACCAAGATGGTACGAGCCTTTCAATCTCTCGCAATTAGGAGGTCATTAAGTACCCGAACAAGGGCAGCCTCTGTGCTATGCCTCTTCCTAAAACAAGACTGGAGAGCTTCATAGACATTGTGCGTTACAGGGTGATCATCCAGCTGCAAAGCAACCACCTTCTCAATAACCTTCCCCACAAAAGGAAGGTTAGAGACAGGTATGTAGTTAGCTGGCTCGTCGGGATCCAAGGAGGGTTTTTAAGGAATGGTCGAATGACTGCCTCCTTTAGGGGGTCTGGAAAGACTCCCCTCTCCAGGGATCTCCATACAATTTCAGCTAGGATTGGGCAGATAGCATCTACACAACCCACTTATAGGTGAGTAGGGCCCGGATCCAAACTACAACAGGTTGGGCGCAAAGTCTGAATGATCTTCACGATGTCCATGAATTCTGGTTGGCTGAAATCAGTCCAGACAGACTAGGTACTCACTGCCTCCCATCGACCTCCGCAGCCCCTCATGGAGGGAGCCGGGCCAATTCTGGGCCTAAAGCGTGCAACATTATCTGTGAAGAACCGAGCTAGCTCATCACACTTAATTTGTGAAAATGCTTTTCTGGACTGAAGACAGATTGGATTGCACAATCTGTCGACGGTTTGAAAGAGGTGAGCCGGTCGATTTTGCACTGCAGAAATCTCCCTGGACAGGAACTCTGCCTTCTTACAGGAGATTTCTGATTGATAGCCCACATAGCATCCCATCAATCTAAGCCTGTGAGTATCAAGGCTGGACTTCCGCCATGCTCTCTCCAGCCTTTGACCAACCCGCCTCAGCTCCTTCAAGGACCCATCACACCAAGGGTGTGGGTGAAGAGTGAGTGGTCGAACGTGAACAGGAGCAATCAAATCCAGGGCATCTCTCTCTGCCTTATTATAGGCTAGTACTATATCCCCTGGACTTGTGCTTTCACTCAGCAATCCCGATGGGTCAAGAACCGCTGACAGACCCTCTGGGGTAACTCCCCTTAAAGGGCAGTACCGGACCATCTCCGAAGGGGTAGGTCTATTTGGGGGGACCCCAAAACTGAACCCTATGGTATGAGGGTCAGACCAACTGACTGGTTCCACCCCCAAGTCAGAGATCTCCATCCTCAGAAGGAACAGCAGATCCAATGAGTGACCCCCTATATGGGTAGAGGAGGTAACAACCTATGTAAGGCCCAGCATTGTCATTAGCTGGAGGAGATTTTGACCAAACTGCGAGAGTTCATCATCGATCCAGGCATTAAAGTCCCCCAGAATAATTCATCTGGGAGACTCCAATACCATGTCGATGATGAAGTCCTCAATCTCCTGCAGGAATAAGCCCCATCACCTGGTGGATGGTAAATGAGAAGTATCCTGCAACCTACACCCTCTCCCATGATACACTCAAAAGGATCTGGTGATTCCTACTGGAACCTCCACAAGGCTCAGTTTGGTCTTAAAAAAGATAGCTACACCTCCACCCCTACGATCCAGCCTCAGATGGTGAATCACCGAGAACCCAGCTGGAACTGCAGAAGCCCAAATTGGCCTGCATTTTCGTCCAGCCATATCTCAGTGATGCATGCCAGATCCACTGTTTCAACAAGATCAGCTATAATAGCTGTCTTGTTTTTGATGGACCTGGTATTACATAACACCTCCTGGGTTGGATGAGATGCTGAGGAAGACCTCGGCTCCTGACCAGCATTAATTGCTGGGCCCTTGTGTATGGGAACAAGACAGGAATTACCCCTGTCCTGGCACCATTTTGCCCCAGGGCGTCGCCTGGTCCCTACCACCCCAATTGGTTCCCCCCTTTCCGTTCCCCCACCAGGCCCAGTTCCCCACCCCTTCCTATTCCTATTCCTCCTAGCAGACCTATTTAATAGTTCACTAGGGCACTGAACATGTACTCCCTGGAAGACAGGAGAGAGAGAGAGGAGACATGATTGGTACATTCAAGTACTTGAAAGGGATAAATAAGGTTGATAAGGAGAGTCTCTTTAAGCTGAGTGGCAATCATATCACAAGGGGCACAGTCTTAAGTTGGAGGGTGGGAGGTTTAGGAGGGAGGTCAGGAAGCACTTCTTCACAGAGAGGGTGGTGGACACTTGGAATGCGCTGCCGGAAGAGGTCATCTCATTGAAGACAGTGGGCAGCTCTAAGAGAGGCTGGGACAGGCATAGGGGGAAGGTAAGAATCATGGGTAGGGAGGATGGGAGGAGTGGGAAGGGAGGGCAGGGACATTAGCTCAAGCTGTGGACCCTGCAATATGAGCAGACTTGATAGACCAAATGGCCTTCTTCTGCTGGCTTCTTCGTATGTTCGTATAAACCTCCACTGGAAGACAGGGGCATTCAAAAGGGCGCAGTTTCCTGAGCCTGGTGGGGGAATACTGCCTGACCATCTTTCGGCCACCCAAGCACATTTTAAAAACAATAACAGTCCCACACTATATAACTTAATCCCTCCCAAACCAACTAATATAATTAATGATCCAAAATAAAATATACTATTAGATATATAACAAAAACAAAGACAATAACTATATAGCATTACAAATCATGTACCTTCCAACCATCGATAACAACAGTAAAGTAAAAACACAATCAAATAAATAATAATAAGAGTCAGTGTTAGGTGCAGTTCTGCAAAAGCAATTATATAGTACCAAATTTGGAGAAGTGGGGCTCTCACCCCCACTCAAAAATAAAGTATCCAGTTGCTGTTCTGCCACCACAGCAGTGGTCAGTATAAGTGGAGATATAAATCCAGAGGCCCTCTCACTGCCTCACCAGTTCAGCAGCCAAATACCAGCTAGCCCATAGATCACCATAGGGTTCCACCACTTTATTCTCATTTTTCCGAAAGCAGTCTCCTTCTATCCTAAGGGAGGGAGCCAATTTATCAACAGCAGCACTTTAACCAAAGAACCTGCTTCCAGTGCAGGTCTACAATCAGCCCAGCACAAATCCCCACGCCGAGTCGGAGCCCCAGAGCTGATGCGGTCCCACAACAGTGCCGCCCTGACGGGCCCTCAAGGTGGAAGAAAGCTACACCCACCAGTGAGCTCTCACCCAACCCTCTTACTCCTGGGAGGATCAGGCCAGACTGCAGTCCCAACTCCAACTGCAGGCCAAAGTTAATGATGAAAAGTCTGCTGAAACAATGCCTAGATCAAACAGGCAACAGTCACCTCCCACTCATGCAGAGTAACAATAAGATTCCTTAGTAGTTGTTTTTATGGCAGCCAAACAGTCAGGACCCTAGGGCACCAGACGGTTTGCAGCTAGCCCAAACCGAGCCTCCCACCTGGGTCAGAGCCCCATAACAGAGCGATCCTACAACCACTCCATACCGAGAGCTCCCCAAGACGAACGAAGATACAACACCCTCCGGTGAGCTCCTGCTCAGCCCCTCACACCCCAGAGAGCTCAGTTCGAACCGCCGTTCCCCAGTCAGAGACCCCGTCCCAGCCAAATTTCACAGTAGCAATTGCATTAAGGAAGCAAGAGTGAAGCTCCAAAGTTAATGCATTTCCATAGCGTCTGGTCAAACAGGCTCACCACCTCCCAAGTTATGAAGTAAACGTTCTTGTATTCAGTAATCCAGCTTCTTCACAATCTTCTAAGCGGCAGGGCTCCTCAAGTGGCATCCTCACTTCCAGAATAATATCCTGGTCCTGAGCGTTATTCAAAACAGGCATAGTTCAAGAATAGGCTGCATTGTGCTGCACTGTGAAAGATTTAAAAAGCGGTTCTACCCCAACAGCAGCCAACGAATCAGGTCACCGCCAGGCACACAAAAATGCCGACTATCAGAGAAAACGACCGCAGTTAACAAATAAACCTCAGCGGGACACCAGAATAATAAACGCACTCTTTCTATTCTAAACTCACTAATAAACCCTAACTATCCAACTTCTTAACAAACGAACAGAGGAACCAAATAAAACAAACTAAAATAAATTCAGTTAAAACGAAGCTACTGTAGCAGCTGTTAAGGCAGACCCACACCGGTCGCCATCGTCCTGTCCATGTGCATGTACTTGTGTGCCGCTACAGCCAGGGAGAAAATGGATTAAGGTGGTTTAATCAAGCCCCTCTCCTTTGGCCCATACTGCTACGTGGTCCATGGGGCACTTCTGGATTGTGCATGGTGGGAGGGGGAGGACGGCCCTTCCTCCTCTGGCCCCACTGTGGGGGGGGGTAGCCACGGGAGACTTAAGCCCCCGGGACTGAGGGAGGCAGGGATGGGGCTGAACAGCCATCTGCCTGACCCCAAGGAGAAAAAGCTTTATGGTAAAAAAAAGACACAAAGATCTGCAACAGGGTTGATACACAAGGTGGGGTGGAAAGGATGAAAAGGGGCTTGGCAATGCTGTAGGAATGGTCAAAAGTATGGCAGCTCAGATTCAATGCTAAGACGTGCAAAATAATGCACCTGGGAAGCAAAAACACAGGGGAAGAGTACACAATGGGGGGTGAGATACTAACAACAACAAAAATGGAAAGGGACCTGAGGGTAGTCATATCAGATGACCGAAAGGTGGGCAAGCAATGTGAGAGGGCAGCAAGGAGGACTGGGGGGATACTGGGATGCATAGGGAGAGGCATCACCAGTAGAAAACAGGAAGTTGTTATCCCTCTGTAAAGACAGCTGGTGAGACCCCATCTGGAGTACTGCTTGCAGTTCTGGGGACCTAGTCTCCACAAGGACATAGACAGGATGGAAGCAGTTCAGAGGAGGGCAACTAAAATGGTGCAGGGTCTGCACTAGAAGACATATGAAGAGAGACTTAAGGAGCTTAATATGTATACCCTCGAGGAAAGCAGGGATGGGGGGACATGATAGAAACTTTCAAGTACCTCCAAGGAATCAACAAAGTCCAAGAGAGTAGCATCTTTCAGAAAAAGAGGTGTGCAAGAACAAGGGGGCACAATTTGAAGATAGAAGGGGGATGGCTCAGAGGTAATGTGAGGAAGTATTTTTTCATGGAGAGGGTTGTGGATGCATGGAACGGCCTTCCTGAGGTGGTTGTGGAGTCAAAAACAGTGGGGAATTCAAGAATGCATGGGACAGACATAAGGCAATTCTAGGGGGTGGGGGCAGGAGGAAGTAGGCTGTTGGTTAACTAGGATCTGCAGCTTATCCATTAGGTAGGGAAATGGGCAGACTGGGTGGGCCAAGTGGTCCTTATCTGCTATCAAAGTCTCTGTTTCTATGTTTCCAGGATAGAGTCAAAGGAAGGTTAGGTTAAAAGGCTGGGCGGGGAGAGCAGCAGCAGACAGACAGAGCTTTGGGTCTTCTGCTGGCACTTTGGTATGTTCCTAGAACCAGCACTGTTGGCAGCAGTTAAATCTTGTGTTACTATTTGCTGACCTCTGTCCAGTAGGCGGGGTTTCAATATAAGTTAGTGGTTCTAATACATTTCCTCACTTGCTTTTCTTTTGACAAGTTTTAATGTTGGAGGTCTTGAAATAGGCTAAAATAGTTTCCTGTTCAGTGACGCTTTTAGGGAACTTTGCCACAAAGATTTAACACAAGAGACCTAACAATTTGCTGCCGAAAGGGCCTGAAGAGGGAGTGAGGTGTTGGGTGAATCCTTACTAGGCTGCCCTTTAACACCCGTGTGGTGGGGTCCTACGGTGTACAGAGAGGCCTGAGTCTGACTGGCTCTGGGGACACGAGTATCCGCAAAACACATAATTAATTTACCCAGTGAATGTCTGTCCCTCCTGATGCATGAGTGCTACAACTAGAAGAGAAAGACTAGAATGGCAGCACCTATCAGAGCTGCTGAGTGTGATGACATAAGCAGTGTCAGTGGTTCAGCAGGTTGAACACTTGCCTCTGAGGTTGAAAGATCAGAAGGCTGTGGGTTCTATCCCCACACCAGGCACTAGGCTTAAATCCCAAAACTGACACTGTAGTACAGCATGAGCGGGGTGCTGTACTCCTGAGGTGACATCTTTTGGATGAGACATTAAAACCAAGGTCCCATCTGCCTGTTCTAGTGGTAGTTCAGGTGGATGTTAAAGATCCCATGGCACTTCTCGAAAAGAGTAGGGGCGTATTTTAATAAAACAAAATACATTCAAGCATATTCACAGCACATACGAAAAACTGGCAAACAATATCAATATTAGTAGCTGTAGAAAGAAAAAAATGAAAATAACACACATCTTCCTCTTGTCATAGTAAGAAAGGAAGAAAAAAAAATAAACCGCATACATCATCTGGTATATTGTTAGAACAAGAACACCAAAAGACCACGTGTACATCCACCTTGAAAGGTCCTTCTGGAAACAACACTGTAAACCTAAGATGGCAAAGAACAGTAAAAAAAGAAAATGACATAACTTCAAACCAACCCATACCAATCTATCCCACCCAATCAACATAGTTCCATAACTGGGTACAGACCTGTGCTCCTATTTCCTCAGTTTCATACTGAAAAACTGCATCAAGTTCTGCTTGTATTCTAAAAATAACATCTTGTATAGAAATGTCAGCATCCCTTAAGAAGGACTGGCAGCGAGTTTGCCAGATTACCCATTTTAAGCAAGCGAAGATTACACAAACAGTACTACTTAAGCCAAACGGATGAAAGTTGACCCAAAATTAGTGTCTCATATGTCATGGACCTAAAACAGGTAGCGCTCCACATAGCATCCAGCTTTTGCCCCACAGAATGAGCAACGCACAGTTAAAAAGCAAACGTTGCATAGTTTCACGTTGGTTAGTGCAGTTCACATGCAGGCACATCCTGTCTTCCATACCTTTGTGCTTATGGCTAGCCCGCACATTTAGTTTACCATGCCCACAAAGCCACATAACATCTGCCATCTTACGAGGTTTCCGCTTCTCAAGCATAGCAGCTAGTACGTGTTTGACCTGTACCTGAGGGCCTACATTAAACACAGGTTCTGTATAATAACATCTCGTAAAAATCTCAGTATAAAACTGTTTCCTATTTAGAGACTGGAACCCAAGTAAGTCAATTTTTCAAAGCTGAATATATTTCAATATACACTGAACATCTAAGGGTAATTTCTTTACTCTAACCGTCCATTTCCCTGTACCCCATGCTTCAGAAAACTGTGGCTGCCAAACTTGAAAAGTATGAGATCAAAAAGTGTCATTCCCATGTAGGAGTGGCCTTATATTCGTATAAAAAAATATACTAAGGAAAAACACCAGGGGGTGGATCATATTAAGGTCCCCCCTCCAGTCAGGGTCTATATGTATGACTACTTTTCACTGGGTTTAGCCTACTACCCCATACCAGTTGAAAAAAAATACTCAATACTTTAACGTGTAAATCAAAGGGCAGGGGAAAAATGTGTGCTATATTAAAAAAAATAGGAACTAAAAAGGTTCTTAACAAAATAATCAATTTCCACCTGGTCATATTCTATGCCTTCCATTTCTGTACCTTTTGCTGTGCCATCTCAATTTTCTCACTCCAGTTCATATAAGCCACATTCTCTGGTCCAAAATAGAGACCCAGGCCCAGATATTCAAAGGGTTTGCATGTGGCGCAACCCCGCAATGTGCCCTGGCGCACTATTCACAAGGCAGCCAGGTGCAGTGCAAGTCCCAATGCACCGGTGCGTAATGGTAATGTATGCAGCGCAAATGCAGGCGTGCCCATGCATATCAGGCTTTATCCTGATATTCAGCCGGGATATGCGGCGCATAGCTGGCACAACCCTGTGTTGCGCCGCATATGGGGGGGCTCAAAGTTGAGCCAAAAAAAATAGGCTCAAAGCCAGGCCACCCACAGGTGGGATGCTGTATTGCAGGGTGCAACACAGCACCCGCCAGCCATGGGTGGCCACCCGCCCTGCAGGGACACAGGTTGCATGGGAGGTGGATCTGATAGACCACCGGGTGGTGTGTACATATTACTGCTGCATGCAAGCGGACATACAGGAGGAGAGGGGGTACACTAGCCTACCATGGTCTCAATGCCTGCTGCAGGTGGCTATACAGGGTGCCAGGCGCATGCCAGGCACGCCCTCATGGCAGCATTCAAATGGGAATATATGATATCCAAATCTCCCTGTTTGCGCCATGCATATATTACGGCCCCATTTGCATGCCCACTTCTGAATATTGTGGGTGCTGTGCCCAGCGCAAATACAGTTGTGCTGGAGCAGTCCCGGTCAACCCTGTCCGGGGACTGCGCCATGCACATTCTGTGCCATACTCAACAGTGATGCGCCATGGTGCATCACCTTTGAATATCTCCCTGTCTGTGCCCCAGTGCAGCTCAGATGTGCTGTGCCCTCACTTGCGCCAGTGTCTGGCACAGTCTGAATATCTCGGGCCCCAGAAACTTCACTGCCTCTCGCTGTATATAAATATCATACTGGGTTGGAACCTCTGCTTTCCCCAGTACTAGTGCCACACTTTTAGCTTTATTAATTCTCATCCATGTCAAAGGGGATTGTTATTCTAAAAAATCTAAAACCTTCTTCCCGGGCTCCAAATCTGCCACCATGACAACACAGTCATCAGCATAAGCGGATACCTTCCCAAGCGTACTACCTACCTGATTGGTGATAGGTACGACCTGTGAGTCCACTTCTATGGCCCTTAAAAGGGGGGTCCAAACTGAAAAAATACAACAATGGGCTGAGGGAGCAGCCCTGATGCACTGCTGTCTTCAAATACATAGCTGGTCCCAAATGTCCATTTACCATTGGCCTTATCTGAGCATCCAAATGCAAAGCTTTAATCAAAGAAATAAACCCCTCCAGCACCTGCCACAAATGTTCATGCCTGACAGAGTCAAAGGTGGCCTCTTGGTCAAGAGAGAGAAGATACCCATCTAGTTGCTTATCCAAACCTTATGCAACCATCTCCCTTATAAACATCAGGTTATGTGCAATATTCCGGCCTGGAACTGCACATGCCTGGGGGTCCAAAATGAGAATCTGTGCTACCTTGTTCCAGTCGAAAAGTAAAGATTTTTGCCAAGATTTTATCATCAGAGTTAAGGAGACTGAAAGGTCTCCAGTACTTGATGTCCGTATGGTCACCCTATTTATAGAGAAAGAACATAACATCCTCTCTCATGCTAGTGCTTAAAGTATCTTTCTGTGCAATGTCTAAAAAACACATCGCACAATATTGGGGCTAGTGTATCCACAAACTGTTTATAAAAATTCATTAGGAATCCCATCCAGGCCAGGCACAGTATGTATAGACTGGGATTTTATCGCCCGTGTGAGTTCCTGTACTGAGATGGATTCATTTAAAGTATGAACTTCCTGTTCCAAAAGACTAGGGGGATGTGTCTCCGTGCATGGTGTGCTATTGGGAATCTGATTACAGTCCCCCTGAAATTTGATCTCCACATGTTTATGAACAACTGCTCTTAAAGAGTTCATATCTGTGGTCACTGTGCCATCTGGCTGTTTCAAAGCTGTCATAACTCTATGCTTCAGTCGGTCAGCATGACTATCATAAGGGTTAATATGAAACCTAGACCCTTGCGTCCCAAATTTTTGCTCCATCTGGAATGAATGCTCCCTAGCATGTTGAAAGGAAAACATTTTGGTCTTCACTGCAGCAATCTGTGCAGTCAGGTCTGCCACGGTTTCCCTCATCTGAGTGAGGAGCTGTAAAAAACAGGCTCTCCATTTTAAATACTGGTAGTAGGTAGAGCTTGCTGTTCTTATTCATTTATGACTTTGATAACTGGGTAAGTGCTCTGATCCCAGGGACCATTTTCAGGCATGACCCGGGCCATAACACATGGCACAGGATGGCAGAGAATACAAGGTGAGCGACAAAAATATACATGAAGGAGATCAGATTTAGAATACAGCAACTGAAGCACAATACATAGGTATGGTACAAGTCCCGTGAGTGACAGCGAAATGCTGTTTACAATATGTCGCTAGGTACACAAACAGCAGTTGTAAACAAAGGTTGGTACATAAGTCAGGTGGGAATGATTGTGACATAGTATATTCAGTGGGAGCAGCTATACAGTGTGTCATACATAGAGTTAGAAATACATTACGTATAAGGTAAGTGCTGACACATCAGTAAACTTACAGAGTAAGAGAACAGGCAGGAGGTAAATTGAAGTCGGGTATAAGTGAAGCCAAGTGGGTAACCCCTGATGGTAGGTTGACCAGTGTGGCTAGGTGGGTAAGCCTCTGGGAGTTAGTAGGCTAGCATGGTCTGGATTGGACACCTTGGGACAGTGGCAGTAGGAGTTTGCCAGTAGGTGCGTGTTGAGGTGGAATTTGAAAGTGGAGTGAGTGTTGATGGTCTGGAGTTCTGCCGGCAGGCAGTTTCACTGCAAGGGGGAGGCTGTGGACCAGGCCCTGCTGCCCATGTTAGTAGATACCCTGGGAATAGCTAGATGATGGATACCAGTAAAGCGGAGGCTGTGGTGCATGGTCCGGGTTTTCAGTAGAGCAGCAAGGGGGATGCAGAACCTGTGCAGATGACTTTGTCCACCATGCCACAAAGGGCGAAGTCAAAGTTTCCCTGCAGCGGTAGCCATCCTAGGGTACTGTAGAGTGTGCAGTGGTGGGTGGAGGAAGGGGCCAGTAAAGCAAAGCAGCAGGCACTGTTATAGGCAGTAGAGAGTTTAGCCAAGGTGGCAGCAGAGGTCCTGGAGTATATGGGAGAGCAGTAGTCCAGGATAGGGAGGAGGTTTCCCTGGACAATGGCCAGTCTGGCTCCAGGGGTGAGGTATTGTTTGAATCGATATGGGACTCCCAGTTTCTGATGAAACCCGCTGATAATGGAGTGGACATGTTCGGTGAAGGTGAGAGTAGGGTTGAGCAATACTCCTAAGTATTTATAATTATCAATGTCTTCAAGGGCAGAGCCATCGGGGGAGAGAATGCAGAGGGGTGTATGGGTTTTAGATTTAGCAAGGAAAGGCTTTGATCTGAACAGCATGGATTTCATTTTCTTGGCATTAACTAAGAGGAGGTTGTTTGAAAACCGGTCGTGGGCAGAGGCATAATTGTGTGAGAGTACTGAGGAGATAGTGGCCATAGATTTGTCGCTGTGGAAGAGAACCAGGTCATCAGCATACAGGAGGGAGTGGCAGTTGAGGCTATCAGAGGGAAGCGAGTTTACAAATATGGAGAAGAGGAGGGGGCCCAGGATTGAGCCTTGCGGGACCCCAACTGAGACTGGAAGAGTGGTGGAGCTAATTTGGACCAAACACACGAATTGAGAGCGGCCAGTCAGGTAGTTGGTGAACCAGTCGGTGACTTCCTGTGAGCATCCTAGGAGGCTAAGTTTGGAGGTGAGGAGGGCATGGTTTACCATGTCAAAAGCCTTCGAGAGGTCAACGAAGACGGCACCAGTGGCTTTACCTTTATCCATGTTGTAGAGGATGTGGTCTGTCAGAAGGGCAAGGGCAGTGTCAGTGGAATGGTTCTTGCGAAAACCATGCTGTTGGTTGCATAGGAGACTGTGCCTGTCTAAGTATTCGGCGAATCGGTTGTGTACAGCTCTCTCGGGTAATTTACTAAGATGAGGGAGGATGGATATTGGGCGATAATTATCGGTGGATTTGGGGTCACCAGATTTAAGAATGGGGATTACCTTGGCTATTTTCCAGGGGTCAGGCTTGGAGGATGCAGAAAGGGCAAGGTTAAAGACGTGTGTTAGTGGTTTGGCTATGGCCAGAGAGACCAGTTTGAGGAATACTTGCGATAGGCTGTCCCACCTGGTGAGCCATGGTTAGACAGGCTTTTGAGTAGCCTAAGCATGTCGCAATAGGAGAGGGCTTTGAAGTAGAAAGGGGGCATTTGCTTGTGATTGTTGGAGGTGCATTTCAGCGGATCAGGTATGGTGGATGGGCATTGCTGTTGGACAGTAGAGAGTTTGTTTAGATACATAGACAGGTTTGTGAACTTGCTATTGAAGACATTGGCCACTTTGAGAGAGTCAGTGAGCAGCCCCTCCTGGGAGCTGAGTTCGGGCACAGCATGGCTGGTATGGGGGTTTAGAAGGGAGTTTATTGAATCCCAGAATTTTCTGGGGTCCCGAAGGTTGTCCCTTTATATCTTGTGGAAGTGTGTTAATTTCATAGATTTTGCTTGTTGTTTACATTTGTTCCTCAGACACCTATATGCCTCCCAGAGGGCAGGAGGGGGTTGATTTGAAAGTTGACCAGGCACAGTCTCTGTCCTTCATAAGGGTTAGTAGGTCACTGGAGACCCAACGTGAGCTCCTTCCCCCCGACTAGTCCAGTGGTGGCAGGGAAAAAGTGGTCTTGGAGGGATAGCAGTGTCTCAATAAGCGTTGAAACAGCTGAGGCTGCATTGAATGTAGAGAGAAGTGCAGACCAGTCAATGGACCAGGTCACCTCGAGGAGATTAGCGGTGTCAGGGCAGCCAAAATCTCTGAAGGAAAGGTATTTGGGCAGTGGGCGCTTTAGTTTGGAGGACCAGAGAAGATAGGTTGGTGAGTGGTCACTAATGGAGTCTGCCAAGGTACCGGCGTGTAATGTGTAGTCTTCCCTGTTTATGAGGATCCAGTCCAGTAGAGTCTGGGTGGCTGTCTGGAGGTTAAGTCTGGTGGGGAGAGATATCACCTGCATCAGGCTGTGCTGCTTTAGCAGGGATGCATAGTCAGGCTGGTGGCTGCTCAGCCAGTTCAGATTAAAGTCGCCGAGAAGGATGGTTTCCATGTGGGGAGTTGAAGTGCTCAGGCCCTGGAGGAAACTGGAGAGTCCAGTGGTTCCTATCGAAGGAGGGTTGTAGCAGCAGCCGATATAGAGTTTTTTTACAGGATCCCAGGGTCAGTTCAGACAGTAGCCATTCACTAGGCGAGGACGCGTCAGAGTGCATGATGATGCTGGCTAAGAGGGGTTCCTTAATGAGTAGGGTCACACCACCACCTTTTTTCCTGCCTGGCCTATCTTGGCATAGGTAGGAGTAGCCAGGTAGCTGGAAGGTGTTATCAGCATGGTGTGGTTTCAGCCAAGTTTCCGAGAAACCCAGTATATGGGGGCTTGTGGAGCAAAACCCAAGCCTCGAGGTCAGTGAATTTAGATGGGAGGCTGCAGACATTAATATGAGCAATTTTGAGACCAGGGGGCTTAAGTCCAGATAGTGGAGGAGGGGGTGATGTGGGAGTTAGTTGGGCCAGGGTTGCATTCAATGTCCCCAGTGGGGAAAGTAGTGATATTAGGAGAATATATGGGCAAGAGGGAAAAGCGGGGGACCGGGAGAGGTTGGCCAAGTAGTATCCCAAGAGGCGGCGTTCCTTGGTGTTGAGGAACATACATGGGAGATACCATAGAGAGAAGGGGTCATCGATTGGTAGTGAGGAGGGGGGGGAGAGGGTGGAGGGGAGGGGTGATAGGAAGGAGAGGCATTGCTGGTCATGTGCCAGCACCGTTTGCACTGAAATCGGTCACTACTAGTACAGCAGGTAGGCAGGTGGCCCATAAAATAGTCAGAGCCAGTGACATGTTCCCATGTGTATAGTGGATGAAAGGTGATGCTGTCTGTTTAAATGTGTGTGGACTAGGCAGCCAGTGGGATGAGAGGCACCAGGTGAGAGTGGTTAAAGTGTATTTAATCAGTGGATGGGGAGGGAGCTCCCAGAGATCTTGCTGTAGTCGGTGGGCAGGATGGAGCAGACAACCGCGGGGAGAACTTGCGAGCCCGAGCGTGAGAAGGGACAGAGGGGGGAATTAATAAAAAACCTCTAGAATTGGAAGGAGTGAAAATAAAATTTACAAGACAAACAAAGGACAGGATATACAGGGAAACTGGGGGGCGGGTCTAACAGGCGCCAGCCGCAGATGGCAGGGGGATGGAGGCAGACAGCTAACAGTTTCAAGACTAGAGGAAAACACCCATATACAGAACAGAAAGGATTAATGTCCATCACATACAGTACACTCCTGGATGTAAAATGACTGCAATTTTGAAACAGCAGGCTAGCTAGAGCAGTACAATTAGCTTACTATCACACTCAGTATTTAATTAATTAATACAGGTAATAGAAGTTCCAGGCAGGCTGCGCTTTTCTTTACAAACAAAAAGGAACAATGCCAGGACTGCAGTAATTTTAAAAATTTAGCGATACGGTCCCGCTGGCGGAGTAGCGCTGGGTTTAATAGACATCCACTCGGGGTGCACACCAGGACGGCAGTGGCCAGTCAGGGCACTGCAGCAAGGTGGCGCCAGAAATGAAATGGCTGAAAATCTCTAGTGTGGCAGGAGCACAGGGCTTCAGGGCAGTCTCCAGTCAGTTACCTGTGAAGTTGGAATGGTAGGCGGGTGGCAGCAGGCGGGCTTCCAGAGATCTCGCCGTAGTCGGTGGGCAGCATGGAGCAGGCAACTGCGGGGAGCACTTGTGAGCCCAAGCGGGCTGAAGCCTGTGAAGCTGGAGTGGTGGGTGGGTGATAGCAGGCAGGCTCCTGGAGATCTCGCCGTAGTCGGCGGGCAGGATGGAGCCGGCAACCGCGGAGAGCACTTGCGAGCCCGAGCGGGCTGAAGCACTCCTGGATGTAAAGTTGTACCATAAGGTGTTTAAGGTCACGCTTCATATCCTACCACCAATCAAGGAGGTCATTGTACAGTATTTAAACTGAAATTCGTGCATTTAGGATGTCCTCAATCTCAGTCTGAACCTGTTCATCCTGTAACAAGGATGTACTCTTACGCCAGTAACCCCTACCAGCCTGTGCATGATTAGCTGTAGCAACCGAGACCTTTACCGCCACGTGGTCTGTGGTTTCCAAGGGAATAATCTTAACATCAGAGATAGGGGTGCAGTCAGAGATGAACCAAAAATCAATATGGGAAGAAAGAGACTCCTTATAAATGGTGTGGCTCGGTGGAGCCCCCAGAATATCATATACATCTTTATAACCAGATTGATGCAAAATTGCGTTAAGTAAATTAGTATCACAATAAACCTTGTTGGTTTTTCTCCCCCAATCCAGCAGTGGGAGCAGGAGCTTGCATTTCGTGAGCAGTACAGGTTGAGGGGAGTGCCGACTAGGAGTCCCTGGAGGAGAAAAGTGCGAGAGACAGCGACGAGGACTACTGGCTACAACAGGGGTAGTGAGAGGGTCAGCTATGTTACTTTCGGTTGGAAACAGTTTAACCCCCAAAAAAAAAAAAAAAACAGTATCAGTGGAGGGAAATGGAGGGGGCAATGGGGCCTGATGGGATTCTCCCCAGAATTCTAAAAGAACTATGGGAGAGCTAGTGACACCACTGACTACCCTTTTTAACAAATCATGGGAGGATGGTGTTGTACCTAAGGACTGGAGGAGGGTGGATGTGATTCCCCAGCACAAAAGTGGGAGCAAAGCAGAGGCAGAAAACTACAGACCTGTTAACTTGACCTCAGTGGTAGGGAAACTGATGGAATCACATCTGAAAGAAAGAATTGTTGAGTATCTAGAGGCCAGTGGGGCACAGGACCCAAGGCAGCATGGATTCACAGCGGGAAGGTCATGTCAGATGAATTTAATAGATTTCTTTGACTGGGTGACCAAAGTAGTAGACCGGGGAGGGGCTGTGGATATGGCCTACCTAGACTTTAGCAAGGCATTTGACACAGTCCCACACAAAAGATTAATAAACAAATTAGCCAGAATGGGAGTGGGTCCCAGGGTGGTAGCCTGGGTAAAACATTGGCTGGACAACAGGACACAGAGGGTAATAGTAAATGGAGTCCACTCCAAAACAAGCATTTGTCAATGCCGAATGTTGCTTGCTTCTATGTGCTGTTTAGGTATTTGGGAAGTCATTGGAGTGCAAATGTTGAAAATTTGCGAACTTCGAGGCTATGCGTGGAACTGCGAACGCAGCGCCAGAAACAGTCATTTTAGAATTTTTCACCAAATTTTCAACATAGCCATTTTAAGACCTCTGCTCATGAACAGTGTCACTGTGATTTTCTTAATGTGTCCCATACATTGAGTTTGCACACCGACTGCGCCATTGTGCGCTACATGGGCGGAAACACATTTTGGGCAGGATGTGAAAAATGACAGCTGTACTGCTCATAAGGAGGTGTGGTAAAATGGCAATGTTGAAAATCTGGAGTGAAAATATTGAAAATTTGAAACTTACGAGCCTGCGTAGGAAATGCGCAACGCACGCTCATAAAACAGTCATTTTTAGGAATTTTTTCACCAAATTTTCAACATAGCCATTTTAAGACCTCTGCTCATGAACAGTGTCACTGTGATTTTCTTAATTTGTCCAGTACATTGATTTTGCACACTAACTGCGCCATTCTGCGCTACATGGGCAGAAACACATTTTGGGTGAGATGTGAAAAATGACAGCTGTACTACTCATAAGAAGGTGTGGTAAAATGGCAATGTTGAAAATCTGGAGTGAAAATATTGAAATTTCACGAACTTACGAGCCTGCGAAGGAACTGCGCAACGCACGCTCGTAAAACAGTCATTTTTTGGAATTTTGGCACCAAATTTTCAACATGGGGTTTTCAGGACCCCTTCTCATGAATGATGTCACTGTCATGGCGGTACTCAGGGCCAAAGGGTGATTTCACAGTCACTGCACAGTCACTGCGCGAAATCACCCTTCGGGCCCGAATAACGCCATGACAGTGACATCATTCATGAGAAGGGGTCCCAAAAACCCCATGTTGAAAATTTGCTGCAAAAATTCCCAAAAATGCCTGAGATATGCAACAAAGTTGAAACCCCCCTATCTAGCCCATTATACAGCTTACCGGCATTTCCTCAGTTCGCGGTCGGCTTTGAAGAGTGCAGACGTGTTGCCGGTCCACCGAAGATCATCGCGCCGGAGTCCGGAGGTAAGTATGGGGTGAGGGGGGGGGGAGGCTGGGTGCGCAGTGGGTGGGTGCGGGTTGTGGGAGGGGGTCGGAGACGCCGCCAAGGGACCGCTTTCATTTTTCAGGTAAAAATAAAAAAAAGACGTCAGGAACCATTTGCCACGCTGGGGTGGGCTCCCAGCGTGGCACAAGGACGTTGGGGCGTGTTCAGCCGACGGGGATTGGGCACCCTGCGGCCAAAGGACTGATTGCCACGCTGGGGTGGGCCTCAGAGTGGCACCTACAACTGAGGGGGAGAGACGCAGCTCAGCCGACGGGGATTGAGCACCCCGTCAGCTACACAGTAGGTGCGGGGGCGCGCACGCCTGTGTGTGGGGGGGGAGCTACGCTTCTTATCTCTGCTCACTGAAGCGTAGCTCCCCCTTTCAACTGTATGCCACTGCATTTTGGAGCGTGTCATAGACAGCTCCAAAATGCATTGGCTTACAGGGACCACGCCTGCCAGCTCACTGACTGAATTGGAGGAGGAGGTGACACACCTCCGAAATCTCCGATGATGGCACTATGTTTCTTGCACATGCGTGCAAGCAACATAAAAAGGGGGGTTACTAGTGGGGTACCAGAGTGTTCAGTATTAGGTCTGGTCCTTTTTAATGTCTTTATAAGCGACATTGCAGAGGGACTAGAAAGAAAAGTATGCCTCCTTGCAGACAACACAAAGATCTGCAACAGGGTTGATATACGGCGGGGGGGAGGAAAGGATAAGAAGGGACTTGGCAAGGTTGGAGGAATGGTCAAAAGTATGGCAGCTTAGATTCAACACAAAGAAGTGCAAAGTAATGCACCTGGGAAACAAAAACCCAGGGGAAAAGTACAAAATGGGGGGGAGGCAATAATAACAACAACAAAAATGGAAAGGGGTTCGGGAATGAGCCTGGGCTGTCGGGGGTCGGCAGGGAAGGGAAAGGATTGAGCATCTGGAGGACAGCTCTCCTCTCCCGGGAGGGAAGGGGGTCCCTGCTCGGCAGTTGAATGGCCTCTGGCAGAGGCCTAAGGCATGGCAAGTGTGGAGCTGACACTGGGGGGGGAGTGGCGACGTCAGCGGTGATGCCTTGGTGTCGGGTATGCACCACTCCCACAATGAACAGGGAAAATAACTCTCTGGGCTCTGGGTAGACAGAGCACCAGGGCAGATCCCTAATAGCTCCCGCCTGCCTTGTCCCAGGGTCTCCCGATGAAAGTTGATTAGTTTGAGGTGTTCTGCCCCACCTGGTCTCCACCCGGGAGGAAGATCCACAGTTCCATGGGTGATCGACTGTGAGACCAGGTAGGTGGAGGAGCGGGGGCAGTCCTTCATTGGAGCTCCCAAAGAAGCGGAGCTTGGAGAGAGTAGGCGGGATAAAAATATATTTAAAAAAAAATGGAAAGGGCCCTGGGGGTAGTCATATCAGATGACCTAAAGGTAAACAAGCAATGTGAGAAGGCAGTAGGAATGGCTGGGGGGGATACTGGGATGTATAGGGAGAGGCATCACCAGCAGAAAACAGGAAGTTGTTATCCCTCTGTACAGACAGTTGGTGAGACCCCATCTGGAGTACTGTGTGCAGTTCTGGAGACCCAATCACCGCAAGGACATGGACAGGATGGAGGCAGTCCTGAGGAAAGCAACTAAAATGGTGCAGGGTCTGCAACAGAAGCCATACAAAGAGAGACTAAAGGAGCTTAATATGTATTAATATGCAGGGTTCAGTATTAGAACCGGTCCTCTTCAACGTCTTTATAAACGACATTGCAGAGGGACTGGAAGGAAAAGTATGACTCTTTGCAGATGACACAAAGATCTGCAACAGAGTTGATGCACAAGGTGGGGTGAAAAGGATGAGAAGGGACTTGGCAAAGTTAGAGGAATGGTCAAATGTATGGCAGCTTAGATTCAATGCTAAGAAGTGCAAGGTAATGCACCTGGGAAACAAAACCCAGGGGAAGAGTACACAGTGGGGGTGAGATACTAACAACAACAAAATGGAAAGGGACCTGGGGGTATATCAGATGACCCAAAGGTGGGCAAGCAATGAGAAGGCAGCAAGGCGGGTGGGGATACTGGGATGAATAGGAGAGCATCACCAGAAAACAGTAAGTGGTTATCCCTCTGTACAGACAGTTGGCGAGACCCCATCTGGAGTACTGTGTGCAGTTCTGGAGACCCAATCTCTGCAAAGACATAGACAGGATGGAAGCTGTCCAGGAGGGCACTAAATGGTGCAGGGTCTGCACCGAAGACATACAGTATGAAGAGAGACTTAAGGAGCTTAATATGTATAGCCTCGAGGAAAGGGGGACATGATAGAAACTTTCAAGTACCTCAAGGAATCAACAAAGTCCAAGAGAGTAGCATCTTTCAAAAAGAGTGGTGCAAGAACAAGGGGCACAATTTGAAGATGGGGAGGGGGGCGGCTCAGAGGTAATTTAAGGAAGTATTTTTTCACAGAGAGGGTTGTGGATGCATGGAACGTCCTTCCGGAGGAGGTTGTGGAGTCCAAAACAGTGGTGGAATTCAAGCATGCATGGGACATTCATAAGGCAATTCTAGGGGGTGGGCATAGGAAGAAGTAGGCAGCTGGTTAACTAGGATCTGCAGCTTATCCATTAGGTAGGGAAATGGGCAGACTGGGTGGGCCAAGCAGTCCTTATCTACTGTCAAATTCTATGTTTCTATGTTTCTATGTATACCCTTGAGGAAAGGAGGAAGGGGGGTACATGATAGAAACTTTTGAGTACCTCAAGGGAATCAACAAAGTCCAAGAGGGTAGCATCTTCAGAAAAAGAGATGTGCAAGAACAAGGGACACAATTTGAAGATAGAGCGGGACGGTCAGGGGCATGTGAGGAAGTATTTTTCACAGCGAGGGTGGTGGACGCATGGAACGGCCTTCCTGAGGAGGTTGTGGGATCAAAAACAGTGGGGGAATTCAAGAATACATGGGACAGACATAAGGCAATTCTTGTGGGGGGTAGGAAGAAGTAGGCTGTTGGTTACCCAGGATCTGCAGCTTATCCAATAGGTAGGGAAATGGGCAGACTAAGTGGGCCAAACGGTCCTAATCTGCCGCCAAATTCTATGTTTCTGTGTTTCTAATCCCATCTGGCCAAACCACAGTTAAAATCCCTTCCCCATAGGGTCAATTTGGAACCGTGCAAGAAGGCTCTAGTTGGTGTAGTAGCTTTGTCCTCTCTGCTTTGAGTTGTGGAGCATATATATTAATAAGTCATATAGGTTTATGATTTAGCTCAGTGTCTACCACCATGTCCCTCCCTGGACAAACATCTGTAATTTCCAACACAGAAACATAGTGCCCAAAAACCAGAAAACCCAAGCCCGAACATTGCTCTTCTCCCACTGACCGCAAAGAGGGACCCCACCTCCAGTCCTTTTTAACCTGATTGATTTCCGGAATAGTATGCAATCTAGTATCCCGGAAAAAGACTACTTCACACCGTAACCCCTGTAAACTGGAAAAAGTAACCTGTCTCCTAGTGCCAGCCTTAATACTGTTGACATTGCATGTAAGAAAGTTAACTGTAGCCATGAGAAGAATAAAGGGGAGAAAAAACCATAATAGCATGTAAATATAAACAAGCAATCCTTAATTAATTTTCTTTTCTTTCGTTTGGTCGACTTAGGCTTCCCTGGTTTAGAACTCTCCATGGCATGATCTGCCTGGAAAAGAGGCCACTGAGGAATCATCAGATTCTTCCTCCGAAGCAGCCCAGTCCTGATCTTGCAACACTGCATATTGGTTCTGAACCACCACGGGGTCTGATATGTCAGGGAGCTTTGGCAGAATGGGAATAGTTGCAGTGGCCTTAGATCTGGTGACCATTTTGAATCCATTCCCCACAGACCCTGTTGGGGGGGGCATATCCTGTGCTGCAGAGGCAGATGTAGACACCGTCTCCTCCACAGGGGTAGTGTCCATAGCTGGTACTTGTACCTCAGTTGCTTCCTGAGGAGGTGCCACCTACTGAGGCCCTACAGGCTCTGAAGCAATGATCATGGCCTCCTCTGGGATAGAAGGTACCGTATGATCAGGAGGCCGGGGGGGGGGGCGCAGACTGCTGCTCCCTGAGTAAAGGAGTTCTCTGAGGTGCAACAGCTCTGGGTCATTGTGGACTACTGTGCTCAGGGTCTGTAATCAATTTTAGTCTTTCTTTTTGGGCCATTGAAACATATAAATCCTGCTTAGCTTGCAGGGCCTGGTCCAGGCTATTATGTGATGCCCTGGAGCAGTTTCGAAATATGTGGCCTTGATCTTCACACAAGTTGCACCTCATGGGATTGGGGCACTGCACACTAGTATGCCGTACAATCCCACACTTTTGTTTCTCACAGGCATTGCTCAAGTGCCCAGGGTCCCCACACTGATAACATGCCCGGGGCTGGCCTGGGTAGAAGACCACACCCCTATCTCAACCCAAAAATAAGCAGTTGGGAAGATGCTGGGTTTCATTATTTACTTGCTTCAGCATAACCTTGAACTTCCAGCCTCCTGGACAAAAATGTTCCTCGTTCAATATAGGCTCAGGGTAACACAGAAACATAGAAACATAGAATTTGACGGCAGATAAGGACCGCTTGGCCCACCCAGTCTGCCCATTTCCCTACCTAATGGATAAGCTGCAGAACCTAGTTAACCAGCAGCCTACTTCTTCCTACCTCCACCCCCTAGAATTGCCTTATGAATGTCCCACATGCTTAGATTCCACCACTGTTTTGACTCCACAACCTCCTCCAGGAAGGCTGTTCCATGAATCCACAACCCTCTCTGTGAAAAATATTTCCTTAAATTACCTCTCAGCCGCCCCCTCTATCTTCAAATTGTGCCCTTGTTCTTGCACACCTCTTTTTGAAAGATGCTGCCCTCTTGGACTTTGTTGATTCCCTTGAGGTACTTAAAAGTTTCTATCATGTACCCCCCTCTTGGACTTTGTTGATTCCCTTGAGGTACTTGAAAGTTTCTATCATGTCCCCCTTCTCCCTCCTTTCCTCGAGGCTATACATGTTAAGCTCCTTAAGTCTTTCTTCATATGTCTTCCAGTGCAGACCCTGCACAATTTTAGTTATCCTCCTCTGGACAGCTTCCATCCTGTCTATGTCTTTGCAGAGATTGGGTCTCCAGAACTGCACGCAGTACTCCAGATGGGGTCTCACCAGCTGTCTGTACAGAGGGATAATAACTCCTGTTTTCTACTGGTGATGCCTCTCCTATGCATCCCAGTATCCCCCCAGCCCTCCTAGCTGCCCTCTCACATTGCCTGCCCACCTTAGGTCATCTGATATGACTACCCCCAGGTCATTTTCCACTTTTGTTGTTAGTATCTCACCCCCCCCCATTGTGTACTCTTCCCCTGGGTTTTTGTTTCCCAGGTGCATTACCTTGCACTTCTTAACATTAAATCTAAGCTGCCATACATTTGACCATTCCTCTAACCTTGCCAAGTCCCTTCTCATCCTTTCCACCCCACCTTGTGCATCAACTCTGTTGCAGATCTTTGTGTCATCTGCAAAGAGACATACTTTTCCTTTCAGTCCCTCTGCAAAGTCACTTATAAAGACATTGAAGAGGACCGGTCCTAATACTGAACCCTGCGGTACCCCACTAGTAGCCCCCCTTTCTTCAGAGTGGACTCCATTTACTATTACTCTCTGTGTCCTATTCTCCAGCCAATTCTTTACCCAGGCTGTCATCTTGGGACCCACTCCCAGGCTGGCTAACTTGTATATTAATCTTTTGTGTGGGACTGTCAAATACCTTGCTAAAGTCTAAGTAGGCCATGTCCACAGCCCCTCCCTGATCTACTACTTTGGTCACCCAGTCAAAGAAATCTATCAGATTCGTCTGGCATGACCTTCCCGCTGTGAATCCATGCTGCCTTGGGTCCTGTGCCCTCTGGCCTCTAGGTACTCGACAATTCTTTCCTTCAGAAGTGATTCCATAATTTTCCCTATCACTGAGGTTAAACTAACAGGTCTGTAGTTTCCTGCTTCTGCCTTGCTCCCACTTTTGTGAAGTGGAATCACATCTGCCCTCCTCCAGTCCTCGGGTACCACCCATCCTCCCATGATTTGTTAAAGAGGGTAGTCAGTGGTGTCACTAGTTCTACCTTTAGTTCTTTAGAATTCTGGAATGAATCCCATCAGGCCCCATTGCTTTGTCCACCTTCAGTTTTAAGAGTTCTTTCATAACCCTTTCTTCTGTAAATGGGCTGGTATCAATTTCTGTATCCAGAGTGTTTCTATTGTTTGTTTTAGGTACCTCTCTTCACTTGTAAATACTGAGCAAAAATATTTATTTAGTATCTCTGCCTTTTCACAGTCACCTCTGCCCACCCTCCCTCCCTTTATTAAGCCTCACTATCCCTCCCTTGGTCTTCCTTTGCTCCTGATGTACCTATAAAAGGTTTTATCCCCTTCTTAACTGAGTTGGCTTTCTTTCCTCGGTTTGGGCCTTTGCTTGTTCTGACTGCCTTCCCAGCTTCCTTTGCTTTAACTGATACCGCTCTCTGTCCTGCTCCTTCTGTGATTCCTTGTACTTCCTGAATGCTTTCTTTTCTTGAACCTTTACTGCCACTTCCTTTGAGAACTATAGTGGTTTCTTACATTGTTTTGTTTTGTTTATTTGCTTCACACAAAGGCTTGTTACCTCTGTGATGGCAGTTTTTATTATTCCCCATTGTTCTTCCACCTTCCTTCCTGCCCATTTGCTAGTGCATTCCTTAGGCATCAATTATTTGGCAAAGTCAGCCTCCTAAAGTCCAGCAGCTTTTGCCTTTGTATGGCTTGACTTCATTGCTGTGTTTATTGTGAACCATACTGTTCGATGGTCGCTAGTTCCCAGATGGCTACCCACTTCTACATCTGTGATCCTCTCTCCATCTCCATTTGAGAGAAGCAGGTCTAAGATTGCTCCCTCTCGAGTGGGCTCCAATACTAGTTGTCTAAGGCATGCCCCCTGTAGGGCATCTAGAATAACCCCACTCTTCGAAGTGGCTGCTGCAACTGCACTCCAGTTAACATCTGGCATATTGAGATCACCCATCAGCAATATCTCCCCTTTTTCTGCCTTTCTAAGTATACTTTCTATCATTTCCTTGTCCATTTCCTCCCCCTGAGAGGGGGGTCTGTAACCAATTACATTGCATTTATGTTTGAGTCAGAAGGTAATGTCAGCCACATTGACTCCTTCATTCCTGAATAGTACTGTGACACGCTTAAAAGCCAGTTTTGTTAAAGGAATTGCCACAAGAGTCCTCCAAAGGGGTGTATTTTTCAGCAAGTGATATTTTTTCCAAAAGCGCTCCAGCCCAGCTGGATTCTTAAAACTGATGTCAAACAATGAGTCCCCAGGCATGTGTAAAAGTACATATACTTCATACACAAAGAACTTCATACTGTCCTTGATTAATGTATGTCCCACATAGTGGTGACCAGGCAACTCGGAGGAGCAACCCCCCCCCCCCATCTCATCTGCAGCAACAGTTGGCGGAGTCACAATGCTTTATGTAGAAGTTTCTAGGACCATAGGTTCAGAGGAGCCGTGCTCAGAAGGGGTATTCCCTGGTTCTTCCAGAGCCCTTATGTCCTGTATAATTTCACGTGGGACACTACTGTTCAAAACGTGAGTAGCACCCTGTCCTGTGACTTTTCCGGGTGTGAGTAGTGAGGCAACCTCTATGTTAGTGGGATCTGACTGATTTTCCAGTCCTGCTATTACTAAGGGTATTGCAGGACTATCTGTATTGGCAATGTGAATGGCCCCCCGTCCCTTCCCATCAGGGGATTGGGACCAGCCAGCCAGTTCAAGCGCTTCACAAACCTAAGGGGGGACTCCCCCGATGTTGTAGAAGTAGTGGCTGTACCCCTTCTAGTATCCAAAAACTGCACATTAGAAGTGCTCCCACTGCTTTTGCCAGTGCGCTCTCCACCAATTGTTTTCCTGGGACCCTTTTTCACAGACCCTCCTGCCACTCTAGTGGTGAATTTGGCCGGACAAGGCCCTACAGATGCCCTTCCCCCATTTTTCTGCCCTACCCCAACAATGGAGCGAGTGTCCTGGGACTGTACTGTCCCTCCATTCTTCAGCTGCTGACATGCCTCACTCTCCCCATCTGCAGCACTGTAGCGTTCCCCTGCAACATTTGTTTCCAACACAGTACCTTGCGGGTCAGGAGCACCCTGCTGTCCTGGACCCGTGTCGCAACCGTCCGATTCCACCGCAAATAAGTATTACATCATATGAAATACAAACAAAATAGCATGTATGTCGGCTAAAAAAATTAAAAACTGAAAAATAAATCAAATATTTCACATCATATAACAAGACATGATCAAAACTGAAACAAGAAAAACAAAGTAGAGAAAAGTAAAGCAGGTACTATCCCCTATGTCTAACATTAAAACCTATGGCTGGCCAGCCGTTATGCTAAACTAAATCCTGCATCACCCACTCACGACCTTTCCGAAATGTATGAAATTTGGTTCTGGAAAAAATAGTTTTCTTCTGTCTATATAAAGTATGTAAAAAAGTAAGTAACTATAGAACTACACCTTGTGGGGATACCATTTTCTGTTGCAGTAAGAAAATACATTGAACTTGCCACATATAATACTTATAAACAGCAAAAATAACCCTGAGTACTTTTATGATATTTCCATAAACTATGGGGGCAAATACCTAGAATCAAGATATTGTAGGTGAGAAGGGTCATCTGTGGTTCTTTCCAAATATTCTGTAAAATAAGCCAAACATCTTCAGCAAAAGGACACTTAAGAAGGAAATGTTCTAGGGTCTCTAAAACATGATTGCAAGTAAGCATAGGCCACATTCTAGATTAGGGCTTTGTGCTTTAAAGTACTTCGGACACCTAAATGACTGTGACAAGGTAACCAAACTACGTCCCACATCTGTTTGTGGATCCTTTTTTCCGTCAGCTGAAGGCAAGCTTCTGACATGGCAGAAACCGAATATTCTGGAAATACTGGTTGCTCAAAGAATGTATCCTCTATAATATGAGCGTAGAAAGCTTTCCTTGAAACTGAACAAAGCAACTGCAAAGTAACCCTCCACTGACGCAACTTTGTTAAGCAAGGTTTGATAAACCCAGGAATACCTTTAGTGTGGGTAAGCATGGAGACATTTAAAAGACATATATCTCATTTGACCAACAATATTAGAAACCAATGAAAACTAAAATTAAACCAGTGCAGCACTCTGTCTTTGATAAGGGACATCAGATTTCTATATACAACAATGCTATTAAAAAAAAAAATCTGTCCGGCCCGGTGGCGCTGAGGGTTGAGGCGCTGGTCGCCACACCTCGCGCCACGCTGGTGACCCGTGTTCGGGAACGGGCATGGGTTGCCGTGGGTCGGCGGGAGGAGATGGATTGAGCATCCAAGACTGCTCTCCATCTCCGGGAGAGGGATTTGGGTGGCCGGGCTTGCCTGACTCCCTAGCGGAGACGAAATACAGTACGTAGTCAAGAAGCCATGGGGGGGGGGCAGGACACAGACGCTGATTGGGGCACGCACAGGAGCGTGCATGCACTCAGTCACTGGGCGCTATTGCACTCTGGCGACCCGCCGGAAGGAAAAACAGCGAAAAGCGAGCCCGCAGCACAAAGTTGTTCCTCACAGCGCTGTTCCTGAAGGCACCTCCCTGGCATAGATCCTTGGGGGTGGGTTGAGTCGCCTCACCACCCTGACGAGAAGGGTAAGTCGAGGGGTACAAGGAGGGGCCTGATGTCGGGGATGGCGCTGGGGAACAACGGAGGGGGTCGAATGGAGCTCTGGAGGAAAAAAAAAAATTAAAAATATGGGGTTAGGCATTCTGATCCCTCCTATGGTATAATCATAATATGTGAAAACCTGTCGTATGGGATTCAAACGACTACCCCATAGTCCTTGGAAATATATATTCAATACCCAAGGTTCCAAAGAAAAAGGAAGAGGAAAAACATTTGAAACGTGCAGAAGTTGTGGTGTTATCAAAGTTTTCAACAAATAAATCCTTTTTTTGGGAAATAGTTTTGTTTTTCCACTGCCGAATAATACCTTGGCATTTAGAGGCATCATTTGCTGTACTGAAAGTAAGTCCCAGGATTTTAATGGGATCCGACCTAAGGGGTATAGTGAACTGGGTACTAGAACTGTGTTGTCTGGAAGTTGGGTTAATGTGGAAACAATGGATCTTGTCATAATTCAGTTTAGCCCCTGACACCAATTTGTACGTCTGAAGTGTTTGTTCAATGATGGGAATAGCATCGGCTACCTGCGTGCTAAGACAAAGAGCATCTGCATATGCACTCATGTTGGTTAATTCAGGGAGTAATTGTATGCCCGGTATGCATCAGTTTGTTTTATTTTGCAAATCAGATGATCAGTCGCAAAAAGGTAAAGTATGGGACTTAAAGGGCATCCTTGGCGGACTCCTCTCTTTATGTGAAACGCTGTACCTAAAGTTTTATTTATGAATGATGTGACTGAGGCTGAATCATAAAGTAATTTTATTCAAGAAGTGAATTGTACTGGAATACCATAATAATGTAGTGTTTCAAAAAAGTAGGTATGATCAACCCTATCGAAGGCCTTCTGTTGGTCTAAAGATAACATCCACCCTGAACAACCATGTGTGGTACCTAAGTCTATAATATCCCGTAGAAACTGTAAATTATGAAAAATGGATCTGTTCAGGATGCCACAGGATTGTACCATAGAAATTACCTTATGTGCAATATTAGACAGTCTACAGGTTGATATATTAGAAATGATTTTGTAATCCACATTCAGTAAGCTAATCGGTCTCCAGTTTGACAAATTAGTACGGTCACCTTTTTATGCAAAAGAATAACTAAAGCCTGGGAAAAAACTAGTAGGTATATGTGACGCCTGTATCAGGGAGTTAAATAATATAGTGAGGATGGGACCAAGCCGAACCTAGCAAGTTTAAAAAAATTCTGTAGTTAAACCATCTTCCCCCGGTGCCGTGTGATTTCAGCTTCGAGATGGCTCGTAGTATCTCTTGTAAAGAAATATCTGCAAGTAAAGACGAGATATCGGCTTCAGTAAGTCGTGGTATAGACAAATCAGTAAAAAGATCTGTGGTCACACAATCTTGCAGCTACCCAGAGAGTTGGGGGAGTGGCTCTTCCAAACTTTGAACCATATACTTTGGCCTCCCAAATAAGGACAATCCTGAACTGGCTTAACCCATCTTATCAAATGCACTCGAAGCCAATGGAACTGGATATAAACCAACAACACAATTTAGTACAATTAGCACAAGGAGGACCTATAGAACAAAATGTATTACAAAACTTGCCACAACACACCAGGGAAGCCCTCAAGAGGTGGAATATAATGAAAGGAAAATATATGAACAAGACCCAGAGGCTTTATATAACAGCTTTCATAGCTGACCCAGAAATGCCACCAAATAAGATGGGATCCAAAATTTTAAATAGATGGGCACACAATGGGATCTGCCTAGTTTCACAATTAGTAGGGCCAACAGGCATACACTCATTTGTGACACTACAGGAAACACAAAAATTACCACAAAACTTATTCTATAGCTATACACAAATTAAAAAATATCTTCAACCAATAGAAACACAACTGACAGACCTAGCTGAAACCCCCCCTAAACTTATCACACTGGTGAACACAGCTATCAGAGGAGTAAAGATAGAACACATCATCAGCCAGACCTATGAAGCATTTAGAAACCCCCGAGGGACTCAACAGAACAAATTAGACAAAAGTGGGAAAAAGAGCTTCAGACAGAAATTACAACAGAAAGCTGGATAAATACAGCCCTCACAACCTATGAAGTCTCTGAGTCTTCCTATTGGAAGGAATTCAGTTGGAAGCTTCGTAGTCGTTTTTTCCGCATGCCTAAAATAGTGGCACAATATAGTAGAGATACAGCTGGTAGATGCTGGAGGGAGTATGGGACACAGCAGGCAGCACAAACACATATACTTTGGAGGTGTACTTTACTCACTCAGTAATGGGCAGAAGTGACACAAATTATTAATGAAATATATGAAATGATAGAAAGTATACTTAGAATGGCAGAAAAAGGGGAGATATTGCCGATGGGTGATCTGAATATGCCAGATGTTAACAGGAGTGCAGTTGCAGCAGCCACTTCGAAGAGTGGGGTTATTCTAGATGCCCTACAGGGGGCATGCCTTAGACAACTAGTATTGGAGCCCACTCGAGGGAGCAATCTTAGACCTGGTTCTCTCAAATGGAGATGAAGAGAGGATCACAGATGTAAAAGTGGGTAGCCATCTGGGAACTAGCGACCATCGAACAGTATGGTTCACAATAAACACAGCAATAGAGTCAAGCCATACAAAGGCAAAAGTATTGGACTTTAGGAGGGCTGACTTTTCCAAAATGGGTGAGTGCCTAAGGAATGCACTAGCAAATGGGAAGGAAGGAGGGTGGAAGAACAATGGGAATAATAAAACTGCCATCACAGAGGTAACAAGCCTTTGTGTGAAGCAAATAAACAAAATGAAACGATGTAAGAAACCACTATGGTTCTCAAAGGAAGTGGCAGTGAAGGTTCAAGAGAAAAAGAAAGCATTCAGGAAGTACAAGGAATCACAGAAGGAGCAGGACAGAGAACTGTATCAGTTAAAGCAAAAGGAAGCTGAGAAGGCAGTCAGAACAGCAAAGGCCCAAACTGAGGAAAAGATAGCCAACTCAGTTAAGAAGGGGGATAAAACCTTTTATAGGTACATCAGGGAGCGAAGGAAGACCAAGGGAGGGATAGTGAGGCTTAATAAAGGGAGGGAGGGTGGGCAGAGGGTGACTGTGAAAAGGCAGAGATACTAAACAAATATTTTGCTCAGTATTTACAAAGGAAGGGGGTACCTAAAACAAACAGTAGAAACACTCTGGATACAGAAGTTGATACCAGCTCATTTACAGAAGAAAGGGTTCTGAAAGAACTCTTAAACTGAAGGTGGACAAAGCAATGGGGCCTGATGGGATTCATCCCAGAATTCTAAAAGAACTAAGGGTAGAACTAGTGACACCACTGACTACCCTCTTTAACAAATCACGGGAGGATGGGGTGGTACCCGAGGACTGGAGGAGGGCAGATGATTCCTTTCACAAAAGTGGGAGCAAGGCAGAAGCAGGAAACTACAGACCTGTTAGTTTAATCTCAGTGGTAGGGAAAATGATGGAATCACTTCTGAAGAAAAGAATTGTCGAGTATCTAGAGGCCAGAGGGGCACAGGACCCAAGGCAGCATGGATTCACAGCGGGAAGGTCATGCCAGACAAATCTGATAGATTTCTTTGACTGGGTGACCAAAGTAGTAGGTCAGGGAGGGGCTGTGGACATGGCCTACCTAGACTTTAGCAAGGCATTTGACACAGTCCCACACAAAAGATTAATATACAAGTTAGCCAGCCTGGGAGTGGGTCTCAAGATGACAGCCTGGGTAAAGAATTGGCTGGAGAATAGGACACAGAGAGTAATAGTAAATGGAGTCCACTCTGATGAAAGGGGGGTTACTAGTGGGGTACCGCAGGGTTCAGTATTAGGAGTGGTCCTCTTCAATGTCTTTATAAGCTGACATTGCAGAGGGACTGGAAGGAAAAGCATGTCTCTTTGCAGATGACACAAAGATCTGCAACAGAGTTGATGCACAAGGTGGGGTGGAAAGGATGAGAAGGGACTTAGCAAGGTTAGAGGAATGGTCAAATGTATGGCAGCTTAGATTCAATGCTAAGAAGTGCAAGGTAATGCACCTGGGAAACAAAAACCCATGGGAAGAGTATGCAATGGGGGGTGAGATACTAACAACAACAAAAATGGAAAGGGACCTGGGGGTAGTCATATCAGATGACCCAAAGGTGGGCAAGCAATGTGAGAGGGCAGCAAGGAGGGTTGGGGATACTGGGATGCATAGGGAGAGCATCACCAGTAGAAAACAGGAAGTTATTATCCCTCTGTACAGACAGCTGGTGAGACCCCATCTGGAATACTGTGTGCAGTTCTGGAGACCCAATCTCTGCAAAGACATAGACAGAATGGAAGCTGCCCAGAGGAAGGCAACTAAAATGGTGCAGGGTCTGCACCGGAAGACATATGAAGAGAGACTTAAGGAGCTTAATATGTATAGCCTCGAGGAAAGGAGGGAGAGGGGGGACATGATAGAAACTTTCAAGTACCTCAAGGGAATCAACAAAGTCCAAGAGGGTAGCATCTTTCAAAAAAAGGTGTGCAAGAACAAGGGGCACAATTTGAAGATAGAGGGGGGCGGCTCAGAGGTAATTTAAGGAAGTATTTTTTCACAGAGAGGGTTGTGGATACATGGAACGGCCTTCCGGAGGAGGTTGTGGAGTCAAAAACAGTGGTGGAACTCAAGCATGCATGGGACAGTCATAAGGCAATTCTAGGGGTTGGGGGTAGGAAGAAGTAGGCTGCTGGTTAGCTAGGATCTGCAGCTTATCCATGAGGTAGGGAAATGGGCAGACTGGGTGGGCCAAGCGGTCCTTATCTGCCGTCAAATTCTATGTTTCTATGTAAAGCACCCCATGGTTGAGCCCCACTTATATCCTAACATTTACACTCCCTGAAGGCATCAGGGTTACTAAATCTACATATAAACAAGTCACACCCTTAACCCTGGCAGCTTTAAAAGCAATTACAAGACTTTGGGAAACCAAGAAAACCCCCACAAAAGAGTGTTGGAATACACAGGTTAGGGAGATCTATGCTTTAGAATGCATTAAAGCCAGGTTAACAAACCGCCAGAGGAGCTTCACAATCAGATGGCAGAAATGGGTCCAATACCAACTAGATAATTACCCCAATTTTATTCTCTAGGGAAACCAGAACAAGAAAAGAGTGAAACAATGAAATGAGCATAGGAAAATAAGCAGTGTAGAGGTACTGAAATCCTGGAAGAATCAATTCATGAAAATAAGCTGAAGTTTTATATTATCCCTAAAAAATAAAAAAAGAGAGAGAAATTATTGATAAAAATGTATAAAATATATATAAGTAACCCAACACCAATCTGTAACATACGCTGAATGTAATGAAATGTATGTATTTATTTTCCTTTGTACATGTTTTTTATTGTACGTTAAAAAAAAAGTGAGAAAAAATCTTAAATAAAGATCAATATTAAAAAAAAAAAATGATCTGTGGTCCCCATAGTGTTTGTCGCTGTCCCAAACTGGCTGTAAAGATAATCATGGACTGCTGTTTGAATTCTATGGTTATCTGTAATAGGGGTAGGTCTGTCGGGAAGTAACAGGCTCTGTATTGTAGATGCTTTTACTCTAGTTGCACAAATACAAAAGGCATCCAACATGGGTTGTCTACCCTGGGAGCCGAATTGAGCTTCCAGTTTGAGACTCAAAAACCTGTTGTATTGAAACCTAGACACGTCAGCTTTAGTCTGCTGTATCTGAGCAGTTAAATCGACATTGTGAGAGTGGGCCTGCAAAGTCAAATATTGTAACTGGTTTCATAGCATTAAATAATGAGCCTGCTGCTGCTTGCTTTTCCTAGAGGCACAATGAATAAATAGACATTTAAAATCCATTTTGGAATCCAGCCACCAATCTATTATCTTGTCTTGAACTGGGCCTCACAAGCATACCAGTTGAGGGAGCTGAGTCCTTTGAGTGTACTGTAGTGGTAGGTGTGGGTTGCAGAATTGCTCTCACCTATCGTCCACCAGGTGACAAGAAGTGTTTTCTGCAGGAAGTAGCAGACTTCATCATCAACAGGACACTTGAGTCACCCAGGCTGATGGTCCTGGATGACTTCAATGCCTGGGTCGATGACAAACTCTCGCAGTTTGGACAGCACTTCCTCCAATTAATGACATCTTTGGGCCTTACACAAGTGGTTACTTCTGCCACTCATAAGAGTGGTCACTCTTTGGACTTAGTTTTCCTCCTGGGGATTGAGGCCTTCGACTTGGGGGTGGAACCTGCTGGTTAGTCTGATCACTACACTGTGGGGTTCAGTTTTTGCACACACCCCCCCTTGTAGGCCTACCCCTGTGGAGATGGTCAGGTACTGCTTTTTGCGACATGTTAGTTCTGCAGGCCTGGCAGCGGTACTTGACCTATCAGAGTTCTCTGGAGTGAGCAATGATCCTGATGCCCTAGTGCTGGCCTATAATAGGACCATCTCCTCAGCTCTCGATCAAATTGCTTCTGTCCATATTCGTCCTCTCCCCCTTCAACCTCGGTCCCCATGGTTTGATGGGACTTTGAGGGAGCTGCGACAACAAGGACGAAGATTAGAGCACTGTTGGCGGAGAACTGCCCTTGATGCCGACCATCTTAGACTGATGGAACATTATCGACTCTATCATTCCGCAATCTCGCGTAAGAAGGCAGAGTTCCTGTCCGGGGAGATTGCGGCTGCTCAGAACCGATCAGCTCAGCTTTTTCAAACTGTTGACAGACTGTGCAACCCAGCCTGTCTGCAGGTTCGGAAAGCTTTTTCACAAGTGGAGTGTGATGAGCTTGCTTGCTTCTTTGCGGATAAGGTGGCCGACATCAGGACAGCACTCCAGCCTGCTCCCTCTATGGGAGAAGCTATAGATCAGCATTTGGTCGCAGCCTCTAGTCTCTCCTGGAGTTCCTTTGACCGGCCTGAGTTCACTGATGTCATGAGGATTGTCCAGAGTATGCGCCTTACATGCTGTAGTCTAGAAACATAGAAGTTGACGGCAGATAAGGACCGTAAGGCCCATCCAGTCTGCCCATTTCTTTTTCTACCTTATAAATGTGCCATCGGCCTTTGCTCTGTCAGTGGCCTATCTATTCATAGTCATTTGTATTGCTCCCTTATGCCTATCCCATGCCTGTTTGAAGCCCTGCACTGCATTCATAGCCACCACTTCTTGTGGTAAGCCATTCCATGCATCCACCACCCTTTCTGTGAAAAAGAATTTCCTCACATTCCCCCTTAATCGGCCCCCCTCTAATCTCATGCTGTGTCCTCTTGTCCTGCTATTTTTCTTATATTTAAACATGTTAGACTCTTTCACCTTGTTTATACCCTTAAGGTGTTTGAATGCCTCGATCATATCACCTCTCTCCTCCTTTGCTCAAGGGTATACATATTGAGCTCCGTTAATCTGTCCTCATATGTCTTCTGATGCAGTCCCTGCACCATTTTGGTTGCCCTTCTCTGGACTGCCTCAATTTGGTTAATGTCCTTGTGAAGGTGTGGCCTCCAATACTGCACGAGTACTCCAGATGGGGCCTAACCAGTGTCTTGTACAGAGGATTATTACCTCCCTCTTATGACTTGTGATACCCTACTAATACACCCTAACACCCCTAGCCTTACCTACTGCTTTAGAGGTCTGCTTGGATGATTTTAGGTCATCAGTGATGATGATGCCCAAGTCTCTTTCTTCCTTTGTGACTGCTAGCAACTCCCCTCCCAGCCTATAGGTGGCTTCAGGGTTTCTCTTCCCTATGTGCATGATTTTGCACTTCTTTGCATTAAATCCCAGTTGCCACTCTTCTGACCATTCTGCTAGTTTATCCAGATCTCTTCTCATTCTGCCCACCCCATCTGGGTCATCTACTCTGTTGCAGATCTTGGTGTCATCTGCAAAGTCTGGACCTGGGCCTGACTTCCCTGATAAAGGGTTGTCATGACATTATTGGTCCAGTCCTAGCACGGATAGTCTGGTGCTCCTTGGATACGGGTAAGTTTTCTAGCTCCCTGAAGGAGGCGGTGGTGATGCCCCTCCTGAAGAAAGCTTCCTTGGACCCTGACTTCCATGCTAACTACAGGCCGATCTCTAATCTTCCCTTTGTAGGGAAGATTATTGAGAAAGTAGAGGCTGCACTATTGGATAACCATTTAACCATCCATGACATCTATGAACCACTCCAGTCTGGTTTTCGAAAGAGGCATAGTACCGAGGCAGTGCTGGTTCGGGTGCTCAATGATCTCCTGATGGCTAGAGATCAGAAGAGCCGTTCCATCTTGGTTCTTCTTGATCTCTCTTCAGCTTTTGACACTGTGGACCATGGGGTACTTCTCGAGCGCCTGGAGTTCATCTGTGGCCTGTCAGGTACAGTCCTCAGTTGGTTTAGATCTTTCCTCACTGACAGAACTCAGAGAGTGGTGTCGGGGATAAATTCTTCCCGCCCAGTCTCTCTGTCATGTGGGGTTCTCCAGGGCTTGGTATTGTCCTCCATGTTGTTCGCAGTGTATATGCTGCCATTGCTGCCCCTCGGAGACATTGTAAGAAGGTATGGGCTGAGCTTTCATTGCTATGCAGATGATACCCAGCTCTACCTATCTCTTGCACCTGACCAGGATAGAGCTCTCTCAGTCTTTAATAGCTGCTTCACTGAAATCCAGTGCTGGATGAATTCAAGCTGGCTGAAGCTGAATTCGGAGAAGACTGAGGTAATGGTTGTGGACCTGGGTCGCAGGGTAGAGGGGACTGGAGCTGGATTACCCTCAGGTTTATTTCTGGGTGGTGTTCAGCTCCCTACCTCTGAACAGGTGCGGAACCTGGGGGTGATTTTTGACAATGAGCTGACAATGCGTTCGCAGGTGTCAACAGTTGTCAAACTTTCCTTTTACAATCTTAGAAACATCGCCAGGATTAAGCACCTTGTTACGCCCACCGATCTGTCTACGTTGATCCACACTTTTGTGACCTCACGCCTTGATTATTGCAACTCCCTTTATCTTGGTCTTCCTGGGGTTGATATCCTACGCTTGCAGCTTGTGCAGAACATTGCGACCCGGTCATTGACAGGTACATCTTGCGCCTGTCATATTTCGCCGGTTCTGCGTGATCTGCACTGTCTGCCAATTCAGTGGCGGATCACCTTTAAAGTTGGTCTTTTGACTTACAAAGCCCTACACAGACAGGGACCGGACTACTTGAAAGAGCTTCTGGTTCCCTACTGCCCTAAGTGATCTCTCTGCTCGGCAGACGAGGGGTTGCTAGAGATTCTGAGGGTTTCTTTGAAATCTTCAGGTGCTCATGCTTTTATGTATGCTGCCTCTACCCTCTGGAATTCTCTACCCCGTCCACTTCATCAGTGTTCATCCGTGGAGGAATTTAAAAAGGCACTGACGACCTATTTATGGTCTAAGATTTATTTTAATTAATTAATATGATTTTATGAGATCAGATTACTGTTAGATTGATGTTTTATCGGTTATATTTGTAATTATTGTAAGGCTCCTTGAATTTGTGAAAGGCGCGGTATAAATAAAGTTTTATTTTTTATTTATTATTATAAGCCTGGATAATGGACACCCGGGCTCTTACTAACTCATCCCATTGAGCTTTGAGGTCAGGGTCAAGTAATAGAAAAGAATTCAAGCACCATCGAGAGGTATGGGGAGAAAGTCTAGCTACTAAAAAACTACCAATGGAAGAAACAGCTAAATGGCCAGACGTTTCTATGGGTATGGTCATAGCTTTGTGAACAGTGAGGTTCTTTGACGTAAACAAATAATCTATCCTAGATGTTAAATGACGTTTTATAAAAGTCCTGTGCCCCTGGGTATTTGATGCAGAAAAGACCTCTTGAAGGTTTGTTGTGGAAATAATCTCGTTTAAACAAGCCATGTCACTAAAAACTTTCTGTATCTTGCATCCTCTATCTGAGGGGGAGAGCCCACAATTGAAATCTCCCCAAAGATAATGTTTTTTTGAGTGTGTAGAAAGGGCTGTATCAGTTTGAATAAAAACGTTCTACCAGCAATACTTTGTGAGGCGTATACACAAATTAATCGCAAGTCTGTATTATAAAAGGAAACATCAACCAAAAGAGCCCTCCTGGGGTCAACGTCAATAATTTTTTTAAACTGGAACACTGAGCCTTGAAGTAATATAGCTACCCCATCACATAAATCCTGCCCTTGGGACCAAAACGACGGACACCCTGACCACAATTGTTTGGCTTGTTGTAGCTCATATGTAGTCTTAATTCAAGTGTCTTGTAAGAAAAATATATTATTAGACAAATGGGTTAAGATTTGGAAAGTAGTACCCGGTTTTTTAAAAGACTTAATACTACTGATAAGTGTCAGAGGGCGTAATATGTGGTCCATGGAGAACAGAAAAAAGAGAAAAACAAAAATATAACATGAGACGGAAAATCAACCCTCATGTTTCAGTCTAGGCCTATGTTTCTCTCTAGTTTTTTCAGATTTTGAAAGCTCAGAATGTGATTCTGTGGCATCCTCCCAAACCCTCGAAGTTACAGACGAAGCAGATTCCCCCTCATCACCAACCATATCACTCCATTGCTTTCTTTTAGATACGGCATTAAACCTATTCCTAGTCACAATGGGAGAGTCAATAGTCTGTGAGTCTGTTTTCCTACCGGACCGCCGAGATCTGCTGGAGGGGTACTACCTCCATGGGAGACTCTTTCGGCGGTAACATAGCCTTGGAGGAGGGTTCAGCAGACATCTCAGGAACTGTAGCAGGGCCAGCTTCCCTATCAACCCTAACCAGAGAAGGGTCAAGGTGGGTAGAAGGGGTACGATCAGAACTACCAAGTCCAGCTTCTCGTCTAGCTAGAAGTATTTTTGATTGCTGGGCAGTGATTAATGTTTCCTGATCCTGCATAGCTTTATCCAATCTGTTCCGAGCAGCCCAGGGACAGGAAGCATATGTGTGGCCAGATTCTTCGCACAGGTTACAGTGAAGGGGATTTGGGCAACCAAGACTGACATGATCATAATCGAGGCATAAATTACACCTAGGTAATGAACAAGTAGAACTTAAATGAGTTCGAGCCCCACACTTATGGTATGTCTTGGGCCGACCGGGATAAAAACAAATGTCTCTGTTCCTACCTATATGGAAACTGCTAGGGAGATGCAGGATACCAGCATCAGTGTGTTGTAACTTTACTTTACTGCGTCACGCTCCCATCCAGACCAGGTCTTCATCAAGTATAGGGGTGGGGCTTTGTAATATTTCACACTTCTGCCTCAACCAGTACTGAACATCTTCTATATTAACTCCCTCATTCCGAAATAACAAGGTAATAGTTTTAATGGATGGTTTGGTCGGAGGGATAGGAAAAAAATCCTGCCACTCTGGTTGGTGCTTAAGCGTCTCATATTTCTACCAAAACTTTTCTAGGGTAGCATTACTACGAAAACTGATATAAATATTTTCTCCCTTTATGTGAATAAAGGCAAAGAATTCATGCACTGAAACACCCATAGATTTCAACAGAAGTTGACGTAAAACATATTTCCTGTCTGGAAAAATATCATTAGTCCCTGTGTACTTTAGGCGAACCGCATCCTGCCGTTGTGCAGGTTCACCCACTTGTTTAAACAAATCAGCCATCTGAAAAAGGAGTGTCTGCAGTATTTTCTGTAGTGTTGCCAGCCAAAGTCGCCAAGAGAGGTTGTTGTAAAGGCTCTGTGGAATCTTCAGTGTGCACACCCGTAGCAGAGCTTGTTTCCAAGGCGACCTCAGAACGAGGCCGTGTAGCAGGGAGGGAGTGCCTCGGGGGTTCTGAGGACGAAGAGCAAGCAATGTCCTGCTGAAAAGAAGTGGTAGATTTCAGATCTGTAGAAGACATCATAGCAGGTAAAACAGAAGCAGTAGCCAAGGGAGCAGAAGACGTAGAAGCCATAATCGGCAAGTGTAATGGGATAACCGGACTGGTTAGCGTGGTAGTCTGTATCAGGAGAGACTGAGAGGTCTGCATGATATCTGTCGCAGAAACAGGCCCAGGAGAAGTCCAGCCTTTGTTGCCTGAAGTAGGTAGCCAATCTGCAGCGTATAGCACTGAAGCTGGGTCCCAGGCAGCCTCAGTAGTAAGAGGCCCGGAAAGAGATACAGAATTAGTGCCTTGTGAGGCTGTCACAGTATTAGGTGAAGCAGGTGCAGGTAGAAAAGGTGCAGGGGAGATAAGTGAGGAAGGTATATCCTGGGAAGTTTGAAAAGTAACAGCTGGAGCATTCACATCTAAGCTAGTAGCAGAAGAGTCCATAGAAACCAGAGGTTCAACTCCTGACACAGCTGAAGTAGAAGTTTTTGCAGATTGCACCAGTGATTTTAATAAAAGGGCTTTGTTATGCAGAATGGCATTTTGTAACAAATGTGCCTCTTGTTCAGGCGTTAAGAGGTTCATGTCAGAAACAACATCAGTCACCAACCTGGAAGGTGTATGAGGTTCTGGAAAAGGGCCTTTTCCAGAGGTTTGAGCTGTTGTAGAATCGTGTATGTTTCCAGAGACATCATCCAGTAGAAAATCCACAATTTCTTCCATGTCAGAATAACTTTGTTCCATATCGACATCATTGACTTTAATATCAACCATAGATGTACTAGGGACTGCATCCCCTACCTTCCTCTCACCAGCACTGATACCAACACACTCCATGTCCGCCATCTTGGAAATGGCCGACAAGGGATCCCCCTACAGACAAAGTAGGGGAATTTCCCCAGTGTCCTGGCCAAATTTCCTCCATTCACCAAAAAATACCGGCAACAGCTTAAAAAATCTGGTTCAATTTCGGTTGTCATCCATCTGTATCCCCCTCCCTAGGATGAGGCTGAAAATAGGCAAAAAATGGTCTGGTCCTCCTTTCTGGTCAACAAAAACTTATCAAACAAATAAATAAATAAAACACTCCACCATCTTGTGGATGTCAAATCCCGGAACATTTACTGACATCCACAAGAGTTTCATAGAGCGCTTCATTTAAATTTAATTTTTTTACACCCCAAGTTGTAACCATGTTTATCTGGGGTGTTCATGTGTAGACTGGACTCTGTGGCGAAGAATAATGCAGACAGTGTGCACTGTCGTTACTTTACCGTGGCCACATATTTGTTTTTAACTGCAGCAACTGTGCTCAGTGGATTAACTGCTGCCTATCTATAGAAATAAACGTGACTGTAAACATTACTTGAGTTCATCCAAGGTAATTTCAAGTTTGTATATGATATTGCTGTTATATTTAATTGATAAGTAAATTGGGCAGTACTCTGGCTAAGAAACTATGTTTTCGAAAATGCAAGTTTTGTGCACTTGGGCAGGTGTTGTTACCCATGCATGCATAAAGCTGGCAATTAAACCCCAGGGTGCGATATTGAAAAGTTAGCGCAGGTAACCATCCAGCCCCCGACCCTAGCCCATTGACCCTATGGATGCCCTGGTGTCCAGAAGCAGCACTCTGCACACCCCGATTGGCCATTGCCATAATCATTTAGATTTCTCTGTTGTCCCTTGGCACCCTCGATTGTCCTGCTCTGCCATTTCAGTGATTTCCCTAGTGTCTGCTGTCATCCCCTAACCGCCTGTCACCCACCACCGTATTAATGCTAATTGCAGTGGTGTCTAGTGGTAATACCTACCCTCTGATGCTACAGCCCAACATGCTGAGTTAATCCCCAGTGTCTACTGTGACCCCTCTCCCGCTAGACATCCGTGCCGGTGTCACTGTGCCTCCCTGGTGGCTAGCAGCTCCCTCCCTGCACCGAGCACATCATCCAGCCCCCCGTCATAGACACCAGCAGCTAACTAAGCATGTTGGGCAGGGGCATTGAAGGGCAGGGGGTGCCAATACACACTACGGACAATGTCATGGTTATGGGGACCTGTGTACTGTCATCCGCTGCTCTCCAATATTGTGCCCTGGGGTCTAATTGCCAGCTTTTTTGCATGCATGGGCAACACTACCTCCCTGAGGTCACAAAACTTTCTTTCTTTTTTTGTTTTTAGTAACTGGGTAAGTCCCACTAGGCACAAGTGCCTGTTTTCAGTGGCGACCTGGGAGCACTGGGGAGGTTAAGTGACTTGCTCAGAGTCACACAGTATGCAACTGGAGGTTGTAGGAATCTAACCCAGGTCTGTTGGATGTACCAAGCTCATTCACAGCTTGTTACTCTAATCTGAAGCCCAACAGCCCCCACTTGCATACTGTGTGGCCCTAAGCAAGACACTTAACTTCCTTGTGCTCCCAGGTCACACCTAGAATAAAGCTCCAGCTTACTGTACCTTTGCTGGATAAACAATTCCTCTTCCCCTCTAGTCTATACTGCCATATCTTCTTAGCCAGAGCACTGCCTCGTTGATGTCCCACACTGTCTGCATTATTCTTTGCCAGAGTCTGGTCTACACGAGAAAACCCCAAATAAATATGGTTATGGCTACGAATGTTAAAAAAATAAACTTAAACTAAGTGCTCCGTGGAAATCTTGCTGATGTCAATGAGCGTGCTTCCGGGTTTTGACTTCCATATGATGGCTGTCTGCTCCACTTACTGGCGGTCGGCAGCTCTAATAGGTGTTGCCATTCTAGTCTTTTTTTCTAGTTCTGTGGCAAGCAGTTAGGCCAAAGAACTAGAAAAGAAAGACTTGAATGGAAGCGCCTATGAAGGCTGATGAGCACGAGTACATAAAGTGCACTGCCATATTATGGATGTCAAAACCTGGAAGCAGGCTCACTGCTTGTGACTGCTCATGAAGCACATAAGTGTGTGACCTGGGGATGGGGTGCACCATAGCAGGAGTTCTCTGCCATGAATCTTCCACTTCCTGGCCCTCTGCTGAATGGTGGTGGGGCACCTGCAGGAGGTGGCTTCATCTATGTGGTGTGGGGATGGGATACAGCCAGAGTATTCTGTGGGGGAGGATCCAGTTACAGAGAGAGTGATTGGCTGGGGTGGATCCTGAACTTTGGGTCGGTCCAGCTGTAGGGATTGTTGGGAGGGGTGGAGGCTGGTCTATGTGTAGGATAATGGTTCAGCCACAGGGAGGGTGGTGAGGCTGGTCCAGTTATAGGGACTGTGGGATTGTTGGGAGGGGTGGAGGCTGGTCTATGTGTAGGGTGATGGTTCAGATACAGGGAGGGTGGTGAGGCTGGTCCAGTTGTAGGGACTGTGGGACTATTGGGAGGGGTGGAGGCTGGTCTATGTGTAGGATGATTGTTCAGCTACAGGGAGGATGGTGAGGCTGGTCCAGTTGTAGGGACTGTGGGACTACTGGGAGGGAGTGGAGGCTGGTCTGTGTGTAGGATGATGGTTCAGCTCCAGGGAGGGTGGTGAGGCTGGTCCAGCTGCAGGGAAGGTAGCCAGCTAAGGTGGGCAATGTGGTATTGTGGGGATGTTCAAGCCACATGTAGGCTGGTCGGGGGGGGGGCAGAGGCTGGCCATGGCCGTGAAGCATGATTGAGCAATGTAGAGTATTAGGGCTAGTGTAGCTGAAGGAGGGTGGTCTTTCTTTCTAATTCTGTGGTTCTGGGACTGCGTTGGACATGGTTTCACTCTGATACACTTGCACTTGGCACAGCCCAGTGTCGGTAGTGTAAGTGGCACGGTATGGTGCAGGAGTGCACGTGTCCCAGCGCAGTGTCATAGCGCACATGGCACCATGTTGTGTTGGCATCATACTTGGCCCAGTGTGGTGTCAGAGTACATGTGGCACAGTACAGTCTCAGTATTGCACGGTGCATAACCCTATGCCAAGGTATTGGGTGGAAACACAGGACTGTAGAACCAATGTTTGCACATGGGTGGTATGTGGGAGGGGGATTGCATCAGTGGTGTTGGGGTAGGTTTGGGTGGACAGGTACATGGGTGATTACAGGTATGTGGAGACACCAAGTTAGGGTATGTGCATGGGAACACATGACTCTAGAAGGAATGTGTATGTACATGGGTGGTAGGTGGGGAGGGGGGTACTTGAGTGGCGTCGAGGTAGATGTGGTGAGTGAGGGTATGTTTAGACACCATTCTGGGGTAGATGGGATGGTGGCAGTTCAAGTATGGTCCTGGGTATGTGGACACACCATATGCCATGGTAGGCGAGGTGGGGGAGGTAAATATTCAATCCAGGATATATAGAAGGATGGGCAGGAAGATACATGGTGCTCCTTTGTATGCTGGGGGGGATGTAGGGTAAATGAGTGGTCCCAGGTATATGGAGACACCGTGCTAGGGTAGGTGGGGAGAGTGGGTGGTGACATGGGTGGTCTCGGGTATGTAGAGACACCGTACCAGTGTGGGGTGGGGGGTGTATGTCTTTTTTTCTAGTTCTATGGCTACAGTCCTCCAGGGGAACCTGTTATGGGCATGGCCAATAGGAACAGAGGGGAACGGCAAGTGGGTGGGGCCACTGCTGTGGATCAACTGTAGGGTGTGTAAACCATTACACGTGGTGCAGGCTGCTGTGTGCAGTAAACAGGGACAGCTCTTCACGTGATAATGACTAGTAGTTAAAATCTACCACTACAGGAGCATCAGCTGTAGCCAGAAGTGATCCAGAGGTATACATCTCACCTGGTGAGTGGACAGATCAAAAGGATAATACTGATGACTGTATTGTTCCATCACAACCTGATTGTCAAACAAGCGGAATATAAAGATACTGTAGTGGATGGCAAAGGAAACCACAGAATCAAACAGGCAAAGCGAACAGCCAGCCTGAAGGCACCATGCACTTTGAGGGATTTTTAAAGTTAACAACTAAGAAGTCGGGACTTCCGGTGACGTCATGAACGGAGTAGCAGCCTAGAGCACGAGGCTCCCCCTGGGACAATACTAAAAACCTCATTTAATACCACTAAAACTTACAAAAAATATTAATAAAATATCCAAGAGGTCACAAGATGCCTAAAAAGAGAGAAGCAGCCAAAACAGGATCTCCGAGGCATACAGATGGAGGTAGATCCAGGATGAAGACTCCGAGAGCGGAGACTCGCGGGCCTCATCGGCCTCCCGCCACAGTACCTCCTTGGCTGATCATGTACCCCATACAATTCTGCAATGCCAAATGTCACAAATGCTCACTGAAATACGTGACTTTAGAAAAGAAATGAGATTGACAGCCGCGGCTCTCCGAACTGACCTTAACAAAGTAGAAAAGAGACAGGAGGGCTATGAGGAGCAGTTAACAGCGACCAACAAGAGGGTAGAAGAAGCCGAGAAGGCCATTGTCCAAATGCACACACAAATAAAGGCCCTGCAAGAACGAGCTGAGGATGCTGAGTGCAGAAGTCGTCGGAACAGTATCCGACTTTTGGGGCTCCTGGAGGGCACAGAGGGAGCTGAATTAATCCCTTTTATGCAAAAAATGCTGAAAGAAATCCTCACCCTACCTGAAAATATCACTCTAGAAATGGAGCAGGTCCATCGTACATTGGGACCTAGGCCCGCAGCAGGGGCTCGCCCTCGTGCCATCCTCATTAAATTCCTCTGGCACCAGGAAAAGGAAACTGTCCTGCACACGGGCGGTGAAAACAAGGCATGGTGCATTGTAAGAATCACAGGCTTTTCCTAGAGAATGATTTCGCACCTGAAGTGATGGCGCGCAGGAAGGCATATTTTCCAGTAATGAAAGCACTTAAAGGGGCAGGAGTCCGTTTCCGAACATTGTATCCGGCAAAACTGATGGTCCATTTTAAAGAAGGCTCTATCCTGTTTGAATCTGCAGCCGCAGCTATCACAGAGCTTCGATTCAGAAAAATAGAGGTCCTGCAGCAACGTGCAACTGGTGACATCCCGATCGCAACAAAGCTGGCCCAGAAAGTGTGGGCTGTCAGACAGCGTGATGCTAGACGGCGTCAGGGGATTGAGGCCATCCAGTCCATTGTCAATACGCTGAAGTCCAGGTCCCAGAGCCCACTTGAACATGAAAAGAGTTGGAAGGGTGGGGAAGGGACTATGGGGGAGGGGAGCCCCCAGGCCGTAGTGAAGCCTGGCAATATTTTCCTGCACTCAAATGCCTTCCGATTAGTTAATTGCCTCCAGACCTATGACAGCAGGAAACAGATTCTGTATCTTGGCAGCCAATAGATTACTACGATCCAGGGAGCACTACTTGGCTTGCTCCACGCTGACGGACTGTGGTAAGCCGCTAGATAGGCTTGGGCCCTGTCGGCTGGGGCAGCCCGGTGCTTGCGCATTTGGTTGCTGTGTGACAGCCTCGCTCCCTGCTTCCCCGGGCCTATTATTGTGGTGGAGTGGAATAAATGAAACAGTTCAGGCGTGTCCAGACCAACGCTGTGGCGTGCATCGAGGGGTAGGCGGGTGAGCGAAGCAGCATAGACACTGTGGAAACCTGATTCTAATGAGCATTTACTGCAAGGGGAATGAGGAAGGGTATGGCGTGTAGGGCGATCAGAAAGGATCTGGGCATTTGAAGGAGGGGCATGGAAGGGGAAGGTAGCATGTTCTGCCCCAGCGATGCTAGATTGTGACCCCCTGAGCCTAGGACGCCTGCTGTTCAGCTGTCTGCATCCCTTGCCTGCTGGAGCGGAAATGGCCTTTTCTTCTGGCAGTCCACGGGATATCCTGACCTAGAGAGTGCTGGAAAGCCCTGGCCGAGTCAGCCAACCGTGGTATGCCGTTAGATAGGCTTTGGCCCGGTTGGCGGAGTCGGTCTAGCATCCCATTGTTTGATAAATGAACTACACGCACTCCACTCCCCACCGACCCGTAGCCTTAGTCAAAAGATACAATTTTTACTGACCAACCACACCTACTTTACGGCTGCAGTATGCTTTGAAGGAATGGACAGGATCAAGAAGGAGAGCATGAAAGAAGTAGGGGTCGCATGGGAGGAATATGTGATGAACTGTAATGCCCTTTGGCTGAGAGCATGTAGTGGCTAGGGGGGGGAACAGGCAGGATGGGGTGGGGAGGATGGGACCAGAAGGGGGGTACCCGCTTATCCCAGCGATGCTTGGCCCTGATACCCCGGACTTTAGTCCCTACGGCTTACCCGACTGCATGACTCATTCGGGGGAATTGGCGGCAGCCGGTGTAGCCCGGAAGCTGGATGGTTGCAGAGATGCTGTGCAAGCTGGAATGGCTGCTCCAAGTCGGCAGTCTGTGCTTAGCCGTTAGATAGGCCTGGGCCTTGCTGACAGGAGTAAGCCAACACTTATGGGCTTTGGCTGCATGAGACCTGAGAACTCCTCTCTCGTGGGCACGCTGCGGTGGTGAGAGGGTAATATTTGGAAGGCACCAGTTGCCCTATTTCCGTTGGGGCGGCATCCTCCGGGGATGGAGAGACAGCAAGGGAGGAATAGGGAATTTATTTAGTGAGAATCCCCAACAGAAGAGGGAGAGGGGTTGGGGGCCTAGCATGAGGACACTTAAGATAACTTCCCACAGATAAGCTGCACGGCGGATGCCTCTGGGATTGCACATAGGACATACATTGGGTAATGGATCGGGGGGGAAATCTGGGAAAGGGGTACGGGAAGGAAATTAAAAGTTCCAGCATCAGAATAATTGAATTCAAGTTACCAGAGAAACAACTCGGATGGAGGGGAGGGAGAGGAAAGGGAGGAGGGGAAAATCGAGGGGCAGTAGATGGGTACTATTAAATGAGAGATGGGCACTATTCACATAACGGAGTCCAGTTGGGGAGTCAAGAACTTGATGGGAGTGTCTGCTCCCTGTGATTCTCGAAAAGATGTATCCTAGGAGCGCATTATGGACAGCGGCTGGGCCCGGGTTATATGTCGGAGCCGCCAGTGTCCGGACACGGGCTATGGTTTGAGAGGCTTGGTGCAGGGGACACCAGTGAGAGGCCTGGGAGGCACAAGCTAGATAACCCATGCTTGATGCACAATAGTTGGTGGGATTGCTCCCGACAGTCCGACCAGACCCTGGGGCTTGGGGAGTCACCTGAGAGGGAGAGGCTAGGGAGTGCACCCCAGGCACGGGGTGGCGCCCCAGCACAATCCCCCCGGGCACCCTTAGACCATGTGGAGTCAACGGGACAGAAGCAATTAGAGGGTGGTAGAACCACCCGTCCACCGCACGGAGGACTAAACCCTCCATAGTGTTGCTTGAACACCTCTCTTACTAGACAGCTCCCAGGGGAGCTTAATGCCTCGCTGGTTACATCACCAACCCCAATTACCTTTTCCCTATAGGTACTTTTGGTACCTAAGGCCCAAAGGAAAAAAAAAGGGCCGCTGCAGCAGGATTTAAGTCCCTGCCTACGATCAGGGCATTGCCCAGATCAGTGGAAGCACCAACTGTTTTGTTTATGTTATTACGGCCATGTTGGCCTCGTGGTAGTGTCAAACACCTATGTTGTATGTTAATAAGAATTGTTGTTATGTCTGTATTGTTAGTTTTGTAATAAGGTCACCGAACTCATCTTGGTCAATACCATTACAAAACTCACGGGGGTTCAGGGGCACCCTGTGGGGGTGGGGTGCCGGGTCTCAAGCGTCGCAACCATAGGCTGAGATGCATGCACCAAGGTTAAAGTTGCTCTCCCTAAACATCAATGGCCTAGCTTCCCCCATTAAAAGGTCAAAGGCGCTGGCATACATTCGACGAACCAAGTCAGATATAGTTTTCCTCCAGGAAACCCATATGAACCCAGCTGAGCATGCCAAACTTGCTAAGTTAAGCAGAGGACGAGCCTTTTGCGCCTCGTATAAAAGAGACAGAAGTAGAGGTGTAGCCATTATTATCCCCCCATATACCCCCATATCAAATAGACCTAATGTGGTCTGATCCGGAGGGCTGACTGGTCATAACTCAGGGAAAGCTTAATAATGAGGAGATTACTCTTGCCAATGTGTATCTCCCACCGGGCATTACTGTCCCACAACTACGACCTTTGCTAGACAAAGTCGTTCAGTTTACTAGAGGCACCCATCTAATGGCCGGGGACTTTAATGTAACTGCAGACCCACGGCTGGATTCCCCAAGTAGGAGACCACAGAAACAAACAAACACCCAGAAATTTTTCAATAAATTCGTCTCAGAAATGGGATGGTGCGATAGATGGCAGAAACTACACCCACAAACTAGAAACTACTCTTATTACTCCCCGGTACACCGTACTTACTCCCGCATTGACTACGCCTATACCCAAGTAGAAAATTTAAACATTGTGCATGATGTTCAGTTGGGCGACATCTCTATTTCGGACCACGTGCCTTTGATCACCCAGTGGGACTTGGGGGTCCAACCCAGAACCACGCAATGGAGGTTAAATCCGTACCACCTACGGTCAAAAGAATTCAGAGAGTTTATCTCAGACAAAGTAACTGAAATCGTAGCAGACAACCCGGCCTCGGATTCATCCCTGTCGGTACACTGGGATACTATTAAGGCAGTCCTTAGGTGGCATATAATTAAATATACGGTGGAGAAGAAGAGGCAGCGTAAGGAGTATAGAGCCAAGCTTGAGGATACGCTCCATTTTTTACAACAGGCACACCAGCAGGGTGATGAGTCGCTCCTCCCCCAGATACAACAAACTAAACATGCATTAGATAAACTGGCACAACAACAGACTGAAATAGCACTCGCATTCCTGAAGCAACGATATCATGAGGTGGGCCCACGAGCTACACGAATGCTTGCATATCAAGTTCGTAGGCAGAAGAAAGGTGCAACAATTGCTACCATAAGACATCCGATGGGAGGCCAACCCCTTTCTAGAACACAGGATATCGCTGAGGCCTTCACTGCATTCTATAGAACCCTGTACACTCCAGAGACCTCCCTTCCCCCAGATAGACTGACAGCATATATAAACGCAGTCACCCTTCCGACACTCACAGAGGAACATAGAGATTCGCTCATGGAACCTATTACAATGCCAGAGGTGGCGCGGGTCATAACCAACTCCAAATCCTTAAAAGCACCGGGGTCTGATGGATATGGGGCGGAATTTTACAAGTCTACTAGAGCTCAGATCTTGCCCACACTCCTCCATGTTTTTAACTCAGTATTGAAGGGGGATCCCCCGCCTGAGTCATGGTCATATGCGACCATATCAGTGATCCCTAAACCGGTTAAAAACCCTCAGGATTGCGCATCATACAGACCCATCTCGGTGCTAAATCAAGATTATAAACTGTTTATGAGTATATTAGCACACCGTATGGACCAGGTTCTTCCCTTCCTAATACACAAAGACCAAACCGGATTTGTAAGGGCTCGTACCACCACTGATAACATCAAGCGCTCTCTCTATCTGGTGACTCAGATGCAGGAATGGAGGCGCCCTCGGTACTAATAAGTCTGGACGCCGAAAAGGTCTTTGACAGAGTGGCCTGGCCCTTTTTGTACTTAACCTTGGACAAATTTGGGTTCCCCCAATTTTCATCCAAGCACTACAAAACATATATTCCGCCCCCCGGGCTTGTGTGAGGGTGAATGGGCACCATTCTGAATATTTTCAGCTTAAAAGAGGAACTCGATAGGGCTGCCCACTGTCCCCACTTTCATTTGCCGTGGTTATTGAGCCCTTGGCACAACAAATCCGAGAATCCCACCAGGTCGAGGGAGTTAAGATAGGAGACATGGAACACCAGATAGCCTTATACGCCGCCAACATACTCTTGTACCTCCAGAACCCTGAACAATCACTACCAGCGATTTGACACATTTTAGATGCCTACGGATCAGTGTCTGGATACAAACTTAATTTGACTAAAACAGAAATTCTTACATTTCATTACACCCCTACACAGAATACCTGGGATATTTTACCAGGAAGATGGAACCTGATAAAACTGAAATATCTGGGAATACATATACCTCAAGATGGGTCAAAATATTATAAATATAACTATACCTCATTCATTACACAACTAAAACAGGACATACAGGCTTGGTCTGTCCTACCTTTGAGCCTTGTGAGAGTGAGACGGATAGAATTAATTAGAATGATAACTCTCCCAAGAGCTCTATATTTATTTCACAATGTCCCCTTATATATACCACTAAAGACCTTTAAAGAAATAAACTGCTTAATAGGGAACTTTATATGGTCCGGCCAGAAAGCCCGGGTCCACCTAAAGGTGCTGTCCCTTGCCCATGCTGATGGAGACCTAGCACTCCCAGACCTAAAACTTTATCAACAGGCAATAACCATGGTCCACATGATGGCCAGGCAAAATAGAAATACCAGCCCACACTTGCTGGAAATAGAGAGGGCATTAGTGAATGACCAGGCGTACCTATGGGCAACGTACCAACAGGAACCGGGGAAAAACCCCACCAAATTACTAACCCTGGGTTAGCAGATCAATTAGCTTGCACTGAAAAAAGCACATAGACTACCACTGCATCTACCATTGCTCTGTCCAATCCATGCACTACCGGACTTCACCCCCAAACACCTTAGACTCTGGGTTCATGGAATGGAACAAACAAGGGCTAAGGTACCTACCACAAATAATGACACAGGGCAGAATCTGGGCATATGCGGAAATACAAGCAAAATGTCATCTACCACATAGAGACTTCTACCGATATCTACAACTCCGACATTATGTGGAAGGCCTTCCATCACCGTTGCAAAGCCCAGAGAACTACCCGGCACTAGTCCAATGCCAAATTCAATTAAACAAAACAGGGAAGCAGGAACACTTGATATCCCTATATTACCAATCCCTTAACTCACAAAGTGACGCTACCACTGAAAATATCCGCGCACAATGGTATGGTGAGACGGGGTACCAGCTCACCACAATGGACTGGAGATTGGCATGCAGCTACTCAGCCTGGGTCACTAGCTCACACCAATGGAGAGAATACGCCAGGAAAGTATTAATCCGTTACTTTAGATCCCTGGTAATCACCTGACACTACTCACCAAACAAAACAGCAGAATGGTGGAGGCGTTGTGGTGAGCCGGAGGCTAACCTGACCCACATTATGTGGGCATGCCCAGTACTTTCCACCTTCTTAAACCAAGTGGAGGCCCAACTGCGGGAATGTATAGATCCGCAACTCCAACTGACTTTGGAGATGTACCTGCTCCTCATTCTTCCTAGGCCGTATAGGGGCCCAAGCACCAGATACCTGCTTCTGTTGCTCTTAACAGCAGCTAAAAAAGCAATAACTAGGCAATGGCTAACAACAAATACCCCATCAATACATGATTGGTGGGAGATCACAACGCAAATTTACAACATGGAAAAAATAACACATAGCCTAAATGAACGAGTAGAGACCTTCTCCACGAGATGGGCACGTTGGCAAATATATTACATGCTAAAAGACCCTACCTTTGTACCTTAGGGTAGGTACTCCTGGGTGGTTTCTGGAGGCCTTGAGTTCGGGGACTGTATCTCTCCGGCCCCCCGTGAGGTTGGGGCCCATATGCTAATGGAACCCGGAGACGTGGGCCCACTCGATTAGATGCAAGTGGAGGATTGAGATCCTGAATTCTGGAAGCCTATATAAGTGTGTATGCCGAGTGCCTAATATAATTAGATTGTAACCCAATTTGGGAGCTGGAAGGATGCTAAAACTACTACTGTATTCCTACTGAAGATGAACTGTATTGACCCCAGAGTTTGCTGTATATGTGGACCAGTTGTAAATGTATTATGCTGAATCAAAACTGATGACCTATATGTGTGTAAGTTAAAATCTAATAATAAAAAGAATAAAAAAAAAAAAAAACAACTAAGAAGTCACTGACTTCTTAACCATGCTTGCATTTCCTTTGCCTGCTCTGGCTGGCTGTGGGTGGGTTTTGCACGGGCTGATAATTTTATTTCCCTGTTATTTGATGCCAATATTGTAAATATATGGCAATGGATTTTTGAGGTCACAGAACAAAAAACAAACAAAAATTGGTGTAATCTCTCCCAGTGCATCTTGTCTACTGACTTCTGTTTGTAATTCCTGATTGTGAAACATTTTGGCATCAGTTTATTTTTATACGTTCAGAGTTCAAATCAAAATTGTCTAGCCTTTGATTCTCCTTCAGAACATTCAATCAAGATGAGGATGAATCCGATAGCTACAACATTTGCAGTCAATAAAGGGAAGATAAACAAGCTCTGTATTTCTTTATTAAGAAAAACAATCCTTTATACCCCATACATGTTTTGTACAGTGCTGTGAACTTGAAAATGTACAAAACAGCGTTTTTACCTAAAAAAATGACTTTTTTCCTTCGGCAGCACTGCAGTTCATAGTCAGTTTACCAGTAATGAGCTGAGCCGATCACATGATCAGATGACATCAGATAAGCAACAAGAGAATGAGAGTGCTCCACATTCGACCAGTGAGTCAGTGATAACTGAGGCGCATACATGGCAAATTAAACCAAAAAGCTTTAATACATTTTAAGAGTGTCATATTTTAGAGCAGTGAAAACATTGAATAGTTTTCCAGCTGAGGTTGTGGAAGCACGGACTTTTGGATAAACTGTAAAACAAATTAGATTAATACATGGATGCAAATCACAATAGTAGAACCTGCTGAAAGGCAGGGAGACATTCCTAATAGACCTCGCCATCTTCTTATATCCCTCAAACCAAAGTATTAACCTAAAATGAGAGGATTCTGACTTTATGGCAATGTTAAAAGATGAAATCCAAGGGAAAATATCCTGTTTTTGTTCAAATATATTTTATTTAGTTATAAAAGTACTCAAGAAATTTGAAAACCCCTAAACATAGGATGAATACATAAAGATATTTCACAGTACAGCTTAATCTGGTTCAATCTCACTTAGCATGCATCTGTGTGAGGGTAACTGTGAGAGGGGGAAGGGCAGCTGCAAAGTAGGGTGCTAGCTGCACACTCGAGCAGACTTGATAGACCATGTGGCCTGTATCTGCTGGCAAGCAGTAAGTAATTAAGTAGAAGAATGAACACTACATTTTTTGGTAAGCATGACCTAAAATATCTAACAATTTAACATTGCAAACCAAAAATTAATCATAAACTATTAGCCATTTGCAGCAATGTCATAGACTATTTCGTAATGAAAATTTCTAGCCATGTTCCAGGTAATGAAGTCAGTACCAATATACCATGTTGTTCTGTAGTATTACAAAGTCCAAGCTGTAAAATTTGTAAGAAACAGATTGGAAGATCCGTCTCTGATAAACAGTAAGTAACGGTCATCTGAGGCCCCCAAATACACCCTTTTCTAAAGTAACGTCATCACATGCTGCTATAAAATGCAATCCAATTATGCAGATAGGCTATCTTTAGCATGTTTAAACTCTTTGATCATAAACAGTTTGAGATCTCAACACCAATATTTACATCAACACCTTTCTAAAGTGTTTATACTTTATGTGAAATTCAATGTAATAGTTAATAACTCTAACCCCTCCTAAATTACCAGAATATGGGTTGAACTGTTAGTTTTAACTGCACAAACTATTAAATACAGCATCCTTTGTCATTTATAATTTCTCGTATGGAATGAATCTGCATTAATATCGTGATACTCCCAGCCCCTCACATAGATTCAAGGCTTTGTATGTGTGGACTCATTGCCTAGCGCATATAGCATCACGCAGACTGGAGAGTAAGTACCATCATTACTGTCTTCTGTTCCCCTTGATGGCAAAGGATGTTCTTGCCACTGTTGTGATATAAGAGGCTTAATTATTTTAAAATTGGTCTGTGTCTGTGGAGAGCCACACATACTGTACACATGTCACTATACTGCAAAATATGCTGATCAAAACCTTGCTGGGAGCCCATCACTTACTTGTGGTAAAATTAACTGCAATTCAAAACATATATACATTTATATGGCACACAGGTAACAGCGGTTCACTGTTTAAGTGACTACAGCTCACGTAATTCATAGAAGATGAAGACGGGGGGGTCGGCTCAGAGGTAATGTAAGGAAGTATTTTTTCACAGAGAGGGTTGTGGATGCATGGAACGGCCTTCCGGAGGAGGTTGTGGAGTCAAAATCAGTGGTGGAATTCAAGCATGCATGGGACAGCCATAAGGCAATTCTAGGGGGTGGGGGTAGAAAGAAGTAGGTTGCTGTTTAACTAGGATCTGCAGCTTATCCATTAGGTAGGGAAATGGGCAGACTGGGTGGGCCAAGCGGTCCTTATCTGCCGTCAAATTCTATGTTTCTATGTTATGTTTCTATAATGCCTAGTGGTGCAAAGTCTGTAATACACTATCAGTTCCTAGTAGCCAAACCTGTTTATCCAGCATCTTGTGAAGCAAAGTCCACTTTAATACTAACATACTAACATACTATTTGCCAGCAGATTAGGCCTTACGGTCTATCAAGTCTGCTAATGCTTTCAAGGTTTTTTGCCAGCATCCACCAGATCATTAAAAATAGACACATTGCCAAAGTAGGTCACTTAGCTGATAACGGCTGGGTATGGGCTATTCCAAGGGAGTGCAGTGCAGCCAGAACCCCGTCAAATGCACTATGGCATTGTCATGTAGAATATCTGAGGTTTGGAAAGTCGTAGAGCATGGAACCATCATCCCATGTTAAATGTCTTCTTTAGTATGCTGCTAGCAGGACTGAATCTGTGATGTGCTGTCCACATATTACAATCAGCAGGGTACTGGGCTGGATTATGCCGGGTACTCTGCATTTGGGGGTGAATGAATATACTTTGTAGTTATAAAGGGTTTGTCCTTCTAAACTACTGTATACCTGTGTAAGTAGTATGTCAGTTTTGCTACCGTGGCAACACAGTTTAGATCAGATAATTAATCTAATACTGTTAAAAATACAAAAACAACATGGTGTTTCTGCATCACTATAGTAAATCTGATCTAATAACAGTAGTCTCATAAACTTCATTTGAAAGCCGCTATGCCAATCATTTAGTGTGCACTTAGTTGGGGAGATATGATGACATGCATATCATTAAAGATGGAATATATGTAGGGACTGTTTGATCTCATGCCCTCTTTAGCATACAGTTTATCTGGTTCGATTCCTGGTACTGATGTTTTTGTCTAACCTGTCAGTGACATCTTAAAAAAAATCCAACAAATAGAGGCATTATTAAGATATTTGAAAGAAAAAAATAATTGGAAACACAGTAACCTGTGTAATATATACTGTATACTGTGGCCCAGATATTCAAAAGGGTTGCGCCATGCGCAACAGGGTTGCGCATGCGCAAGTCCTAAATTGCGCCATTCTGCGATATTCAGCAGGAGGCAGTTGCGCCACTGAAAACAGGTTGAGCAACAGCGCAATGCAAATGAATGCATGCTCAACAGGAGGGGAGGATCCATGCATAAACCGCGAACCCGACATTCAGTCGGGTTAGGCAGGAGTTGTGCATGCGCAACCCCAACCTGCGCCTGCACAACTTTGAGCCAAAAAAGGATTGTTGAGGGCCACCCAAGGTGAGCTGCTGTATTGCAGGGCGCAACACAGCAGCTGCCACCCGTGGCTGGCCCCAACTTAGTCCCTGTGCCCCCCACCAGCCCGATCGCGGGCAGTATGTATCAGACACCCCCAAACATCTCCGATGCCCGATCGCGGGCAGTATATATCAAGACACCTCCCCAAACAGCTCACAATGCCCGATCGCGGGCGGTATGTATAATACCTCCCCAAACAGCTCCGATGCCGATCATGGGCAGGCGTGAAACAACCCCAGTGCCCGATCGCCGGACAGAATGTAAAAAGCCCCCCTCCCCCAACCCGAATATCTTCCTGGTGGTCAGTGGACCGTAATGCCCGATCGCGGGCAGAATGTCAAATTACAACCCCCAAACATCTCCCTGGTGTCTAGTGTCCCCCCACCCACCCACCCATGAAGCCCCTCCACCCGCTCCCCTACCGGACAGTCAGTCGGCGGGCGGCAGGGCGGAGTGGGATGCTGCTGGCTGCCGGGGAGCGGGTGGAGGGCTTCGTGGGTGGGTGGGGTGGGGCACTAGACACCAGGGAGATGTTTGGGGGTTGTAACTTGACATTCTACCCGCGATCGGGCATTCACAGTCCACTGGACTGGGGAGTTGTTTCACGTTCTGCCAGCGATCGGGCGCCGAGAGCTGTTTGGGAGGGAAGTGTATTCCTTACATACTGCCGCGATTCGGGCTGCAGGAATCGTCGGTCCCCGGCGGCTGCTGCCTGGCAGGGTGGCCAGGCGCAAGTCCTCGATCGGGCGCACCTACATGCTAATGGCATGCAAATGGGGCCATAAATAGATGCAAATGGCCCCCTGCGCCTTGCATGAATTATGGCCCCATTTGCATGTCACCTTTTGAATATCGGAAATTTGCGCGTGGCGCAATGGTACTTGCGCCACCGCAAGTTTAATGCTCAACTCTGACAACTTGCGGTGGCGCAAGTTCCACTGCGCCATGCACGGTGGCTGTGGCGTGATATTCAAGGTTGCTAATATGCGCAACTCCTTTGAATATCACCCGCCACCCTGCGTAACTATTTTGAGCAGCGCAAGGGCTTGCGCCTCAGAATGGCGCAGTTTGAATATCCGGGCCTGTGTGTGTGTGTGTGTGTGTGTGAGGTTTCCTTTTTCCCATGTCAGTCTAATGCATTTCTAAAACCTTGAACTTGTATAAGCATGCGGAGGTTGCAGAACTGCATAATCTTGTAGCCAGTCATTTAATGATATCGTTTATTTTCTCTGTACATAAAAATGGAGCTTGTCTCTGGAATGAGAGCAGCACCTCCAGCCTATTCTGTGTGCTGCACTGAAGGTCCCGATTGGCAGGTTCAAGATATGCTCGCTTGTGTGTTGCATATCTGGGGAAAAGGCTATTTTCAATCAAGACAGGCAGCCAAAAAAGTTGACAATGCATTAGAAAAAGCCTTTTAAGTACAGAGAAAATAAACTTAGATATCATTAAATTATTGGTAACAAGATTATACAGTTCTGCAACCGGGGCATACTTAAGTTCTCAGTTTTAGACAAGTATTAGATTGATGTGGGGGAAACAAACTCACACACAGTCTATATATTACACAGGTTATTGTGTTTTTAATTGTTTTTTTTCTACTTCCTAATATTGTAATAAAGCCTCTGTTGGATTTTTTTTAAGATGTCACCGAAGGGCATGTCAGTACCAGGAACCGAACCACATAAACTGTATGCAAAAGAGGGCATGAGATCAAACAGTCCCTAGATACATGTTTTTTTTGCTTGCTACGAGGAATGCGTCATCATACCTTCCTGTTTATTGCAACTCAGTGCACACTGACGAGCAACATAGTGGTTTTAATATGAAGTTTACAAGGCTACTGTCATTCGATCAGGTTTACTACGGTGATGCAAAAGCACCATTTTTATGTTGTCTTGCGCGCGCAGCGCAAGCAACATTTCGTGACAGCTTGCTGGAGTAGCAGGTTGTGGAGGTGCGGCTGTGTTGTGGCCAATGGCACCACTGCTTTCTTGGGCTGGTCTGTGTGGCACCAATAAACAAGCACGCTGTCTATGACAGCACTTCAGAAGTGTGCCACCAACTTGGGAGGAAATCCGCCGCTGCAATGGGAGACAGGCACATCATTGCAGCGGCAGATATCACACGCCTCCACTGCGTGCCCCTGGTGAAACATTTCATTAAACATGGCGGCAACTCCTGCTGTCCGCCTCTCACAGTCCCTACAAAGCTGATGTCGGGGGTGCCCAATCCCCCTGTCGGCATGCCCCCTCCCCTGTTCGTTTGCCGATGGGGGAGCCCAATCTCCAATGGCATAATGTCCCCCTTGTTTTGTCTGCCGAAGGGGTTGCCCAATCCCCCTTGGCGTCATGCCCCCTCCTCCAAACACAGACACGCTTTATTTACCAATGGGGGGCCAACCCCCATCAGCTTCAGTCCCCCTCCCAAAAACACAGGTGGCACACTGGGCGCACCCCAGTGTGCTGGCTCAAATCTGTAAATAAAAAACTACGCGACATCCCTTTTTTGTTCCTGTAAACAGAAAACAGTCCCTTGTGGTCACGACGCCCTCCCCCAACCTGCACCCACCCTCTTTGCACCCTCATCCCCGCACCCCCCTCACCCCATACTTACCTCTGGAGCCTGGCGTGATGATCTTTGGTGGAGTGGAGATGTCTGAACTCTTCAAAAGTCGCACCGCAAACTGAAGAAAATCACGGTAAGCTGTATAATGGCATGGGGGGGGGGTTCAACTAAGGTGGATATCTCGGCCATTTTTGTGACTTTTGGCTCCAAATGTTCAACATGGGGTTCTTGGGACCCCACCTCATGAACTCAGTCAGTGTCATTTCATTATTCGGTCCTCAAAGGTGATCTCATGGTCACTGCGGAATTATCTTTGGGACCGATTAACAAAATGACAGTGTCACTGTTCCATGGTGGGCCTCTAAAAGCCTATGTTACAAATGTGGTGAAAAAATTCCAAAAAATGACTGTTATGAGCGTGCGTTGCGCAGTTTCCACACACGCTCATAACTTCGAGAGTTTTTAATATTTTCACTGCAGATTTTCAACACTGCCATTTTTTCACACCTCCTTATAAACAGTACAGCTGTCATTTTTCATATCCTGCCCAAAATGTGTTTTCACACATCTGGCGCACAATGGTGTGGTCGCTGTGGGAAATCAATGTTCAGGACAGAATAAGGAAATCACAGTGACACTGTTCATGAGCGGAGGTCCCAAAATGCTTATGTTGAAAATTTGGTGAAAAAATTCCTCAAAATGACTGTGTTACCAGCGTGCGTTGCGCAATTTCCACGCACGCTTGAAACTCTGAGAATTTTTAATATTTTCACTCCAGATTTTCAACATTGCCATTTTTTCACATCTCCTGATGAACAACATGGCTGTCATTTTCCACATCCTGGCCAAAATGTGTTTTCGCACATCTGGCGCACAATGGCGTGGTCGCTGTGGGAAATCAACGTTTGGGATAGATTAAGAAAATCACAGTGACACTGTTCATGAGCGGAGGTCCCAAAATGCCTATGTTGAAAATTTGGTGAAAGAATTCCACAAAATGACTGTGTTGCGAGCATGCGTTGCTCAGTTTCCACACACCCTCGTAACTGCAAAACGTTTTAATATTTTCATTCCAGATTTTCAACATTGCCATTTCTTCACACCTCCTTATGAACGGTACAGCTGTCATTTTTCACGTCTTAACTGAAATGTGTTTTTGCACATCTGGCGCAGAATCGCGCGGTCACTGTGGGGAAATCAACGTTCGGGACAGATTAACAAAATCACAGTGCCACTGTTCATGAGCAGAGGTCCCAAATGCTTTCATGAGGTGGGGTACAGTTACAGGTTTTTGTTTTGTAGTTGTGTATTTTAAGAGTTTTGTTTGGGAAGGCACATTGACAAGAAGCGTGTTTCTGTGAGGTAGAATGTCAGAGTAAGAATGTATAGCTGCTGGATGACACAAAGATGTGCTCAAGAAGGGACAGTGAAGAGGGTGTAAGAACCATGAGGGAAGATCTGGAATTGCTAGTGGAATGGTCCAAGGGTATGGCAGTTCAAGATCATCGGAGTCCGAGTCTCAGAATCAGATGTAATCAAATTAAATTGTGGGGGGGGGCATTTAGGACATTTGGAGTCATACCGCTCAACTGTTCATCACCCAAATGTGTGACAAGATGTGTGACAGCTGGACAAAATGTGTGACAAATCATTAAACATGACAATACAAGCTCAGAACACGGTGGAAATAAGTGTACCAATGTTTATACAGTAATGCTTACTGACAGTGTAGCATTACATATATACAGTGTATGTATATATATATATATATATATATATATATATATATATGTAATAGATATACCACTCTGAGGTGGGGTCACGCTCTGATATACGCGCGCCTTGGTGTGCGTTATGCACTGAGTCGTCAACCGCCCAAGGTAGTAGATATCAGAGCGTGATCCAGACACCTCAGAGTGGGTATATCTATCTTATAAAATGGCTAGAGATTTTTTTGGGGTGGGTGGAAGAAGTAGTCCTCTGTGTAGTTGGTAAATAAATGATATGTTGGCAGAGGTTTAAAATAAAGTTGTATTGAAAATGAGGGAGGCAAGTATGATTGGGAGCACTTTTTGGTGAAAAACTGTATCTGTAAATGACTTTTACTTTACTAGCACTTTTGGTGTGAAAACTGTATTCAGAATGACTATCTTTACTGCAGAATAGGGTGATCAAGCGTGTGCACATTTCAGAAGTGAGTAGTTATGAGCCTGTAGCAGTGCCTGTTGCAGCCAGGTGACCAGACATTTGTGTTAGTTTTTGCACAGGTTCACACCGTATGAAGAAGCCAGGATTGAGCGAGTCGGCACCTTAGGAAGGGGTGAGTGAGAGCCAGTGTCACTATAGCAACACCGCCTCGCCTGCCTCCACGCCTTGTACCACCGACTCGCCGCCTATCGTGGCGCCCGACATGTATGCAACTACTATTACCCAAAGGCAAGACAAACTAAGATTTAGGGAGTCACTTTTCTGATTTTAAACACATGGGCTTACTGCTTTTTAACAGGTTTTCAGTTTCGATGATACCGCGTCACGCCACATTTCAGCAGTGAAAGTGAAAGACGCAGGATCGTGTGTATTCTCCATGGAAATGCAGCTTTTTACAGAAATTAAGAGAAGACAACAAAAGAATGTATGTTCTGCTTTTATATATACAGTTAGGTTTCTGTTAATCAGACTGATTGGTCACAGTGGTTACAGTAATAAAAGTGGTTGTACACTGTGAGACTGTAAAAATGGCAGGCAGGATTTGATTTTTAAATTAAATTTTAAGTAAACATTAATGGTAGGATGAAGAGATCAGTTTCTACAGTGTGGGGCTACTACTGGTATATTTACTTATGCCTGTGGGTGTCAGTTGCATATGTGTGTTAGTGTGGGTGTCTAGCTGCACCAGGTGTGGAGTGGTCTCGCTGCTGGTGAAAAGGTTTTGAGGACTGGAAAGTAGTTCAGGCGCGCGGTCGTAGTGGAAGGCGTGCGGTCATTGGGAAATAATGCACGGTCATGTGACGTGTTTTGTCCAATTGTATAAGTGGGATTTCTATGATTTTACCACACCATTTTATAACTATATATATATACACACACACACATAAATATATATATAGATATAGATATATATATATATATATATATATATATATATATATATAATACTACATTGTCTGATGATACTGCCTCTATACTGCCTATATACATATATATATATATATATATATACATACATACACACACACACACTAGATCAAGCCTCTATCCCATAGGGGTGGGCAGAATGAGAAGAGATCTGGATAAACTAGCAAATTGGTCAGAAGAGTGGCAACTGAGTTGTAATTTCTACTACTGTTTTAAAGTGCTTACAGCTCTTCTATTGTTTCCCTGCTCCTGCACCCCTCCCCCATACAAGCACTCTGCCTTGGTGCCGAAAAGTCTCACTCTCCTTCATCTTGCTAAATTGCTCAATCTAATCCTGTCCTGCCTCTACGCTATTTAACCCCTGCTATTTTTCTTCTGTCCAGCTGCCTGCCCTTGAACAGGGCTGCTTCGGCTCCACCACGGTTGGACGGCACCCAGCCGACCAAGACCAGGACGCCTGCCTGCAGCTCCTTGGAAGGTATGGTGACAGCGCAGTCAATCGGAACACGGGCGCTTCCAGCAAACCCGCTCCGATTGGCTAGACTTTTCCTGCTTTTGCTGCCTGGCGCTACAAATAGATTTAGCTGCAACTAAGCAAAATTCAAGTGTCTCATAGAAGGATTTTCGGCCCTCCCACCCACCACCTCAACTGATTAAATACACCTATTGCCCGCCCACATTCCCTCTCGCTCCATCATTGGTTAGTAAACCTAGCAGCACTCGCTCCCTCATTGGCTACTAAGCCTAGCAGCACTGCTTGCTCCCTCATTGGCTACCTAAAACCCTCATTCCCTCTGCTCCCCCACTGGTTCCTAGTCCTTACAGGTCCCTATCATTTCCCTGCACCCGCATCCCAGCCCTTCACCTTTCCACTAAGTAACTACAGCACCTACCTTCCCCACTAAGTAACCACAGCAGTAGGGTCCCCCTAGCACCTGATCTGCGCCGTGATCCTTCTACCAGGCCACCTGACCCTGCTCATCCATATTCTCTTCTCCCTCCCTTCCTTTCCAACATGCCACCCACCTCTCCCATGCCCACCTCCCAAATCCTGCCAAACCTCGTTGAGCTCTCCCACCCTCCAGCCCGGCTGCCCACCTCCCTTTCACCCAAGCATGGACACACTCTGCCACACATCCCAGCCCATTCTTTTCAACCCATCGCTCCCCTGGGTCATTTTTCAACTTATTCCCCTATGCCCAGCTCATACACGCCATCAATCTAAGAGACGTCCGCTCGCAGTCAGTCATATACAGCTATTCGCTCACTACCTAACTCTCGCTCTCCTGCTCCTTGCAGCAGGTGACATCCACCCTAACCCCAGCTCCAATACTACCCCTTCTCATGCCCCTCTCCAACATCGGACTCTTCTTCACCTCACTCTCGGGACCTTCTCCCACATGGCCTGTGCCTCCTGCACCTAAATATAAAAAGCCTTGTCCACAAGCTTGACTCCCTTCAGGTTCTTGCCATCCACTACGCTTCAGATATTCTCACCCTGTCCGAAACCTGGCTCAACAAAAACATCAACGACTCCTCTGTCGCTATCCCAGGCTACACTATGGCCCGCCAGGACACAGCCTCTAAAGGTGTCGGAATAGCCATCTATGTAAACTTGGACTTGCACTATTCAGTGGTCCTGACCAAGTCTGAACCAAAAGTCCTTGAAGCAATACTAATTCAGCTTGTCCTTCCCTTCTCGCTACCAATCTACATTGCTGGGATATACTGCCGACCTGGTACACCAGCTTCTGCTGTCACCGACCTCCTCAAGCAAATCTCCTGCCTAACCACGACACGGGAACTCTACATTATGGGCGATCTTAACCACAATTGGCTAGCTCCTGCCCTCAACAAAACCAGGACTGAAATTTCTGCCCTAAACCTCTCACAAATCATTACTGAGCCCACCCGGCTTAACCTAAAATCTGTTAACCACTCGCTCATCGACTGGGTCCTTACCACACCCCCCCCACCAGGTCAAACAAGCCGGTATTCTTCCTGACTCCCTCAGCGACCACCACGTAACCTTCTCAGTGCGTAAAATCCACCGCCCAAAATCCCCCATTAAAATTTGTAGTCCAGCGCTCCTATAAATCTCTCAATCTAGCCCCTGTATTAGATGACCTTGTGTTAGCAAACTGGGCCCCTGCCCCTCCTACGATCTCCATTGATGATGCCTTCCTACACTTTAAAAACACATTCCTCAGCATCTGGAACACACACGCCCCACTGCGTCGTACAAGAGTACGAGGAAACCACCTGCTTTGGATCACCCAAGAACTGATTGCATGTCAAATCACATGGGACAAAGCCTGGAAAATGCATAAATCCTCACGCCTCCCGCAACACCTCTCCACATACCGCATGCTCCGTAACAAGTGCACCAGAGCCACTCGTCTTGCAAAAGCAGAGTACTTCAGCAGCTCCCTCCAGTCAAACCTAAATAAACCCTCAAAATTCTGGAAGGTCATTCACTCGCCATCATCGGGTATCAGCTTTTTAATTTTAAATCAACTTTCTTGAAGCCTCCCCAAGGAAGCATATGCCTTACAACTAGTCTTACAAACATGGTGATGCTGGGTCCTGCAACTGAATCAACATTTTCAACATTCTCATCTGACCACTCTTAAAGCAACTGCACTTGTGGACTTTAAAGAACAAAGGAATTTTAACACATTTTGTGACTGAATCAACATTTTGTCTGACCTTTCCAAAGGTATTGTACTTGTCTCTGAGGACTTTGAAGATGAAAGAAACATACAGACAAAAGGATTTCACACATTGCATATGCCTACTGTCTGACCTACTCCCAAGGTATTGTACTTATCTCTGAGGACTTTGAAGAACAAAGAAACATACAGACAAAAGGATTTACATTGCATATGCCCAGGCCACAGTTTATCACCTTTCAGGAACTTTAACATATTATGTGATCCTGGATCTCAACAGTACTATAGTACTTCTCTTAAACCCTCTGCACCAAACCTCCCAGTCTTTTTTTTTTCTTTTCTCTGTACTTCGCCATAGTGCTTAGCTATCCACCTTAGCCCACTAAAATCTGTACCCACCACCCTCCTATTGCTCGCCACCCCCGACTGCCTAGCCCACACTACTGCCTCTCCTGCCTCGCTAAAAATGCTTTGGCTTAGTCCCCACCACCTGTTCCTGCTCACCCTCCTTTCCCTTTATGCCAATCCCCTCCGCCTACCCTACCCCTCCACCTACTCTCACCTTTCTATACTACCACAAACATTGTACCATGGCTTTACTCTGGAAGTCTTAACAAACATCACCAAATTAATACCTGGGTGCAAGAGCCATATTTCCTAATTGGAAACTGCCACATCATTATAACTCACTAACGATCACCCTCTACTGGGACTCCAGAAGACAATCCAAGCATCTTAAAAGTACAAGCAGAAACTCACTCCAACCTATTATGAACTACGAATGGCATCGCTGAAACTCCTGCTCCTCCTACTTTTAATATCTGGTGGGATACACCCAAACCCTGGTCCTGTTGCACTGAAGCCGACAAAAACAGGGAAAGTTGGTAGTGGTCTCTCCATTATCACTCTAAATATCTGCAGCCTCCTTCCCAAATTGGCATCTCTTCAAACTCTCGCTGGACAAAACCCCTGATATACTAGCCATTGTGGAAACCTGGCTATCTCTCAGCACCCTGGATCATGCGGTCTCGCTTGAAGGCTACAATCTTTTCAGACTCGACCGGGCAAGCAAGAAAGGTGGGGGCTGTGCTATCTACATAAAGGACAACCTCTCCTGTCAACGCGGCAGCTTCACCCCCACAACTACGCAGATGCAACTCCTCCCTATCAAACTGCTTCTTGGTGCACAAAACAAAGTTCTCACAGTGGCCGCAGTCTATATCCTCAAAAGACCACCGTGCCAGTATTAAGTCTGTACTTGATTTTGTTAGTCTGCAGCCCCTGAAAATGAGCTCCTCCTCCTCAGGGATTTCAACATAAACTGGCTCGCCTCTGACACTGGCTCTTACAAAGATGACATCCTAGCAGCAAACCTGACTCAGATGGTAACCTCCCCCACCCGGAAAAATTACAAAACTGGTACAAGCACCCTTATTGACTGGGTTCTCACAAATCACCCTGACTGGATAAAAACATTAAAGTCCTCCCTGACTCCCTCAGTGACCACTCCCCAGTGTCCTGTACCTGGTCTAATAAATTTCTCAAGCCACCCCCCAAAGTTATAACAAGCAGAGTATTGCCTTATGGGAATCTTATCAAGTTGAAAACCCATCTCCTACAACAGGACTGGACGCCAATCCTTGAATCAACTGATATTAATACCGCACTAGAATACTTCATTAAATCTTTCAACTCTGCATGTGACTTATACGCCCCAGTAAAAAAACGTAAAATTAAAGCGCTATCAAATCCATGGATTACTGCCAAACTACTTGCCGAGCTCAAGGTTCGGGACCACCTCTGGGCAGTTGCCAGAGACACAGGCTCACCTCATGATACCCTAAAATACAAGCAGGCACGAAATAGATGTACCTCACAAATTAGGCAAATGAAGCGCTTATTTCAAAATGCCCTTGAATCCACCTGGGGTGATGGAAGAGCTTTTTGGGACAACATCCGAAACATAATGGGTAAACAATCAAAATCATCACCTACCATTATGAAAGTTGATGGATCCACCACTCTTGACCCAAAGTCTATTGCAGATGCGCTTAATAAGACATTCACAGACCTCAGTGGGGTCCTCCCCCCAGATTTCTTCTCGGACTTACCTGTGCCTAGCCTAGTATCACAAAACACCCCTCGTGACAAACCACAATTTTACTTCAAGAAAATCAAAGTGCACGAAGCACACAAGTACATAAGAAAGGCCTGCTCCAAATCCAGAACACGTAGTGACACGCTAGATCTAAAAATCCTGTCTCTCACCCTGGATGAAGTAATTCACCCCCTTGCAAAAATTCTTAATCTGTCACTTTGCCAAAGTCAATTTCCCAACAAATGGAAATCTGTCATAGTTACGCCAGTGCACAAAGGGTGGGACAAAACCTCAACAGGAAACTATCGACCAATATCAATACTCCTTCCCCTCTCCAAAGCACTTGAACGAATAGTGAAAGACCAACTCTCTGATTACCTGGACAAATACAATCTACTCTGTAATCAACAGCACGGCTTTAGGAAAGGACATAGTACAACAACAGCCTTACTTGATTTCTCTGGAGAAGTCCACTCAGCCCTGGACAAAGGGTGCCAAACAGGTGCAGTCTTTATCGATCTTACAAAAGCTTTGACACAGTCCATCATGGCCTACTTACCTCCCTACTTTCTAGCCTGGGCCTGGTCAAGGTCCTTGTGCTTGGGTAAAAGTTACCTGTCCAATCGGTCACAGGCTGTAAAATCTCTAATGAACTCTCCGACTTCAAACCAGTTCTCTCGGGTGTACCACAGGGATCAATTCTTGGACCGCCCTCTTTAGCCTGTTCCTTAACTCCTCCCAGATATCTGCCAGGAGAAAATAATCTTATACGCTGATGATGCTGTAATTCTCTCTCTTCCAAGGATCCAAACTCCCTACTAAAAGCCTGCAACTTGCTTTCTCTAGTGTTGAAAGGTGGTTCCTGGATAGTAAACTTGTGCTAAACCACAATAAAACAAAAGCCATGCTCTTCTCCAATCACCAAAACAAAAATAGGCATACTCCACTCACCATACAAACCTCTGCGGAATTACACTGGACCAAGTAAATACTTTCAAATACCTTGGCATCACTTTTGACCAAGGGCTCACCTTTAAACCCACATTGACAACACTGCGAAAACAGTGAACCAACGCCTTGGAATACTATTCCGTAGTCAGTCAATTTCTAAATCAAGCTGCATTGAGAATAGCTATACAGAGTTCCATAATCTCAATCATTGACTATGGCCTTATTATTTATGGCTCAGCTACCTCCACTGCTCTAAAGGCGATCTCAATCACTCTAAATAAGGCCTGCGGTTCCTCACGGGGCTCAAAGACTGACTCACACGGTGATCTGTACTATGAATCAGGCTGGTTGAACCTATCAAATCGCCTTATTTATCTCACCTGCACAATGGCAAAAAATCTATCTTGGGACTGACTCCATTATGTATTCAAAACCTACTCCGACTGAATCCTGGCTCACGACCCTCCACCAGATCTGAGCGCCAACCTTTCCTGGTTCCGAGATGCGGACTGCACAGGGACAAAGATCTTTGCATACAGGGCCCGACATGGTTCAATGCGCTAGTCCACCTACTTATCCTCAACCTCGCTTGAAGCTTTCAATCCATGCTCTATGCCCACCTCACCACCACTAGCAACTGTGACTGCGCTAGATAAAGACTACTATCCTCATGTCCATCCTCACATCTGAGGCTTCTTCCTCCCTGACTAATGAACCCTCTGGTACCTCTACTACTTCCTGTCTCCCACCCAAACTCACTCCCCTTTTTCCTGTCCCTCTCACTTACTCTCCCGCCTCACCACCTTCCCTCCTCTCTAGCCTCCTTTTGGCGCCTAATGATCACCCTCTCCCTGGAAGTTTCCTTAACCTCGAAATTGTCTACTCGCTTGAACCTGTTATAGCTTGTTTTTCTATGAAACTTAAAAACGTTACTGCCTTAAACTGTTATTAGCAAATTTATGATGTAACTTTCCTGTCTGGTTTTACCTGTAATGTGTATCGTGCTTTATTAAATGTTCTTTGTGACGTGGAACCTTTGTAAAAGAGCCCTGGCTCAAAGGTATTAATTCCTAGACTAATAAACTAAAAACTAAAAAAACTCCCTTTTCAACCCACCGGCTGCCAATCCCACTCCAATGCTAAATGTTAATAACTCTCTCCTATCAGAGCCCACAGCAGTCATTACTGAGTTCAATGTGTACTTCTCCACTTGTGCTGCCACCCTCCTCTCTTCCCTGCCCAACACTACACCTCTCGCACCACCTACAGACATAAAGACCCAGACTAGGCCTCGCTCCTTTTCCTTCAAAGACATCTCTGCAACTGAGGCTCTAGATGCATTATGTTCTCTCAAGCCTTCAAAAGGCAAATCCCTGGATGGATTAGACCCCAAACTTCGATACCTCTCCGCCCCCGCTATAGCAACTCCGCTTGCTAAACTCCTAAACCAATCCTTTGCTGCCGCTGCCATCCCCCATGCATGGAAGCATGCCACTGTCATCCCTCTGCCAAAAGGAGGTGCCCCTACCTCCCCCTCTAACTACCACCCTATCTCCCTCCTCCCAGCCCTAGCAGAGCTACAAGAGCACCTTGTGCTCACCCGACTTACCTCCTTCCTCACTGACTCCAAATTCTTCATGCCATTCCAGTCTGGCTTCAGGAAGGGACACTCCACCACCTCCTCACTGATAAGGCTTACAGACACTATCCTGACAGGTGTGGACAGTGGACTGATCACCTCAGCCGTTTTTGTCAACCTTACAAAAGCCTTCGACACTGTCTCCCACCCCATATTGCTCTTGAGTATCGCTGAATCAGGCCTCTCTGTCGCAGCCACAAACTGGTTCAGATCATACCTCTCTGATAGAACTCAGTCCGTTAGAGTCTCAAATGCGATCTCCACCCCTCTTCCCTTAACTCCCGGTGTCCCACAGGGGTCAGTTCTTGGTCCCATTCTGTTCTCTATATTCCTAAACAACATGCCACTCATCTGCTCTACCTCTTCAATCCACATGTATGGAGATGATACTGTACTCTACTACTCGGGCTCCGCCCCTGATGTGGTACAATCAAACCTCCAAGCTGACTTCAACAAAGTACAGCAATGGTTTAGCTCACACCAGCTCTCCCTAAATGTAAAACAAACTGTCACTATGACCTTCGGCACATGACAACGCCTGGCCAGACTCTCCTCCCTTCCCTACTTCGCCACCCTGGATGGCCAAAAACTTGAAGATGTCTCCTCGTTCCGTTACTTGGGGGTCTGGCTCGACAGCTATCTCTTCTTCTCTGACCACATCTATGCTATCTCAAAAAACTATGCTCCATGCTCACTGCACTATATAGGAACCGCAGCAGCCTCCCTCCCCGAGTCCGACGTGAACTGGTCCTGAAGATGATACTGCCCTCCATCGACTACTGCGACACTGTATACAGTGCAGCCCCTAAGTCCAACCTATCTAAACTAGACACACTTTATAATGCCTTCTGCCACTTTGCTCTCGATGCCTCTCCCCTCACCCACCACTGTGACCTCTACCAAGTCTTGGCACTACCGTCCCTCGAAAACCGCCGCATCTCTCACTCTGCTAAATTTGTCTCCAACCTATGGCTCGGGTCCATCCCCTCCTACCTTGCTACCGTGCTCACAGATGCCCCAGTCCCCTCCCATCATCTTAGATCCAGTGGCTCCCGCCAACTTTCAGTCCCTAGGCGGAAGACCTCTGCCGGTCAAGCTGCCTTCTCACACCGGCTACCCAAGCTCTGGAACACCCTCCCACCACAAATTTGGCACTCCTCCTCTTCCTACTGTCTGTCTACCGCCCTAGTAAGCTTCCTTACTACAAACTGCTCCTGTCCCTGAACCTGCCATGCCCCACTATCCCCTCCCCAATGCCTGGCCAGCGACCTTAGCCTTGCTACAGAAGCTGGCATATAACCCCAACCTTGCACTTATGTCCTGGGCCTATTTTGCCCTATGTACTGTGTATAACTGTATAACTATGATATACGTCCTCTGTTGTTTACAGCTGTTACTACTGTGCTAATTTACCTTGTCTACTGCTTCTTGTCACAAAAATTGTTAAATGATACTATAATATCCTAAGCATTCAATGTGCGCTGCTCGTATATTCATGCAATCGTGTATCCTTATGCTGCTTTTTATTTGCTTCTGTTAACTGTTCACTTGATAACCTGCATGTTACCATATCCATGTGTAACCCTCCCCCCCCCAAGGTCACACCAGGAGACGAGCATCTTGTTGCTCAGTGTGCCTTTCCTGGTGAAACAATTGCAATAAATAAATAAAATAAAATGCAAAGAAGTGCAAGATCATGCACATAGGGAAAAGGAACCCTGAAGCCACCTATAGGCTGGGAGGGGAGTTGCTGGCAGTCACAAGGGAAGAAAGAGACTTGGGCATCATCATCACCGATGACCTGAAATCATCCAAGCAGACCACTAAAGCAGTGGTAAGGCTAGGGGGATGTTGGGGTGTATTAGTAGGGGTATCACAAGTCGTAAGAGGGAGGTAATAATCCCTCTTTACAAGACACTGGTTAGGCCCCATCTGGAGTACTGCGTGCAGTACTGAAGGCCGCACCTTCACAAGGACATTAACCAAATGGAGGCAGTACAGAGAAGGGCAACTAAAATGGTGCACGGACTGCATCAGAAAACGTATGAGGACAGATTAACGGAGCTCAATATATATATATACCCTAGAGCAAAGGAGGGAGAGAGGTGATATGATCGAAACATTCAAACACCTTAAGGGTATTAACAAGGTGAAAGAGTCTGACATGTTTCAATATAAGAAAAATAGCAGGACAAGAGGACACAGCATGAGATTAGAGGGAGACCGATTAAGGGGTAATGTGAGGAAGTTCTTTTTCACAGAAAGGGTGGTGGATGCATGGAACGGCCTACCTCAGAAGTGGTGGATATGAATACAGTGCAGGGCTTCAAACAGGTATGGGATAGGCATAAGGGAGCAATACAGATGAGTATGAATAGATAGGCCATTGACAGAGCAAAGGCCGATGGCACATTTATAAGGTAGAAAAAGAAATGGGCAGACTGGATGGGCCTTGCTGTCCTTATCTGCCGTTAACTTCTATGTTTCTATGTTCAAATGGAGTCAGTACAGAGAAGGGCAACTAAAATGGTGCATGGACTGCATCAGAAAACGTATGAGGACAGATTAACAGAGCTCAATATGTATACCCTAGAGCAAAGGAGGGAGAGAGGTGATATGATCGAAACATTCAAACACCTTAAGGGTATTAACAAGGTGAAAGAGTCTGACATGTTTCAATATAAGAAAAATAGCAGGACAAGAGGACACAGCATGAGATTAGAGGGAGACCGATTAAGGGGTAATGTGAGGAAGTTCTTTTTCACAGAAAGGGTGGTGGATGCATGGAATGGCCTACCTCAGGAAGTGGTGGATATGAATACAGTGCAGGGCTTCAAACAGGTATGGGATAGGCATAAGGGAGCAATACAGATGAGTATGAATAGATAGGCCACTGACAGAGCAAAGGCCGATGGCACATTTATAAGGTAGAAAAAGAAATGGGCAGACTGGATGGGCCTTGCTGTCCTTATCTGCCGTTAACTTCTATGTTTCTATAGGCACTGTACCCATTCACTAACTCTCCTCGCCAAATTCTGGTTTAGTCTGCTTCCTCCCTACCTCTCCACTATGCTGCCCCTACGGACCCTTTTTCCTACAATCTGTGCACCAGGGACTCCAACCCTCTCTCCCTTCCCTGGCCTCACACCTTAACAGGCCAATCCACCTTCTCCTACAGACTCCCTCTTCTCTGGAATCGTCTCCCCTCCCAACTCCGCAACTCTCCCTCTTATTCCTCCCTCAAACTGCACTTATGCCACCTTCCTCCCCCTCTTGCTCCTGCCGAATACTCCCTCCACAAACTAACCCACCCCCACCCCCACCCCTTCCCTTACATACCCCCGTCCTCTCTCTGGTCAACTGCTTGTCTACAGACTCGCACTTAAATTACCTGTTGGCATGTTCATTCTTTGTTCTATTGTAATGCCGACTGTGTAATCAACCATTTTTTTTATCATGCTCTTCCCATTCGATGCCTTGTGTTTTGTATCACCCTCCTGTCAACTTGCCTGCTCCCTGATGTACTGTAACCCCCTTCCCAGATTGCACCTGGAAACAAGCCTCGGCTCAGTGTGCCTATCCTGATTAGCAAAATGTTAAATAAATAAAAATCTTATATTATTATACATTTATGCTTACAAATCTCATTTGACACTACGGAATGTCACCTACTCAATGTGGAGCAGAGAGTTTCTGAGAGATAAAATGAGTAATGTACCTCATAATGTGTGGCAGCAGAGAGGTATGTTTGGAGTGAGTGGTGCTGTTGGCAGAGGTACTAGTTTCATCTTCGGGTGCGGGCTCAACCCAGGACATGATACAGTTAATTTCAAAGGCCTAAAGACAGCAGCAGCAGGCACAGGTAACGTTGGGGGAAGGTTTTTTTTTTCAGATTTTTGTTATTGAATGTACTGGGAGGAGGGAGATTTCTCATGGAGTCATGTGTGGAACTGTAAATTCTAGTTCCAGCTCCTGTTTCGATGCCTTAACTGTCACTGGAATCACAACTGGAATTACGATAGTCTGATGGCTGCACATGGAACTGATTCCACTGAATCCCATCACCCCTAACGGCAGCTGCAGTTTAATGCAAAAAAGTACAAAGTAATACACACGTGGTCAAGAAACTGAACACAGAATAGAGAATGGGGAAGGGGTAGTGGTACAGAGAATGTTTGAGGAGAGGGACATGGGGATAATAATTATGGATGATATGAAAACAGCACAGTGCGAACACAAAATGGTGCTGGAATTCAAAAATGCATGGGATAGGTATAAGGGAACCTTAATGGTTAAGAAAGTGAGGGGTATAAATCCGGAGATCAAGCAGGTATGGTATTACAATAGGTAGAGAAAATGGGCAGACTGGATGTGTCAAGCGGTCCTTATCTGCCGTCAGTTTCTATGTTTCTGTGTTACTAGGACAATGGGAGGGCGAATGGAATGCTGGGATCTACAAGAAGGGGGATCAGGAGGAGGGAGGTGATCCTGCCCCTGTACCGATTCCTGGTTTGATCTTTCCTGGTGTACTGTGGGGCCAAAGTCTTTAGAGAGACCCTTTGGAGAGGGCAGTGCTGCCCAGTCTGTGCACAGCTGGGAGCTCTCACTGTGCAACTCCTCTCCTTGAAGTATGAGCTGGACTTCTGGAAGTGGAGGCAGCAGTTAAACAAAATGGTGCCAACAACCACTCTTCTTCTCCCAATGGTTCTGAGAGTTGGGGAAGGGAGGTGGATTGGGGTTTGCACAGGGAGAGGAGGGGGTCAGGCAGAGGTGGGAAAGTCACTGATAGTACCACTGACCAGCAGTTATGCACCACTTGCCGAGCAGGAGCCCCAGGTTGCCACAACACAGGAACCTGAGCCAGTGATAACTCAGTCAGCATGGTACATCAGGAAGGGAGGCAGCAGGTTCACAAGGGAAGCAGGAAAGCCTTAGTGGTGGGATTCTATAGTAAGGGGGTGGAGAAAGTGGTTGGGGGGAGGAGGGGAGGATGATATGGCAGTCAGGTGCTTGTGAGGGAACTACTGCTAGAAGGGATGGAGAAGGATTGTTAGGATCGCTAGGGTGGAGGGAGATGGGCTAGATGTCATCGTCCACATCGGTACAAGTGACCTAGCCAATGGGACCACAGGGGAGGTACAGGATAGTGTTAGGAGATAGGCAGCCTCAAGCAGGTGGCATCTTCAATGACCTACTTGGAGGATCTTCCTGTATGGGGCATGGGTGAGCATAGACTTCTACTCACCACAAACTTAAACAGCTGACTGACACAGTGATGCAGAGGAGAGGGATTCTGCTACATCAGGAACTGTGGCCTGGAGGAGGGATGGACTATATAAATGGGATGGCCTTCATCCCTCCTGAGAAGGCACCAGTCTTCTAGCTAGAAGGTTTAAAAACCTCGTAGACAAGTTTTTATTTATCTATTTGATAACAGGGTGGGTGTACTGGCCTCCGTAACATTTCAGGCATAATCTGAGCCATCAAGATGGCACATAATGCATAACAGTGGGGAGCACATAATCAAGAGGCCATTAGAATGACACAATTGATTGACACAAACAATGAATACAATAGTCACAGAAAAATAGAAAGTTACAGTACAAGATGCCCATGATGTACCAAGCTGTTGATAACTGATGTGAAACTAGCCCAGGGGGAGTTGGACCAAAGAAGAAGGCACCAACCAATAGCACTGCAGGGTATTGAATTTCCCACTGTTGCCTATTGCTTTGATGTCAGCTGCAGGGGATTCTGGGAGTTGTAGTAACAGAAGATGTTGGTCAAGAACTAAGCAAAATGAGTCTGATACAATCTACTACACTACAGTAAAGTGTAAACCAAAATTTTTTTGCACACGAAGTGCACATTGGGACCAGCCCCACAGTTGAGAGTTGGGCCCTTGGTGCTGACTGTTCCCCTTTAACCAGATCTCTTACAGTATCAAAGTCTGCATCAAGTTTGAAGGGCAGGTGAATAGTTTTTAAATAGCTACATGGCATGTGATTGTCTAGATTTTTTACTGCCCTATTAATGCTTTTCTGCAGATATGAAGGACTTTACCTTCTCCAATCTGCTACTGCTCCCTAAGAGACTCAATAGCCATATCGAACACTCTTGTCCAAAACTTGTTCTCCGTCTGACTAGGTCTTACAGCACATCTAAATGCACCTCCAAAGCTAGGACCATCCTTGCCTTTTTGATTGCTGCTACCTGGATTATTGTCCCTCCTTATCTTTGGCAGGTGATGTGGAAACTAACCCTGGCAACGTGGCCACAGGGCTCCCTCACTATTGGGTTGGTTCTTCCCCTGGGCCCTGTTCCAGGGGACTAAAAATTGGCCACCTTAATATAAGAAGCTTGGTGGCTAATCATGCAGAACTTGTAGCTTGGACCACCACTCAAAGGCCTGATCTCCTTGCAATTTCTGAATCCTTGCTTAAGCCTTCTCTCCCCGACTCTCTGTGTTCCCTCCCTGGATACAGCTTGTATCAGCCACATCAAAAAGAGGCGGTGGTCTGACACTATTTTACAAGTCTCATCTAAACCTCACTTTACTACCATGCCCCTCCCTTGTATCCTGTGAGGTACTTCATGCACTGCTTCTGCTGGGTGACTCAAAAAAGCTGCACATTGTTTGCACCTACATGCCTCCAGTTTCCTGCAATCATGGGCTCGAGGAGTTCCTGGCTTTTCTCCCCCAGGTGACCAAAAACAATGAAGTAATTTGTCTAGGTGACTTCAATCAGAATTGGCTCGGCCCAAACCTTCCTGTCCTTGACTGTAATATAAGCAAGGCCAACTTAACCAGCTTGTCTCAGTGCCTACGTGACATTCCAGCAATGGTAACAGTCACACCCTCCTCGACTGGGTACTTACCAACAGGCTGGACAGAATCTCTTCCGTGACCGTGCTACCAAACTCCATTAGCAACCATTCACTTGTCACCTGTGTCTGGGATGCCAGCCCCCCTTCCACCCACCCAAAATCATCTCCACATCTGACTTCACTGCCCTCGACACCTCAGCTTTTCTCAGGGATCTTCAACATGTTGACTGGTCCCCCATATTCGTGACAAATAACATTGACTTGGCTGTAGAATACTTTACCAACTCTCTGCGCTCCTTGCAGTCCAAGCACATTCCTTCTATCAGGCGCAGGGTACGGGGCCTGCCTACCAAATGGTTAACTAGCCCTCTTCTATGTATGCTTATAGCACGGGACAAACTTGGGACCAGATGGAAAACCTCCTCCCTGCTCTTTGACTTCATCGCATATCGCTCCCTTTGTAACTCTTGTAAGAAAGTGCTATGGACTGCCAAAAGCAATTACTATAGAGGCCTTCTTCATGTCACCTCTAGTAACCCAAAAAGGTACTGGGCATAAATAAATCACATAATGGGATGCTCAATGTCCCAAACCCCCCATAACTTTCTAATAAATAACGTCTCCTGTAATAACCCTAATACCATAGCTAATGCTTTCAGCTCACTCTTTACTGCCCTCCCTAGTTTTGGTGCTGACGGCCCCCCTCGCCACATCTCCCCCGACCTCCCCTCATCCCATCCTTCTCTGATTCTCCACCCAGTCTCCAGGCTGGATGTCCTATGAGCTCTTAACATGCTGTCTCCCCACAGCAGCGCAAGCCCTGATGGACTGGAACACAGAATTCTCAAATTAGGTACGTCTCTTCTTGCCACCCCCATCATGCGATTGTTCAACCTCTCCATTAGCTCGGGTACTGTGCCCCTCACCTGGAAAAATGCCAGGGTTATCCCAGTCTTCAAAAAAGGTGATCAAAAAAACCTAGCAAACTACCATCCTATTGCACTCCTGCCGACCCTCAGTGAACTCCTGGAGAAGCTTATCCATCGCCAGGTGTCTAACTTCATTGCCAACTTTAACCTGCAATCTCCTGCTCAGCATGGCTTTAGGCCAAACCACAGAACCACGACAGCCCTAGTGCAATTCACCAGTGACATCAGATCTATGGACCAAGGCCAGCTTACTGGGGCTGTTTTTATTGACATGTCAAAGGCGTTTGACTCGGTTAACCACAACCTGCTCCTGCATCAACTAGGCTCTATTGGCACCTCCCAATCCACACTTACCTGGTTTGCCAGCTATCTGAGGACCTGCTCCCAGTCTGTCTCCTGTCAAAAAGTTCTCTCTGCCCCTGCCCTGCTTTGTTCAGGTGTCCCACAAGGTTCCATACTTGGACCCCTGCTCTTTTCTTTGTTCGTCAATAACCTACCTTTGGTGCCTCCCACAGTCTCTCCTTACACCATGCCGGTGACTTGGTTCTCTATATCTCCTCCAGCTCTATTCATGAAATTAACTCCCACCTCTCCTGTGATCTTCATCGTATCCAAACTTGGCTTACGTCCCATGGCCTGGTGCTAAATGCTGCCAAGACCCAGGCTATGCTCTTTGGGTAACAAAGGAAATCTGTCACTTCAACTCCATCTCTCAAGGTTTCTTGTCTTGATGGCTCCCTTGTGGAAGTACCTCAGCCCTTCAAATACCTAGGGGTCATGCTGGATCCATCTCTTAACTTCTCTCTGCATGTCAAAGCTGTCTGCAAACCAGTCAATGCTAAACCTGGTCTGGCTTACCGAGTCCGTCAGTTTCTGACCCCTGCCGCCAGGATCTCTGTTGCCCAAGGCCTTCTCCCCCCTGGACTCTGCTACCCTCTGCCTGTCTTTGCTATGGCCCAGGCAAGCATCTTGCAAATGTGGGACGTTGCCTACAACGTCTGTAGATTTGCGCTGTCTGCTCCCCGTCTTAAGCACCACTGTACTCTCTACTCTGACCTCCACTGGTTGTCTCCTTCCTCGCGTCGGGCTTATTCATTAGGTTGTCTGACTGACAACATCATTCATTCTTCTGTCCCCTCCACACTCGCTGCTATACTCACCCCCATGGACTGCCCTCGTTCCCTTTGTTCCATGTCTTTAACTCTGTTATCTGTCCCAAAATGCTGTACCAGGATGGGTGAGAGATGACAGGAGCTTAATATGTATAGCCTCGAGGAAAGGAGGGAGAGGGGGGACAATATAGAAACGTTCAAGTACCTCAAGGGAATCAACAAAGTCCAAGAGGGTAGCATCTTTCAAAAAAAGGTGTGCAAGAACAAGAGGGCACAATTTGAAGATGGGGGGGGGGGCGGCCCAGAGGTAATTTAAGGAAGTATTTTTTCACAGAGAGGGTTGTGGATGCATGGAACGGCCTTCCGGAGGAGGTTGTGGAGTCAAAATCAGTGGTGGAATTCAAGCATGCATGGAACAGTCATAAGCCCATTCTAGGGGGTGGGCGTAGGAAGAAGTAGACTGCTGGTTAACTAGAATCTGCAGCTTATCCATTAGGTAGGGAAATGGGCAGACTGGTTGGGCCAAGCGGTCCTTATCTGCCGTCAAATTCTATGTTTCTATGAACTTGCCTTCTCCTTCTATGCCCCCAAATTTTGGAACTCTCTCCCACTTGATCTCAGACATTCCAAATCCCACCCCACTTTCAAGAAAGGCCTCTCCAATTACCTCGCCTCCCTTGACATTTGCAAATGTCCCTAGCCTCATGAGACATGCAAATCTACCATTGTCCTGCACTTAAATTTCCCTGTGGCCTCTTGATTCCTCCCATCTCCACTCTTCCTCAGCTGCAGCTACGCACTGTTCCCTGTCTCTGCGTGAATTTTCTTTTCTTTTAAACTATTTTATCCTCCTGTGGGAGTCGACTTCTCGTCATGAACCCTGCAATCTCGGGGTCTTTGAAGTCTTGTAGCGCCGGCAGATCGCCTGAGTCGGTCCGGGGGCATCATCCACATCGGCCCCCATGATTTCCTCCGTTTTTTCCCTTCGCTACCCCAGGACCCCCAGAAGCAGTGGTGCATGTGTGTGGAGGTGCACATACGCACCGCAGCTCCGGACCAGGTCCCCTCAACCCTCCCCGTCGACCTTTGTCTGAGCTCTCTCACGGCACCATCCCTCCGGCCTCTACCATTGGGCGGTCAAGCTCCGAGAGAGCTGGATCCCTCCTCCCGAGGCGGGCGCTGCCAGCCAGCAGCTTCTCATATCCTCTCCCCCCCCCCCCGCTGGCCTCCGACGACCCAGGCTCATTCCCGAACCCGGGTCGCTGGCATGGTATGAGGTGTGGCATCCAGTGCCTCAACCCTTAGTGCCACTGGGCCAGCTTGGGAATTTTCTCCTTGCTGACTTACCAACAGCACTGTCATGTTTTGTACATTATTAACAGTAAATTGTGCCTTTTTGTCTGTTTTGTTCCTATTATACCGTATGACATGTACCTCCTCTATGTACCATGTAACTTGCACCTCTGTATAATTGTTTGGAATCTCCTATTGTACAACACTGTATATGTATTTGTTTTTTACCTGTTCCTTGATTTGTACTCTCCTGGGTCATGCCTGAAAATAGGCAGTTCTGTCTAGTGCACTTACCCGGTTACCAAAAGCAAATAAATAAATAGTCTTTTACAGAAACCTAGAATTTGTCAGCATAAAAGCAGGGGTGTGCAAATCCTATTGCCCCCCATGTCCAGGGCAAGTAAAATTCCTTGATGGGCAAGTACAAAAAGAGAACTAATTTAATTGTAATGAATAGGGGTAAGTGAAAATTCAGCTACAGTCATGGTTGGGCAAGTCCTAAAAGTTTTGATTTGAACACTCCTGCATAAAAGGGTCAATTGGTCAACCCAGTCTGCCCAGATGGTCCCTGCTTAGACTGCCTCCACAGATCTTAACTGGTCTCTAGAGATGGGTGAAGTTGGTTAAATTCACTCCGCAAATTTAGCGCGGATGCGAAGTGCAGATTTATCTGCAAAGTGTATAATTTCGCCGCAAATGGCAGAATTTCGCCCCCGAAGTGTGGTATTTCGCCTAACAAACAACAGAATTTTGTTGTTCATGGGTGAAATTCCACCATTTGCGGGTGAAATTCCGTACTTCATGGGTGGAATTCCACCATTTGCATGGAAAACGTTGTTATTTCGTGTGGAGTCGAAGTTGCTGAGGGTAAGAAAAACATTGCGAAACTCCGCGAATGAGAGTTTTGGCAACTTCGATGGCAGAGTAAAACTTCTGCTGCAACTCTACTGGTCTCCAGGACCCTCCCTCCTCTCTGCCTATTCACTAATATTCCCTCATGTCTATCCCACGCATGCTTAAAGCCCTGTATTGTTTTTCCCTCAAGCATTTCCCGCTTATTATTCTGTTTGTGGTTGCCTCAATGCCTTTCATTTTAACTGATATCGATGTTATCTGAGTTCATTTTAACAGCAGCAACAATGGTCTTTATGTCATTTGGTGTTTTTTTTTTTGTGTCTTGTTGGAGGTAATCAACTTTTGAATTTAGTGTCTCAAAGCTCCTATCAAAATGCTAAATCCAGGGGGGCTTATCGAGTCTGCTACTTAGGGAACATACTAGAAAGTTTGCAGTGCTATACCTGGTACTAACAGTGGCAGCTTTGGGGAGGTCACCATAACGGAACCTTTAGGGAACAGCAACCATCAGACAGTGTGATGGAACAGAAATGGGGCATGATCAAAGAAGAAATATTACAGGTGTCTAGTCTTTGCATGTGAGAGGTTAGAAGGAGCAAACAGAGAAGGAAACCTTGGAGGTTTCCAATGGAGGTGGGGGTTGCAGTGAGTAAAAAAAAGAGGGTGCCCTTTAAAAAGTACAAATCAAGTTTGAGAGATGAAGACAGAGAGGCTTATCTTCAGAAATTGAAGAAGGTGGCAAAATACTTTTGCTCAGTATTCACAGTGCAGAGAGGGGGCATTACCAGAGGGAATATATACTTTTTTCCCCAATTTTTTAACCAGGTGAGACACACTAAGCTGAAAGCTTGTTTACAGGTGCAACCTGGGAGCACAGGAAAGTTAAGTGACTTGCTCAGGGTCACACAATATATGTAAGAGGGGCTGTGGGATTCAAACCCAGGTCTCCAGATTTGCAGCTCAGAGCCTTAAACCACTGCGCTATACTACCTCCCTCACTTGTAAGGGGAAGGCAGGCAGGGAGATGGATACTGCATCATTACGTGGAGCAGTGGTTGAAAGGATGCTGGGTGATAAGCACTGACAAAGCCATGGGCCCAAATGATTGCACCCAAGTGAACTAGGGGAGATCTGATGGCCCTGTGGATGGACTTGTTAAACAGTTCTGTGGAATCCGTAGTGGTGCCAGAGGACTGGAGAAGGGTGGATGTTGTCTCCCTTCACAAGAACAGAAACAGGAAAGAGCTAGGGAATTACAGGCCAGTGATCCGAACTTCTGTGGTGAGGAAATTGATGGAGACCCTGTTGAAAGAGATTATTCCTGGAATCTAATGGATTACAGGACAGGTAGCAACATGGATACACCAGTAGCATGTCATGTCAGATGAATCTTTTATAATATTTTGGATGACCAAGAGAGGTGGGGGGGGTGAGCTGTCACAATGGCCTATAAGAGTCGGTGTCACTCATTGACCCTAATTTTAACTGTCCATGTGCACATTTCTGTGACAGAAGGTTGAGAGGAATGGCACGGTACCTTTAAAGCTTGGTGCTTTGAATGCAAAAGGCCGCTGTGGATATGGAAGAGCACTCTGTGCTATGGATGTCAGAGGGCACTGTTATTTTCACAGAAACATAGTGCGTTGACATCGGCATGGGTGCAGGTGACGGGAGGGACACTGTTTTGGTGGCTTGAGACCAGCGCATGGGGGGGTGCCACATTTCCTCTGACAAGTAATGTTGCGCGGGAGTAAGTTGTGGTCTAGGTCGCAGGTGTCCACCCAGTATCTACAACCACTTCTTGCCCTCCCCGCCACCCTGTATCTACAAGTACTCCCTGCCCACCTGTATCTACAGGTGGTTCCTGCAGTCCCCACCAACACTGTATCTCCAAACAGTCCCTGCACTCCCCACCCACCCACCCTGCATCTACAAGCACTCCCAGACAGCACCACTTACTGCAGGCAGTAGTAACACAGCAGGAGCTGCTGCTCTTCCTCAAAAGAGGATAAGGAGGAGAGCATTCTCTTAGAGTCACGATCAGTCCTCCTCGTCCTTGGCAACGTCCAAAGACTGGAGAAGGAAGCCTGCTTGGGGACAATGCAAGCGGCTGCCCATCTGTACTATCATGTCAGCCAAGTGAATCTTTTTTTTAAATCTGTAATTGCTTTCCTCCCCTTACCTGTACCCAGCAACCGACTCCTTCTGGAGCCCAAGATACCCTCCTGGACCCTACACCCCGCCACTGTCGGCCATCTGTGGAGCTTTGATTTACACTTCCCCAGGAAAGGTAACGGTGGGGATGTAGGTACAGCAGTTGGCTTGTCCAGTGGTAAGTCTTGGCAGGGCAGGGGCCCCAGATATTTATTTTATTTTACAATTTTTGGCCAGGAAGGGCACACTAAGCTGAGGCTTGTTTCTAGGTACAGCCTGGGAGCACAGGGAAGTTAAGTGACTTGCTCACGGTCACACAGTATGCAGGTGGTAGCTATGAGATTCAAACCCAGTTCTGCAGGTTTGCAGCTCAGAGTTCTTAACCACTATGCTATACTGCCTCCCAACACTATGCTATACTGCCTCCAGTCTATTGTCTACAGCCACCGAGGCAGTTTTCACATTTTTGGCCCTCTTCCCAAGATACCAGCTCTTACAACGCCATGCAGAGACACGCAAAATTTTCCTCTGTCCCTCCTTGAGATTGTTGTTTCTATGACTGAACAGTAGGGCGTATAAGCACAAAAGAGGGGCACATACTATAGTAAAGTTGTGCCCTGTTACCAATGAGACGCTCCAAGACAGATTTTTTTTTCAATATAAGTTTAACTCCTCGGCAGGCTACCTGGGATGGCTTATCAGCCCTATCCCATCCCCCACGGACTGGCGCCTGCCTCCCCTGGAACCTACCTTACGGTTAGGCACCCCCACAGAGTCTCCCTGAGGTGAGGTCAGGGGAGGGAGGACCATCCTTCCACCTCAGACACATTCCAATTAGGTCCATGGTAGTCTGGGTGGCAGCGAGAGTCTGCAGATGGATGTTAGGGCTTCACTAAGACACTATTCCCACTTCCCACTTTTTACCCCTCCCCTTTATGGCTGACTTGAAGGCATGCACATGGAGGCATGCACGCATCTCCAGGCCATCGCTCTCCCTTCCATGCCGTCATAACCGGCACTACCACCAGACCTCCACCTGGTGGCAGTCAGAGGCCAGATAACCAAGCCCTCCCTGCTTCCCCAGGAGAGGACAGCAGCCCTTCAGCCCACGGTGACTCAGTTCGTGAACAGGACTTGGTATCCATCTCAAGAAGGATGTTCACTGGCTCTCTAACAGTGGAGGTACAATGTTGGTAATAGGAGGATCCAGGAAACACAGGAATAATAAAAATAAATAACTGCCCATCACCAGGTTGGCAAAAATGAGTTAAGGTAGGACCCACCACTGAAAACAAGATTATACATCTTAAACAAAAACAAGGCACTGCGTTAGCATGTGGTCTAAAAGCAAAACAACATGGTTATATTTAAATGCACACTGAAAATACAAAATAGAGTTAAAAATCTACATTTTGACCTTAGGTCTTCTTCAGGAAATATCTAAAGAGAAAAAAACAAAGTTAGTGTACTGGGGAGGTACATTAAACATCTTAGTACAAGGGTACAAGATCCCCCAACATGATCACACAGCTCCACAGTTCTTCATCAAGAGGTTTCACCACAAGTGGCCTGTAACTATATCCGCAAGACCATCCGCAAGTCTGGGCACAGTGGATACTCCATTGATCTAAAACTGCTGGCGCAAGTTCTGGACAAAATTCTTGAACCCTTGACAAAGATCTTTAACCTCTCATTAAAACTGGACCAATTCCTCTCACTCTGGAAACAAGCAACTGTCACAAAGGTGCACAAAAGTGGAGACAGGTCTCTTCACACCAACTACAGACCCATCTCACTCCTCCCCCCGTTATCTAAGGCATTGGAACGTATAGTATCTGACCAATTAGAATTCCTGGATAAGGATGATGTCCAATGCCCTGAACAACATGGCTTCAGAAAAGGGCACAGAACCACTATGGCTCTTCTAGAATTTACAAGTTTTATTCAAGATACGCTTGACAAAGGAAACTGTGGGGGAGCAGTTTTCATAGACCTGACGAAGGCCTTCGACACTGTTAATCACCCTCTACTACTTAGGCAACTCTCCTGCATCGGGCTCTCCAATGATGCCCTTCCACGGCTTGCTAGCTACCTCGGGAATTGGGTCCGATGTGTCAGGATAGCAGGTGTTATGTCTGATGTTAAGTCAGTCCTCTCTGGAGTCCCCCAGGGGTCCATTCTGGGCCCATTACTCTTCTCCCTCTTCCTCAATAAACTCCCCAGTGTCTGCCAGCAAAAAAATGCTACTTTACGTGGACAATGCAGTCCTATTCGATAGCCACCATGACACTTAAATCCTTGAAACCCAGCTGCAGCTTGACTTCAAGAGTGTTGAAGATTGGTTCAGCACATATAAACTTGTCCTGAACTACAGCAAGACCAAAGTTATGACCTAAGTACCTTGGTATCACACTGGATAGTACCCTCTCCTACATGCGGCATATTGACACTGTTGCCAAGGCCGCCAACATATGGATTGGTCTGTTGCACAAACACAAGCACTGTATGACTGTGAATGCCCTTAGACTGGCCACCCACAGCTCTGTCTCCTCTATCATTGACTACGGTCTGGCCATCTATGGCTCCGCTTCTACAACTGCCCTCTGCAGAATCTCAGTCTCACTCAACAAAGCCTGCAGGCTTTTAATGGGTGCTGCCCGATATACACACACCTGTGACCTCTACGCACAGGCTTGCTGGCTACCACTCCTCAACAGAATACAATACCAGACCTGCCTGCTAACCAAAAAGGTTCTCCTTGGTCTCATGCCTCCAGGTGTTGGTAAGCTCCTCACTGCCTTCAGTGGTAATCAGCATACACATAGTGCCCAATCCCAAACCTTCCAGGTTCCTAGATGTCGTACCTCCATGGGTCAGCAGTCCTTCACCTACAGAGCTCCACATTGGTTCAATACCCTCAACAAAGAAGCACTTTCTCTGCAACACTTGTACCTTTTAAATGGAATCTCCGACTTTACCTCACCTCTACCACTCAATATGACTGCTTCTCCTAAAGGACTGCTCCAACCACCACCTAGTTGCTCAAGACCTGTGCCCCGCCTCCGACCTGTGCATTACTCTCTCTGGCTCCTGTTTTTCTACGTGACCCATTTCCTTCTCCCTCCCTCCACCCTCCTCCCCCTTCCCCCCCCACACCCCTCCACCACTCTTCAAACGTCATAACCATTTTCCCCTGTGCTTGACCCCTCCCCCTCTTCCTCCCTACGACAATGGCCCTCAGCCTGCCTACTTCTTTCTGTCCCCCTCCTACTCAATCTCAAGATTATAATCCATTTGCTTCTTAATTCCCTTACTCTGTTACATCATCTAACTGCCTATTTAAGTTGCTCTCTAGTAATGTCTTTCATTTCTAAAGTGTTTTACAACCACAAAACAATGTCAACCATGTCTGTATGATGCCTGTTTACCATTGCCAACCTTTGTATGTATGTTTCCCCCTTCCTTTGACGTGGAACGTTTGTAAATGAGCAGCTCCAGCTCAAAGGTACTTGTAATCCAAGAGTTTAATAAATAAATAAAAATAAATAGTTCAGCCTCTTCTGGAAAAACAGATGAACTAGAAAATAAAGTATCTGAACAGCTCCTGCAACCCCCAACCCCTCAAACAGTTGTGGGACAGCTTGACTGGGCAGCTCTCCAACCTTTTATAAGGGTGCCGAATAATTACACACACACACATACCATCTCACTGGAATAGCTTATCTGGAAAATTCCTGAACCTCATATCAAGATAGCAATTGTGAAGAAGGTGAGATGGAGGGAGAGAGGATAGATAGCTGGACAGATCCTCAACCTCACCGTACTGTCTACACCTCCACCTTGGCTACAACCTACTTCTATTCTGTTCCCCATAACTAATTTTGGAATTGCTATATGCCCCAGGTGTCCTAGACCTGCAGTTCTTCCAAGGGAACCTTGAGGGGCTAGTCTTAGGATTGGACTTCAGCTGTGCCCAGAAGCCAAACCTGGACAGAGATACAGGAAACAGCTATGGCTGGGCTGACCAGGGGCATGGAATTGGGTGGCAGTGGATGGCGGGGAGGTGGGGACAGACCTGGCTGGAGAAGGTGCCCTAGGCGGCCCGAAGGAGTGGCCGGTCTGGCAGCAGGGGAAGGCGCAAAAAAAAGGTAAAAGCAGAACCCCACTTCACTGCTGCAGCAAGCCCAGGCTGTGTCTCCCAGAGTAAAACCTCTTCATTTTGGCATAGTTTTACTATGTTCAGTAAAGACAAAGTTTTTGTAATGATCCTGCTATTTATTTCCTCTTCCTTTGCTATGTTTACCCACAATGTCCACACCACCCAGAGTTCTGTTCTCCTGGTGACATGAAGAGGCAAATATGGGAATGCATCTCCATTTGGGAGTGCACGAACTCAGAGCCTCTTGTGTTTGTGGGGAAGACCAAGTCTTATGCTGCAGCAGTCAGGAGTGATGTCTGCCATTACTGCAGCATTCACACACAGCGTCCTTAGTGACATCCCAAACTCAGCAAGTGCAAACTAGTGGGACACTGTGAGAGAAACAGTGAAGCACCCGAAATACAAACATCTCTCGCAGTGTCCCTGTGTAATGCTGAAGTATAATTGTTTGATAATATGCTTGACAAGTTTGTCCTCTGTGCGGTCGCTAAAACAAAAAACTGTAGCAGTTCTTACTTTCTTCATTGCTTGCCTCCAAAGTTGAACTTTACATCCAGTAGCATTTCTTCCGGTCAGCACCATTACACCGTGTGTCTGTTTATGTTTATTTAGGTCTCCTGCGTGTGTGAAACTTGCCCTCATGTTGGAGAGTTCAACATTGTAGGCAAGCGACACATTGACTGAATACTGCAACAGTTTTTTGTCTTAGTGACTGCACAGAGGACGACCTTGTCACGCATATTACCAAATGATGATACTTCAGAAACACATGGGGATGCTGCGAGAGACATTTGTATTTCGGGCGCTTCACTGTTTCTCTCACAGGGTCCAAATAATTTGCATAACCAGGGCTATGAGCATGAGAAGTCCTGCCTGCAACTAGCTATGGCAGCTGTTTGGACGACTAGAGATACTTAACCAAAAAAAAAAAAAAAAAGAGAGAGAGAGAAAAATACACCGTATAAAGTCATATGGGGTTTTGTATTTTGTACATGGATCCCCCAGGCCACTTTTTAACTAGTGTGCACACCCCCCAATAAATATCTGGAAACACAGGCGCCCATATACTGGCATACAAAGTTATGTTACAAAAAAGAAGGTACCTCCCTTGGTGTTAGGATGTATACCTGGCTCATTTTCTAGAGGAAGAGAGAGGTGGGGGTACAGAAACAAAACGATATGAACCTTGTGTAAATAACATAACCCAGGTCCTGGGTGGAGGCTGCTAGGCATGTTCCAGATCTAACCTGCTGAAGGGGCCCCAGTAAATCTACACAACCAGAAGCAATAATGGGCATGACCATAACAGTGACTGGGATTGTGCAGTATGGCTTTATTAAACATGTGGAAAGTAAAAGCAGAAGTGGACCCCCAAGGGTCGGTCCAGGCTGGACAAGAACAATTCACAAACTCTCCTTGCATGCAGTACAGTTCATGAACAACAACAGAACTTCTTCTTCCCAAATTCCCAAGAGGTGCATTAGTGGACACTTGGCCACGCACATGAAAATCTTCTATCATAAGTGTTATTTCAGTGGGTAAAAGCCACACACTCAGAAACTCCTCTTCGCACATCAGGTGCATTTTAATGAAACTCAGTCACCATCTCAACCTGCAGCTTGGCCACTTGCTCAGGTACAAATACTGGTGTCCTTTACGAACCAGGAAGCCCTGCCTTGTAAGCACTTAGATGGCGTTCCTCCCACCCTTGGCCCCAGCTGACAGTCTCTGCCATTCTTCAGGGTTACACCATTGAAACCCCCATTTCCAACTGAAATGCTAGAGGTCCCACTCTTTAACATGTCACTCACTGGGGTGACCAGAGAATAAACTGCACTCACTTGAGTACACAGTTTAAACAGTACTTCACTCACTTGGGTGAAACTAGGGGTACTGACAGGTGCGATGCAGCCTTATCTACAGGCACACACACCCCAGACTGTTGAATCCCCTAAGAAATGTGGAGAATATAGTCTCCTAGAACAGTACTCACAGAAGTTGTCCCGTCCACAAGGCATGGAACAATGAAAGAACAGAAAGGCAATCTTCTGGGTAGCCAATCAGAACAGTTTCTTTCAGGTCCTATTCAAGGCAGCTGAAAACACCACAGAACAGTCAGGGGATTTCCCCTCGAGTCCACTGAGAACAATCAGTTCCTTTCACTTCACAGGGAGTAGAAATCAGGAAATCCTGCTGTAACCCTTGTCTCCGCCACTTCACCGGAAGCTGGAAATGACACTCCACTAGGGTGAGAAATCTTGGCCCTCTCCTCAGAGTCCACTGGCAGTCATAGAAACATAGAAGTTGACAGCAGACAAGGACCTCAAGGCCCATCCAGTCTGCCCATTTTTTCTACCTTATAAATGTGCCATCGGCCTTTGCTCTGTCAATGGCCTATCTATTCATACTTATCTGTATTGCTCCCTTATGCCTATCCCATGCCTGTTTGAAGCCCTGCACTGTATTCATATCCACCACTTCCTGAGGTAGGCAGTTCCATGCATCCACCACCCTTTCTGTGAAAAAGAACTTCCTCACATTACCCCTTAATCGGCCTCCCTCTAATCTCATGCTGTGTCCTCGTCTTGCTATTTTTCTTACATTGAAACATGTTAAGACTCTTTTACCTTGTTAATGTCCTTAAGATGTTGGAATATTTTGATCATATCCCCTCTCTCCCTCCTTTGTTCCAGGACATTAGTTCTCACACTTTGTGATAGTGAGCTTCCCCCAAGTCACGAAAACGATTTCGAGCCTCCCTCAAATTTTAAAAACAAATCTAAGGCCTCCCCACAGAAACAAAAAATCTTACTTTGCACAGTACACCAGGAACAAAGTGAAACTAATAAAGCTGAGTGTATTCTCATTTATTCAACTTATTGCTCTCCACCCCTAAACCGGCACCCCAGGTTATACTTGTCACTCCTTTTTTCTGACTATTGCACCCTTGTTATTTTGTTTCCTCTTTATCTGGAACAACTAATTTAGCCACTTCATCTCTCTCTCTCTCTCTCTTTCCCTGTTGTTAAGCAACTTCCTGTACCCTTACCTCAAGTCACACCTGAAAACATGCATTGGCTCACTGTGCCTTTCCCAGTCACTAATTTACATATAAACACCTACTATAGAAACAAGTCTTGACTCAGTGTGCCTTTCCCAGTCACCAATTTGCATATAAATACCTATTGTAGAAACAAGCCACGACACCGCATGCCTTCCCCAGGTATTAATTTACATATAAATACACATCTATAAATAAACTTTGGCTCAATGGGGACTTCCTTGGCATAAATTTGTTCATAAGTAAAGAAATTCACCTGCAATTATCCATATTTAACTTGTTTTATCCTTTCACACAAAAGAGCCAAAACTTACAATTCTCAGACTTGATTGGGCCTCCCCTGAAACAATTTGGGGCCTCCCTCGGGAGGCTGGCCTCACCATTTGAGAACCACTGTTCTAGGGTATACATATTGAGCTCTGTTAATCTGTCCTCATATGTTTTCTGATGCAGTCCCTGCACCATTTTGGTTGCCCTTCTCTGGACTGCCTCCATTTTGTTAATGTCCTTGTGCAGGTGCAGCCTCCAGTACTGCACGCAGTACTCCAGATGGGGCCTAACCAGTATCTTGTAAAGAGGGATTATTACCTCCCTCTTACGACTTGTGATACCCCTACTAATACACCCCAACATCCCCCTAGCCTTACCTACTGCTTTAGTGGTCTGCTCGGATGGTTTCAGGTCATCTGTGATGATGATGCCCAAGACTCTTTCTTCCCTTGGGATTGCCAGCAACTCCCCTCCCAACCTATAGGTGGCTTCAGGGTTTCTCTTCCCTATCTGCGTGATCTTGCACTTCTTTGTATCATTCTGCCACTCTTACCTCCTCACTCAAGCTCACTCTCAACCAAACTCCAGCTCAAACTGAGCATTCTAAACTCCCCAGAGCAGCTGTCCACACAGTTTGGCTTATGCTGCTACAAGGGTTCTAAATGACCTAATCATTCTTCCCAAAGGCTAGCTGAGTAAACAATGATGTCATTATGTAAGGAGCCCCTAAGAAACTCCCTACCAGCTGCCTGCTACCTTCCTAACAATAATACTGATAGGATTCTAGTAACTGCAGGGGACTGAGAGGTTACATTTGCCCCATGCCAGGTAAATGACTGTCCACAGTCATTCCCTCACCCGTCGCCAGGCCATCCTCCCTCTGATGCCCCCTATGGGGAGGGTTGATCTAGTCCTCCCCTACCATGTGCCAGGCACAGGCAGGTAACACCAAAGGATAGAGGCCCACTGAAGAAACTTCAGTTCCTGTCTTACTACTATACTATCTATGGGTCCTCAGTGGCTCCAAGAAACTGCCTGAAGTATGTCCTCATAGACAGAATTGGTGACCCCTGTCATGAATCAAGACCACCAACCTGCCTTCCCCCAGCCCTCTAGGGGAAAACTGTCTGACCTATGCTACCTACCAGGTACCCAAACCCAATAACCATTTTGCACCTCACACCTGTAAAATGAAAAAGGTTAGACATTGTACTACACAGTTACACAAGCCTAACAAATCTACACAAGGAGGAGTCCTTCTTGTCTTCTTCCAGGAACACCTGCAAAAGAAAACACTGCAAAACATTTCTGCACACAACTACAACATGTAAAGCAAAAAATCAGTGACCCAAATCCCTCCCACTGGATACTGCACAAGCCCAAAAAGCATTTTTAAAAGGATTTTCTACAAAAGTACAAAAATAGGAAACATAAAAATATTTGCAAAACATTTGGGGGAGGGATCCCTGCAAAGTCCGAAACTAATGAGGAGTCCAGAGTGTCGAAGCACTATAACAAGACTCCCTCCTAGGCCAGAGCCTGCTGAAGTACAGTTCTGGAACAGGCACAAGTCCTGCAAGCACTGCAGTCTAGATGGATGGTCATTTGGGGACCATAATTCCAAAGAGTCTTCAAACTTGCAGGAAACAGTTAAATTGGCAGACTAGATAGACCTAGTGGTCTCCTTCTGCAATCAACTTCTATGGTTCTGTAAATTAAAAAGGTCTTTTACCAGTTCTTGGTGACAAAAGGATGCCAACATCACCTCTCTAGAGCTGTGGCCTGATGATCTTTGGCTGCTGGGTAGATGAAATCTTCAGATCAGATACTTCCACGACCTCCTACTGGACCTGGACTGGAAATCTTCTCTGAACCTGCAGGACTGATGAACCTGGGTGCTACCACAGACGAATCTGGATGCTGCTGGAACCGAACCTGGATGCTGCTGCAGACTAACCTGGATCACCAGAAGAAAGGCACCTCCATCCTGGGTTGCTGCCTCTTTGGTGGCAGATGGCTGAGCTGGCAATGGCTGTATTCACTTTTGGCAAGCAGGCACATTTTTCAAGAATGGCACAACGTTCTGGGGTAGTACCATTCCGGATCTGGGGCACAGACTGTCACCCCATCTGGGTGAACCATGCGAACATAATAGGATGTCTCTTGGCCAGCTTTGTCCACTATTCTCACAGAGTTGATCAGCAGGGTCCTGCCATGCCTCCAGAATTGCAGTCTCTCATTACACACCTTAATTTGGACCCACTTGTTTAAGCTAGGGTGCAGGTTGGCACAAGCTTCCTCCCACAATCAGGCATGCCTGTCTTTCTCTATTCTTCCCATATTTTTCTAGGGTAGAAAGGGTATGACTGTCCATACTTGGCCTCAGCTTGGCTATGCACAACTCCCTCTTTTTTGCTGTTTTTAACTAACTCACGACCAGATGCACGGCTTGGGGGTGGCCAGTCCTGGTTGAGCCAGTCATGAATACTTAGTGCAGAACAAGAGCAGTCCACCTCTGCACTCAAGGGCACACTTCTTGAGCCTTCCTCCACACGGACATCGGGAGGCTCCATGGAAGCCCAGGCTAATGGCGACTCACTGAAGCCATTGCTGCCTCCTCCTCTTCCACACATTCTGCTCAGGAGCTGGCAATTGCGCCAACCCTCGCAACTGTCAATTCTCTACTGTCGTCGGAGGCAATGTCCTCCCAACGACATGCTTCCTCCACCTCGGACTCTCCCACGAGGCTTGGACTCGGGCCTTCCACCCACGGATCTACTGAACCTGCACTGGCTGAATCCAATTCCACCCTCTACGATAGGGGAACACTTCACTTCTTCTGGGCCTTGCAAAGCATCAACGCAGACAATGTCCAGAAGCTCCTTTACAAACTACATGGGGTCACTTTTACTGCAACAGCCTGTCACTGTTGTTCCGATTCTACAGGGTTTCCTGTCTGTGTCCATATCGGAGCTAAATGGATGTGGTTTGCTTTAGCTACCCTTGTGCCACATGCCATGCTCATCCCAAATCGTGTTCTACAGTCTGTGCAATGGGCAGAACATCTCTTCCTGGTTTTAGGCATACTATGCACATATTAACCGGATAGTTTGGCAAAGCCACCTCAGCGGGTTCTGTTGAACAGTCATACAATTGCTCAGAATGGGCTAGTTCTTGTTGGGCCACCCATGCCCTGGCATGGAGTGGGTAGTGAGGGGTTTGCTGTGCCATGTTAGGCAGTAGATGGTCTGCACCATCGATGGACTACTGCCTGCTGTCGACTTGAAGAAGGCCTCTGGGATGAAACGGGCTGGCGGTCCTGCCGATCATCACTACGATCGCCTCAATCATTCTCTAGCCGGTCGGAATACAGGTTGAGCCTGGGTTATTTGTGAAAGACAGAAAAACTGCTGCTGCAGAAGCGCTTTTGCTGCAAGAGATTCCTCCTCCCTGCTGCATGAACTACAAGCTGCTCGCACACTGCAGGCTGCTCCTCCACGAATGTTCCACAAGCAGAGACTCAGGCATGGGCGGGGCTTAGGTCCACTGGGGCCAATCACACGATGCCATGCAAATGAGCTCCCTCTCTCTGCTGCACTCCTGCACGGCGATCATTGAGAAGGCAAAATTCAGACTGCAAACTGCCACTTTTTTCTTTGCTTGAAATTTCAGCGGGGATAGCATTTTAAGGCGTTTTCACGCAGTGCTTGGTGCATTTTCCTTAGTGACTCCCCCAAACTTCACTTACACACTTGAAACTTTCTGAGCACTTAGAAAGCACTGCCTTTCAAGTCCACAAATACTTTTCTCTGGAAATTTTCAACTTTAAACAGTTTTTCAAGCGTTTTTACCACAAGGCAAGGGCAATTATTTCTCAGTCCTCAGTTTCAAAGTAAACACATAAGCAGCAAATTCTTCCTGTTTCTTTTCCACATAACTCGGACAGCAAAAGACTTTCAGGTAGCATTTTACTTGGCACAACTTGCTTTCTGGTAAAACAATCTTCTGTTTGGCGCACCACCACCAGACAGGAAGCTCCTGGACATACCCTCAGCATGCTTCTCACCCCAAATTAAATATCCTGGATGAGCCCCCATTTTTTGCAACCCCCAGACCACATTTTAACTAGTGTGCATACCCACCATTAAATATCTGGAAATACTGGTGCCCATATACTGGCATACCAAGTTACGTTACAAAAAAGAAGGTACCACCCTTGGCGTTAGGATGTATACCTGGCTCATTTTCTAGAGGAAGAGAGGGGTGGGGGATACAGAAACAAAACAACATGAATTTTGTGTAAATAACACAACCCAGGTCCTGGGTGGAGGCTGTTAGGCATATCTATGCCAGCTCTAACCTGCTGAGGGAGCCCCAGTAAATCCACACAACCAGAAGCAATAATTGGAATGTCCATAACAGTGACTGGGATTGTGCAGTATGGCTTTATTAAACTTATGGAAAGTAAAAGCAGAAGTGGACTCCCAAGGGTTGCTCCAGGCTGGACAGGTACAATTCGCAAACTCTCCTTGCAATGCAGTACAGTTCATGAACAACAACAGAACTTCTTCCCAAATTTCCAAAAGGTGCATTAGTGGACACCTGGCCACGCACATGAACATCTTCTCCCAAGAGTGTTATTTCAGTGGGTAAAGGCCACACACTCAGAACTCCTCTTTGCACATCAGGTGCATTTTAGTGAAACTCATCACCATCTCAACCTGCAGCTTGGCCACTTGCTCAGGTAAAAATACTGGTGCCCTTTACAAACCAAGAAGCCCTATCTTGTAAGCACTTAGATGGCGTTCCTCCCACCCTTGGCCCCTGCTGACAGTCTCTGCCATTCTTCAGGGTTACACCATTGAAACCCCCATTCCCCACTGAAATGCTAGAGGTCCCATACTTTACCTTGTCACTCACTGGGGTGACCAGAGAATAAACTGCACTCACATGGGTCCTCAGTTTAAACAGTACTTCACTCACTTGGGTGAAACTAGGGGAATGGACAGGTGCAATCCAGCCTTATCTACAGGCACACACACCCGAGATTGTTGATTCCCACTAAGAAATGTGGAGAATATAGTCTCTTAGAACAGTACTTACAGAAGTTGTCCTGTCCACAGGGCATGGAACAATGAAAGAACAGAAAGGCACTCTCCTAGGTAGCCAGTCAGAACAGTTTCTTTCAGGTCCTATCCAAGGCAGCTGAAAACACCACAGAACATTCGGGGGATTGCCCCTTGAGTCCACTGAGAACAAGCAGTTCCTTCCACTCCACAGGGAGTAGAAATCAGGGAATTCTGCTGTGACCCTTGTCTCCACCACTTCACTAGAAGCTAGAGATGACACTCCACTAGGGTAAGAAATCCTGGCCCTCTCCTCAGAGCCCACTGGCAGTCCTTCTGCCACTCTCACCTCCTCACTCAAGCTCAATCTCAACCAAACTCCAACTCAAACTGAGCAGTCTAAGCTCCCCAGAGCAGCTATCCAGACAGTGTGGCTTATGCCGCTGTGAGAGTTCTAAAGAGGCATAGTACCGAGACTGTGCTGGTTCAGGTGCTCAATGATCTGCTGATGGCGAGAGATCGAAGGAACCGGTCCATCTTGGTGCTTCTTGATCTCTCATCAGCTTTTGACACTGTGGATCATGGGGTACTGCTCGAGCGCCTGAGGTTCATCTGCGGCCTGACAGGTTCAGTCCTCGGATGGTTTAGGTCTTTCCTCATTAGCAGAACTCAGAGGGTGGTGTCAGGGATTTATTCCTCCGACCCTCTCTCCCTGTCATGTGGGGTCCCTCAGGGCTCTGTGCTGTCCCCCATGTTATTCGCGGTGTACATGCTGCCCCTCGGAGACACTGTAAGATGCTATGGGCTAAGGTTTCACTGCTATGCTGATGATACCCAGCTCTACCTGTCTTTTGCACCTGACCAGGATGGAGCACTCTCGGTATTTAATAACTGCCCCGCTGAAATCCTGGGCTGGATGAATTCCAGCTGGTTGAGGTTGAACCCAGGGAAGACTGAGGTGAAGGTTGTGGATCCAGGACGCTGGATGGGGGTAGGGGCGGGTCACCTCTCGGGGCTTTTCCTGGGAGGTTCCCAGCTCCCGATCTCTGAATGGGTGCAGGACCTAGGGGTGATACTTGACTATGGGCTGACACTACAATCTCAGGTGTTGGCCGTCGTTAAGTCATGCTTTTACCATCTGAGGAACATTGCTAGGATCAAGCACCTTGTTCCATCCGGTGATCTACTTACACTGATTCACGTCTTTGTGACCTAGCGCCTTGATTATTGAAACTCCCTTTACTTTGGGCTTCCGGGGGTTGATATCCACTGCCTGCAGCTGGTGCAGAACGCTGCAGCCCGGTTGTTGATGGGGGCTCCTCGGACTTCCCATATTACGCCGGTGCTGTGTGAACTGCACTGGCTGCCAGTTCAGTGGTGGATCATCTTCAAAGTCGGATTACTGACCTATAAAGCCCTACGTGGACTCGGTCCTGACTACCTGAAAGAGCTCCTGTCTCCTTACTGCCCTGAGCGATTGCTCCGTTCAGCAGACGAGGGGTTGCTAGAGATTCCAAGGGTAGTTTTAAAATCTTCAGGGGCACGTGCATTTGCGTACGTGGCCCCAGCCCTTTAGAATTCTCAACCCCGCCTAATTCGGGAGCAAGCGACCTGGGGGTTTAAGCAGGCATTGAAGATGTATTTGTGGAACAAGGCAAACTGTGACTGTGTAATTTTATGATTTTATTATGTATTTATTACTTTTGTTTTTATGAGCTTTTATACTCTGTAATGCGCCTTGATATTTGAAAGGCGCAAAATAAATAAAGATTATTATTATTTTTATTAAATGACCTAAACATTCTTCCCTCAGTCTAGCTGAGTAAACAATGATGTAATTATGTAAGGAGTCCCTAATGAACTCCCTACCAGCTGCCTGCTACATTCCTAACAATAATACTGATAGGATTCTAGTAACCCAAGGGGACTGGGTGGTTACATACACACACAAAAGAGGTTCCCATTTCAGACACTCCCCACAGAGATGTAGTCCCCTATTCGCCTCCTCACATCAGTGTGAAAACAGAACTCTGGGTGGCGTGGGCATTGTAGGTAAACATGGAGCGATGAGGAGGAAAAAAACAGCAGGATCATTATAAAAGTTTGTGTCTTTACTGAGCATGGTAAAATTATGCCAAAATGAAGAGGTTTCACTCGGAGGACATTATACAGGGGCACTGGAACCCCAGAGATGACACATTTGTTTGTGGACCCACGACGCCACCCTGACCACCACTGTCTGAACTAGACTGTGTCTCAGGTGGGAGGGTGGGAGAACAGCCCTTCCTCCCCTGACTCTACCACAGGGGGAATCCGTGGTGGTGTCCCGCCACAAGTTAGGCCCTAGGGGAGGCAGGCCAGTCCGTAGGGAGAGGGACAGGGCTGAGAAGCTCCCCCCCTCAATTATCCAGCTGAGATAAACCAACATAGAAACAACAATCATGCAAAACCTAATGAGCTGCGGAGTGCAATTTGTATGTAATTTTTTTGTTTTGGCCGCCGGCTGGCCACCATTTGTCTGACCCCGCCACCCATCGCCCAGGACTTACCCACCCCAACGGAGTGCACCCTGGCTTACCCCACAGGGCAAGTGGTCGAGGAGAGGCTTCTCCATGAACGGAGACTGGTTCATGATCGGGGGGGGGGGAGTGCCTCGGATGGCTGTGTGGGGTCTGGTGGTGTGTGGACGTCCTTCTGCACAGGCAGGTGATTTCTTTTTTTCTATCCCCCAGGGAGTTGTGGCATGCAATGACGTAGTGACGCGTAGTCTGGCACACCTCCCGAAGATCTCGATCACCGGCTGTCAGACCCTTGGTCTCCACCAGGGGTCGGTCAAATGCCAGAAGCTTCCCCACGCTGCCCCCCGGAAGGAGAGTAATCATCGATCCTCCTCTCCCGCCAGCCCTCTGACATCACCAGCTTGCTTGCAAACTCGGTACATCGGGGTCGCAAGTGGCAGCTCTACCGCTGTGCTGGCAAAGTTCAATTCTGAATTGTTTGGCTATGCTGTTCATTACTATAACCCAGCAGCACGTGGCAAAAACAAAATAATAAAATGAAAACAATTACCCAAATTATTGTTTTGTAGCAGTTTTAGTTGTGCTCTATACTCACCATATTTTATTATTTGTGTGCATCCAAATTTAGTTCCACTTACCTCTGTTCCTATTTAGAGTCCTATTTAACAGCTCATTGAAAACAAGAGTGGTTCCAGAGGACTGGAAGAGGGCAGATGTAGTCCCACTTCACAAAAGTGGTAGCAGGGCAAGGGACTCGCAATTATAGATCAGTCAGCCTGATATCACTGCTGGGAAAGTTAATGGAGTCACTGCTGAAGGAAAGGATAGTGGAATATGTTGAATCCAGTGGGTTACAAGACCCAAGGCAACATGAATTTTTTTGGGGGGGTTATGTCAAGCAAATCTGATAGATTTGATTGGTTCACCAAGGAACTAGATCAGGGTGGAGCAATGGGTGTGACCTACCTACAGTTCAGTAAGGTGTTTGACACCATTCCACGCAGATTAGTAAGAAAGCTGGATAGCTTAGGAGTGGGTCCAAAGGTGTTAAACTGGGTAAGAAACTGGTTAAGGGACAGGAGTCAGAGGGTGGTGGTAAATAGAATTCACTCTGAGGAAGGGAGGGTGACCAACAGGGTATCTCAGGGATCAGTGCTGGGACCAGTCCTCTTTAATGTCTTTGTAAGCAACACTGCAGGCTGCTCACTGGATCAGTGGTAGCGCTACCACCTGCAACCCCGACAACCCGAGTTTGGAAGTGAATCTGGGGGTGTCAGAGGGCCTGCTGGGGGAGGAGGACTGAGTATCCATAGGACTGCTCTCCTCCGGTGGGAAGAGCGCGATGCTTGCCTGGCCCCTGGTGGAAGCTGAGGGAAAGGTAGCTTGGGCCAGAAAGTTGGGAGGTGTAGTAGATGTCAGTGCACGCACCATGACGGCAGTGCATGCCATGCCTCCCCAGGGACAGAAAAAATGGAAAAAGCCCGGCGGCAGGATGAAGAGGAGCACTCACAATCGCCGCATCCGATCAGCTGGGCCTGCCGGCCCGATCTGGATCTATTCTCTAATGGGGCTTAGGGAACTCGGCCGGGGGGACATACTCTGGGGGGAAACAGCCGGAAAGGTAAGTACCGGCAGATGTCAGAGTGATGGTGTTTGGGTGCCCCTCTGAAGGAGGGCTGTCTGGGAGGAGGAAAATAAGTGACACTGCAGTCTTCTCCCCAGTTTGATGCTATGCCCCACACTGTCCCTCATTTGGAGTGTGTGTGTCCCTCATTCAAGTGACAAAAAGGTTGTGTTATTTGGACTGGCTTTGTGCTTTCAAACTCAACACCGCCCTCACCCCTTTCCATGGATGTGCTGCCCAGCCCCGATCTGCAGTTTGGGAGAGGGCCTTGGAGTGTGATATAAATGCAGCTTTCAGCCACACAAAACTCACGTTTCAGTTCTGTAAGTGCTCCCTGGTGGCCAGGAGAGCAAGTACACAGCTTTCCTCCAGCGCTGCTCATACCCAGTATTATCTACTGGCAACCCTCAGAGACAGGGCATTTTTGCCATCCCCAAGATGGTGGTGCAGTACATGCCTCAGAAGGGGACACTGCCACTCTACTCATTTTCTTCCAGAATGTGTTTGCCACAAAACTGAGAAGAATGACTAGAATGGCAATGTCCCCTTCTGAAGCATGTAAAGCATGCCTCCACCAATTGAATGGCAAAACATGCGCTGGTTCAGAAGGTTGCCACTGGGCTGTATGTGGTTTTGACAGCTGTGCTTGTAGCTGTGGCACAGTGTAGTGTTGGCATCATACTTGGCACAGCATGGTGTCAGACTACATGTGGCACAGAGTCGTGTCAGAATTCCCACCACATCTTCTTGGGTCCCTGTGCAGAAGTTGCCGGCAACACCAGAAACAGTACAGTGGGCACACCTCATTGTGTGTGCCCGCTCTGGAGCAGGACCGCCCCCAGGCACCCCAAAAAAACAGAGCAAACCGTCCCCTCAGCAGACACCCTTTCTTGCAGTTGTCCCCCTTCCCATATGCAAATGAAAATCCATTTTTTGCCAGTTCTGTGGTTACTAATAGGCCGAAGTTTGACACCCCAGGAGTGGGTATGCTTCTTGTAGTTACAGTAAAGTTCGTGGTCCATGGCACAGAGGGGGCACCTGTCGCGGTTGTTTATCCACACACACCCTTTGGGTTTCCTGCACCTTGCAGAGTGGGGCACCAGCAGTGGTTTGGCCGTAAAGAATGTCTTCTGTATTGCGGGGAGCCGGGCTCCGTGTGTGATGTCTAAGGAGCAGCTGCCCGGCTGGACGGGCAAGTTGACATGGAACGGGGCTTTGCAGGCGGCAGCGGCCCGAACAGTTTACAGTGAAAGAAGCATCTGGGAGAGTGACTATACCGAGTAGAGCCGAGGACGCTGGTTGAGAGGTGGTGGCATATTGGCATGATCCCAAGGTTAATGAGCAGTTCCGTACGATTTCAAAGCAGGATGTAAGCGCCTCCGCTTTATTATCTAGTCCAGAAAGCAAAGGGGAATTAGCACTACTGCACGCGAATTCAGTGCCCCTTGGCTCCAAAATGTATATCCGCCCTCTAAAACCACTGTCGATTGATAACAGGAGTTCCGTTCTCAGAAAAATACACAGACGGAACCATACCTCTCAACCTCTTGCCTCTTGAATCAGGGACAAGGCTTAAAAAAATCAGGGACAAAGACCCCAAATCAGGGACACATCTTAAAAATTGGTACTATTCACTCAGAAAGCTGATAAAATAAAGGGATATGTATTAAGATGCATTTTCTGAAAAAGAACAAGTTTATAACTTTAATGTTTGACATTATTTTGTGATTTTAGTCCCATGGGTCTGTCACAAAAACGCAAATTTTATGAGGGACAGAAGAAAATTTTGAGGCAAAATCAGGGACGTCCCTGAAAATCAGGGACAGTTGAGAGGTATGGGTAACATGTTGTTATTTAAAGTGGTTGAAAAATGAAACTAAACGCGTGGATGTCACGGAGTCCATGTCCGGGATTTGACATCCGCAGTATGACACGCCCGCTTTACGTGCCCCCAGCGGACGCGTTCCGGTTCCACTCCTGTTTCTTTCAGTCCTGTGTCTTCGCTACTGCAATATTACCTGGCTACCCTGCCCCATATACGCTCATCGACGGAACCAAGAGCTCGAGCAGCTTAGTGGACGGGCACGAAAGGCTCGAGCTGGGGAAGGGGTTTGGTGCTCGCCACTGCTCGGTTACCAGCCCTGGCGCTTCACTTAGGAGGTGAGGATCATGCATCGCGCAGCATTAGTTTAATTTGCAGCATAGCAAAACAAGAGGTGATGCTAAGCATTTCCAGAAATGCATAGCACTAGACTGCTAACCATTTTTTGAGTAAGTCCCTGTCACAATTGACAAGGTGAATGAAATATATATTTTTAAACTTTGCTAATTATCTTCACAGCTGATTAGCAGTTATGCTAATCACTTTTTCGGCTTCAATAGTCTTGGAGCCACCGCTAACAAGTTGGGGGCTCAGGGTTTTCATTAGAGTTATACAGTACTATGGGCAGCTCGATGTGCACGGAGTTACAGTTCCTGGTCTGTAGTTTAGATCAGACAGCAAATACAAGGAAGCACTCTTTTGCAGTCCTATCGGCTTCAACAATGCGTTTTCCGTTGCACCGTGCACTCTTTCCTGTTCACGGAAACTGACGAGGTTTGGAAGTTCTGACATTGCCTGTGTAAACATTATTATGTACTTTCCACGTCAGACTCTAGTGAGAACAAGTCGTGTTACTATGTGTACTGCACTTGCACAAAATCTCTGCTTGTACTATTGCTTTGTGGAATGTTCGATGGCAGCGGTGTCGGCAGTAAATAACTAATGTGTACACCATAGCCATGTACAGCATGTCAACTTGCACCATATGGCACTGCAAAGTAGACTCCGTTTATCTACACCATCGCATTGTTTGTTTCCCTGTCCGCCATAGTAAATACAATTGCCCTATTTTTGTCATTGAGACACCCGCCACAGATTGCCACCCCAGAGTCAATACTGTGGTGCCCTAATTAATTGGTCCTGAGGACTGATAGTAGGGTCATGCATAGACCAACTGAATGGCCAACCTCAATGTTTTTATTTAATTTTCATCACGTTTTTTTCTCGTCCTGCTTCACCTGACACAGGCTCAGCCTCACTGCTGGCCTTCTGATGGACTTGCTGGTTATCCACCATTTCCCCAGGACTACTGTAGTAGTGGCTTGTCATATTAGTCGTGCATGGGCCTGTGGGAGATGCCTGTGCAATGCCAGACCAGGGCTTTGTCCTCCCACTCATGGTTTTCAACTCCAGGGTACCACTATGAAATGATATGTACACATGCATGCCTGGTGTCCGTTGGTTGCCTCTCTGCTTGTCTGGGTGCAGCATCCCTCCTCCCCGAGGGAGAAGAGCTGTTCTTGGGACGCTCAGTCTGTCCTTCTCTGACCAGCCTCAGAATGACCGGAGTCAATTCCTGAACCTGGGTCATCCGCGTAACGAGTTGTAATGCTGTTCCTTACTGTCGGCCTGGCCTCAACCTTAATGGTTATGACTTCCAAGACCTTCCGGAAAGGTACTGTGGCATATGGAATTACATTAGTAGTGCAAAGCCTTTGTTATCCTCTAAAATAAAATTGTACACCACGGAGTACGTACTTGTGTAATCGAAAGTGAAACCATTACTGTCGACCCCACCTCTGAACGCCCCCTGAGTTTGTCACAAAAACTTGCTGGGGTGTAGGTGCCTCCCCAGTGACTGTGTGTTGTGCAGCCGTACAGGTGACCAGCGTTCAGGCGCTAGCTTGGGTTGTGTCGGCGGATGGCAAGCCAGGCTAAGCAATAAGCTACTTGGCAGAGTGCCTCAGTCAGGGAGGGTTGGTGGCAGGTTCCAGCGACCCCTGCTGCTAGGCCAGGGAGCTTGCTTTTGCAGCAGGGGAGCTGTGTCTGTTCGAGGCCAAAAAGGCATAGCCCACACCACGGTGGTGGAGGAGGACAGTGGTGGAGGTAGAAAATGGTGGGAGAACCCCCCGCCCCGTCCATCTAAATGATGGCAGTCTGCCTAAACAGGGTACATTCTGAAGGAAGGACAGACAGTGGTATATGTAACAAATAATCCATTACAGGTCATGTGGTCGTGTTCGGATATACACATACCTTGGTCTGCATGGTAAGGCACAAGGCCACAGGCCAGGTGCCAAGGATATAGAGAGGCATACTCACTGTACACATCTGTGTACAGTTTTGTTGAGTGCCTGTCACAAACCATATTCCTTTCTGTTAGCATTTTCATTCTAACCTGTAATATTTGGGTTGGTGTAGGCCACTGAGGAGTGTCTCTGTTTAAATGTCTGTTGTTTAGGAGACAGATACATGTATAATCTCTTTAGAGATTAGAGGAATCATCTGACAACAACCTGACTTGTTTGAAGCGAGTGCCATTTGGAAAGGATGTGTACATTTTTAATTGGGGAGGTATAACTGTTGGAGATTGTGTACAACTGAAATTTCTGGCTACACCCTGCCAGGTGCGCTTAGCCACCCAAGGGCATGTGTATATCGGAGCACAACTGCACGCCCTGTAGTGGATTATCTGTTTTATAAAATGGCCAAAATTGTTTTTGGAGGGGGGTGGAAAAATAGAAAGAAGCATAGGTGTGCAGATGTTGTGGGATAATGCACAGTCATGTGGTGTGTTTTGTCCAATCAGGAGATGGTATTTTTACTGATTTTTCTTACCCGTTTTATAAATATATGAATACGTATATAAATTTCCTTGGTCCGTGGGTGCTGACTTGTGCCCCCTTCCCCCACTATCAGGCCACTCTGCCTTGGTCCTTCCTGAATTTGGCCTTTCTGTTACAAAGAGTAAAGGGTTAGGATCATAAAAGAATACTAGCCATTTGTATTACAGTCTAGTTCTCTGTCAGAAAATACCTTTTACACTAACCAACATATTGTGGCAGCTGGAGCTACCAGTTTTTATAATGCTTCTCTGATTCTGGTCATTCACCCCTTATTTCTGAGGCAGGAGGTTGAGCGGTATGTGCTGCTCTCCTGGTAAATTAGGTAAATATAGAAACTCTAATACTTCTAGCAGTTCTGGAACATGGTCTTGGTTAAGAGGTTATTATACAATGGGCATAGAAATGAAGCACAAATCCTCTAATCTCATTGGCTACCTGGCACACCTCTCCTGTTGTAAAAGCTACAATCACCCCACGGGAAGAGGTGCCAGCCACTAGTAAGCCGCATCAAGGGCCCCCCTGAAATCAATGCGACCATCACAAACACAAAACCGGCAAAAACACTGACAGCCACGGGGCAAAACCCCTACAAAGCCATGATGTAGAGTAAACAATATGAAAACTCCCGCAAGTTTCAAAAATGTAATTCAGCTATGAATTAAAAAAGAAAAAACCCAAATCACAGGAAATTCTTTTTTTGGCTTTCAGGGGGGAAGAAACATGTTGCTCTTTTCCCGGGCTCTCTCGTTCCGTTTCACTTTCAGAACCCTGTTCTTACAGTTTGTCAGCGACACTGTAAAAAACATCCCACAACAAAATTACCTCTCTTTGTTTTTGCTCCGTTTAAGTATGCACTAGTACAGCTTACATTGCTGGACTCTGGACCCGCGGTTTCCTCGAGCCTCTGTTTTCCCCAAACTGTAACCATTAAGGGTATCTCTTCGCCCGCATGCTGGCACCACTGCACATGCGCATACCTACCAACAAAGCACTATTTTTCCAAGTGTAGCAACAAATCTAATAAAAACTAATAAAACATCTAAACCAGCTTAGTTTTTTCTTATTTTTTCACACACAAAATATACAGATGTCCATTGTATAATCGCAATATGCCACTTGAGAATGTTGGTGATGCCAGGATTTACCCATGCCCTGGGGTGTTTTGGCCGCATGGCTGCGCCTCGTGGCCAAACAACACCCCAGGGCATGGGTAAATCCTGGCATCACCAACACCCTCTCGTGGTATATTGCTTAATTTTACCTCAATGAATTATTTTCCCTAGTTAAATCAGATCTGTTCCTAGGCAAACTGTTATGCCAAAACATGGGTGGGGGTGACTTTGATCTCCTCCAGTGGCCCATGACTAGATATGCTGGGGTGGGAGTGCTTTAGCTGGGGTTACCCAGAGAAGGTGCAGTTTTGTTTCTAGGAAACAAACAGCATGCAATGCCGATGTGGCTGGAAAAGCCATGGAAATTATACATTTAGTAGTTGGGCATTATTCCATCCAGCCAGAAGCTTTGTATTGCACTGTTGGAACCAGCACCTCCCACTGTCTTTTGTGTTACAGATCCCTGAGTCACACTGATGGTTTGCAGGTATTTAAGCAAAAAGGCATGACAGGACATGGGTTATTGGGGGATTTATCCACACATTGTGTAGTGTGTCACGAGGTGCAGACGAGTAACTTTACCACACTTGAAGTGGGTAATTCCCACCTGGAGTGCCATATTGTGATGATACAATGGATCCATGTGTTAAACACATTTAATTTGTTTTTTTTTTATTGGCCTGGTGGTGTGCAGGGCTGAGGTGCAGGTTGCTTGAGGGAATGGCCAGGGAGGGTGAATTGAGCGACTATAACACTGCTTTCCTCCTGTGGGGGTTCATGTGGCTAGCTGCTTGTCTACCACTTGGAGGTGTCCAGTTGGCATCATAAGTGAGACCACACAAGAAGGGAAGGGAGCCCATGCACAGGACACTGGGGGCGTCTCCGTGGAGGTGGAGCCTGCACATCACGTCCATTGCACATGATGTGGGCCCGGGGTGAAATCGATGAAAAACCACCCCAGACTGCAGGATGACGACTGACCCCTTGCAGACCCCGCTGAGGCGACCGTGCACCCCACCCCTGCAGTTCTGAGGCAACCGGTGATGGAGGGGAAAGTAAGTCCTGGAGAAGAAGAAGGGTGATGGGGAGGGGGGTTGGTCAGAATGGAGATCAGGGAGGATAAGGTGGATAATAACTTAATTAAAAAAAAAGTTTCATTATGGCTTATTTTGTTCTCTTATAAATGCACATCCTTAGCTGTGGGTTATTGCAGGATTTACCCATGGATGAAAACCTTAGCTGACTGGCTGGCCTGGTGTCATGGCAGTAGCGCTGTAGCCAGCCATGCTGGCAACCTGGGTTTGGCAGCGAACTCTGGTCATATGGAGGGCTGGCCTGAGAGAAAGGATGAGTGTCCCAGGGACTGCTCTCCGCTCTTGGGGAGTGGGATGGGGACACATTGCTCTGCAGTTCGTCTGCCACCCAGCGGAGTCGAAGCGTCTAGTTGGGCACAAGCATGCTGGCTGATGCCCGTGTGTGCATCATTGTGCCACTCAGCAGCATTGGCTGTAAATCCACCAACTGACAGGATGAAGCTCTGGTCCCCCAGGCCCTGCATCGCTGACTGGGCTCCCTTACAAATCTGCATTGTGCTTTGGAGACGCCTGACCAGGCTAGACTTCCCTGGCACAGAAAGTATTCCAAGGGGGACTCAGCGAAGGATGTAAGTCCTGGAGTAGGTAAGTAATGGGACTTAGTGGACCAGCGTAGAAGGGAGCCAGACAGCGGCCAGCAGGGAAGACAAAGGATGGTGTGAACAGAACTTTAGTTGACCAGTCAGGTATGTCCATTGTATAATTCTTGTTTGTATCGCCCTTGTATTCTCTCTGAATTTACTACTAGAACCTGACACGTGCTTTCCCGACACACTGTTTGCTCGAGCCCAGAATCCAGAATGCAAAATCCCAACAGTGGGATTTTGTTCGTTTCACGTGTTTCACCCTCCGGAATTATTATAACAAATTCGGGGGGAGGGTGTGTGTGCAAAAACCCACTGTCGGGATTTTGTGGTTCGGGATTCCGAGCTCAGGCAACAGTGTGCCGGGGAAGCGCGTATCAGGTTGTAGTAGTAATACCTTCTCTGTTACTTAATGGTATTTGCATGGAAACAGGATTCCTGTTCTTTGGACTTCATCTGCTCCTAATGCTTGTCTACACCTGATGTCATAATCACCTGATTGTGACATCATAATCTTTTCTACAGCAGCCAATCATGACTCGTAAACGGGAGTGTGACATCACATGTAGACTGGCGAAAAACATAGATAAATTCTGAGGGGCAAGGATCCTATAAAAGCAGCTGTCTTTAGTAATAAAGAACGAGGGGACAATAAATGCAGAACATATATGAACCATAAGCAGAACTGTGTGTAAATATTGTGGTTTTCAAACTTTTCTCAGATATGTCGCAGGCTCTTTAAGCCTGGCTGCAACTGAGCTCATAGGTGTATTTCAGTCTGATTGATGTTAGCCGCTATGTGTCACAGCTCGGGCACAGCAGATTTCTGGAGTCTTCCTATTCATAGTAGCCCTGTAGTACCATGACAGCAAGGAGGAAGTTGTGCTAGGTGCAGGAGTTTGGTGCACCACAACCACAGACCAGCGATTAGCAATTAACAGAAAACAAACAGTGTGGTGCATGCCTCACAATCTAAGGGCAGAGATAAGAGTGACAGTCAAAGTACAATTTAGTGAAGGAAGTGATTTATTTCAGCTCTGAACTGCAGCTCCATCCACAGACTGTCAAGTGTTGCATACGGATCTGCAGACTATAACGTCTCACATGGTGGGATAGTAACTGCAAGCTCCATTACCCTGGTGCTTCAGGGACACTCTGCTTGTTTGTTACGAGGCCCTGATGTTTGTTTTCTGTTAACCCTCTAGCACCACCTTTGCCATTGGTGGAAATGGTCTCTGATGTATATCATTAACCTGTTTATGACATCTAGATTTCTTTTCCAGCAGTTGTTGAACAAGTACTAAGTCAAGCCAGCAACTCAAATGACACTCTGAGCATAGGCGACCTGAATTCTGATCTGAGACCAGAGCATCATGGGGCCAGCAGGGGTGGAGGGTTGAGCTGAGTGTCTCGGAGGAAGCTGTCCTCCTCCTCTGAGGAGGGAGGGTTGTTGTCTCCATTGTTATATTGCCAAAAGTGGTGGTACCTAGCGGGAGAGAGAATGATGATGGGTGCTGCATTGACATGCTAACCAGGTGTACTTGTGTGTAGCTCCTTGCCATTGGGACCCTGAGGGAGGGGACAGAAAAAAATGTCCCAGGTCAGCATGGGTGATGTCAGGTACCCTCAAGCTCCACGCTGACTGCTGTCTCCACTGATGGGTCTTCCAAGGGGAAGCTAATCTGACGGCTCTGTCATGGGGGGAAGAGTTGTCCGTGGAGATCAGGCGCAACAGGAATGGCAGTGTTGTGCTGGAGGCAGGCAGGAGAGGAGGAGGCATTAGAACAAACTGTAAAAAGCAAACAAAAAAAGTCTGATTCTCAATCACAAAGATGGGTGTAAATTGCCAATAGCTTTTACACACTGAAGCCTGATCATGTTAGTTCTCTGAGGACAACCAGGGTCAGGTCTGGTCTGTAGTCAAGTGGAAGACATCTGACAAATTCCAGTTGTTGAAGGAAGATGTGTTGGTAGCTCTGCAGGGACAATCTTTAAATAAATAACCCAATTTTTAAAAAACTCCGGTTATCGTTCCCTTTTGCTCCCCTCTGGTAAATCCCTAGCTGGTGGCCGGTCTGATTTTTCCTTCCACCTTCCTAATCTTTGAAACTCCCTTTCACTAACAGTTTGTTCTGCCACCTCCAAACGCTCTCTTTCCTCTCTCCTCCAGTGCCATATTGCCCCTCCTGTAAATGCCCTTAGCCCCATTGCCCAACACTTCTCCTTATCTACCTCAACCTCTATACTTCTCGCCACCCCGCCTCATCCCCACTTCCTCTCCCCCTTTCCCCTCCACTGCCTCCTCCTCTCACTCCTTACTTCTTTCTCACTCATTCCCACCCCCAGTAATCAATCTTTCTACCCCTTCCTAATCCTATACACTCTATTTCCCCACCCTACCCACCATAATCTGTTCTTTCCTCCTGTCTCTTTTACTTCCACCACTACTTTACCTTGTAACGCACCCCCAGCCTCTCTTTCTCACCCTCCTCTACTTACACACTCTCTCCTACCCTTTCCTATTTTGTGGCGTTACCTTCTTGTTTGTGTCGGGTACTTTGCACGTCTGATGTTTAACCTGCATTATTATTTGCCCTGGTAATGTATATTATTGTACATACAGTGTATTGTTATTACTGGTAATGTATATTATTGGACATACAGTGTATTGTTGTATTGTTATTACTGGTAATGTATATTATTGTACATACAGTGTATTGTACTGTTACTGGTAGTGTATATTATTGTACATACAATGTATTATATTATTACTGATAATGTATATTATTGTCCATACAGTGTATTGTTGTATCGTTATTACTGGTAATATATATTATTGTACATACTGTGTATTGTTGTATTATTACTGGTAATGTATATTATTGTATGTACAGTGTATTGTTGTATTATTATTATTGGTAATGTATATTATTGTACATACAGTGTATTGTTGTATTGTTTTTACTGGCAATGTATGTTGCACATACAGTGTATTGTTGTAATGTTATTACTGGTAATGTATATGATTGTACATACAGTGTATTGTTATTACTGGTAATGTATATTATTGTACATACAGTGTATTGTTATTACTGGTAATGTATATTATTGGACATACAGTGTATTGTTGTATTGTTATTACTGGTAATGTATATTATTGTACATACAGTGTATTGTACTATTACTGGTAGTGTATATTATTGTACATACAATGTATTATATTATTACTGATAATGTATATTATTGTCCGTACAGTGTATTGTTGTATCGTATTACTGGTAATATATATTATTGTACATACTGTGTATTGTTGTATTATTACTGGTAATGTATATTATTGTATGTACAGTGTATTGTTGTATTATTATTATTGGTAATGTATATTATTGTACATACAGTGTATTGTTGTATTGTTTTTACTGGCAATGTATGTTGCACATACAGTGTATTGTTGTAATGTTATTACTGGTAATGTATATGATTGTACATACAGTGTATTGTTATTACTGGTAATGTATATGATTGCACATACAGTGTATTGTTATTACTGTGCTTCTACTTGTTTGTATTTATCCCTCCCCCTTCCCCCAGGACGCATCTGGAAACGAGCTTCTCGGCTCAATACGTCTTTCCTGGTAAATCTCTTTTAAATAAATAAATAAATCTTACATAAATCTCTTTTGGGTTCCAAGTAGCTGTACCACTTGTGGGGGAATCTGTGCTGTCGGTGGTGCCATCTCTTTGATGAGATGTTAAACTGAGGTCCTATCTGTTCTGGTGAATGCTGAAGATCCCATGGCACTAAGCGAAAACAGTAGGTGAATTTCCTTAGTGTCCTGGTCATATGTCCCCATTCATTCACCCACCAGCAGGTTATCCTGTTTGAATAAATCAGTTTGCATCTGAAGGACAGCACATCACAACAGCACCGTGCCCCCAAACACCATGCTTGGGGCATCGCCATATTGGTATGGTTACTTATAACCAAGGAGAGTGTGCCCCCTGCACAGATTACCAACACCACTTCCTGAAGCACCTGGTGTTTGTTGGGGGTCTCTCACCATGCCTGACCCTGCTTACCTTATGAGATTTGATAAGCTGATACTCCAAGGTATACACTAAGGCTGCAGACCTGCATGTGACAGGGTAGCTTGTTTCAAACAACTGGAGCAGTAAAGGCAAAGCGTGGTGGGGAAAGTCCTTGCTTACTTAAAACTTAGGGGAGGAGGAGTGCAAATCATAGCTGTTCTTCACCGGACAGGCAAGACACTTGAGGAAGGGAACAGCATACTTGTGGGCACAATTATACGTGATGGACAGAGTACCAGTAATGTTCCTTGTGTGAAGGCTGAGCTGATTGGTTGTATAGGGTACAGTGGTGAGTGCGGTTGTCGCAGGCTAGGACAGACCAGCACAGACTGCTAAAACTGAGCTTCCAGAAACTGTAGTATGATCTTGTAGGCTGAAACAAAACCTATATCTCCATAGTCCAGAACTGGTAGTTCCAGAAAGAGTGTAAAAATCTTTTCAGTTTGTAAAGCATTGCATCCTTCACAAAGGGTTTTCAGGCTGGAGGAGCGGTCCTACAGGGTTATCTGCAGCTGTGTGACTCGAGGGCCTCGAGACACAAGTGACTTACGGTACGTAGTCTGGAGAGGAGGGGACAGTCGGGGATAGTGCTAAGATGGGGAAGCAGTGATTAGTCAGGTTGGGGCAGACATTCCATTCCTATTTTAAGGGTCCCGGAACTTCCAATGTTTGCTTAAGAATCTTGATCAGAAGGGCAGGGGACACGAAGAGGCACCTTTTATAAATAGATAAAATGATTTTTCTGAAACTGAGACATTAACTTTCCTATCTATCATTTCTGTACACATACAGTATTTTACTAAAAAATGATTCCGAAACATGTGCATGGCACCTTTCAGATCTGCAGAGGAGACCCTAGACTTTTCAAAAAAATTACAAGATTAATGACCAGAAGCTTGGGGAGGGGGTGGGGCTGGCATTAGGCTCCATATATGTCCACTACAGGGGAGGGGCACAGTGGCACGTTAGTGGTGCTGTTTAGCACACAGTGACCAGCGGTATGTAGCAGCACTTCTGTGCCCAATCCCCAGAATGTTGGTATTTATTTATTGGTTTTGTTTGTCAGCCCCCTTGCCATGTTTCAACACAAATACGAAAATAAAAATGTAACTAAACACAGCATGCACTAAACACGGAGGTTTGTGAGGATGGCATTTGCTAACATCTGAATCAGCGATGGCTGGCGCAGGACTGCAGTTGTCTACAGTGATGGCTGGTGCAGGACAGCAGTCGACTACAGCGATGGCTGGTGCAGGACGGCAGTCGACTACAGCGATGGCTGGTGCAGGACGGCAGTCGACTACAGCGATGGCTGGTGCAGGACGGCAGTCGACTACAGCGATGGCTGGTGCAGGACGGCAGCTCCATCAGCAGCGATGTGTTTTCGGTGTAGGACGGCAGTCGACTACAGATATGGCTGGTGCAGGACGGCAGTCGACTACAGATATGGCTGGTGCAGGACGGCAGTCGACTTCAGTGATGGCTGCTGCAGGATGGCAGTTACAGCGATGGCTGGTGCAGGACGGCAGTCAACTGCAGTGATGGCTGGTGCAGGACGGCAGTCAACTGCAGTGATGGCTGGTGCAGGACGACAGTCAACTACAGTGATGGCTGCTGCTGCAGGATGGCAGTTGTTTACAGTGATGGCTAGTGCAGGATGGCAGTTGTCTGCAGCGATGGCTGGTGCAGGACGGCAGTCGACTACAGCGACGGCTGCTGTAGGACGGCAGTTGTTTACAGCAATGGCTAGTGTAGGATGGCAATTGTCTACAAAAATGGCTGGTACAGGACAGCAGTTGTCTACAGCAATGGCTGGCACAGGATGGCAGTTGTCTACAGTGATGGCTGCTGTAGGACGGCAGTTGTTTACAGAGATGACTGGTGCAGGACGGCAGTCGACTACAGTGATGGCTGCTGTAGGACGGCAGTTGTTTACAGAGATGGCTGGTGCAGGATGGCAGTCGGTGATAGCAATTTTAGGGACGGTGATCTTCTGTTTTCAACCAAAACATTGGTAAAAAATGGAACTTGCCATTTTTTTGCACCACTTTATCAGGCAAAGAAGAAAAAAAAAAACAAAAAAAAACTTTAAGGACAAACCCCCTCCATTTTGAGACAAAGTTTTGTTTACAAACATGCTGTATTGCCCTCAATTTTGGAGGAAAATCCCTCCGGAAAAAACAGATTTTAAGATTTTGCCAAATGAAATTGGCCATTTTTGAAAATGAAAAATGATTGTTTCTACAATGGCGCATGACTGCAGCTGGCCATGGCTGCTGCATTACTGCAGCTGGCTGGAGCACATTTTTTTTTTGGGGGGGGGGAGAACAATGATTTCCTATTTTCAACCAATAACATCAGTAAAAAACCAAAGTTGCCATATTTTTGCACCACTTTATCAGGTAAAAAAAAAAATTTAGGGCAAACCCTCCATTTTGAGGCAAAGATTTGTTTAAAAACATGCTGTATTCCCCTCAGTTTTGGAGCCCCGAAATTTTTGTTAAAGATTTTGCCAAATGAAATTGGCCATTTTTGAAACAGAAAAATCATTGTTTCTATGATTTCTGGTGCATGACTGCAGCTGGTGATAGGGATTGATAGCGCATGACTGCAGCTGGCGATAGCGATTTCTGGCATATGATTGCAGCTGGCAACTAGCGATGGCTGGCGCATGACTGCAGCTGGTGTTAGTAATTTCTGGCACATGACTGCAGCTGGCAGATAGCGATGGCTGGCGCACGATTGCAGCTGGTGTAAATGATTTCTGGTGCATGACTGCAGCTGGTGAATAGTGATGGCTGACTCATGACTGCAGCTGGTGATAACGATTTCTGCTGCATGACTGCAGCTGGTGAATAGTGATGGCTGGTGCATGACTGCAGCTGGTGATAGCGATTTCTGGCGGATGACTGCAGCTGGTGAATAGCGATGGCTAGCACAATACTGCAGCTGGCAATAGCGATTTCTAGCACATGACTGCAGCTGGCGATAGCGATGGCTGGCACATGACTGCAATCGGCTACAGTGATGGCTGGCGGCAGCGCAGACTCAGAGTGTCCAGTTTACTCTATGCCAACTGTCTGTGACTGAGAAGCTGTTACCATGATATGGAACTGTCTTGGAACAAGTTGTAATGGTCTTTTTAAACTAGTGCATTGTGCCACATTAAGCATGCCCCTACAGGCTTGTCAACCAATCATTTCCCACATTTTCTGTAAATCCCCCCAAACCCCGGCCTGTTGAAGCAAAGGAAGCGCTGGTGCCCGGTGGCACCTTCACCCTTTTAGCCCTCAGCCCGGTAATGTAGCGATTATCCCTAGTGTCAGGTGACACCCCAATTCTCCCATCACCCACTGTCATGATGTCAGTGATGTCCCTGGTTTTTAATGGTACTCCCACCCTCTGATCGCCTGCCACCATCATGGTAGTGATGGTCATGCTGTCCGCTGCCACCCTCTGATTTCTTGCTGCCATCATGTCAGTGAGGTCCCTGGCATCTAGTGGCACCCCCTGCCCTGCTAATCACCCATCCATGAAAAAGCAGTGATTTTTCCCTGGTGTCTACTGCTCTCCCCCATCTGCCAAGCACCCATTCCGGTGCACCCCCCCACGCTGCTGGCGTCAAGCACAGCACCCAGCAACCCCCCGCCCCGTACCTCTGAGGAAGGGGCCATGTGGAGATCCCAATTTGGTGACCAGTACAGTACACAGGGTGAGCGCGTACAGTATACTGTACACTTGCTCCGTCATCCCATATGGCGGCTGCTGAGGAGTTGAGAGGAGGACTGAGGTCAGCTAGGTGCTGTGCTCGGTGCTGGTGGGGTATGTGTGTGTGGGGGTAGTACTGGCCACTGGGGCCTTGGAAGGGGTACCGGAGCAGGTGCTTGATGGGGGGGGGGACACTAGACACAAGGGAAATCAATGCATTTTCAGGGACAGGTGCTCAGCATGGGGGTGGGTTCCACTAGGCACTAAGGAAATCTATGCATCTTCAGGGATGAGTGCTCGGTGGGCAGGGGAGGTTCCACTAGACACCAGGGAAATTGATGCATCATTAGGGATGGGTGATCAGAAGGCGGGGTGCCACAAGGAATATCTGTGCATCTTCAGGATCGGGTGCTCAGCGGGTGGGAGTGGGGGGTTCCACTACACACCAGGGAAGCTGGTTCGTCTTCAGTGATGGGTCCTCGGTGGGGGGTTCCACTAGGCCAGGAAGTCGATGCATCTTCAGGGATGAGTGCTTGGTTGGCGGGAGGTCCACCAGACACCAGGAAATCGATGCATCATCGGGGATGGATGATCAGAGGGCATCACTAAAATGGCGGCGGGCAGTCAGAGTGTTGGGGGGTGCCACGACACTGGGGAGTACAGTATATTTATATTGAGGGGATGTGTATCCGGGGTATGGGGGGCCACTTGCCACCATACCTGATGTGAAGGGTGGGCACAGGAGGGGTGCAAACCTGCTGCCACATCCTGTGCAAATAAGCCCATAATGTGCATGCATATGGCCCCATTAGTGCCTTGCGTGCCCAGTGGGCTCATTTGCATTTTCTGGCTGAATATAGTGCTGTGGGCTCCAGGCACTGTCAGGTCTGGGGGCGCAGTTCCCTTTGGCCTTCATACAGCCCAGAAACACGTCAGGGTTGTGCTATTTGACTTTGGGCTACACCAACTTGGCCCTGTATTCAGTCTGAAACCACTTGTGCACTAGCCAGCTGAATACAGCAACCTCTGGGTCGGGCGCAAGGGCAAGCGCAGCACAAACGTTTGTGCTTAGCTTTTGCTCGTAATTGAATATCTCACCCCAGATGTTTTAAAATGGGTCACTAATCTTTGTGGAATGTAACTTCAGAAAATGTGGAATGTAACTGCAGCAGCTGGGCCTTTTTCAAGACACTCTTAAGTCACCTAGATTTTCTTCCTGAGAAAGCTTTATTGCCTCGTAAAGTGATGTTCGATTGCTGTCTGAAACAAACTATTGCTGTGCCTAGGTTTTCTCTCTCCTAAGCTGGTCTCCGAGCTTATAACTAGTGGAGACCCTTCCTGGCACCACATGACAGGAAGGAAAAAGATCTCTGCAGGGGAACCAGATCCTCTCCTCTGCATCCTGTAGCTCTCAGTTTACTTCCTGCCTGTCAGGAGGCAGGTTATCTGCAGGGTCTCTGCCACTGAGGTGACAGAGCTGAAGCCATCAAACTGTAAGTGCAATTTACTTTTATTACAGAAGAGGATTTTCTATGGGGGGAAGCTGATCCAGCATTGCCTCTAATTCTCTAGGGACCCCAGTCTCAGACATACATGCCAAACAGACTGGCTCCCTATCTCTCCTCCTCCTTCCCGCACTTTGAGGGGCCACACAAAGGAGGCAGAATTCTCACCCCCCGCCCAGTGGTCATCTTCTCCTCAGGAGGGAGGCACATGAGGCATAACAGGACTTAAGGAGGCAGGATTCCTCCTTTCAAGGAAATTACAGACCTAGCAGGGATCCCAGTCTCAACCATGTGTGCTGTACAGGCTGACCCCTCTTTGTACTCCTGACTTAGTAATTACAACCCTTTCTCGTGCCCTGAGCAGCTCACACGGTGCAGCATGAGCTAGGTTTTACGTTGTCCCCCCTCCTTCCGCCAGTAGTCATCTTCCTTAGACTGGCAGGAGGCAGGAATAGGGGACCCGCTAGCTGCACAAGTTCATTTTGGCTCCGGAAGAGCCATGCTTCATCCTCCTCATCGATGGTCACTGCTGCACAGGCCGTCGACACTCTTCTCCGTCCATGAGCCCCCAGACCCTCTGGCTTGTCGAACAATGGGGACAGCTTCTGGGTGTGATCGGACGCATCGACCCTGCCTACCGTCGATGTGGCCCTGGTCCTCAGGCTTGTCGATGAACAAAGAAGGTAGACTCTCGGAGTGAGCGTGCTCTGCAGTAGCAGGAGTATTATTATTATGGCTCTGGATGAGCCGCGCTTCATCCTCCAGTCATCGGCAAGAATGCGTGAGCAGTCGGCACTGTGGCCTGTTGACGGGCCCCCTGGTCCATAGGCTCATCAAAGAACGACAGCTCGTAGTTGTCTGCTGCTCCCAGCAAGTCCCACCAAGGGCGATCAAGAGAAGGGGAAGGGCGATGATCACAATGCATCGCCGAGCTTCTGATATTTTCAACTTGTCACAACTCTTCAGCGCATTTGGACCAAGCAGGCCCTGGCTCCAGGTGGCAGTGCTAGCAGGACTTCAGCATTAGGGGCTCTTGCCACACTCCTGGGCAAAGGGCTGTGAGGACCTTTCGGGAGCATAGCACATACACTCAAGGAGCAGAAAGTGCCACGGATGTAGACTCCCCCACTGGTCACCTCCTCCGGCTCGCTATGCCTAGAGTGCCGCAGCTTCCAGGTCAGAGGAGGCCCCGGAGACATCCACCATGGTCTCGCAGGAGCACCAGTTCTGGGCAGTGAAGCCCGATCAGGCTGCCTCTTCCTCCGGGGGCAGCATTGTTTGCCATTAGTCTTCGCTCCAGACGTAACAGGATAGCCTAACGGGGCCTTCGCCCCCAATCCATCATGCCTTGATTTCCTACCCGGATTGTAGGGCCCCCAGGAAGGCCACCTCAGGGCGATACCCCTCTCCATCTTCAGTCTGGAGGGCCTTCTCTCCTCTCGGTACCATAGGAGAAGAAAGAGGTCTCAACCTGGGAGCAGAGTCAAGGATGTCCGCAGTGGAAAACGTCCATCAGGACAGGTCCCTAAGTCCGTCAGAGGTCACTTAGGCACCCCCAGAAGAAGGGGGCTACCGGACGACTCTGTCTCAGATAGCTCCCCACCCAGAACCTTAGTCTTGGATGACCTCGATTTCTTCATTAAGCAGGTGCCTGAGGAGTTTCATTGGGGTTCCCCTTGTCAGCTCCTAAACCCCCAAGATAGAGATCGGCTGCCAAGCCGGTGATGACTCTTTCCTCCCTCCAGCTGTAGAGGATCTCCTGAACAAAGGACAAAAAAAAAGAAAATAGGGTACCCCAGCAGAAAGTGGGGCCTCTGGCGGGCCCCAGAGGATAGGAAGATGGAGTCATCTCTATAAAAAGGTGCTTCAGTCCACCACAGCTTCCCTTAAGGCAGCTACAGCCAACTTGCTCTCAGCATGAGCCGCACTACCATGGACCACTGACCTGGCATTCCAGCTTGCTGATGAGCCAGGTATAATCAAGCCCACCTCACAGCAACTACAGCTCATAGGGCTAGTCTCTGCCTTCTCATCTGACGTCTCGAAGGAGGCTGCCAGAAGCGCAGCAAGAGCCATGCTTTAACTCACTCTGTCTTAACACACCTAGGGCTGCGGGCATGGCAGACGGTTGGGTCCCCAAGGCTCACTTGGTGAATGCCCCCTAGGAGGGAGATCTCCTGTTCAGATCGGCTTTAAAGGAGGTGGTCAAAGAATCCAGGGAAATGACGAAAACTTAAGTACCACAATCCAGGAGCAGGTACAGACCCTGGTCGTCTGGATCCAGACAGAATGTTCAAGCCCATAACTACTCAGAGGACAAATTAAATCTGCCTTTGGCCGATGATCCTGGGTCATCTCTCGCATCCAGCGTGGATTCAGTGGAGGAAGATACACCGTCCGAGATGCCAGAAAGGTCACGGTAAAGGCCCCGGACCCATCATCGAGTAGGGGTCAAGCTTTCCAGTTTTCTCAAAGAAGGGTTTGAACCTCCATGATCAAGGGGGTGCCAGACATAGTGCGCAGGGGTTACCCCAGAGTTTGAAGCAGGGTCCTCCCACTTCATGTGGTACCTTCACCCTTATCTGCACAGAATAAGCTCTCACAGACCACATACAGGCTTGAGCAAGCAGTGAGTGCCCAGCGCAGACAGGTACTTGGACATTTACTGTCTATTCTTCATAGTCCCAAATTGCTCTGGAGTTTTCAAGCCCGTATGGGTCCTAAAATGTCTGATCGAATTCGTCCACCACAGGACATTGTAGATGAGAACCCTTGCATCCATCTTCAGGGGAATTCCATCGGGGAGATTAGTTGTTCTCAGCAGATTTGCAGGTGCATTTTTGCATATCCTGTCTGGGTGTCACTCTGCTCAATGCCCCACAGTGCGAGCAGACAACTCTGGCAGTGACTGTGGTCGCCCAGTACCTCTCCCCTAGAGGATTTCTGATCATCAAAAGAGTTCTCTTCCGCCATCCAAGAATCTGAATCATTGAGGAGTAATCTTCTGAACATCCCAAATTAAAGAGTTTCCTTACGGATTCTAAGTTCAGGGTCCTTGGGGTCCTTTTCAGCAAATACCAAGCGTCCCAATGCCTTTCAGACTGCACCCTCACACAGCTTACGGGGACGATGGTCTCCCTGGCAGTCTCAGTTCCCTGGGCTCTGGTTCTCATGTGTCCCCGGCAGCCGAACTTACTACATCGAGGGTCTCAGGCAAAGGTTAGTCTGGGCCAGCAGATTCAAGCACATGGCCAGTCAAGCTTATTCCATCAGGGGACCAGCCAAGGGTCTGTCTGAGCCAACGGATTCAAGGCTATTGCCAGGTGGAAGCATCCCTGCACTGGGGGACTCGTCACTCCAACTTCATGAAGGGTCTCAAGCAGGGCATCCTCACCAGGGGAGAATTACTGCCAGTACCAGCCTTTGGGGCTGGCGAGTGGTCAAGGGTAGAGACCCACTACAACATCAACATACTGGAGATACCCTCTGACATTTCAAAGATTCAAAACACAGATCTCCAACCAGGATGTCCTCATCCTCAGTCAGTGGAACGACAGTGGCCTGCACCTGTCACCAGGGAGGTACATAAGCTGTCAGTTGGTATAAGAAAACCCTATTGCTCTTCTAATGGGCAGAGCATCGCCTGGTGAGCAGGGTGGCCATATACATACCATGTCAGGAGTACATCCTGGAGGATTGGCTAGGTCAGGATGTCCTCCCAGGAGAATGGGGTCTAAAGGTCAATAACTTCCTGCTTCTTGCTGCATGGAGAGGCCTCATGCAGGTAGTTCTTCATTGGTTGGTGAAGCCGCAGAGTTCCCCAGTCCTGCTCTCTAATCAGGGTCGAGTTGACCATAGCACAGGATGCCTTCTCCCTAGACTGGGGACCCTGCAGTCTCCTGTACGACTTTCCTCCAATTCTGCTAATCTCAAGACTTCAATTCTGTGGATCCCAAGGCTCCTGCACAAGATCACCATAGATTAGGTGGAGCTGTTCCTAATATGTCTTTGTTGGCCACGCCAGCCATGGTTAGCGTGGTGGGCCCAGATGTCCTTACATCTTCTTAGCTCTGGGTGCTCTCCCAAGGGCAGACTCAGGGGAGCCTTTGGGTGCTCACCTTCCCGTCAGTCAATTCCTGAGAGTAGAGCGCTGAAGCGTCATACAACAAAGCCCATCATCTGACATTGGAAAATCAACCTGGTCCTCAGAACCCTCACCAAGACCCCATGGGAGCTCATTAAGGAATAGCTTGTCGTCCTCCTCATGATGAAGGTTGTCTTCTTGCAGCACGCACTTCAGCCCACTGTATCAGCAGATAGGAACTCTGCTTTCCAAGCAACCGTGCACCATGTTCATCCAGAACTCAGTGATTCTACGAACATATCAATATTTTCTGCAGAATGTGTTATCTCCCTTCCTCTGCAACCATGAATTGGATCTCCCTGCCATATGCCCTAGCCCTAAGTGAAAAGGAGAGAGAAATTTTTCTGGGATAGAGGAGAACACTCGAACCTTACTTCAGGAGATCGGAAGTCCTTATACGATTCTTCAAGTCTATTCATCCTCACCTTCAGGGCCGAATTTGGGCAAAAAAGCCTTAAAAGTCTCTTGGACCAAATTAATTTGTTCTCTTCTCCATCACCTTCCAAACGGTAGGGTTTTCTTCTGCTGGGCCCATAGAGGGCACCTTCAGCTCGAGCAGTGGCTACCTCCTGGGTGGAATTCAGAGAAGCCTTTCCAGCAGTCTTTCACAGAGTGGCCACATGGGCATCCATCCATTCCTTGGCAAAGTTCTATAGATTGGACGTGTCTGCCTCCGCTGAGGCATCCTTTGGTTAACCAGTCCCCCTCCTTTTGCGGGGGACCCATAAATGTCTGCTAACATTCTTCCCACCGGGAAGCAAAGGGATGTACTGCTTTAGTATATCCCACTAGTTCTGATCCCGGAGACCAGCTTAGGAGAGAGAAATTGAAATTGGAATACCTGTAAATTTTCTTTTTCTGACTGCTGGTCTCCGGGCTCCTCCCCTCCCAGAATGTTGCATGTTGGCCATCTGGCCTGAGTGTTTGAAGTCAGTCTTCCAGGCCGCAAGTACAGATTAACATTTCTTCTTTTTATTTCTCAGTGATGTATTACTTCAGGGGACACATTCTTTGGAACAAACTGAGAGCTACAGGATGCAGAGGGGAGGACCTGGTTCCCCTGCAGAGATCTTTTTCCTGCCTGTCATGTGGTGCCAGGAAGGACCTCCACTAGTTAAAGCCTGGAGACCGGCAGTCGGAGAAAGAAAATTTACAGGTATTTAAATCTGAATTTTCTCAGGGCACATTCAATGGAGTTGCATGTCATCACGTAGATATTAGAAGAATCCTTCATTTGTGCAGAAAAGTGACGTCTTATATTAGCAATATAATCAACTGTTTGTCCCCTTTGATATAACTTTTTAGGAGCAGTATATCTCTGAACATCCTAGTAGTCTCTGACGACCCACCCACCCCCAAAACAGTAACCCTAGATTTGCCTCTGATTCCTGTGCCTGCAAAGCGGTATATACCCTAGATAAAATTATGTTGTCTTGTCATCCACTCACACTTTCTTACTAATAGGATGTGTACTGTCACGGGGTGCTAGTCTTGGGTCTCCATCTTCAAGAGCGTATTCTGAAATAGAGCCCTAGTTTCCTTCTTCCAGGTACAGCTCCAGATTTGCAAAGGATGTGGCTCCTAAGGGGTTACTTACTTGTTTGTTCTAGTAACAGTCACCCACAGATCCTCCCTTCCATCCTGACTGCTGTTTGCTTACTACATAGTTACAGTTTGGTCTCTTCTGGCAGGTAAAAGATCCGAGCGGTTCAAGGGGTAAGTGCTGCATAAGGGCAGATGAGGTGCAAGATGCACGTCTGAACTGAGAGCATTCTGAAGTTTTTTTTTATTTTTTCAATTCAGTTGTTTAACCAGGAGAGACACACTAAGCTGAAAGTTTGTTTACAGGTGTGACCTGGGAGCACAGGGAAGTTAAGTGACTTGCTCAGGGTCACACGGTATGCAAGTGGGGGCTGTGGGATTCAAACCCAGGTCTCTAGATTTGCAGCTCAGAGCCTTAAATAACTGTGCTATACTGTCTCCTGAGTTCTGCACATCACCGCTAGAGGCGACACTAACTGGTAATTAACGTCTGTTTTTCCCCTCTCCCCTTGTCTGACCAGCCCCATCAACCTGCCATCCTCCAGGGCTTACCTGTCCTGCATCTGCTCCTATGGCTTGCCCCCCCCCCCGGTGGGGTTCTCCAACCCTTGCCGTTAATCTGGATCCATTTCTGCTTGTCAGGGCCTGAATATCTGGGTGCGAGGCCTGCAAGGGACCAGTGTTGTCCTACTGGTCAGACATTTTTTTCCATGTTTCCATGTGGAGGTGCGAATGTGCAGGTCCGTCATGATGCACATCACGTGTTCCTGTAGGAAGTACGTTGATGGCCACTCTACTTCCTTGCTCATCTGGCATCCCTGGACTGCTTAGCCTGTACTAGGGATCAGGCGCATGCTGGGCTCTGCACCCCTCCCTCCCTCCAGAGGTGGAGAGCAGTCTCTCAGATCCTTGATCCTGCTCCCGCCAACTGACCCTCTGATACCCTGAGTTTGCTTCTGAGCCTGGGTCGTCGGCGCCGCAAGTGGTAATGCTACCATTGTGCCAGTGGGTCAGCCCATTAACTCCAACTTTTTGAAGTTAAAACAGTTTTATTGTTTTTATAATAACGCAGTACATCTAGAAATGCATATAGCCATACAACACACTGCAGCATATTAGAGACATGTAGGCTGGGTTATGTATTATTTATTTTTGACCGGGAAAGGAGGACTAGACAATTCTGCCTATTTTCATCCTCGTCCCGGGGGAGGGAGATACAGATGAATGCCAACTGACGTTGAACCAGATTAAGCTGTTGGGGGTATTTTTAGTGAATATAGCTTGTAAGTAGATCTTAACATGGTAAAGATTTCATTTTGTTATCATTATTACAATTTGTAACCTATTTTAAGATTATTTTTCTTTAGTGTGCAGTTTCTATCACCCACCATCACTGCTATTTGACTGTACATGTTTATGATAAATACAACAGTACTACTCTGCAGTGAGGAGAGGACTAATCTGATAGGCTTGAAACAGTATTCTATGAGCCTTACATAAGCATTAATCACCGACAGGGGAGGGCTCTACCAGTAGATTAATGCCTTGCTGGGGGGGGGTTGGTGTACGAGGCCGAAGGCCGAGTGCTTCCAACCATGGAGCAGGCATTAATCCCCGGTGGAGCCCGACGCTGGAGGTGATTAATGTGCTTGTAACATGGCAAGTGCGAGTGCAAGTTTGTGCGGCTCCTAGTTGAGTTCTGAGGAGACGAACGGTATGTGACAGTATTAATGCTGCATGCTACAGTTTCCACCGCTTCTGTTGCTGCAGCAGAGTGAGAGGATCTGAAACTGTGCACGTGCATGCCTCGTGCTACACATTTATTTACATAGTGTCCGCTATTTCAGAGTTGTGACGCCGACAGTAGTATTACCTGTGAGACGACAACGACGCTAGAAATCAGTGATTTGTTCCGACAGTTTTCATCATTTCTCCTTCTCCGTGAGATCCCGATGTTGTATTGCAGCAGTGCACTGTGGGTGATTTGTTTGGGTGGATGCAGTGAGCGTAGAAACTATGCATGTGAGTAGCTGTCACTGTGTCGCGCAGGTATGTCTACCGATTTCATCACACTTGCAGTTGAGATCGACATATACGGGTAAGGAGAAAAGTGATGGTCTCGTTTGTTGTCTTTGTTTGGCGGTGGGTCGTCTCCTCTTTGTGTCTGTGTACTGCTTCCCTATTTTACTGTGTGGCTGTGTTCTGTTCAGCTGATTGTGTTGCCTGAGGACCGTGATCTAGACAGAAACGCACTGTGATGGTCAAAGTCACATTACAGCAACTAGTAGTTCTTTCTGCTGTACTTTTGGTTTTCCACGATCCAGATGCCAAGCCCGGTCTGCGTGCCTATCACCTCTGTAAGCTCCTGATTGCCGCCCCAGTGCTGCACCGTGCGGCTAGTTGTGGAACGGCACCAGCAGGTCTAATACAGCACTTCTGCATTTGTGCCCTCTCCCTTGTCTGTGCAGTGCTGCACCCTGGGGCTCATGGACAGTGCAGGTACTACCCCAGCGGGCTCTAATGGGATACTGCAAGTGTGGACAGTGGAGGTACTACACAAGTGGGCTCTACTCCTGGCTTAATCACCGCTTGCATTGTGTCACATGATGCGTTTAGACCAATCGCTGAACTCCATTTCCCTCTTCTGTTCAGAGCCATTTTACAAAGTGAGGTTAGTACTTCTAGACTAGATAGAACAACTGAAGCTAACTACTACAAAACATGCCATCCATGGTAAGTATACATATGCTGCTGTTTTACAGAAACAGAAACTCTAAACTACGTACAGAGAGTGCAGGCTGAAATAAATATGGACATATATTTTGGACATATATTTCTTAGATTGCAATGCAGGAGCTTCCTACAAATGTCATAATGTTGAGGGCACACATTTCTGAGGTTCGGTGAGCAGGGACCATTAACTCGTACTTGAAAACCAACAAGCTCAGTGCTGTCTTTTAGGACAGTCGGTACAGTGTTCCATGAGAAGCCTGCTTTATAACTGAAGAAGGGCAACCATCACCTTCATGTTGGCAACCTGGATTCTAGAGTGGATGGGTGTGGCTATGACCGTGTGGCCAGAGTTAGGGAGACCTGTTCCGCCAGCAGAGCATCGCAACCTGTGGAGAGTTGGCGCTGCAGCCCGGCACTGTAGCCGCTCCTCACAGTGGACTGGGAAACCTGCTTCATTATCAAGGGTGGGCATCCACTGCTGATGCTGTGGTTTTCGAATCTGTCTGGCTATATGGGGCATCAGGGAGGTGGGCGGCAACTTGGATCAAGGAAGCTCCTGCTGCGGTCGGACGGTGGCGTGGAGGATTTTTGGGATCCATTTTACAAGTCACTGCACAACACAGCATTTGCGAGGACTTGTCATGGCTGACCTACATTGCAAGGGATTCCGTTGTTAACCCATGCTGACTGTGTAGGCAGTATTTGCTAAACACTATGCCTTTGAAATGAAAACGGTCCATGTTTGCTCACAAAACAGGAGATTTCTCTCAGGAACAGCTATTTGAAACCAAGCCCTAAGAGTCTGAATAGTATAGAGATCAGCTGATGCTTTCAGAAGAGCCATGGAATATATCGTATTTTGACACAATTCAGCTACTAGTTCTCATTTCTCCCCCCTTATTCTTCATTTTTCAGAACATTTGCATGCTGTCCAGTCTGCACAATGGCAGAGTTGCAGCTCACAACGCAGATGACCCGGGTTCTAGAACGAATCTATGATGTCAGAAGGCCGGCTGGGAGAGGAGGCTTCAGAGTCCCGTAAGATACTCTCCTCCTCGTGGGGGAAGGGGAGGGTCGCAGACTCTGCTGCTTTGCCCACACCTGGGTGATAACAGGTGATAGTGCAGCTTTAACTGGCAGGGTGGATGCTGATTGGCCCTGATGTGCACTGCCACATATCTGCCTGCGTGTGTCCATCACTAAGCCCTTGTTGTCTGCATCTTTGGGGAAGGGGGCACGGAAAAGCCCAGCAGGGTGTGCAAGATGAAGGAGGTGCTCTCTGGTCTGGATGATGCGACTCTCCACTGTCTCCCAGAATAGTGTTTCGGAGGGACGCTAAGTGCCCAGCTCCCCATGAACCCCACCCTGGTGGGGGGAGTTTGAGGGTAGAGGAAGTAGAGTAAATGATAGAGAAGGAGAGGAAGTAGCTGGGAGGTTGCCCGAGCTGAGGGGGGTTGCTGCGAGAGCATGGGACAGAAACAACCCCCCAAAAAAAACATTTGCATGAAAACATGATCTTTGTCAACATCTGTAGCTTATTCCCTACCTTAGCTCACATGTCATTAGCAAATGTTCATGACTTCAGGCGGGGAATAGGCAGCAGGGACACAACAGATGACATCTGCGGAACAAACAACTGGTTCGTTTGCAAATCTTAAAAGTAATAAAGAATGAGAAGACGAGAAATAGAAAAATTATATCACGACAGATGAGCACATTTGTGTCAAAGTATTGTATTTTTGAAAAGTTTTTTTTTTACTGGTGCAAGTAAGGGGGCTACATCAGGGGTTATTGTGATAGCATTGTGATCCAGTACCTTTAGTTGCCCACTTGCTCTATTTTTAAAGTTTTACAGTAATGTTTTAAATGTTAAATTTATATTTATCCTTTTAGGTCAAAATTTAGATGGTACCAGATGCTAAGATGTGAATACACGAGGTTAATAGCTAAGGTGAGTCCTGGAAGTTTTCCAGCCAGTTTCTGCTTTGCTGCCGGGAAGCATTCTTTCAGAAAGGATTTTTACAGGAACCAGACAACCTTATCTAATTCAGTTTTAGCTACACACACTCCCCAGAATTTTTTTTCTGTATCAGTCGTGTAAATATTTGCCTCTGTTAATTGACTGGTGTACTGGACATCCTTACTCTTTGACTGCTGTGTTATCTGGATATTTCCTAGCAATGCTGGGTTTTTGCTGGATTCTATTTCTTTACGTACAATGCACCAAAGATTCTGGCACCTACACAGATAAAATAAAGAATATTTTGGTGAATCATTTTTTTAATCTAATCTCCTTTTTTACTTATGGCTCAGATTACATTTCCCACTGGGATGTTTACCTTGTATAGCAAACCCTTCTGATTTTGTGTGCTGCTCTGTATGTTTTTTCTTTCTGTTCTAGCGTTGCCCCTTGTCACCTACTAACAGGGACCTCCTTTGACCACTGCCAGTGTTGCCCCTTGTCTTGTCAGGGAAAGGGGAAATTGTTAAACCAGGAGAGGCACACTAAGCTGAAGCTTGTTTCCAGGTGTGACCTGGGAGCACAAGGAAGTTAAGTGACTTGCTCAGGGTCACACAATATGCAGGTTGGGGGCTATGGGATTCAATCCCAGGTCTCCAGGTTTGCAGCTCAGAGCCTTAAACCACTGCGTCATACTGCCTCCAAGGCTCAAGGCTCTTCAACTGGGGGTGGGGCAGGAGTATGGGGTTAGTTAGAAAAGGGTGGGTGGAAGCAAGGAGAGGATGGCCTGTGGGGCCAGTGCAGAGTAGTTGGGTAGTGTGGGCAGACTGGATGGGCAGACGGGCCTTTTTCTGTCATCATTATAAAAAGGCAAAGACTCTCTAGGCTTCCTTCCCTGCTCACTTTCCTCACTCTTGACAGGACTTTACTTGAGGACACCTTGTCCTTCAGATACCTTGGGGTCTGGTTAGGCTAATACCTCAACTTCTTTGGAGACATTGATGCCATCCAGAAAAAAAATTGCATCCCAAGCTCGATGCCTTGTTCAGAAACTGCAGTTGCATCCCTTCCACAGCTAGGCGTGAGCTTGTCTAGAAGATGATCCTCCCCATTTTTGACTACTGTGATGTAGTCTATGGTGCTGCTCCTAAGTCCTCCCTGACCAGATTGGACACTTTCTTCAACTCCTTCTGCCACTTTGCCCTTGATGCGTCCTCTTTCATCCACCACTGTTACTGCTGTCGAGCCCTTTCCTTCCCCTCCCTTACAAATAGACGCCTTTCACACTGCACTAAATTCACTGCTAAACACTGGCTGGGTTAACTCCCTTCCTACCTTTTGCCCCTCATTTATAACACCCCCTCCTCCTTCCCACTCCCTCAGATCTACTGACACATTAACTGTCCTCTGTTGCTACACCCTCTCCGGCCAATCTGGGTACTCTCACCGTTTCCCTAAAATATGGAACTCTCTACCTCCCCAAATCCGACACTTGAACATACAAAATTTGCCAGCAGATAAAGGCCTAGAGGTCTATCAAGTCTGCTCGAATGTGCAGCTAGCACCCCTTATTCTGCAGCTGCCCCTCCCTTCCACCCTTCCCCTCCATTGAGCCCCCCCCTTACCCTGTCCCAGCCCCTTTTGATGCAGTCCACTGCTCTACTGGATACCACTTCTGCCGGTAATGCATTCCACCCATTTACCACCCTCTCTGTAAAAAAGTGTCTCCTCATCTCCCTCCTGAACCTTCCTCCCTCCAGTCTCATATCATGGCCCCGGGTGTCCCTCCCGTCCCTTACTTTGAACAGCTCCTCTGTACCTATCTTGTTTATTCCTTTCATGTACTTAAAGGTCTCAATCATGTCCCCCGTCCCTCCTCTCCTCCAGCGAGTACATGTTCAACTCCCTCAGCCTCCTCTCATGTGATAAGTCCCGCAGCCCCTTGATCATCTTTGTCACCCTGCGCTGCACCCCCTCCAGTAACTTAATGTCCCTCTTCAGATACGGATGCCAGTACTGCACGCAGTACTCCAGGTGCGATCTAACGAATGACCTATACAGTGGCAGAATCACCTCCTCCCTCCTTGAAGATATACCCCTTGCAATGCAACCCAGCATTTTGTTGGCCTTTGCAGCTGCCTTCCTACATTGTGCGGAGTTGTTCATTGACCCTGTAATGAGCACCCCAGATCCTTCTCCTCCTCTGTCTGTGCTAGCTGCACTCCCCCCAGCTGGTAACTCCTCTTTGGGTTCTTCACCCCAAAATGCAGCACCTTGCACTTTTTGGCATTAAACCCCAGTTGCCAGGTGTCTGACCAGGTTTCCAGCTTTGCCAGATTATCCTGCAACCCCTGCCATCCTCCTAGGTCGTCCACCACCGCACCTACCTTGGTATCATCAGCAAACAGACTGATCTTGCTCTTGATGTCCAATGATATGTCTGCAATGAATATCCCAAATAACACTGGTCCCAACACCGAGCCCTGTGGAACACCGCTCGTCACTACCCTTGGTGATGAGAGTTCCCCACCCACCACCCTCTGTTGCCTTCCCTGAAGCCAGTTCCCTACCCATCTCACCAGCTTTGCACCTGCCCCTGTGCCTTCTAACTTGCTTCCCAGCCTCCCATGTGGCACAGAGTCGGATGCCTTACTGAAGTTCAGATACAGGACATCCAGTGCATGGCCCCTGTCCAACTGCCTAGCTACCCAGTCATAGAACTCCACCAGGTTGGTTTGACAGGATCTGCCATGTATGAAGCCATGCTGTCTGCTGTCCTGTAGTCCTTTGGTCTCCTGGAGGGCCACCAGCCTCCCCTTCAGGAAAGTCTACATCAGCTTACCCACGATGGATGTGAGGCTCACCGGTCTGTAGTTCCCTGGTTCATCCTTGGGGCCACTCTCGTGGAGGTACACCACATGAGCCATCCTCAAATTCTGAGGTACACACCCTGAGTGTGTTGAGGCATTAAATAGGTCTGCTAAAGGTCCCGCAAGGACCTCTGCCATTTCCTTCAGTACCCTGGGGTGGATGCCATCTGGGCCTGGCACCTTGTCCACCCACAGTGCCTTCAAACCCTCCAGAACTCTGCCCTCCATGATTCCCCCGTCTATCACCCCCCCATTTCTGCCGTTCCTTTCCCCTTGGGTATCACCCCCCTCTTCTCCTTAGTAAATACCGAGCAGAAGTAATCATTTAGTGCTTCTGCCTTATCACACCCTGCTTCCACCCAACCCCCTCCTTCATAATCCTTACTATGTGGTCCTTACAGCTCCTTTTCTCCCTGATGTACCTAAAGAAGTCCTTCTCCCCCTTTTTAATGCCTTGTGCCAGCCTGAGCTGCGTAGATGCTTTGGCTCCCCTTACTGCTCTTGTCACCTCCTTCGATTCCTTCATGTACTCCTCCCTGTCCTCCCATCTCCCTGTTTTCTTGTACCTGCTAAAGGCAGCTCTTTTCCTCCTTACCTTTTCCATGACCTCCTTGCTCACTCAGCTCGGTTTCTTTGTCCTAGCCTTCTTGCTATGGGCTTTGCTGCAGGTTCTCGTCGCCTCCACTATGCCCAGCTTTATGAGCTCCCACCTCTGGTTAGTGCAAATACTAGGTTGAATTCTGGCCAGGTACTCCTCCTCCCTCTAATCTCTCCCTCCATTCCATCAACACTGCCCTCTCCAACTATCTTGCACTTAACTGTACCTGTTATGACCTGCCTTAATTTCCTTCCTCTTGTTCCTTATAGTTCGTCCCCCTTCAGAATTTACCCAATGCCTCTATCGACTCTACTGCCTCTACTGACCCTAGCCCCTCCGAGGTGCTAGTTCTCATACCTTTCTCCCTTCCCCTACTCTCTCCCAATTTTTCCCTAGCCTTCACACTCCCCTTGCAGGGTTCTCAGCATCCTGAAGGGGTCCTATAGTGCCTAGGCTTGCCACCTTTTCTTCCCCGTGTACCTGTCCTTGGCCTTCCAGGTCCTCTTCTGGGGTCCCCAGCATCCTGGAGGGTTCCTTGGATCAGCCTTATCCCCTCCCATGCGTTATTTCTCATTCCCTCACTCTCACTATCCCTCTATAACTACAGCGCCTAACCGCAGGAGGGTTTACAGTCGCCTGAACTTCCCTGCCTCCTTGCAAGGTTCATCGCATCCTGAAGGGTTCTCTTTTTGGGTCAGGCCTTATTTCCCCTCCTAGGTGTTCATCACACTTACTCTCCCTCTCTCTCTCCCCCTCTCTCCCTCTCTAATCCCTACTCCAGTCCCCTGTCCCCTTGCAGGGTTCCCCGCATCCTGAAAGGCTCTGTCCAGGACACGACTCTGCACTACCTGTCATCTCATCCTCTCTCTCCTTCACCCCTTATTTCACGATAGCACTTGCTCACATATTACCACTGCACTTATTAATTGTTCTCACAAATTACGTATGTATGCAACACTATAAAATGTCTCATCCCTATTGTACTCCTTTCCCCAGGTCGCACCGGGAGATGAGCTATCTGTTGCTCAGTGTGCCTTCCTGGTAAAACATTTCTCTCTCTCTTTTTTTTTTTGTTAGTTCTTTTTACTGCTCCGTCTTGCGGGGAACTCTCTCGGGTATCCTTGAACCGGCAGCCCCCCTGGCTCTGCACCCCCCAGGTGGGGCTGCCCTATCCGCTCAGGGTGCTGTACCTAGAATCAAATGTGCCTGGCTGGGCGGTCGGTCTGGTGGAGACAGGAGCCCAGATCTGGAGTGTGACTCCGGCGGGTGAGGTGCCATTACCTATTCCCGCAGACGGGGATTTTCTCTTTTAGGCCCCCCCCCACTGACCCGGCAGTGCAGTGCACTTCAGCACGGCACGTGTGCGCTCCCACGCATGCCCACAGGAGAGCCGCCACAGCCAGTCCTCTATTGCTGGGATCCTGACTGCTACTAGACCCCCCCAGTCTCCACTGGGGGTCGCCAGATGGTGGGATCATGTCCCCCCTCCCTCCCAGGAAAGGAAAGCTGTCCTCCGGATGCTTGATCCTTTCCTCCCCCTGCTGACCCCTGGTGGTCCGAGTCCATTCCTGAACCCGGGTCTCCAGCGTGGCACAAGATGTGGCAACCAGCGCCTCAACCCTCAGCACCACCGGGCTGGATCTGCTGAAACATTTCAATAAATAAAGAAAAAAAAATAAATAAAATTATCAGTGTTTGCACCTGGGACTCCAAGGACACTAGCAATACACCGCTGTGTTGCCCCTGCGGCTTGCCCCCTGCGGTGGGGTCTGCCTTCAGCTCCATAGTATATCTGCCCACTTATTCAGCCACCCATGGTAGAGGTGAACCAAAGAGCTATCCAGACTCCAGTCATGGGCGGTGGGCGAGGTTTCATTTGTCTGGCGGGCCAATTCCCCCCTCCTCCACCATTTTAATTTCCTCCACAGGGATGCCACCGTGGAGGCATGCACGGACAGCATTGCTGGTGTCGGCTGTGTCTCAACGCCACCTCTTCAGTGTCTCCAGCTGCACTACCACCTAGTATCCAGTGGGTGGCAGTCTGGCAGTGGCACATAGACCCCCACCACCACCGAAGTAAGAGAGTATTCCTGAGGACTCGCTATCCTTCTCGTCAGCATAATGAGTGGTAGCGCTGTTGAGCCAGCCCCTTCTCTGCATGGTTAAGTGTTGGAACACCTAATATTCAGAACATTTTGTGTGTGCAGTTTGGCTGCTGTTGCAAATTTGAAAACACTTCTCCAGGTTCAGCATGAGCTTTTTATCACTGCTGAAAAATGTGCTGATGTCTCCTAGAAATTCCGGGCAGGCATTTTTTTTTTTCTTTAAATTATACTGTATTTTATTAGTATTTTATAAAATACTTAGTGCATTCAAGAAGAATTAACTGCTCCCCACGTACATATATAAGTCGGTAACAGAAGAGAAAACCAAAGAATTACCACTGATTGACTGACAGACATGTTTAACAGGTCACTGGAGACCGACGTGGTCCTAGAGGACTAGAGAAGGGCGGACGTAGTCCCACTTCCAAAACTGGACACAGTACTCCAGATGGAGTCTTAATAAAATAAAGACCTATATAGTTATCTTTCTATAATCCAGCTGTGTACAGTTTAAATCTACCTGTGTGACTAAAATGGCATCAGCATCCTCCTCTCTTGGATTGTAAAGTGCTTTGGGATATACAGTAGTTTGTATAAAAGGTGCTATTTAAAACCAAATTCCTTTTCTTTCCTCGTGTCCTTTAAAAAGGACAGGAAATGTGTGCTAACTAGCAGCAGTTTGTAATGTTCTTATTTGCAGAAATGAAATTCATATCTCCAAATGATTCATATTTAACTGTACCTGAAAAAACACTGATGTGAAAAAAATGTATTTTTAATATGGCCCACATTCTGCCCAGTTTTCTTCATGGAACCAGTAATATGGTGTTTATATATGTATATATATATATATATATATATGTATATATATAAAATGTTAATTATATAACTAAAGACATTTCCTGGTGATCTAGTGGTCCCCCCCAATAACTGACCTGATCCAAGATATTAAATGTTTGTAAATCATCCCTGGTGGTCCCCCTTCGCCGATCGCTGGCCCAATCTAAGATTTAAAATGCATGTAAATCTTCCTCTGTGGTCTAGTGGTCCCTCCCCTAGCTGATTGCTGGCCCAGTATAACTAAAGACATTCCCTGGTGGTCTAGGAGTACCCCCCACTGCCTGCTGATTGCCACCTGATATGAAAAATAAAATATTTCCCTGGTCCCACCACCCACCCACACACATGCCCATTCTGTATGTCATATTTCCCCTGCGTCCTGTAGTCCCTCCCTCCACCTGCCGATCGCCGTCCCGCTGTAAAAAAATATAAGTTATCCCTGATGGTAGTGGCCCCCCCACCTGATCCCATGCCCAGTGTTGGAACACATATTCCTTGGTGGCTAGCGGTCCCTCCCCCCATCCGATCCCATGCACGACACAGACAGCCCCATTCTCTGGTGACTAGCTGTCCCTCCCTCTCCACCCGATCACGCACCCAAAATAAATATATAATTTTCCCGGTGCTTTGTGGTCCCCCCCAGATGCCTGCCCGATGAAAAGAACTTTTCCCTGGTGTCTAGCTGTCCATCCCCCATACTGTATAAAGTAATTCTTTCCCTGGTGTCCAGTGGTCTCTCCCTCCACCCAATCCCCATCCCCGGTGTGATAAGGCCACCCCCCAAAACACAGCCCTGGATGCTGTCTTGCGATCCTCCCCCATCCGTCCCTCATTGGTGGCCAGTGGCTCCTTCTCCTGACCTGCTCGTATACAGTAAAGACATATACTTCCCGGCATCTAGTGGTCTCCCCCGTGATTGCCAGCCCACATAAGACACACATATTTCTCAGGCGCTCAGTGGTCCTCCCACCCTCCCCGGCAGGTTGTGTTCCACCACCCGTTCCCTCCATCCCGAACCTGAGCCAGCGACCAGCACAGCCATCCTCTTTCCACCATGGCTGGCTGCCTACTGAGCTTCCATTGAGCGTGTACTGTGTACAGTACACATTCACTTAATGACAGCTCACTCTGAGCTGTCAGTCAAAATCTTTATTTATCCAGGTGAAACATCATTGAGAAGAACTCATTTACAAGATGGACCTGCTCATATAAAGAATGACAAAATGACATTGGGTTATCTAGGGGAAAGGACTAATATGATACAGTACATCGATACACATGGCATATAAGAACATAAGGCAAAATATAACAAAAAAAGATTAAAAGCAAACTTAACATGGCTAGGTATGGAGAAGGGGGGATAGCGTTGATTGTGGAGACAATAAAGTGATAACTGCGAGAGAAGAGGGAAGAAGCAGCAGGTTAGTACAGGAAGGAGGAGTGACAGAGGGAGACAGGTATCTGGGTGCAATACACCAATCCTTAGGTCTTGCAGTTACAGTGATCAGAAAAGGCTCAGGTGAACAATGTCTTAAAGGTGGCAAGTTTGGTCGAAGTGGTAATTCTAAGGGTTTTCTGCAGCTTGTTCCACAAGGACGGTAGGAACTGGCTGAAGGCCAATTTGCCAAAGCGAGTTCTGGCTTTGGGAATAACAAAGAGATATGTAAGTAAGACTTCGCATAGCATAGCTTCCAGGAGAACATATGTGGAGGCAGTCAGAGATATATAGGGGGAGCTTCTTAGTGATGGCTCGGATGGTCCAAAGGGCTGCGTTTTTTTGTCGTCTGTAGGCAAGGGATGTCCAACCTACCGATCTTTATAAGTCATAGTGGTGAGTAGAATAAGGAGCCCCTGTGATGAATCTTAGGGCCCAGGGGTATAAGGTGTCTAGTTTATTTAAGGCTGAGCTAATGCCGTGACCATATAGGAGGTCTGTATAATCCAGTAAGGAGAGGAATGTTGTTTGAACAAGTCTGGTCTTTGCTCCCACTGTGAGCAAGTCCTTGATCCTGAAGAATATGTCGAGTCTCTACTTGAGTTTTTTGCCAGTTCATCTGTGTGTTCAGAGAATGACAATTTGCTGCCGATCCAGACCCTAAAGTATTTGAATTTTGACACAACTTCTAATGATTCACCAAAGAAGGTGGATACTGGGGTGTGTGATTCAGGTTGGTGGCAATAGCATTCTTGGAATATGGCTGGAAGAGCAATGCTTTGTTTTTTTCACATTTAGTAGTAGCTTTAGCTGGAGCAGGTTTTTTTGTAGACAGTCGAATTCCAGTTGCACATCATGGCAAGTTTTTCGAGGGTGGGCCTAGACATGTACAATACAGTGTCATCAGCGAATAGGTGAATGTTCGCCGATTTTAGACTTTTGTGGATGTTGTTGATACACATGGCAAACACAAGGGGGCCCAATATGGAGCCCCATGGGACGCCTCTTGGCAGTGTTTTAAGGGGGGAGAGGTCTCCTTCTGCTTTCACCTGTTGGGTCCAGCCTATAAGGTAGCTATAGAACCATTTTAGGGCCGAGTCTTCAAGGCCAAAGTTGTGGGGTATGTCTAGGAGTATGGCATGGTCCACCGTGTCGAAGGCCTTGCTTAAATCCCAAAAGAAGGCTCCCACATATAGTTTATTATCCAAGGCATCAAGCCAATCATTGGATACTTATCCAGTGCTGTGATCGTGCTGTGGTGAGGTCTGAATCCCGATTGTACTGGAGAAAGTAGATTGCAAGCATCTAGGTAATTCCTAATCTGTTCATTTATGAGTTTTTCCTAGCAACTTTGAGAGCACAGGAAGCAGAAAAATAGGCCTATCGTTGTTGATATCACTCGGCTCGCCAGATTTGAAAAGGGAAATGACATGGGTGGTTTTCCAAAGATTTGGAAGGGAGCCATGGGAGAGGGACAGGTTAAAAAGATGGGGATTGGGAACAGCCAAGACATGGTGGCTTGCTTTTAAAAAATATAGGTCTATGAGATCCGCTCTAGCGCTTTTCTTAGTGTCAAATTTCAGGAGTAGATCCTCGACTTGTTTCAAAGATATTGGGCTGAAGGAGAATACTGGTTTGGGTCCAGTAGTAGCAGCAGTGCCAGCAAGCGTGTCCTGTTTACACCACTGATTACATAAGTTGTTGGCTGGGAATTTATCAAATGTCAGTCTTGCGGTGGCGAAGTGGTAATTAAATAAATATCTCAAACTTGTTTGTGTAGGTGGAACATCCAGCCATGAGTTTTGTGGGAAGAGAATTGGGAGATCAGTGACCCTCTATCTCTCTTAGAGTTTTCCAGAATTGGGTGGAGCAGTTGGAAGAAGTGTCCAGTTGATTATTATAGAAGCTGATTTTGGCAGCCCTTGTGAGTTTTGTGCACTGGTTTCTGGCTGCTCTAAAGGCTGCCCAGTTGGCAGGTATTTTAGTCTTCCTGGCCTTTTTCCATAGAACATCCCTTTAGAGTAGTTCAGATTTGAGGCTTGAAGAGAATCAAGGGCACGGAGTCTTCTTCATTTTTATTTTCACAAGGGGGGGGGCATGCTGATTTATAGCGTCTAGTCGTATGTTATGAAGCACACCATATGCTTTGTGGATGGAAGCTGCAAGATAAAAATATTGCCAGCATGCATGCTGCAAATCCAATGCAAAGGCATAGGGGTCGAAGTTGCTGCGACGCCTCTTGAAAATTAATCTAGAGGCCGAGATGGGTTTCGACAGGGACCTGATACTTGTGATAGTACAGTGATTGCTTAGGTCATTGAAAAAAAAAAACACCCGTATGAGTAAACAGGTGGGATTTATTTACTAATATGATATCCAGCAGAGAACTACGGGCTGGATTTTTCATGTTGGTACGAGTAGGTTCCATAATGAGCTGAGAGAGTCCGAAGGAGTCACAGAATTCCTTAAGAGGTTTAGAGCAGGGGGAGAGCCAGTCAAGGTTTAGGTTACCCAGGATAATAGTCTCGGAAGAGGAGGTGTCCAGTATGTTGTTCAGATGGTTTAAGAGTCTAAGCCTGGCAGAAGGTGGTCTGTAGCATCCTGTTACCATTAAAGGTTGTGATGGCGAGATATGAACCTTAATGGCAAGGCATTCAAACTCCTTAGCTTCAATGGTAGCATAGGCAATGGATACAGAGAATTTATCCTTAAGGTAGATAGCTACTTCTCCTCCTTTGGCCTGTCGGTCTGTTCAGAAAATTGTGTAGGAAGGGATGTTGATTTCAGAATCCTGGATAGATGGTTTTAGCCATGTTTCGGTAACCACCAATACATCTGGAGAGGTATGATTTAGCCAGTTATGTATGGCATCAAATTTCTTTGTAAGGCTGCGGGCGTACACATGTAGCAGGCTCATCCCCTTTAAGTTTGCTGGGTCGGTTGTTGCAGAGATCTGAGCAAGTGGGCCTGGGTTCAATTCAGTATCACCTGTGCAAAGTAAGAAGATCAGTAGTAGGTTTTTTTTTTTTTAAATGCGCCAAGAAGCATTCTGAAGGTTCTCGAATGTCCCCTATTAAGATTGAGAGTGGAGTGTTCAGGGGAATCGTGAGGACGGAGTCCAACGGGACCTAAGGAGGCGAGGAGGATTATCCTGGCCTTGAAAATAAGGGAAGGCTATATATAGTGAGCTGGAGCCACTGGTACAAAATCCTGCCAGTATGGTATGTAATGCGCCCATAATGCAGCACAGCCCTCCTCTCTCCACCACCGCTAGCTACCGATTGAGCGCAGGTCCAACTTTACTAAAGCGGAGGCAGATGCCCTGTTCGAGGCATACCTCGACAGGGAGCCTTTGCTGAGTGGTGCCACTGGCACACCCCAGGCCAGGGCCGCAGCCTAGGAGGAGGAGGAGGTTGCGGAGGCTTTGAACCAGCAGGGCAGCCACCAGCTGTTTGCACAGGAGTGCAAGAAGAAGGTGGGCGTCAACAAGCATCGGATCAAGGAGAAGGTGGCAGCCATACGGGCTGCCAAGTCGGCCAGTGGTGGGGTCCAGGTCGCTGTGCCACAGCTCACGGCGCAGGAAGAGCTGGTGGCAGCCACAATGCGGCACAGCGCAGTCAAGGGTGTGCCAGGTGGAGGCTTCCAGACTGGAGGGAGCCCATCACTGCATGGTAGGTATGGCGGCCGGGGGACCGGGGCCTGTTGATTCGGCAGCATCTGTGTTCTCTTACAGCACTGGCTCACAAGCATGCGATGGCAGGGGCACCTGCAGCTGCTGTGGGAGCATGCCCAGCCCCGGAGGACCAGCCATCCACCTCCACGGGCATCCGGGGGCCCGATCTGCTGCAGCATGCCACGGCCGTCCAGCCGGATGTCCTGGGTGTGGTGGCAGATGAAGCTCTGGCTGTGTTCCAGTGGGACACCAGCCATTGCATGCTCTTTGCGGAGACACAGATTGGGGCGGGGTCTGACACTGATGACGATATGACCATAGTCCTGGACTGCGGGGGTCTTGTCGTGGGGGAGACACCCATACCATCCACCATCACTGGCAGCGCGGCCAGTGGCCTGTTGGTGGTGGAACAGCTGCCGCTGCTGCCCTGGTACCGCTGTCGCGCGAGGCAGGCGGGCGCCAGGATAGGCGTGCAACCGCACAGGCGCTGGCCAGCATACAGGGGCCAGAGGGGCGGCAGCAGCAGACCTGGAGACGCGGCGGCGGGAGCAGCGCCCCGCCGATGTGCCTGTCATTGTCCAACCCCATCAGGACCCAGGCAGTGCTAAAGCGAGGTTGTAGCGGCACCGGTGGGTCGGCGCCATACCTATGCACCTGAGCACACCCAATTGCTGCGGGCCTCCATGGAGCAACAGGTGCTGCTCGTAGCTGGGGTGAGTGCACTCTGCGCAGAGGTGCGCCAGGCAGCTGAGCAGCATGACGGGCACAGCGCAAGTCCTGGAGCACATACAGCGCCTGTGGGAGGACACGACCGCAGCCCTGGACCGCATTGCCAAAGCGATCACGGTCGGCCTTGCCCCACTGTCTGCCACAGGGTGTGGCCGACTGCCACAGACACCGCGGAATGCAATGTCCACCCCATGGCCCCGGCATTGGGCGACCCCATTGGTGTCGACGCCGGGTTCCGCTATGGGCATCCCAGGCACATCTGGTATGGGCCTATTTGGGAGCCTGCAGACCCCTGCGAGGATCCAGTCGCGTTCCTGCAGTCCCACCCCTCCTTGGGGCCGTTGCACAGCCTGAGCCTGCTGGGTGGCCGTGGTGCAGTCCCCGTGGCAGCCGTGTGCCCACGTGGGGCACCTGATGTGCACGCCACCCTGTCCGCTGTCTGCAGCCACCGCCCTGTGTACACATGTGTGGCGTGTGTGTGTGTGTGTGTGTGTGTGTGTGTGTGTGTGTGTGTGTACATGACACGGTCATGGCAACTATGTGTTGGGTCACACGCTGCCCGTGTGTGCACCTGCCCGGCCGCTGGCCCATGTGGCATGTGCATGATGATGCCATCATAGCACTGGTTGCACATGTGCACTAGTGCTCTTTGTCTGATCCACACCACGTGCTAGCGCCTGGGCGCGTGCCTGCGGGTGCCAGTGTGTGGGAGTGCGTGTGTGTGTTGCTGTGCAGTGCTGCGTGGTGTTGCGTGTTTTCGTGTGGAACGGCCCTCCCTGCCCCACCCCACGCCTGTGTGAGCATGCCCATGGCCATTCCCACACATGCTTGTGTGTCTTGCCACTGTGTCGGTTCTGTGCATGGGTGTTTGTCCACCTACCTGCGTGCACTGTAGTGCTCCTGTGCTATTGTGTCGCGATGCTGGCATGCCATCCTCATGAGCTGGGGATCCCTCTGACCGGGGGGGGGCTGCCCACCACCGCCCAGCCCATTGCCCACGTCATCCACACTGCTGTTCCCCTCTTCAGCCTCAGCAGCTATCCCACGGTCAATGGCCATGTTGTGCAGCATGCAGCAGGCCAGGAATAGGCCGCAGACCCTCGAGTGGCTGTACTGTAGGGCACCGCTGGACCTGTCCAGGCAATGGAATCTTGCCTTCAGCATCCCGAACACATGCTTAATGATGATCCGCGTGCTGGCGTGTGCCTCATTGTACTGCTACTCCGCTGGGGATGACGGGCGCCGGTAGGGGGTGAGCAGCCAGGGCCTGAGTGGGTAGCCACTGTCACCTGTGTTGAGAGAGAGAGAGATGGTTAACCTGGTGTTCCCTGTCACTGTACCCCATGCCCTTCCCAGGCACACTCGTGGTGCCCCTGCCCTGCATGCCCCCTCCCATGCCCTGCTGTACCCAGCTGCCTGTGGTCTCACCATACTCCCCCACTAGGTGACCTGTGGGGATGTCCCCACTCTCGAACCTGTGGCACAGTGCTGAGCTGTGCCAGATGAAGGCATCATGTGCTCCCCAAGGGTGTGTGGCACAGACATTGGTTATGCGCCCCCTGGCATCACACACCACCAGGCAGTTGATACTGGGGTAGCCCTTTATGTTGACATAGGCTACCCCCTCCATGCCAGGTGTCATGCAGATGCCCACATGGGTGCAGTCGATGGCCCCTAGCATGCCAGGCATACGTGCTACCCTGTGGAACTCCTGCATAGTTGCTGTATGCTCTGCCTGTGTGCTGGGGAAGTAGATGTGTTCCGCAGCATGTGGCAGCAGGGCGTTGAGGAATTGTGTGAGGAGCTGTGACGTGGCTGACTGAGTTATGCCTGTGGTGTTCTCTGTTGGTCTCTGGAAGGTGCCCGTGGCGAGCAGGCATATGACAGCTGTTACCTTTGTCTCCACTGGCAGGGCATGGCTCCGTCTGGTGGGTGCTTGCATCTCCTTACTGCACAGCTCATGGAACTGCCTCAGAATCGCCCAGTTCAGGCGATACCAGCCCACAGTCTCTGTGTCGGCGTGGGTCTCAAAGCTGATGCAGGGCTGGTACTGCCTGTTCCAGGTGTACCGCTGACGGGCCCTTTCACTGCCATGTCGCTCTGCCTCCTCACACCCCTCATTCCGCCTCCATCTGAAATGCAGCACTGACCATGGCCCCTGTTGTCCTGTCACCCCCTGGGCATCTGCTCCACTGGCCCACCCAGCTCTGTGGGACAGTGCCTGTCGCTCGGCAGGGCCCCCTCCTGCGTACCGTGCCCCAGCTGGCTTTTGCCTGCAGGTTCCGTCACCCACCCCTGTGGGTGCCTGTGTCTCTCCCCTTGGGTCTGGTGGCTCTGTATAGCACCCGCTCTCCCTTACTCCCTCCATCGGCCTCCCTATCTGTCTGTCACACTCTCTCTCTCTCTCTCTTCTGTCTCCGTGTCTCTTTCTTCCTCTCTCAGACAGCCTGTCTGTTTCCCTCTGTCCTGCTCCCCTCTGGCACATGTGCCCTCCTCCTGCTTGCTCCCTGTTTTTATGGGCTCAAGTCTGCTCCGCGCAACTGGCATTTGCTCCTCATTTGCGCCATTGGTCGGGGGGTTGAATATCGCACTGTGCCGCATATTCATGGAGTAAGCCCCTGCCTTGCGCATGCATTCATTACTAATAGCATTGGCACATTGCGCTTTGCTGCGCAGTTGCTCCCGCTGAATATCGCTGATGGAGCAGATCTCTGCAGTTGCGCGTGTGCAACTGCTTTGAATATCCAGGCCTTAGTTTTTTAACTGTTCTGTTTTTAGTTGTGCATTGTTTTTGAACTGCTGTATTTATCTGAGTAGTGTTTTTTGAAAATTGTATAGTGCTTTGATATTTATTGATACAGTATAGCGCTATATAAATACATTTTTATTATTATATGTGTTGCCGCCCTAGTCAGATCCTGTGCAGTGTGTTTCTGATGCAGAATCTGTAAGTTCTGTCTGCGTGTAACATTATAATTGCTCATTTCGTTTTGCTCATATGCCTTGCCGCCCTGGTCAGGACTTGCGCAGTATGCTTCTGATACAGAATCTGTGAGTTCTGTCTTCGTATAATATTATAATTGCTCAGTTTACTTCATTGTACTGTAACGTCTTCCTACTGTTTGTGTGGCCCTAATGCCTGCCTTTAAAGAAATATATGGGCCAGTGTCTTGGGAAGAAGAAGATCCAGGGGAAATGTTAGGAAGAACATCTCCACAGACTAAGTGGTGGACACTTGGACGTGACTTGCAGAACGAGCGTTGTCTGACAGTGTGTCTACCGTGAAGCCCCCCGAAGTTGGTGAGGAATAATGGAAGGGCCAGTGGTTTTCTTTCTTAAGTTTGTGTGTGCTGATATATCCACATATGGTATTATCTACATGCTACAATTCTTTTTTTTTTGGGGGGGGGGGTGGATTCTGACAGAATAGCTTTGCTTACATAAGAATGTGAATAGTTTCTTTTATGACAACTTTTGTTTCTAAGGAGAGTTTATTATGTCTTTTCTGCACTGTGTAATCCTGACAGTCTGCCGTGAAATGTTCAACTACAGAACAGGTCATGGATTAAGGGAAATCGGTAGAATCCTTTGAGCAAAACTGGCATTCAAGATCGAATTTTATTTAGCGACAGAATTAATGAATAATGCCCTGTTCCGAACCCCTTTTATCTTAAAAGGTTGTGTAACGGTGACCGAGGTTTCACAGTAACCATCAGCTGTGTCATAAGCATTGAACAGCCTTTTCCAGTGCTGAGAACACCACAAAACTGCAAGTTCAGTCTGCGTATGTGAAGAACTTTGAAACGTTGTAATTGCTTAGTTTACTGTGCTGTAATGTAACCTTTTCCCACAGTTTAAAAAAGTAAGGCTTTCGTGTTATCCTGTCTGTGTTTGAATAGGGCAGTTTTGAGGGTGGGGGAGCTTGTTTGGGGGACCTTTTATCCCTGTTAATAGCTGTACTGGTTTAAACAGCAGCCCCGGCAGGGCTGTGTTTATCTCCCTTATATGTTCCTCCCTGTTGAAGCCACCAGTACTGCTGAGAGGCCAGCATTTTACTGAATCTTTTTCCTGGTTAAAAAATTATATTAGATTCTCCTCCCCCACTTCCTGTTGTGTCAGAGTACAAAGTGAACCTCTTGTTTATCAGCTGTATGTTGTATAGTAACATTCTCTACTTTCTCATATACCTAGTACTTTGCATGCGTATTTATTTTTTTTATTTATTTAGAGTCTAGGATTACAAGTACCTTTGAGCCAAGGCTCTTTTACAAAGGTTCCATGCCAATTGAGGTACAATACAAACATTACATAGAGTTGAGTAACAATGAAGAAATGGTGTATAGACATTTTTAAGCAGCTGAAATACATTACATTTAGGGAAAGTGGGTACCAGAGGGGCAGGGTAGCCAGATGTAGCTGAGGCTTGGAATGGACACAAAAAGAGCTCTGCAGCCGTGGGCATTTGTCAGGCCTCAAAAACGTGCTGGGGGGGGGGAGTAGGGGGCAAAACAGGAGGGGAGAGGACGGTAGGCTGTAGGATGAGGGAGAGATGGGGTAGGGGTAGGAGTAGGAGTAGAAGTGCTAGGAGGGAGATCAGATTATGAGGGTCAGTCGCAGGAGCTAGAGGCAGCTAGGTGGAGGCGAAGGTTGGCTTTGTATGGGCCTCGCTTTTGCAGAGATGAGATGTCTTTGTTGAGTCCATTAATCCAGCTAGGAGCTCGGTACGCAAAGGATCTTTGGCCCTGTGTGCTGCGGCACCGAGGAATGGCAGAATTTGATTTTCTGAAGCCCTGGTGAGTCGGGGGTTGCGTGCTGTATGGAGAAGAGTTTGGACTCCGGGGGAGCAAGATGTAGCATCATTTTCCTAGCCATATTGAAGTTATGTTTGTATAACTGAAAATAATAAGCATAAATTGTAAAAAAATTGAAAGTGATGTACATTGGTTAGAAGCATAGCAAGGATAAGTATGACCTAAACAACACAGAGATTACTATAACGCAGTGGAGAGAGGACCTGGAGGGTAATGATCAGTGACAGCTTACAATGCGGACAACAGTGTGAGGCAGTGACCAGCGAGGCAAATAAAGTGGTAGCATCCCCTGTGTGTCTGTAGAAATTTTGTAAGTAGACAAAGAGATACTGTAATGCCCTGTACAGCTCACTAGTAAGACCCTGTCTTTAGTGCAGTGCATAGTTCTGACCTCCATATCTGGGGGAAAATATCGACAGGACAGGTGCAGTTTAGAGCAACCGGAGTGACTAAAGAATTTCAAAACAGAGGCTGTATTAGGGCCCACACAGAACTGGGACTGTTTTCCATGAAAAAGATAGGTGTAACAACCCCCTCCTGCCAGCAGAGGGCAGAGGGTTGGTTACTTGAATACCAGACCTGGAGCATACCAGTTGATAGTGCCACTGACTAGAGAGTCTCTAGTGGGAGGAGCTGAGAATTGCCAGTGTGAGAGAATGTTGCCAGTTGTCTGCCAAATGCCTTGCCCTTGGTCACTTGACAGATTGCGTGAAGGGGCAAGGGTCTTACACAGAACAACTGTCGATAGATCCTGTTTTTGAGACCAACTTATCTTGCTGCCTAGTTGCCTAGTAGCCTGCCAGGACTGGCCAGTGACAGTGGTGGAGATTTCCAGGGCTCTGGGATCCGAGGACATTTAGTGTAGATCACTTGTTAATTCCTAGGAGAATGTAAGGGATAAAACAGGAGGGGGTGGGGAACCCTGAGTGACTTCCCCTCAAGGGGAGCCCGTGGCAGCCTTGCGACACAGGGAGGGTCCCTGGGAAGATGGGCTGTTCACATTTTGGGGGGCATTTGTGGGCCTGTGTCCAGGAGATGCTGTCAGCCGAGTTGATGCTGGAGAGAGACCTGTTAAGAAAGACTGAGCTGTGGACTAAGGTGAGAGATATGCCTACAATGACTACAGCAGATCCCGAGCCAGGAAGGGTACTAGAGATACTGCTTCTGGCACAGGGGTTAGGGCGATTGCCAGTCTCTGCTCAAGGGCAGGTTGGCGTACACACTGCCACATTGTACCCAGCATACCTGCCGTTTGGTGTTATACTAACATGAGGTGTCCAGCGCAAGGGTAGCCTCAGGGCCTCAGTGGGGTAGACTGACCTGGGAAGAATTACAGCTCTGCCAGGACCAGAGTACCCTCTGGATGCCATCAGCGAAAGAAATCTGACAGCATGGTCCCTACAGTGGTGATGTTTTCAGAACCATCCGCTGACAAGACGCTATGGTGTCACAGTGTATGTGTAAAAAGTGTGTGAAACCCAAAACGTATATTAAAGTGGGAGAAACACAGAACCATAGAATTTGTCAGCAGAAAAGGACCGCTTGGCCCATCCAGTCTGCCCAGATGTTCCAAGCCTATTCCATCTCCACAGACCCTAACTGGTCTCTGATACTGCCCCCCTTGCTTGTTTACCAGTATTTCACTATGTCTATCCCATGCATGCTTGAACCCTTCCCCCCCCACACTATCTGTGGTGGCAGGCTGTTCCAGGGATCCACCACTCTTTCAGTGAAGTAGAATTTCCTCACATCCCTCTTAAATTTCCCTCTTCTAGTTTTGTTTCGTGCCTTCTTGTTCTGTTGCATTTCTCATTTGAAACAGGCTCCTCACCTGTACCCTGTTCACCCCCGTGAGGTGCTTGTAGGTCTCCATCATGTTCCCCCTCGTTCTTCTGTCCTTCAGGGTGTACATGTGGAAATCCCTCTTGTCTCTCCTCTGTATGGTTTGTCATGTAACCACTGTAGCCTTTTAGTTGCCCTCTGGACTGTCTGTACCCTATGTCTTTTCTGAGATGTGAATCTGGTAAAACAAGGCAGAGTACAGAGTACAGGGCTTAATAGTGATGCGGGGGGGTAGCAGTAAGGCAGGGAGCGAGGGGAGAGGAGGGCGAGACCCCATCTGAACAGTAGGTCACAGAGTAGGGTAGAGTAAAACTGGGCAGACTGAATGGTCCAGTGGTCTTTTCTGCTGACGTTTCTCTGTGTTTCTGCGAGTACATGGTGCAGCAAATCCATGTGTAAGTTGGTGGTGAGTTTGGCAACTAGCTTTCAAAATCTGGTAGCCAAATCAATGTTTTAGTGACCAGCATTGTTAAGGGCTCAAAAATCACTTTACGAGTTTGCGGTCAGGTAACCAGTTGGTGAGGGTAACATTCAAAGTCTAGTAGCCAAACCTGCTCTTTTAGTGGCCATTTTCTACCTGGCTACCTGATTTGTCCCACCCTGACAGAGGATCATAGGCTGCTACTAGAAGTATAATCTCACCCACTGTTGTTGGAAAGAGGAATAAGAGAGGTCATTGTGGACCCTGAGAAGTAAGAGGAGGGTACAGCCTATACTAAGGGACCTTTAGGTCTTGACTCATCCCTGGGGTCAGGATCGAGCCTGTCTGTACAGTACTTACTTACTAGGAGAGTTTTCGGGGACTGTGTTCCTGTGTTGTAAACTGTACATCAGGTCAGCAAAGAGTGAGTACAGCTTTGAATCCCTTTGCAGTGTGATAATGTATGCCTGTACAGTGGTCCAGCACGAATTCGCCACACATCTGAGGGGTCTGGGTAGAGATGTGACTGATGCTCAGGGAACCCTCTGGTGAGCATATCCTCTTACCCCTTGTGACAGAGGGTCTCTCTGGGCTATGCCGAGCCCTGCTGGCATCCAGAGAGGGTAGTCATATGCTGCCAGACTCAGCTGAACGACAGTACAGTAGCTGCTGATTTGGGTTGCATGTTATGTAAGCCAAGAGGGGTTACATAAGGCTGAGGGAGACACGATTACAGATTAAAGAGCCTGTGGTGCCTATGGGGAAACTTTGCAAAAACGTATTTAGACAGAATTCCATCTGAGTTATATATCTTTGTTACAGATTTCTTCACACTGTTTTTGTTTATTTTTATGCCCCCTAGGCACAGGTGCTGTATCCATCCCCTGGACGGGTACAGCTCCATCCTCTCTCATTGCCCGTGTTTATCTCCTTTGATCCCACCTGGGGAGGCCTGTCCACAGCCATACAAACCTCCTACCTCCTCCATAGTGCTGGGGCGGGGCCTCTGTGAAGTAGCAGCTGGTTGAGGGAGGCGGAGCCTGAGAGTGCACAGATCATCCTACTTGCACCAGGGCTTTTCCATTGTTCTGTTCCTCTTCCCTGGGACTTTGGCCCACAGAAAACCCCAAGAAAGCTCACGTCAACTGTGTGCCATGTGGAGCCTGGTCGAGTGCGCCCCCCCCCCAGTGCCTTTCATGCACTGCTACGTGTAGTCACCCAAGTGGCAGTGCTGTAGTAGGGGCAGCGACTCATTTTCCCTGGAGGAGAACGCTTGGTGTGATGCTTAATCCTACTGCCTTCTGGCCAGCCTGTGACAAACCTGGCTCTTTCATGAACCTGGGTCTCCAGTGTCACAAGCAATAGAGCTACAGCTGTGCCAACAAAGCAGCATCCCCCCTGTTATTTATTGCTGGGGAAGTTTGCTCCAACACAGAGTCTTTATCCCTTTGAGTTCATCTGTTGCCAGCACCTCATTACCCACTTGAAGCCATAATCCTCTGTTCTGACATCACAATCTGTTGCCATATAAATGACTGTCAGCCTGCCTGCTGGTTTGAGCGGTAGCGCATCCGTTTGCGGTGCGATGAATTGACTTCAGAAGCAAGCTTGGAGGGTCGGCTGGGGGGGGGGAGGAGCAAGCATCCCAGGGACTGTTCTCCTCTAGGGGGAGGTGGGCTGTGGTCATCCAGCACACGAGTGATGCCCAGTGGAGACTGGGTGTCCATCAGGCAGGGGCCATGTATTAGGGGGTGGAGGCGACAGCAGACATCTGTGGAGCGTATGCAGATGTGCACATGCTCTGTACTGATGTTGTTGCATGTCTGCTGCTCCGGGGACCAAAACAAGGAAAACCCCGCTGTCTGGGCAGGTGATGCTGCTCCTTGCCACCACGCCCACTACTGGACCCTGCCCATCTGGGTCCCGTGGCTCCTCCAGTCTTCACTTCTTCCTGCTGAGACTAGCTTGAACAAGGGGGTGTCATGGAGTTGATGGTGACGCTGCCTTGGGGGTAAGCTGAGGGGGGGCCGGCTCCAGAAGGTGAGTTGCGGGTGGACTGGTGTTCCAGGGTCACAAGTCAGGAGGATCTCAGTGGGGTGGGATCAGGTGCTGGAAACAGTTGAAGGAGGTCTCAGCCAGTGGAGGGTAGGAAGATAAAAAAAAAAAAAGTTAAAAAAATGACTGATGTCACAAGAAGAATATTGTGAAATCCGGTGAGGAATAAACAGCTGACAAAAATGAACTCCTAAGGAACAAATAATCTGTTTTCATGCAGATTATCTCAGTAATAAGTAATGAGGAGAAATATAGTGCTAATGTGCAGTATTCATTCTAGAAATTAAATTCAATGTTTATGCTAGAAATTAAATTCAGTGGGTCAGACAGACATTACCGTGGGGATTGGGTGGAGGGGAAATGCTGTGCTACTGTGTGATTTTTGTAGGTAACTCTGGGATTGGGAGGGGACACCAGACTACCAGGGCTGTTTCTGCATGTAATTTGGGGATCAGGGGGGCACTAGACTACCAGGGACTGCTTAGCTAGACATCGGGTAAGGGTGGGGGTGGCAGCTGTGGCTCTGCACAATACCTCTGTGCATCTGTATACGGACACATTGTGTAGAAATTAACCACGCTTGATAGACAATTACACCACTGTATCAGATGCAGTACAGTAATAGACACCGTAACTGATGTAATGCTATGTTACCTGTGATAAATGTACTGTACTGAATTATGTTGCTTAATGTAATGTACTGTGTCAATTAATGTATTGTATTGTATAATGTTACTGACGTGGAGCCTTTGTAAATGAGTCTGTGACTCAAAGTTTTGTAATTCCGATACTTTTTCAAATAAAAAATAAAAAAAATAGAAATGATAATGGCCACATCATAACACACAGATGGTCCCTAAGTGCCGTGCATGCCATGTGTGGTCCTTAGTATGTCGGTAGCAGAATATGGCTTCCAGGAGTAAAGGTGCTATTCCATTTGTGACGTGCTCTGTCCCTGTGCTCCAGGGAATCTATTGCCAGCAGGGAGCTGTATTACTGCTGTGCATATGCACTTTGGGCAGCGCTTGCACTGCCCCATAATCGCATGTGCTGCGTGCACCAGACAAGGCCTGCTCCCTGCATGAATATGGCACCCTGACAGTTGTGTCTTACTCCGCGTGCACCACTATTGTTTGGGCAGCCCTAACGGACACCCTTAAATATATGGGCAAGTGTCCTGAGGAAGAATCAAGCAAAACATTAGGAAGACTGTCATCACAGACTAAGTGCTGGACACTTGGACACGAATTGCAGAATGAGCGTTTTCAGTTGACACTGTGTCTGTCGTGAAGCTCAGACTGGACATGTGAGTTGAAGAAAAGGGAGTAATCTAGTATTCCCCCCCCCCCCCAATTGTTGGGGGAAAAATAACTGGATGGTCCGTTGGTTTTCTTTCCTATGTGTGTGTATGTTTGGATATCTTTGAATGTAATATTTTCAACACATTGCAATTTTTGGGAGGGTGGCTTCTAACAGATTACATTAAGAACGTGTATTGTGCACATGTTGTATGTGAATGTAAATTCTTACATAAAGAATGTGAATAGTTTGTTGTACAACATCTTCTGCTTCCGAGAAAAGTTTATGGTAGTCTGTTATGCAATGTGGAATCTTGAGGGCTTTCAATGAAATGTTCAAGGGCAGAGGAGGACATGGATTAAGAGGAATCAACAGTAGCCTTTGAGCAAAAATTGCATTCAAGGTCAGATTTTATTTGGTGACAGACTGAATGTGTCATGCTCTGTTCCGAACCCCTGTTATGTTAAAAGGTTGTGTAATGGTGACCGAGGTTTTACAGTAGTCACCAGCTGTTTCCTAAGCATTGATTAGCCTTTTCCAGTGCTGAGAACACCACAGAACTGTAAGTTCAGTCTGTGTATGTGAAGGACTATAAAACACAATCGTTCAGTTTACTTTGCTGTAATGTAATGTATTTCTACAGTTTAAGAGGTAACACTTTTGTTTAATCTTGTACAGTACATATTTGAATGGGCCAGTTTGCTGTTTGGGGGGGGGGGGTGTTGTGGGGACATATTACCCTTGGTAATAGTTCCCTATATTCTCCCTATCATAGCCACAAATACCACTGAGAGGCCAGCATTTTAGGGAAAGGGGAAATTGTGTAACCAGGAAAGGCACACTAAGCCGAAGCTTGTTTCCAGGTGCGACCTGGGAGCACAAGGAAGTCAAGTGACTTGCTCAGAGTCACACAGTATGCAAGTGGGTGCTGTGGGATTCAAACCCAGGTCTCCAGGTTTGCAGCTCAGAGCCCTAAACCTCTACACTGTACTGCCTCCACTGGCTCTTTTCCCTGGTGAAAAGATTATATTGGCCCCCCCCCCATTGTGCCAGAGTACAAAGTGAACAACATGTATATCAGCTGTATGCTGTATAGTAACATTGTCTGCTTTCTCGTATATCTAGTACTCTGCATGAGTATTGAAGTTATGTTTGTATAACTGAAAATAGTAAGCATAAATTAAAAAAATTGAAAGGGATGTATCTTGGTTAGAAGCATGTCAGGGATAAGTATGACCTAAACCATACAGAGGTTAGTGTAGTGGAACAGGGAGAGGGCCTGGGTAGGGATGCCATAGTAACACAATATTTATTTATTTATTTATTTATTTGAAAATTGGTAACCGGGAGAGGCACATAAGCCAAGGCTTGCTTCCAGGTGTGACCCGAGGGAAGGGAACAGGAGAAGCACAGTATAAAACATGAAGCAATATAGTAGCGCAGCATATGGTTAAACCATTGATACAAAAATAAGTAATAGAGTTAGACAAAGTGACGTCACAGCTCAAAATGAGACTACAGATGCAGGTGCAATCCACAGCATGCAGCTACTGATTCACAACAGGCGGGAGACCTGAAACATGCTTAAACCTAACCCTGGGGAAGATGGAAGAGCAGCAGTGGTGAGGAAGTGCAGCCGTTATGCAAGTAGAGGAGACCCGACTGGAGACCCAGACATGACTGAGGCAAAGCCAGGGTTGGGGGTTTGTCAGGAAGAAGGGTAGCAGGAGCAGGTGGATGTGGTTGGAGTTTCAGCTGGTGCCTGAGGGGAGCCAAGCGAGGAGGAGGAGAGCTGGAGGGAGGTGGGGAGCCGGTTCCAGAGTAAGGAAAGTCGATAGGAGAAGGCAGATTGCCCAGCAGAGGAGTGGGGGTGAGGAGTGGAGAAAATGTGATGAGCCGTGGAACGGAGGGAACACGAGGCAGTGCGTAGTCGGAAGAGGAGAAGGGAGAGGTAGGAGGGAAGGGAAGCAAACCAGTAATTGGACATAATGGAGGTATAGTGAGCCTGGTGACATGAGGGCAGACGGAGGATGGACAAGAAGGAACAGAGGGAGCAATGGTGGGTGCGGGGGGAGGGATTTTTAGCAAAGTGGCAAAATGAGTTGCAGAAGGTGTCCAGTCTTGCAAGGGAAGTGAAGGAAGCAGAGCCATAAATTACATTTATTTATGACTTTGTTGACTGGATAAGTGCACTGATCCAAAGGACCGTTTACAGGCATATACATCTGCATAGTCGATAACGGGGAGCATCACTTTGGTAACAAGCTCCTTGCAGACCCGGAGAGGTAAGCAGTCTTTGTTGTGGTACAGAGCACTAAGCTTGGGACGACATTTAGCTTAAATGGCATCAGTGTGAGCAGAGAAGTCCAAACTTCCTGGCTAGCCACACACTGAGGTACTTGAAGGGCTGCACATCTTTGGGGGGGGGGGTGGCATGCAGTGTGGTGAAAACAGGGTGGTGGGGTGGGGACCGTGAGTCTGGCCAGTCTTTGACTGGTACCAAAGGTCTTGGACACTGTTTCTTTACGATTGACCCGGAGAACCAGTGCAGGACGTTGTTGAAGTAGAGGGACTGGAGGTGAGGATGACTGTGTCATCAGCATACACATGACTATGTGACTTGGCACAGGAACAAGGGAGGTCATTCAGGAAAAGGAAGAAGAGGATGGGACCCAAGATGGAGCCCTCAGAGACCCCAGCCTGGATGGGTAGTGGACGAGACAGGATGTCTTCTACCTGTACTGACTGTTGATGGCCATGAGGTGGGAACAGAACCAATCAACAGTGGGAGCTGAGATGCCAGCAGAGCTTAGCTTGTCCAGGAGGAGTGAATGAGACACCAGATCAAAGTCTTTGGCCACATCAATGAAAATGGCAGCTCCAGTGTGCCCCAGATACATCGCGGAAAAGATGAAATCAGTGGCATGCAGCAGAGAAGAAATGGTGGAATGGTGCTTCCAAAAGCCAGACTGGAAGGGGGAGAGGAAGTTGGAGGATGAGAGGTGGTCAAGAAGTCCGGAATGGACCAGTTAATCTTGCAGTTGTGATAGGAAGGGGAAAAGGGAGATGGGGTGAAAGTTGCCAGGGGAGGAGGGTTTCTTGTGAAGTGCAATAACATTGGCCAACTTTCAGGACTGAGGAACAGCACAGAGGGAGAAGGAAAGGTTGAGCAGGTGAGTAAGGGGAGCAGCAATGGCAGGAGCTGAGAGTTGGAGGAGCTTGGGATATAGTTTGTTAGGGCTGAACTTAGATGGGTTGACAGAGGAGAGGGCAAGTAGAGTTTCCTTGGTGGTGGGAAACCTGGGGAGGAATGGGTAAGGGAGGGAGGGGGAGGAGAGGTGCCAGGAGGGGAAGAAGAGAGAGCATAGGTTGTGTAGAACTCATTGAAGTGAGCAGCAACAGAGGGAGAGTTGGGCACAGATGAAACCATTGACCATGAGGATTGGGGGAGCGGACTGGGCAAAGGGATCGAAAAGGGAATGGATAATCTTCCAGAATTTAGCTGGAGTGCTAAGGATTATTGGAGGTTGGCTTTGAAATAGTGTGATTTCACAGCCTATACAGCCTTCGTACAGTTGTTCATCAGAGCCCTGTAGAAGATAAGGATGGGAAGGAAGTGGGACTGTTTATAACGGGCCCAGGCGAGATCATGGAACTTGCACATGTCAGTGATTTCAGAGGTCATCCAGGTGTGATGGGAAGATTTAATTTTGATTTTCTGAGCAGGCATGTTTGTCACAGACTGATGAGAATTTGGAGTGAAATAGGGCCGGGGCCATGCCAATATCGGTGGCAGAATGGAAGGCTGACCAGTCTGTTGCAGTAAGATCGCTCAGTAGAGTTGATGTTTAGCAGTCAGAGACATTAGACCAGATGCATTTTTTTGAGGAAGGAGGCACTGGATTTTTCTGATGCCGAACGTCATGCAGCGATCGCTAAATGAATCCAGCAAAATACCTGCTGCAACAGTACGGTGTGGGTGAGAAGTTAGAACCCAGTCCAGCAGGGTATGGTTGGCGGGGTGAGGATTGGGCCGAGTGGGTTCTGAAATGATCTGGGAGAGGTTAAGGGACTCAATCCTGTGACTGATAGATTTGGAGGATGGGAAGAGCCAGTTTATGTTGAAATCCCCAAGGAGGATGAGTTCACCTGTGGAGGAATGAGAGGTGATGGGGGAAAGGAGTCAACCAGGGAAGAGTGTGAGATTGTGGGAGAGGCATAAAAAAAAAACAAGGAAAATGGGTACAGAGGAGGGTAATGAGTGCCTGACTAAGATAAATTCATGGGAGGAGAGTATAGCCTCCCTGAGGGCCATGCTACATGAGAGGCTTTGGAGAACATAGATAATGACACCTCCTTCACATTTCCCCTGTCCTGTGTGAAGAGATGGAAGTCAGGAAGGGTCATGCTTGAGTCCAGAGTCATGGAGGACAGTCAGGATTCAGGAACACACAGGATATCAGGAGAGAGAAGTTCAAGCCAGACAGAGAGGAGGTCGAGCTTAGGGAGAAAAGCTCCCAGCATTCAGATGGAAGATGCTAAGAACCTTGGGAGAGGTAGCAGATGGGGAGGGAGAGGAAGGTTTAGGGTTGGTCTCATCGTCACCAGACAGGAGAAGAATGGAGTAGGGCTTCCTGCCCTTGAAGTGGGTAGGAAAGCAGTAATGGGGGGTGGAGGGAGAGGAGGGCACAGTGGAGAAACTCCAAGAAGGGAGGTAAAGGGAAGGAGACCAGGGTGGATAGGGGCAGAGGAAGGAGAGGGTAGTGAGGGGTGAGTGGGGGGGAGGGAGGCTAGGAGCGTTGGATGGGGGGTGGAGTTGGTAAGTGGAGAAGGGGAACTGGAAAAGGCAGAGGAATACAAAGAACAGTTGTAATGAGGTCATCATGTAACATTTGGTTACTACCCCTGTCTTGCGGGCTCAACAAGTTTGAGGGGCCTGGGCTCTTTTTTTTGGATGGAAAGGGGGGGAGGTCTTTCTCAGATATAGAATAAGTAACACAGTGCCTCCACCCAGAATAAATTACAGTTGGCCAATTTTGTTGATGTGGTACAATCCCCTGTGATGCTGTACCTACCACCTCCCCCACAGTCACACCACACACGGAATACCACTGTAAATTGTAGCACTTTAAAACACATGCAGTTAAGGGCATTCACTAATAATAAGCTCACAGACAGTGTTAAGCAACAACAAATAACAGTTTATTAAAAGGGATTGGGAGGGGTGGCCCGTCAGCGCAGTGGTTGGAGTTCCACCTGAGAGACTGGCGACCTGGGCTCGGGAACGGACTCTGGTCACTGGAGGGCCGACCAGGGGAGAAAGATGGCGCTCCCAGGGACGGCTCGCCTTCTCCGGGGGGAGGGTGGGGATGCAGCCCGGCGCCTGCTGGCCCCTGGCAGAGGCTGGGAGCATAGCAGGACGTCAGGAGGGGTGGAAGAACAATGGGGAATAATAAAAACTGCCATCACAGAGGTAACGAGCCTTGTGTAAGCAACAACAAAACGATGTAAGAAACCACTATGGTTCTCAAAGGAAGTGGCAGTGAAGGTTCAAGAGAAAAAAGCATTCAGGAAGTACAAGGAATCGCAGAAGGAGCAGGACAGAGAACTGTATCAGTTAAAGCAAAGGAGGCTGGGAAGGCAGTCAGAACAGCAAAGGCCTAAACCGAGGAAAGATAGCCAGCTCTGTTAAGAAGGGGGATAAAACCTTTATAGGTACATCAGGGATCGAAGGAAGACCAAGGAGGGATAGTGAGGCTTAATAAAGGGAGGGAGGTGGGCAGAGGGTGACTGTGAAAAGGCAGAGATACTAAACAAATATTTTTGCTCAGTGTTTACAAATGAAGAGGGAGGTACCTAAAACAAACAGTAGAAACACTCTGGATACAGAAGTTGATAACAGCCCATTTACAGAAGAAGGGTTCTGAAAGAACTCTTAAAACTGAAGGTGGACAAAGCAATGGGGCCTGATGGATTCATCCCAGAATTCTAAAAGAACTAAGGTAGAACTAGTGACACCACTGACTACCCTTTTTAACAAATCATGGGAGGATGGGGTGGTACCCGAGGACTGGAGGAGGGCAGATGTGATTCCCCTTCACAAAAGTGGGAGCAAGGCAGAAGCAGGAAACTACAGACCTGTTAGTTTAACCTCAGTGATAGGGAAAATGACGGAATCACTTCTGAAGGAAAGAATTGTCGAGTATCTAGAGGCCAGAGGGGCACAGGACCCTAGGCAGCATGGATTCACAGCGGGAAGTTCATGCCAGACGAATCTGATAGATTTTTTGACTGGGTGACCAAAGTAGTAGATCAGGGAGGGCTGTGGACATGGCCTACACCTAGACTTAGCAAGGCATTTGACACAGTCCCACAGAAAAGATTAATATACAAGTTAGCCAGCCTGGGAGTGGGTCCCAAGATGATAGCCTGGGTAAAGAATTGGCAGGAGAATAGGACACAGAGAGTAATAGTAAATGGAGTCCACTCAGAAAAAAGGGGGGGTTACTAGTGGGGTACCGCAGGGTTCAGTATTAGGACCGGTCCTCTTCAGTGTCTTTATAAGCGACATTGCAGAGGGACTGGAAGGAAAAGTATGTCTCTTTGCAGATGACAAAAAGATCTGCAACAGAGTTGATGCACAGGGTGGGGTGGAAAGGATGAGAAGGGACTTGGCAAGGTTAGAGGAATGGTCAAATGTATGGCAGCTTAGATTCATTGCTAAGAAGTGCAGGTAATGCACCTGGAAACAAAACCCAGGGAAGAGTACACAATGGGGGTGAGATACTAACAACAACAAAAATGGAAAGAGACCTGGGGTAGTCATATCAGATGACCTAAGGTGGGCAAGCAATGTGAGAGGGCAGCAAGGAGGGCTGGGGGATACTGGGATGCATGGAGAGGCATCACCAGTAGAAAACAGGAAGTTATTATCCTTCTGTACAGACAGCTGGTGAGACCCCATCTGGAGTACTGCGTGCAGTTCTGGAGACCAATCTCCATAAAGACATAGACAGGATGGAAGCTTCCAGAGGAGGGCAACTAAATGGTGCAGGGTCTGCACGGAGACATATGAAGAGAGCAGAAAGGAGCTTAATATGTATAGCCTTGAGAAAGGAGGAGAGGGGGACATGATAGAAACTTTCAAGTACCTCAAGGGAATCAACAAAGTCCAAGAGGTAGCATCTTTCAAAAAGAGGTGTGCAAGAATAAGAGGCACAATTTGAAAATAGAGGCGGCTCAGAGGTAATGTAAGGAGTATTTTTTCACAGAGAGGTTGTGGATGCATGGAGCGGCCTTCCGGAGGAAGGTTGTGGAGTCAAAAACAATGGTGGAATTCAAGCATGCATGGGACAGTCATAAGGCCATTCTAGGGGTTGGGGGTAGGAAGAAGTTGGCTGCTGGTTAACTAGGATCTGCAGCTTATCCAGTAGGTAGAGAAATGGGCAGACTGGGTGGGCCAAGCGGTCCTTATCTGCCGTCAAATTCTATGTTTCTATGTCAGGGTCTGGATGATTGAGGGAGTGGTGGACATCGGCATATGCCCTGATGTCTGTGGCAAGCCACTCCCTGGGAGAAAACCAGGAACCTGCTCTCTGGTTGGCCCGATGATGGTCCCTGGTCCCCGCTGCCACCAGGCCTCGACAGCCGACCCGACCTCAGTGGCACCTGAGCCAAATTGAAGAGTGTGCTGAATGCCCCTACCAGTGCCTTTCCTCTTGGAGGAAGGGGATCCGTCTGGTGAAGGGATACGCCGGGTTACCCGGGGGTCATGATATGTGTTGGAGGTTAGTGTTAGGGAAGAGCGAGCAGACGGGGGAACCTAGGGAGACCCGAAGGAGTGGTTTCAGGGAAGGAAAGAGGGTGTATAAAAAAAAAAAAAAAAAAAAAAAAAAAGGGAATGGGATGCTGAAATAAAATAACTGTGGCAGATTTGATATAGTGGATAGAAGACACGAATGGCAAACCAGTAACAATGCCCACCCCCAGCAACAACACAGCAGTATGAGAACCCACCTCCCCACTGGTACCAGTGTCCCCTGAAGTCAGTATGGGTACCTGGGTGGTTTACGGGTACCTGGGTGGTTTACGGTGCAGGCCTGAACAGTGCAGCTGACTGGCTGGCGTTTGTGCAGTTTTAAATAAAGAAGGAACTCTGGGATCAGGGCAGGCCCTGTGTTGACTCACAGTTCTGAAGAGCAGTCCCTCAGGGTCTGGATTGCAGGAGCAGTCACTCGAGCTTGGGGCCTCGAGCTGTACAGGCAGGTTGGTGGCTTGCTTGACTTGTCGAATTCTGGCAACTTGTCACCTTCTGAATGGACTGATCACAGATGCGGGAACATGTCAGTACTGGGGACCAGGGCCACATGCCTACCCTGCTTGTCCAGGTATCTAACTCCCCAGGGCAGACAATGAGCAGTGTCTGGCTGTGACGCTTCCAGACCAATTCCCCAGACCATCCTCGACTGGCAAAAGTTCTCCTGATGCTCAGGAATTACATAGTCCTCTCGTCTCTATTGCTAGCAAGCATCAGTGCCTGTGGGGAAAAAAAAAACAGCTCACCTCTCAGGGCTGGAGGTGGCAAGCAGTCTCTGCAAGCGGTTTCCAAACTGCAGGTCCAAACCTCAAAAGCAGCTTTTCTTGCCTCAAACTGGATTTCCCAGACACTGGGAGCTTAGTGGTATTTGGCTCTGGGTTCCGGTTGCTTAACCCCAGTAACACTTCAGGTGGTTGGCAGGGTGCAGCAGTCCAACCCTTCTCACGGCTGAGGCTTCTCTCAGATGACTGCAGGGTTTTAGCTACCAAAAGCTGTTCCAACATGCTCTCCTCTTTCCAGATGATGGAAAGGTTTAGGCAAGTTTGGCTGTGGAAGCCTTAGGGTGACTTGCAGATTTTTTACGGCTCACTCTGCACACCCGTGTCTCACACACACAGCGCCTCAGTCAGAACTGCCTCAAGCTGAATCTCCCCACAGTCTGAGGACATACAGATTTTGTATTGGTCCTTGTAAGAACAGATCCAGAAGTAAATAGTTTGATACCTTTTATTGGACCAACATTGATATTACAGAAAGAACAAAGTGCCTAAGCTTTCGGACCAGGCAAGTCCTTCTTCGGAAGCATATGGCAGTTACTTAGTTCCTTTTCTAAAGAACTGCCATAAGCTTCCGAAGAAGGACTTGGTTGGTTCGAAAGCTTAGGCACTATGTTCTTTTTGTAACATCAGTGTTGGTTCAATAAAAGGTATCAAACCGTTTGCTTCTGGATCACAGTCTGAGGAGAAAGACTGGCAGCATCCAACTGGTGAACACAGCTGTCCATCTGTAAAATTAATGTGCATTAGGTTCACCCGACACCTTACAGAGTGCTGCTAAAGGCACCAAGAACATTGTCCATTCCCCCTACTCAGTCACCATAACCACAGTCCTTCATGCTCCACGAATACTGATTGGCTAGAGAAATGTCAGGGGTTACCAAGATGGCATCCATATAAACAGTTTACACGGGGTCCCAGGTTTAAAGTTGTTTTGCAGGCAAACAGAGCAGTTTTAACAAATAGCTGCCCCTCTGCCCTGTTATGTGGTTGTGTCATGGACACTAAAGAAGCCTCCATCTGCCAGTCGCTAGCGCTGTAGCACTAAGTTCCCAGGCGACAGGCAGAAACACACATTGCCAGGGAGTCTACGGGGGGGGGGACCTAGCATGCCACAGATCATTCTCCTCTCCCGGTGGGGAGGATCTGGCTGCTACTGTCTACAGATCACCACCCAGTGGAGAGTGACAAGGAAGGGGTTACACTGCCTGACATGTAGTGTATGCGTGCCTCACATCCTTGCATAGCGTGTGGCTGGGGAGAAACGGCAGAAAAGCTGGCCAAGTGGAGTGAGGGCTCGGTCCTCTGTGGGCCCTGCACATGTTGACCAGGTACTTTCTCCAGTATCTTGATAGTGCCTTGACGGAGGAGGCTGGCCACACTCCTGGTCCCACCAGGGGCAATTTGTAGGGGACCCTAGGAGAAGAAGTAAGTCCTGGGGATGGTTGGGTGATGGGGCTGGGAGGACAGAAGCCTGATATGGGCCTGTCAGGAGAAGGGATAAAAACCTGTATTTAAAAAATAAATAATTATGGGGCATCTTAGCTTCCTTCTCCAACAGAGTGTAAGACTCCAGTTGCAGCCCTGATTCCAGATTCCCCATTTTCCTCCAGTCAGATTATTACTGTTCCCTAAAATTAGAAATGCTAGCCGGCCCAGCGGCAAGGCGTCTGCTAGCGATGCCAACGTCCTGAGTTCAGAAACGGACTTGGGAGTCAGAGGGCTGTCCCGAGGAAGAAGGTTTGAGCATCCAAAGGACGGCTCTCCTTCTCCGGGGTGAGGGGGGCTGAGTGTCTGGCGCAATATGGACCCCTGGCGGATGTTGGGGCTCCGCTGCGACCGGCACCTAGATTAGTGGGAGGCAGGACAGACATCGGGTTCGTCCTACAGATGTCATTGCACGTCCCGCCTCCAGGGAATGCAGCGTGGCAAAAATGGTCCAGTCGCCGATGGATGACGCCCCATGCTGGACCCTGCACCGCCGACCGGGCTTCCACTACCCTCTCTGACTTAAAGTCTGCTGGTCTCTACTGGCGGCCCCGCCACGATTGTGATATTTATTTGTAAAAATATTGTGATACTAAAAATTTGATTTTGTGACATTCCTAGTCCTGGGGGTAATGAGCAGCAACAACTTAAAATGGGGACAGCAGTGGAGGGTGGGGGGAGGGAGCAGCTGCTAGAAGTGGACACAAAATGAAAACCTCATACTACAATGATCTGCTGGGCAGGAGCTGGGGATGTGGTAGGGAGTTTTGGGCCTCAGTGAAAGCCCTCATGGGTAAAGCCTCTAGGGCACCTCCTGACCTCATTGTGACCGCCTCTGGTACACTGCAAGACCCAAGGGATATTGCAAATGCATGTAATGTAGCCTTCACAGACCTAGGTGATGTGCTGCCTGCCACCTATCTCAATCATACTCCGCCCAGCCAGCCCCCTAACCAGAACTCTGCCTCCTCGCCCACCAATGGCCTACCTCCATTCTACTTCAGGTTGATATCTCAAACTGAGACTATGAAATATGTCAAGCGTGTCCTTAGTAAGACCAAGATGGGTAGCGACCAAATAGACATGAAGATGGTTGCTCTTACATTAAATGAACTCGCGGATCCGCTCACCAAGGTCTTCAATGCCTCCCTTAGATCTGGTGTCTTCCCCCGACAGGTGGAAGGCAGCACTCGTTATCCCAGTCTTCAGATCTGGGGACAGAACCAACCTGTTCAACTTTCGGCCCATCTCGATACTACCCCTCCTTTCCAAAGCCCTTGGAAGGGTGGTCTCTGACCAACTCACTGAGTACCTTGGAAAATACAATCTACTTTGCATGCAACAGCATGGTTTCCAGTGTAACCACTCCACTCTCACCGCACCGGTCGAATACACCACTCAGCTCTATGGTGCTTGGACAAAGGGATGGCAGTGGTGTCTATCTTTATAGACCTAACTAAGGCATTTGACACCATCAACCACCAGCTCCTCCAGCAAAGCCTCCTTGCTACAGGATTGTCCACTGACACTGTTGCTTTGGTTCAACAGCTACCTGTCTCATAGGTCGCAATGTGTTAGAATCGGCGGTACTATCTCTGAACCTAGGGAGGTAAGCCTAGGAGTCCCCCAAGGATCTATCCTCGGCCCAGTCCTCTTCAGTCTCTTCATCAACACCCTACCCACTGCCTGCCCAGCGCACATTGTACTATGTGCAGATGATGCTGTTATTTCTGTCTCCAGCAAAGAGCTACATTAATAAATTCTGAATTACAGGACAACTTTCAAACTCTGGAATCGTGGTTCCTTCAGAACAAACCATTAACTCAACTATAAAAAAACAAGAGCATGCTCTTCAGTACTCCGTAGAGCAAGATGAGCGGTGCCCCCTGAGGATACTTAGCCACAGAGGTGACAGGCTTGATCAAGTTGACACATTTAAATATTTAGGGGTTCGTCTGGATGACACCCTCACCTTCTCCGCTCACATTGAGCAATTGATCGAATCTGCTAATATGAAACTAGGTATTCTCTACCACCACCGAGCATCCATGATGCCGGATGCCCTAAAACGCATTACTTGCAGCTTAGTTCTGTCCACAGTGGCCCATGGATTAGTGAGCTATGGGGCTGGCTCCAGGACAGCGCTAAAGAGGGTCAAAACCCTTCTGAACAAGGCTTGCCGGCTGGTCCTGGGAGCTCACCACCCGATGCATACATGTGCACTATACAAAGACACTGGCTGGCTCTCTCTCCATCTAAGGATTCACTACCAGGCCTGCCTACTAGCAAAAAAAGCTATGCTGGTGCTCATGCCAGAGTCTACCTCTGCCCTCTTTGTTACTGCACTGCCAGCCATCAGCACAAGGAGTGCAACCAAGGGAAGGCTGCAAGTACCCTTCAAATGAACCTCACTGGCTCAGAAATCCCTTTCTTATAGTGGACCAAAGTGGTTCAGTGACCTGCCTGCCACCCAAGTGGAATGTAATAGGCTCAGCCAATTCAAAAGAGGGCTACGTTCACACCTAGCTAACAAAAATGCCTTCCATTGTCCTATCTAACAAATGATGCCCACCAGCCTATGGTCTTGCTCCTATCCTACCCCTTCCCTCATCCCTGTCACCCCTCTCTCAATATCTCACCCCACCCACCTTCTCCCCCCCACTCCCCATCTTTCCACCCCATGTTTGCCTCCTCTCCCCCCTTTTGCTTACCCTCCCAATCTCTTCTCACCCTGCCCTAAAACCCCATATCTATGCCTCCCTCCCACCCAGCACCTCCCTTCTCCATGTTTCCCTCCTCCTCCTCTTCCCCCTATCTCTCTCCCTCCCCTCTTCTCCTCTCACCCCTGCCCTCTAAATCTCACCCCCAGCACCACCTCCTTACTTCACCCCCCCACTCCCACCTCTTGACGGATAGTGCCATGCGTGGCTACTCCTATCTGTCTCACTTCTCAGCAGCTTGGGACACCCTCTTCTCTGACTGCCCTCTGTCTCTATTTTGCCTCACTTCCCAGCAGCTTGGGACATTCTTGTCTCTGACTGTTCACTGTCTCTCCAAAGATCTGGACCGCACTCCTGTAGTGTTGTATATGATGGTAATTCCTCAAGTGTAGCCAAATACTATCACTTGCTGACCTTGTACTCCTGAACACATTGTAACTGCTCTTGTCACTGTGATATTAATTGTGTTTTTACTTGTATGTACTGTACTCCTGAATGCATTGTAACTGCACTAGTAACTGTGATATTAATTTATCTTTTACCTGTTTGTACCGGTGCTGTCATGTTATGTCATGTATTTACTGCTGACTTAGAGCCTTTGTAAACGAGCCCATGGCTCAAAGGTATTAATCCCAAACTGAAATAAATAAAATAAATAAGATTTTTGTAAATGCAATATAAATGAGTACTGTAAATATTGTTTTATCTGAGGTATTATGTACCACTTCTCTTGCCTGTGCTATCACACCCAGTTTGTGCCTGAAAAAAGGCATTCGTGCCAGTGTGTCACCAAAGTTAAATAACTAACTAAATAAATATAGCATGTGTCTGGAGGAATGTTGTAAATTACGGGTAGGATGTTGTAATGCCCAGGCAGATCACTGGTCAAATGCTGTCTGGAGTGCCGTGTATCGCTCTGGCCCCCCATCTGGGGGAAGACATCACCAGGATTGGAAAGGTACAGTTTATAGCAGCCAGAGTGAGTGGTGGATTGCAAAACGTGCGGTATTAGTGTCTCATGGAAGATGGGCTGTTCACATTTTGGGGGTGTTTGTGACTAGATTACTAGGGCTATTTTGCTCTTAATTCCAGGGATCATGCGGGGGGCACTAGGCTACCAGGGACTGCTTAGTTAGGGATCAGGTGAGGGTGGTGGCAGCAGCTGTGGCTCTGCACAATACCTCTGTGCATTTGTGTACGGAGACATCATGTAGAAATGATAATGGCCACATCATGACATGCAGATGGACCCTAAGCAGCATGCATGCCATGTGTGGTCATTAATATGTCGGCAGCAGAATATGGCTTCCAGGAGCAAAGGTGCTATTCCATTTGTGACATGCTCTGTCCCTTTGCTCCTGGGAATCTGTTGCCTGCAGGGGTCTGTGTTACTGCCGTGCATCTACACTTTGGGTGGCACTAACACAGCCACGTAATCGTACACGCAGTGTGTACCAGGCCAGGCCTGCTCCCTGCATGAATACGCCGCCCTGACAGCTGTGTCTTGCTCCACGTGCACCACTATTGTTTGGGCCGCCCTAATGGATGCCTTTAAATGTATGGGCCAGTGTCTTGAGAAAGATTCAAGGAAAATGTTAGGAGGAACATCTCCACAGACTGAGTGGTGGGCACGACTTGCAGAATGAGCGTTTTCTGTTGACCCCTGTCTACCTTGAAGCTCAGACTGGATAAGTAGGTTAAAGAAAATGGGTAATCCGTCTTCTCCCCATGAGTTGGTGGGGAAAATAACTGGATGGGTCAATGGTTTTCTTTCCTAAGTTTGTATGTTTGGCTATCTCTAAATGTAATATTTTCTACGCATTACAATTTTTTTTTGGGGGGTTCTAACAGATAAGCCTTGCTTACATAAAGCATGTGACTAGTTTGTTGTATAACAACTTCTGTTTCTGAGAGACGTTTATGGTTGTTTTTTATGCAGTGTGCAGTCTTGAGGGCTTGCCATGAAATGTTCAAGGCAGAGGGGCAAAGGAGGACATGGATTAAGAGGAATCAATAGTAGCCTTTTTGAGCAAAAAGGGCCTTCAGGAGCGAACTTTATTTAGCAACAGAATGAATGTGTCATGCTCTGTTCCAAACCCGTTATCTTAAAAGGTTGCGTAACGGTGACCGAGGTTTTACAGTAACCAGCAGCTGTGTACTAACTAAGCATTGATCTGCCTTTTCCAGTTCTTGGAACACACAAAACTACAATTCTGGTTATTGTCAGTTGGCACTTTCCAGAAAATGCCAGTGAAAAACTGTTTTCTGCCGATACGCACGTTAAGGATTGTGATTCGGGAACATTGCTGCTAGTGGATGAGATCAAAAAGACAATTCATAAAGAAAGGTTCATCGGCCACCGCTGTAATCTGACTGTATAACAGACAAAGAGATGCATATACATAGAAACATAGAATTTGACGGCAGATAAGGACCGCTTGGCCCACCCAGTCTGCCCATTTCCCTACCTAATGGATAAGCTGCAGATCCTAGTTAACCAGCAGCCTACTTCTTTCTACCCCAACCCCCTAGAATTGCCTTATGGCTTTCCCATGCATGCTTGAATTCAGTCACTGTTTTTGACTCCACAACCTCCTCCGGAAGGCCGTTCCATGCATCCACAACCCTCTCTGTGAAAAAATACTTCCTTACATTACCTCTGAGCCGCCCCCCCATCTTCAAATTGTGCCCCTTGTTCTTGCACACCTCTTTTTTTGAAAGATGCTACCCTCTTGGACTTTGTTGATTCCCTTGAGGTACTTGAAAGTTTCTATCATGTCCCCTCTCCTCCTTTCCTCGAGGCTATACATATTAAGCTCCTTTAGTCTCTCTTCATATGTCTTCCGGTGCAGACCCTGCACCATTTTAGTTGCCCTCCTCTGGACAGCTTCCATCTTGTCTATGTCCTTGCGGAGATTGGGTCTCCAGAACTGCACACAGTACTCCAGATGGGGTCTTGCCAGCTGTCTGTACAGAGGGATAACAACTTCCTGTTTTCTACTGGTGATGCCTCTCCCTATGCATCCCAGTATCCCCCCAGCCCTCCTTACTACCCTCTCACATTGCTTGCCCACCTTTAAGTCATCTGAGATGACTACCCCAGGTCCCTTTCCATTTTTGTTGTTGTTCGTATCTCACCCCCATTGTGTACTCTTCCCTGGGTTTTGTTTCCCAGGTGCATTCCTTGCAATTCTTAGCATTAAATCTAAGCTGCCATACATTTGACCATTCCTCTAACCTTGCCAGTCCTTCTCATCCTTTCCACCCCTTGTGCATCAACTGTGTTGCAGATCTTTGTGTCATCTGCAAAGAGACATACTTTCCTTCAGTCTGTCTGCAATGTAAACACAAAGACATTGAAGAGGGACCGTCTAATACTGAACCCTGCGGCACCCCACTAGTAACCCCTTTCTTCAGAGTGGACTCCATTTACTATTACCCTCTGTGTCCTATTCTCCAGCCAATTCTTTACCCAGGCTATCATCTTGGGACCCACTCCCAGGCTGGCTAACTTGTATATTAATCTTTTGTGTGGGACTGAGTCAAATGCCTTGCTAAAGTCTAGGTAGGTCATGTCCACAGCCCCTCCCTGATCTACTACTTTGGTCACCCAGTCAAAGAAATCTATTAGCTTTGTCTGGCATGACCTTCCCGCTGTGAATCCATGCTGCCTTGGGTCCTGTGCCCCTCTGGCCTCTAGGTACTCGACAGTTCTTTCCTTCATAAGTGATTCCATCATTTTCCCTATCACTGAGGTTAAACTAACTGGTCTGTAGTTTCCCCTTCTGCCCTGCTCCCACTTTTGTGAAGAGAATCACATGACCCTCCTCCAGTCCTCAGGTACCACCCCATCCTCCCATGATTTGTTAAAGGGTAGTCAGTGGTGTCACTAGTTCTACCCTTAGTTCTTTTAGAATTCTGGGATGAATCCTATCAGGCCCCATGGCATTGTCCACCTTCAGTTTTAAGAGCTCTTTCAAGACCCTTTCTTCTGTAAATGGGCTGGTATCAACTTCTATATCCAGAGTGTTTCTGTTGTTTGTTTTAGGTACCTCCCCCTCTTCGTTTGTAAATACTGAGCAAAATATTTGTTAGTATCTCTGCCTTTTCACAGTCACCCTCTGCCCACCCCTCCCTTTATTAAGCTACTTCCTCCCTCATAGTCTTCCTTGGCTCCTGATGTACCTAAAAGATTTTATCCCCCTTCTTAACTGAGTTGGCTATCTTTTCCTCAGTTTGGGCCTTTGCTGTTCTGACTGCCTTCCCAGCTTCCTTTTGCTTTAACTGATACACTTCTCTGTCCTGTTCCTTCTGTGATTCCTTGTACTTTCTGAATGCTTTCATTTTCTCTTGAACCTTCACTGCCACCTCCTTTGAGAACCATTTCCGCTAATGGGATTCCAAGAATTTATGACTTGGGTGAGAGCTTTGAAATGGAAAGCTTTCACGTTGAATAACATGGAATAACATTTTCTCAAATTCAGAAGTAATATTTACTGATCTTTTTTGGGACGTGCCATTTTGCAGTTCTGGTTTTGTGTGTTCTTTGTATCCTTCTGGATCTGCGGTGTATCTGATCACAGTGGACCCGAACTAATTATTATTACTTATTTTTTTTATTTGTTTACCGGAAAAGGAAGTCTAGGCAATTCTGCCTATTTTCAGCCTAGTCCTGGGGGAGGGGGAGATGCAGATGGTAACCAACTGAAATTGAACCAGATTAAACTGTTGGGGGTATTTTTACTGAATGGGGGAAGTGTGGGCAGGACACTAGGGAAATGTCCCTTCTCTTTTTGAGAAGTGCCATGGGATCTTTAATTTCCACCTGAACAACCACCAGAACAGAGACAGAACCTCTGTAGAAAAAAGCTGCATTAATATGGGGCCCTAAATAAGGAAAAAAAGAAGGCTATTTCAGAACAAATGCACAAAACAATACACTGGGACAGTTAATAAACAAAGCTTGCACATGCCACATTTACAGTTATATTAAAATATGTAACAGTGTGGGGGTTTATTCCCTTTTAATGAAATGCAAAATACTCTTTTTTTTTTTTACTTTTAAAGAGGAATCTCTTGATAAAACCAGTCAGGTTCTAGGAGGTCTGCCTTTTTTCTTTCTTTTTAAAACTCATTCTGCTCGTCTCATATGCAACACAGTAATACCTTTCGTTAGACTGTACGGATAACTTGTCTCAGTCGCTTCAAAGCCACACCTTCTTAAGGTGATGTTTGAAGAACTGCTTCCGTGACTTTCGTGATATGAAATATTCTGCAAACATTTTTTTCACATTTACAACTTTAATAACATTTAAGGGGAAGTTTAAGAAAGGCATGCAGAACAAGCTCTTCTGCAGAACAGTTTTGCAATCATTCTATCAACATTTTTCTGTCAAGAGTTGTTTCTGGTGTTCTGTTAACATAACAAGTGGGTGGCATGTGTTACCCTATAGAATGTTATCTTTTGTAAACCTCTTTCCTACAACATCTAATTAATAGCTTAAATGTTTATTTAACGTTTGCAGGAGTTACTCAGGGTAGATGAGTGGTTATTATGGCTGGTGAGGGCTTTTCATTTTGACAGAGGTTAGCAAGCAACGGGAGCACTTATGTAATTAACCTCTCACCTTACTAGAAGGAAGTCTTTCCAGTTCTGTGCTAAGATTTAGTGCCGAGTCTACATTCTGGCTGCTTGTACTACTCCTGGATTCTGGATGATTAAAAACCATCAGCTTCTCAAAAAACCCAACCCAGCCATCTCTTTACATTTCAAGATGGACGTGTTTCACCTTCTATAGCCTTTCTTGGATCAGGCACTGCAGGGATTGAGTGTGTCCTGAGGAATTCTGCTGTGCTGCTAGAACTGTACAGAATAGTCAAGCGTGCTTGTTTAGATATTGTGTTCTTTATTCATTTAACATATTCAGATATATATCAGTGTATGTATGCTTTTCTTTCTTTTCAGAATTATTCCTGATATCTTGGCAACAGCTGGTCGCAGGGACTGTCTGACCTGGAGTTCTCTGTTTTGTTGTAATGTCGTTGTCCTTTATGGAAAACAGTACCCAGAAAGTTATCAAAAGAACCTAAACCATCAGCGCCTCGCACTTTTCATGAGGGCTAAATTCTTCACATTCAGAACTTCTGTTAAACCAACAGACAGGGTTGCAAGGCCCCTGACTTTTGAGACTCTTTATTTGAAGGATGGGGAGTAATTTATTTATTTAGATTTTAATTGCTGGGATTAACATAGAAACACAGAATTTCACAGCAAATAAGGACCGCTTGCCCCCGTCTGCCCTTTTTCCTACCTACAGTGTTGCTACAGACCATACGTGATTTGCCGCATGCCCCCCTTCCTTTCCAGTGTGGTTTCCTTGTGCCTATCCCATGCATTCTTGAGCCCCGCCACTGTCTTCGCCCCCACCACCTCCGCTGGAAGATTGTTTCAGGAGTCCACCACTCTTTCTGTGAAGAAGTACTTCCTAACATCTCTCCTGAATCTATCCCCCTCCAGCTTCACAGCATGGCCCCTTGTTCTTGAGCACCTTTTCTTCTTCAAAATTCTCCCCTCCTGTACCTTATTTACCCCTGTGAGGTATTTAAAGGTCTCTATCATATCCCCTCTCTTCCACTGTGTACATTTTAGGCACTTTTACATGACGTATGCCAGTACCGCTCGTTCTATGTCCTGTTTTCTTTCGCTCAGTCTGTTGTGGAGCGGATCACTTTTACGCACTAGGATCTGTACCAGAACGTGCGGAACAGATCAACCGTAGCCTTACCCTTTCGTGCCGTGTACATGCGATCTGGTCCGCAACACCCAGGAGAGCATGGGATTCCCCTTTGTCAGGGGACAGAAACGAGCAGAAGGGTGCTTCTGCATGGCTTGGCAGAACGAAACAAAACCCAGGAAAGCAGGGATCGTGGCATCGGTGACCGTTCATTTTCCTTGCAGAATGAATCACTTGTACTCGGCAGTGGGGTAACGTTGCAGTTGATCTGTATCGCTCATTGTGTTACAGAGCACTGTGTTTAAAAGCGCCTTCTGTCTGTGTCCTTCTCCCGGAGGTGTGGTTTCCACAACTGGACACAGTACTCTAGGTGGGGTAACCCTGTGGGGTAACCCTGTGTGACAATGCCCCATTTATGGGTACAGAACATACAAAATTACCTTCAAGTTAACATACAGTGCCGTTTCTGGAGAACAGCAGACAGGCACTAAGAATAGTATTTACAAATAAGTCCGTTTATATCTGTATAAAAAAAACAATAGTATTTGTTAGTCACAATATTGTTTTTTTACAACAACAACATTTTTCTGGCAAAAGAATCAAAATACCAAGTTTTCCTTAATTTCTGAGCTAGGATACGGTATTTTTGACGTTTTTAAAAATTCCCATTCCTGTGCCAGGACCACCATTTAAAAAAAATAATATATAGATATATATTTTTGTATTTTCTATCCCCCCCCACCGTGCTTGTACCCAACTCCCCTGCTCAACCCATCCTCCGTGCAGGGCTTCCCCCATGGAGCACTGGCTTACTTCCCAGGCGAGGTCAGCGGCAAGGGGGGTCCTCACCCTGTCCCAAGGGATCAAGTCTTCTTCGGGAATCCGTGCAGCGATGCGGCTGGCTGGGGGAAAGACCCACTATTGGGCCCTCACATCGGTGTTGCTCTGGGCAATGTCTTTTTGCTTGTACACCCCCTCGGCGTGACTTGCCATGCGATGCCACGGCTTGCTCTGGCGTCCATCGTGCTCCCCTCATTGGTGGAGGCATCGGGGCTGTGATACCTCTGGCCTCCACCAGAGGTCAAACCACCCAGACCCAGGAACCCCTCTCCCCAGAGGAGCTGAGCAGTCTGGCGGACTCAGTTCACCCTAGTCGGCCACCTGGCACCGGGTCCGCTCCTGAACCCGGGTTGCCCAGCGTCAGAAGCGGAAATCGAACCGCTGCGCCGGCGGGCCGGCTGATATAGATATATATCTTGTCACAGTGTTGTACTGTTTACCAACAGAAGCACTTGGTGACACCATCCTAATACATCTGCTGTGTGAACCTAATATGTACATTCAACAGGTTACTGCGGTGGAAGAGATTTTTAAAAATTGTGAAGGGCAGCCATTCTTTTATGACTTAAGTCATTAATTGCAAAATCAGTGATGAACGCTGTCTGAAAATTATCTGAGAAAACTAAAAATACACCGAGGATGACTCTAAGCATGTCAGAAATACGTTTTTGCTAAAATACTAATATAATGGATTTTTTTTTTTGCAGTTAACAAATACTGCTGTGTTAAGATTTTTGCATTAAAGTTCCCATGGAAGAGTTAGATTGGATGTTATTTGGTGATGAACTGTCCAAAGTAACGAGACTGATTTTTGACCCACGTTAAGTTTTACTCAAGATACTGTCAGAGTTGGTGATTCAAAAGACCCTTTCAAACATTCATTTTGTGAAAATGAGAGCACTTGCTGCAAGTTAGATGTTTTTTCAGTAGTCATTATTTTCTTGACAAATATGTTCTACAAAATAATGCACCATTCTTTTCAAACTAACTTGTTAAAAGTGCTTATAATCCTCAAATAGTTCTTATATTGCCAGCCGATTGAAACTGGTCCCAGTCATGCGCTTCCCCCAGCTAGGCGGTAATCGGAGGAAGAGCAGGAGGCAGTGACCAGATGTACAAGGGCTACCATGCTAATTGGCCACAGAGCCATATACAACGGCATGTCTTCCCCAGGTTGCCACCCTACTGGAGAGTTAACGCTGTGGCCAGTTGCAGCAAGCCAGCAAAAGATTGATTAGGGGCACCTCATAACAAACTCCTTGGGACACGTCTAAGGAGTGGGTACCACTAGGCAGCTAGGGACGTTGACGACTGGGGGACTAAGGGCTGCCATTAGCCATCGTATGAAGAGAAAGAGGAAGAAGAATTTATATAGCATTTGTCGTACCCCATGGGCTGGTAATTTATTTTTGAGATTTTTAGTTCATCTGCACAGGTTGCGTGTATGCTGTCCATATTCAAACATAGAAATACTAGCAATAAACAAAAGTAAAGCCATTCTAGCAGTTATATAGTATAGGCTAAGTTCGTCAAGTGCAGAGTAGGAGCACTAAGAAAAAATACATAGAAAGGAATATATTCTGTACAATCAGCATTGGAATGCTGACACATAGAAACATAGACTTTGACGGCAGATAAGGACCACTTGGCCCACCCAGTCTGCCCATTTCCCTACCTACTGGTTAAGCTGCAGATTCTAGTTAGCCAACAGCCTACTTCCTGCCACCCCCAACTATAATTGCCTTGTGTCTGTCCCATGCATGTTTGAATTCCCCCACTGTTTTAGCCCCAACAACCTCCCCAGGAAGGCAGTTCCACGCATCCACCACTCTCTCCGTGAAAAAAGATTTCCTCACATCACCCCTGAGCTGTCCCCCCTCTATCTTTAAATTGTTTCCCCTTGTTCTTACACATCTCTTTTTCTGAAAGATGCTACCCTCTGGGACTTTGTTGATTCCCTTGAGGTACTTGAACATTTCTATCATGTCCCCCCCGTCCCTCCTTTCATCAAGGGTATACATATTAAGCTCCCTCAGTCTCTCGTCATATGATTTCTGCTGCAGACCCTGCACCATTTTAGTTGCCCTCCTCTGGACTGCTTCCATCCTGTCTATGTCCTTGCATAGGTGAGGTCTCCAAAACTGCACACAGTACTCCAGATGGGTCTCACCAACTGTCTGTACAGAGGGTTAACCACTTCCCTTTTTCTACTTGTGATGCCCCTTCCTGTGCATCCCAGTATCCCCCTGGCTTTCCTTACTGACTTCTCACATTGCTTACCAACCTTTAGATCATCTGATATGACTACCCCCAAGTCCCGTTCCATTTTTGTTGTTGTTAGTACCTCCCCTGCTATTGTGTACTTTTCTCCTGGGTCACATTATAGGAACGTCAACTGATAAGTACAAACTATCAAACCTCTAACAACATACATGCTGTTTAAGACACACTTATTAAATATGAGGTTAAAACTTCTAATTCAAGTCAGTAATAAACCGCGGGACGGATTGTCAAAGGGTGATGCAGGGTTTGCATAAAATCCTGTGTCAAGCTCCTTGCGTCACAGCAGTTGCAGTATTGCCAGATGCCAGAGCTGCACCTGCTTTTACAATCTCAGGTGCGGCTGCGACACTTTAGCCACTTTACGGAAGTTTGCGGCAAAGCTCGGCAGTAAGCTGGATGTTGGGGTTCCCGAGAATGATGCACTTTAGACCACAGCTAGTTGGTCAGGTCTGCGTCGATCTGCCGCAAGGGATGGAAAATCCCTCTGTGCCATATATGTAATGCACCCAAAGCTTTCGGATATTTTGGCTGTTTAAAAAAAGAAAAAAAAGGGCCCCTTGTATCCCAAAGTGCTTTACAAGCAATGAGAGACTGGTAGTGAAGTTACCGAATGTGTGGTGGCAGACATTTAGCACATCAGCAGCCACGCACAGCCTTGGATAGGTGTATGAACCAGTTTTATGGGAAGGAGAATGTTGGCCAGGATACCGGGGAAAATCCCCTACTCTTGTAAAAAGTGCCTTGGGTTCTTTTTTACTTTCACCTGGACAGCACCAGAGATGAGCAGATGAGACCTTGGTTGAATGTCTCCTCCAAAAGGCTGCGCACCCTGACAGTACAGCATCCTTGTACTGCAGTCGGGTGCTGCTGTTTATGGTATGAGCCCGAGTCTGGTGTGGGACAAGAACCCATTGACCTTGTAGCCCAGAAACAGATGTTGTACCAACTGATCCATGCTGACACACAATGTGTATTGATTTTGCGGCACATTAACACGGTGGCCCCCACCCCCTCTCCAAAATGGTCACAAATATTTTTACTACTGCTTGGGAAGGGGTTGCGACCCCCGTTATGCTTAGCTTGATAGGGTCCCATGGTTACTGCTGGCACTAAGAGGTCCCAAAGACCATGCAGCGGCCATTCTTGTGGCTGTGAATGGTGACCCAGTCGCTACAACAGGCAACTCTTCTTCTATTAGCTGGAGTAAACAGGAATTCAGCTCCTCCAAAGTTTCCTTCACTATACTGCTGGCTGGCAGTATAGTCTAGAGGTTAGAGTTACAAGCTGTGAATGAGCTTTGTACATCCAACAGACTTGAGTTTGATTCCCACAACCTCCACTTGCATACTGTGTGACTTTGAGCAAGTCATTTAATCACCCCAGTGCTCCTGGGTCGCCCCTGAAAACAGGCAGCTGTACCTTGTGGCCCTTACCCGATTACCAAAGAATAAAAAAAAAAAAATACTGCATGCAGTTAACATATCGCTGGGTTTTTGTTTCTCATGGTTGTAATGCTTTTCTCTCATTGTCTCTGTATTCGTATTACTTATGGCTTATACTGTTCCATGTATTGTATTCTTATGTAACCTCTCGGGTTGTATGTGACAATAGGCACACTTGACAGCTAGTGTACTCATCTGGTTAATAAAAGCTAGTAAATAATTGTATTACTTCTCATGTAACCTCTAGGGTCGTATGTGACAACAGGCACACTTGGCGGCAAGTGTACTCAGCTGGTTAACAAAAGCTAGCAGATAAATGAATAAATCATCTACTTGGATAGCATGATATAATCTTCTTTTCTTTTCTTCTTTTGTACAGGTATCAGCAGAACAACCTACATTGTGGAGAATGAGGCAGTTCCCAGTCCTGTGTGCTTTGCTTCTGTATATGGATTTCTGCACACATTAGCTGAAGAGTCCAAGGGTCATGTTTCAGTTGTCTTGCTGGGCGCCACGGGGGATCTGGCAAAAAAATATCTGTGGCAGGGGTTCTTCCAGCTGTATATAGACCAGGTCAGCAGTGGGCACAGCTTCAGTTTCCACGGAGCTGCCCTGTCCAAACCGGAAGATGCCAAGCTATCCATGTTTCAGGTTTTAAAAGGACTAACTTGCCCTTCTGATATGGTGGCAGAACGATGTGCCTTACTTAAAGACCAGTTTTTGAAACTAAGTCAGTATCATCAGTTAAAAACTGCCGAAAATTACACTGCAATAAATAACGAAATAGAAAACATGATGATTCAGGAAGGCCTCCGAGAAGCAGGCAGGCTGTTCTACCTGTCTGTTCCACCCTTTGCCTACTCAGACATTGCAAGCAAAATTAACAGTACTTGCAGGCCAAAGTCTGAAGCCTGGATACGAGTGGTACTAGAGAAGCCCTTTGGGCACGACTATAACTCTGCCCTACAGTTAGCCAAGGAACTGCGGAACTTTTTTCAAGAAGAGGAGATGTACAGAGTTGACCATTACCTTGGGAAACAGGTGAGTCCATGACATAATGCACACTGCAGGTAAATCAAATCCGAACCTGTTTTATGATACATCCCCTGGGAAGCACTGCTGCACCTTCTTGCAGTCCTCGGTGACTCCAGTCCTAACACCATCCCTTTGGATACCCTTCGGATATCATTCCGTGTCACCCCTGCAACTCCCACATCATCATTCCTTGTCATCCTTGTGACTCCCCCACCCTACCTGCAGTGGGTCACTACTACTCTTGTACAAATCCAACATGGGGGTGGGGCCCCAGGGTAAAGGACAGACCGCTGGGGTATGAGCAGTAGGCAGACCTCATGCAGCCACACGATCCCATCTTTCCCTCATGCTCTGCCCTTAATTTTCCATGAATGACACCCCCACATGCACACCAGTGGTAGGGGAGGGCAGAAGTCATGAGGTCTCCCACGACATCAGTGCCACTCTGTGAACCCTCTGGCAGGGATGCTGTGAAAACAGGTTTATATCTTGCTATCTGCCCGAATTTTGCTCCTGCTTCTTTGCCCTGTACCCTAGACTCCACCAGTGCAGCTTAGGACATGAACTCTGGTCTCCCACAACATAACACAATATGCATGATGGAAACTTTAGTTGGCCAGTGGATGCTCTCTTCTGCTTCTTGGGCGGGCAGTGGCGAGGACCAGTCGCACTTCTCTTACAGTGGCTCCAGGGGGTGGTGGTGCCATGGACAACATGAGTTGTGTCATAAGGCAGCCCCACCCCCCCAGGCCAGTCATGAGCTTGTGCCCAACCCTGGGGGGGGAAGACAGAAAAAAGTAGCGGATATGCTGCATCAGCACACTGGATGACTGCCCCCGTCGTCTCCCCCCAAACTAACAGTCTTCCAGTGCACGGGACCCCTTCAGCCAGCACCAGGAATTTCTAAGGTGCTCCCTTCTCTAGGTCAGGTGAGGTCCCCGGCAGGTAAACACCAGCAATGGAGGAGTTTGTAATATGGAGGCGCATCTCCACTTGGCCAGAGGAGGCCCCTGGCTGGGACAAGTTGGCCCTTGGATGCCAGCGATACTAAGGGTCAGATTGGTGCCTGATGACAGTGAGAAGTGATGTAGAGAGTTGGAGGACAGCCCATGGGGCCCGGAGGAGTGGAGTGCCAGGTGGACAAGTGAGGTGGCAAAAAAAGAAATCCCTTTGTGTGGCATAGTACCATTTAAAGGCCCTTAGTTAGGCCCCATATAGAGTATAGTGAACTGCTATAGTCGCTCTACCATAGAAAAGATATTCACATGCAAGCAGGAGTTCCGAGGGTGGCAATAAAAATAGCAGCTAGATTGTTGGATTATGTTAGACTGAATGACCTGGGCTGTTCTCCTGGAGAAGATGACTGGGGGAGATGTTGTTTTCAAGTTGGTGAAACAAATAATTCTTATCTGATCAGATAAAGCTGCATAACAAAAGATGAGAGAACTGGAGAACATAAATAGCCGATTAGTAAACAGTTTAGTGAAAATTGGTAACCGGGAAAGGCATACTGAGCCAAGGCTTGTTTCTAGGTGTGGCCTGGGCTGGGGGGGAGGGGTGCCGAGGACAAATATATTCTGCGGTGAAGTGCAGTCAGTATAAACAAAACAGCGTAATGACCAAGAAGCAACATAAAATAAACTGTAGGAAGGTGCAGACACAATGTGCAGTGAAACTAACAGCAGGCAGTAGGATGGATCCACAGCAGTATATATATATAGCCTGAAGTTTTCAGACAGTTTCCTGTTCATTTAATTTTTCTTATGGAAAAAAAACCTTTGCGCAGCAGCTCATTTACAGTGGTGTCCATGGTACAGCGGAACATAATGAGCTTGGTACATCCAGCAGACCAGACTTGGGTTTGATTCTCACAACCTCCACTTGCATACTGTGTGACTCTGAGCAAGTCACTTAACCACCCAGTGCTCCTAGGCCGCCCCTGAAAACAGGCACTTGTGCCTAGTGGGCCTGACCCGGTTACCAAAGACTAAAATAAAAAAATAAATAATTACATAGTTTCAACAATATTTACAATAAAAATATGCAATAATGTGCAAACCATAGAATAAAACTACAAAATGTCAGTAATCTTTAAAAACGATATACAGAAATGTATAAATAACAGCAGGCAAGTGAGAAGAGATCTTTCAAGTTAGGTACAGTGCTCCCTCCTTTATTCACCAACCTCCATACATCTTAAATTGTGGCGGATAATAGAGGGTGGCGGTTGAAGGGGGAGATAGCATTTCTGTAAAACAGGACAGGAGCTCACTCTTGTGTTAAGTGAGGGTAGTGGATGGGGGGAGTGGAATAAAGGAGAGAGCATGGTATTTCTTTATTTGGGTTTTGTTAACCACGTGGACTCACTGACACTAGTCGTTCCTTTTTCGGGAACGACCCAGGATTAATTGCGTACTTCGAAAAAACAATGAAGTACGTACAAAACCATAATGTTGAGCCACAGTTGCCTGAGACAGCACACGAGGAATCTTAGTGTAATAATGCAGTAACAGTACAGTAATATACAAGTTGTACCCCCTGCAGCATGATGTTCTTGGAGGGCGTGAACTGTGAAACTATTTACATATTTTGAACTGCAAAAAAGAAAGGAATGGGTAAAGATCTTAAATGCGAAGGAAGGGCATTCTAAGACACGAAACAGAAATAGCTGACCGCTTGCTCACCTTGTCTAGGTTTAATGTTTAAACATGAAGGGATAGCAAGTTCAGTGTGTTGGTGGAGAAAGTGCTTGATTGATCAAACGAACGCCTTTGGGCCCTGTTTTCTAAAGAATCGGGATACTCTACTGTCACAAACACAGTCTAACACACGCAGCACTGAACCTGGCCATCAGCAGTTCCGTTGTCTCCCTTATTGATTATGGTCTGGCTGTATATGGGTCAACAACCGACATGGCTCTCCACCGCACCTCTCTTGCTTTAAACAAGGCTTGCCATCTTCTCACAGGTGTTGCAAGACCCATGCACACCTGTGATCTTTATACCTGGGCAGGCTGGCTCCAACGGAATGGCAGAATTAGATACCAAACCTGCCTTCTCACCAAAAAAAGTCTCCCTAAATCTACTACCAGCAGGGGTCCACAGCCTACTAACCCCGCATACAAGTACTCATGAGACCAGAATTTCTACCAGTCAAGTCGTCAGTGTACCCAGATGCTGCACTGCCTTGACCCAACATGCGTTCTCCTACGGCGCCCCCCCCCCGGACCAGTGCTGCACCACCAGACATTACTGGTGCTGCAACAGTTGGTTCTTTCAAACGCAAACTTCATCAGTACCTTATTGCAACTGACAATGGTGTTTGCTTCCACTAGGTCCCCTCATATCAGTGATCGCCTGCCAGCACTTAACCTAACCGACAACTGTCCCAGTTGATTTAGCCCAACCAAAGCACTTTCCTGATCCCCACCCTGTTTCCCTCCTTGGGCACCGCCACTACTCCACCCTCCAATGTGGTGCCTACCCTCTCCCTCCCTCTGACCTCTCCTCTCTGTCATTTCCATCTGCTACTTGCTATGTGTCCATTTTAGTGGTGTGATTCTAACTTCCAGACACTGGCATACTTTGTACAGTGCCTCGGCTGCTTCAGTCCTCTTGTTACTGTATTTTAAAGCAGCAGTACTACGAAATCAGGAAGTGACCTATCAAAATTCTGTTTTTCTGCTGTAAGCATGCAGCCAAAGTTCCAGTTTCCATACCTTTAAATGTTTTTTTCCAGTCGTCTTTAGTTTTTTAGATATTTGCAATTTATTTTAAGTGTTGTAGAGCTACAACAAATATGGCGGCTGACTAATTTCAGCTGCACTTTTTCTTCAGGTCGCATCATGTCTTTTGACAACAGCAGAGGAACCCTCTGCTGACCATTCCCGATGTTCCTGCAAGTCATAAACATGTGCAGTTGGCAGCAGAGGGGGTTCCAGTGCAACATGCTGGGTGGCAGACATGTAAACAAAAGCAGAGAATAACTGAGCAAATTACTCGGTGATAGTACAATGCCGGCGAGAAAGAGTACCAGGTATATGATTAGCAGGACACAGGGAATAAACCGTCAAAAAAGCGCAATTTTTTTTTTCCGTAGTACTGCTGCTTTAACTTTCTGTACCAACTACGTATAATGCCTCATCTGTTGTGCGTTACTGCCTTTTGTCATCTGACATGGAACCTATTTTGCAAGCATCCGCTCAAAGGTGTAATCCAAGATTAAAATTAAAAAAAAAAATGTTTTCCCATAGGCACAGAATGAGAGAAACCCTTTTGGAAATGGGACCCTTCGTCCTTTCTTATTTTTTTTTCATGCCCACAACAAGTTGAGACATGATGATAAGAAAGAAATATTTGAAATATTTAATGCTGTTATGTAAATAAGACGGGTTTATGGTTCAGGCCCCCAAATTACGGTACTAGTTGCAGCACATCCACATATGTGAGGATGACAGAGTTTGCCTGACAAGGAGATGTCATTAGGATAGCTGTCCGCGTACCCTGCTGGTGCTGCTATAGTCCACTGTTTCTCCATGTGTTTGTAATAAACTGTAATTATCCACCGACCAGATAACATTAAAGGAAAATTATATTTATTGTAAACCCCCCCCCCCCGGAAACCCTTCCAGTAGGCGTTTAAGCCAAACAACTCTTTGTTAAGCTGACTGCTGTAATACTGAATTCTGTGTGTCTGCTGCAGTGTAAACAATGCCAGATTAGCACGGCACCATTTTGCACTCGCAGCTCAGTTCTGCACCACTCCACTGTGTAAAGTGATACAGTGGTGCATCGTGGAGCCGCGCTGCGAATGCGAAATGATGCCACACTGCTCCAGCATTGTTTATATTGCACCAGACACACAGAATTCAATATTGCAGCAGTCTGGTTAGCCAAAAAGTTATTTGAATGGCTAAAAAGCCTAATTGGGGGGGGCTTTTGGGGGGTCTACAATAAATATTGTTTCCTTTGTAATACTAGCTAAACATTGTGGATGGGTCTGTGGAACTTCCCTTATAGACACCTAGAAATGGACAGAAGAAGACGATCAAGGGGCCCGTCCCGTCTGTCCATCCTACCCAACTGCCCTATGTAGGCACTGGTAGCCATCCCTCACCCATACCTCTGCCCTCAGCCCTCTTAATATGGCATGTGCCTGTCCTGGTCTGCTTTGAAGCCCCCACAACTGTTTTGGCCTGCACTGTATCTTCAGGCAGTCGGTTCCACTTGTTCACAACTATTTCAGTGAAAAAGTGCTTGGGGCTGTTGCTCCTGAATCTACTCCCCACCCTCCAGTTTTAGTGAATTCACCCTCATACCTGTATGCTCTGTATTTTATGGTAAGTAAAATGTTGTACCCAATTGTGCAAATCTTTGTTTCCACTTTGCTGCTGTGGCACTGTGACAGCAGGTGGAACCCCCCCCCCCCAATTCCCCAACACTTGATAAGAAATCAAACGGGCTATAAAAATCTGACTGTGTAGCAGTGATAGACAGGCTGAGAAGCAAAACTTCCTTCAACCAACCAAGGGAGAATGAGGGATCAAGAGAAGACGTATGGGACACATCATAATACCATGGAGCTCGAAGCGCAGATCCCTGTTCAGATAAGCGCATTCAAATCTGTAAGCTTCGTTGTTGATTGCACAGCACCGATAAATGAGAGGTTTTACTAGCATAAACAATTAGTATATATTGTAGGACAGCAACTTCTCCATCTGGGACAGAGGGCTTCCAAGTGGTAAAACAAGGAACGTCCCTCCTATTGTGGGACAGTTGAGAGGGGTGGAGGGGAATCTCCAAGAATTAAAATAAGGGCTGTTCCTCCTAATGTGAGACAGTTGAGAGGGAGGGGTGGATGGAGGAAATTGGTAAAGTGAGAGCTGTTCCTCTAAACAACTGCTTTTATAGCAGGTGCCTAATCACTCTCTGCCATTCAGACGGAGGCCTGCTGATGTGGGGAGCGGAGCGGCTGTGCCATCATAGAGAGAGGGCCAACTGCTGTGGTACATGGTGGGCTACGTGGGAGGTGGGGTGGAGGGACATGACTGGGCTGGATGTAAAGAGGGGTTTTGGGAGTGATTGGGGGCTGTCACTGGACCGCCAAGGATAACGCATATGCCATAGGGGATGGGGGGCGCTGTATGACCAGAGAGTGTTGGGTGCAGTTATGGGAACTGGGGATCCAGGGTGGTTGGAGGGGGGCAAGGCGCACCTCTGTGTGCATTGCTAAGAACAGTGTTTAACAGCATTAAACAGCACTGTGATCATGTCTGTTCGGTGCTGTCAGTATGTCTGTGAATACTGGGATCCCTCATTTGTATGGGCATAGTGATATTTTTGTGCATATGATCTCCTAGATTAGCATTGCACGTCATGGGCTGCTGAAAATGGCCGTGCCCTATCCAGCCGCAGTATTCAGATGCAGCACGTCTGTATCATGGTTAGTGACGTGCTAACCTTCTGAAAATAGGGGGCCTATGTTTTCTTAAAAAAAAAAAAAATATTATTTTAATAGCAGTAACAATGGTCGAAATTAGCACTAGCCCACTAGCCAAATGTTGTTAGAGTATATATCAGGCTATTAACATTTTTCTATAACTAGCCCTGCTGGCTTACATTGGATAAATGTCCAGAGAAACAGCGGCACTGCAGTAAAGCTGAGGCGGTGCTGCTGTCCTGGGGCAGCTAACCCAACGCTTTGTCAGCAGAAAGATCCAGAAGGCAGGCCCGCCCGGTGGCACAGAGGGCTGGCGCTGGCGCCTACCTCAAACCCGCGGCGACCGGAGTGACCGAGCGGACTCGGGGTGCCGGGGGTCGGCAGGGGAGAGATAGGATCCAGCGTCCACGGGACTGCTCTCCTATCCTGGGAAGGGATTGGGGTTTGCCTCGCTCAAGCAGTGGCCCCCAGTGGAGACTGGAGGCACTGCAGGAGCGGCGTGTAAGAGGGAACCTAGAAAAAAGTGAAAAATGGCATCTGAGTGACCGGATGACGGCTGCCTGGATCCCGCGCCTCCATGGAACCCCTCAAGAGCCAGGAATACCGATTCCAGCAGCATCAGGGCCGAGAGACAGAATGCCTGAAGGCAATTTCCCTCCGGAAGGTGGGGACCCGTCCGACGAAGGGTTACGTCGGGCTACACTGGTCGGTTGTGATCTGGGATTGGGGGAAGCTGGCGTCGGGGAGAGTTCAGATTGGAGATACGGGGGTAGTCCTTGGTAGAAGGCCTGAAGGAGAGGCTAGTCGGACGCAGGGGGCGATAAATAAATAATGCAAAAAAAAAAAAAAAAGATCCAGAAGACTGCAGCACTTAATAAAAGCTGTAATTGAGCCTTGCGTACATAGAAACATAGAATTTGATGGCAGATAAGGACAGCTTGGCCCACCCAGTCTGCCCATTTCCCTACCTACTGGATAAGCTGCAGATCCTAGTTAACCAGCAGCCTACTTCTTACTACCCCAACCCCCTAGAATGGCCTTATGACTGTCCCATGCATGCTAGATTCCACCACTGTTTTGACTCCACAACCTCCTCCGAACCGTTCCATGCATCCACAACCTCTCTGTGAAAAAATACTTCCTTAAATTACCTCTGAGCCACCTCCATCTTCAAATTGTGCCCTCTTGTTCTTGCACCTCTTTTTTTGAAAGATGCTACCCTCTTGGACTTTGTTGATTCCTTGAGGTACTTGAAAGTTTCTATCATGTCCCCCTCTCCTCCTTTCATGAGGCTATACATATTAAGCTCCTTCGTCTCTCTTCATATGTCTTCGGTGCAGACCCTGCACCATTTTGATGCCCTCCTCTGGACAGCTTCCATCCTGTCTATGTCTTTGTGGAATTGGGTCTCCAGAACTGCCATGATATTCCAGATGGGTTTGACCAGCTGTCTGTACAGAGGGATAACAACTTCCTGTTTTCTACTGGTGATGCTCTCCTATGCATCCCAGTATCTCCCAACCCTCCTTACTGCCCTCTCACATTGCTTGCCCACCTTTAGGTCATCTGATATGACTACCTCCAGGTCCCTTTCCATTTTTGTTGTTGTTAGTATCTCACCCCCCATTGTGTACTCTTCCCCTGGGTTTTTGTTTCCCAGGTGCATTACCTTGCACTTCTTAGCATTGATTCTAAGCTGCCATACATTTGACCATTCCTCTAACCTTGCCAAGTCCCTTCTCATCCTTTCCTCTCCACCTTGTTAATCAACTCTGTTGCAGATCTTTGTGTCATCTGCAAAGAGACATACTTTTCCTTCCAGTCCCTCTGCAATGTCGCTTATAAAGACATTGAAGAGGACCGGTCCTAATACTGAACCCTGCAGTACCCCACTAGTAACCCCCCTTTCTTCTGAGTGGACTCCATTTACTATTACTCTCTGTGTCCTATTCTCCAGCCAATTCTTTACCCAGGCTGTCATCTTGGGACCACTCCCAGGCTGGCTAACTTGCATATTAATCTTTGTGTGGGACTGAGTCAAATGCCTTGCTAAAGTCTAGGTAGGCCATGTCCACAGCCCCTCCCTGATGTACTACTTTGGTCACCCAGTCAAGAAATCTTATCAGATTAGTTTGGCATGACCTTCCGCTGTGAATCCATGCTGCTTAGGGTCCTGTGCCCTCTGGCCTCTAGATACTCGACAATTCTTTCCTTCAGAAGTGATTCCATCATTTTCCCTATCACTGAGGTTAAACTAACAGGTCTGTAGTTTCCTGCTTCTGCCTTGCTCCCACTTTTGTGAAGGGGAATCACATCTGCCCTCCTCCAGTCCTCGGGTACCACCCCATCCTCCCATGATTTGTTAAAAAGGGTAGTCAGTGGTGTCACTAGTTCTACCCTTAGTTCTTTTAGAATTCTGGGATGAAACCCGTTGGGCCCCATTGCTTTGTCCACCTTCAGTTTTAAGAGTTCTTTCAGAACCCTTTCTTCTATAAATGGGCTGGTATCAACTTCTGTATCCAGAGTGTTTCTACTGTTTGTTTTAGGTACCTCCCCCTCTTCATTTGTAAATACTGAGCAAAAATATTTGTTTAGTATCTCTGCCTTTTCACAGTCTCCCTCTGCCCACCCTCCCTCCCTTTATTAAGCCTCACTATCCCTCCTTGGTCTTCCTTGCTCCTGATGTACCTATAAAGGGTTTTATCCCCTTCTTAACTGAGTTGGCTATCTTTTCCTCGGTTTGGGCCTTTGCTGTTCTGACTGCCTTCCCAGCCTCCTTTTGCTTTAACTGATACAGTTCTCTGTCCTGCTCCTTCCTGATTCCTTGTACTTCCTGAATGCTTTCTTTTCTCTTGAACCTTCACTGCCACTTCCTTGCGAACCATAGTGGTTTCTTACATAGTTTTGTTTTATTTATTTGCTTCACACAAAGGCTCGTTACCTCTGTGATGGCAGTTTTTATTATTCCCCATTGTTCTTTCACCCCTTCTTCCTGCCCATTTGCTAATGCATTCCTTAGGCACTCACCCATTTTGGTAAAGTCAGCCCTCCTAAAGTCCAGTACTTTTGCCTTTGTATGGCTTGACTCTATTGCTGTGTTTATTGTGAACCATACTGTTCGATGGTCGCTAGTTTCCAGATGGCTACCCACTTCTTCATCTATGATCCTCTCTCCATCTCCATTTGAGAGAACCAGGTCTAAGATTGCTCCCTCTCCAGTGGGCTCCAATACTAGTTGTCTAAGGCATGCCCCCTGTAGGGCATCTAGAATAACCCCACTCTTCGAAGTGGCTGCTGCAGCTGCACTCCAGTTAACATCTGGCATATTCAGATCACCCATCAGCAATATCTCCCCTTTTTCTGCCATTCTAAGTATACTTTCTATCATTTCCTTGTCCATTTCTCCCCTGAGAAGAGGTCTGCATACAACCCTGTGCGGATTGTGGTGCCATTGCCTGTCTCCAAATTTACCCACAGTGCTTCTTCTCCTCCCTGTTTACCCTTTTGTTCTGTTGCTTTGATTCCTTCCCTTATGTAGAGCTACTCCTCCTCCTCTTTACCCTCCCTGTCCCTCCTGTAGATAGTGTATCCTGGTATGTTTCGTCCCAGTCATGGTTTTGTGGTACCATGTTTCTGTGACTGCCACGATATCCAGATGTTCCTCCTCCATCAAGGCCACTAATTCAGGAAGCTTGTTACCCTGACTACGGGCATTTGTACTCATTGCTCTCCATTTTTTTATGGCTTTACCTTCTGTTGCAGCATCCCCCACTGACCTTTCTACCTCAGTCTTTTTCTCATTTAGTACCCTGTTTTGTAGGGAGAGGCTGGGATTTTCCTGCTGCTTATCAGTGCCTCCCCCTTTGACTAGTTTAAAAGCTTGCCAATGAAACATTTAAACCAATTGCTCAAAAGACTTGTTCCCTTCCTGGACAGATGCAGACCATCCTGCCAGTATAGACTGGTGTCCCTCCAGGTGGAACTCCAGTCCCCAATGAAGCCAAACCCCTGTGCTCCACACCATTTTTTCAACCATTCATTAAACTGCATGATGCTGATTACCCTTGCCTCCCCCATACCATTGAGAGGCAGCACCTCTGAGAAGGATACTGTGTGTGCTACTTGTCTTAGGCCCCTCCCCAACTCTACAGTGTCCTCCTGCACTACTCTGATCTCATAATGAGCCAAGTCATTTGTCCCTAGGTGGACAATGACGTCCATCTCAGACTCCCTTGCAGCTGTTCTCGTGATCCTGAGGATGCGCTTCCTGTCCCTCCAAGCCATGGCACCGGGCAGGCACCTTACTTAGTTGTCCCTGCCCCCAGTTCTATCCCTAATAATTGAGTCCCCACCAGGAGCTGCTTCCTTTCCTGTGGTGTCCTCTGCCTCCCTTCCTGTGGGCCTCCCTTGTGACAGTTGTCATCAGTCTTCTCTGCAGGTGCATCCATAGGGGAGCTATGCTCCCCCAGAATGGTGTATGGATTGTGGAGTGGAACAGTTGACTGGGTGTGCCTCTGTTCCACCATCCTCACCCTCCCTCAGCCCACTGTGGTCCAACTGCTGTGCTTTCTTCGCAACCTCTGAGGTAGTGGTGGTGGCTGTAGTGCTCCCTGGATGGGGAGGTTCCCTTCCTACTATGCAGTGTGGCCTGGGGGAAGGTTCCCTTACTATTGTCCAGTGCGGCCTGAAGACGGGCAACTTCCTCCCTCAGGGCAGAGAGTTGTCTGCAAATAGGGCAGCATCTCAGCCTCCAGAAAGACTCCTGGAAGACTGCTGCCCCACAGCCAGTACATTGCACTACTCCCCTCATGTTTATCTACTTTGTTTGTTTGTTTGTGTGTGTGTGTGTGTGTGTGTGTGTGTGTGTGATTGGTTTGTTATATAGAAATATATATATTGTACAATGTGTATGCTTATATTGTCAGTGCAGTATGCTAGAGAGGATATGACAGTGATATACACCTTGCACTCTTGAGGAAATGATGTCAGAACCTCAGGTATAAAGGAACTATTTCCAGGGGTGGGTGGGGTGGGGTGAGGGGTGGGAAGGGGTTGGGCCTAAACTGTGCCCTCACAAAACAGTCAGCTAAAGCTCTTGCCCACAGCTCTGCGATGAGTGCCTTCCTGTCTGCAAGATGCCCTACACAACAATTTGACAGAGAAAATACCCTGCTAATCAAACAGAGAAAAATAGACATCCAAGTCAGACACAGGTAAACCTCCCCAGCCCCAAAACAGCCTAGTGGTTTGTTAGCCACAAAGGAAAATCAAATATGCAGTTATTTCAGCCCTTCTGAAGATGCTGACAAGATAAGCAGTTTTGAAAACCCCCTTCCTGAATTAAAAACTAAAATAATTAAACACAAAGCAATACCAATGTAAAAGTAAGGAAAACTCCCTCAGATGTAAGCAAGAGAGAGAGATTCATTGCAGATATCTAGTCCAATATAGTATATCCCATGCAGCTTCTCAGTTGTTTCAAAGCATACCCAGTTACACAGCTTGGAAGAAGATGGACTTCTGTCTGAAACAGGATCGCACCAGTAGTTTATAGTAATTGATCAATGTTGAAATGTTCAAGCTAGAACAATTGGCTGTGATGCAGGTCTCCCTGACTTGTGAAGACAGTTTCCCCCACCTCAGGCTATGTCTGGCATCCAATTACAAGCTGCAGCCTTTGCTATTTTAAATCACACAACCACCACCAGCAAATATTGCAAAATATATTGATGCAGATTGTCACAGAATTCTAGTAATCAGTCCAGTTAGCACAAAGGAAAATCAAATATGCAGTTATTTCAGCCCTTCTGAAGATGCTGACAAGATAAGCAGTTTTGAAAACCCCTTCCTGAATTAAAAACTAAAATAATTAAACACAAAGCAATACCAATGTAAAAGTAAGGAAACTTCCCTCAGATGTAAGCAAGAGAGAGAGATTCGTTGCAGATATCTAGTCCAATATAGTATATCCCATGCAGCTTCTCAGTTGTTTCAAAGCATACCCAGTTACACAACTTGGAAGAAGATGGACTTCTGTCTGAAACAGGTTCGCACCAGTAGTTTATATTAATTGATCAATGTTGAAATGTTCAAGCTAGAACAATTGGCTGTGATGCAGGTCTCCCTGACTTGTGAAGACAGTTTCCCCCACCTCAGGCTATGTCTGGCATCCAATTACAAGCTGCAGCCTTTGCTATTTTAAATCACACAACCACCACCAGCAAATATTGCAAAATATATTGATGCAGATTGTCACAGAATTCTAGTAATCAGTCCAGTTAGCCACAAAGGAAAATCAAATATGCAGTTATTTCAGCCCTTCTGAAGATGCTGACAAGATAAGCAGTTTTGAAAACCCCCTTCCTGAATTAAAAACTAAAATAATTAAACACAAAGCAATACCAATGTAAAAGTAAGGAAAACTTCCCTCAGATGTAAGCAAGAGAGAGATTCGTTGCAGATATCTAGTCCAATATAGTATATCCCATGCAGCTTCTCAGTTGTTTCAAAGCACACCCAGTTACACAACTTAGAAGAAGATGGACAAGTACTGTATGACAAACAAACCTTACTGCTGTCTTGGCATGCAAAAAGTATCTAGGTGCACACATTGTGCCACTGTGCCAGTCACAAGGAGATGTCCACCACAGCGCTTTGCCAGAAGGCTTCATAAGGGGGCGGGAACAAAATACAGTTAGAGTCCTTAAATAGTCCCCCTCTGATGGTGTCGTAATAATGATGGCAACTGTTTAAAAAAGTCTCAAAACACAGTGACAGATTACAAATCATCATATCAGAAAAAGCATTTTAATATGCAATCACCAGTAAGTAAGCAAGCATTTAATTAATCAGCAGCAGTCCAACTATTTTGCATAACAGAAAATTCATTAATGCTGCTTTAATGGACCAGTGCTGTGTCATGATAGAAAAGACCACTGCCCTTCTCGCATCACGACCATGATCTCCCTCAAGACCATTCACAGGAATTCCTGGGGATCTACAGGTTCTCTGACATCCAGGTCCATGGTGGAAGTAAGAGACAGAGAGAAACCACAGGAATGGGGTACAGGAACAGGAATTCTAGGAGAGAAGAGAAAATATATACATAGTATAGAATAACTGGTGAGCAAGGGAAACCTGGCGTGCATTCATCGTTATAATCAGCTGGTTATAATGGTGAATTATAACTGGGTTTCCCCAAGGAAAAAATAGAAACATAGAATTTGACGGCAGATAAGGACCGTTTGGCCCACCCAGTCTGCCCATTTCCCTACCTAATGGATAAGGTGCAGATCCTAGTTAACCAGCAGCCTACTTCTTCTACCCCCACCCCTAAATTGCCTTATGAGCTGTCCCATGCATGCTTGATTTCCACCACTGTTTTTGACTCCACAACCTCCTCCGGAAGGCGATTCCATGCATCCACAACCCTCTCTGTGAAAAAATACTTCCTTAAATTGCCTCTGAGCTGCCCCCTCTATATTCAAATTGTGCCCCCTTGTTCTTGCACACCTCTTTTTTTTTGAAAGATGCTACCCTCTTGGACTTTGTTGATTCCCTTGAGGTACTTGAAAGTTTCTATCATGTCCCCTCTCTCCCTCCTTTCCTCGAGGCTATACATATTAAGCTCCTTAAGTCTCTCTTCATATGTCTTCTGGTGCAGACCCTGCACCATTTTAGTTGCCCTCCTCTGGACAGCTTCCATCCTGTCTGTGTCTTTGTGGAGATTGGGTCTCCAGAACTGCACGCAGTACTCCAGATGGGGTCTGACCAGCTGTCTGTACAGAGGGATAATAACTTCCTGTTTTCTACTGGTGATGCCTCTCCCTGTGCATCCCAGTATCCCCCCAGCCCTCCTTGCTGCCCTCTCACATTGCTTGCCCACCTTTAGGTCATCTGATATGACTACCCCAGGTCCTTTCCAATATTGGATGCATAGGAGAGGCATCACCAGTAGAAACAGGAAGTTATTATCCCTCTGTACAGACAGCTGGTCAGACCTCATCTGAGCATTGCGTGCAGTTCTGGAGACCCAATCTCCGCAGAGACATAGACAGGATGGAAGCTGTCCAGAGGAGGGCAACTCAAATGGTGCAGGGTCTGCACCGAAGATATATGATTAGAGACTTAAGGAGCTTAATATGTATAGCCTCAAGGAAAGGAGGGAGAGGGGACATGATAGAAACTTTCAAGTACCTCAAGGAATCAACAAAGTCCAAGAGGGTAGCATCTTTCAAAAGAGGTGTGCAAGAACAAGGGGCAATTTGAAGATAATGGGGGCGGCTTAGGAGGTAATTTATAAAGTATTTTTCACAGAGAGGGTTGTGATGTATGGAACTGCCTTCCGAGGAGGTTGTGGAGTCAAAACAGTGGGTGGAATTCACATGCATGGGTCAGTTATAAGGCAATTCTAGGGGTGTGGGTAGAAGAAGTAGGTTTCTGGTTAACTAAGATCTGCAGCTATCCATTAGTAGTAGGAAATGGGCAGACTGGGTGGGGCCAAGTGGTCTTTTATCTGCCACAAATTCTATGTTTCTATTTTTCCTTGGGAAAACCTAGCATAATTCGCACTGCTATAACCAGCTGATTATAATGACGAATGCACGCCGGGTTTCCCTTGCTCCATGCATGCGCCAGCTGCTGTCTTCCTGTCATTGCGCTGGACGTTTCACCACCCCTCGCACTCGTTGGTAAGTAAATTAAAAAAAAAAAAAATTTGCCTCTTATGACTACACTGTTAGGATGAACCTTTTTAAAAAATAAAAATAAAAAAAGGAAACATTTCAATAGCTGCTTCATCCCGACTGTGGACTTTGTTTAAACACCTGACCGGAGTGCAGCTGTACAGCAATGTATTCTTTTTTTTCCCCAATTGTTTAACCAGGAGAGACACACTAAGCTGAAAGCTTGTTTACAGGTGCGACCTGGGAGCACAGGGAAGTTAAGTCACTTGCTCAAGGTCACACAGTATGCAAGTGGGGGCTATGGGATTCAAACCCAGGTCTCCAGGTTTGCAGCTCAGAGCCTTAAACCACTGCGCTACTGCCTCCCATATCATTGATGCAGCAAACAAATGCTCCCTAGCACTTATATAAAAAATAACATGAGGTGGTGAGTAAAACTCTAATTTTACACACACCCTTGGTGTTGGATGCTTAATAAACCCCTCGAACTTTGCTCTCAGGGTTACGTAGCATCCAACACATCAGGCACAAGTAAAATTCTTATAATAACTGGTCAGCATTTTTTTCAGTGATCTGATTCAGTTATAATTTGCCATTATAACCCACGGGTTATAATGGTAAGCATGCACCGAGTCACTCAACAACAACAACAACCGCTCTGTTATTGGTTGTTCATCTCCTCCTGGGCGGGCTTTCACTCATTTGCAAAAAAGGCGGCTCCTTATCCACATAGCGAGGAGCTGCCAGACCGAAAGTCCTCGTTGCTTTTTCAGCTTAAAAAAATAACAGGCACATCCAGTACATTCAAACAATATCTGGTTTATCCCACCATTCGAAAACTGCAGTGGTAAACTGCCACCAAGAATCAGCTCCGACCTTGCTCACTGAGGTAAGCAAGATCGCGATCGCAACATACAAATCTACCCAAACAAAAAAAAAAAAGCAACTGTAAAATACAGAAAACTACAAAAAAAAAATAAAGAGGGACAGGGAGACAGACCGGGTGTGTGTGTGTGTGTGTGTGTGTGTGTGAGATTCAGTAAGACACAGGGCTGGAACAAATTGCTGCTCAGCAATTATAAAAAAATAAAAGATGGGCAAGTGTGTCTTAGCTCGAACTTAATGGTTGCTCCCGGTGTGGGATGCTTTAATAAACCTCTTGGGCTTCGCCCTTGGGGTTTATGTAGCATCCCACACCTCAGGCAACCATTTAATTCTCATTAAGCACTCTTCCTCATCCATTATAGTGTATGTTAAACACACCACCCCATGCATTATTCTGTATATTACATCCTGGTAAGGCATAATGTAACAAAAACCCATAAATCTGAAGCATCACTTGAATAATCCCAGTATACCTCCGGGGGGGAGGGGGGAGGACTGATGGAATGTTAAAGGTAAACAGTAGCCAGAATGACATCTTAATCATCAGAAGGCCAAATCATATTACTGCTTGCCCAAATGGCAAGTGTGGCTACGATTTACAGAAACAGGCTTATGGTCCCAGCTTTCATCAAGCCCCTGCAGGCTTACAGTCTGCAGCTGAAAGGTCCAAAAGGTTTCCCTTATTAACAGTAAATCCAGTCTATTGCCTCCTCTTTTAGGTGGCCTGACAACCTGTAGATCCATAAATGTGAGATGTCTTGTGTCAGAACTTGTGTTTTTCAAGAAAGTGCCTGCCTATGGGGGTATCCGTCCGTTTGCTAATAATAGATCTTATATGTTCTTGGCTACATTCTTTTAGCATGCAGATCGTCATCCCAACATAACACAAACTACAAGTGCACCAGCTCACATACACCACAGAGATAAAGTCCCTGATTTCAATATTTCTCTGTGCTTTAGGGGCATACAAAGTTCCTTTCTTGTTTGGAATATTGGCACACATTACATTTATGACACTTAACAAGAAAAAAAAACAAAACCGTAGGATGAATAGGTAACCGGCTCAGTCTCTGTTCCTGTGGGCTGGGAAACTGACTGTGGAACAGTCTGACTTATGCTAGTGGCTTGCCTGAAGAAGACCCTAGGTTTTTGACCCACAGAGGTGCCCACCCTGTCGTCACTCAGTAGTATAGACCAGCAACGCCAGATGATATTGCCTGTCTCTCCTGCCACATTGTTTTACTGTGTAGAAATATGACGGGACCCCATCCTCCCTCAGTTTTCCTCTTTTGTAACAAGATAGAATCTCCATCTTTAACCCTAACTTCTTTATAGGCTCCTTCTAAGAGGTTGTCCTGATACCCCCGGCCTTGAGCCTGTGCTTAAATCCCTTGTGCCTGTATATCGAAATCTTCCAGAGTTGGCAATAAACTTTGTTTGCAATATAGTACTTGTGTGCGTGCCTCAGTTACAGCTTTTCCCCTCCGAGTGCTGCTGTCCTTGTGGCTTATATTGGAGAAGGTAACATTTCAATAAAGGTTCCACCACTGAGGTTCGACAAGAAACTTTTGTCGACGAGCACAGACACGGGCGTCATGCCGATAGTGGCGAACAACCCGTCTGAAATCTTTTCTGTGGAGCCCCCACACCCGCTCAGTATATTGATTCAGGAGGGGTGCAGGTCCTGAAGAAGCAGTGTTAGGTCCCAGGTACATCACAGCAACATGGTTGATTTGTCGCTGTAATGTACCTTTGCTGTAAATGTTTTGCTGCAGCATCAGCACACCTTTAATGAATTTACCAGTTGGACCACTGATAATGTCTGTGGGCCTGTGGATTTTCCCAGTCACTAGCCCTGCTAGTTCGAAGTTACAAAAACTTGCAATCATTTTGACCCCTGTAGTAGGGCACTCCCAGGAGTCATGTTACTGGTCAGGTGATCATCCTCCACGGTATGTAGCACCTTGCTAAACCTTGTGCTCCGTTACACTCCTAGAGAGCGATTTATAGACTATTAACATTACCCCTCATTGTTATTACTAACATACTAAAATGCCAGCAGAATAGGCCTAACGGTCTTTCGTGTCTGCTCGTTTGGTCAGCCCCCACCCTGGGAGCTGACCTTGCTGCCCCCCTTCCCTCTCTGGCTTCTCCCTTTCCAGTCCCGGATATTCTCGCTGCAGTGGTTTTTGCTTCCAGAACCCTTCCCCTGTACCTGTCGCATCCCCTCTTGAACCCCTCCACCGTTTCTGCCTCCACCAGCCCCCTGGGCAGCACATTCCATGGCTCCACCACCCTCTCAGTGAAGTAGCACCTCCTCCTTTCTCCCCTGAATCTCCCCCTCCAGCTTCCACCCATGCCCTCTAGTTGCCCCCCTTCCTTCGGAGCACCCTGACTGCTCCTCCCCTATTTATCCCCTTCATGTAGCTGAAGACCTCTATCATGTTCCCCCAGTCCCTTCTCTCTTCCAATATGTACATATTTAGCTCTTCGAGCCTCTCCCCATAGGTCCTGTCCCCCAATCCCCAAATCATTTTGGTTGCCCTCCTCTGGACCCTCTCCAGGAGTTCAATTTACCTTTTTAAATGTGGCCTCCAAAACTGCACGCAGTACTCGAGGTGCGGCCTCACCAAGCAGTTATACAGTAGGAGTATCACTTCCCTCCTTCTGGAGGTGAGCCCCCTAGCGATGCATCCAAGCATCCTGTTGGCCTTTGCCGCTGCCCTCCTACAAGTCTCTGAGTTGTTCATCTTGACATCCACCACCAACCCCAGGTCCCTGTCTGCCATCGAGACTTGTAGCATTTCCCCCGCCAGGGTGTACACTTGGCCCGGGTTTCTGGCTCCCAGGTGCAGTACCTTGCATTTCCCTGCATTGAATCTCAGCTTCTGCTTTCTAGACCGCCTTTCCAGAGCCTCCAGGTCCCACTGTAGGGCCACCTTCCCCTCCAACCCATCCACCACCACCCCCAGTTTTGAGTCATCCGCAAAAAGACTCATTCCACTCCTGATACCCTTCCTTATGTCAGAGACATAGGTGTTGAACAGGAGGGGCCCAAGGACCGATCCCTGAGGGACTCCACTAATGACCCTCCTTAGGGATGAGACTATCCTACCAACCACGACTCTCTGGGTCCGGTTCTGGAGCCAATTGCCTGTCCATCTGATCATCTGGTTCCCCACCTCCATTTCTCCCAGATTATCCAATAGGCACCTGTGAGGAACAGAGTCAAACGTCTTGCTGAAGTCAAGAAAGAGGACGTCCGCTGGTCTACCCAGGTCCAAGGCACTCGTCACCTAGTCATAGAACTCCACAAGGTTTGTCTGACACGATTTCCCCGGGATGAGTCCATGCTGTCTATCGTCCAGGCACCCCAACTTTTCCAGGTCCCCCCCCAGTCTCTCCTTGACAATGCCCTCCATCACCTTGCCCACCACCGATGTCAGACTGATGGGCCTGTAGTTCCCTGCCACCTCCCTTGATCCCCCCTTGTGGATAGGCACTATATGCGCCACCTTCCCGTCCTGGGGCATCCACCCTATCCTCAGAGAGATGCTGAAGAGTTCCGCCAGGGGGTTCGCCAGGACATCTGCCAGTTCCTTCAGCATTCTGGGATGTAATTTATCCGGCCCTGGTGCTTTCTCCATCTTAAGGAACCTGAGGGCTTCCCTCACTCTCTCTGCCATGATTTCCACCTCCGCTACCTCGTCCCCCTGCTTTGCCTTCTCCCCCACCTGCCAGTGATGCCCCCCTCCCCAGACCCGCCCGATCGGTAGGGTCCCCCCTCCTCAGTTTCACCCGTCTCCTCCATGTATGATGCAGCCCCTCATTTCCTTGGTGAAAACTGAGGCGAAGTACTCATTTAGTACCTCAGCCTGCTCCCCGGGTCTTGTGCCCATCCCTCTCCTGTTTTAATCCTGCTAATCTGCCCCTTAACCCTTCATTTTTCCCCAATGTATCTAAAGAACCCCTTGTTCCCTCTCCTAATTTCCCTTGCCAGGTTCTGCTCCTTCCTTGCCTTAGCCGCCCTCACGCCCTAGTGGCCCTTCTGGCCATCAGCTCGTACTCCCCTCGGTCCCTTTCACTCCTTGAGCACTTGAATTGCCTACAGACCGCCTTCTTTCCCCTCACCACCTCCTGAAACTCCCTGGTCCACCAGCAGGGTTTTCGGGCCCTACCGCATTTTCGTCTTACTCTTGCGCAGGTGCTGGTAGCATCCTGCACCCCCTCCTGATGATTTCCCACCTACTGTCAGCGTCCATGTCTGGCTCAATCCCAGCCAAGTGCTCCTTAAGGATCCTTCCCATTTCCTTGAAATCTGCCCCCCTGAAGTCAGTTACCTCCGTCTTTGTGCAGCCTTCTACCCCTCCTAGGTTCAGGGAGAACCAGACCGTGGCATGGTCGCTCCCCCCCAACGGGTCCCTTACCTCCAGGAGCCCAATCTGGTCAGTGTCTGCCAGGACCACATCCAGTATCCACTCCTCCCTGGTTGGTTCCCCCACCTGCTGAGTTAGGAATGTATACTGAAAGACATCCAACAACCTCTGTTCCCTGGCCACGAGGATGTCATAGTCTCCCAGTCCGTTCCTGGCATGTTTAAGTCCCCAACACCACCACCTTCCCTTCCCAAACTGCAGTGTCTCCCACATCTGCCACCAGACTCTCCTCCGTCAGCGAGGGGTCTATACACCACTCCTATTTTTACTCTCTTGCCCCCCCTTGTTATCAAGGTGACCCAAATCGCCTCCACAGTTCCCTCTGCCTCCTCCACTCCTCCTATGGCAATGCAGTTTTTGACTATTATTGCTACCCCTCCTCCCCTTCCCTCCTGAACATGGTGTAGCCCTCCAGGTTCAGGTCCCAGTCGTGCCCTGCGGTGGCCCAGGTCTCAGTGACCGCTGCCACATCCACCTCTCCCTCAGTTAGCATCGCCTGGAGCTCAGGCATTTATTGCCCCAAGCTCCTGGCATTTAGCAGGACTACCTTCCGCCCTTTTTCTATACTTCCATTTCCCCTGCTCGTGTTCCTGTAGGGTTCTGTCTTCCCCTGGTCTGCACCTTACTAGTCGGCCTTTTCCTGCAGTCCTCCAGCTCCCCGGGGGGGTGGAGACAGAGTCCCTCCTTTATCGGATCTCCCATCCCTCCCCCCTTCACAAGTTTAAAACCCCACCTTTCACCAATGAACCCCTCTATTTTCAACTTAAGGATTTCCTTCCCCTCCGAATTGAGATGGAGCCTATCTCTAGCATACAGCCTCTTATCCTCCCAGGTCTCCCCCCAGTCCCCCATCATGGATTGCTTACGAACAATAACAACTTACAGAAACTTAGGACAAAATTAGCTTTCCAGAACCTCACCACATTTTCAAACTTCAACTGCTACCTCTGCCCCAGCAAGATGACTTAAAAAATGCTAAATTCATATTGCTAAATTGTATTTAGTGCTTCGATGAAATTGTCAAGTCCAGACATTTTGAAGACGGACTAAATGGGACCGCTGAAAAATGTGAAAGACTTGCTAAAGTTTTATACAGCTTGGTCAGTAGAAGGACCAAAAATAAGAAAATCCATTTTAGTCCATTTAGGCTAAGGAAGGAATAGAAACACTCTTACCCCGTCGGATTTAAATGAGTTTATTTTTACTTATCAAGGAGGTGGTCTTAGTAAATCACTTTATGCTGCCCCAGTACAGTGAATTTTGATTATGCAGATGAGTTTGTGCTTAAAATAATAAGAATTAATTTTGAAAGAGAATGGTAACAGCTAGGATAGATACAAGGTGACTATTACCCCTGGAAGTTTGAAAACAAAATTGATGTAAGCGGACCACTCTCTTGATAAAGTGGCAGAGGAGGTTATGAAACACTGGGGGCCTGATTCGCAAACATGTTGGGAATGCTGCGAGCGCCCTTGAGGCTGCCAAACATAAGGCGCATGGAGCTTGTGGCATTCCCCAGCCAGCAATCGGGATGTTTGATCCTGTGCGCCAGTTGACATGAGTTAGACCAGTTTTTCACTCGTCTGACTTGCAGCATTCATGGGACCCTTTTAACGGGACTTCCACCAAAATATTTGGCACCAGTTGGCGTAAAGTGGAAAAAGTGCTGCAAATGCACCCGATCTTCTTGAATCGGGCGCATGTTGCGGCAATGTGTTTGATGCAGCCGCACCAAAAAAAAAACAAACAGGTTTGACGCAGGGCTTGACGCAATCTTGCGTCGACCTTCGTGAATCGGGCTCTGGGTGTTAAGAAGTGGCCAGAGATCATTTAAAAATAAATTGGGTTCAGCTTAACTGGGTGAGAGAGAGAGCATCCATTCCTTCCTCTGCCTGTTTAAATTAGCCACATGACGGACTAGTAACTCCCCGAAGAGTTCCTCCCTTAGGACCCATCCCATGGGCCCCTGACATTCCTCTTTCTCTAGTCCTACATTTAAAAAGGTGGTGAGTGACTAAAGGCTTCAGGGTGGCAGCAGGATTGTGGGGAGGACTCTGATCGGACTAAAACTAAAACGGACTGGTAAGATTTGAGTAAGACAGTGAAGGCCTCCATGCCAGTATGTCTGACAGGACCAGTAACTTTAAATTCCGCTTTTGAACTTCGTTGATGTTCTTCAATGTTTTGTAAATTTCTCAACAAGACTCCAGAGGAGTACAATACTGACAGGCATATAGCTATGGGATGACATTTAAGCAATAAGGCATGACAGGGAGTGTTTTATGGTGGGATAACGGACCACCATGGGTGGGTTGAGGCACGAGGTTAAGTCTAGTGCTTTAACCACCTGAGAAGGGCCGTTAACCCACCATAATGCACTGCTGGAGTGCCTTATTGTGATTATGAAATGGGTCCTTTTTAGTAAACACGATCTATTTTTTAAACACATTTTTGTTGAGCTACTTTCATCTGGGCCATTGTGCTGGGATAACGGCACAGCTAATAGTACCTCATGGCCAATCAGGAGTCAGCATTCTTTCTACCGATTTCATAATGAGGAATACGGCTCCCTTGGTTTGCATAATGCTCTTTCCTCGCAAAAGTATGCAGCCAGTTATTTATTCCCCTCTTGCCTCCTCCTCTCTTTCTCCTCTGTTACTCAGAGGCATCCTTAGGCAACCTCAGTCCCAGTGGCTGCTCACTCATGGGGGGGGGGGGCTCAGACAGAGCTAGAGTAAGTAATCAGTCTTTGAAATATCAATTTTATCATTTCTTTCCTTCTCAAACTGTGTTCTGCTGAAATAGCACAAAATGGGCATCATTGGTCTGGGCTGAAGCTTCTGAAATGGCATCACAGTCTCCTGAAATATCTGCTATATTACATAGATACATAGACAGTGTCGGCAGATAAGGGCCTATGGCCCACCCAGTCTGCCCACTTGAGCTTGTAAGTTCAGTTTATGTTTTCCTAGAAGTCTGTTGCCCCTTACCCCTGACCTCCAGAATTCCTTTATGTCTATCCCATGCATTCTTAAATCCCGTGATTGTTTCAGCCCCCATCACTTCCTCTGGCAGGGTGTTCCACTTGTCCACCACCCGTTCTGTGAAGAAATTCTTCCTCACGTTTCCTCTGAATCGTCCTCTCTCCAACTTCATCCCATGACATCTAGTCCTGGAACATCTTTTTTGCTTCAAAATAGTGCATTCATGCACCCTGTTCCTCCCTGTAAGATACTTGTATGTCTCTATCATATCCCCTCTCTCCCTCCTCTCCTCCAAGGAGCACATGTTCAGGTCCTTCAACCTGTCCTCATAGGACTTGTGATGCAATCCATGCACCATCTTTGTTGCCCTCCTCTGAACCTTCTCTACCCTGTCTATGTCCTTATGTAGGTAAGGTCTCCAGAACTGTACACTGTACTCCAGGTGGGGCCTCACTAGTGTCTTGTGTAGTGGAATTATGACCTCCCTTTTCCTGGTGGTGATGCCCCTGCCTATGCATCCCAGCATCCTATTTGTTTTACCTGCTGCCTTGTCACACTGTTTCCCTACCTTGAGGTCATCAGAGATGATAACCTCAAGATCCCTTTCCTGCTTGGTGCATGCTATATCCTCACCCCCTAACTGATATATTGTGCCAGGGTTTTGTGCCCCATATGCATTATCTTGCACTTCTTTGCATTGAATTTCAACCCAAACCCCTGACCATTCTTCAAGTTTCTGCAGGTCCCTTCTCATTCTGTCTACACCCTCTGGTGTGTCTACTCTGTTACAGAGCTTTGTGTCATCAGCGAACAGTGAAATTCTGCCTTCTAGGTCCTCTAATGTCACTGATGAAGATGTTGAATCGGACGGTCCCAGCACTGATCCCTGTGATACCTCACTTGTCACCTCTTCCCTCTGTGGAGTAGACAGCCATTTACCACCACCCTCTGTGTCCTGCCGCCCAGCCAGTTACCTACCCACCACACCTACTGTCCTGCCAACACCCATATTCCCCAGTTTGTGTAATAGTTTTCATGTGGCACAGTGTCAAAGGTCTTACTGAAACCAGATAGGCCATGTCCACTGCCCTCCCCTGATCCACCTCCCTAGTCACCCAGTCAAAAAATTCAATGAGGTTGGTCTGACATGACCTCCCCCTGGTGAAACCATGCTGCCTTGGGTCCTGTAGTCCAAATGATCATAGACAGAAGATTCAGATGGGTAGGGGACCCCCCATAAGTGACTGTACTGGGGTCCCTGAAAAATATAAGGCTGCCCCTTATTACCTCTTACCCCCTTTGCAACATTTGCCCTGACTCTCCCCCGTATGAAATCTGCTGGTCAACCTGCATTTTCTCTCCGCGTCCGTAAACTCTGGGTTCCCCCCCCCCAGTTCATTCTGCTGACCTTCCCTTCACACCCTGTAATCTCTCCTCTGTGATTTCACTACTCACACCTGCAGCTGACCCTGACACTGGGTTCTGGACTTTTGTCCGCTGCCCTCCGACCTGCACTATCACTAATATTGGCCTCCCTCCCCCAGTTTTCATCCACTACCCCCACCCCTGTTTAGAACTGCACAGTTGCTCACTGCTGCCTCGCTTTTATTGTGTTGCGTAGTTCCTTCTCAGAAGCACTGCCTGGGAATTGCTCCTTTTGTTTTACTTATTTACCTATTATTGCATTTTCTGAACATTGTATTTTGTAATTACACTGTACTCTCCTCTCCCCCGCAGGACGCATCTGGAAACGAGCTGCTATCAGCTTAGTATGTCTTTGCTGGTGAAACTTTTGAAATAAAGAAATAGGTTCGTAGGTTTATAGGTTCTACAGACAAGAACAGGCACGTGCCCGTCGAGCTTGTCTGCCACGTTCAGCGGAAAACACCCAAGAAACCTTGCAAGAACAAGGGGGCACAATGTGAAGATAGAAGGGGGGAGGCTCAGAGGTAATTTAAGGAAGTATTTTTTCACAGAGAGGGTTGTGGATGCATGGAATGGCCTTCCAGAGGAGGTTGTGGAGTCAAAAACAGTGGTGGAATTCAAGCATGCATGGGACAGTCATAAGGCAATTCTAGGGGTTGGGGGTAGGAAGAAGTAGGCTGCTGGTTAACTAGGATCTGCAGCTTATCCAGTAGGTAGGGAAATGGCAGACTGGGTGGGCTAAGCGGTCCTTATCTGCCGTCAAAATCTATGTTTCTAAACCATCTGCCAGTAGGTACTTGTCCAATTTCAGTTTCAATGTATTCAAGTTACTACTCTCTACAATTTCTTTTGGCAAGCTGTTCCAACCACTCATTACTCTTTCACGGAACCAGCCTCTTCATCTTTCTGTTTTGTAAAGATTACTTTTAAGTTGCCTGCTGTGACCTCATGTCACTTTTTCCCTGTTACTGAGTTCTAGATGTAGACACTTCATTGTATCTGGACTAGGCAGAGCCTTGTACGCCATAATCCTGTCTCCTCTCACACTTCTCATCTCCAGGCTGTAAAGCCCGAGCTCACTCAAGCTGTCTTTGTATGTCAGTCCCTCTAGCTCCTTTACCATTCTTGTTATCCTTCTTTGTATACCCTCAACTCTAACAGTGTCACCCCTATTTTGAGGGGACCAAAACTGGACACAGTACTTGGCATGTGGTCTCACCAATGCTCTATACATCGCCAAAAATCCCTTCCCTATTCCTACTTGTGATGTTCTTCCTAATGCAAGATATGTTATTGCATCCATCTGATCTGGTGGTCTGTAGCGCTCCCCCATGCACATGCAGTCCCTGCTGATCTTACTTCGAGAGGGCTCTTGCAGTAGGTAATCACCTTGAGGACTGCACCCCTGGCGTCAGGACCACACCGAAACTTTAGCTGGCAGTGTCTGTCGGGGGACCTCCCACCCGACGTCGCGTGACAGACGTCAGCATGACACTATATAGTGGGTGGTCCCCACACCTGCCTCCCAGTTCTTTCTCACCGTTGACCTGAGCATGTCTGACCTTGCGGAGAACGTCGCTGCAGTTTGACCACATTTCTTCAGATGAGTTATATTTTTATTTTGTGCATGTCATCGCCATCTTCCGCTGAGTCGCTTAAAAATAAGTGCGCTTTGTGCGGTGCGCAACTACTGCACAAAGACTATCACTCCCTCCCTCTGCCTCTTCTCCCTAGGCCTGGAGCACAAGGTCGAGGATTGCGAGGCCCATTCCAGCTTCAACCAGGCCACACGGAAGCGTCGCCAGCAGGCCCTCGAGGCTCATTTACGAAAATAAAAAATGGCCACGATGGAAAAAGAGCACCAGAAACTCAGAAGCGCTTCCTCCTCTCCCACTGACTCCCACAAGCATGGGATAAAGGGAAGGACCAGGACAGGTCCCCCTCTCACCCGCGGCCACCCTCAGGCCCCTCGGGTGAGCAGCAGCCTTCTTTCTCTGGGAAATCTGCTGCCGCCTCCAAGCCTGCCCTGACTTCCCAGGAGCAGCCCTTGGATCTCACGCCACCACTAGTTACAGTGGTCATGGGCACCTCGGCAACGTCCAAGGCTTCTGCCGCTCTTGGGCCCCTTTCCACTGGTGGGTCTAAGTTGTCTGGCAAGGTCGATAAACCGCTCATCGGACCCTCTGAACACTCGGCCCAGGCTGTGAAGTTGGGCTTTGGGGCCTCTGGTGCACGCCTGACCACGGTCGATAAGTCGGTTTCGGTCCACCCGATGTCCACCCGACCAATCAGATCACGTCGGGGTCTGACGAGGGCTCTGACGATGTCCAGTTGCCAGATGTGCCACAGCTTTCCCTGGTTGGGTCTCCCCACTGGGTCACCCCCACATCTCCTCTGGAAGAACCTTCTCCGCCCTCCCCAGATCATCTGTCAGGTGACTCCTTCCCCGGCTCACCTCTGGACCTGACGTTGGAACTCCCAGGTAACTCTCTGGGCCCACACTTGCCGAATCCTCAGGTGGGGACACCTGCAGCACTGATGCTGGGCTTACCTCCCACTGGTCTGGTATCCGACCTGGTTTTCCTGGGTCCTTCGCGGCCAGGTCTCAGGCCTCCTCAGGGTCCCTCTTTGGGTCCCCCCCCGCACCGCTGTCGGGGGCCCCCCGTCAGTTTACCCTCCATCGGGTCACCCGACACCACACTATCCTGCATACATTCCTCCAGGCTACCCACCGTCAGACTGCCAGATGCCTGGGTATCCACCCCTTACCCTTTACCAGGTTACCCGGCACACACCTACCATACACTGGGCTACTTGATGTCCGAGTTTTCTTTGGGGTACCCACCAGCCTACCAGCATTCTCCGCCCCCTTCACCTCTTCCTCAGGTGGACTTCCGTGCTAGTCTGCAATCCTGGTGGTCAGGACCAAGGCCCAGCTCGTTAGCCGGACTGGATGGCCACCACTCCCCAAAGGGGATTTTACCTGGGTTCCATCAGACCAGGCAGCCCAGGTCCCACCCTCTGTCCAGATGCACATCCAGCCAGCTTCGGGCCTGCCAAAAGAGTCTTTGGCAGGGCGGTTGACTGACAAAGCCCCTCCTGGCTCGCGGGAGCCTTCTCGTCCTAACGTCCGGTCTTCGGAGTCCTCGGATCTGGGCTCGGATTCAGACTCCTCTTCCTCTGCAGGGTCAGGGTTTGAAACTCCTCCCACAGAGGAGCGTGGTCCTAAAGAATCTCCAGAATCCCCACCTGAGGACCCTTCTTTCACAGACCTCCTGAAAATGATTGCGGAGGTCTATGAATGGAAGTCTGATGCTCAGGACCCTAAGTGCCAGAGACTGACTGAGCATTTGGACTTCCAGGAGGAGCTCCATTCCTCACACCCCATTGGTTAGAGCCACTTGAAGACCTGGCATCCGCTATTTGGATGATGCCCTCTTCAATACCGGCAGTAGCCAAAAAGGCAGATAGTACATATAGAATGCCAGAGGGTGGAGATCAGCTTAGTGTTCATCCCAAGCCAGACTCTGTAGTCATTGAAGCAGCTCATGACAGGTCCACTAAACCGAGACATATGAGCACCTCTCCCCCAATAAGGAGTCGAGGCAGCTGAATCAATTTGAGAGGAAATTCTGTTCTTCCTCCACTTTGGCCATGTGTGCCTTAAACTGCGTGGCACACATGCTGGTTTACCAGAAGTCTCTCTTAAGTCGGCTGGAGCCTGCCATTGAAGCTATGCCAGACTCCGAGTCCAAAACAATCTTGGCTGACACCATCAGGTCCGCCAAGGTCTCCTGTCAGCATTTGCTGAAGTCATGTATGATGCTGGGGACTCCTCGGCCAGGGGCAGTGCCGCGGCGATTAGCCTCAGGAGGTACTCCTGGCTAAGGGTGTGGCCATCCAGAATGCTCCCTTTAGGGGCTCCATACTCTTTGGAGGTGATGCCCAAGACATCATCACCGGCCTTCAGGATAAGGACAAGGCCCTAAGGTTGACCCATACTATGTACCGCCCTAGATTTCAGACCAAGAAGCCTTTTTGTCACCAAACTAAGCGGCAGACAAAACCACAGCATACTCCCAGGCATCAAACAAAACGCTGAGCACCATCAGCAACGGCCGCCCCTCCCGCCAAAGTTCAAAGAGCCTATGATGTGGCTCTCCCCAACCCCCTCTCTCTCGACTCTTGGTCCGCCCCCATCCTCCCTGTCCTTTGGAGGAGCTGGTGGGTGGAAGGTTCACCAGTCACCTGCTGGGATGGGAGGCAGTCACCACCAACTTGTAGGTCCTTCAGTTGGTCGGGCAGGGCCACACGCTGGAGTTTCTGTAGAAACCCCCAGACAGACCTCCAGGGGTGTTTCATTATCCGAGGCTCTGTTACAAAAGAAAGCAATAGAGCCCATTCCGTCAAGCCAGGTAGGAAAGGGGTATTATTCCCACTTCTTTCTGGTCCCAAAAGAGACGGGAGACTTGCATCCCATATTGGACCTCAGCACTCTAAACCTGTACATAGAGTACAAACAGTTTCGAATACTGACCCTCCCAGGTCTGCTGCCCCTCCTGCACAAGGGACAGTGGCTCTGTGCCCTGGATATGCAGGATGCCTACCTTCTACCTGCATATCCCGGTTTCTCAGACCCATCGCCGCTACCTCAGGTTTGCCTTTCAGGTGGAGCATGACCAGGTCAAGGCCCTCCCTTTTGGCCTGTCCTTGGAACCTCAGGTATTTACCAAGTGCCTTGCAGTAGTGGCGGTGGCCCTGAGGTGCCAGGGCCACTATGTGTTCCCCTACCTCGACGACTGGCTCCTGTCAGCCCCATCGAGAGAGCAGCTGGAACTTTCCCTATCAGCCACCCTGGATCTCTCTACGTAGGTTGGGATCACTGTCAGCCTTCCCAAATTCCAAGTTCACCCTTCCAGCACCTCCAGTTTTTTGTAGCAGTACTGGATATGGCCCAGGGTATGTCTTTCCTCCCTTTGGACAGGGAGGAAACTTTACAGAAGCAGGCTCGTGTTTTACTTGCTCGCTCCCAGGCATGGTGGTTTTTGGTGAGACGCGCTATCACTCTGCTGGACAGGGAGGTTTTTGCACACCTTCTCTCCCTTTCCAGTTCTGCAGAGGGTGCTGCTCAAGCTTCAGGCAGAGGGGGCTCACATGGTTTGATTGCCCCATATTGGCCTCGCCAAGTTTGTTTTCTGCTTCTTCAGCAACTTGCAGTGGAGTCTCCAGTTCCCCTACCCCTCTGCCACGATCTCCTGACCCAGGAGAGGGGCACGCTGGTCCATCCAGAGCTGAAGTCCCTTCACGTGCAGTACCTCAGGACATAGCTGCTTCATGTTTTGAAGTTTCCTCCAGAGTGGCGCAGGTCCAGGTAGAGGCTAGAAAGCCCTCTACGAGGATGACATATGCCATGAAGTGGAAGCGATTCTCCATTTGGACCACCTTGAAGGGTTGGGACCCTTTTTTATGCCCCGTTCCTCAAGTCATGGAGTATCTCCTGCACCTCTATGACCTGTGCCTGAGTTACTCTTCACTGAAGGTCCACCTGTCTGCTGTTTCTGCCTACCACACCTTGGTGGGAGGCAAAACTGTGGTTCAGCTGGAGGTTTCCAAAACTTTCCTGAAAGGAATCCTCCACCTAAAACCCCAGTGCAGTCCCTGTGCCACTCGACCCTCAGTTTATTTTGGAAAACTGACCTTGACTCCTTTCGACCTGGCTGGTTCTTGTGACGTGTGCTATTTGTCGTGGAAAGTGCTCTTTTTAGTTGCAGTCACTTCTGCTCAGTGGATTTCCAAGCTACAGGCCCTGATGTGTAAGGAGCCTTATTTAATTTTTCACAGACACTGGGTGGCTCTGCGTACCAATCCTCAGTTTTTATTGAAGATGGTTTCTGAATTTACGTTGAACCAGTCAGTTCAACTGCCAGTGTATTACCCTGAGCATTCTAATCAGTGGGAGGCGATTTTGTGTACCTTGGATGTTCATAGAATCTTGTGTTATTACACCAACAGAACCAAATCCATCCGGAAAAACAGACCAACTTTTCATTTCTTTTGTATCCAAGAGAGAAGGTGCCGCAGTTTCCAAACAGTGTTTATCCAAATGGTTGGCAAACTGCATTGTTTTCTGTTACCAGAAGTATGGTAAAACTCTCCCGGGGGAGGTTAATGGGCATTCTACCAGCAGCATGGCTGTCTCTACTGCTTGCTTCAGGAATGTGTCAGCCAGTGACATACATGCCGTGGCTACTTGGAGCTCTGTCCACACTTTTCCAAAGCATTACAGTCTGGACATTGCCTCTAGGTGCAGGGCAGACTTTGGCCTAGCTGTCCTCCAAAGACTCCTGTCCTAAACCTTCTGCCTTCTTGCAGATCCTTTCCTGCCTCCCATGTTTCAGTTCTTTCTAATTCAAACTGCTTGGGACTCAGTCCTCAAGGTTATTACCTACTGCAAGAGCCCTCTAGAAGTAAGATAGTGCAGTTACATAAGAACTTACCATAACAGTAGCTCTTCGAGAGAGGCTCCTGCAGTAGGTAACCTGTTTCCCCTCCTCCCTCCCACTAGTTTCTTTGCTGCTCTTTTTCTGTGGGCTCATTTTGGGCTCCTGGAGCCTCTTTTTCCATTCTGTTGTCGCTCCTTCTTGGAGGTCTCCGCAGAAGAACTGGAAGGCAGGCTGGGGACCGCCCACTATATAGTGTCACGCTGGCGTCTGTCACGTCATATCAGGTCGGCACTCCTCGTCAGACACTGCTAACTAAAGTTTCCTTGTGGTCCTGACACCAGGGCGCAGTCCTAATGGTTAATACCTACTGCAAGAGCCTCTCTAGAAGATCTGCTGTTACGGTAAGTTCTTATGTAACTGTACTTTATATCCCACTCCCACCCAAAGGGCCTCCATTTCCAGGATGTTGGAAAGGAAAACGTCCTCTGCCTACAAATACACACATTGCCACTCCACCCCTCTTCTACTGATACGGTCTCTCCTAAACAGTCTGTATCCTGAGATAATCAGTTGTCTTTTGGTGGCCACCATGATCATGCGAGGTGCTCTTGCAGCAGGTAACACCGTTAAGACTAAGCCACCAGGCACTAGAACCACATGGAAAACGACTAGCTAGCAGTCATTAGCCGACGTTCGTCACGCACGACGGCCACCTATGATATAAAAGGGGCAGCCCCCCCAGCCCAATCCCAGTTCTTTTCCTGCTATCAACCCACGCAGTTCAGACCTCCATGGAAGCCTGCTTTAGTCGACTGCCATTTTCTTTGCGATTTTCTTTATTTTTTCTTACTTACACTAAGAAGTGGAAACAGTTCTGCATTTGGGCTACTGCCCGGCACTCTGACCCTTTTCACCTGCCCGGTGAATCTCATCCTGGAGTGTCTCCTTTTCCCTTTCGGACTCCGGTCTGGGCTACTCTTCACTTAAGGTGCACTTGTCTGCCATCTCTGCCTACCATGCACCTGTTGAGGGCAAAACCATTGCCCAAATGGATCTTTCCCGCACCTTTCTGCAGGGTATCCTTCACTTGAAGCCTCCTAGTAGGGACCCTGTCCCACTATGGGATTTGCTGTTTATTTTAGAGAAGCTTAATCTACCGCCCTTTGTGCCAGTCACAAGCTGTGAGCTGCGCTTTCTGTTGTGGAAAGCGTTGTTTTTAGTTGCCATTACTTTGGCTCAGAGGATTTCTGAGCTGCAGGCTCTGATGTGTAAAGAGCCTGATTTAGTCTTCCACAGAGACAGGGTTTCCTTGAGGAGTAATCCTAAGTTCCTGCTTAAGGTCTTATCTGAGTTTACTTTGAATCAATCAGTCCACCTTCCTGTTTACTTTCCAGAGCATTCTAATCTGAGGAGGCCTTACTTCATACTCCAGATGTTATAGTGTGCTCCGCTACTATTTGGATCGCACCCATGATGTTAGGAAGACTGACCAGTTGTTTGTTTCATTTGCCCCCAGGAGAGAAGGGGTTCCTGTTTCCAAACCGTGTTTGTCTAAGTGGTTAGCTAACTGTATTGTTTATTGCTACGTAAGTACAAGAAGCCTTTACCGGGTCCGGTCAAAAGACCATTTTACCTGAGTCATGGCCGCCTCATTTGCTTCATTCAGGAACGTATCCACTGCTGACATTTTGTGCAGCCGCTACTTGGAGTTCTGTCCATACCTTTATCAAGCACTACAGTTTGGACATTACCTCTAGGCATAGGGCAGGCTTTCGACTTGCCGTCCTCCAACGCCTCCTTTCCTAGGCACTCCATTCTGTTTGCTTCCTCTTCCCAGCTGACTGGGTTTGTTCCTGTACTGCTTGGGACTTTGTCCTTATGGTGTTGCCTGCAGCAAGTTCCCCTTCGAAGTGAGATAGTACAGTTACGTAAGAACTTACTGTAACAGTAGATCTTCGAGAGGAGCTCTTGCAGCAGGTGCTGCTTTCCCTCCCTTCTTCCCCCAATGTCTGCTTCTCCATCACTGTTTTTCTGATTGCCTCGATTTTGAGGAACCACCTTGGTTCTCCAATCTCTGTGCATGTTGGGATCTCCGTCGGGAGAACTGAGGTTGGGCTTGGGCACGCCCCTTTTATGCCATAGGTGGACATCTGGCATGACCGACATCGGGGGTGGTCCCCCGCTAATGACTGCTAGCTAGAAGTTTTCCATGTGGTCCTAGCGCCTGGCAGCTTTGTCCTAATGGTGTTTCCTGCTGCAAGAGCTCCTCTCGAAGATCTACTGTTACGGTAATTTTTTACGTAACTGTACTTTTCCATTATACCATATATATCTGGTTTATCGATGTGTGTAATAGAGCCTCAAGATCACCAAGTTTATTTCCCAGACTCCTAGCATTTGTCAACATGCATATCCATTCTCGTCTGTTCCTTATTATGTTCCTAGTTTTCAAATCTTTGTCCGTATTATGTGTAACACTCCCATTGTTTTTGCTTTGTGACATATTTGTCAATGCTCCCAGAGGTTCTTCAGTATTTTTCGTCCCCTCCCTCATTCCCCCTCATAATGGAAAGAAATGATAAATAATTTGTCTAGTTCAAAAATCTCACCAGAAAAGACATACTGAGTTGATAACAGCTCATTTCCAGATGCGTCCAGTGGTGGAGGGGTATGGAAGATGGTGTAAAAGGAGAAAAAATAGAACATTAACAAATACACAGAAACAGTAGTCTATACGAGCAGTGCAGTACATCAAAATGTAGCGTATTATTAACAGCGTAAGGTAAAACAGTGCAGCAGGGAGCAAACGGCAAATAAAAATTGGGCTCAGATAGACACAGAGACGTTACCCCAGCCTGGCAATGGGGGGGGGGACTCAAACATGGCTGGGGTAATAAGTGTAGGGGGGTGGTGGGTCATTTAAGGTATAGGGCAGGACAGTTGCAGGTGGGAGTAGAATAGTCACGGAGTAGAGACTTTAGGGAGAAAGAAGAGGAGGCAGAGTGGCTAGACTGGGGAAGAGAGGACCAGAGGTTAGGAAAACGATACGAGAAGGTAGCTGGACCAGCAGTAGACATCCTGGGTGGAATAGTTTCTTATTTAACTTTTTTAACCGGGTAAGTGCACTAGACAAAACCTGCCTGTTTTCAGGCACGACCTGGGAGAGTACATTACAGTAACAACAGTATTACAATGATCAGAAATACAAAAATTGAAGAGAGTAGAGAAAAAAGTGTATAAATTGCAGTCTCCAGGTAGGCGCACAATGCAATGTTATTAGTATAAAGTTAATTACATACAGGTTGGGACAAAAATAGTTCAGGACCAACTGGCTGTGACCAAATGACAGAGGAACATAACAACAAAGGTCCTTGGGGGGGAAAGCAAAAAAAGGATGAACTAGGCTTTTACACAGCAGGCAATGACGAACAACAGTTTTGATACAAAAATGGTAAGTCAGCTTACAAGTAGTATGCACTGCTAGTTCCAACTCGGTACAAAGAATTGTGATTTATACAGATAAAAATAAACATGAGTAAGAAGCAGTGCATGATAACAGGAGGAACAAGACTAAACAAATAGATTAGAAATAGAACGTGAGCAGGAACATTTATCGGAGGATCTTGGGTAGCAAAATAAATCTTTTTTGAAGATTGTGTGGGACTTGGAGACACTGAGGGGATAAGGCAGAGAGTTCCAAGATTTAGGGGCAAAGTGGACAAATGCATGTTCTCCCATCTTGAAGAACAGAAAGAGAATAGAATAGAAAAGGAGTAGGAAACCTTGCTAGAACTTTTCCCATAGAAAGACAAAAAAGCTCTGCACTCGCGAAATAACAGGCAGACTGAACTGTAAGTTTAAAAAGCGTTTATTCCGACACCCAAGGAGTCCCGATCAGCACCCAGTGCCCCAGCACTTCAACCCAACAGTGTCTTCCTCAGGGGTGGGTCTAAAGGAAGAAAAGACAATCAGCTATTATAAATAGCCAATTTAAAGTGACATACACCCAAAGAATGTACAAAAAAAAAAAAAGTGATTCAAGTGCAAAATATTTTCACAAACAGGCACAGAGACTTAACTAAAAAAAATATTAAAGATACGTCAAAAATCAAGTTACAAATGTCAGTGCATTGAAGTCTTTAAATTCATTGTCGGTGTCAAAAAAACAAAAAATACATAGAAGAGGGAACATAGCAATAAATAATGAATAAACAAAACAAAAAAATACAAAACAAAAAATAAACAGGAGATAGCCTAGCCTGAAAGCACCAATACAAGAGATTCAATATTCAAAAGCATAACATAAGTGAAAACAGCAAATAATTACACAAAAAAGCATTCTGCAATTCACACAACCCACCACCAATCTCGAAACCATATAATATTTTAAACACAGTGCGCAGAAAACAGACATCTCATACTATGTCCAATGAGTAACAATACAGTACTCTTATCCCCAAAACGTATGTCTCCATCTAAAATAGTAGCAATTAGTGAGACGTGGTTTACCAGTAACCACACTTGGGAGACTTCAGTACCTGGCTATGTATTGTTCAGAAGAGACCGAGGTGCAAAAGGGGGAGGAGTGGCCTGTATGTTAATGAAAATATCAAAGCTACAGAAATTCAGAATACACATAAGAGCCAGAAGAACTGTGGGTCACCCTGGAAACAGGAAATGGGACAGCCATAAGAACTGGGGTTGTCTACAGGCCCCCAGACCAGAGGGAGGACATAGACACATTACTGTTAGAAGATATACAAAACATGACAGCTAAAGGGAGGTTCTGATAATGGGAGACTTCAACATGCGGATACAGATTGGTCAATACCAGCAGGAACATCTGCCAGCACTAGACTCATAGTGGATTCCCTGCAGGGGAGGCCTCAAACAACTGGTACAGCAACCCACAAGAGACAGGGCTATCCTAGATCTAGTACTGACTAACAAAGAAGGGATCACAGATCTCCAGGTAGAAGGTCACCTGGGGGCAGTGACCATCACATGGTATGGTTCAATTTGGCTACTACATCTAAATCATCCCATTCCAAGGCAAAATAAGGGACTTCAGAGGAGCTGACTTTGATAAGATGGCCAACAGAGTTAAGCTAGCCCTGGCAAAAAAGAAACACAGGTGAGGGGCAGGCAAAGTGGGCAAGCATTAAGGATGCAATACTTGAAGCAACATCCCATTGTGTTAGACAGAAAAGGAAGTGCAAAAGAAGAAGGAAACCACTTTGGTTCTCAAATACAGTAGCAGAAAAGGTCAGAGCCAAAAGGCTGGCCTTCAGGAAATATAAGGGAACACAGCGGGATGAAGATAGGGAGGCATACCAAACTGCCCTAAGGGAAGCAGGTAAGGCAGTAAGGCAGGCAAAGTCCCAAACTGAGGAAACACTAGCACGAACAGTAAAAGCAGGTGACAAGACTTTCTATAGATACATTAGTGGAAGGAGAAAGTCCAGAGGGGGTATTGCTAAGCTTAATGGAGAAAAGGGAGCATGTGAGGAGGAGGACCCTGTAAAGGCATCTATCCTAAATAGATACTTTTGCTCAGTATTTACTGAAGAGAAGGTAGGACAGGGCCCACAGCTCAGCATCATGGACACAGGGGGGGAGGTGAGCACTACTCCCTTCACAAAAGAAAGGGTCCTACAAGAGCTTGCTAAGCTCAGGGTGGATAAGGCAATGGGACCTGATGGCATACATCCCAGGGTACTTAAGGAGCTAAAGGAGGAACTAGCAGAGCCATTAGCAGAATTGTTTAGTGAGTCTCTGAGCACAGGAGAGGTCCCAGAAGACTGGAGAAGGGCTCATGTGATCCCGCTCCACAAGAGTGGTAGCAGGGAGGAGGTGGGGAACTACAGACCGGTCAGTCTTACCTCAGTAGTGGGCAAGATTATGGAGGCACTCCTTAAGGAAAGGATAGTGCAACACCTGGAATCCATAGGGCACAGGATCCAAGACAGCATGGGTTTACAAAAGGAAGGTCCTGTCAAACTAATCTCATAGATTTCTTTGACTGGGTAACCAGAGTGGTGGACCAAGGGGGAGCAGTTGATGTCGCCTGCCTTGACTTCACAGCAAAGCTTTTGACACTGTTCCACATAGAAGATTGAAAAATAAGCTGGGTAGGCTCGGTGGGTCAGAAGTTGGTCAACTGGGTGGCAAACTGGTTGACGGGCAGAAAACAGAGAGTGGTGGTAAATGGTATACAGTCAGAAGAGATGCAAGTCACAAGTGGGGTACCTCAGGGATCAGTTCTGGGGCCAGTCCTCTTCAACATCTTCATTAGCGACCTTGCAGATGGACTAGAGGGTAAGGCTTGTCTGTTTGCAGATGACACCAAGATCTGCAACAGAGTAGATGATCCAGATGGGGTGGGCAGAATGAGAAGAGATCTGGATAAACTAGCAGAATGGTCAGAAGAGTGGCAGCTGGGATTTAATGCAAAGAAGTGCAAAATCATGCACATAGGGAAGAGAAACCCTGAAGCCACCTATAGGCTGGGAGGGGAGTTGCTAGCAGTCACAAAGGAAGAAAGAGACTTGGGCATCATCATCACTGATGACCTAAAATCATCCAAGCAGACCTCTAAAGCAGTAGGTAAGGCTAGGGGGTGTTAGGGTGTATTAGTAGGGGTATCACAAGTCGTAAGAGGGAGGTAATAATCCCTCTGTACAAGACACTGGTTAGGCCCCATCTGGAGTACTGCGTGCAGTATTGGAGGCCACACCTTCACAAGGACATTAACCAAATTGAGGCAGTCCAGAGAAGGGCAACAAAATGGTGCAGGGACTGCATCAGAAGACATGTGAGGACAGATTAATGGAGCTCAATATGTATACCCTTGAGCAAAGGAGGAGAGAGGTGATATGATCGAGGCATTCAAACACCTTAAGGGCATAAACAAGGTGAAAGAGTCTAACATGTTTAAATATAAGAAAAATAGCAGGACAAGAGGACACAGCATGAGATTAGAGGGAGGCTGATTAAGGGGGAATGTGAGGAAATTCTTTTTCACAGAAAGGGTGGTGGATGCATGGAATGGCTTACCACAAGAAGTGGTGGCTATGAATACAGTGCAGAGCTTCAAACAGGCATGGGATAGGCATAAGGGAGCAATACAAATGACTATGAATAGATAGGCCACTGACAGAGCAAAGGCCGATGGCACATTTATAAGGTAGAAAAAGAAATGGGCAGACTGGATGGGCCTTGCGGTCCTTATCTGCCGTCAACTTCTATGTTTCTATGTTTCTATGTTTAAAATATAGATCTTAACAGCATCATTTTATTAAAGAAAAAAAGAAAACATAATCATGAAAGCGTTTAACCTACCCACCCTATATTTTTCCATAACTTTGATCCCACAACCTGTTCTAGAGTTCAAAATTCATACTCATAAATTTTATCTAACTCTCCCTGGATGTGAAAAAAAACTTTTTGTTGGGAGACTTCTCTATTTTGAAGAACTCTTTGACATCTCGCTTGCCATATAGACCACTTAAGGCACGCTAAAATCACATATATTGTAGTCTTCTTCCATTTTAACCATGATTCAGGAATTTATCCCAATACCAAGATCTCATAATTCATATTTTGAAAGAGTTTTTCTCCCCACCATCCAGCTAATTGTTTCCAAAAATCTTGTATCTTCACACAATCAAAGAATAAATGATGCATGGTCTCTGTTTGGTCAGAACAGAGAGTTTTCCCACAACCTCTTTCCTCAACGTGTTTATGTTTTTGATTTCCTTTCACGTTCACTCTCTGATGACCACATAACCATATAAAATCACACATTTTATGTGGAATTCTAGGTTCCACAATACTTTCCAACAACCAGCCTGTATTGATTCCCTCCGCTACCTGGAATAAAGGTTCTTCTGTGTACCATTTATCTAGCACAGCTTTGTAAAAAATTTTTTCTCATGCCCCAAAAACCAAGTAAGCTCAACTTTCCACGTTCTGCTATATTTTAAAGTAATCTGTATATATCCTGGAAGGGCCTTTTCAGATGGGTGCCATTTACCTCTCCTCCACGCCATTAGAAGAGAGGGTCCCCATAACTGCATACACAAAATCCCCATACCCTTGGATTCTACAACAACAGTACGAATTGAACTAAAAAAGTTTGCAAAAAGAAATATAACTGGCTGAATTATATTTAACCCTCCTGCTTTCCATGGCCTATACGTATGAATCCGTTTAACAGGATTTAACCTGCTTCCCCATAAAAACAGGAAAAAAAGGCCCATGATCTTGGTATGCATGCAAAAAGGAAGTGGAAAATGTGAGAAACATATAAAAAAATAGGAAGTATATATGTTCTTAACAAATAAACTCTCTTCATCCTAGTCATTTTCTAGGAAAGCCATGCTTTAACTTTCCTATCTGCTTGATCATAAACTATATTCCAGTTTTTTTCCTCTGATTCCCTAGAACCAAAAAACAAACCCAGTATCTTAATCTCTTCTTTAGTCATAGTAATAGGAAACTCCTCAACAACTTGTGTTTTACTCAAAACTAAAATCTGACTTTTACCTACATTAATTTTGATGCCTGAAGTGTCATGGAATTCCTCAATAATTTTAAAATCTTCTCACCAGATTCCAGATCAGCTACAGTGAAAACACAATCATCAGCGTATGCAGTGACTTTATTAAAAATGAGCCCCTGCTTATTTTTAATGGCTTTAATGTCTGTAGCAAATTCAATCCTCCTTAATATAGGGTCCAGTCCAAACACATACAGTAAAGGACTCAATGGACAACCCTGCCTGACACCATTTTTTAAATATATTGGAATGCCTAAATTTCCATTCACCATGGGAGTAACTTGAGCTTCAGAATACAAATTATGTAATAACGATATAAAAGATTCCAGAATACCATAAAAATGTAATACAGACCAGATATACTCATGTTGTATAGAATCAAATGCAGTTTCTTGATCTAAAACCAGCAAATAACCATCTGTATTCATACTTAGACTTTGTTCTACTATTTCCCTATTGAAGGTCAAATTTTGAATAACATTCCTATCTGGAATAGCTGACGTCTGAGTTGGACTAATAACCAGCTAAGCAATTTTAGCTAGATGATTTGTCAAAACCTTAGTCAGAATTTTGTAGTCTGAATTAAGTAAACTCAGAGGCCTCTGATTTTTATCTCTTGTGGATTCCCTTTTTTATACAAGAAAGTCATTATCCCATCTTTCATACTTGCTACTAATTGATTTTCTCTCCAAATGGCTTCAAAAACAGTCTGTAACCATGGGACCAATATGTCACAAAAACACCCATAGAAATCATTTGCAATTCCATCACTCCCTGGAGCAGTTCTAGGTGTTAGTTTAAGAATAGCTGCTCTAATTTCCACATCTGTAATAGGAACTATTAAGGCTTAAACCTCTATATCTCTTAATTGTGGAATATCTAATCCCGTCAGAAAATAATCTGAACACTCTCCACTATTCTTCTGAAAAATTGCCTTAATATGCTCCTGCACTAGCATTAATCCTCTATTGTCTGTCACCATAGCTACTTCTTATCTTTTAAAGCAGCAATTTGTGATGCATCTAAACCAGTATCAAATGGATTTACCTGCTCTTTTGTCCCCTTAGTCTGATATTTTTGTTGACTTGCATCTCTATCCTCTGTATCCTTCAGATATTTATACATGTTGTCCTTAATTACCTGTAGCTGTGTTTTTACATCATTCATAAGATCCAATTCTTGTGCTATTAATTTCATATACTTCGCTCTGAGTCCCAAATACTGTATATATTTATTTTTAGCTCTATCTTTTGTATAACAGGGTTTTAAATAATTGATTAGCAGTTTTTTCCTTGGGGCAATGCTAACTGTACAGAAAGTATTTATATAGGTTTTCTAGAAGTGTTATGTTTGTTAAACACAGTGAGGCAAGTGCTAAGCATTTTTACAATGTTTTAGCACTTTTATGAGCAAAACGCTAATCAATTTTTGGAGTTAAATCCCTGTTATATTTATATAAAGTAATTTTAGATCTCTATTTGTGTCTTTCCACCACTCTATGGGGCTATCATATAAGAAGGCAATATCAGCCCTTAACCTTAAGTAGTCTGTCAAAGAATTCTGTATTGAAGCTTCTTGTAATATGGCAACATTCATCTTGCAACATCCTCTTCCTATAGAAATTTTCTGTAGTGACCCTAAATCTAATTTAATAGCAACATGATCTGAAGTTTCTAATGGAACAATTTCTACTCCCTGACAAGTAATGCGTTGAGATACAAACCAAAAGTCAATCCTTGTGGATAACTTTCCCTTGTGATAAGTATGCATTGGGGTAATCTTTAAGATATCATAAACATCACATAAATTATGCATTTTTAGAATTTTAAGTAAAGCATTCGTATCACTGTATATCTTAGTTGTAACCTTCCCCCAATCTGCCTGTGATAATCTGCAGTTAAAATCACCCCCCATAACACTAATTTTTAGGTGTGTAAATAGGGCCCTACTCTTCTAAAGAGAGAAGATCTATCCGCTTTTGACATATGTAAGTATTCCTGTATGCCACTTTGTCCAAAACCACATCCATTATCATAACTCTTCCAGGTTGAACTTCAAAAATCTGTAATACCTGTACAGTAATACTTAAAAATAAAAACCCCAACCCTGAACAAGTTTCCTCACCCAAAGACCAGTGCGAGACACCCCATCTCCAATCTCTGAGCTTCTCTCATCTCTATCAATGAATGCAATCTAGTATCCTGTAAAAGAAACACATTTCCTTTCCCTTCTTTAAGGCTTGCAAATGTGACCTGCCTTTTACCCAAAGATTTAATACTATTCACATTGATAGTGACAAAAGACAATGTAGCATTCATAAGAAAAAGAAGGAAAAAGAAAGAGCAAATTCCCAAAACAAAAATAGTATTATGTCACGTTCACTTCTTTTTTTTTTTTAAACTTTCATTCTTTATTATGTTTTATAATTTTGACAACCATAGACAGAACAACATATATGTGCACTACGAGTATACAAGACATCATATTTCCTTTGTAGACATGACAGGGAAGATCTAGGTACAATTTGAGAAATACATTTAGTTCTTACATAGCATGAACAGATACTTTAAGGGGTGCAGTGAATTATGGTTGAAAATCTGGTCTCAAGGGAGAAATATACATGACCCATCTTCTCCACACATTCTCAAAGGATTCATAAGTTTTGTTTATATTAGCGGTTAATCTCTCCATCTTGTAAATATCTATCAAGATCTGATGCCATGTGTCTAGTGTGGGAGGCTGAGGGGAGCCCCAACTTTTCGTAATGGTTTTTTTGGCAGCCAACAGGGCTAAATTAAGAAATGTTCTGGCTGGGATATTCACGGGCTCCTGAGAGGTGTCCCCGAATAGCAACAACTTGGGGCCTAGTGTTATATTAAAAGACATTAGTTGTTGGAGAGCCTTGTGCAGCTGACCAAAAAAAACCTGCAATTTATTACAGGACCAAAAAATATGACCCAAAGATGCTGGAGAAAATCCACACTGCCTCCAACACTCAGCCTTAGAGCTGTCCCCATATTTTGCCATTACCTTCGGAGCTCTGAAGTATCTAATAACTACCCTCCAGGCAAACTCTTTCCATAGACCGGAATCTATACCTCTATACATTGTTTTTAAGTATATCTCCCATTGAGTGGGAACTATTTCTAATCCTAAGTCCTTTTCCCATGCCTGTCTAATACTATCTAAGGGTTTACTGTAAAGTGAGCATAGACCTTTATAAATAGAAGAGATTATATGAGGGGATGGTCCACATCAATAACTCCTATGATGGTTGAAAGGGTTCGGAGTGGAGTCACCCCCCCCCCTTCCCAAGAGAATTAAGGAATTCCTTGTCTGAAAATATCTAAATCTATCTGAAAAGGAGATATTATATTTTTGAACCAGTTCTGTCAGTGAAAGAATCGTTCCCTGAGGCATGAAGTGGTAAACTAAATGTAAACCCTTCCTTTGCCAGGAGAGATATCTCCCATCTATTTTTGCTGGGACAAAGGTGTCTGTGAAAGGAAGGGAAAATAGAGCCAATCTCCAGGGGGTGAGCTCCCTTGATATCAATAGTTTTTGCCAGTGAAATAAGGTTGAGTAGGTATAGGGGTTAGAGGTAACTCCTCACTTATTATAGAGGAGGGATAGAAGTAATCGATTCAACTCTAGTAAATCCTTCCCTGCAATTCTAGCGCTTTCCATTTTGTCTCATAAAATCTGTCTAACCAGAGTATCGATTCTAATTTGGGCAGCTAGATGATATAATTTAAAATTAGGTAGACACCCTCCTTTCTGTCTGGGTAGTTGCAAGGTTAGAAGATTAATCCTGGGTTTTGATTAGCCCAAATATATGCAGATATTTTTTCTGCAGTGTTCTGTAGAATATGTCAGGAATCTGGGTCGGCAAAGTTTGAGCCAGATATATAAATCGGGGAGAACCACCATCCTGACTGATTCTACCCGTTGATACATAGACAGGGGAGAACCCTCCATCTGTCTAGGTCTGCCATCATTTAGTTATAAAGGGGTATAGTTCAGGAGAATATGTCCTCATAGAGGGGCTGATCTGCACTCCCAGATATTTAATACTCTTTCGAGCCCCATGAAACTAAAAGTTTCCAAGATTTCACTATCTGGGATGTAATTGCAGCCAGAACTTCAGTTTTTGTTTCATTGATTTTATAGCCTGAGATCTCTCCAAATCTTTTCAATTTGTCCCAAAGAGGGGTAGTGAGGCCTCAGGTTTAGTAAGATATAGTAACAGGTCGTCTGCATATAAAGCTAGTTTATGAGATATAGAGGCCACCTCGATTCCAGAAATTCCTCATCTTGTCTTAGGGCCTGTGCCAGAGGCTCTAAATAGATTGCAAACAGCAGAGGTGACAGGGGCATCCCTGTCTTGTTCACAGTGATAGTGTTATAGGACTTGAAAAGAGCCGTTTATCCGAATATATGCTTTGGGGTTTGTGTACATTAATTTTATTAAACCTATCATTGATTGTGGTATCCCAAATTCCTCCAGTGCCTTCCACAGGAAGGTCCATTCAACACGGTTGAACGCCTTCTCTGCGTCCAGCGATAGAAGGAGAAACGGGGATCCGGCTCCTTGCCCTCTGCAGGAGGTAGAGTGTTCTTTTTATATTGTCCTGCGCCTGGCGACCCGGGATAAATCCCGTTTGGTCTGGGTCAATTATATCCGGTAGAAAGGACTCGAATCTTTTGGACATTATGGATGCAAAAATTTTATAATCTATATTAAGCACTGAGATTGGTCTATACGAGGAGCAGGATGTGCTATCTTTTCCAGGCTTTAATATGCTAGTGATGTAGGCGTATCTCCAGGAGTCAGGAAGAATTTGGTCTGTCTGTACCCCCTTACATGCCTGCAAGAGGGTAGGGGCCAGTTCAGGTTTAAATACCTTATAAAAGTCCCCTGTATATCCATCCGGGCTTGGACTTTTATGTGATTTGAGTGAAGACAGGGCCTTGTCTAATTCCGACTGGGTAATTGTTTGCTCTAGTAATTGTTTCTGTTTATCTGAGATATTTGGTAACCGTAGGTTTTTCATGAAGGTCTCAATTCCCTGGGTATTCCCCTTTAATTCGGCACTGTACAGGGTGGTATAGTATTTCAAGAAGGCATGTTCTATTTCTCTGGGATGACTAACTACTATTTTAGAGTTCGGGTCTCGTATCTGGGTAACATTAGATCTGGTTTTATGCTGTCTGATTCTGTGGGCTAGTAGGCGAGTAGCCCTGGGACCCCCTTCATAGTATTTTTGCTTGCTGCTCTGTAAAGCTTGTTCAGTGCGGATATCCAAAATAGACTGTATCTGTTCTTTAGTTGCTTGTAGGAGGGGAAGGACTCCCTCGTCCCCAGAAGCATGTAATGCTTGCAATTCCCCCAATTGCTGTTGTAGCTGATTAAGCCTTGCTTGTTGGTTTTCTTATAATGCAAGCATACTTAATCAGTTCCCCCTAAGAACGACCTTAAGTGTATCCCAGAGGACTCCACTTTAGTGCCCTGATCCTTGTTATCTTCTGAATCTGTCTTATTTTTGTTTTATTGTTTCCTTAAAGTCTTTAATATTCAATAAAAAATCATTAAATCTCCACAATGTGTTAATTTTCCTTCTCTTCAAATTATGTCTAGTGTAAGGATTGCATGATCTGATAGTACCGTCAGATCTGTGTACAATTTTGCATTTTATAAAGATGTTCCTTGGAAACATGTAAATAGTCTATCAGGTATATGTTTTGTGAGGAGGGAATAATGTGTATACTCCCTTTTATTGGGGTGAAGGTTCCATGAATATCAATCCATTGTAAGCCCTTAAACAAGCCAGTGTGATTCGATGCTGAGAGTCTTTTACAGGTCTCCTACTGGAGGTATCCAGCTGAGTCATAGCCAGATTATGGTCCCCGCCCATCACTAGGATCCCTTGGGTCAATTCTGTAACTTTTTGAAGTAACAGCTTCCTGTTCTCTGGGTTCTCCCAAGGGGGAATATATATAGAGGCCAAAGTGACCTCCTGACCCTCCAATTGTCCCACAGCAATTGCCAATCTTCCCTCTGGGTCTACAAATGAGTTCATTAGCCTGAAGGGAACATTCTTTGGAACCAAAATTACTGCTCCCCTTCTTTTCCCCTTCCGGTAGGAGGAGGCTACTATTATAGAGAAACCAAACTTGGAGAATTTTTTATGCTCCTGTTTGCTCAAATGTGTCTCCTGCAGGAGGAGAGCTGTGGGTCTTAGTTTTTTAAGGGAGGATATCACCTTGTACCTCTTGATAGGGTTATTTAAACCATTCACATTGAGGAGCACACTAACCATGTGGGCCTTATTCATTGGAATGAGAGGAGTTGTCGCCGGGGATAGGATTAAGCCAACTACTGCCCAAGAGTTTGTATACCCCTTTGCAGAGAAACAAAATCCGCATCCAGTGAATACTGTGTGAGTATGCTCCTGTAAGTTAGTTCCCACATAACTAGAATTCTCGTGGGTAACTCCTCCCATTTACATTGTAGGTAGCCTACATACAAGTGCACATTCATAAAATATACATACACATAACAACTAACTACAACTAGTACCCTCAAGAACCTATTTACATTAGTACTTCCAGAGCAGAAGGAGACTAATACTCTCCCTCTATTAGAACATAGATCCAAGCCTATAGTCAGATTGGATCTTTGTGGGAAGGAATAGTGACCTCCATCGGTCAGGCCTCCCAGGCCCCAAGGGGAAAAAAGTCGGGGCCAGGTAGTAGGGACGCCCCACTAAGAGAGTATAGGTTAGTATTAGATGTACGCCTCTTCTTAAAGTAAAAAGGAAAGAAAAAAATCGCTGAAGAGGTAGCTTCAAAGGACTGGGGATAGATTTAGTATTCTCCACCATCCACCTCTGTTTACTCTGTTATATGCTCTTTACACATTATTGATTCCCTGCTAATCCACATTACTACCCTAAGGCGATGACACTGTTTGTACTTCCCTCTCTGTCTCCTTTAATGTTAAAACTTAGATTATCAAACCAGAAAATAAACGAGGAGAGGGGAAAATAGCACAGCTTCAGCAGAGAAACCAGTCAAATAATGAAAGCTGTATAACTTAATGTCTCTCCTCTCCTTTGCCTTGTCGGCATTTCAGATAGTCTGAGGGGTCAACACAGCGTAGGTACAGTGCCCTTAAAAGTTCACAAACCCTCTACCTGAAGCTCTCTGAATCAGGTGTTAGTTTCTCGGTTGTCCATCGTTGCAGCAGTAGGGGAGTGGCGATTTGTCTGGATAAAGTCCTTCACTTCCTGAAGTGAGTGGAAACCTCTTCGGCGGCCTGTTCCTGCAGTCATTTTCGAGATACTTTGCCACTGCGAGTGAGGGGGACGTTTTTCACGTGGGACCCGGACCTCCCGACTTGCAACTCCATCCTCTTCTTTCGAGTTCCGTTATGGCTTCCTCCGGGCTTGAATACACCTCATTTCCAGAATCCCAGCAGACTCTCAACTTCGCGGGGTAGGGGGTATGGAACCTTATATCTTTTTCTTTTAAAACTTTAAGAATGGGGGCAAAAGCTAGCCTTTTTTTCAAAATTTCCGAGGGGTAATCGTTGTCGAGAAATAATCTGGCTGAGTTGTATTTAATATTTCCTTTTGCCCATGCTGTTTTTAAAATCCTTTCCTTGTCTTTAAAGCTGGAGAGTTTCAAAACTATTGAGCGGGGTCTGGCAGTTTGATCCGTGGGCTTTTTTGTCAAGGCTCTGTGAGCTCTCTCAATCTTGAACTGAAACAATATTGGAAGGTCCAGGACGTCTCTGAGGAGATCTGTGATGAAATCTTCCATCTTTCCAGTTTCAGAGTCCTCTGGTAGACTGTATATACGGAGATTGTCTCTCCGAGACCTCGCCTCCAGATCTGTTATCTTTTCTTGGCATTTATCATGCTGATCGATTAGGAAATCAACTGCTTGATGTAAGCGCTGGGTCTCTTCAGTTACTTCTCCCGTGGCTTCCTCTGAGCGATCGAGTCTACCCTCCACCTCGGACAGTCTATTTTGGAGTGTGGTGAATTCCCTCTTATTTTCTGCTCGAAAAGCTCTGATTTCCGTGAGAAGGGTCTCAAATCTGGATCGGGAGAGCCTTTTGCTTTCTCTGTCGGTGTCCAGATCATGGTCCTCGGCCATGCTGTCTGGGGGAGAGGAGCTGCGACTACGAGAAGGCCTCTTATCAGATCCTTTTACATCCCCTTTCTCGTGTCGTCTCTCCGACCGTTGTTTCGGTTGATTTTTGTTCCCCTTCATTTACGCTGTTGAAAACGTTAAGTTTTGGGCTTTGTTTGCTGGGCTGAGGAGCGATTTTGGTGGATTGAGTAGGAGCTCCCCTTCTATGCAGCCATACAGGTGGGTGACGTCACTGGAAGTCCCGTTCACTTCTTTTTTCCGTTTCCTAGGTTTAGAGCTTTACTACTGGCCCCCTTCTGCAGTATTATCTGCCTGTGACAATGTAATAGAAGAAAAGTCCGAATCAAGGCTTTGATCTTCTCCTCCTTGCTCAAACAACATAGCATAGGAATTGTATACTGGGATACTATCCACATCCTTAGACCCAGCTGGGCGTCTTTGGGGGCTTTCCTGTCTTTGATCTAGTAACTCTTTGAAAAATATCCTCTTGGTGAGTATCAAGAGGGGCATTAAGATTTCTCCTTCTGCCATCTCCATATCTTGGCCCACTTCTGCTGAAGGATCATCTTGGTTATTAGGTATAGATTCACTGGATTCTAGGGGGTCACCATTATGAGTTACTGACTGTAAAGCTACTTCAGGTTCTACCATATTAAACACAGTAACCAAATCAGCAGATGAAATGTTTTGGACCTCTTTCTCCTGGACTACAACTTCAATGGGAGCTTCCTTTTCAGGCCGAGGCCCTCTAGGGTGTGAATCCCTATTTGAGGCCGACTTCAGTAACTGAAGCATACATAATTTTTCTTTTTGAGCTGTAGTCACATAAGCATCCTGTTCTGCTCTGATGGCCAAGTCTCTACTGTTATGTGAAGCCCATGAACAGTTCTGAAAAGTGTGGCCCTGTTCCTCGCACAAATTACATCTAAGAGGCTGCTGACATTGTGCCCCAAAATGCCCCACTTCACCACATAGGCTACACTTTTGTTTGTCGCAAATGTTACTTAAATGTCCCATATCCCCACAATTAAAGCAAGCCCTGGGTTGACCAGGATAAAATATTACCCCATGATCTCTTCCCAGAAAAAAACAATTAGGCAGATGCTTTGTCAGTCCTTGTTCCATGTTTAATACAACCTGATATTTCCATCCTCCAGTCCAAAGTTGCTCATCATCCAGGATAGGCTCTGGATATCCTTTTATGGTGCAACGCTGTTGTAACCAATAGGTAATGTCTGCAACATTCACCCTTCGTTTCTAAATAACACGGTTATCTTCTTAGTTAATGGTTTAGTCAGGGGAATTGCTAGAAAAGGCCTCCATAAAGGAGAGAGCGTCAATAGCTGATATTGTTTCCAAAATCTCTCCAAACCTGCTGGATGTTTAAAACTGACATCAAACACCGAGTCTCCCGGCACATGTATCAGGGTGTATATCTCATAGGCATAATATTTCATGCTATCTTTAAGTAAAGCTCTTCCCACAAAATGCCTATCAGGGACCTCAGATATGTTACCCCTGTATTTTAACCGTACTGCATTCCTTCTTGTAGCAGGTTCTGATAATATCCTTGTGCCAGAAGGAAAAAGATGATCTTTAACTCTATCATGCCATGTATTTCTAGGAGTTGATAAAGAAGGTGCAGGGTCTGCAGGTACCGTGGGTGTGTTTTCCTGACGCAAGGGATCAGCCTCTCAAAATCTCCCTTGGTTTCCGGAAGAGAATCTAATATCTGGGGTGCAGAATTCAACCTCTAAATTGCTCTAATAATACATGAGAGGATCAGACTGCATGTGTACATCATGCTCTGAAGGAGTATTTTGCCCTAGAGCCAAATCAGAATCATTACTTGTCTCAGTAGTAGGAATGGGAGTGTTCAAGTGTATCTGAGAAGAAAAATCTAAATTTTCATTGATATTTGCTTTCCATCCAACACCCGTATCATGTTTAACCCACCCCGCTGCTGTTAAAGCCGACGCTACCCAATCCTCAGTACTGGGGGATGAATCTGTTAAAGTATTCAGCAAGGCCTTTGCTATATTAATAGGGGGTTTGCCGCTTGAATCAGAGGACTGAGATTTTAACCTATGGCTTTACGTGACCCCTTCTCTACTCCCAGGTTTCTTTTTTTTTTTTTAAGTTGTTTAACCAGGAGAAGCACACTAAGCTGAAAGCTTTTTTACAGGTGTGACCTGGGAGCACAGGGAAGTTAAGTGACTTGCTCAGGGTCACACAGTATGCAAGTGAAAGCTGTGGGATTCAAACCCAGGTCTGGTCTGCTGGATGTCACCAGATTAGCAGCTCAGAGCCTTAAACCACTGCGCTATACCGCCTCTTCCTGCCTCCTGAGGAGATCCCGATAGAGAAAACAATAGGGGCTAAAGGGCTAGATTCCCCGTCACTTACAGATACCTGCCATGAAACATTATTTCGCTGCAGCGTCTGTCCGATACTTGTAGAGGGAAAAGCAATCTCCATAGCTTGCACATCTCTCCTGCATTCTCCTCTGAGACCGACATCATACCATCCTCCGTGACCCATATTTCCGCATCACTCGTAGGGACATCGGTTTTAGGAACTACAGACTGATCCTCCGCCACTTCCACGCCTCCACACTTACTTTGGTAAGAGTTGTAGTCACTGGTTCACCAATTCTGGGTTTTCAATTTAATTTTTCCTTTTTGCAGTCGCAACTCTTCCTGTAGCAACTTCTTCATTTCCTCAAAATATTTCTCTGCCAACTCCATCCGCTGATGAATATCAGCTGTCCTGTCCTCCAAGACAGCCCTCTGTTTGGCAGGCATAGCTCCGGATTCGGACTCAGATGTACTCCTAGAGTCAGAATTCAAACCATCCATCCATCCGTTCAGCAGCTAAAACATAATCATCCTCCATAACAATTTCCATCTCCATGTTAGTCTCCAAAACCAGGGTGAGCCGAGGAGGAGACTAGCCCCTCAACCACCCTCACGTCCTGCTCTTGCAGCTCACACGCTCTGATCACTTCCTCGCAGCAACGCAGCATCACACGCTCTGATCACTTCCTCGCAGCAACGTAGCACCCTCTAGCGACAAGAGTAGGGGAAGTTTCCCCGGTGTCCTGGCCAAATTTCCCCCCATTCACTAAAATTCCACCTACAGCTTAATCTGGTTCAAAGTCAGTTGGCATTCATCTGTATCCCACTCCTCCGGGGTCATGCCTGAAAATAGGCAGAATCTGCCTAGTGCACTTACCCGGTCAACAAAAACTAAATAAATAAATACATTTCTTGGGCTCTAGCAGGAAACATTTCTTAGGCTGTAGCGGGAAACATTTATTGGGCTGTTGCAGGAAACAGTTCTTGGGCTGTAACAGGAAACAATTCTTGAGCTGTAGAGGAAACATTTATAGCAGGAAACATTTCTTGGGCAGTAGCAGGAAACTGTTCTTGGGCTGTAGCAGGAAACAGTTCTTGGGCTGTAGCAGGAAAAATTATTGGCCGTAGCAGGAAATATTTGTAACAGGAAACATTTTTGGGCTGTAGCAGGAAACAATTCTAAAACGATTCTTTGGTTAGAATGCAAGCAGACCTTTGGCCTCAGGCTAGATGGGGAGACAAAAAATGAGTATTGCTGACCTTAACTACTAATTGTAGCAGAAAACATTTTTTGGGCTGTAGCAGAAACAATTCTTGGGCTGTAGCTGGAAACATTTTTGGGCTGTAGTGGGAAACAGTTATTGGGCTGTAAAGGGAAACATGTCTTGGACTGTAGCAGGAAACATTTATTGGGCTGTAGTGGGAAACAGTTATTGGGCTGTAGCAGGAAACATTTCTTGGGCTGTAGCAGAATACAGTTTTGGGATGTAGCAGGAAACATTTCTTGGGCTGTAGCAGGAAACATTTAATGGACTGTCACAGGAAACAATTATTGGGGTGTAACAGGAAACATTTCTTGGGCTGTAGTGGGAAACAGTTATTGGGCTGTAGCAGGAAACATTTCTTGGGCTGTAGCAGAATACAGTTTTGGGATGTAGCAGGAAACATTTCTTGGGCTGTAGCAGGAAACATTTAATGGACTGTCACAGGAAACAATTATTGGGGTGTAACAGGAAACAATTCTTGGGCTGTAGCAGAAAACATTTCTTGGGCTGTAGCAGGAAACATTTCTTGGGTTGTAGCATGAAACAGTTCTTGGGCTGTAGCAGGAAACATTTCTTGGGCTGTAGCAGTAAACATTTCTTGCAGGAAACATTTCTTGGGCTGTAGCAGGAAACAATTCTTGGGCTATAGCAGGAAACAATTATTGGACTGTAGCAGGAAACAATTCTTGGGCTGTAGCAGGAAGCATTTTTTGGGCTGTAGTAGGAAACAGTTCTTAGGCTGTGGCGGGGAAACGTTTTTGGGCTGCAGCGAAGATTTCTCAGGAAACATTTCTCGGGCTGTCATGAGAAACAATTCTTAGGCTGTAATAGGAAACAATTCTTTGGCTTGCAGGAAACATTTCTTGGACTGTAGCGGAAATATTTCTTGGGCTGTAGCAGGAAACAATTCTTGGGCTGTGGAGAAACAATTCTTGGTCTGTAGTGGGAAACATTTCTCAGGAAACAATTCTTAGGCTGTAACAGGAAACATTTCATGGGCTGTAGCAGAATACAATTTTGGGCTGTAGCAGGAAACATTTTATGGGTTGTACTAGCAGGAAACATTTCTTGGGCTGTAGCAGGAAACAATTCTTGGGCTATAGCAGGAAACAATTATTGGACTGTAGCAGGAAACAATTCTTGGGCTGTAGCAGGAAGCATTTTTTGGGCTGTAGTAGGAAACAGTTCTTAGGCTGTGGCGGGGAAACGTTTTTGGGCTGCAGCGAGAAATTTTCTCAGGAAACATTTCTCGGGCTGTCGTAGGAAACAATTCTTAGGCTGTAATAGGAAACAATTCTTTGGCTGTAGCCGGAAACATTTCTTGGACTGTAGCAGGAAATATTTCTTGGGCTGTAGCAGGAAACAATTCTTGGGCTGTAGCGAGAAACAATTCTTGGTCTGTAGTGGGAAACATTTCTCAGGAAACAATTCTTAGGCTGTAACAGGAAACATTTCATGGGCTGTAGCAGAATACAATTTTGGGCTGTAGCAGGAAAGATTTTATGGGTTGTACTAGCAGGAAACATTTCTTGGGCTGTAGCAGGAAACATTTAATGGGCTGTAGCAGAAAACATTTCTTGGGCTGTAGCAGGAAACATTGCTTGGGCTGTAGCAGGAAACATTTCTTGGGCTGTAACAGGAAACATTTCTTGGGCTGTAGCAGGAAACATCTGTAGCAGGAAGCATTTCTTGGTCTGTAGCAGGAAACATTTCTTGCAGGAAACATTTCTTGGGCTGTAGCGGGAAAGAATTCTTGGGCTGTAGCAGGAAACATTTCATGGGCTGTAGCAGAAGACAGTTTTGGGCTGTAGCAGGAAACATTTCATGGTCTGTAGCAGAAGACAGTTTTGGGCTGTAGCAGGAAACATTTCTTGGGCTGTAGCAGGAAAGAAACCGTTCTTGGGCTGTAGCAGGAAACCATTCTTGGGCTGTAGCAGGAAACATTGCTTGGGGCTGTAGCAGGAAACATTTCATGGGCTGTAGCAGGAAACATTTCTTGGGCTTCATGCAGCAGAGCCAAATTTGCTTTTTAAATCTGGTGAATTTTTTATTTTTAAATTACTCTTTATTCTTCCCCTACGCCGGGGCCCCGCTCTGTTGGGAGACGCCCATGCACCTGCCCCACTTCACTGCCTTACGTGGATCCCCAGTGGACCCCCATGGAGCCGTGGCTGTAACCCCCAGGCGAGTACGAGGTGGGGCCTGTACACCTTGAGACAATTCAAGTTTCGTCTGGTCCCTCCGGTGGTCAAACAGGCAGGAGTCGTTAGGGTCTGGGATTGGCACTTCTTCCTCTCGGTGCTCCGGCATCATTTTCCCTGTTCTGAGAGAGTGACATTCACGCCGACGTCAATGCATCTTTGCCGACGTCCACCACTCCCCAACCCTCTCTGTATATTTGTGCACTTGCTGTGCCTCTGGCCTCCATGCCAGAGCCAATCAATACCAAGCCTGTCGCCCCCCTCCTGGTGAGGAGAGCTGTCCTCTGGATGCTCAATCCTCTCCCTCCCCACTGACCCCTGACTGCCCGGGCTCGTTCCCAAACCCAGGTTGGTGGCAAGGCGCGAGGTGTGGCGTCTAGCGCCTCAACCCTCAGTGCCACTGGGCCGGCTCTGCGTGATGAATTTGGTGCTTGTGAAAGGTAACGGGAAGTGTCTGAAGCCCTCTGTTTATCTACAGGGGAGGTGCAGTGCAGGCTTTTCCACACTGTTCCCTTAGCACTGATCTGGTAAGTGAAAAGATAATGCTTCTTCTGTTTGGGACTTTCTTTTGAATGACAACCACCAGTTAGGTCCACTTTTGTGCAGAGGTACTGACCTGTAGCCCCAAACTAATTTAACCCTTACTTAGCCTGCCGACAGAATTAGAATGCATAGAAATTCTGGACTGATACATCGGTCCGCGGCACAGCAAGGGTTAACTTGTGACCCAAGCCAAGATTCAAACCCAGGTCTTACCTGCCAAAACTGAAGCATCTGATGTGTTCCCTCCTTCATTCACCTGTATGTGATTTGAAATGTCTTTATTTGCAACAGTAGTAGGTTGTCTCCACAGAAATAGTTTTTCATGCTTTTGTTAAGTGGGCAAACTAGACAACTTTCTCACGACTTTGAAGAAGCTCATTATATAGTGGGCAGAATTTCAGAATGCATCAAAATACAGTGTAAAGGTTCAAAGAAATAAGCTTTCAACTAATGAATGGTAATCACCCTAATGCAGAACACTGTTCAGTTAAGTTAACTGTTACTAAGCTCACCACCTACTGTCATGTCATCACAGGCTGTTGCACATATCTTACCCTTCAGACACGATAACAGACAGTTTCTGGAGTCTATTTGGAACCAACACCACATTGACAGAGTGGAAATAGTCATGAAGGAGACTGTGGATGCAAAAGGTAATGGAACTCTGTTCTACGTAGACTTTCCTATGGTACTGTAGGTGATTTTTTTTTGTTTTGTAGAAGAATGCTGGAAGGCGCTGTCCCATGGCACTGGTGGTGAAACAGTGTGCTATCACATGGGGGCCTGGGTTTGGTCCCTGGACCTAGGACTTGGTGGCAGGCTTGTTGGTGGACATGCAGCATCCAAGCAGCTGCCTTACTCCCTGGGGAGTGTGGGAGGTCTGGGTAGGTGTATTACTGCCCCCTAATGGAGCAGAGAGCAGCCACATGGTGGCGAGACAGTGTGTGTGTGTGTGTGTGTGCGGAGTTGATGGTGGCAGCAGATGCTTGCTAGTGGAGGGGACTATAGGGGAAGACGCGCCACTTTTGGTCTTGTAAGAGCCTGGGTTCATCCATGGCCTACACCTCTGCTACATGTATGTTCCTTGCTAGTGGTGGCAATCTGTTGGGGGGCTAGGGCCCCACCGGGGGGGGAGGGGTGAGTTGAGGACAGCTTGTTGTTAGGACGCAAGCAGGCCTTTTGACCTCAGGCTAGATGGGGAGACCAAAATAAATTAGAGTATTGTTGACCTTAACTACTAATTGTCGGCAGTCATGAAACTATTTGTGTAACTTGAATTAAAGTAACACAAGTAATTTATTCCATCAATAAGACAGCTTTTAATGTGTCCAGTTAATATGCAATGATATCTAAGTTTTGTAATATCTACATTTGTTACTGTTGGGACATTTTCTTTTTATGGTGTCGGAAAAGGGAATTACTTTGCCAGTTAGTCATCTTGGCTCAGTTTCTCAGTCCAAAATGCTTCTCTGATCATTTCCTGTGTTGTTTTGCCCTGTTTCTTTTTTTTTTTCACTTTTTTAATTTAGATATGCAGGAGTTGAAACTAACTTTTCAGCTAGCTGGCAGGGCTAGTGACGGAAAAATCCACCAGCCCCCAAGGCTTTACACTAGCCCAGCACAAACCTCTGGCCAGACCCTGCTGATGTAGCTACCAGACTCCAGCATGACTTCGATAAAGTTCGGCTCTGGTTTAGCTCCTATCAGCTTTCACTTAACACCAATGTAACCCCTTGTTCCCAGGGGTTACTAGAATCCCATTAGAATCAGTGGCAGGCAGGGAAGGCGGCTTGTGAGATGCCAGTTAAATGGGTTTCACAGTCACACTCTGTTTTCAGTTTCTGCTGAGCTGGAGTGATGATGTCCCCTTAGAATTCTCGCAGTAGCATATGCCACAGTGGAATGCTAACTGCAGGGGTTAGCAGTAGAACATTGGGAGATTCAAGTCAGTCTGCGTGGAGACTCAGGAGAGTGAGGAGTGCTGCAGGGTGCAGCTCCTCAGACCTAGCTCTGAGAGAGCTAGCTCAAGAGAAAGTGGCTGTGTGTTCTTACCCTAGAGAAGAACACAAAAGACCAGTTAATGAAGTGGTAGAGACCGTTCCTAGAAGTTGTTCCAGTGCCCCATCCCGGAGGAATTGGGAAATTCCAGGATTCGGGGGCAATCCCCTGGTCCAGCCTGGAGAGGGGGAAGCTGCCTGAGAGTCATTTTGTTCTGTGGGTACCTGAGACTGTGTTGTGGAAAAAGCCCTGGGGCACCTGCATACCGTGGTGAGTTTTCTCTGACAAAGGGACTCTGTTCACCAAGACTGTGTTTCTAGTAAAAGTGTCTGCCTACTGTGGGGTCAAAGAGAGACTTGCCAAGTACAGAACTTTTAGACTGTGTATGACTTAAAAGCATCTGCAACAGTGGGGGTCTAGGGTAAAGACATAGCCACATATGTGGCTTTTAAAGTCAGGACACCTCCGTAGAGTGAAAAGCAGAATGTTAAATGTGGAAAACATTTCAAGAGCGCATCTACAAGAGTGTTTCAGAGAAAGGTGTTGTAACCAAATTAATGGCCGAGTATAGATTTGGGAGCCAAAGGTGGGAGACCCCCAATCTGGAGTAATCAGGTTTACCTCTCCAGGTTCAGTTTGGGCACCTATGTTTTCTCTCAGCGCATTTGGCCAGTGCCTGAGGAAAGCACCCAGATGTGGGATTTTGGATTTTCCCTGCTAGCCGGAATGTGCTCGTGGGTGGTTTAGGGAGCCACCAGCAACCTCCATGCAATATGGAAATGTGTCCTAGTACTGGCCGGGGTTCCAAGTCAAGGAAAAGAAGAGAAGTGCACCAGTTCGGGCAGTGTGTGCCCAGATCCGTTCAGAACCTGGGGGTTCGCTGTGAGAGTTGTGCTCTGTACCTCAGTAATCTGCATTACCAGTGAGAGTAGCCCTGTGGGTCCATCTTTGCTTTGTTATTCTCTGTGTTATGTGAATAAAAGCCACACTCTAGAATTCCAGCCTGGTTTGGACATTACAGTTATTGCTTCCAGTGTCTGAATTTACTTGGGTGCCACTGACCAGAAGTACAAACCTTGCATAATGCTGAGCAGTGTTTTCTCCCAGGGACCCAGGTTGATGGCCATGCTAAATGGTCCCCCAAGTGTGAGCAAGGTAGTTGCTACACTTGGTTTGCCTGTCTAAGAATAGCAGGCTCCAGAGTAGAAGTAGTGGGTCAGACATAGAACTGTGATATTAGTAGTGACTACCCCCACCCCTCTTGGTGGTGCCTGGAAGTGAGGAGGAGCAGCCCTGCTAGTAGAAACAAGGGGGCGGTGGGGAGGTTACACCAAGAAGACAGTCTCAGTGACCTTTAGCACTAGGCATAGACTCTCCAGGCTCCCCTCCTTCCCATCCTTCCATACTCATGACGGGACTGTCCTTGAGGGCACCACTTCCTTTAGGTACCTTGGGGTGTGGCTTGACCAACACCTCACCTTCTCTGGTCATGTAGACGCAATCCTGAAAAAGTTGCGCCCCAAGCTTGGCGCTTGATACAGGAACCGTAGTAGCTTCGCGCTACCGGCTAGACGTGAACTTGTCCAGAAGATGATCCTACCTGTTTTGACCACTGTGACGTAGTCTACAGTGCTGCTTCCAAGTCTTCCCTATCCAGACTGGATACTCTCTTTAACTCCTTCTGCCACTTTGCTCTGGATGCCCCACCTCTCACTCACCACTGTAACCTTTACCGCTCCCTGGCCTTTCCTTCATTAGAAAATCGCTGCAACCCCAATTGTGCAAAGTTTGTGTCAAAATTTTGGTTTGGCTCTCTTCCCCCCTCCTGTCTGGCTTCCTCTCTTCTGTCCCTCCCCCCCTCCTGCTCATGCCCTTAGATCCTTTGACTCCGTCTAATGACAGTCCCTCGTTGGCTGACCACTGCAGTTCAGATGGCCTTCTCGCATCACTTTCCAAAACTATGGAACTCTCTTCCCCCCCCCCTCCAAATCTGCCACTCATCATCACACTACTCCATCTCTCTCTAGCCCTACATAATTTCCTTTCAGTAAATTGTATCTGTAACTAACCAAACCTCAACTGTGCCTCTCCCAAGCTTCCCCTCTTCTACACTACCCCAGTCGATGACTGCACACCTCTCTAACCTCAGCACAGCACCTGAGTTGTCCCTGCCCTCCTTGCAAGTTGGTCCTGCTACCCTTCTGTCTAGTGACTACTCCAACACTGGCGCTTACCTGTTTTGACAAGAGAAATGTTTTTTGTTTGTTGGTTTATAGGAATATCACGCCCTTGTTGCACTACAACGTTCATTGAGTTTACTCTCCTATGTTCGTCAGCACCACTTCACTTTGCTTGCCTTATTGTATAAGTTGTATTATCACTTTTTATGTACGGTATATTTGACTGTATGTTTACTCCCCTGCCGTCCCCCCAACCCCGGATGAACCAAAGCAGCTTGTTGTTCAGTGTGCCTTTCCTGGTGAAACATTTCAATAAATAAATAAAATAAAGTTGGTCTTACAGTAAGTTGCAGTTAAATTTCAACTCCCTGGCCAGTGCTCAAGCCCACGTTTTGTTTACAGGACTTTACAAGGCTGCAAATCAATGCAGCTTTCCCGGACAAAATCCATATAGGCAGCTGTTTCCAGCTGGATTTCGTTAGTTGCTGTGAACTTCCCCTTTTTCACAGTATACAGTAGCAATCAGGGCAGCACATAAAAATGGCTGAGATTTTAACAGCATGCCTCTCACTTTAATGTATAGCAAATTGGGTAGGCAAACCACAGAGTCAGTTGCAGTAATAAATCATTTGGTTGTGTTCCCCTTTGCAAGCGTGTAACTGTTTATTAGGCAGATATTATGCGGTCCTTAAGCCCAAACTAATTTTCTCCACTGCAGTTCTTAGTGTTTCTGTACAATTAAATTGTATGTGTCACCCCTGGATTCAGTTCCCACTAGGTCAGATCATGTCTTTCTCTTTACAATCTGTGATTTAAATTGCTTAGCAGTGGCTAATGTACTGCAACAAAAACATCCAATTGTTATCTTGGTTGTTTGCGAGGCACTTTAGCCCAGATTGCTAAGTTCTGCAGTTTTATCCACTCAGCTGACTTTACTGTGGCATTTAACATTTGAATCCTGGCACAGTGAACTTTTTTAAAATAAATGTCTCCCATGTTGTCTCATTTGGCAGTCGTAGAGTGCGCATCAACGACATCTTTAACTTAGGCTGTTAAAAGTCCATTAATTACCAAATCTTAGGGGCAGCAGTGATGACCGGAATGGCGTCACTTCGTGGAAGTCCCTGAGAGTGCTGCATGCTGCAACATAGTTAGCGCTGGTTGAGGAGAAGTACTGCGCAATCAAGATGGCTAAGCCTGAGACAGGAGGTGGCTAACAGACACACTCGGCTGAATTGCAAAATAATGGCAGCCATTTGAAACGGACTAAAAAATGTTAGGAAATTTTGAGCCCTGAAAACACAAGGCCCCTAGTGGGCACTTTACATTTTATTCCACCGCTCAATGGAAATCTACCTGCATTTGGCGGGTGGGTGTCAGTTCAAACCCTGGGTATGAAGATTCAGTACCGCAGTTTTTAAACAGCAGTACTACCAAATCAGGACGTGATTTATCCATAGTCTGCTTTTTGGCTGTAAGCATGTGGCCAAAGTTCTAGTTTCCATACCTGTAAATATTTTTTTTCAGTCATCTTTAGTTTTTTAGATATTTGCAATTTATTTGAATTGTTGTGGCGCTACAATAAATATGGCGGCTGACTAATTTTCAGCTGCGCTTTTCCTTCAGGTCGCATCACGTCTTTTGAGTACAGCAGTGGGACCCTCTGCTGACCATTTCCGATGTCCCTGCAAGTCATACACATCTGCAGTTGGCAGAAGAGGGGGTTCCAATGCAACATTCTTGGTGGCAGAAATGTAAAAAATGCAGAGGATGACTCAGCAAATTACTCCGTGATAGTACACTGCCGGCGGGAAAGAGTACCAGGTATATGATCAGCAGAGCACAGGGAATAATCTGTCACAAAAGCGCAATTTTTTTTTTCGTAGTACCGCTGCTTTAAAATGGCCTTTGAAACCAGTTAGACAGTGAAAAGCAGAAAAATATGTGTAGTTTCACTCTGTGGTGGCCATTGTGCTGTAATGTTGTTTTATTTATTTATTTAGTTAGTTGTTATTTATCAGGTGGGTGCCAAGCAATAACAGTTGCCTATTTTCAAGCACGACCTGGGAGAGTATAACAGAGGAACAGTAAGAAATGAGGTGTAACAAATGTTCAATAAAAAAACATGGTTTGGTACATAGACAAAAATCAAAGTGCGGGCAGCAAACAATATTGGAGGTAACATACAATATTCAAGGTCATAGGGTCATTCTATACAGTAAAGTTCTATGGTCAACAAATTAACATATAGAACAGAATTCAGGGTATGTAACAACAGCTGATGAGGATTTGCAAAGATAGGTATGGAAACCCACTCTGTAGCAGCCTAGGGGGCAGTAACATACAGATGCCTGGCTTAGGCAGGTGCAATATGCTTTTGAAGGCATGATTGGATGCACACTGATGGACCAAGATAGAATAGAGTTCCAGACTATAGAGGCAGTGAAGGCAAAGGACATTTCACTAAGTTTGGTCTTGGTTTTAGGTATGTTGAATGCTCCAGGACATTTGACATGAGTGAATAAGATTGGTTATCAGGCTTGACAAGCACTGAGTGACATGGGAGATCACTTGTTCACAGCTGTGCGACTCAATCTTCCCAAGGTGAAATTTTCGCAGGGGTTGACGGAGGGAGCCATCCTAGTCTGGAGTTACAGATCACAATGGTGTGTGTGCCTATTTGTGGCCAAGGCAAACCTGCAGATGTTGTTGCAGGCCACGTCTTGTTTTTGCAGTGGTTTTGGAGGCTGAGTGGTAGACTGCCATCCCATATGTCAGTTTGGGTAGGAGAATGCCTCTGACATTAGTAATACAGGCTATGGGTGTAAGGCTGTCTCTGATTTTGGATGAGAGTCCAAGACTGGTGTTGGCAGCCTTACATGCAGCAGAGATATGTGCTGAGAAGTCTAAGGAGGTGTTGACTGTCACTCCCAGATAATTAAATGTAAGGGCTGTAATGAAACGAGATCCATCGAAACGTTCAACAGCGAGTGAGGTATTGCACATTTTTAACCTAGTGGCTGAGCCAAAGAGCGTGACTTGGGTCTTAGTGGTATTAATGAGAAGCTTGTTTGACTGGAGCCAGGATTGTATAGATTTAAGGTCAGAGGAGAGGCGACTAGTTCAGGGATGCAGTGAGAGCTTGTGAAGAGATCAGGGTCGTCAGCATGAAGGATAGGGATGTAGTGTCTGAGACTAGTATGGATAGAAATTATATGAATGGAAACAAAGAGGGGCCCAAGATGGAGCAATGATGGACCCCAGTTTTGGTAGCAGCAGCGTATGACAGGGTATGGCCAGATTGAACTCTTTGATACATGTTATTCAAGATCTGGAGGACTTACCATATGAGGGCAGATTGAGGGAACTGAACATGTATTCGCTGGAGGAGAGGAGGGATGGGGGGACATGATAGAACCTTCAGGTACATGAAGGGCATAAACAGGGCTGGGATGGAGGGGCTATTCAAAGTAAGGGAAGGGAGTGATACTAGAGGTCATGCTTTGAGATTTGGGGGGGGGGTTCAAGAGGGAGATGAGAAGACACTTTTTTACAGAGAGTGGTGGCTGAGTGGAACACGCTGCCAGAGGAAGTGGTGGCCTGCACAATGCTGAATGGCTTCAAAAGGGGATGGGACAGGATGGGGGGTAAAGGAGGGTAAAGGGAGGGAGGGGCAGCTGCCAAGTAGGGAGGCTAGCTGCATAATCGAGCAGACTTGATAAACCAATTGGCCGTTATCTGTTGGCTAATTTCGTATGTTCATAAGTAACCTTTGAGACAAGGCAGGGTAGTAGGAGAGATGCCCAAAGCACTTTGTTTACCACATAATAAGGTGCATTGGTGCCGGAAGGGTCTGAAAAGTGGTAGGGCCAAGGATTTAAGGGGTAAATTCTTCCTTAATAATAAATTAACATTGTTGCAAAAGCTGATAGGGCCACTTATGAAAGTGGTAGGGCCATGGCCATGGTGACCCCCCTGCCCCGTTTCAGCACCTATGATAAGGTGTGATCAGGTAGGTCAGAAGCCTTCATAAGGTCAATGAAAACCGCTCCTGTGCGCTCACCCCCCTATTCATGGCAGGGAAGGTGGAGGAGGAGAGTGACAGGACAGCAGTAGTATTGCTGTGGTATTTACAAAAGTCCTGCTGTGTGGGGGGACAGGAGGTTATAGGTGGTGAGATACTCAGTTAGCGAGGAGACACTCTGCTTTTCAGGTAGTTTGTTTAATACTGGAAGTATCGCTATTGGTCTGTAGTGCTGATACTAGCTTGGTTCCCTTTCTTATATACAGGGACAACATGGGATATTTCCGGATATTGGGGACTGTTTGGAAGTAAGGATAGGCTGAAGATTTTAGTGTCATGCACTGAAATCTTTAGACTTCTAAAACTGCTATTGGAGGTGAAAAGATTACGCGTTTAAAACAGTAAAGCGGTATAGTTTCCCTTGGAACTAGCTCACAAATGACAGGTATGTTAATTACACATGCACGTGCACTTTTTGTTGTTGATTTTTGTGATATTGATTAATCCTGCCTATATTTTGTTAAGATTTTTGCCCTTGTAATCCACCTCCGATCACACCTGGAAATAAGCTTTGGTTCAGTGTGCCTTTCCTGGTCCCCAATTTTCAAATAAAATACTGTGTCCTAGTTTAAAGGAGATCTACTGAGAAGGGACTGAGACCACTGTTGCTAGACTGTGGCTGAGTTCCCCTCGAGTCCCAATATTTATTAATCTAAAAATACCTGATGGGGTGTAACATTTCTTTACTGGGCCGCAGTTAGCGATATATTGGACAACCAGAGGTAGCCCCCCTGACACGCTGGCAGCACCGAAGAGATGACGCCGGTAAACAGCCTCTCATTGTCATATGTACAGAGGCATTAAAATCACCGTTTATATTTGTTGCGTTATTTTTACAAGGTGATTATATGCCGTGGGTGCCGCATCCGCTGCGGTGTATATGCAACTTTGTAAAAATAACACCTGGCATAGTAAATATGGAGATTTTAATATCTCTGTACATATGGGCAATGGGGAGGAAGAGGCAACACCAAGGCCATCATCTTGCAGTGCTTGCCAGCTAACTCCCAGGGCTGTGCTCTGCTGTCACTGTGCTGGCTGCAGCCTCCGGAAAAGTATTTTTAAGAGCGCTCAAGCATTTTTTTAAATTAATAAACATCGATCTTGGGGGGAGCCCAGCCATAATCTATGCAACAGTGGCTCGAGCTTCCTTCCTAACAGATCTCCTTTAAAGGCTCCCCACTACTCTTATCTGTCCTGTGTGCAGCCCACCCCCTTTCTGGTCTCCGAATCCTTAGGATCATTAGTGGTCTTGCCATCGATTACCTCCAGAATATTTTCTACCTATTCATTCCCTCTCATACTTACACATAGGACTCCTCTGACAGCATCTACTTACCTTTCCACTACTGGTGGCAGAGTTTCTTCTTCTGCTGCTGACTCAGCTGTTTGGGATAGTTTACATGTCTCTTCATCTGATTCCTGGAGCAGCACGATCAGTACTGGCAAGTGTCGACACATAGACATCCCCCACGACTTAGCCCGTCACTCGCGTTATTAGAAGTCTGGCCACGGGGGACTGGGAACTTTCGTTAGTGGATATGGCAGGTGGCAGTGGCGGTGGTGGTGGTGGGGTTTGCAGGATCAACCAGATTAAAAAAAACAAACTAAACTGTAGGTGCACAAAACATTTATATTGGAACCTCCTGCCTCCGGCCTGGGGTGTGGGGAGATTAGCAGGGGAGCTCTGAGGCCATGGTCCTAACATGACTTTGCTGCAGATCAAAGCTGAAACTAAATGGATACAATTTCATTGCAGCCAGCGGGGCCGGGACACCCCCCAAGTAAACAAACTCTGAAGAGTCAAACTGTGACTTTGTAGAGGACACGGCAGATAGGGGGCATGGTGACCTTCCAGGATGACACACTGAGCGCTCTGGCTGCAAGGGAGAATGGGAGGATACTGGACACAAAATTAACAAGTAGCTTGCTTTGGGGAGCAAGGTTACCCATGTTGATACTGTTCTGAGAGGTTAAATGGTCAAATGTTAAGTTCTTTTATTGGTATGTGACTAAGAAAGAGCTGGAGGGAGTCTGGGAAGGAGATGGGGATGGGCACAGCAGGAGTGATACTGCTCATCCCGGTGTTGATATGCCAGCATACTGCAGAGTGCCGGGAAGGCCATTTACAAACTAGTAGGCTACAGCATGGGGTATTTGTTTCTGTGTGGGATCCCTTGATGGTTTCAAGGCACTCCTGTGCTTTTTAGGGGCCAGGCTGGTTGCAGGGGCCTCTTCTGTTCTCATCTTAATGTTTGCATGTATTTAAGTCCATTCTCAGGAAAATGTGATCATTTACTTGGGAAAATGGAAAGTACCAGAACAGGAGGAGGAGGAGGAGCTTAAAGATAGGTGGAAGGGTGATTTGATGGATGGCCAGGGGGGCGAGCCTCCATGAAGTCTGACCTTAGGTCATTCTTGGTACTGAAGCACAGATAATATCCTGAAATAGCCAGGGGTTTGCAGATCCAGTTAAACAGAAAATGTTCTCACTGCATTGAAACGCGGGGCGGTAGTGGTCTCACCTTACTAAAGAAGAGCACAAAAAATTGGTGGGGCGGGTGCTTGCTGTGCTGTACCCTGCAGCTCTCATAAAAGAGAAGTGGCAGTGTTGGTGAGTAAGGGGTTTTTGATGCAGGTCAAGAAGGTCGTGGCAGACCCACGAGAAGGCCGATATTTCTTCGTGCAGAGGCTGATGCGCGGCTGCTCTGTCACTTATGGTAGCATATATGCACCGGCAGTGCTCGGTCTAGACTTCTACCGGGAATACTGGATGTTATACACACAGAGCAGTTTGAGAATCTTACTTGTGTGGGGAGGATTTTAATTGTGTTAATGGAGCCCAGCCTGGACCATTGGGGGGCATCGGACAACATAAAGGAGCCGTGAAGCAGTGGAAATGGGTTGGTGAATCTAGACCTGCTAGACACATGGGGCCCGAGCCTCAAAAGGGCTAGAGTGATGCTGATGCTAGGGACTTGCGTCATAGGAATTTGATGCAAGTTGTGACTTGTGTTACAAGTTGTGGCAAATGTGATTCCAGAAGGTAGCCTTCATCATGTCCAGTGCAAGTGCACCAAAGCCCCCTTGAGCCATGCGGTAATGCACCAGGTCACAAGGGGGCTTGTGTCATGGTGGGGCTGCAACATCTCCTTTTGTGGGATTCTAGAAGCGGACGTGGCACCACTTAGAGCAGCCAGAAGGTGGTCTAAGTGGTTCGTGCCACTGGGACAGGGTTGGCTTGGCCGCCGGGTGCAAGGGATGGGGTGGCAGAGGCTGCTCGGGGCTGTGACTGCTAATGTATGACGTGGCACCAGCGGGTGCAAGTACAGTGTAATGCATATGTAAATGCCAACATGTCCAGGGACTGTACCAGCGAAACAGTGCATAGTGCCCATACAGGAGATGTGTCCAGCCTAAGCAACGTAGTAGTGAGAACTCAGTGATGGGCAGAAGCAGCATCGTGACAAATCGAACACAGCAAAGCCACCAACCGATCAGTATCACTGTGCAGTCGGGTGGCGGCCGTGTTACGATGCAGTATGATGCCCCATTCTGCTGCCATATCACTGGGTCCTCCTTTATTATTTATTTATTTATTTTATTTTCATTTGAAAAGGTTTCACCAGGAAAGACAACATGAGCTGTAAACAGCTTGTTTCCAGAAGCATCCTGGGGCGGGGAAGGGGTGTTAGAAGAGAGGGGAGATCAAACAAAAAACATAGCAATATAAAATACGTACAGTGCAATTTAAATACGTAAAGTGCAGTAAATAATACGTACATTTCAATCCATGACAATAGACAGTATCGCAAAAAAGGAGCGTGATAGGTAGCTAAGCTAAGGTCAGAGACATCGGATGAGACAAACTAGGGTAGGCAACATAATATGCAGGTATAACGTACACTGTAATAAACCAAGGACAGGTAACCCATAAGGATTAGGCCAGAAGATGGAGAATGCCTAGAAGTGCTAAAGATGGTAGGCAGAGCTCTGGGCTACCAAGTGTTAATTTAGAATCAGAAAGAAAGGCAGTTATAACACAAAGTAGAAGTGACGGAGGGGAAGGTCTGGTGGGGAAGAAGGAGATAACAGAGGTAACGGAGGAACTAGTCCCTTCAGGATGCTGAGAATTCTGCAAGGGAACAGGACCGGGCAGGTAAGGTGGGGGAGGAGAGGCAACCCAAGAACTAGTCCCCTTCAGGATGCTGAGAACCCTGCAAGGGAACAGGACCGGTAGATAAGGTGAAGGGGGAGGGGGTAGAGGGAGGGCAGGTGGAGAGAGGGGAGGGAAGAGAGGCAACTCAGAACTAGTCCCCTCTGGATGCTGGAGAACCCAGCAAGGGAACAGGACCTGGCTGGTAAAGGTGGAGAGAGGGAGGGGGTAGTATTGGGGACAGGTGAGGGGGAGGGAAGAGAGACAACCAAGAACTAGTCCCTTCAGGATGCTGAGAACCCTGCAAGGGAACAGGACCTGCCAGGTAAGGTGGGGGATAACCAAGAACTAGTCCCCTTCAGGATACTGAGAACCCTGTAAGGGAACAGGACCTGCTTGGATAAGGTGAAGGGGCGGAGGGGGGAGAAAGTGGGGGTGGGCAGGTGGAAAGGGGGAGGGAAGAGATGCAACCCAAGAACTAGTCCCCTTCAGGATGCTGAGAATCCTGCAAGGGAACAGGACCTGGCAAATAAGGTGGAGAGAGAGAGAGAGCTAGGGCTGGCACTGTACCCACTGTATGGGTACTACGTATTGTACATGACAGTAAAGTCCCTGGACATGCTGGCATTTACATACATATTACACTGTACTTGCACCCCATGGGGTGCCATGTCACACATCAGTAGTCACAGCTCTTCCCCCCTCCAAGCAACATCTGCCACCCACTGTCCCTTATGCCCCTGACCCTCCTGGCAACAGTTTAACATTCCTCCACCGTGGCCCTGCAGTTGTTGGCGCCGGTGTGTGTGTGGGGGTGGATCCTCGCAGCATGTCCCACAGGTGCGCCACTTGTTTGAGCTAGCCTGCAGGTGCCACAACTCCCAGGATTTGTGCGCAGGGACCCCTCATGTTACAGAATCAGTGAGGTCCCTGATGCACCCGGCGGCATCAGAAGTTCTAGATCGCCACAAATTGCGCGATCTAAGGGGTCTTTCAAACTGGCCCACGGTGTACTGCAAACCCGCAGCTAAAGAATCACTTTATTCTAACCTGTATAAAACATAGTCCAGGCTGGACTACATTTACATACCCAGGAAACAATATACCCTGGTCTGGGATGTTTCACACACAAGTGGTGGGTGCCTGGAAGAGTCTGCCAGCAGAGGTGGTGGGAGTAAAAACAGTGGGGGGCTTCAGGCATGCATGGGGATAGGCATAAGAGAATACTTGTAGATTGGGGGGGAAGGATTGCTGGAGACCAGGTAGGGTCTGCAGAGATGTAACAGGCAGAGAACATCTTGGCAGAATAGGTGGGCTAGGCTGTCCTTTTCTGTTGACAAATTCTACGTTTCTAGGTAATTCTCAAAGTTCAGTTGCGAGGTTGGTCTAAACCCTACTGGGTGCTGATTCCCCACATACCTGTTATGGAGTGAGGAATGCAGACAGTACCTCAAGGAACATCTATCAGAGCACCAATTGGACCGTGGCTTCCTCTAAGATGACCTTGGGAGGCTGCTAAGTTCTGTATGAGGGTATGGTGATGACTTACATGGCTAGTCATAAAACAAAGGCGGAAGAAGCAAATGGAGCTTGAGGAGATACTAAAGAAGTTGGAGAGGAGGGCTGTGGAGGATACCCAAAGGGACTCCTAAAGGAGGTGTTGCTGGCTAGAGGGGCCCTGAGTCTCCTGCTGATGGATGATGCCTGGATGTCCTCTTTTACTTGGCATAAAGTATTTGAGTGGGGCAACAAACCCGGGGTGGGCATGCTGGCCAGATAAGTGCAGAGGAGGAGAGTCCACAGCTATCCCAGTCCTTTGGGGGCCCACAGGGAGGCAGGAAAATGGAGGGGAAGACATCGGGGGCTCTTCTGCAACTTCTTTCAGAAGCTGTACAAGGTAGAATGTGAGGGCACAAGCCACTTGGCTGAAGAATTCCTGAGTGGGATCCAGATCCTATCATTGACGGAGGAGCAGGGGGAACAGTTGGGAGCGAAGGTGACCAGAGAAGTGCTCTGGGGGGCAATAGGATCCATGAAGATGGGAAAGGATGGGGGCCCTGGATGACTTTGTAATGGCATATTGTAAGGAACTGAGGGAGACTGTGGTTAGTCCAGTGGCAGAGATGTTGGAGGTAATATGTGAAGGGACTGCCCTGCCTCATGTGTAAGGGTTCTGGTCTCTGTGCTCCCCAAGCCAGGAAAAGCCTGCTGGAATGTGCATCCTACTGGACCATTTCTGTCTTAAATTGTGATCTGAAGGTCCACGCCAAGTTGTTGATGAGGCGCCTGGATGCTCTCCTTCTGTATATTGTGCATTCAGGTCACATGGGCTTTATTAGGGGGAGGTGATCCTGTCATAATATGTGGTGATTGGCAAATGTAGTACATTGCGGGTGTCTGCATCCTGGGCAATCCCTGGTTTGGTCCATGTGTGCAGAGAAAGCTTTCAACTGCATAGAGTGGGGGGGCACCTTCTTGAGGCCCTGGGGAGGTTTGGGCTGGGAGATACATACATCAGTATGGTGAGACTTCTGTACACAAACCTGTGGAAGCAGATCTTTGTCAGCAGGAAGCCCTCTGATGAGTTTGTGTTGCAGAGGGGAATGAGGCAGGGATGCCCCTTCTCCACTGTCTTGTTCACTCTGGCCGTCGATCCCATAGCTATCTAGATTCAAGCAGATCAACAGATTGTGGGGCTGATGGGAAGCTGTGGTCATCAGCGAAAACGAACTCCATACGCTGATGACCTCTTGCTGTTTGTCAAGGAGCTGGAAGGTACAGTCCCAGCTTTGCTGAAGGTGGTGGAAGAATTTGTGACTTTTTCAGGGTATAGCCTTAAGCTGAGCAAGTCGGAACTGCTGTGTGTGACAGGGGAAAATAAATAAGGAAGCTGAGAAACTAGGGCTTTAGGGTAGTGGAGGCAGCTTTTACATACCTGGGAATCAAAATAGGGAGAGATCTGGGAAGTTTGTGTACCTTGAGCTATAAGCCTCTGTTTAATAAACTCTTGACTGACTCAGAGAGATGGAGAATGTTACCCATCTCTTGGCTGAGGAGAATTAATTTACAAAATGAGCCACTTCCCTGTAGACTGTATGTTATGTAGATGTTGCCTATGAGTCCCTCAGGGGAGGATATAAAGAGGGTAGACAGTGAATTTGCTTGCTTTATTTGGCAGAATAAGAGACAGAGGATGAGCCTGTAGAGGCAGAAAAGAGGAGTAGATAGGGATGGACTGAATTGCCAGATATACTTGGGCATGTTCTGTTTATACGACATAGGTATGTCCAAGACTGGATTAACCAAAGTGTGGCAGCTAGCTGGCTAGACCTATAAAGAAGATGGTGCCCCCTATTAGACTGTCAGCATATGTTGCCAGGGGGGGGGGTGGGGTGAGCCTACAGGAACACAGAAAATAAGAACCATCTAGTGAGGTTGATGTTGGAAGCATGGGTGCTAGTGAGGATATGAAGGGGGGGGGATAACCAAACCTTACATGTACCAATAGCGGGCAACCCCACCTTTGTACCAGGACTGAAGGACCCAGGATTTAAAATGTGGGAATCCCAGGGAGAAGTGTGTATGGGAGACCTGTATACCAGAGAAAGAGTTAAAAGTTAGTGGACTTGCAGGAGCAGTTTGAGATACCCCCTTCACATATGTACAGGTATTTCCAGGTCAGGGTCTTTGGCAGGAGCCTGAACAGAGATCCTCTGAACAAGTCCACACTTTACCCCCCCAGAACAAGTGGCCCTAGGAGCGAGGGTCTTTCCCCCAAAGGCCTTATTACTAAAGTAGTTAGGCAGGACAGAGAAAGTTTCCCAGACCTGTCAGACAAAGTTAAAAGGCAGTGAGAAAGGGGCTCTGATGTTGAAATCTCAGAAGAAAACTGGTTAATGGTATTAAGAACAGACATGGGGCTGCTCATATGTAATAAATACAGGGAGTCACAATTCAGGTTTATACACTGACTTTACTGTCCGCCAAGTGTAGTACATAAATTCGATCTGGCTATCTCCTCAAAGCGTAGTGTAACATCTCTGTGGGTACCTACATACACTTACTGGGTGTCAGCAGGCAAGACCAATCTGGACAGGTGTGGTGCAGGAGGCCTCTTGACAGTTCTTCAGGCTTATGGCGGGTTGCTCCTGTGTCTTTGCTGTATGGCACGAAGGACATGGGAGGGGTCAAGAGTTCGAGCCATACCCTTAGGGCAGTTAGAGTCCAGCTGGTCTTGCCTGTCAGTGTATACAGAACACATGACTTTCCCATATCACATCCATGGTGGAACAGTGGAGTCTCTGACTGTACAAATTGTAGCTCTGGAAAGGCTCGCGTATGTCCTTCATGACAGGGAAGAGATATTTGTTAGAAGCTGGGGGAAATTCCTGGATGCACTACCAGGAGCAGAGGCCGCTGTGCTTGGCCAAAGCATTGTCCAAGGGTGGATCTGACTAAATGACCACCTTCCAGCTCTTATGGTGTGACAGAGCAAGATCTGGTTCTGGACCAGCATATTATGCACAATGGTGCTGAGGTAACCCTTGCTTCCTTCCTGAATAATAACTGTGGACTGTGGAGGAGAGGCTGGACCAGGGTGGGCTCAAGGAGGGAGAGGGTGGTGGAACAGAGTTGCATCCCTCCAGCTGTACCTCTCCACAATTCATTCGCTCTTCTGGTGGATAGTGGTTCCTCTATGGAGGCACCTGCAGTGGAGACCAAGGAGGATGCTGGGAACCTTCACAAAGGAGACCCACAGGAGGGTGGCATGGGACTCACAGGGAAGGAAACAACTGCTGGTGGGGGACTCAGTCATTGGGGGTAAAATGAGGGAGGAAGGGAGAGGGAGGTGGCAGCCTTTCCTGGCGCCACGGCTTGAGGACAGGAAGCGAATCCTCAGGATCGTGGGAAGGAGCTGCACGAGGAGGGAGTTGGATGTCATTGTCCACCTAGGGACAAATGACCTGGCTAGAAATGGGATCAGAGCAGTGCAAGAGGAGTTTATAGAGTTGGGAAGGGCCCAAGACAAGTAGCACATACGTAACCTTCTGGAGGTGCTGCCTGTCTATGGAAAGGGAGATGCTAGGGCACTTCTCACCAGGGAATTCAATGAGTGATTGAAAAACTGGTGTGGAGCTCAGGGTTTTGGCTTCATTGGGGACTGGGGAGCCACCTGGAAAGATGCAGACCTATACTGGTGCGATGGTCTGCATCTGTCCGGAGGGGAACCAGGATCCTAGGTGTGAGGTTTAAATGCTTCATTGGCAAGCATTTAAACTAGCCAAGGGGGGAGGCACTGAAAAGGAGCAGGGAAATCCGAGCCTCCCCCCACAAAACATGGTGATTAGTGAGGTAAACACCAAGGTACAGAAGTTATTAGGGAGCAGAACAGATTTAAATGTAAAAAAAGACAAAGACAGTAAAGACAGAAATGGGGCTAAAAGGGGTACGGCTATCAAAAAGTGGAGGGTGAGAGTACCAATGCCCATAGTCTGTGTAACAAGCTCCCTGAACTAGTGGCCTTGATGGAAGAGGGTTGCCTGGATATTGTGGCAGTCACAGAAACATGGTACACAGAGAACCATGACTGGGATGTCAGCATACCAGGATACACAATCTACAGGAGGGACAGGGAGGTAAAGAGGAGGAGGGGTAGCTCTCTTGTAAAGGGAGGGATCAAAGCAACAGAACTAAAGAGTAAACAGGGAGCAGATGAGGTACTTGGGTCACCCTGGAGACAGGAAATGGCACCACAACCGTGATGGGGTTATATACAGACCCCCATCTCTGGGGAGAGGAATGGACAAAGAAATGATAGAAGGCTTTCTAGAATGGCAGAAAAAGGGAGATATTGTTGATGGGGACCTGAATATGCCAGATGTTAACTGGAGCACCTTGCTGCAGGCACATCCAAGAGCAGGGTCATTCTTGATGCCCTACAGGGCATGCCTCAGACAGCTAGTATTGGAACCCACTCGAGGGAGCAATCTTAGACCTGGTACTCTCAAATGGGATGGAGAAAGAATCTCAGATTCAGAAGTGGGTAGCCATCTGGGAACAAGCGACCACCAAACAGTGTGGTTCACGATAAACACAGCCATACAATCAAGCCATACAAAAGCAAGAGTACTGGACTTCAGGAGGGCCGACTTTGGGAAAATGAGAGAGTGCCTCAGAAAAGCACTAGCAAACAGGCAAGAAGGAGGGCTGGAGGAACAATGGGGAGTGATCAAAACAGCCATCACAGAGGCAACAAGCCTTTGTGTAAAGCAAATCAATAAAACACAACGAAGGAAAAACGCTATGGTTCTCAAAAGAGGTGGCAGGGAAGGTTAAGGAGAAAAGGACAGCATTTAGGAAATATAAGGAAACACAGAAGGAGCAGGACAGAGAACTTTATCAGTTAAGCAGAAAGAGGCTGGGAAGGCAGTCAGAATAGCAAAGGCCCAAACCGAGGAAAGGATAGCCAATTCTGTTAAGAAGGGGGATAAGACCTTTTATAGGTATATTAGGAGCCAAGAAAGACCAAAGGAGGGATACTGAAGCTTAATAAAGGGAGGGAATGTGGGTAGAGGGTGACAGTGAAAAGCAAGGATACTGAACTAATATTTCTGCTCAGTATTCACAAAGGAAGAGGAGGGGAGTTACCTAAACCAAACAAAAGAAACACCCAAGAGGGTCGATACCAGTCCATTTACAGAAGAAAGGGTTCTGAAAGAACTGATAAAATTGAAGGTGGACAAAGCAATGGGGCCTGATGGGATTCACCCAAGAATTCTAAAAGAACTAAGGGTAGAACTAGTGACACCGCTGACTACTCTCTTTAACAAATCATGGGAGGATGGGGTGGTACCCGAGGACTGGAGGAGGGCAGATGTGATTCCTCTTCACAAAAGTGGGAGCAGGACAGAGGCAGGAAACTACAGACCAGTTAGTTTGACCTCAGTGGTAGGGAAAATGATGGAATCATTTCTGAAGGAAAGAATTGTTGAGTACCTAGGCGCCAGTGAGGCCACGGGACCCAAGGCAGCATGGAATCACGATGAGAAGGCCGTGTCAGGCAGATGTAATAGATTTCTTTGACTGGGTGACCAAAGTAGTAGACCAGGGAGGGGCTGTGGACATGACCTACCTAGATTTTAGCAAGGCATTTGATACAGTCCCACACAAAGATTAATTCACAAGATAGCCAGCCTTGGAGTGGGTCCCAAGGTGGTAGCCTGGATAAAAATTGGCTAGACAACGGGACGCAAAGGGTAGTAGTAAGTGGAATACACAGTGAAGAAAGGAGGGTTACTAGTGGGTACTGAGGGTTCAGTACTGGGACGGTCCTTTTAATGTCTTTATAAGTGACATTGCAGAGGAACTGGAAGGAAAAGTATGTCTCTTTGCAGATGACACAAATATCTGCAACAGGGTTGATACACAAGATGGAGTGGAAAGGATGAGAAGGGACTTGGCAAGGTTGGAGGAATGGTCAAATGTATGGCAGCTCAGATTCAATGCAAAGAAGTGCAAGGTAATGCACATGGGAAACAAAACCCCAGGGGAAGTATACACAATGGGGGGTGAGATACTGACAACAGTAAAAATAGAAAGGGACCTGGGGGTAATTATATCAGATGACCTAAAGGTGGGCAAGCAATGTGAGAAGGCAGTAAGGAAGGCTGGGGGGATACTGGGATGCATAGGAAGAGGCATCAATAATAGAAAACAGGAAGTTGTTATCCCTCTGTACCGACGGTTGGTGAGACCCCATCTGGAGTACTGTGTGCAGTTCTGGAGACCCCATCTCCGCAAAGACATAGACAGAGTGGAAACTGTCTAGAGGAGGGCAACCAAAATGGTGCAGGGTCTGCACCAGAAGACATGCGAAGAAAGACTAAAGGAGCTTAATATGTATACCCTAGAGGAAAGTAGGGAGAGAGGGGACATGATAGAAACTTTCAGGTACCTCAATGGAATTAACAAAGTCCAAGAGGGTAGCATCTTCCAGAAAAAGAGATGTGCAAGAACAAGGGGGCACAATTTGAAGATAGAGGGGGGACGGCTCAGAGGTAATGTGAGGAAGTATTTTTTCACTGAGAGGGTTGTGGATGCATGGAACAGTCTCCCTGAGGAGGTTGTGGAGTCAAGAACAGTGGGGGACTTCAAGAATGCATGGGACAGGCATAAGGCAGTCCTAGTGGGGGGTAGGAGGATGTAAGCTGTTGGTTAACTAGGATTTGCAGCTTATCTGTTAGGTTGGAAAATGGGCAGACTAGGTGGGCCAAGCGGTCCTTATCTGCCGTCAGATTCTATGTTTCTATGTATGCATTGTCTTAAAGGAGTAGTCCACCCAGAATTTCAAAAAAACACATGTTGTGCTAAGTGTTTTGATTTGTGTGTGAAGTCCTAGTGTGTCCTTCCCTCTGTCTGCTGTTAGGAGTTTTTCTTATATTAGCATGGAAAACAAAAATACTGAATTCGAGCTGTTTAGTAGCAGTTTTCTTACAGAGAACTTACTGAGTTAGCTTGTAAGTATCTGCTAAACTGTACATGTAGCCAGTTGTGCACACTGGATAAGAAAAGTTGCACAGCTCTGCTGTTGTGAACTAATTCTAAAGCAGTGCTTGCAGGTGAATCTATGGTCGCTGCTACATCACTGTCACATGAGACAGGATGCATTGTAGGAAAAAGAAAAGCAATAAATCTGGCTCTGATGGAGATCCCCAGGGGTTGTAAAGCTACCATAAAACTAGCAGGCTAATTTAGGAAAAACTCCTAATAGCAGACAGAGGGAAGGACACACTAGGACTTCACACACAAATGAAAACATTCTGCACAACATGTGTTTTTTGCAAATTCTGGGTGGACTACTCCTTTAAAGCACTCGATAGGTCATGTTCCTTTTTATTTTGTCTATTGTCTGAAGAGTTATGTTTTTTTTAATTTACTTCTTATCCAGATAAGACACTGGCAATACACTCAGCCAGGTTAACAGTAGCTGGATAAGAGCAATCATTTTCTGTGCTTTGTAATGTTGTGGAAATGTCTTGTTGTATGTCACCTTTTCGTAAACTGGATAAAAATATGAAACAAAAACATTTATATCTTCTTACATTTTGCTAAATTGGGACCTCACAGTCCCCCAGCATTTCTATGGGGGAGTTGAGAGTTCCCTTTTAAAGTAAATATTACAGCGTTATGGCAGAATTGGCTCTCAAGGCAACAAGCCCAAGATTATCTCCCTGGAGCAATCGCCAAAGTGTTATCTTGGTACAATTTGAGCTGTCCACATTGCTGGAGTGCCTCTGTCATAGACAAGTCACTAGCTAGCAGCCGTTCACAGGTCTGTTACTGTCTACTGGTGGGCGTTACCATGAGTCTTGGATATCCAGCATCGGGGTATCGCAGGATAAATTGCAGATAAGGGATTGGCATGTAGTAACGCCAGTCAGCTTAATGTGATTTGGAAGGCAAAAAAACAATATCCTTCTAAAAGAGTTGCTGCTGTTGTAATGCACTTAGGTTGAGTGTATTTTATCACTAAGGAGATTTTAACTAGAACAATAATTTCTTTCTATTTAGTGCATTCACGTATCAAGTTATGTGTAGCCCACTTAAAAAATGACATGCATTTTCTCTGATAAGCCATTGTGGCTTTTTTTCTGTCAAGTCAGCCTTTCTCTGCAGGTCCCTGCCTGTCCAGTCATGGAACAGCAGTATTGATTACATGAATTAATTGTCTGCTCATTTAAAATAGCAAGACGTAGTTCTGCCAGCTGTTGGTTTGAGCTGACAGAACGCCGAGTGGAAGGCGTAGGATCAGCATGAAACTCGTAAAGTTAAATATTGATTGTCTTTGCAATGGTGCATGTGCTATCTAGTGCCCTAAAACACGTCGGATTTGCCTTTGAATGAGTAAGCATTTACGGCTGGCAGTGGTAACACTTCAGTAAAGATTGCAGTTCCCTGATCCAGAAGGCGTAGCACTCCTCCCACATTGGAGGCTCTGCTGAGATCATGCCGGAATGTAGGGGGCTTGCACTAGATATGCACAGTTTCCTCTTTTTTTTTTTAAAATTACTTTTTTTGTACTCCCTCTCTCTGCACATTGTCTCACTCCTTCAGGAGACACAGTGCAGTATCCCTACACACACAGCCTACCTGAACTCCCGACTGGTCCCCATGGAGCCTTGGTTGCCCCCAGGCTGGGATGGGTAGGGGCAGTACACCTCGATGCTTCAGTATTTCTCCGAACCTCCTTGAGCAGTCAGGCAGTGCGTGGACAATCAGGTCTCTGCATACAGTGCTCCATCATCTAGTAGACTGTGCGCTGTTTTTCCCTGTTCAGGAAGTGGCTCGAACCCAACATCATGGCCTCACCACTGATGTAGCCACTCCCCATCCCCTTGCAGCCAACTCAATGCTTGCTAAACCTCGGACCTCTGCCAGAGATGACCCAGCGCCGGCGCTACCAGCCTACACCTCCCTCCCAGAGAGAGAGAGCAGTCCATCGGACGCTCAATCCTCTCCCTCCCCTGCCGACCCCCGATGGCCTGGGCTCGTTCCCACACCTGGGTCGCCGGCGTGGCATGAGGTGTGGCGTCCAGTGCCTCAACCCTCAGCGCCACTGGGCCGGCACAGTTTCCACTTTTGATCCCACCTTTCTTTTTCCTGAGGAGCCTACCAGGGTGATGTGGGGTCAGAATCTACCCCTCCTCTGACTGAGAAGAATGAGTTCAAAGTGACTGCAGAGAACTGTCTGTGCCACCCAGTGTGTGGCGGCTCAGAGGGCAAACCGAGTTGCTGAAATGATAAGTAAATGTGCTTACTGCTGCCCCTATTGGGTGGTAGGTAGCCGCTTGTGTTATTGGGAACTAGTGCAGTACTTTGGCTCAGTGCCAATGGGGGAGTAATACAAAGAGAAAATTATTCTTGTAGGGCTGTGTACAGGTATCTGTACTTAAAGTACAGTTAGCTCAAATTTATAGATGAGTGTCATTTTCAGTAAGAGGTACTTTACTGTAATAGTTTCTGATAATGTTTGGCAGTGCTTCAAGTGGGTCACAGCTAGACCAGAGGAACAAATGCATGATCTCTCAAAGCAGTCTTTCTGAATGATGCGTATGGTGATTTACATTGGGGCAGATCTACTCATAATGGAAAAAGGGTTTGAAACATATCTTTTTTTTTTTTTTGCTTCCTCTCTCTGGTCTGCCCCTTTTCTGCAGGCTCCTCTCCCCCAAGCACCAACACAATCCATCTCTGGGGTTTACTCCATTCCCCTCCATCCCTCATAACTAACCCCCATGGCATTGCCTTCGGGGTTCCCCAGACCCCTTCAGACGTCATGCTGAGTTTGAGGAGAGGTGCCCAGTAGGCGATGCAGAACCTGCAGAGGATTCCTGCATCATCCCACAATGGCCAGGGTGTTGTTTCCGCTTTTCTTGTGCCCCATGGGCAAGGACAGTGGCATGCATATGTAAGGCACGCTTACATTGCCATCCAGATGTGTCCACCCACCCCAAGTGGCTCCAGCTCACATAGCCACCTTTGGTCACCCAGGTTGGCGGTATAGTAGCAGAGCATGCAACACTGTTTCCTTCTCCCCTCAGTTGTTCCCCTCCCCATGACCCTGGCTTGTTCCCGAACTAGGGTCACTGACATCACAAGCAGTAGCCCTACTGCTCTGCCAATGGATCGGCTGAAATGATTATTTTAATTGACATTGCTGATATTTGAAGAAGGAAGCAGGATCGAGGGCATGCGGTGAAGTTGAAGGGGGGAGGTTTAAGAGGGATGTGAGGAAGTACTAGTTCACTGAAAAAGCTGTACACGCCTGAAACAGACTGCCAGTGGAAGTGGTGGCGGTGAAAACAGCAAGGGGCTTCAAGGATGCATGGGATAGGGACTATTAGAAAATAGGAAGGGAGGAGGGTTCGCCGGAGACCATTTTGGGTCTGCAGAGACAGACTAGGCGGGGACCATCTAAGCAGACTGGGTGGGCCAAGCAGCCTTATTTTTTTAGTAGCGTCCACAGATTCAAATAAATGGCAGTACAGTACAGCATATGTAATAGAGGTCAGTAATACAGTACAATATGCTCAAACCTGTTTTCATGGAATCATAGAAGCTTGATGGCAGAAAAGGACCATACTGGCCCATCTAGTCTGCCTTTTTTCACCTACATCTCCCCCTCCTGCCAGCCCCCACCCTCCCCGATACTTGGCCCCATATGCTTGTCCCATGCCCTCTTGAATTCTTTCACTGATTTAGCCCCCATCACTCCATCTGGTAGTCTGTTCCAGGGCTCCACCACCCTCTCTGTGAAGAAATGCCCTCTTCACATTGCCCCTGTATCTTTTTCCTTGCAGTCTTATGCTGTGTCCTATAGTTTTGACTCCCCTTCTTCTTCGTAAGTAAACCCTCTTCTCCCACTTTATTGAGGCCCTTTACATATTTAAAAGTTTCAATCATGTCTCCCCTTTCCCTCCTTGTCTCCAGCTTGTACAGATCCAGCTCCTTACACCTCTGCTTGTATGACTTTCCCTGCATAGCCTGCACCATCTTGGTTGCCCTTCTCTGAACTCTCTCCAGTGCATCTTTATCCTTGCGGAGATGTGGCGTCCAGAACTGAACCCCATACTCCAGGTGTGGCCTCACCATGGCTTTGTAAAGGGGCATTATTACCTCCCTCCTTCTGCTTGTAATGCCCTGCCTATGCGTGCCAACATTCCATTGGCCTTCCTGCTACATTGGATTCTTACCTTAAGGTTGAAGAGACTATGATCCCCAGATCTGTCTCCTGTTCTGTTACTCAATTTCCTCCCCACCTAGGGTGTACCCTGCTCTTCTGTTCCTACTCCCAAAGTGCATCACAGTGCACTTCTTGGCATTAAATTTCAGCTGCTGCCACATCCCAGACCATTTTTCAAGCGTCTTTAAGTCCTCCTTCATGTCCTCCACCCCCCACGGGGTGTCCACCCTATTGCATATTTTCAATTCATCAGCAAATAGGCACAGGCCTCCACCTCAGACCCTCAGCAATATTACTGATGTAGGTGCTGAAGAGAAGTAGACCCAAAACTGACCCCCTGTGGCGCTCCACTCTTCACCCTTGCCGTTCTGGAGTGCACCGCTTTTTTTTTTTTTATTCTTTTTTTTCGCCTATTGCCATGCTTAACCCCGACTCATCGGGGAGACATTAGACATCCCACTGCCTGCAACTCTACCTGAATGGACCCCCGAGACCCATGGAGCCATGGTTTTACCCCAGGTGGGGCGAAGCGGGCGCCAGACACCCGTTACTTACATTTCGTCAGTCAGAGGTCCGTCGGGTGGGCGCAGGCAAATCGTGGGCACGTCTCAGTTCCCCATCTCCCCGGCGGTGGCAGGCTATTTTTCCCATTTTCTACCCTCCCCATACAGTGTGCGACTCTCCCGACATCATGGCGCAAGGTCCCAGCGTCCACGCTGTACTGCAGCCGCCATCCCCTGCTAGTGGGGCTTGCAGTACTCCGAGCCACCACTCAGAGTCAGGCAAGAGTCGGGCGTCGGTCTGTTCCCTCTCCGGAGAAGGCGAGCTGTCATGGGACGTTCAAGCCTATCTGCCCCCGGCCGACCCACCAGCGACCCGAGTTCGCTCCTGAGCCCAGGGCTCCGGTGTGGGCGAGGTGTGGTGTCCAGCGCCTCAACGCTCAGCGCTGCCGGGCTGGCCCGAGTGCACCCGGTTTAGCAACACCCTCTGAGTTCTTCCTGACAGCCAGGCCTCCAACCAGCTTATTTTCCCACCCAGCCCCAGGCTTTCCATCTTGCTCACCAGCCTCCTATGGGGTGATCCAGGGACACATACCAGAAACTAATACAAACTCAGAAACTTAAGAACTTGGGTTGGTACAGCAGTATATTAACTGGGCTGAGCATTCATATACTTGACAATGAAGACTACTTAGGAAAGAAGAAATGAAAAAAAGAGTTAAAAGATGAACAGTTCTTCAGGGATGAGAATAGCCTGGTTTAAGAGTTCAGTCTGAAGCCTCAGCTGGTGTTACCGTAGCCAGTTAATAAATGTCCCAAGTGAAAAGAGAAGGCAGTCTGACCAGCAGTGGATTTATGGGAGGGGAGCAAGAGGGAATGACAGCCTGAATTATGGAGGGTGTAAGAAGTGGGGGCACAGGGAGAGAAGAGGGCTGAGCTAGGCAGGGTGAAGCCAGCCAGAATTTAGAAATGAAGAGGGACAGTGGGTTAGGCAGCGATCTTCCAAGGAGGGAGGAGAGATCAGAGTACAGAGAACAGTGGTGAGTACGGGGGAGGACAGGCCAAAGCAAAATGGCAGAGGGCTTGGGGAGGGGGGGTCCAGTCTGGCCAGGGTGGACTTTGGGGCAGCATCGTAGACAATGTCACCATAATCAAAAATGGGTAGGATCATCTTAGTGATGATATATTGGCTACGGGCAGGTAGTGGGATGCAGCTTTTGTTCCTATAAAGGGTGCCGAGCTTGGGGTGGAGTTTTTTATGAATGGCATCTGTGACACAGACAGCCAGCTCTGAGTGCTGTGTCATTTTTTATTTCTTGTATTGAATTTGTCTGCTGGAAATGCCAGTGCACTGGAGTGACCTCCTTCACTCATACATCCCCCAAGATCTCAGTATGTGAGATGACCACACAGAGAACTTAGATAAAAAAAAATCTAACACCTGCAAGGCCAAGATAATTGCAGGGCTAAAAGGTACCTAAAATCAGGGACATCCTGTTTAGCTAGTTCTTTTATCAGTAGCCTAGTTGGCAGGAAAGAACATATCCATTTTACAATGTTTACAGGAGAGGAAAGCAGGGCATGACACTTCTATGTGAAATTAAAAAGGCTTTGATATCTGTGAAGATCAGGAAGACCCTTTTTTATCAAAGAGGTATCATTTGAGAATTGATGTTAGGCTGAGAAAAACAGGATCTTACTGCCTTGTAAGGATCCTGTTTCCTGTAGAGATATATTTTTAGTAAAAATATCCTGATAGGGAGGCAGTACAGTGACCTCATCCAGGGGGCTGGAGAAAGCAGCTTTTAAAACTATGATTCTGGTTTCATAGTATGACTTCTTTACCTGACTTTGAAACATCAACATCAAGCCTTTAGAAGATAAGTATTTTGTGAATAGGAAATATAGTTGCACATTTACACCTTTTTGTTTAATGACCTGTATGTTTTTTGTGATAAGAGTTCTGTATATTACTGTTTACTCTTTTACCTTTTGTTTAGTAAAGATATATTTTAAAAACAGAAACTGCCTGGTGTGCCTTGAAACATTTTTGGTTTTAAGTGAAGTTAGATGGTTTTAAAGCTGACACAGTGCATGAGTTTATGGGTGTACCAAACTGGAAACAGTTTGAGTTTCTCTGGATCTTACATAGAGTTCAAAAAGGGTTAATTTTGTAATACCTAGTTAGGTGCCCGTAGGCAAAGATATCTAAGCCCCGAAGACATAATTATCTGAGCCTGACAAGTGGGTATGCTAACAAGAGGTTAACAAGTTTGAATCCCCCCCAGAACTTGGGACTAAGGTGACTCGAATCCACAAAACAGACAAGAGGGCTACCTTGTTCTGTTCACTGTTCACAAGACTACACTCAGAGGTTGGCACTTTGGTAGTAGAGGGCTGACCTGCTGAGTGAATCTGTGACAGCATCTACGTGGTGAGAGTAGTCAAGGTGTCTGTCAAGCCAGACATCAAAGTAGTTAAATGAGGGCACTTTGTCAGTTGTGCCCCCATCTAGGGTGTGGAAGGAGGGGAGGGAAGGGAGCCTGGAAAACCTTTACCTAGTGCCTAAACACATGGGGACCATTTTTATTTTTTGCATTTAGGGATAATTGATTTGACCTGAATCATTTCTGGACATCATCAAAATCAAGTTGAAGCCTGGATTTTAAGTCGGGTGGAGAAGATCCAGAGGCAAACAGGACTGCGCCATCTGTGTACAGATGGATGGATGCAGATGAGCAGGCTAAAAGGAGGTCTTTGAGGACTATGGAGAAAGTAGCAGCCAAGGACAGACCCTTGGAGGACACCAGTATGTATAGGGAGGGGAGCAGAGGGATAGGAGTTCTCCAGTTCTCACTGATTGAGATCTTCCCACAAGGCAGGAGCTGAACCAGCTGGTTGTGGCGTCTGAGATACCTGCTGACTTCAGTTTGTTGAGGAGAAGAGGGTGGGAAACAGTGTTGAAAGCTTTCGTTAAATCAACAAATTGAAGGCGGTATGATGGGGCTAGGGACGCAGGTTGAAAAGGGCAGTGGTGGGAGTTGGGAGTATAAATGGTAATATAAAAAAATTTTAAAAATACATTTTTTTTAAGACATCAATTTCAGGTAATCTGTATCTCAGTCCACTAGATGTTTTTTTCTCTTATTCAAATAGTGGCCTTTACCAAAAAGCAATTTGTATTGCCAACACCAAAGTTAATTTGCAGTTTTCTTATATAATTGTACTTTTCCTTTGACTATGGTGACATCGTGTACAGTGCCACTTCCATTCCACCCTTGCCAGTCTGGACCCTTTCTTTTACTCCTGCTGTTTTACCCTGGCCTGTCTTCCCTGTACCCAGCACTACTCTCTGTACTCCTCCCTCTTCTTCCCCCATACCAGGCCCATTGCCCTCTCTGCCTCCTTCATATCCAAATTTTAGCTTGGCTCCTGCCCTCCCTACCTTCCCCGACTTCTTTACTCCTACTCACACTGTAACACTGTTTTCCCTTTCTCTCCCCCTACAAAATCTACTGCTGGCCAAGCTGCCTTCTCGCATTGCTTCCCTAAGGGAGTCTGCCACTGTCCAGTTGCTGCGCTTCTTCCTTAATCACTCCCTCCTGCAGCTGTTCCCGATCCCTGTGTTGATGTTATCCTCCAGCCACGGCTTACAAAATTGCACTGTTATGTTCTGTAAGTCCCCCCTCCCCCGGTCATGGGGCTCACTGCTACTGATCAGTTATAATTCTATCCACTTTAGGCACCTTGTTATACGGTTTTATTTTGCACAGAATATCGGTTTGAACATCTGGTAATGTACTGCACTTCCCGTACTTGCCGTACAACTGTTAATGTATTTTTATTTCTCTTGCACCTGTTGTATTGTCTACTTACCTTCCCCTCACCCTCAGACACAGCTGGAACGAGCTGTTCTAGGGACATGGATATGTTGTTCATCCACACGTCTGGCAGGTTCCTTGCCGCTTTAAATCTTGCTGGAAGGTCTTCAAGCTGGCTCCTCCCACCCACGGGTGGTAAAACTCGGCTCCGCCCCATGGCGCCAGATCTTCCTTACCGCTTGGAAGCTCAGGTTCCCTCCTTAACGCTCTGCGTATAAGACTGGTTCCTAATTCTTCGAATTTTCGAAATTAAAAGTTTTTGCTAAAAGACTTCGGTCTTCTCTCCCTCGCGGCTGCGATGGACAAATCGACTCCCGGTTTCCGGAGATGCCCTTGCGGGCAGAAGATGTCTCGGACGGATCCGCACTCCACGTGCGTCTACTGCTTAGGCCTTGAGCACGACCCGCAGGCCTGTGACCTGTGCTCTTCCTTTTTGGCCTACGTCCTCGAAAACCGTGCTGCCTGTTTACAACTGGGCATCCCGAGAAGTGATTTCCTCCGGTAAAGTCAAAAGAGGCCCGGTCGGCGGTGTGCTTGGCGGCGGGCTTGGCGGATCAGCTCGAGCAGATGATCGCCCTCGAAGAGGAGGCGGCACGGGCCGCTTCTACCTCAGCTGCGGCATTTGTCCTGCTCTCTCTCTCGGTGCCGCTTATTCAGCTTCTTTTAAGGAGCTTTGTCTAACCCTCTCTACTAAAGGTGAGGGACCAACTTCTTCTGGACCGTTTTCTCGGTCCAAAAAGAGAGACAAGGGTAAGTCTCACCATCGACGCTCTTGGGAGCGGGAAAGATCCCTCTCCCCGAGTTGTCGGCCGTCGACTTGATTCGACTTCTCGGCTCGGCCACTGGTCTCGCAGTGTCCCCGTCAGGCCAGTTGGCCGAGACTCCCGTCGATCTGATCGGTTACTACCGATCCGTTGGGCAGGTTAAAACGAAGCCGAGAATCCCTCTCCCGTTTCCCCGGTGGAGTTGAGGACCCGTTGGCTCGTCTGTGCCTCGGTTCTAGGGCCTTCGGTTGAATCTTCGAACCGGGTGCGGTTCCACGACACCTCCCGCACCGTCCTCGGCAAGCCGAGGTTCTTGATCTCGGTCTCGGTCTTGGACTTCTTCGGCGGTCCAGCCGATCCCACCGTCTGAGGCGGTCGGCACAGCGACGAGTGAGCGCCGCCGCTCATCCTCTTCCTCCTCCTCGGATGAGGGGCTTCGGCTATAGTTGCGTCGAAGATATGAGAACTCATGTGGCAGCAGCTCCTTCTGACGAGAATAAGCCAGCGCCGTCGTCTTCCCGGCCATTAAGTGGCTGTCACCCGGGCGGCGAAACAACCCCTCGTTTATCCGAGGGCCTGTTCCCAGGCGGTTATTAGTCAAAACCAGCTGCCCACCGATTCGGCAGAACCTCCGCCTCACAGCCGTTAGTTGGGGCTCCGACCAAAAATTCTCGGTCGGCTCAGGGACTGCCCATGGCTGTCTGTCACCCTCACTCCCGATCGACCTCGGCAGGTGGAGGGTGGCTCCAGGCCAGCAGCTCTTTGAGGACTCTTCCGAGTCCGAAGCGATTCTCCTTTTCTCAAGCGAATGGACTTGGAGTCCTCAGGAGGACAGTTGGTGGATGATAGCCCTTAGTCCTTCCTGGGATTGCTTCGGCTCATCTCGGAGTCCACGGGATGAGCTTCGAACCCGTTCCTAAGTGGGCGGGTATCCCATACAGAGATTCTGGACGAGGGTTCCCCTACGGAGCCTTTCCAGTGGCCGAGGCCATAGTGGGCCTGGCCTTGGAGCTCTGGCAGTGCCCTGCTTCCTGCCCTGTGCCTTCAGCCAGGATGGCCAGGAAGTATCGCGGTCCCCTACCGGTTCCCTGTCTGGTTTTGAGACACCCCTCGGCGAGAGGTTAGTTACCGACAGCGTTTTCTAGGCTGCGAGGGCGCTAGGGATGTGGACAAACCTCCCGACAAGGAGTCAAGAAATTGGACTATGCGGGCGAAAGTCTGTGCTCGTCCTCCCTCGGCCTTCGCCAGGCCAGTTCGGCCGTCCTCATGGCACATTTCTCACATGCCCTGTTGGGCTCCCTGGATGAGGTCATCCTCATCTTCCAGCGGATCTGCAGACCACGGTCAGGCAGGTGCGGGACCAGGGACAGAGGCAGTGGCCAAACAGCAGCTCAGACTGCTTTAGACATTGGGGACTCATGTGCCAGGTCTGTGGCGCGCCCGGTGGCTATGCGTCGTCGGGCTTGGCTGAGGATATCCACCTTTGCTCGGATACCCAGCACAAGTTGGCGGATGTTCCCTTTTGAGGATCGACCTCTTCAGCCCTGGGGTGGAAGGTCACCTGCAGAGGATCGAGAAGTCCAATGCTACCTGGACTGGGTCTCTTCCCCTCAGAAGGACAAAGGCCGCCAAACCACAGCCTAAGCCCTTTGGTCCTTCTAGCCGAGCGTCCGGCCCAGCAGCGTCAGGGCCAGCAGGCTCGGGCTTGGCATCCAAACCCAAACCTGGGGCTTCCTCCAACAGGAAGCAGGAGGTAAGGCCCAGGAGGTCCCTCGGCGGTCCCTCCTCCAAGCCTGCCCAGTGACGGGCTGAGGATGTACGCCCCCAACCCGTCACCTCACCCCAGGTTCCCCCATGGAAACGGCTCTGCACTTCCTTTCCACCTGGTCCGTTATTACCACGGACAGGTGGGTGCTGGAGAGTGGTGGGAAAGGTCTGCCTCTAGGATTCGAGCAGGCCCCGCCCTTCAGAGCCGTCGCACCTCGGGGGGCCTCGGGGTCCGCAGCCTCACTGTCGGCTCGTCGGGCCGACATCACTCTCCTCCTCCAAAAGGAGGTGATCAGGGAGGTGGCGGACCCTCCCTCAGACCTGAGGGTTTGTGTCCAGGTACTTTCTGGTTCCGAAGCGGACGGGGTTGGCGCCCATTCTAGACCTACGACCTGAACAAGTTCCTAAGGTCTAGAACCTTCAAGATGGTCACTCTGGCTCAGATAATACCATCCCTGGAACACGGCGTGTGGTTCTGCTCTCTGGACCTGCAGGACGCGTTCTTTCACGTCCCTATCCGTCCTGCATGGAGGTTCCTCGCTTCGAGCGGAGGGATCCCTTTCGAGTTCCAGCCATGCCCTTGGCCTGTCTCCAGCTCCCAGGGTCTTCACCAAATGCATAGCAGTGGTGACAGCTTTCCCAGCAGCGCCAAGGGGTCGGGTGTACCCTTACCTGGACGATTGGCTTGATAGCAGCCCCTCCAGACAGGAGGTGGAGGCGGTCAGAGATCTGGCCCTCCAGGTTTGCTCTCAAATCGGCCTTCTATCAACGAGGCCAAGTCGGAACTCGAGCCGAAGCAGGTGATTCTGTTTATCGGGGCAGAGCTCGACTCTCTTCGAGCCAGAGCACGGCTCCCGACGGACAGGGCCGAGGTTCTTACCTCCTTTGCCCAGTCATTTCTGGTTGGGCAATCGCGCCCTGCCCGGGACTTCCTGTGCCTCCTGGGTCTCATGGCGGCCTGTACCAGCGTGGTCCATTGGGCGCGCTGGCACATGCGCCCCCTTCAGTGGGGACTGGCCAGCCAGTGGTCACCAGGCTGCGATCCATTGGACCAGCTAGTGACGGTGACCCAGGAGATGTGGGCAGCTCTCCGGTGGTGGACCGTTCCATCTCATCTGCAGGAGGCATCCCGTTTGTCGCCCGAGCCGGCGGTCTCTCTATCGACCGATGCCTCTCTGATGGGTTGGGGTGCCCATCTGGGGAACACGGGCTCATGGCCTCTGGTCCCTTGGAGTCCCGATGCCACATCAACCTGCTGAAGCTCGAGCGGTCCCTAGCTCTCACCGCCTTTGCTCCGTTTCTCCGGGGTCAAGTGGTCTGGTCAGGCGGACAATACCACGACCATGTACTACCTAAACCACCCAAAGGCGGGGCCGCGTTCCATGCTTCTATGCAAGGAAGCTCTCCGCATTTGGTCACTCGTGTGCAGCTTGGAGGTGGATCTCCTAGCCATTCATGTGGCAGGAGCCTCCAACACCCTGGCCGATGCCCTGAGCCGGATAGGGGCTGCATCTCACGAGTGGTCTCTCCTGCCGGAGGTAGTACAAGATCTGTTCTCCCATTGGGGCACACCTCAGGTGGACCTGTTTGCCTCCAGGGAGAATGCGAAGCTGAGGCTGTTCCATGCCCGCCCCCCTCAGCAGGGCTCGCTGCAGGGGGATGCCTTCTCGAGGCCGTGGACCCCGGGCCCCTCACGCCTTCCCCATTTCCCTTGATTCACAAGGTGCTTCTCAAAGCAAGGAGGGACAAGGTGCAGGTGATTCTGATAGCCCCAGACTGGCCCCAGTTCTGGTACCAGATCTCCTCAGCCTCAGCTCCAGGCTCCTGAGGCAGCTTCCAGCTCGCCGGACCTGCTCTCAGTCAATCAGGGAAGGTGTTCCATCCGGACCTTCAATCCCTGCACCTGATGGCCTGGTTCCTGGCGGCTAGAGTTCCAGGCCTTGGGTCTTTCCGACGAGGTCCTCAATGTTGTTGAGGCATCCTCGTAAGGAGTCGTACCAGGAAATGTTATGCCTTCAAATGGAAGAGATTTTCCATTTGGTGTCAGGGCAAGGGCTTGGACCCTTCCTCCTGTCCTTTGGCAAGCATCTTGGACTGTTATGGTCCCTTTCTTAAATCAAGGGCTTAGGTGATGATCCTAAAGGGTGCACCTGGCAGCCATTCTGCTTACCGGCTGGCCGGGAGCAGTCGGTGGCTTAGGAGAAGGTTGTCTGGCTGCCAAAGGCCTTGATCACATTTCCTTCGGTGCGAGAACCTCCACCTCCGTGGGATTTACTGCTGGTACTGGCAAAGCTCATGGGCAAGCCATTCGAACCAATGCACAGGTGTGAACTCTCTCACCTGATCAGTGGAAGACCGCCTTCTTGGTGGCTATCACATCAGCCAGAAGGATGGGAGAACTCCAGGCGCTCTGCATCGAGTCTCCTTACCTGGTCTTCCACAGGGACACGAAAGGTCCCGCGCCCCCACCCGGAATTCCTTCCTCAAGGTGGTGTCGGAGTTTCACCTTAACCAGGTGTTGACTCTGCGGTCTTCTACCCCAGTCACACCTAGGAGGCTGAATACAGGCTCCATACTTTGGACCCTAGAAGGCGCAGCTTATTATAAGGAGCGCACGGCTGAGAAATCGGGAGAGGTTCGCCAGCTGCTTGTCACCCACGCTGAAGCCGCACTGGCAGACCTGCAGCCAAGCAGACGATAAGCAGGTGGGTCACCTGCATAGATCTCTGTTACAAGTTGGCTGGCATGGAGCCTCCCAGAGGGATAGGGCTCATTCTACCCGCCATACTGCTGCATCGGTGGCTGCTTCCAGGGACGCCCTATCCAGGAAATCTGCAGGGCTGCTACCTGGAAGTCAGCCACACCTTCATTACCAGTACCACATCGACCTTGAGTCACGCGGGATGCTGGTTTTGGGGCCTCGGTTCTCCAGTCTTTATTCCCTAAGTAGGGGTGTGCGTCTTGCCTCCCTCCTCCTGGAAAACTGCTAGAGTCTGCCAGACAGTGTGGATGAACAACATATCCATGTCCTAGAAATACAGGTTACTCACCTGTAACAGGAGTTCTAGGAATGGTATATATTTGTTCATCCTACCCTCCGACCTCCCTGGCTTGGACGCACAACCTGAGCTTCCAGCCGGCCAGATCAGGCATCATGGGGCGGAGCCGAGTTTCACCACCGGATGGGTGGGAGGAGCCAGCTTGAAGACCTTCCGGCAAGATTTAAAGCGGCAAGGAACCTGCCAGACAGTGTGGATGAACAACATGTACCATTCCTAGAACTTCTGTTACAGGTGAGTAACCTGTATTTACCAGCTCAGTATGTCTTTCTTGGTAAAACTTTTTAAGTAAGATAAATAAATGTATACTAAATTGTAATATGTTAAGGTTTGGGGATGTCACAGTATCATGGTATCACACTGTGCCACGGTATGGGAAGTCACGGTATTGAAACCGTGGTCATTTTCCAATACTGTGATAACCATGGTTCATGGTATTTTAGGACAACTGCCCCTTGTGTGCCAAGTCTCCTTGACACAAGTGTTCGAGGAGACATTTTGGTATATAAAAAATGACTACTATTTTAATACTGCAGTATTCACAATAACCATGATATTAGGTGTCACGGTTATCATACCATCCAAATTTGATACCTTGACATTGCTACTAAGGGTAGGACTTGAATTTTCATTTCAGTAAGTACAGTTGGATTCTTATTTCACAGCAAACACGGGCTACATTTTGAGGTTAAGGATGCCTGGTAGATATCCCCCTGTCCACCATACCACCTCAGCTTGATTTGGGAGTAGCAGATAGGAAGAAGATCCACATCTACCCATTTATTTGTTTATTGAAATTATTTTATCAGATAAACATGAGAAACACAGCAAGAGCTCATTTAATTATAAGGTGTAAGATTTCAACAAACAAGGGGAGGGCACAGTTCTCAATCCATTATTTCTTAATTCTGGTTATCCCAGGTCGCCGGAGCTTCCCTCCTTGGCCTAACCACCTCCCTGTCCAATCTTACTTTCCCGGCTTGTACCTGCCTTCATGGGGTCCACGGGGTCCCTCTTCCTCTTCTGGTCTTCCATGGTGGATTCCTTTGAGGGTGGAGGACAGGCAGCTCCATCCCAGGTCCTCTGGTGTGGAAGGCTTTAGGCTGTCTCGTTTGCGGGGCCCATGGGTACTGGCATTGTGGTGCCACACTACCAGGATTTTCCTTTTTGAGTTTCAGCTAGCTGTTTGGATGCTGGCTGCAGGGGTACCAAGTGCACGCATGCTTACAGAAGCATGGCCACACATGGCACCGTCTGCATCCTCCCTCCTGCAAGCAGCTTTGACTGCACTGCCAGTGTGGTCACCCAGGTGCCAGTATAGCAGCAGAGCCTGTTGCCCTCCTCCCCTGCAGGAGGAGGAGGAATACTCTGGGATGCTCGATCCTCCCGATCCTCCTCCTGACGGCTCTTGACATCCTGGGCTTGTTCAAACTCAGGTCACAGGCATCACGGAAGGGGGGGCAGTTTTGACATAATTTAGTTGCAGATGCCATGAGGGCGGGACAAACTGAATGGATCATTTGTCTGATTTTGTCTTGCACCAAATGTTCTTAATTTGCACTGCCATAAGAGAAACACCGAATCTGAGGGCAGGTAAGGACCGCTTGGCCCATCCAGTCTGCCCATTTCTCATAACCCTACACTATTACCGCAGACCGTGCTCAGTCTTCAGCTCTTTCTCCCTTTTACTGTGATTCCCTTATGCTTATGCAATGCGTCTTGAACCCCACCATTGTCATTTGGATAGATGTTTGTCTGAGAACCTGTAACCCTCATACTTTTCAGTGAATTCATCTTAAAATTGTTTAATTTTTTGCTGTGGAAGAAGATGCATTTCCATCCTGTTTTCTTTCAAGCTGGGGTGAGGGTATAAGTTTCTCCCTCAAAATCAGCTCTAACACTCCAGTCAGTCTAGAGGTCACATCTGTTTTTTTCTTTTTTTTTTAAATATCATTTTCATTAGTACAATTTTTTTAAACAGTCAGTATGTTCCATGTGTATAACTTAGTTACTGTAATATTATACAACTGAGGGTGCTAGGAGCCAATCTCCGCTGTAAGTGGTACAGTTTCCTGGTCATACTATAAATACAGATATAAAATATCTAACGCTACTACTCCGGGTCCTCCTCCTTTGGGCTCAGCTTTAGGAGGAGGATCCTGGCAAACTTTGTAACTCTCCTGTGTGACCCTGTGATGTTGATGTGAGTCTTGATGAGGTTAGGCTCTGTACCCCATGATGGGTGCTAACGTGTGGGCAGAAGGGAGAAGCCCAATGAGTGCCACTGGGTAGGTTTCCACTTCAGTTAATCATTGAAGGCTGTTTGGGGGATGAATTCTGTGTCTTTTGACATATAATAATACAGTTACCACCCAGTCTGGTGTGATGAGGACCTTTCTTCCTGTTCATTTAATTTGTGAGTGATTTTCTCCATCTGGTGTATTTGCTTAGCCATAGTACCCCATTCCGCCACCGTGTGCACTTTCGTAGTTAACCAAAATTTAGCGAAGGCTTTCTTTACTGCAGTGATTAAGATACCCAGGGGGTAGTGTGTATGAGGGTCCCTGCAGTATCGAAGGTATTGTAGGAATAAGTAAAGATCTAGGGTTACTTGAATCTGCCTGCCAAATAGTTCTGCTAGTTCATTTTGTACTTGTTTAAAAAAGGGTTGGATGACCGGGCAGGACCACATTATATGTGTGTGTGATGAGCCAGTGGTTTTCCACAGCTCCTGTAGTCTCTAGAGTCCCTAGTGGGGGAGTAGTGCCTGGTGATAGCTGGGGTTAAAAAAATATCTTATTAGTTGTTTCCAGGCATACTCTCTCCACTGATGGGAGCTGGTTATTTTAGCTGTTTTTTGACCGCCCTCTGGCAGACCTCTGGGAGAACCGTAGTATTTGTCTCTTCCTGCCATTTTAATTGAATATTGGCGCACTTCCTGTTGTTGTTTGAGAATTGGTTGGTATAATGTAGATACCAGATGTTCTGGATGTGGAATTTTAATGAGGGTTACTACTGTAGAAATCAAGGGGGGGGGGTGCCTCCGCAAGGTATACTACCCTAGGTAGGGTTTGGCTATAATGCCGCAGTTGCAGGTGTCTATAGAAGTCTGACCTCCTTAGTCCGTAGACCTGTTGCACAGTATCAAAGGGTTGTAATGTTTTGGGCGATTATTTGGAATAAGTATTTGAAGGAATACCATTCCCACTCTTGGAATCTGTGATCCAATACTATGCTCAATGCTAAAATTGGCGGAGCTTATCGTCGCCACTCCCTCATTCCTTCCGCTAGGCTTTCTGTTGCGAGAGGTATTCTCTTACCCCAGCTCCAATATGCTGTGCCCCTCCTCTTTGCTGCAAACTCTGCTACACTCCACAAATGGGACACTGTCTACAACAACATCTGTAGATTCGCCTTAACTGCCCCACGTCTTACCCATCATTGTCTCCTTTACGCTGGCTTAAATTGACTGTCACCTAAGGATATTTGAGCCTACTCCCTGGGCTGCTTTATCGACTCCCTGTCTAGACCTCCCTGCCCTGTCTATCTTGCCAACCTCCTGACTCCTGCCTCACACACCCGTACCCTCAGGTCTTCCTCTGTCCCCATGCTCTCCACTAGACCTTGCATGACAAAAATGGGTGAACAGGCATTTGCCCATTTTGCTCCCAAATTCTGGAACTCATTCCCCCTTATGGTGAAAACTTCAGCCTCCCATCGAGAATTCAAAAACTCGCTGTTCACCCACCTTCTAGCCTCTGGCCAATGCAAATGCTCTTAATTTGTTTTGTCCCACTGCAGGCTGTGGGTCTGACCCTGAGTACTACACTAATGTTCTCCCATGCAATATGCTTGTCTAGGTGGCTATGAACCTTGATGTCTTTACTGTCCTCAGCTGTCTTATGGTTACCCTAATTGCTTTATTTTACATCCTTATTATGATCTATGCCTAAAATGTACCCTTATGTAACTATTACTGTGCTACCCAATGTATATCTTGTTTTGCTCCTGTACACCTATATTATGTCTGTGCATTTCTGCATGTTGTAACCAATGTCCTGTGCTCTCCCGGGTCGTGCCTGAAAATAGGCAGGTCTGTTGCCTAGCCTTACCCGATTACCAAAAGCTAATAAATAAATAAATATTGTTGGGAGGCAAGGATGCGGAAGATAGTAAAAGCTGGGGCTGAGAATCAAAAGGGCACTTATGAGGGTACAAAGGGCACTTTTTCTATACTAGTTTTGCCATACAAAAATAAAAAGTGGAGTGGCTGCAACCCCTTTATTTGATTCTGGCACCTATGTTGGGAGGAATCTGAGAGCTGCACTATAGGGCAGATCAAAGACAGAAACAGAGTAAGATGAAGCGCTTTCTTTATAGAGTGCCACATAGTTATTTGAGTCTTAACCCAAGGGTTGGAGAAAGGGAGGTTTTTGGAATTGTAGTCCGGGTGATGTACTACCTTATAGTATTCCTGATTTGACATGAGGGATTCTTCAATCATTCTTCAGTGGGTCTGAGCGGAAGCAAGCTGTCTGGATAGAAGTTGGCTTAGGTGTACTGCCCAGAAATAAAATTGTAAGTTCGGGAGGGAGAGTCTGTCACTAGTCTTTGGTAAGTTCAGGATTTTCAGTTTCACTCTGGGGCGTTTTCCGGCCCAAATGAAGTGGGAAATGGCGACTTCTGGTGACGTCACCGACCAGATGAGAGCTTAAGCAAAAGAGCTCCCGAACCCGCCGAATAAATCTGCAGGAATCCTCAATACTAAGTTAGAAAATCCACTCTCAAACGAAGATCCTGTCGAGAGACCATGGCAGCCAAAAACCATAAACCAAAAAAACCCAGAAATAATGCGACCCAGACAAAACTGAAGCAACTAAAGCTAGACGAGGAAATGGAGGCCTTCCCAGCCCGCTCGAGGAGTGATCCGACGTTTTAAGATTCATCTCTAGATATGGGAGAGGATGAACCTTTTCGGTCTAGAAAATCGGAACGCACCCTACAAAAGATATTACAGTCGGTGCAAAAAATTGAATCCTCAATAGCAGACCTAAGGCAAGATGTTCGGCAAATGGACTCCAATGTGGCTGCTCACTCTAGTAAAATCACAGAGTTGTCAGAGGTCCAAGACTCGGGGGACCGTATCCTTTTACACCTGTTACAAAGAGACAGGGAAGTACATAACCGACTGGAGGACATCGAGAATAGATCACGAAAAAACAACTTTGGTGCAGTGCGGAGGGGCTGAGGAAGGTTTCACTACACCGATTGATTTTATGCAGCACCTTCTACGATTGATTCTCTCAGTACCCTTTGACATGGATTTAACTATGGACAGAGCGCACAGATCATTAGTCCCCAAGCCTACCAGCCCAACAGCCAGGCCTCGCTACTGGGTAGTCAGAATGGTGCTTTTTCAAACAAAGGAGTGGGTCCTACGAGAAGCGTGGCGACTTAAAGACCTAAAGTATCAAGCTGCCTCCATATTCTTTGAACAATATTTCTCACCTGCACTTCAATCGGAACGTATCAATGTCCGTTCAGTAATCAGAGAAATAAAAGAAAAGAAAAACATCAAAGCTCGGCTTCTTTTTCCATCGAAACTGCTAGTACAGCTAGAGGAAGGCTCTAAAACATTCGCCAACCTAGCGGAAGCAGCTCCAACCTTTAAAGACTGGGGGATTACAGTACCTGATCCAGAGTTCGAAATACTCAAGCAAAACCTCTTGAAAAAATCGTGGCAAGTGGAGAACAGAGGTCTTAAGCATCCACATCGAGGATTCATACTGCAAGCCGTTCTGAAAGATGCCATCCGTGTAGCGCATCATGCAGACCGTAAGAAAACCAACACGGATCAAGCAACCTCAAGCAGACATACTCCCCTCGCTGAAAACACTCCAGGAGTAGACTCTTTCAGGCCTAACTACAAGGACTTTACTCGTTGATGGACTACCGCCAATTCTCACTGAACTCCTCTAACAGAGCTAGTAATCAGCTCAGATAAGTCACACTTAGACTTCCATTACATAGTTTATAACAGCGCCTACTTCTTCTTCTGTTCATTGGGAGGGATGGGAGTCATATATTTGGAAAGAATACTGCTGATTAGGTTAAGCTGGCTCTGGTGGTGAGTGCGGTGGTACCTCGAAGTATAATATTGAGGGTTTTCCCCTTCCCCCCTTTTAACCAGTTTGTCGGTGTAAATTTCCCCCCGAGTGCAGAGCTGCCACAGGTAGAAACATAAAACCCTAGGAGGCGCAGGGGTAGTGTTTTGCTGAATGTGTATTTCTTGTGGGGATCGTTAAGGACAAATAATCTCTTTGAGATCCTCAGGCAGAACACTGGCACTGAAGCGAATACATTCCCTGCGCTTACTCCAGTCCTTACTGCGGGCTGCACGGGGAACAACCCAACTTGCACAGACCTAACTCAGGGCCCTACTCATTGATGGAAGATAACTAATTATCGCTGTACTCCTCTAGTAGAGCTAGTGACCAGCTCAGATAAATTACACTTAGACTTCCACTGTATGGCTTATAACAGCGCTTACCTCATTGGCTTTCTGGGAGGGAGGGGAGTCGTCTGTGTGGAAGGAATGCCACTGATCAGGCTAATCTAGCTTTAATGATAGAGAAGGGTGGCACCCCCAAGTACAATATTGAGAGTTTTTCCTCCTTTTTAAACTTCCCATGAGTGCAGATCTGCCATAAGCAGGAAGAAACACAAAAAACTTAGGAGGTGCAGGGGAGCGTCCGCCTGAATGTATGTCTCCTGTTGGATATTGCTGAGGAGAAACAATCTCTTTAAGATTCTCGGTGGAACAGTGGCGCTGGGGCGGATGCATTCCTGTGCTTATTCCAACCTTCACTGCAGACTGCATCGGGGGCAAGCCATGTTATCTGAAACAGAGAGCTCCTTCTAAAATCAACCACTGAGCTCTAAGTCTTGTAAGCTGGTGGGACTACCGTGGCTTAAATCAAACCATAATATGTTTGGTCTTGGCTATTACACTGGAAAACTATGATAGGGCACTCTAACGAGGTAGGCAATGTTAATTTTGAGTACTGTAAGGAATGGTTTACAAGCCAAAGATCTGGGGAATTTGCAAGGGCAAAAAATCTGGAATCTAGTGGGAAGGGAGATATAGTGAACCTCTCATCTGTAGGTAACGCTTTCATCTTCTTTAGAGCTATTGATCATCTTGGCTCTTAGTCTCCTTAAGGAGACATTTACCACTAATAGTGGGGCTTGGCTCCTCCTAGTGGAGGGGTCAAGAAACTCACCAGGAAGCAACCAAATAGAACGATTATTACTTTTATTGTGAAGGAAATTTTGCTACTGTTTGTTGAGTGTTTATTATTTAATTATTGTTAATCACAGTTTATTATATTGGTTAAGCACTGCCCAATGTTAGGGGTAGGGCTTCTGTTCTTATGGTTTTTGTTGTCACTGAAGTTTAAGCACAGCCAAAGGGATGTGAGACTGGAGGACTATAGGGTATCATTATTGCAAACCAAAGACCAGTCAAAACATAGGGATAAGCAATGACCTATATAATAACATTTACTCAAGTAACATTGGGATAAAAATACGCTTATGGCTACCTCTTTAAAAATATGCTCTTATAATGTAAACGGGATCAATTTCCTGATCAAGCGTACAAGATTGCTGCAGGAGCTTAAGGGGTTAAAAGCAGACATAATCCTGCTGCAAGAAATGCATCTCTCAGTACAAGACCACCTAAAATTACACAGGATGTGGGTGGACGGTGTAGTGGCGTCATCTCATCCGCAATCTAAGAGAGCGGGGTGGCTATCTTGTGGAGAAAGGGGCTAGGCTTAAAGATTGAATCATCAGAGGGTGGTATGCTGGGGAGATATGCAAGGGTCTCAGCCCGTTTCCAAGATACACTACTTCATTTCGTCAATATATATGCCCCAAACACCCATCAAGAAACCTTTTTTGAACTCCTTTTAAAAAAAAATAATGACTCTTTCTTCAGGACAACTATTTCTGGGCGGTGACTTCAACACAGCCCCTCACCCCCAAAGAGATTGCTCATCGGGAGCTAGTCACATGCACCAGGTCACCTCCAAGGCCTTGATGACTCTAACGAGGGAAATGGGACTGGTGGATATTTGGAGAGCCCTCCACCCAAAGGACAAGGATTATGCATTCTACTCGAATGCCCAACAATCATATTCTCGCATAGACCTACTCTTTACCCATAAAACAATGTTATACACAGTTACCAGGTCATATATACATAATATAACTTTATCGGACCATGCACCAATTTCAATTGATTTTACCTTGCCCCCACAAAATAAGCAAACTTTATGACGACTTAATGTCTCCCTTTTCAATAACCAACCTTTTATAACTAAATTAAAACAATGAGTTCTTGACTTTACTGTAGACCGTCAATCTACAGACCATTCCCCATCTCTCAGGTGGGATACGCTTAAAGCGGTCCTACGAGGAGAGATCATCAGCTTTGCAGCAGCACAAAAAAAAACTATCACAATTAACCCGCAATAGACTGATGCAGGACATGTCCGAGTTGGAAAAGCGTCATAAACTAAACCTGAGGGTTAAACTACTTTTAGGGGAAATAAATAAAGTTAGAAATGCTTTACAAGATTATGAACATAAAAAAGCAGAGGGCCAACTGCGGTTTGCCAATCAAAAATATAATGAAGTGGGAGGGAGGGCATCTAGACTATTGGCGTTCCATCTAAGAAAAGCCCAAGAACATAGGCATGTCCCCTATATCCAAGAGGGGGAGTCTGGGGGGGGAGAAAACAGATGACTCCCACAGACATAGCCTTCCAATTCCAAAAATATTACCAAGAACTATACTCCAAATTAGAGATATATTGATAGTACAGAGAGACACCAACACCTTTTTAAATAACCTTAACTTAACCAAGCTGCCGAAACAAGTGGTGGCAGAGCTTGGCCTTCCTATTACAATGGGAGAAGTTCCAGCGGTTGTCCGCCAACTGCCAATGGGTAAATCCCCAGGCCCGGATGGGTTTAGCGGGGAGTTGTATAAGGAGCTTGCTACTTCATTGGCACCACTTCTTGTAGAGATATTTAACCACTGCCTGGAAGAGGGTAAGACCCCAGGCAGCTGGTCCCAATCAATAATAACGGTCATTCCCAAACCTGGTAAAGAAGCAACTAAGTGTGAATCATTCTGACCTATAGCCCTACTAAATCAGGATCAGAAAATGTTCACTAAGATTTTATTGGTCCGATTACAAAAGCACATTGAACTATTGATTCATCTGGACCAAACGGGTTTCATTCCGCACCGTCATATGAGTGACAATATTAGGAGACTTCTAAATATACTGAAATCAGGTGAATCAAACCGTGACCCAGCCCTTGCCATTTTCTTAGATGCGGAAAAGACCTTTGATAGGTTAAATTGGGCATACCTTTTTCAGGTTTTACAGATAATGGGTTTTGAGGGTAACCTTCTAAATTGGATAAAATTGTGTTATCAGAATCCCCAGGCCAGGGTGAGGGTCAATGGGACCATCTCCCCCACCTTCCATCTAACAAGGGGAACAAGGCAGGGATGCCCTCTGTCTCCCCTGCTGTTTGCACTTAGTATGGAACCCCTCACTCAGGCCGTGAGGGAATTAAGGGGATTGAGTTACAAAATACATGCCATAAAATTTCCTTATATGCAGATGACACACTAATATATCTTGGCGATCCTCAGACAACTCTTCTGCACTTATTGGACCTCTTGAAGACCTTCGGAGCTATATCTGGCTTCAAAGTTAAAACAACTAAATCCGAAGTCTTGCAAATAGGGGGAAACCGAATCCACATTTAATAAAGGGCATCCCATTTAGAAAGGCGGTCTTAAAGATAAGATACCTTGGCATACAAATCCCTCTGCACTTATCTAACCTGTACAAATACAACTACGAAGCTTTAGGGCAACAAATAAAAGCAGACTTACATAGATGGGCCATACTTCCCCTGACATTCACAAACAGATTGGAAACAATAAAAATGAACATTTTACCCAGGTTTCTCTCTCTATTTACTAACCTGCCCATCTGAATTCCGAAAAAGGATTGGAAAGACCTCAAAAAAACACTTTCCGAATTCATTTGGTCTGGGAAACGTCCGAGAATTCGCTGGGAAATACTAATAGAGGAAAAGAATAAGGGGGGGATGGGAGTACTGGATTTTCCCAAATATTACTTAGCTGCTCAGCTACTCCTAATCATCAAAATGCTGACACCAGGCAAGAAACATGGCTGGATGGAAATTGAAGAAAGAGGTTGCGACCTAGCCCCCTTAAGCATTTTGCCGTGGACAACTCAACCAGAGGACCTAAAAAACATAAAAAATACATTTACGAAACACACACTGTCAATGTGGCTAGAAGCTAGACAAAACTGGGAAATAACTAGGCCAGTTTTGGAATACATACCTCTTACTTCTGCCTGGTTTCCCGACCCAGGTAGATGACCAGTGTTTTCAGATGGGTGACCAACAGGCTGAGGTAAACACAGAAACATAGAAACATAGGAATTGGTTTGGCAGATAAGGACCGCTTGGCCCACCCAGTCTGCCCATTTCCCTACCTAATGGATAAGCTGCAGATCCTAGTTAACCAGCAGCCTACTTCTTCCTACCCCACCCCTAGAATTGCCTTATGACTGTCCCATGCATGCTTGAATTCCACCAGTTTTGACTCCACAACCTCATTGGAAGGCCGTTCCATGCATCCACAACCCTCTCTGTGAAAAATATTTCCTTAAATTACCTCTGAGGCAGCCCCTCTATCTTCAGATTGTGCCCCTTGTTCTTGCACACCTCTTTTTGAAAGATGCTACCCTCTTGGACTTTGTTGATTCCCTTGAGGTACTTGAAAGTTTCTGTCATGTCCCCTCTCCCTCCTTTCCTCGAGGCTACATATTAAGCTCCTTAAGCTCTCTTCATATATCTTCCGTGCAGACCCTGCACCATTTTAGTTGCCCTCCTCTGGACTGCTTCCATCCTGTCTATGTCTTTGTGGAGATTGGGTCTCCAGAACTGCACGCAGTACCCAGATGGGGTCTCACCAGCTGTCTGTACAGAGGGATAATAACTTCCTGTTTTCTACTGGTGATGCCTCTCCTATTGCATCCCAGTATTCCCCAGCCCTCCTTGCTGCCCTCTCACATTGCTTGCCCGCCTTTAGGTCATCTGATATGACTACCCCCAGGTCCCTTTCCATTTTTGTTGTTGTTAGTATCTCACCCCCCATTGTGTACTCTTCCCCTGGGTTATTGTTTCCCAGGCGCATTACCTTGCATTTCTTAGCATTGAATCTAAGCTGCCATACATTTGACCATTCCTCTAATCTTGCCAAGTCCCTTCTCATCCTTTCCACCCCACCTTGTGCATCAACTCTGTTGCAGATCTTTGTGTCATCTGCAAAGAGACATACTTTTCCTTCCAGTCCCTCTGTAATGTAAACATAAAGACATTGAAGAGGAGTCCCTAATACTGAACCCTCGGTACCCACTAATAACCCCCTTTCTTCAGAGTGGACTCCATTTACTATTACTCTCTGTGTCCTATTCTCCAGCCAATTCTTTACCCAGGCTGTCATCTTGGGACCCACTCCCAGGCTGGCGAACTTGTATATTAATCTTTTGAGTGGGACTGTGTCAAATGCCTTGCTAAAGTCTAGGTAGGCCATATCCACAGCCCCTCCCTGATCTACTACTTTGGTCACCCAGTCAAAGAAATCTATCAGATTTGTCTGGCATGACCTTCCCGCTGTGAATCCATGCTGCCTTGGGTCTTGTGCCCCTCTGGCCTCTAGATACTCGACAATTCTTTCCTTCAGAAGTGATTCCATCATTTTCCCTACCACTACGGTTAAACTAACAGGTCTGTAGTTTCCTGCTTCTGCCTTGCTCCCACTTTTGTGAAGGGGAATCACATCTGCCCTCCTCCAGTCCTTGGGTACCACCCCATCCTCTCATGATTTGTTAAAGAGGATAGTCAGTGGTGTCACTAGTTCTATCCTTAGTTCTTTTAGAATTCTGGGATGAATCCCATCAGGCCCCGTTGCTTTGTCCACCTTTAGTTTTAAGAGTTCTTTCAGAACCCTTTCTTCTGTAAATGGTCTGGTATCAACTTCTGTATCCAGAGTGTTTCTACTGTTTGTTTTAGGTACTTCCCCCTCTTCCTTTGTAAATACTGAGCAAAAATATTTGTTTAGTATCTCTGCCTTTTCACAGTCACCCTCTGCCTACCCTCCCTCCCCTTTATTAAGCCTCACTATCCCTCCCTTGGTCTTCCTTCGCTCCCTGATGTACCTATAAAAGGTTTTATCCCCCTTCTTAACTGAGTTGGCTATCTTTCCCTCGTTTTGGGCCTTTGCTGTTCTGACTGCCTTCCCAGCTTCCTTTTGCTTTAACTGATACAATTCTCTGTCCTGCTCCTTCTGTGATTCCTTGTACTTCCTGAATGCTTTCTTTTTCTCTTGAACCTTCACTGCCACTTCCTTTGAGAACCATAGTGGTTTCTTACATCGTTTGTTTTGTTTATTTGCTTCACACAAAGGCTTGTTACCACTGTGATGGCAGTTTTTATTATTCCCCATTGTTCTTCCACCCCTCCTTCCTGCCCATTTGCTAGTGCATTCCTTAGGCACTCACCCATTTTGGCAAAGTCAGCCCTCCTAAAGTCCAGTACTTTTGCCTTTGTATGGCTTGACTCTATTGCTGTGTTTATTGTGAACCATACTGTTCGATGGTCGCTAGTTCCTAGATGGCTACCCACTTCTACATCTGTGATCCTCTTTTCATCTCCACTTGAGAGAACCAGGTCTAAGATTACCCCTGATAGTTTTAAGGGGAAGGGGACCTAAAATCATTCTCGTAGATGCAATAAGATTTTAACTTATATAATGCAGATTCCTTCAGGTATTGTCAGTGTATACACTATATTACTAATATTATTGGTATTACAGACCTAACACATGGACCTTCTGTTCCCCTCCTGTCAACCTATCAAAGAGGTATTACAGGTGATACTAAATTATTTATTCTAGGGACATGGATATGTTGTTCAATCCACACTTCTTGGCAGGTACCTTGCCGCTTTAAATGTTGCCAGAAGGTCTTCAAGCTGGCTCCTCCCACCCACCCCGGGTGGTAAAACTCTCGGCTCCGCCCCATGACGCCGGCTCTTCCTTACCGCTTGGAAGCTCAGGTTCCCTCCTTAACGCTCTGCGTCTAGACTGGATCCTAACTCTCCGGTTCACCCGAAAATAATTTTAACATTTTCCAGACTTCGGTCTACTTCCTCCTTCGCGGCTGCGATGGACAAATTGGCTCCCGGTTTTTGGCGGTGCCCATGCGGGCAGAAGATGTCCAGGACCGATCCGCACTCCACGTGCGTCTACTGCCTCGGGCTTGACCACGACCTGCAGGCCTGTGAGTTGTGCAGGTCTTTTTCGCCTAACGTCCTTGAAGACCGTGCTGCCTGGCTCCAACTTGGGCGCCCTGAGAAACGTCATCCGCCGGTGAAGTCCAAGGAGGCCTGTTGGGCGGTGTCCGCGGCGGCTGGCTCGAGCAGATGATCGCCGTCGAGGAGGAGGAGGCGGGCCTAGGCCACATCTTCATCTTCCTTGGTCGTGGCATTTATCTCGCTCTCCTTGGGATCCTCCTACACAGCTTCTTTTAAGGAGCTTTGCCAATCCCTCTCCACGAAGGGTGAGGGGCCATCGGGACACTCTTCTCAGTCAAAAAAGAAGGACTCGAAGGGTAAGTCCCACCATCGGCGTTCGTGGGAGTGGGAGAGGTCCCCTTCCCCGGACAGTCGACACTCGACTTTGGTCGAGGTTGTGGCTAAGGCCGCTGGCTTCACGGTGTCCCCGTCAGGTCAGCGGCCGAGACACCCGTCGCCGAGTCGAGATTTTTCTCGACCCGTCGGATGGGCTGTCGACTGGTGAAGCTGACAACCCTTCATCACCGGAAACAGCGAGGGACTCGATCTCGGTCTCGGACCTCGTCTCTGTCCAGCCGATCCCACCGACCCCGGTGGTCTCTGTCTCGGCACCGAGGAAAGTCGCGGCACCGCTCATCCTCATCTTCCTCCTCGGAAGAGGAGAGGCTTCAGTGCAAATTGCGTCGACGCTACGAGGACTTAATGTGGCAGCAGCTCCTTCTGTCCGGGAACAAGCCGACGCCATCGCCTTCCCCGGCCATTAAGTGGCTGTCACCGGAAAGGCCGAAACATCCCCTCACAGTGGTCGAGGTGCCCAAGCCTGGGCGGTTGTTTGACGAAACCAGCTGCCCCCGATTGTGGTGGAACCTGCGCCTCCACAACTGAAATCGGGGGCTCCGACCAAGGATTCTCGATCGGGTCAGGGTCTGCCCCACTGGTTGTCGGTCACCCTCACTCCCGACCGTCCTCGGCAGGTGGAGGGTGGCTCAGGCCCTCAGTAGCTCTTCGCAGACTCCTTGGAGTCTGGCGGCGACTCCTCCCTGTTTTCCAGGCCCCTTGACCTGGAGTCCTCTTGGGGGCAGTCGATGGAGCGAGAGCCCATCATCGTTCATGGGTCTGCCTGGCTCATCTCGAGTCTACGGGATGCAGCTTGAGCCCGTGTCAGACGGGCCAAATATCCCTCACGGAGATACTGGATCGGGGGATTCTCCCACGGAGGCCTTTCTGGTGGCTGAAGCCATTTTGGCCTAGCCTTGGAGCTATGGCAGGAGACGGCTTCCTGTCCTGTGCCCTCGGCAGGATGGCCAGAAGTATCTGAGTCTACATTTTCCTTTGTCGGTTCTGAATACCCTCTGTGGAGGGTAGGTCACCATAAGCGTTTTCTGGCGTTCTGGGGATGCTATTGATGTGACAAGCCCCTGACAAGGAGTCCAAAAGCTGGACTTTGCGGGCGCAAGGATATGCTGCATCCTCCCTCGGCCTCCGTCAGGCCAGTTCGGCTGTACTAGTGGCGCACTTCTCCCACACCCTCATGGGCTCCTGGATGAGGTGATCCTCATCTCCCGGCTGATCTGCAGACTACGGTCAAGCAGGTGTGGGATCAGGGAAGGGCAGTGGCGAAACAGCAGCTCCAAGCGGCTTTTGATATCGGAGACCCCTGTGCCCGGTCAGTGGCGGCGCGGTGGCCATGTGCCGCAGAGCCTGGCTGAGGATATCCACCTTCGGCAGATACCCAGCACAAGTTGGCAGGCGTCCCTTCTTGGGGACCGACCTGTTCGCCCTGGGTGGAAGGCCACCTCAGAGGATCAAAAGTCCAATGCCACCTTGGACTCGGTCACGCCTGCTCAGAAGGACAAAGGCTGTCGACAGCAACATAAGTCCTTGCCCTTCTGCCCCTGTGGCATGTCCGCCCAGCAACACCAGCATCGGGCCAGCAGGCTCGCACTTGGCACCCCAAGTAAGCCTGCAGCTTCCCTAATAGGAAGCCGAGGAAAGGCCCAGGAGGTCCCTCGGCCGGTCCTTCCTCCAAGCCTGCCCAGTGACGGGTTGAGGTGGTGCCCCAGCCTGTCAGCTTCCCCTGGGTTTCCCCATGGGGACGGCCTCGCCACTTCTTTCCACCTGGTCCGCTATCACCATGGACCATTGGGTGTTGGAGGTGGTAGGAAAGGGTCTGCCTCTGGAGTTCGAGCAGGCCCGCCCTTCAACCATCACCCCATGGGGGTTACAGGGTCCGCAGCCTCTCTGTCGGCCCATCGAGCCGACATTACCCTGCTCCTCCAAAAGGAGGTGATCAGGAAGGTGGCGGATCCTCCACCAGACCCAGGGTTTGTGTCCAGGTACTTCCCGGTCCCGAAATGGACGGGGGGCTGGCGCCCCATTCTAGACCTGCACGACCTGAACAGGTTCCTAAGGTCTCCAACCTTTAGGATGGTCACTCTGGCTCAGATCATTCCATCCATGGAACGAGGCATGTGGTTCTGTTCTCTGGACCTCCAGGGCGTGTTCTTTTACGTCCCAATCCGTCCATCCCACCAGCGATTCCGCCGCTTCAGAGCAGAGGGGTCCCTCTACGAGTTCCGGGCCATGCCCTTCAGCCTTTCTTTAGCTCCCAGGGTCTTACGCCAAATGCATGGCAGTGGTGACAGCATTCCTGCGTGCCGAAGGGTCCGGTGTACCCCTACCTGGACAACTGACTGATTGCGGCCTCCTCCAGAATGGAGGTGGAGCGGTCCAGGGATCTGGCCCTCCAGGTTTGCTCTCAAGTTGGCCTCCTTATCAATGAGTCCAAGTCGGAACTCATGCCAAAGCAGGTGATCCAATTCATCGGGGCAGAGCTCGACTCTCTGTGAGCCAGAGCACGGCTCCCGGCGGACAGGGCCGAGGTTCTTTCCTCCTATGCCCAATCATTTCAGGTTGGGCATTGCACCCTGCCCGGGACTTCCTGGGCCTCATGGCAGCCTGCACCAGCGTGGTCCATTGGGCCCGTTGGCACATGCGTCCCCTACAATGGGGACTTGCCAGCCAATGGTCACAGCGCTCCAGTCCTTTGGATAAGCCAGTGACAGCGACCCAAGAGATGTGGAATGCTCTCCAGTGGTGGATCGTTCCAGCTCATCTGCAGGAGGGCATCCTCTTTATGCGCCCCGAGCCGACAGTCTCTCTATCGATCGATGCCTCTCTGATGGGTTGGGGTGCCCATCTGGTGGAGCACAGCGCGCACGGCCTCTGGTCCCCTTGGGAGTCCCGATGCCACATCAACCTGCTGGAGCTTTGAGTGGTTCGTCTAGCCCTCACTACCTTCGCTCCATTTGTATGGGGTCAAGTGGTCCAGGTCCAGACGGACAATACCATGATCATGTACTACCTAAACACGCCCAGGCGGGCGCGCTCCATGCCCCTGTGCAGGAAGCTCTCTGCATTTGGTCCCTCGTGCAGCCTGGGCGGATCTCCTTGCCATCCATGTGGCAGGAGCCTCCAATATTCTGGCCGATGCCCTAAGCTGGATAGGAGTTGTGTCCCACGTGGGTCTCTCCTGCTGGAGGTAGTACAAGATCTGTTCTCCCACTGGGGCATACCTCAGGTGGACCTGTTTGCCTCAAGGGAGAATGCGAAGCTGAGGCTGTTTCATGCCGGCCCCCCTCAGCAGGGCTCGCTGCAGGGCGATGCCTTCTCGAGGCCGTGGACGCCGGGCCTCTTCTCTGCCTTCCCTCCATTTCCCTTGATCCACAAGGTGCTTCTCAAGGCGAGGAGGGACAAGGCTCAGGTGATTCTGGTAGCCCCAGACTGGCCCCGCCAGTTCTGGTATCCAGACCTCTTCAGTCTCAGCTCCAGGCTCCTGAGGTGGCTTCCAGCCCGCCCGGACCTGATCTCAGTCAATCAGGGGAAGGTATTCCATCCGGACCTTCAATCCCTGCACCTGACGGCCTGGTTCCTGAACGGCTAGAGTTCCAGGCCTTGGGTCTTTCCGACGAGGTCCTCAATGTTGTTGAGGCTTCCCGTAAGGAGTCGACCAGAAAATGCTATGCCTTTAAGTGGAAGAGATTCTCCATTTGGTGTCAGAGCAAGGGCCTGGACCCTTCCTCCTGCTCCTTGGCAAGCATTCTGGACTACCTGTGGTCCCTTTCTCAGCTTAGGCTTCAGTCGACGACCCTTAAGGTGCACCTGGCAGCCATCTCTGCTTACCGGGCGCGGGCCGGGAAGCAGTCGGTGGCTCAGGAGAAGGTGGTCGGGCGCTTTTCCAAAGGCCTTGATCACATATCCCCTCTGGTGCGAGAACCTCCACCTCCATGGGATCTACTGCTGGTATAGCTAAGCTCTTGGCGTTTATTCAAAACCGATGCACAGGTGTGACATCTCTCAACCGTAGTGGAAGACCGCCTTCTTGGTGGCTATCACGTCAGCCAGAAGGATGGGAGAGCTCCAGGTACTTTCCATTGAGTCTCCTTATCTGGTCTTCCACAGGGACAAGGTTGTCCTGCGCCCCCACCCGAAATTCCTTCCGAAGGTGGTGTCGGAGCTTCACTTTAATCAGGTGTTGTCTGTGCCGGTGTTCTACCCCAATCACACCTCGGAGGCTGAAAATAGGCTCCATACTTTGGACCCTAGAAGAGCGCTCGCTTATTATAAGGAGAGGACGGCTGAAGTTCGGGAAGAGGTTCGCCAGCTGTTCGTCACCTACGCTGAAACCGCACCTGGCAGACCTGCAGCCAAGCAGACGATAGGCAGGTGGGTCATCTCCTGCATAGATCTCTGCTATAAGTTGGCAGGCATGGAGCCTCCCAAAGGGATAAGAACTCATTCTACCCGCCATACCGCTGCTTCGGTGGCTGCTTCCAGGGACGTCCCTATCCAGGAAGTCTGCAGGGCTGCTACTTGGAAGTCAGCACACACCTTCATTACCCGCTACCACATCGACCTTGAGTCACACGGATGCTGGTTTAGGACCTCGGTTCTCAGTCCTTGTTTTCCTAATGGGGTGTATCGCCTTGCCTCTCCTCTTCCCGGAGAACTGCTAGAGTCTGCCAAGAAATGTGGATTGAACATCATATGCATGTCCCTAGAAATAAAGGTTACTCACCTGTAACAGGAGTTCTAGGAATGGTATATGTTGTTCATCCACCTAACCCCCGCCTCCCGGCTTCGATGCACAGCCTGGCTTCCAGTGGGCTAGATCTGGCCATGGGGCGGAGATGAGTTTTACCACCCAGGTGGTAGTGAGAGGAGCAGCTTGAAGACCTTCTGGCAACATTTAAAGCAGCAAGGTACCTGCCAACAAGTGTGAATGAACAACATATACCATTCCTAGAGCTCCTGTTACAGGTGAGTAACCTGTATTTTCCCAGGTATATAAAATATTGATTGAGGATAGAGGGACGCTATTGGTACAGAGAGTGGAACAGAAATGGGAGTCTGAGGGAAACCTAACTCTTACAGAACAAAACTGGCATTATATCTGGCTGGGGGTGCATAAAACTACCAATTCTCCCTCTTGGCGGGAATTTAAATGGAAAATCATTATTCGCTTCTTCAGAACTCCTGTTATTTCAGCCCACTACTCAGCCCACTCATTCAACTTATGTTGGAGACACTGTGGCCTTAGTGGAACACATTACCACATTTTCTGGGCATGTCCAAAAATTACCAGTTTTGGAATAGAGTCACATGAAATCTAGTAATTCTTTCCATTTCACATCCTGAATTTGATAACCTGGTCCTGGCTCCCCAAGGAGATCAGGAATGCTTCAAAGAGGTATCTCTTTTATATCCTAATTGCAGCGGCCCTAAAGCCCTAACTCAAAATTGGTTGATCGACACATCCCTGAGATTGGCGCCAGCACAGAAACATTAAGTATATTAAAGAAATGGAGGCAATTACAGCCCTTCTGAGACTCAAACTAGAAAATTTTAATACTAGATGGCTGCCCTTCTTCACTTACTTAGAAAGGAGGAAGGCAAACCAATTTTAGGGCAAATGCTTCAGGCCTGATGGGCATGGAGAAGGGCTCTCTGGTTGAAGCGCTCTGGAGAGGGGCATGGTCATGGTTTTTTACCATTAACCTCTGACCCTTTACCTAACCAACTTTAGATTTAATTTAACTTTCCGAATAATCGGTGTCCTGAATCATTTACAAAAATGAATGATTTAGGTAACCAGTCTCTTCTTGGATATTGGCTGTGCTTACTGTGTTTATTTAGTTTCAATTTTATAGAAAAACTATTTAAATGAAATGAAACAAAGACCCAATATGAGAGCTTAAGAGATTGTGTTTTATTAACTCATTCTATCTGATGCCGCCATTTTGGGTCAGGTTAAGCAATGGATGGTTCTGACGCCATATGGCGCTAATGGGTATAATGGGTTTTAAGCAATGATGCGGGAGGGACTAAGTCTTAGAAGTAAGTTCCTAAATCCTCATAAAAACCTTATTCTAACTTTAGACCATTATATTTTATGAGTTACAGCACTTGAGAGGTATTAAGTTGAAGTCCCTCCGGTAAGTAGCTGATTTTCTTATCTTTTATTATATAACAGTGGTTGTCAAGATGAGATGAACATGGAGAAACCTGTAAGAAAAGAGACAGCATTCTTTTAGTATATAATAGATTTTATAATTACTTTAAGTCAATGTATTAGAAAAATGCATTACTATGTATTTATTTATTTTATTTATTTATTGAATTTTGATGACCGGGTAGGCCTACTGGGCCCCGGAGGTCCCTTTTTCAGGGGCGACCCAGGAGTTACAGGACTAGTATGGTACACAATTAATACAGATCTAGCTTATGGCATGTGACATGTTAACATATATATATATATATATAGCAGTGATGTATTACATAGGAGGTTACATTGATTATTGAAGTGAACAATATAGAGCGCATAGAGCCTTAACTGGGTCCACAATTACCCAAGTAGAATATTTTGGGAGAGAGACAGTGGAGAAGGGTTAGTGCTGCCAGCTCAGGTAGTAGTGATGTAAGTGCTCAGCCGGCGGGTAGTGTGGAAGTGTCAGGTAACGTATCAATGGCATTGACTTGTGGCAAGCATATGTGCCTTGGAGTCTTGTTCGAAGCAGACTGAGATGGAGCTTCCTGAACCTCCGGAGGAAGGTTGTTCCAGAGGAAGGGGCAGTGTGGGATAGGCCATGTCCCTTCCTTGGTCCCTTACTCTAGGGACTTGAGGAGAGTTTGGCCTGAGGTCCGTGAGATTACAGGATTTCGCCATTGGCAGTTAGTGAGTCCCATGCAGGCTTGGGGAGGTGTAGAGCTATTTAACTTATGTGCTAGGCAGAGCACTGGGTACCTGAGACCGGCTTCAAATGGGCCAGCTGAGTAGTGCTAGTGAATCGCAGTGGTGGCTGCTAGAGTGGGACTGAGTGGTAAAGTGGACCACCTTGTTGTACAAAATCTGTAACTTACTGAACTCCAGCTTGCCCTCCCTGAAGTACAGAGGCAGCATAGGTGAGTGTTGGGAATAAAGACACATGGGGCAATGGTAGTCCTGGCTTCAGGATCAGCTGATCCTTAAGGCGATAGAGTGTACCAAGTTTACCATGGATGACTTTGGTGACTTGGTCAACATGTTGCTTAGGGTGAAACCTTGGTCCAGAGTAAGGCCAAGGTATTTTAGGAGGCAACCACTTCAAGTTTGTTACCCGCCCTGGAAGTGAGTTGTAAGAGTTGTGTTCTGTTTTGGCCAAGGGACCTGGGTCCGAACAACATGGCCTTGGTTTTGGTAGTAATGGGACCATTTTATTCTTAGTAAGCCAGTCCTCCATAGTGAGAATGTCCTCTTGGAGGGATAGACCAAGGTCATCCAGGTTGTCAGAGGATCTGTAAATCACGGTGTCATCAGCGTACTGGATGACAGTACTGCTCCTGCAGTGGTTGTGCAGATCGTTTATAAACAAGGAGAACAGGAGGGGCCGAGTATGGACCCTTGTGGTACCCTCCTTAAGGGGCAGTGGATCAGAGATTTTGTCTTTCCACTTGACCCTCTGAGAGTGCCAGTAAGGTAGCTTTCCAACCATCTGAGGCGTGAGTGTCAGGCCTATGTTACACAATTTTTGAAGTAGAGGTCGGTGGTCGACCAAGTCGAAGGCCTTGGAAAGGTCGATGAAAACCGCACCTGTATTGGACCTGAGTCAAGTTCCTAAGCACATCTGCTGAGAACTTAGTTAGAGGCGGTGTCTGTCCATGCTTAGCTCTGAAACCATGTTGAGCCGGGAAAGAAATAGGTGTGCCTCTAAGTATTCACGGAGTTGGGTGTACACCAGTTTCTCCTGAATTTTTGCAAGGGTACAAAGCAGGAGATCGGCCTGTAGTTGCCGGTCGGTTCTGCAGGCCCACCCTTGTGAATAGGGACAACATGAGCCTGTTTCCACAGCTCTGGGACAGTCCCTTCTAGAAGGGACCTGTTTATGAGCCAGGTAAGAGGCCTTGAGAGATTTTGTTCAATACTTCTATATTGTAATAAGGATGTATGTATCATCTTGAACTCAATAAAATGGTCTTTAAGTTAGAAAAAAAAAAAAAGAAGTGGGAAATGGTTTTATTCCAGACCCTAAAGGTAGATAGAGGGATTATGATGGGTACATTTAGGAACAGATATAATGCTCTAGGGAGGGTCACCATTCTAATAACTTCTGTTCATTAATTGAGGCCTAGTGATATGGTATTCTAGTTAATGAAGCCTTCTATAAGTTGTGTAGTGAGAGGGGAGTAATTATTTCTATATGCCTCCTTAGGAGTTTTTGATAGTTGTACTCCTAGGTATTTTAGTTTTTCAAGGTCCCGTTTATATGGCTACTTATTCTGGGTTGATTGAGTTGGTTGGTAGTGGAATGTGAGTACCTCTGTTTTGGAAGGGTTGATTTTATAACCTGAAAGGAGGCTGAATTCCTCCAGGATCAGTTGTGCCACTGGTAGGGATTTCTCGGGTTCACACAGGTACAGTAAAGCATCATCTGCATATAAGATTATGCACTCCAACCAGTTGATCCGACTCCTGAATCCATTGCATCGAGAGGCTTAGTAGATTGCAAGAGCAGCGGTAAGAGGGACAACCCTGTTGGATGCCCCACTGGATAGGAAAGTAGGGGGAGTGGTGTCCGCTCACCTTACTGCAAGCCATGGGTCTCAAATAGATGTTTTTTAGGATCTGGATTGGTAAGACTGGGAATCCCATCCTCCCCATTACAGAGTATAGGAAGGGGGAGACCCAGTCGAATGCTTTTTCAACATCCAGACTAATTAGCTCTGAGGCATGGTCCTGTTGTTCCATTTCGTGGAGAATGTGAAGTGTTTGTTTTATATTATCTGTAGTGGAGTGGGCTCTGATGAAACCTGTTTGGTCAGTGTTAATTAGCTGAGGCAACAGCGAATCTATCTGACTTGCCAGGATGCTCATAAAATACTTGTAATCAGTGTTGAGGACCGAGATTGGTCTATATGAAGAACAGTATTGGGGGCTCTTCCCTGGTTTCAAGAGCACTGATGTTGCAGCATAGGACCAGGGTGGAGGGGGAAGGTCCCTGTCCAGGGCTGAGTTAAGGCAAAACTGTATTAATCTGGGACTTCTGCCCCAAAAACTCACCCTCCAGTTTAGCTTTTCCATACCATGAAAGTGCTTTTTCTTGCGCCCAGACGACTTAATTTTATGTAGTAAAGTCTGTGACCCCGGAACATAATTGGACACTATAGAGCTCCGTGCTGTAAAGGTGCAGCTCTTGCAAAAGCTTCAGTACAAAATGTATTGACAGGCCGGTCATGATACGCTACCCTATACAACAATGGAGCCCATAATGTTCACCATTATTCATGTCAGCGAACTTTACTACATAAAATAAGTCGTCGAACAGTCAAAGAAAAGCGTTTTCACTATGAAAACTAAACGAGAGAAGTAGCTTTGAATGTGAAGCAGATCATCTGAATTTTTCTTTAGACCTGTAGCAGAAGTGGAATAATTGTAGTGTTTTGTAAATACTGTCCCATAACCTTCCGGTCCAGGGGCCTTTAGGAGTTTTCATGAGGCAATTGCTGCTTTGAGTTCGATCATAGTGACAGGAGTCATCAGATGTTTGCCCTGTTCCAGCAGTATGCTTGAGAGAGTTAGGGACTGCAAGTACTTATTAATAGTATCCTGGGACACCGGTTGTTCAGGGGTGTAAAGGGTCGAGTAGTAGGAGCAGAACCCAGTGGTGATGTCATGTAACTTAGTTGTTAGAGGCACTGGTGCTCGCAGCACTTCACAGTTTGCTCTGTGGTGAACTGGATTATTTTCCCATGCGGTATGGGTTTGAGGTCATCCCACTACATTGTAGGTTTTGAATCATTTTGGGGATTGTTTGCCCAAAATTCCTCCATGCTTTCAGACAAGAATTCCTGAAATTGTGGGGACTTTAAATAGTGTGCAATTAAATGTCATTGCGTATTCCAGCTTTCCTGACCCATATCCCAATGGCTTGTAATTGGTGCATGATCTGAGTGAAGTATATCTCCTATTCTGCAGTTGTCGATGTGCTAAAGATTTTCCACTTGGGTATGATAGTGGTCTATACGAGAATAGTCTATATGAGAGTATGTTTTATGTGGGGCTGAGTAATGTGTGTAGTTTCTGGTGCGCGGATGTGAGTGGCACCATCTATCATCCCAGGCCACCTCCCAGGCAAATCCTTAAAAAAACCCTCTGTGCTGGAGTTTGTTTACTTGGAGATAGGTTTGATGAGTCCCATCCAGGGTTTGGCGAGATGTTGAAATCCCCGCATCAGGATTCCCCTTGACTGCTGAATAAGTTTGTCAAGTAGGGTTTCATTGCAGAGGTTTTAATGCCTGGGGATAGATATATGTTTGCCAGGGTTACTTCTTTTTGGTTTTAGGGTACCTTGGGACGATCACCAGCCTGCCTTTGGATCCTCCCAAGTGCAGGTGGGGTGGAAGATGCTGTGGTTTGGTATCCGTAGACGCCTGTTATGATATAATGAGGAATACACCTCTTTATAGCCAAATTTCTTCAATTTAGAGTGCTCAGCACTGGACAGGTGGATCTCCTGTAAGTAAATTAGGTCTGATTTGGTCTTCTTTAGAAATGACATTATGTGGGATCTTTTAATGGGGTGGAGAGCCCGTTTACATTAAGCAAGAATAGAGGGTGCAGTTGTTTCTCATTTGTAGATTTTGGTGTACTGTCCTATAGCTTCTCAGTAGGGGAGCCCCCTCCTGCCCCAGGCACACCCGTCACAGAGTACTCCTTCTCATTATGAGAGCCATGCTGACACATTTTAACGTTCCTGCTTCTAAATTTACCTATAACATTAAATACTAACTGTCTGGTGTTTCCCTTATTATTATGTTTATAGTGTGTTTTGTCCATCCCCGAGACCTCGGCTTCGGACCGTGCATGTGTGTGAGGCACGCACACACACACACACTGTGGCACTAGCTCAGCCCCATCCACCTCCCCCATCCTTGCCGCTCCCTCTGCTTTCCCACGGACCTCCACCCAGTGGGAGGCAGGAACTACAGAAGGGCAACACACCCTCACCACCTTCAGGAGAGGAGAGCAGCCTACTGGCTTCGCTCAGTCCTGCTCACCCCACACACGCACCCTGATGACCTGAAGTCGTTCCCGAACCCAGGTCACCGGCATAGCAGGAAGTACGGCGTCCAGCGCCTCAACCCTTAGCGCCACCAGGCCGTCATAAGGGGAATCCTAATAAACCATATAATCAACTGTTTAACCACAAATAGAAGATAAAGGACCAACTAGGCACTGTGTTCCGAACAGGAAAATAAACTTGCTTCCAAAAATTTGGATCTTTGCAAAGCTTGGTAGGCAGGGCCACTGCCCTGCCTGGAGGGTAATCCTCCGTGGAAGAGCCTCCTGACATACTCAGTGTTTAGGGTTAGGTTATGGGCAAGGAGAAAAGGTTAAAGGAAAACTACACCCTCATATCATTTAAATTTTATTTGTTTCCATGTCAACAGACAACTCCTTTCCTGTAACTGTTAGGGCTGCATGTGTTAGCTTTAGTTTGTTTTCACTGCTCATGGTAGCCCCCTGTAACAGCCCTGGGGGTCTCCATTTCATGGTTGTTGGAATCTCACGGATTTGTCTAGTGCACTTACCCGGTCAACAAAAGCTAAATAAATAAAAAAAATTGTCCATGAGAACTGCATTAACATATGAGAACATGATATCAGATGGCCTCTGACCTTAGCTACATGATAACTGGAGGTGGGGCTTAGTCAGAGTTAAGGTAGCAAGTGATTTTTGTTTGCTCAGAAGAAGCCAGAAGTGGAAGGAAACATATTCATTTCTGTGCTTTACAGTAACTGGTAATTGCTATTTTTGTTATTAAACTTAGATTGTGGGCTTTTAGTGACACTGTAATTTCTTTGCTGTCTTTACTTAGAATTGTTTTTGGGCTGTTGAAAAGTTAAAACGTAGTGGTGGTGTATTTCTTTGCTATCTTTAATTGCTGCAAATTTTAGCCCCCCCTCTTCCCCCAGCTCTTAATTATATGCCCTGTTAAATCTGATTGACAGCAGCTAAACACAGGGGATAGTAGGGGGTGTGGAGTAGGAGGGGCATAAGGGGAAGAAGCCCAACCTCAGCACGACAAGTGTTTTGACTCATTTATTTATTTATTTTTAAAGAAAAGTATCTGAGGATCAGTGGCAGGATTTTTAGGACAGTAAATTAATAAAAAGGGAACTAGGAGAGCTCAGTAACAGACAAGTAGTGGAATAGCAGTATAATTGCAGTATAATGTGGGAGTGGTGCAATGCAGTAGCCTGAGGGCAGCCATATTCAGGCAGACCTTCTGGACACTGAGGTGCTGCCTATCTGCATGCATCTCTCTGGACCGCGGGATGAGGGTAGCCAGACTCAGAGCGGAAGTAAACTGGTCAGGAGTACCATCACCCCTCTCCAGAGACCACCCAGTCCAATGCCGCTGCCTCAGAGGATGCGAGAACAAGGAGCACTTGGATGACAGCGGGCCCAGGGCGGTTAAGACGGTCAGGCAGAGGCACATCCAGATCCTATTCCACTCAAGAACTCATATGCCACACTGGCAAATGGGGGCAACAAATAGAGGTACCAGAAAGTGGAAGGAAAGGATGTGGAGATTAGCCAAGGAGGTGACCTCAGCTGGGAGCAGTGGACCCAGAGGAGGAGGAAGCGAATCCTGGTGGGGTACTCCATCATAAGAGGGATCCAGCTAGGAACACAGGAGGGGGAGGACAGGGAGGTGAGGTGCCTACCAGGTGCCACGGCATGGAGGGATGGAAGGAAGATCCTGGGGATCGCTGGGAAGGCAAGACGAGAGGGTGAGCTGGATGTCATTATCCACCTAGGTACTAATGACCTGGCAAATGGGGAGCCAAAGGAAGTTCAGGGAGAGCTTAGGAAATTGGGGAGGGGTCTCAAGCAAGTAGCTACTTCTGTCACCTTCTCAGAAATACTACCTGCAGAGCATGGAAGAGCATAGGGTGCATGCACCAGAACTTAACTCATGGTTGAAGAACTGGTGCTGTGAGAAAGGTTTGGATTCATTGGTGACTGGGGACCCACCTGGAGGGATGGAGGTTTGTTCAAGCCTGACTGACTGCATCCATCCTGGAGGGGAATCCAAGCACTCAATGATAAGTTTAAATGCTACATTGACAAGCATTTAAACTAGCAAAGGGGGGTGGCAGGCCAGCAAGGAGGGTACCTACTTGCTCACCCCCCACAGCTAGCAGTGGAACCAGTAAACCGGAGGAGTGGATATCTCAATAAAGCAGTGTGCAAAAGATGGAGATTAGCACCCAAGAGGTGGATAGGCAGAAAAGGGGCAAAAATCAGCATAAGGGCAGACAGCTAGGAGAACCAGGGATAAAGGACCACCAGAGAAGGGGCTGGAGTAGAACAGCTAAACAGTCTAGGGAGGTAAAATCATGGAAAGCCATGTGTGCCAATGCCAGGAGCCTTAGCAACAAGATGGGAGATCTGGAGGCTGTCATGGTGCAGTCAGACCTGGAGATTGTGGCCATCACAGAAACCTGGTGTAATGATAACCATGACTGGGAGATGGCCATTCCTGGCTACAACATATTCACAAGAGACCGGGCAGGTAGAAAGGGAGGAGGAGTGGCACTGCATGTGAAAAATGACATAAGGGCCACAGAGATCCAGGAGGAACAAAATGGGTGAGAGATATTGTGGGTTAAGCTGGAAAGGAAAATGGGGCCAGCCATCCGCACAGGTGTGGTCTATAGACCACCAGCCCAGGAGGAGGAAACAGATAGGGAGCTGATGCTAGCCATCCAAAGGATGGCAGACAAGGGTGAGGTAGTACTAGTTGGAGACTTCAGTATTCCAGACGTGGACTGGAGCATCCCAGCAGCAGCATCAACTAGGAGCAGATTTATCCTGGACTCTCTTCAGGGTGCCTTCCTCTAGCAACTGGTCATGGAACCAACTCGCAGAAGGCAATACTGGACCTTGTGCTCACAAACAGGGACAGAGTGATGGAGGTAACAGTGGGGGAGCACCTGAGAACAGTGACCACCAGTCATTGTGGTTTGAAATCACAGAAGGAGAGAACCAAACCCCACAAAACACGTATCCTGGATTTTAGGGGGCAGACTTTGGGAAAATGGGGAGATACTTGAAAGAAGCATTAAGGGGAATGGGGCAGGAATCAGGGGTTTAGAAACAGTGGGCAGTATTTAAAACGGGGATTACAAGAGCAACAGAATTATGCATTAAGCATGTTAGCAAGCGGAAAAGGAGGCCATTGTGGTTTTCCAAAGATGAAAGCCAAAAAGAGTGCATTCAGGCAATACAAAAAGACACAGGCAGAAGGGGATAGGGAAAAGTACCAGGAGAAGCAAAGGGAGGCAGGGAGGTCAGCAAGGGAATCCAAAGCTCAGACAGAAGAGCACATTGCAAAATCAGTGGGAAGAGGGGACAAAACCTTTTACAGGTACACAAGGGAAAAAAGAAAGGCAAAGGGAAGGATAATGAGACTGAAGAGGGAGGATGGGGGCCACGTGGAGGATGACAACAGTAAAGCTGACATACTGAACAGGTATTTCTGCTCAGTCTTTACTGAGGAAGAGGAGGGTAATGGGTCTGAAGGGAGTACAAGGGGTGAGAATGGTGCAGAAATGGACACAAGTCCCTTTACATGAGAAAGGGTCCTGAAGAAACTGGAAATAATAAGAGTTGATAAAGCAATGGGGCCAGATGGGGTGCACCCCAGGGTCCTTAAAGAACTAAGAGAGGTGGTGGCTGAACCTCTGGCTATCCTGTTTAGCCGATCACTGGAAACAGGAAAGGTACCTAAAGACTGGAGGACAGCACATGTAGTCCCCTTATACATAAGTGGGAACAAAGAGGAAGCAGGGAACTACAGACAGTCACCTCACCCCGGTAGTGCTGGAAGATCATGGAAGCACTACTGAAGGAGAGATTGGTGGAACATTTGGTTGTCAATGGACTGCAAGATCCAAGGCAGCATGGTTTCACCAGGGGGAGGTCATGTCAGACCAACCTTGTTGAATTTTTTGTCTGGGTGACTAGGGAGGTGGATCAGGGGAGGGCAGTGGACATGGCCTATCTGGACTTCAGCAAGGCCTTTGACACTGTGCCACATAGAAGACTATTACACAAACTAGGGAATATGGGTGTGGGCAGGGCAGTAGTGTGGTGGGTAGGTAACTGGCTGGGTGGCAGGACACAGAGGGTGGTGGTAAATGGCTGTCACTCCACAGAGGGAAGAGTGACCAGTGGGGTACCACAGGGATCAGTGCTGGGACCGGTCCTTTTCAACATCTTCATCAGTGACATTGCGCAGGACCTAGAAGGCAGAATTTCACTGTTTGCTGATGACACAAAGCTCTGTAACAGAGTAGACACACCAGAGGGTGTAGACAGAATGAGTAGGGACCTGCAGAAACTTGAAGAATGGTCAGGGGTTTGGCAGTTGAAATTGAATGCAAAGAAGTGCAAGATAATGCATATGGGGCACAAAAACCCTGGCACAATACATCAGTTGGGGGGTGAGGATATAGCATGCACCAAGCAGGAAAGGGATCTTGGGGTTATCATCTCTGATGACCTCAAGGTAAGAAAACTAGCGTGAGAGGCAGCAGGTAAAGCAAATAGGATGCTGGGATGCACAGGCAGGGCATCACCAGCAGGAAAAGGAGGTCATGATTCCACTATACAAGACACTAGTGAGGCCCCACCTGGAGTACAGTGTACAGTTCTGGAGACCTTACCTACGTAAGGACATAGACAGTGTAGAGAAGGTTCAGAGGAGGGCAACAAAGATGGTACATGGATTGCATCACAAGTCCTATGAGGACAGGTTGAAGGAATTGAATATGTACTCCCTGGAGAAGAGGAGGGAGAGAGGGGACATGATAGAGACATACAAGTATCTTGCAGGGAGGAACAGGGTGCAAGAATACACTATTTTTAAGCGAAAAAGATATCCAGGACTAGAGGACATGGGATGAAGTTGGAGGGAGCACGATTCAGAGGAAATGTGAGGAAGAATTTCTTCACAGAACGGGTGGTGGACAAGTGGAACACCCTGCCTGAGGAAGTGGTGGGGGCTGAAACAATCACGGGATTTAAGAATGCATGGGATAGACATAAAGGAATTCTGGAGGTCAGGGGTAAGGGGCAACAGAGTTCTAGGAAAACATAAACTGAAGTTACAGACTCAAATGGGCAGACTAGGTGGGCCATAGGCCCTTATCTGCCGACACTGTCTATGTATCTATGTAGATCAACCATTTATATCATGTATCTCTGTGCTGAAAGAACAAATTCACTGCAAAAACTCTCTGGAAACACATAAACTGAATGGAGTTTAAAGGGGGGAACCCTACATTACAACTCGGATAGTTTGCAAAGCTCACTGAAGGTAGATGTGGTATTTCATACTTTCTTGCAGCTTGTTTCTTTGAAGACCAATTAAGCAGACAGGCATACTGGGTAATTTAAAGGTTGATTACACATCATGTATTCATATGCTAATGCAGCTCTCAGGGACAATGAGAGTTCAACAACCATGAAATGGAGCCTCCCAGGACAGTTACAAGGCCTAGTATGAAGTACAAAAACAGACTAAAGCAGTTGCATACATATTTAAAAGCTAAATGAAAAGAGTTGTCTGTTGACATGGAAACAAATACAATTTAGAAGATACGAGGGTGTACTTTTGTGGGGAAGGTGAAACCATTCCCTGCCCCCCAAATCCAGCTTGATTGTTTCGAGAGAAGGGTCAGCAATGTTGCCATGTGAGTGGCAAGCCCCCCCACTACTTCCAGGCCGTGCCATCCTAAATGCCCCATATGGTGTTCAGCCAATTCGCTGAGGTCCTGCTGAACAGTGGTTCTCCCACACCAAAGGGTGTCTGTCCTGCTGCTCCTTGACCCTGCTTGGGGGGAGGGGGCAACAGGCAGTCAGGGAGAGAACCATCCCAGAGTGAGCCTAGGTGAACCTCACAGGACTGTCATTTTAGATTTAGTCTGTTATGTGGGGGTGAGGGGGTGCCCCCATGTGAGTTCCTTTAGGTATCTGTTTTGGGATAATCACCCTGAGGCACTGCCTTATTGGGGGAAGGGGCATCAGTGTCCTATCTGCCTTCACATGGACGTTTGTAACCTCTTCATTTAGGCCACCAATATATTGCCCCAACCAACATACCTCCTGTCAAACTTACAGAGCGGGACATGCCTCGCCACCCTTACATTCCATCAGTCCCACTGGACACCCGCCTACCTGACCCTTTGGGGTGAATCAAACCCCAGTTCACAACATACCTGCCGAACTAAAGAGTGGAGAAGCCAGGTCTTCTGCTTCGGTGGTTCTGGTGTTGTGCAGCTTCCATGTCCACGCATCGGAGCCTCGGTGCCCAAACGCCTCCTGGGTAAGGTCTGCCAACCCAGCAGAATGGAGATATCAGGTCCCCTGTACAAGGTGAGAGCTGGAGTTTCTGAAGAATCCATGTCCCTGCATCAGAGCCTCAGCACTGCCAGTGGTGTAATGTAGACCTATAAAAGAAAAATGGGGGTAGAGCAGAGAAGCAAGTGACTCCCAAATATTAGCTCTTTCTATATAAACATTCAGGTGCTCAGTTAATACCCCAGCTGCATTATTAAGCATTAACCATTGTTGACTTAGGATTGTGTAATAGGAGTGACTGTCTGACATGTGGTGCTGTGCTAGTCCTTATTTTGGAGCTCCTAATAATAACCTCAGGACTCACCTTGTCTGTGCTCCAATTAACCCAGACCCCTATGGCGTTATGCAGTGGGTCTGAGGCCTGGCTACCGCGAGGGATTCTCCCCTCCAGACCCTCCCCATTCCTGCGGATCAGCATCCCGCATGGCAGTTTTCCAGACCAGTCCCCCCAACAGGGAACCACCCAGATCCCTCTCCAGGGCCGCTGCGGCTTCTCTATTCTTACTCTTACTACAACAATGTGCAGAGCATTACAGTTATAATCAATTTCAGGAGTCCCCCAAGGGTGGGCACTCACAAAACCCCAAGTGGTAGGTATGGTGGTCACTACGAGGCCTCACAGGGCCGCTGCTTCCAAGAAGCATCTGCTGCCTGGCCTGTCGTGTTTTTGTTAGCCCCTCGCCAAACTAACTTGTAAGCCGCATTTTGTAATTGGAGCAGTTAGTAGATGGTATTCCATCACATGAGGGGAAAATAGAGGAAAGCATCCTGGGGATTTGTCTCCAACTAGCACACGCACCTCCTCCGAGCAGTTACCTGGTGTGCACACCATGCAGCCTCAACTGTACCTGGAGAGAGTTAAAAATCGATCAAACCAGCGGGGTGAGGGGTTTGAGGGAGACCCCAGTTCCAGATCTCTCTGTCGGCAGGAATCACTCCTCCCCCCACCTCAAGTTCCCAGCACCCCCTCTGTATTAACCTCCCCCAAGTCCAGTCCCACCCCCCCTAACCAGGAAATCATAGTCTCAACCAGCCGTGACTCTGAGGAGTCAGATGGCTTGTGTCGCACTAATGAGTCAGTTTGGGAGGCCCGATCAAGGCCGCTGGATGGGGAGAAGCCAGAGGGGCCACAGAAGACAGAAAGATAACATTGTTCACGTTTTTTTGTTTTGTTTTCCCCCAGCAGCTTCAGCCTTAGGTAGCTGGAGCCTGGCCCGTGGTGAATGCTGTTGTGTATGGAGATGATCTATGATTTTTAGCAGGGCTTCAGCTCCCAGCTGTTGTCTGGACTATTTTTGCTTCTGCTGCCAGGCCTGTTGGGACAGCCTATTCACCAGAGTAGATGTTTGAGGCAGCTGGAGTTGTGGGGTCTCTGTTTGTCTGCTGGCTAACTCCATCACCACTGCTGCTGCTGTATCAAAGGTTTGGGGGACTTCCTGGAAAAGTCATTTTGGCTAGATATGGAGTACGAAAATGAAGGCCTGCCACCTTCAAAGCCTTCATGACTGGGAGGTAAGTTTTTCTTCTGGCTGTAACTTTGAGCAATACTCATTTTCTAAGTGCAGCCTTTGATATTGGAAGAGTATCGTTCTTTTCTTGGAAATGTAGGAATCAAGTTTCAAGTTTATTGATTCAGAAACAACCTTTGAACTGGAAGCTCGTTTACAAAGGTTCCACGTCTAGACAGGACATACAATACAGAAAATATCAATGTCACAAGAATCAGCTACAAGGTCACTGGCAAGGTTCTAAACAATAATTTCACTCAGTTACAGACTTTAGAGTTGTTTATACATTCTAGTGTAAAGGCGGGGACACAAAGCGTATAGAGTTTAGACTACTACAGTATATGATCTTAATTGAAGGAGAATGGGAAAGAATAGAAAGGATTATAGAGATGGAAGAGAAACCCTGTGCCACCAGAGGAAGACTTTGTGAGAGCTTAGTGATATAGCTAAGTGTGTTGGGGGGCAGTGATGTGATGGGAGGGGAAGTGTCCAGGGAAAAGTGGGAATTGGAGGGAGAGGGTAGTGGGAGGAGTAGCCTCACAGGTAGTGAGAAGAGGAGTAGCCTCACAGGCATAGGTGGTGAGGCCCTAGGCTGGACTGCGGGGTCCTCAGATACGAGGGATGGGATGGATTAGAGACTCACAAGGCAAGTGTTGTGAGTAAGGGTTGTTACTATAGGGAGGGGTGGCCAGGGTGAGAGGCTTAGTGCTGCTACTGAGTGAAGGGATAGCTCTCCCATAGGGAAGTACGTATTACTTGAAGCAGTTGCAGGTGGATAAGTTGGCAAGATGCTGTTTAAGTTGTGCTTTAAAGATCCTCAGGCTTAGCCGGCCCGGTGGCGCTGAACACCACATCTCGAGCCATGCCAGTGACCGTGTTCGGGAACGAGCATGGGCCATCGGGGGTCAGCATGGGAGGGAGAGGATAGAGAATCTGGAGGACAGCTCTCCTGTCCCGGGGAGGGTGGACTGACACTCTTGCCAAATGACTACCCTAGGTAGAGGCTGGAGGGTAGTGCAGGTCAGATGGGCCAGATGAAGGGAGGGTACTGCGGGACTTCTGTGAACACACGCACTCCTCTTCGTGTGTTGTCCTGTGTGTGCCCCCCAACAGTGGGAAGGTAGAAAATGGAGGAAAAATACCTCCGGCCACAGATGACGATCGACCTCTTGCAGGCTGCGTACCTGGCGACGGGGCGGGTAAGTCCCAGTGATACCGGAGCTGGCGAGGTTGGTCAGAAGAGCGGCTGGGGCAGAGGACATAAAGTATATATGTGTGTGTGTGTGTGTGTGTGTGTGTATATATATATATATATATATATATATATATATATATATATATACATACACACACAATATATAAACCTCAGGCTCTGTAAGCCATTTGTGTGGACTGAGAGATCATTCAACCATTGCGGAGACTTGTAGGAGAAAGAGCATTGCCCCAGGGATGCTCTTCTGAAAGTTACCTTGAAAGCACAACGTGAAGTCCCATGGGTATTGTGCTGGGAACTAGTTGTCTGGAACATTTGTCTAATGCAAGGTGGTACTACAGGTGTGGAATTTTATCCTGTCCCTAAGGTTGAGCCAGTGTGTATGATTATATAGCAGGCATGTGTGCAGTTGGTTGTCATCCCCTTGAACAAGCCTGCAGGCCTTATTTAGTGCAGTGGAGATCCTTTTTAAGGCAGTGTCAGAGGCTGCACTGTATACCACTAGGCCATAATCAACCACTGACAGTACAGAACTTATGGCTGAGAGCGGGGCATTGGACGTGAGGTATTTCCTGTGTCTATACAGGATTCCAAGCTTAGTGTTGATGCTTTTTACCATGTGATTGATGTGACAGGAGAAAGTGAAGGATACGTCGATGTGAATACCTAGGTATTTGAATACCTATACCTGCTCGAGTGGGGCGTTCTTCTTGTTGGTGATGGTCAACGTGGGATTCTTTTTCCTAAGGTGGGTGCTGGTTAGTAACATCATATTTTTTTTTTTTTATAGTTGAGGAGAAGTTTGTAGTTTGTAAACCAGTCCTCCAGCAAGTTGAAGGTAGTTTGCAGTTTACTGGCCAGTTCACTTATATTTGGGCTACGGTTCAGAATTACTGCATTATCTGCATAAAGGATGACTCTACTGGGGCATGATGCAGGAAGTCTGTTTATGAAGAGACTAAACAGTAGAGGGCCTAGAATGGATCCCTGAGGACGCCTAGGGAGACCTCTCTGGCAGTAGATAACACTGCTCCTATCTTTACTCTTTGGTGCCTGGCGGCTAGATTGTCACTAAAGCAGCCCACAGAGGTTGGTGACAGGCCCAGATCTGCCAGTTGTGGGATAATCTTTTGGTTGACTGTATCAAACGCCTTCGTTAGGTCGATAAAATGGACCCCAGAAGGCTTCCACCATCCATGGCTTGGTGAACATAGTCTGTGAATTCGACCTGGGCTGTGGTGGTGCTGTGGCCTTTCCTGAAGCCGTGCTGCTGAGGACACTGTAGGTTGTATTTATCAAGGTATTAGGACTGGTCTGACACTATTCTCTCATGTGCTTTAGAGAGGAGGACAGTATGGCTATGGGCCCATAGTTGGCCATAGAAACTTGGTCACCATTTTCCTCTTAAACCTACCAGAATCGCACTAAGATTGTCCGTGGTCTGGATCTGGGGGCCCTAGGGTTCTATGTTCCCTGTCTATTTCCATGGAGAGTATTTCTGGTAGGTTTAAAGTGGATTGAGCATTTCCTGAATGAATGGTACCATTCAGAGCCCTGGACCCCTCTGGGACCCTGAGATCCGTATGTTGTTCGATTTCTGCATCCCCTGCCCGGTCCTCTAATGTTTGTATAGTACTGTTAATCTGCAGGATGCCATGCTCAGCAGTATTTAGGCGATAATCAGAGGAGGACAGATGTTCTTCCATGCCATCATGCCGCTTTTCTAGTTTATTAACATCAGTTCTTAGTGCAGCAATAGTAGAGCGCACTTCTTTGCGAAAGTCACAGATTTCTGCAAGCATTAAGGCCATTTGCTTTTGTAGTGTTGATAGCCCTGGTTGCCTGTTTTTGGCGCAACAGTGCCTGGAGGAGAGGGAGGCCTGCGAGTCTTCACTCTCTGACTTGCATTCAGACAGTCCTCTGCTTCCCCAGGACTCCTCCGTCTGTGTATCACCCATCCCTCTGCATCTCATACTCCTACACCTTCTGATATATAATATTAAGGGATTTACCTCGTATTTAGCAGTAATTTGAAGGATTTTGTGATCGACTCTGGGGAGAGCAATGTGACTATCGCACTCCTGGTGTCATGGCATAACCAGAAGTTCGGTCACATCTGTTTTAAATATAAATCTTTCACAATTTCATTCCACTTCCTCCTATCCCCGTTATTCCCTGCCAGTTCCCGTGCAGGGCGTGCATCCCGGAGGGGAAAAGGCTCACCTAATCTCCAACCTCCTCCCCCTCCCCCATCCCCTAATCTAGCAAAGTTCTCACTTACCACCCCATGTGTTAAAAAACAAAATATATCTATGTTGATGTTTCGTGTGTACGTATACGAGTATAAATGTAAGTGCATGTGTATATGTGTAAAAACATATACTATGTGGGTATAGGAATAATGTATATTTGTATATAGAGTATATCTGGCTAGCAAGTGCTACCTGCCTATCCCACAAAAATGTTTGGTATAGCTTTAAATGTATTCAGTTGTATGTGCAGACTTAGCTCTTTGTATATTTTTATTTGGAGCTTGTATTCAAAATTGTATCCCCTTTCCCCAGGACGCATCTGGAAACGAGCTATTGTAGCTCAGTATGTCTTTCCTGGTGAAACTGCTCTGTACAGCCGTATTAGTAACTTAGTTATTGTTGCTCTGTACAACCCTCTTAGCAACTTCGTTATTGGTGCTCTGTACAGCCCTCGTAGTAACCTCATTATTGTTGCTCTGCACAGCCCTCTTAGTAACCTTGTTATTGTTGCTCTGTGCAGCCCTCGTAGTAACCTCGTTATTGTTGCTTGTACAGCCCTCTTAGTAACCTCGATATTGTTGCTCTGTATAGTCCTCGATGTAACCTTCGATATTGTTGCTCTGTATAGCCCTCGAGTAACCTCGCTTGTTGTTGCTCTGTACAGCCCTCTTAGTGACCTCGTTATTGTTGCTCTGTACAGCCCTCTTAGTAACCTTGTTATTGTTGCTTTGTACAGCCCTCTTAGTTACTTCATTATTGTTGCTCTGTACAGCCCTCGTAGTAACCTCGTTATTGTTGCTTTGTACAGCCCTCTTAGTAACCTCGATATTGTTGCTCTGTATAGCCTTCATAGTAACCTCGTTATTGTTGCTCTGTACAGCACTCGTAGTAACCTCATTATTTTTGCTCTGTACAGCCCTCTTAGTAACCTCATTATTGTTGCTTTGTACAGCCCTCGTAGTAACCTCATTATTGTTGCTTTGTGCAGCCCTTAGTTACTTCATTATTGTTGCTCTGTATAGCCCTCTTAGTAACCTCGTTATTTTACTCTGTACATCCCTCTTAGTAACCTCATTATTGTTGCTCTGTACAGCCCTCTTAGTAACCTCATTATTGTTGCTATGTATAGTCCTCATAGTAACCTCTTTATTGTTGCTTTGTACAGCCCTCTTAGTAACCTTGTTATTGTTGCTCTGTACAGCCCTCTTAGTAACCTCGTTATTGTTGCCCTGTACAGCCGTCTTAGTAACCTCGTTATTGTTGTTCTGTACAGCCCTTGAAGTAACCTCGTTATAGTTGCATTGTACAGCCCTCTTAGTAACCTCATTATTGTTGCTCTGTATAGCCCTCCTAGTAACCTCTTTATTGTTGCTCTGTACAGCCCTCTTAGTAACCTCGTTATTGTTGCTCTGTACAGCCCTTTTAGTAACCTTGTTATTGTTGCTTTGTGCAGCCCTCTTAGTAACCTCATTATTGCTGCTTTGTGCAGCCCTGTTAGTAACCTCGTTATTGTTGCTCTGTACAGCCCTCATAGTAACCTTGTTATTGTTGCTCTGTACAGCCCTTGTAGTAACCTCGTTATTGTTGCTCTGTACAGCCCTCATAGTAACCTTGATATTGTTGCTCTGTACAGCCCTTGTAGTAACCTCGTTATTGTTGCCCTGTACAGCCCTTTTAGTAACCATGTTATTGTTGCTCTGTGCAGCCCTCTTAATAACCTTGTTACTGTCGCTCTGCACAGCCCTGTTTTTTTTAACTTGCTGTTTATTGTTTACTTAAACAGAAACAATACATCAAGCATTCTCATGTATGAAGCTCACAACAGGTATACAGGTACATTTCAGAGAAAATTACATTTGTGTCATACAATCTTGTACAATGGGGGGAACAAAATACTTAGGTTCTATTTGACCCAACGTCCCAAAATGTCCAAATATTGTCAGCTGTTTAATGGCTCAGGTTAACATTCCAAAAGGCAGTAATCACACACATAAATCCCACTCATCCAGTGGCACTAGTTACCTTATATAGAATGGGGTAATATAGGGATTAATGTACCCATCGCCCAACTCCATCCCCAGACAGCCCAAGCCAAACATATTATACATTTTTAACAACACTGTAGTCTTGGTTCGCTTCCCATAGACTGTCTTTAAGAGGGTCAGTATTTCTTTTACTGGTTAGAATAAAATAACACTAATCCAAATCAGGAACATTTTAATTTTTACAATTCTGCCATCACAATCCTTTCCATATAATAAAAGAAATGGAGAGTTAACAAACAACAGTCTGGGATTAACAGCAGAAGCTTTATAATGTCCTCTAAAATGAGTACTCAGTCTTCCTCCTCGTCCGATTATTCCAGGTTAATCTCTTGGGGTGGCTGGGTTTGGAATTCACTTGCGGTTTTTTCAACCCATCGGTCTGCGTCCTTAGGATCTGAAAATTGCCAACTTTTCCCTCAGTAGGTTATTTTCAGTCATGCTGAAAGTGGGAAGGAGCATACAGTCCCCAAATTCCTCTTTTTCTGGCAGATGGCATCAAAGTGCTTGCGACAGGCCCATGTCTGGTATGACAGGTTGGGAAACAAGCTTCACATCCTGCTCATGTATTAACAGTGGGTAAGCTGCCCTGGCGGCATTGATTAGAGCATTCTGAACCTCCGATCTGGCCATTTTTAACAAAATAGTTCTTGGTTGATTAACATCAGAAGGCTGCACCCTGGTGTTCATGCGGTAGGCCTGTCGCAGTGTCGACCAGTCAGAGTCCTCCGGTAAGCCAAGTGTTTCTGTGAGCCATAGGTATAGAAAACCAAGGAGATGCACCCCTTTGGTTCCCTCTGACATGCCCACAATTCGAACATTGTCTTCTCTCAGGGCGTTTTCAACTGTTTCTAGTGGCCCCCGAAGTTAGTGATTTTCCTTGGTGAGTAGAGCTACTGTATCTTGTGTAGAGATGGACCTTTTGTCGGCTTCTGCTACTGACATCCTGAGATTACAGATTGCCACAGCATGCCCTTCCAACTTTGTGAGGGTTTTCTTGATCTTGACATCTATTGCCCTGACAGATTCAAGGATTGTCTGCCAAGGGGGTTCTTTGACCGAGGCGATCGTTGCTGTCGTCGATGGTTCCTCTTCCAGATTTGAGTGCAGACGTGGCGCAGCAGGCCTTTGTTGTTCCAAAGCTTCTGCCTGGTTGTTCTTCGTGCACCCCGTCTTAAGTTGGGTATCATTTGAAAGCTGAGAAGCTTAGAAAGCTTTTGATATCAAAATTAAGTCTGTACAATATTGTTTTATTTCGCTTTTAAGGCAAATTCAGAGCTGATGCAGCGAACTCTAAGGAGAACGTCCTGCCTGGAAGATGGCTCTCTGGCACCCCCCTGTACAGCCCTCTTAGTAACCTCGTTATTGTTGTTCTGTACAGTACAGTCCTTGTAGTAACCTCGTTATTGTTGCTCTGTACAGCCCTGTTAGTAATTTCACTAAGTGTTTCTGATTTACACTCTGGTAGCAAGTACCATTTTAGAACTGTGTGATGTTGTTTATGTCCTCACAACCCCAGAGTTTTAAAAGTACAACGTGGATACACTGTGCCAACAATGGAAGAGCAGAACAAGAACATAAACTACATCATCGAGTGTAAAATGGTACTTGCTACCTGTGTGTAAATCAGAAAAACCCACTCCAGTAACTAATAACCTGTCGAGATCGAACAGTAACAAAGCTGACTCTAGTATTTAAAAATCAGCTTCTACATGGTGAAATGGACAGCCCTCTTAGTAACCTCATTATTGTTGATCTGTACAACCCTCTTAGTAACCTCATTATTGTTGCTCTGTGCAGCCCTCTTAGTAACCTCGTTATTGTTGCTCTGTGCAGCCCTCTTGGTAACCTCGTTATTGTTACTCTGTTCAGTCCTCTTAGTAACTTCATTATTGTTGCTCTGTGCAGCCCTCTTAGTAACCTTGTTATTGTTGCTCTGTACAGCCCTCTTAGTAACCTTGTTATTGTTGCTCTGTGCAGCCCTCTTAGTAACCTCGTTATTGTTGCTCTGTACAGCCCTCGTTATTGTTGCTCTGTACAGCCCTCTTAGCAACCTCATTACTGTTGCTGTGTACAGCCCTCTTAGTAACCTTGTTATTATTGCTCTGTGCAGCCCTCTTAGAAACCTCATTATTGTTGCAGTGTTCAGCCCTCTTAGTAACCTCATTATTATTGCTCTGTGCAGCCTCTTAGTAACCTTATTATTGTTGCTATGTACACCTCTCTTAGTAACCTCGTTATTGTTGCTGTATGCCACCCTCTCAGTAACCTCGCTATTGTTTCTCTATACCGCCCTCTTAGTAACGTCATTATTGTTGCTCTGTACAGCCCTCTTAGTAACCTTGGTATTGTTGCTCTGTACAGCCCTCTTAGTAACCTTGTTATTGTCGCTCTGTACAGTACAGCCCTCATAGTAACCTCGTTATTGTTGCTCTGTGCAGCACTCTTAGTAATCTCATTATTGTTGCTCTATGCCGCCCTCTCAGTAACCTCGTTATTGTTTCTCTATACCGCCCTCTTAGTAACCTCATTATTGTTGCTCTGTACAGCCCTCTCAGTAACCTCATTATTGTTTCTCTGTACAGCCCTTTTAGTAACCTTGTTACTGTCACTATGTACAGTACAGCCCTTGTAGTAACCTCATTGTTGTTGCTCTGTACAGCCCTGTTAGTAATTTCACTGAGTGTTTCTGATTTACACTCTGGTAGCAAGTATCATTTTAGAACTGTGTAAAGTTTATGTCCCTCGCAGCCCCAGAGTTTTAAAGTAGAACATGGATATACTGTACCAACAATGGAAGATCAGAGCAGGAACATAAACTACATCAATGAATTCTAAAATGGTACTTGCTACCTGTGTGTAAATCGGAAAAACCCACTCCAGTAACTAATATCCTGTTGAGATTGAACAGTAACAAAACTAAATCTAGTATTTAAAAATCAGCTTCTACATGGTGAAATGGATTAGAGGTATAGTGCAGTTTTCTCCTTTAAAAGATATACCATATCAAATAAAAACCAAAAAACTTTAACATAATCATTAAAAGCCAGGGTAAGTAAATAGTTTTTAAGGACTTTTTAAAGGCCTGCACTGAGGAGATGTTACATAAGTAGGGAGGTAGGGCATTCCACTTCTGAGGCACCACCACCACCACCATAAAGGCCATAATGCGGGAAGATTTTAAGGTGGGCTCTTAGAACCTTCAGCAGATTTCTCCCTGGTGGAATGGACAGGGTGTACAGTATATAGGTGCATAGATACATAGATACTGTTGGTGGATAAGGGGCTATGGCCCACCCAGTTTGCCCATTTGAGCTTGTAAGTTCCCTTTACGTTTTTCTAGCAGTCTCTTGCCCATTACCCCTGACCTCCAGGATTCCCTTATGTCTATCCTAGCATCCTTAAATCCCGTAATTATTTCAGCCCCCACCACTTCATCTGGCACGGTGTTCCACTTATCCACCACCCTTTCTGTGAAGAAATTCTTCCTCACCTTTCCTCTGAATCGCCCTCCCTCCAACTTCATCCCATGCCCTTTTGTTCTGGAACATCTTTTTAGCTGGAAATAGTTTATTCCTGCACCCTGTTCCTCCCTGTAAGGTACTTGTATGTCTCTCTCATACCCCCTCTCTCCCTCCTCTCCTCCAGGAAGTACATATTCAAGTTCTTCAGCCTGTCCTCATAGGACTTGTGATTCAATCCCTGTACCTCATCGGTTGCCCTGCTCTGAACCTTCTCTACCCTGTCTATGTCCTTATGTAGGTAAGGTCTCCAGAACTGTACACTGTACTCCAGGTGGGGCCTCACTAGTGTCTTGTATAGCGGAATTATGACCTCCCTTTTCCTGCTGGTGATGCCCCTGCCTATGCATCCCAGCATCCTATTTGCTTTACCTGCTGCCTTGTTGTACTGTTTCCCTACCTTGAGGTCATCAGAGATGATAACCCCAAGGTCTCTTTCCTGCTTGGTGCGTGGTATGCTATATCCTCACCCTCCCAACTGATATGTTGTTCCAGGGTTTTTGTACCCCATATGCATTATCATACACTTCTTTGCGTTAAATAATAAAACCATAATGGCCCCTTCGAGACAACTTACTTGACAAGCAGCCACTTCGGAACCTCTCTGCTCCTCTATGGCTGTGCGACTCTCGTGTTGAATCATACCTACCCTAGAAGGGTAGCTTACCCTCTGAAACAAATGTGCCACCATGTGTAAAAAAAAAAAAAATCATAATTACTGTGTATGATCTTTGTTACGTGCTAACAACCTGTAAAACATGTTTTGTTTCTCTGTACTTTATGTATGACGTGGAACCTTTGTAAATGAGTCTTTGACTCAAAGGTCTTTCTGAATATCTCAAATAAATGAAATAAATTTCAACTGCCAAACCCTTGACCATTCTTCAAGCTTCTGCAGGTCCCTCCTCATTCTGTCCACACCCTTTGGCGTATCCACTCGTTTCGTGTCATCAGCGAACAGGGAAATTCTGCCTTCTAGGTCCTGCACAATGTCACTGACGAAGAGGTTGAATAGGACCAGTCCCCGCACTGATCTCTGTGGTACCCCACTGGTTACTATTCCCTCTGTGGAGTGATAGCCATTTACCACCACCCTCTATGTCCTGCCGACCAGCCATTTACCCACCCACCGCACTACTGTCCTGCCCACTCCCATATTTCCTAGTTTGTTTAATAGCCTTCTGTGCAGCACAGTGTCAAAGGCCTTGCTGAAATCCAGATAGGCCATGTCCACTGCCCTCTCCTGATCCACTTCCTTTGTCACCCAGTCGAAAAATTCAGTGAGATTGGTCTGGCATGACCTCCCCCCAGTGAAGCCATGCTGCCTTGGGTCCTGTAGTTTGTTGGCAACCAGATGTTCCACCAATCTCTCCTGCAGTAGTGCTTCCATGATCTTCCCCACTACTGAGGTGAGGCTGAGTGGTCTGTAGTTCCCCGCTTCCTCTTTGTTCCCGCTTTTGTATAAGGGGACTACATCTGCTGTCCTCCAGTCTTTGGGTACCTCCCCTGTTTCCAGTGATCAGCTAAACAGGATTGCCAGAGGTTCAGCCACCATCTCTCTTAGTTCCTTTAGGACCCTGGGGTGCACCCCATCTGGCCCCATTGCTTTATCGACTCTTATTCCTTCCAGTTCCTTTAGGACCCTTTCCCATGTAAAGGGATTTGTGTCCATTTCTGTGACCTTCACACCCCATTTAACTCCTTTCAGGCCCATTACCCTCCCCTTCCTCAGTAAAGACTGAGCAGAAATGTCTGTTCAGTATGTCAGCTTTACTGTTGTCATCCTCCATGCGGCCCCCATCCTCCCCCTTCAGTCTCACTATCCCTCCCTTTGCCTTTCTTTTTTCACTTATGTACCTGTAAAAGGTTTTGTCCCCTCTACCCACTGATTTTGCGATGTGCTCTTCTGTCTGAGCTTTGGCTTCCCTTATTGACCTCTCTGCCTCCCTTTGTTTCTCCTGGTACTTCTCCCTATCCCCTTCTGCCTGTGTCTTTTTGTATTGCCTGAATGTGATCTTTTTGTCTTTCACTTTCTCCGCTACCTCCTTGGAAAACCATAATGGCCTCCTCTTCTTTTCCCCTTGCTAATCTGCTTAACGCATTTATTTATTTATTTTATTTATTGAATTGTTTCACCAGGAAAGTTACACTGAGCAACTTAATGCTCATCTCACGATACGTCCTGGGGGAAGGGGAAAGGGATATACAAAGTACAGATATACAGATATAAAGAGTACAAGTACAGATAAATACATACAGATGGTGTAATTATACATACAGTTATAAAACGAGAACAAGGCACTTGAGACAATAAAAGGTTGTTGTAGAGTTTCGGTGCAAGCAGATCTTAGGAGCAGCATACAAAGTAGAATCAGTACATAGGATACAAGGTTGACAATGCATAAAATACAGACATTACACTAGTGCAGTATGCATCAGGGTGAGCACGTTGGAACCAGACACCCCTATTTAAGAGCTGGTCTATAAGTATAAGTGCAAGTGGGGGGATGGGAGGGAGAGGAGATGGAGTGAAAGACAGAGAGGGAGACAGATAAGGGGGGGTCAGGAGCAAGTGCAAGAGGGTGTGAGGTAGTTGTGCAACGCAGTGGTAAGGGAATGGGGGGAGGAGGATTGATGGATTTGTGGAGGGAGAGCATCCCACATTTTAGGCAGGTGGTAGGAGAAGGCTTTTTGGCCAGAGGTAGTGGTTCTGCAGGAGAATGATAGGGTGCGAGTGTCAGCATGGAATCTCAGGGAATAGAGGGAGAGGGTAAGGGTGCCAAGAGAGTAGGAGATGTATAAGTGGAGAGAACCAAGCCAGAATTTAGAGATGAATTTAACACCATGAAGCGTGCGCCGGGAGTGATGGGGAAGAAGGTTGAGAGTGCGGTAGAGGTCACAATGATGGGTATGGGAGGGGGCATCAAGAGCAAAATGACAGAAGGAGTTAAAGAGAGAGTCCAGTCTGGATAGGTGGGACTGTGGAGCAGCATCATAGACAATGTCGCAGTAGTTGAAAATGGGCATGATCATCTTCTGTACCAGCTCACGCCTGGCGGTGGGCGGGATGCATGTAGTTTCTGTAAAGTGCCCTAAGCTTAGGCCTTAGTTTTTTTCAGAACGGCATCAATTTGTACAGAGAAGTCAAGGTGTCTGTCCAGCCAGATGCCGAGATACCTGAAAGAGGAGGAGTCCTCTAAAGCAGTCCCATCAAGGGTGTGGAAGGAAGGGAGGTGAGTTAGCCTAGCGAGTCTCTGCCTGGTGCCAAAGGACATGGAGACTGTCTTCTTGGCATTTAGAAAGAGTTGATGAGAACTAAACCAGAGTTGGACTTTGGTGAAGTCGGACTGAAGCCTGGTAGTAACATCAGCAACAGTATTGCCAGAGGTAAACAACACTGTATCATCCCCATACATGTGGATGCTAGATAAGGTGCAAACCAGGGTAGGTCATTTAAAAGATGGAGAACAGAATGGGGCCTAGCACAGAGCCTTGTGGGACCAGTTGTTATGGGCAGGGAAGAGATAGTATCAGCAATTCTTACTGATTGACCTGCCAGACAGGTAGGCAATGAACCATCCTGCAGCAGATGGACAGACCAGCAGCTGAAAGGCTGTGAAGGAGGAGGGAGTGAGAAACAGTGTCAAGGCTTTAGCCAGGTCTACAAAGATAGCTGAGGTAATATGCCTTTGTCAAAGCCTGAAGAGATGGTGTCAGTTAATCTTAGGGTGAGGTGGTGGTAAGTGGGATTTCCTGAACCAGACTGGAAGGGGGTGAAAAAGCAGTCTGAGAGAAACAGAGAGAGTTGTTGAGTACTATGTGTTCCTGTAGTTTAGCTAAGGTTGGCAGAAGGGAGATAGGATGATAGTTACCAGGGGAGGAGGGGTCGCCACCCTTCGGGAGTGGGAGGACAGCAGCATGTTTCCAGACAGAGGGCACAGTGGCAGTCACAAAGGAGAGGTTTAGTAACAGGGTGATTGGGAAGGCTATGGCAGGAGCAGAGATGTGAAGGAGCCTGGGGTCAAGGCCACCAGGCGAGAGCCTTAGTAGGGTTTAGGGCTAGGAGGCTTGAGCTCGAAGCAGAGGTGACAGGGGAGAAGGAGAGCGGAGGGAGGTGTAAAGGGTTGGCGGAGGGACGGGGCAGAGGAGGAGGGATGGGAGGAGGTGGCCTGGGGGTGAGGGAGTAGGGGTAGGGTGGGGACAGTGAAGGAGCACAATGGGGGCCAACGGCTCAGGGGAAGTGCTAGGGAGGGTACATAGCAGAGAAGAGGCACAGGTGGCAAAGTGGGATTTGAAGCAATCAGCAGTATCGATAGGTTCTGAGAGAACAGAATGGTTGTGCCTGGGGTGGGGGTGGAGGGAGACGAGAAAAGGGAGTGAACAACCTTCTAGAATTTAGAAGGGCTGTTTGTATTGGTTTGGAAGTTGGATTTGAAATGCTCAGCTTTAGCAAGGCGGATTGCTTTGGTGCAGCCATTCCGCAATTCACGGTAGTGTTGGTGATCTGCAGGGCAGTTGGAGGCTTTGGCTTTATGCCATGCTAGGTCGCGAGCACGTTGGCAGGCTAGAAGCTCAGGGGTGACCCAGTGAGGTGACCACTGCGAGCCCTGGTTTTGCAGTTTGGGGCACGGGAGTTCCAAACCTGCAGAGACTTAGAGGTGAAGTAAGCAAGGGCAGTGTCCACAGAAGCTGCTGTGATAAGGGTGACCAGTTAGCTTGTGTAAGGTCATGAGAGGTGGCTGTGAAAGTCAGGAAAAAAAAGATAGCATTCCGGAAGTATAAGGAAATACAGAAGGAGCAGGACAGAGAGCTGTACCAGTTAAGGCAGAAGGAAGCAGGAAGGGAAGTCAGAATAGCAAAGGCCCAAACTGAGGAAAAGATAGCCAACTCAGTTACGAAGGGGGGATAAAACCTTTTATAGGTACATCAGCGAGTGTGAGAAAGACAAAGGGAGGGATAGTGAGGCTGAATAGAATGAACGGTGGGTGGACAGAGGGGACAGTGAAGAAGCAGGATACTGAACAATATTTCTGCTCAGTATTCACAAAAGAGGAGGGGAAGTGCCTAATCCAATTAACAGAAGCACTCTTGGTAGGGGGGTCGATCCCAGTCCTTTCACAGAAGAAAGGGTTCTGCAAGAACTCCTAAAACAGAAGGTGGACAAAAGCAATGGGTCCTGATGGAATTCACCCCAGAATTCTAAAAGAATTAAGAGAGGAACTAGTGAAACCACTGGCTACTCTTTTTAATAAATTATGGGAGGATGGGGTAGTACCCGAGGACTGGAGGAAGGCGGATGTGATTCCCCTTCACAAAAGTGGGACCAAGACAGAGGCATGAAACTACAGACCTCTCAGTCTGACCTCTGTGGTAGGGAAAGTGATGGAGTTACTTCTGAAGGAAAGAATAGTTGAGTACCTAGAGGCCAGTGGAGCACAGGACCCAAGGCAGCATGGGTTCACAGCGGAGAGGTCATGTCAGGCAGATCTAATAGATTTCTTTGACTGGGTGACCAAAGTAGTAGACCAGGGAGGGCTCTGGACATGGCCTACCTAGACTTTAGTAAGGCATTTGACACAGTCCCACACAAAGATTAATAGTCAAATTAACCAGCCTGGGAGTGGGTCCCAGGGTGGTAGCCTGATAAAACATTGGCTGCACAACAGGACACAGAAGGTAATTGTAAATGGAGTCCACTCTGAAGAAAGAGGGGTTACTAGTGGGTACCGCAGGGTTCAGTATTGGGTCCAGTCCTTTTTAATGTCTTCATCAGTGACATTGCAGAGGGACTGGAAGGAAAAGTAGCCTTTTTGCAGATTACACAAAGATCTGCAACAGGGTTGATGCACAAGGAGGCGTGGAAAGGATGAAAAGGGACTTGGCAAGGCTGGAGGAATAGTCAGAAGTATGGCAGCTAGGATTCAATGCAAAGAAGTGCAAAATAATGCACCTGGGGAACAAGAACCCAGGGGAAGAATACACAATGGGTGGGGAGGTAGTAACAACAACAAAAAAGGAAAGGGACCTGGGGCAATTATATCAGATGACCTTAAGGTTAGCAAGCAATGTGAGAAGGCAGTAGGGAGGGCTGGGGTATACTGGGATGTATAGGGAGAGGCATCACCAGCAGAAAACAGGAAGTTGTTATCCCTCTGTACAGACAGTTGGTGAGACCCCATCTGGAGTACTGTGTTCAGTTCTGGAGACCCCATCTCGCAAGGACATAGACAGGATAGAGGTAGTCCAGAGGAGGGCAACTAAAATGGTGCAGGGTCTGCAAGAGAAGCCGTATGAGGAGAGACTAAAGGAGCTTAATATGTATACCCTTGAGGAAAGAAGGGTAGCATCTTTCAGAAAAGAGACTTGCAAGAACAAGGGACACAATTTAAAGATAGAAGGAGGGGCGGTTCAGGGGCAATGTGAGGAAGTATTATTTCACAGAGAGGGTAGTGGATGCATGGAACAGCTTCCTGAGGAGGTTATGGGGTCTAACACTGTGGGAGAATTCAAGAATGCATGTGACAGACATAAGGCAATTCTTGTGGGGGGTAGGAAGAAATAGGCTGTTGGTTAACTAGGATCTGCGGCCTATCCTATAGGTAGGGAAATGGGCAGACTAGATGGGCCAAGCAGTCCTTATCTGCCGTCAAAGTCTATGTTTCTATGAAGCAAGGATTGCAGGTCGAGTGATGTGACGGGACGAATGAGAATAATTTTATGAGGGGAATTTAGGCCTATGTATTTTCCGCCCTACGGATGTCATATGATGGTCACTCATAGAGTCAGGAAGTAGCCCTGAGGCCACTACTCGATGTGGATGGGAGGTGAGGACCAGGTCCAGCAGGGAGCGGTTTAGTGTTTTAAGGTTTAGACGAGTGGGTTCCTGGATCAGCTGATGGAGGTTTAAGGCTTCGATAATGGAGCGGATGTTAGCCAGTGATGGGGCCAGCCAGTTTAGATTTAAGTCGTCCAAGATGAAAAGTTCATCACCGCAGGTGAGAGAGGAGACCTTAGAGACCAAGTCAGTGATGCTGGAATGTGGCTGACCAGGGCAACAGTAAACTCCTGCAATAAAAATGGGGGCTGTGTAAGGATAGGAGATTTTTAAAAGGAGAGCCTTGTGAGATGACTGGACAGATGTGGTGAAGGAGAGAGTGATTTGGAGGGTGGAGGAGGTATAAATAGCCACCCCACCACATCGTTCGGACCTGTTCTGTCTAGATAAAGTAAAGCCAGGGATAACTATTGCTTGATCAGGAATGGATTGGGAAAGCCAGGATTCAGCGATCACAATGATATCGGGGTGTAGTCCTGTCCTAAGGGTTGTAAAAGGGAGATTTTGGGAGCAAGACTTCTTATGTTTAGGTGGATGATTTTAAGTCCATTTGGTAGTGAGAGTGGATTTGTGCCTGGGTGGGCACCGGCTGGTGGATGGGCAAGTGCAGGACCAGGGTTTGGGTGGAATTCACTGGATGCTAAATGGAGCAGGAGAATAAGAAGCTGTGGGAGCCCGCATCCCTTGGGAGAGCGCTAGAGAAGTTGTTTACTAATTTTAGGGGGGATAGTCAGAATGAAAGGCGAGGATGCTATCTTAAGGAGGGTAATAAGCTGAGTGTGCGCTGACATGATCGTGGCACAAAAGAGTATATGGCAGTGGGGTAGGGAGGTAGCAACCGGTTGGGGCATTGTACCTGTGGGGCATGCCAAATTGTCAAGCACCGTAAGAGACGACTGCAGACTAGGTTGGACTGACAGCAGCTGAGTACAGATTGGCAGAAGTATGAATGGAATGAGCCACAATTTTGAAGTCTGCCAGGACTCCATAGTACACCCAGTGATGGCGAGAGAACACAGGAGGTTAATGTCTAGAGTAAGCGAGCAGCGGCTCAAGAGGGGACCACAGCGTGATGCCTCTAGTGGTGGCAAAATATAAAGAGCCATGGGAAATTGGGTAGCTAGAAAAAAGCCGGTCAGGTGATCAGCGGTGACTATAAGTGTAGTGTCAACCACAGGTGGGTGGGTGGGGAAGGGTGAGGAGCCGTCGGTGCATCGCCGGTGGGGTACAATGGCTGGCGGCAAGTGCAGTACCTGGAAGGCTGAGGATCCAGGCAGGAGGACTCAGGCAGCAGCCTTAGGAGTGTCGTCAGTCAGGGCCGAGCAGGTCAGCAGTTGAGCCTCCGCGGTCCCTAGAAGGAGGTCCCAGCTGGAGAGAAGAGAGAGGAGAGATTAAGTAGCTGGCTGAGTGCAGGAGTGCAGACAGCACAGCAGAGAGTCCACTTAACACAACAAAGGGACCAGAGATTGGGCCCCAAAAAGTCTGGAATTCAGTGGAGCAGCACCAATTCCCTAGGAGATCTGTAATCACAGCCCTTTTCAGAATATTTTAACAGCGTAATCTCTAATACAGTTACAATTGAGCATACATTTAAGTAGAATCATGTAAAATTGAGCAAAATTGGCGGTTTAGAAGGAGCAGAGACCAGGGAGAGCACCGGACCAATTGGAGCAGGCCCAGGAAAGGCGCTCACATTCCAATTGGCTGGCGGCAAGTGCCGTACCTGGAAGGCAGGAGGACTTGGGCGGCGTCCTGAGGAGCGCCGTCGGTCCAGGGGCCGAGCGGGTCGGCGGTTGAGTCTGCGGTCCCTAGAAGGGAGGTCCTAGCTGGAGAGAAGGGGAGGAGAGATTAAGTAGCTGGCCAAGTGCAGGAGGTGCAGACAGCACAGCAGGGAGCCCACTTAACACAACAAAGGGACCAGAGATTGGGTGCCAGAAAGTCTGGATATCAATGGAGCAGCACCAATTCCCTAGAAGATCTGTAATCACAGCTCTTTTCAGAGTATTTTAACAGGTTAAATGCTAATACAGTTACAATTGAGCATACATTTTAGTAGAATCATGTAAAACTGAGCAAAACTGGCGGTTTAGCAGGAGCAGAGACAAGGGAGAGCACCGGACAAATCGGAGCGGGCCCAGGAAAGGTGCTTGTGTTCCGATTGGCTGGCGGCAAGTGCCGTACTTGGAAGGCTGAGGATCCGGGCAGGAGGACTCGGGCGGCGGCCTGAGGAGTGCCGTCGGTCTGGGGGCCGAGCGGGTCAGCGGTTGAGCCTGCGGTCCCTAGAAGGGAGGTCCCAGCTGGAGAGAAGAGAGAGAGGGGGGGAGAGATTAAGTAGCTGGCTGAGTGCAGGAGGCGCAGACAGCACAGCAGGGAACCCATTTAACACAACAAAGGGGACCAGAGATTGGGCGCCAAAAAGTCTGGAATTCAGTGGAGCAGCACCAATTCCCTAGGAGATCTGTAATCACAGCCCTTTTCAGAATATTTTAATAGCTTAAACTCTAATACAGTTACAATTGAGCATGCATTTTAGTAGAATCATGTAAAATTGAGCAAAATTAAGCGGTTAGCAGGAGCAGAGACCAGAGAGCACTGGACCAATCGGAGCGGGCCCAGGAAAGGCATTCGTGTTCTGATTGGCTGGCGGCAAGTGCTGTACCTGGAAGGCTGAGGATCCGGGCAGGAGGACTCGGGCGGTGGCCTGAGGAGTGCTGTCGGTCCGGGGGCCGAGCGGGTCAGCATAATTCTGTTGCTCTTGTAATCCCTGTTTTAAATATTGCCCACTGTTCCTCCATCCCTGATTCCCTCCCCATTCCCATTAGTGCCTCTTTCAAGCATTTCCCCATTTTCCCAAAGTCTGCCCTCCTAAAATCCAGGATACGTGTTTTTGTGCAGTTTGGTTCTGCTTCTTCTGTGATTTCAAACCACAGGTGCTCCCCCACTGTTACCCCTATCACACTGTCCCCATTTGTGAGCATGAGGTCCAGTATTGCCTTCTGCAGACTTGGTTCCATGACCAGTTGCTTAAGCAAGGCACCGTGAAGGGAGTCCAGGATAAATCTGCTGATTGATGCTGCTGCTGGGAGGCTACAGTCCATGTCTGGAATATTGAAGTCTCCAACCAGCACCACCTCCCCTTGTCCGCCATGTTTGTATGGCTAGCATTAACCCCTGTCTGTCTCTGCCTCCTGGCCTGGTGGTCTGTAGACCACGCCTGTGTGGATGGCTGACTCCATTTTCCTTTCCTGCTTAACCCACAGTATCGCCCCCGCCCTGTTTTGTTCCTCCTGGATCTTTGTGTCCTTTATGCCATCTTTCACGTAAAGTGCCACTCCTCCTCCCTCCCTTCCTGCTTGCCCTGTCTCTTCTGAATATGTTGTAGCCGGGTACGGCCATCTCCTAGTAATGGTTATCATTACACCAGGTTTCTGTGATGGCCACAATGTCCAGATCCGACTGCGCCATGGCAGCCTCCAGATCCTCCATCTTGTTGCTAAGGCTCCTGGCATTGGCACATATGGCTTTTGCATGATGTGAACTCCTGGACTGTTTAGCTGTTCTATTCCAGCCCCCTCCCTGGTTGTTCTTTATCCCTGGTTCTCCCTGCTGTCTGCCTTTCTGTTCTTTTTGCCCCCTTTCTGGCTATCCACCCCTTGGGTGCCTATCTCCATCTTTTGCACACTGCTTTGTAGACATATGCAGGAGATCTGTAATGTAGCCTGGACACAGATCATGGATATCCTTGAAGACTATCGAGCAAATCTTTGATGGTGGTACACCAGCTAATTGTGAGCAGGACAGAATCCACAAAACAGACATGATGTAATATAACGTGCTTCTATCTGATATCAACCTGGCCATGGCATTCTACATGATTTGGAGACAGTCCACCAAACCTCCAAAAAGCCCTAGATACAGAGCGTTACAGTGGTCAAGTTGGTATTTAACAAAGACATGCACCACAGTTAGCAGATCCTCATATTTAAGATAGCTGCCACCTGAGCTTCAAGCGACAATTTTACGTCCACTGTGACCCCCAGATTTTTAGCCCTGTCCATAGCTCGGAGGATATGCCTCCCAACGAGGGCATGATGATGTGGCTCCTCTTCATTGCTGTTTTCTGTTAGCCTGGCTGTATGAGCAGTTGCTCCGTCCTGCCCGGATTAAGGCGCAGCCAGCTGGCAGCCATCTAGTCACTCAGTTCAGACAAACTTCAGTTTATCATAGTCACTGGGTTACCCTGGTTTTAAGTGAAAGAGAGGTACAGCCGAGTATCTAAGTTATCGCCATGGAAACCTAGATTGTGTCATCTTACAGGCTACCCCAGGGGCAACATGTATACCACAAAAAACAAAGGGGACAATATCAGCCGCCCCAATGGCCCAGTGGCAGTGTCAGGTTGGGGGGTGTCATTCCTGCACCTGTCCTGTTCCTAACTGCTCTCCTGGTCGGAGGCCAGCTATATCACTTTTTGACACGCTGTTCCATTATCAAAGCATGGAGTCATAATGTCGCAAGACATTATGCCGTATAGCAAAATTGCACTGCCAATATAGTGCGATTTCTGCCATGCAGCATAACTCTTTTTGTGGGGGGCTCTGCCCATACCCTTTGTTATAATACGCCTCCAAACCCCCATAAAGACTTCTCAACCCGGGGTTAACTTGGGGAGTGCACAAACTGTTAAAAAACATAAGTTTCTGGGACTGAGAATCAAACCGGTCCCAGGCGCAGCGCCTGGGTTCCTCGCTGCAGTGGCTTAGTCCATTGAGCCATGGCAGCTGCTTGGCTGAGACCCCATCCCAGCAGAAGGTCTTATCTCTCTACCTGGGATGTTCGGTGAGTGCAATACCCAATACAGCAGTATTGGTGGTATTGCACCATACTAAGCTACAGCTGTTGGGGTTTAGCCATAATGTCGCACGCTATTAAACATGTGACATTATGACCCAGTAGGCATTATCACAACAGACAAGTTGGTGTTGGGCGTAGTGGGCAGAGGATTCTCTCTAGACTTGAGGCTCTCCTGCCCTGCTGCCTCCATGCACATCAATCAGTTCCTTTGTGAAAGGGCAATAGCCCATGTCTCGGATGCCCTGATCAGTCAGGGTTATCTGTCCAGGTACTTTCTGGTCCCAGCGGACCAGGGGTTGGCACCCCATACTGGATCTGTATGATCTCAACCAGTACATGCAGAGCGCAAGTTCCAGATGGTCACTGTGAGCCAGATCATACCACCTCTAGAGCAGAACATGTGGTTTTGCTCCTGGATCTCAAGGTGCGTTCTTCCACATTCCCTTCTGCGGGTCCCACCACCAGTACTTCTGTTCCTGAGCAGAAGGGCACCTGTACCAGTTCGAGGTCATGCCCTTGGCCTCTCCCCTGCTCCAAGGGTCTTAACCAAATGCATGGCAGAGGTGACTAAGTGCAGTGCCTAAGGGTCAGCATGTACCCCTACCTGGATGTCCGACTAGTAGCCAGTCCAGCCAGGAGGCCGTGGAGAGATCCACTGATCTGGCTCTCTTGGCCTGCTGAGACTTAGGCCAGTTAGTCAACCTGGACAAGTCCGAACTGGTACCGAAGCAGGTGATCAAGTTCATCTGGGAAAAACTAGACTCCTGCAGGCCAGGACCTGCTTCCTGGTGTACTGGGCTCAAGATCATTTCAGGTTGGGCTCTAGCGCCCTTTTGGGATTTTCTAGGCTGCTGGGGTACTTGCCGTGGTATAGCGTGCGTCCACTGGGCCCACTGGTGGATGTGCCACCTTCAGTGGAAGCTGGACCATCAGTGGTCCCAATGTTAGACCACTTAGACCAGCCAGTCACAGTGACCCAGCCAGTTTGGGACCCCATCCAGTGGTAGCTTGTTCCGGAGGAAGGAATCCTGTTGTCTGCTCAGAACTGACTGTCACGCTGACAATGGATGTGTCTCTAGTAGGATGGGGAGCATACCTGGGAGACCACATGGACCATGGATTCTGGTTGCCCAGGGGGTCCTGGCATCACATAAACCTGCTGGAGCTCCATGCAGCGTGCTTGGCTCTGGCAGAATTTGCTCTGCTAGTCAGAGGTCAGGTCATTCATGTCTAGATGGACAACACCACAACCATGTTTTACCTGACAGACAAGACAGCACACACACTCCCTTCCTTTTGTGTCAGGAGACACTCCACACGTGGACCCTCTTACGCAGTCTGGCACAAGTCTCCAGCTTAGTCATGTCATGGGGAGCACAGTTTATTTATTTATTTATTTAGTTAAACATCAGTTTAGAAACCTTGAGCCAGAGGCTCATTTAAAGTACCTCATCACAAAGAGGACATCAGAACAGTAGTACAAGGGACACAGTACTTACAAACAAAAAGTTACAGTTCAATTACAATTTTTGTTACAATAGAATACAATCTCCAGAAGCAAAGATAACAAAAGGTGCAAAACTTATGGTGGGAGAGCTGGTGGGAGTAGAAGGGAGGGAGATAGGGGAGGAGGAATTAGTAGGAAAGGAAGGGGAGGGTGAGCAGCTCAGTGAGCATTGTCAAACAGAGTATATATATATATATATATATATATATTTTTTTTTTTACGAGGCTAGCAGCAGTTGCATTTGCGAGAGCTAAGCAGGAAGTTTCTGAGCCTGGGCTTAAAGCAAGCTAAGGTTAGTGAGTTTGAGACACTGGCAGGGAGGGAGTTATACCAGTGGGGCACACGTGGGGAATGCCCTCTGACCTTGAGAGGTCCTGGCTCTGGAATAACTAGGGTAGCTCTTGGCAGCTAGCTGGCGTGATCAGAGTCAGTGCAATCCCAGTAGAGATGGAGTTGGATAGGCCTATGGGGGATAGGCCACGAGGGTTTTAAAGGTGAGCTGGCATGTCTGATACATGAGCTCTTCCAGGCTGAGTAGGGTAGCCAGGGTGTACAGCTCACATGTGTGAGTGAGTCTGGGAGCACCAGTGATAAGTCTGCAGGCCTTATTAACTGTGAGGTGAACCTTGTTGAGGGCAGTCTGATCTGCTGAGCCATAGACCGAAGGCCATAGTCAATGAGAGACATGACAGAGGAGGTGACAGCCAGGCGGAGGGCATCAGGAGGAGGCATTTCTTGTGCGGTAAAGATGCCTAACCGTGAGTTGGTGACAGAATTTAGGGCAGATATATGTCCATGGAATGAAAGTGCAGGTCAAAGGTTATACCAAGATATTTATAGGACTGCACCTGGTCAATGACGAGATTGGGTGTGGAGTGGACAGCTAAGGGAAACTTGCTGTACTTATTTTGGGGTGGGAGAAGAGCATCGCTTTTGTTTTCTTAAGGTTGATAACAAGTCGGTGCTCAGTGAACCAGGTAGCTGCAGAGTCAAAGACTAGTTGGAGGAGTTCTGTAGCAGCATGGGGTCATTGTGGGAGGCAACGAGAACAGCATCATCAGCATAAGAAGCATCTTACCCAGTACAACTGGGTAGGAGTTAAGAAAGTGGGAATAGTAGGGTCAAGAATTGAGCCCTCGGCACCCCAAGCCGAATGGGCATGTTTCAGAGAGAGTACGTTGACTTTACACATTGGGAGCGAAGCGGAGATAGCTTGTGTACCAGGAAACAGGTCCTGAGGCAAAGTCTATTAGGTCGAGGGTGGAGAGCAAAAGAGGATGCGAAACGGTATCAAATGCTTTAAACAGGTCAATGAATATAGCACCAGCCAGGGCACCAGAGTCCAAGGAGGCATGGAGGAAGCTGGAAAATTCCAGGAGTGCTGTATTGGTACTATGACCTGCTCTGAACCCGTGTTGTTCAGGGCAGAGAACATTGTAAATACAGAGGTAGTCAGAGACTTGGGATGCCATAATTTTCTCTAACGCCTTAGAGAGGGGGGAGAGGATTGAGATGGGTCGGTAGTTACCCAGAAGAGTCCTGTCACCACCTTTATGGACAGGGGTAACTGTGGCAATCTTCCAGGCAGAGGGAATTGTCCGAGACAGAGTGATTTGTTGAAAATGCACGTAATAGGTGAGAGGACCTGATCTAGGACCCGGACGAAAAGGCAGGGATCAAGTGAGTCACCGATGGTGTTACCTTTAGGGCTTTTAGCAAGTAAGGCTCTAGCTTCTTGCATGGTGACACGATGCAGGTGGAAAGAGGGGTGGGCAATGGGTGGTGGTACAGATGGAGGAGGTGGACTGAAAGTTACCAGGAAGTACTGAGCTAAGGTCGGTAAAGGAGTTATTGAGGTGGGTGGCAATGAGGGCAGGGTCAGAGGAGACGGTACCATTGATGTTGAGAAGAGAAGGAGAGGGGACTGGGAGTGACCATTCAGTTGCTTGATGTTGTCCCAGAAGCACCTGGGTTCCCCAGAGGAGGTAAGAGAGGCTTGCAGTATTCCGCCTTTTGCTTTATGGATGGCCCAGGTGCACTGGTTATGGGCGGCAGCATAGGACTGCCTGTCAGCTGAACAGCCAGTAGCAACAGCAAGGTGCCAAAGATTGTCGCGCTGTTTGCTTGCCACAGTAGGGTGGGTGATCCAAGGGCATGTTTCACTTTGGACCTCCTAGCAGTTATGGGAGCAAAGATATCACAGGCAAAGTTGAAAGTGCTTACAAAGAAGGCCAGGGCCAAGTCAGTGTTGGTTGCCGTCGTCAGAGGGGACCAATCATTGTGGGCAAGGAAGCGCTTAAGGCCTATGAGTCCCCCAGGCCTAAGCCGCCTTCGAGAGGTGGTTTTGACTGGGGATGAGGACTGAGGGGTTTCCCAGTTGAAAAGCACAGGGGAGTGGTCACTGAGACAGTCAGGGAGGATTTGGATGTTGTGGATGCGGATTGGCCTGTTGGTGAGGACCACATCCAGGAGGGTGCTTGTCCCCCCAGGGTTTTTCTAGTAGGCTGTGTGACCAGTTGAGTTAGGTCAATTGAATCGAAGCCTCACGGTGGGAGGAGGACGAGGGCAGAGCAGTTTATATTCAAGTCGCCCACCAAGATTTGGTCCGACGAGTTGGGTAGGAGGTGGGGTAGTCAATTAGTGGGCTCAGGGCCTGGGATTGTTGGTTCTTGCGGGTATGTAGGCTACGGTTAGGAATAATGGGCCTCTAGCTGGGTCAGGGGACAGCTTTAGAGTAAGTGCCTGGGCCTTATGGTCGAGGTCAGGCGGGGGGAGTGGTAGCCCCATGAGAGAATCCTTCAAATAGAAGACACAGCCCCCACCTCTCCTGCCGACACGGTCCAACCGGTGGAGAGTGTAGCTGGGGAGAGAGAGACATGAGAGTTAGGAGTGGAGGGAGACAGCCAGATTTCAACCAGGGCAACAACATCAGGTTTATGAAGCGTCACCCAGCAGTGTAGAGAGTCCAGTTTTTTCAGGAGGCTACAGTTAGCTGGTAGATGCTCTCGACTGGGTAGGAGAAATGTTGCATGAGTGGTCTCTGAATCAGTAAGTGGTGAACCACCTGTTCTTGTTGGGGGGGGGTTCACCATCTGTGGGCCTATTTGCCTTCTGGGAAAATGCCAAACTGACGATGCCTACCCCCCACAGTCCAGGACACTGCTGCGGGATGCCTTCACGAGTCTCTGGACCCTAGGCCTCATTTATGCCTTTCCTCCTTTCACCATGATCCACAGAGTACTGGTCAAGGTCAGGAAGGACAAGACACAGATGATCCTGATAGCTCCAGACTGGCCTTGGCAGTTCTGGTACCTGGATCTCCTCAGCCTCAGCAGCAGGCCTCCGTGCCAACTGCCTCTCTGGCCAGACCTCCTGACTAGACTTAAGGGGACGGCCCTGCACCTGGACCTTCAGTCCCTGCACCTCATGGCCTGGTTCCCTAGCAGCTTGAGCTCCAGGCTTTGGGTCTCTCCAAGGATGTCCTCCACATTGTGGAGGCCTCCAGGAAGGAGTTGACTTGTAGGTGTTGTGCCTTTAATTGGAAGGAATTTTTCATTTGGTGCCAGGACAAGGAGCTTGAGCCCCTTGCCTGCCTTGTGGCTAGCATCCTGGACTACCTTTGGCCCCTTTCCTAGCTGGGACTGCGAGTGATAACCCTTAACATGCATCTATCAGCCATCTCTGCTTATTGGATGTGGCCTGGTATGCCGAAGGTTGCCCAGGAGGAGGTGGTCAGGCGCTTTTTCAAGTGCCTCAACCATGTCTCCCCTCTGGTGCGTGAACCACCTCCACTGGAGGTACTAACAACAGCAAACATGGAAAAGGACTTGGGGGTAGTCATATCAGATGACCTAAAGGTGGGTAAGCAATGTGAGAGGTCAGTATGGAGAGCCGGGGGATACTGGGATGCATAGGAAGGGGCATCACAAGTAGAAAAAGGGAAGTGGTTATCCCTCTGTACAGACAGTTGGTGAGACCCAGTCTGGAATACTGTGTGCAGTTTTGGAGACCCCATCTACGCAAGGACATAGACAGGATGGAAGCAGTCCGGAGGAGGACAACTAAACTGGTGCAGGGTCTGCATCAGAAACCATATGAAGAGAGACTGAGAGAGTTTAATATGTATACCTTTGATGAAAGGAGGGACAGGGGGACATGATAGAAACTTTCAAGTACCTCAAGGGAATCAACAAAGTCCAGGAGGGTAGCATCTTTCAGAAAAAGAGATGTGTAAGAACAAGGGGGCACAGTTTAAGGATAGAGGGGGGACGGCTCAGGGGTAATGTGAGGACATTTTTTTTCACAGAGAGAGTGGTGGATGCATGGAACCGCCTTCCTGGGGAGGTTGTTGGGTCTAAAACAGTGGGGGAATTCAAACATGCATGGGACAGACATAAGGCAACTGTAGTGGGGGGTTGCAGGAAGTAGGCTGTTGGTTAACTAGAATCTGCAGCTTATCCAATAGGAAGGGAAATGGGCAGACTGGGTGGGCCAAGTGGTCCTTATATGCCGTCAAAGTTTATGTTTCTGTGTTTCACTGTGGGACTTAATTCTGGTCCTGGCTGTGCTCATGGGCATGTCTTTTGAGCCGGTGCACAGGTGTGATTTGTCACACCTGTCATGGAAGACAGCTTTCCTGGTGTTTTACCATAACCAGGTGATTAACTTGCAAGTATAGTTTACCAACCCATCTTCGGAGGCCAACTGCAAGCTCCATACCCTGGACTTGCTGAGAGCCCTCTCCTGTTATGTGGAGATACGGCTGGAGTTTGGGGACAGACTTGCCAGCTGTTCGTCACCTGTGTTGAAGCTGCGTCTGGCAGACCGGCTGCAAAGCAGACAATTACATGGTTGATTACATCTTGCATTAACCTCTGCTATAATTTGACTGATTGGAAGACTTCTGTAGGGATTAGGGCTTATTCCACCAGAAATTCCACTGCCTCGGTGGCTGCTTCCAGGGATGTCCCCATACAGGAGATCTGTAGGGCTGCTACTTCATTTCCCACTGTCTCAGCGACCTCGAGTCATGCCAGGATGCGTGTTGTGGAACCTCTGTACTCCATTCTTTGTTTGCCAACTACGGTGCCCACCTTGCCCCTTCCTCCCAGAGCACTGCTAGGACTCTGCCAGAGTGTGAATAACTGAACTATATCCACACTCCCTGGAAGAATAGGTCATTCACCTGTAACTGTTGATCTTCCACGGAGTGGTCTCTTGCAGTAGGTCTATAGAAAATTCAGGAAGACCAAGAGAGAGGTGGATAGGGAAAATTACCTAAGGTTGGCTAGTGAGGCAAGTAAGGAAGTCTGGCGAGCAAAGGCACAGAAGGAGCTTCAAATAGCTGCAGGAATTAAGAAGGGGGATAAGGCTTTCTTTTACTATATAAGTGAGAAAAGGGACAAGAAGGAAGGGATTGTTAGGCTTAAGAAAGGTGTGGAGTGGGTGGAGGATAATGGATGAGAAGCAGAGATACTAAATGAATACTTCTGTTCCATCTTCACCAGGGAGAAGGATGGGCCAGTGCCTTCAGGAGGGAGAAGAGGAGCCGGGGGGGGGAGGGGAAACACAGACGTAGTGATCGACTTGTGCCTAGTGGGTCTTACCTGGTTACCAAAAAAAAAAAATAAAATAAATAGAGGAGGATAGAGTGAGGGAGGGTCTGCTGGCATTGAAAGTGGATAAATCACCAGGCCCGGACAGAGTACATCCAAGGGTACTAAAGGAACTGGCTGAGGAGCTGGCAGGGCCACTAGCAGACCTATTTAATAGTTCACTAGAGTCAGCCATGGTACTACAGGACTGGAGAACAGCACATGTAGTGCCCCTTCACAAAAGCGGTCCCAAGGATGATCCAGGGAATTACAGACTAGTCAATCTGAGCTCCATTGTGGGCAGGCTCATGGAGATCATACTAAAGGAAAGGTTGGTGGAATATGTAGAGGAACATGGTCTCCAGGATGAGAGGCAGCATGGGTTCATGGTGGGGGGGGAGATTGTGTCAAACAAATCTGATTGACTTCTTTGACTGTGTCACTAAGACAGTAGACAGGGGCCAAGCGGTAGACATCCTCTATCTTGATTTCAGCAAGACCTTTGACTCTGTGCCCCACAAAAGGTTGATCAGGAAGTTTGTGGATCTTGGAGTTGGGGAAAAGATGGACAGATGGGTAGAAAACTGGCTGAGGGACAGAACCCAGAGGGTGGCGGGAGAGTTATCTGGCACCAGAGAGGTAACCAGTGGGGTCCCACAGGGCTCTGTGCTGGTGCCGGTGTTGTTCAATGTCTTCATCAGTGACATTGGGGATGGCATTAAAGGCAAAATGTGCCTATTCGCAGATGACACCAAGCTCTGTGGGAGAGTGGACACAGCTGAAGGGATACGGGACCTACAGGAAGATCTGGAAAAGCTGGGGAGGTGGTCCAGGATCTGGCAGCTTGGCTTCAATGCAGAGTTATGCATATTGGAGCCAAGAATCCCAGAACAGAGTATTACCTGGGTGGAGTCTGCGTATCTGCATCAGAGGAGGAGAAGGACCTGGGAGTGATGATCACTAGTGACCTGAAGCACTCCATGCAGTGCAAGAAAGCAGCAAAGGCAAACAAGATGCTGGGATGTATATCTAGGGGGATCAGTAATAGGAGAGAGGAGGTTATACTGCCCTTGTACAGGTCACTGGTAAGGCCACATCTAGAGTACGAAGTTCAGTAGTGGTGCCCACACCTCAAAAAGGACATTAACCTGCTGGAGAAGGTACAGAGGAGGGCTACAAAGATGATAGCTGGTCAGCAGGGCAAGGCATACAAGGAGAGGTTGTGGGCACTGAACATGTACTCCCTAGAAGACATGAGAGAGAGAGGGGGACATGATTGGGACATTCAAGTACTTGAAAGGGATAAATAAGGTTGATAAGGAGAGTCTCTTTAAGCTGAGTGGCAGACATATCTCGAGGTGGCACAGTCTTAAGCTAGAGGGTGGGAGGTTTAGGAGGGAGGTCAGGAAGCACTTCTTCACAGAGAGGGTGGTGGACACTTGGAATGCGCTGCTGAAAGAGGTCATCTCATTGAAGACAGTGAGCAGCTATAAGAGAGGCTGGGATAGGCATGGGGAAGGTAAGAATCGTGGGTAGGGAGGATGGGAGGAGGGGAGGGAGGGCAGGGACATTAGATCAAGCTGTGGACCCTGCAATACGAGCAGACTTGATAGACCAAATGGCCTTCTTCTGTTGGCTTCTTCATATATACGTATGTATGTAATTTTGGGAGTTTCCAGCAAAGGTCACTGTTACTCGGCAGCTCTTCTAGCAGTTTTGTACCAGGGACCGCACACACATGACATCATCTTCCTGCTTCCTATATAAGTGTGGGCAGTCCCTGGTATCCTCAGTTCATTTTCCAGCTGTCTTCAGCTCGCACAGCAGCTAGTTTAACTTCTGTGTAGCAGTCATCGATGAGAATTGAATTAACAAAACAAATGTCTAAAGATTCTTCAAACAAACAAGCCTTATTTCGTTCCTGCCGCTGCAGTAGGAAGATATACCGCTTTGACAACCACACAACTTGTGTAAGGTGTCTGGGACCCACACACACACCAATTCCTACAGCTCCTGTCAGAAGTTTAACCAAGCAACCTGTTGATGGTTGCTAGAAATACAGCATCTTTTAATGGAGCAAAAAAATGTCTCTGTTGGAGAACCAGGGGGCTCAGACCAAGGGCTCCCCCAGCTTTGGTTCTCGTCCTCGGCAGAAGAAAGAGCGGGAAAACCCCTCCTCTGACTTCCTGCTACATTGCCCGTCGACAGCCACCGCCTACAGCTTCTTCATCAATGGGGCCTCATACCCTTTTGTCGACGAGCACTTTCAAGCGCTTTAAATGTTGTGCAGGCTCTGCCTTCTCCATCAATGAGGGCTTATACTCTCTCGTCGACAATGCTTAGGCATCTTAAATGCAGCCAAATACACGGCTGCTCTATTGACGGGCTCCTCTCCGTCAACGGCATCTGATAACATCAGTGAAAATAACTCTCACGGAGCTCACCAAGCGAGATCCCGTGATTCTCAAGGCAAACCTGTGGCTTTTTGCCCTCACTTAATGCCCCTCCACCTCACAGGTGGCTTCTTACAGGGGGCAAGCGGATAGAGATCAGGACCCTGGTTTATACTACCCAGGGGCAAGACCTGCTTATACTGCCCTTCCCATTCTCTCTGTCACCCCTATTGTTTCTCAACCTGCCCCGCTACTCATCCCCCTTCTCAAGAACGGGACATTACCAAGATGGTAAAGCACGTCTTGCATGCCATGCGCTACTCCTAGCCCTCCAACCCAGGAGAGCTAGATGATCCTCTAAGGTCTCATTCACCGCCTAAACGATTTCACGGTGACAGAGATATACTGCCACCCTGGTCTCCTCCTCCTAATATGGAAGACTATTTGTTAGATGAACCTGAACTACTGGTGGATCTGTCTGCTGACATAGTAGAAGAAGAAGAGTTCCAAGATCTGGATTTCCTGAATCTGGAGTTCCCCCTACTTAGAAGTCTCTTCCCTGGATGAGGACCTGCCTATAACCTGCACAGCTTCTCCCCCAGATAGAAACATAGAAACATAGAAGTTGACGGCAGATAAGGATCGCAAGGCCCATCCAGTCTGCCCATTTCTTTTTCTACCTTATAAATGTGCCATCGGCCTTTGCTCTGTCAGTGGCCTATCTATTCATAGTCATTTGTATTGCTCCCTTATGCCGATCCCATGCCTGTTTTGAAGCCCTGCACTGTATTCATAGCCACCACTTCTTGTGGTAAGCCATTCCATGCATCCACCACCCTTTCTGTGAAAAAGAATTTCCTCACATTCCCCCTTAATTGGCCCCCCTCTAATCTCATGCTGTGTCCTCTTGTCCTGCTATTTTTCTTATATTTAAACATGTTAGACTCTTTCACTTGTCAGTGCCCTTAAGGTGTTTGAATGCCTCCATCATATCACCTCTCTCCCTCCTTTGCTCAAGGGTATACATATTGAGCTCTGTTAATCTGTCTTCATAGGTCTTCTGATGCAGTCCCTGCACCATTGTGGTTGCCCTTCTCTGGACTGCCTCAATTTGGTTAATGTCCTTGTGAAGGTGTGGCCTCCAATACTGCACGCAGTACTCCAGATGGGGCCTAAACAGTGTCTTGTAAAGAGGGATTATTACCTCCCTCTTATGACTTGTGATACCCCTACTAATACACTAACACCCCTAGCCTTACCTACTGCTTTAGAGGTCTGCTTGGATGATTTCAGGTCATCACTGATGATGATGCCCAAGTCTCTTTCTTCCTTTGTGACTGCTAGCAACTCCCCTCCCAGCCTATATGTGGCTTCAGGGTTTTTCTTCCCTATGTGCATGATTTTGCACTTCTTTGCATTAAATCCCAGGTGCCACTCTTCTCACCATTTTGCTAGTTTATCCAGATCTCTTCTCATTCTGCCCACCCCATCTGGATCATCTACTCTGTTGCAGATCTTGGTGTCATCTGCAAACAGACAAGCCTACCCTCTAGTCCATCTGCAAGGTCACTAATGAAGATATTGAAGAGGACTGGCCCCAGAACTGATCCCTGAGGTACCCCACTTGTGACTTGCATCTCTTCTGACTGTATACCATTACCACCACTCTCTGTTTTCTGCCCGTCAACCAGTTTGCCACCCAGTTGACCAACTTCTGACCCACCCCGAGCCTACCCAGCTTATTTATCAATCTTCTGTATGGCACAGTGTCAAAAGCTTTGCTGAAGTCAAGGTAGGCGACATCAACTGCTCCCCTTGGTCCACCACTCTGGTTACCCAGTCAAAGAAATCTATGAGATTAGTTTGACAGGACCTTCCTTTTGTAAACCCATGCTGTCTTGGATCCTGTGCCCCTATGGATTCCACGTGTTGCACTATCCTTTCTTTAAGGAGTGCCTCCATAATCTTGCCCACTACTGAGGTAAGACTGACCGGTCTGTAGTTCCCCGCCTCCTCCCTGCTACCACTCTTGTGGAGCGGGATCACATGAGCCCTTCTCCAGTCTTCTGGGACCTCTCCTGTGCTCAGAGACTCACTAAACAATTCTGCTAATGGCTCTGCTAGTTCCTCCTTTAGCTCCTACTAGCCTTTTGGCTCTGACCTTTTCTGCTACTGCAAAGTGGTTTCCTCCTTCTTTGCACTTCCTTTTCTGTCTAACACAATGGGATGTTGCTTCAGTGATTGCATCCTTAATGCTTGCCCACTTTGCCTGTACCCTCACCTGTGTTTTTTTGCCAGGGCTAGCTTAACCTGTTGGCCATCTTATCAAAGTCAGCTCCTCTGAAGTCCCATATTTTTGCCTTGGAATGGGATGATTTAGATGTGAGTAGCCAAATTGAACCATACCATGTGATGGTCACTGGCCCCAGGTGACCTTCTACCTGGAGATCTGTGATCCTTCCTTGTTAGTCAGTACTAGATCTAGGATAGCCCTGTCTCTTGTGGGTTGCTGTACCAGTTGTTTGAGGCCCTCCCCTGCAGAATCCACTATGTGTCTAGTTCTGGCAGATGTTCCTGCTGGTATTGACCAATCTGTATCTAGCATGTTGAAGTCTCCCATTATCAGAACTTCCCCTTTAGCTGTCATGTTTTGTATATCTTCTAACAGTAATGTGTCTATGTCCTCCCCCTGGTCTGGGGGCCTGTAGACAACCCCAGTTCTTATGGCTGTCCGGACGAAATAGATGATAGTTTGTCACCCAGCCTGGTCAGGTGTTCCTTGGTCTCCACAACTGACCGACTGGCGAGATCATTAGTCCCTATGTGTACTAGGACATCAGTGTTTTCTCCTGCTTTGTGAACAGTGTTAGCAATGCAGTCAGTGTCTCTCCATGCTGATGTACCTGGGAGACATCTGACCATTACCCCTGGTTGGAGATGGGTATCAACTCCCCGAATCATGGAGTCTCCTATGATCAGAAGTTTTTTGGATTTCCTTTTTGCTTTTTTGTTTTGGTTCCTGATTTGGGTGAGTTTTGTTGTGCTAGCTCCTGTGCTGAAGTGTCCTGCTCTGCAGTGTCTTCTGCCTCTTTGTTTGATTTCAGAGATAGAGGCAGATACCTGTTTGTAGTGTTTATATGGTTTTTGGAGGTAATATGTTGGAGAGCAGAGAGTGATGGGGCACCCGATTTGCCCCTCTTAACCACCTGCCAATCTCCTGGACCAACTACCCTCTGCGGTCGAGGTTTTTCTGTTGGATGCTGGGGAAATGGCGGGTGGTTCTTATAATGCATTTTCTCTTGAATATGAAATTTGAGGCGTGCAGTCTCTGCCCATGCTGCCCGGAGCTGAGCCCTAAGATCTCCAAAGGCCCAGCATGTAGGACAGTGTCCTAAATCCTGTAAGACTGTCCTTCTGAAAATTGTTCCTCAGTACCTGCAGTTAATGATATCCATTCCAGATAAGTTGCTGGGCTTATAACCTAGTTAGAGTAATTAGAAGGAAAAAAAAGGGAAAAAAATGCAAGTAATGGTTTGATTGTGTTTTGATTAACTTGTTATAACAAGTTAAATTACTAGTGCCCCTGTAAATGAGCTCACCTTGTGGAGGCCCCACTGATCCACCCTTTCCTGCTCTGCCACAGGAAATGTCACAACTGTGGTACCCTATAAAAGGAGTGTAGTGTAGGATGGTTGGGGATGGGGGTGGGTGGCTGGGCCCTTCCCCTGCCAAAAAAGAAGAACCACGGACGAAAGAACAAGGAGGTGTGCTGGCAAATGGGGACTTTGTGAGAGAACTTACAGTGGAGGAACCGCTGTCAGGGAGTGACCACCACTCAGTATGGCTCACATTGGATATGGGCAAGGAAGGAGTGGAATCTGGCACAAGAGTGCTGGACTTCAGGAGGGCCGACTTTGGGAGGATGGGGGAAGTGGTAAAAGGGTATCTGGACAGAATTCAATCTAGTATGGATACTAACCAGAGATGGGAGCTCATAAAGCTGGGGATAGTGGAGGAAACCAAAACCTGCCTCAAAACCCAGAGCAAGAAGGCTAGGGCTAAGAAACCGAGCTGGTTGAGCAAGGAGGTCATGGAAAAGGTAAGGAGGAAAAGAGCTGCCTTTAGGAATTGCAAAGAAACAGGGAGGGAGGACAGAGAGAGAGTACTTGACAGGGTGGAAGGAGGTGACAAGGGCAGTAAGGGGAGCCAAAGCATCTCAAGAACTCAGGCTAGCACAAGGCATTAAGAGGGAGAAGGACTTCTTTAAGTACATTAGAGAGAAAAGGAGCTGTAAGACCACATAGTAAGGATTAGGAAGGAGGGGTTGGGTGGAAGCAGAGATGCGATAAGGCGGAAGCACTAAATGAGTCTCTGCTCAGTATTTACTAAAGAGAAGAGAGGGGTGACACCCAAGGTGGGAGAAATGGCAGACGCGGGGAGGTGGTGACAGATGGGAAATCATGGAGGCAGAGTTCGAGAGGGTTTGAAGGCACTGAGGGTGGACAAGGCGCCAGGCCCAGATGGCATCCACCCCAGGGTACTGAAGGAGCTGGCAGAGGTCCTTGTAGGACCTTTGGCAGACCTATTTAATGCCTCACTACATTCGGGGTGCGTACCTCAGGACTGGAGGATGGCTCATGTGCAAGGCCACTGATTTACGGTGATTAAAATAATTAAATTCCGTTTTCAAGACTTAAGATTCCGGAATTTCACCGGTGATTGTTACTCTAATTTTGGATTTTACCGGGATTCTGCTATCATTCTTTTAGTATGTGCATAAATAATCAGAATTAAAGAAGGCTTAATATACAGAGCATTAAATAAAGCAAACTTAAAATAGTACAGGAAGGAATTAAAAGAAAAACACCTTTTTATAGATTTACTGATCTTATAGAAAATGCCAGATTCCATGAAATCTTCATTTTAACCGGTCTTCAGGCAGCCCTAATTCCGGAATTTTACCGGATTTTCCGGTAAAAACCGAAAAACAGTGGCCTTGCTCATGTGGTGCCCCTCCACAAGAGTGGCCCCAAGGATGAACTGGGAAACTACAGACCAGTGAGCCTCACATCCATCGTGGGTAAGCTAATGGAGACTATCCTGAAGGAGAGGCTGGTGGCCCTTCTAGAGGCCAAAGGACTACAGGACAGCAGACAGCATGGCTTCATACGTGGCAGATCCTGCCAAACCAACCTGGTTGAGTTCTGTGACTGGGTAACTAGGCAACTGGACAGGGGCCATGCAGTGGATGTCCTGTATCTGGACTTCAGTAAGGCATTCGACTCGGTGCCACATAGAAGGCTGGGAAGGAAGTTAGTAGGCACATGGGCAGGTGCAAAGCTGGTGAGATGGGTAGGAAACTGGCTGCAGGGAAGGCGACAGAGGGTGGTGGTGGGTGGGGAGCTCTCACACCCAAGGACAGTGACAGTGGTGAACCACAGGGCTCGGTGTTGGGACCAGTGTTGTTTGGGATATTCATTGCAGACATATCATGGGACATCAAGAGCAAGATCAGTCTGTTTGCTGATGATACCAAGGTTGGCGCGGTGGTGGATGACCTAGGGGATGGCAGGGGTTGCAGGATGATCTGGCAAAGCTTGAAACCTGGTCAGACACCTGGCAACTGGGCTTTAATGCCAAAAAGTGCAAGGTGATGCATTTTGGGATGAAGAACCCAAGGAGGACTTACCAGCTAGGGGAGTGCAGCTAGCCCAGACAGAGGAGGAGAAGGATCTGGGTGTGCTCATCACAGGGTCAATGAACAACTCGGCACAGTGTAGGAAGGCAGCTGCAAAGCCAACAAAATGCTGGGTTGTATTGCAGGGTATATCCTCAAGGAGGGAGGAGGTGATTCTGCCACTGTAGGTCATTAGTTAGACCACACCTGGAGTACTGCGTGCAGTTCTGGCGTCCGTGTCTGAAAAGGGACATTAAGTTACTGGAGGGTTCGCATGAGGCGACAAAGATGATCAAGGGTCTGGGGACTTATCATACCAGAGGAGGTTGAAGGAGTTGAACATGTACTCACTCGAGAGGAGAGACAGGGGTGACATGATTGAAACTTTTAAATACATGAAAGGAATAAACAAGACAGGTACAGAGGGGCTGTTCAAAGTAAGGAGGAGGAGGGCCACCAGGGCCATGATATGAGACTGGAGCGAGGAAGGTTCAGGAGGAGATGAGGAGACACTTTTTTACAAAGAGGGTGGTGGCTGGGTGGAATGCGTTACCTGCAGAAGTGGTATGCAGTACAACAGTGGACTGCTTCAAACGAGGATGGGACAGGACAAGGGGGAGGGTTAATGAAGGGGAAGGGTGGAAGGGAGGGGCAGCTGCAGAATAAGGGGTGCTAGCTGCACATTCGAGCAGACTTGATAGACCTCTAGGCCTTTATCTGCTGGCAAATTTCGTATGTTCATATGTTCATATGAGGTAAGAGCAGAAACAAATCAGTCAACAACAAATGCAGTAACCCTGAAAGCTTATCCTTATGTTAGATAAAACTGTAAAACCTGTAAAGCACTACCTGTAATAACTTCAGAGAAGATATACGCTGTAAGAAACACTTTGCTACAGAGAAAATAAAGCAATGAAACAGTAGCAATCCCTGTGAGTAAAAAATAAAAACAACACCACACAGTAAATCTGTTTAGCCAAAATAAGTCTTAATCCTTTTCCCTTGCTCTGGTAAGTTTCTCTACTCTGCCTTTCAAGCAGTCTTAGAAGGAAAGAGCTCAGGTGAAGCTAGGTGCCTTGGCCACCAGATGACCTGACCTTTAGTGAGATGATGACTCAAATACAAAAGGCCATGGGATTCTCTACTACAGAACATGACAGACAATGTAAGGATATGGCAGAATATCTTGAGTTGCCAGAGGAGCCGGCCTTAGTGGTGACCCCACTGATTCCGACTTACCAGAATGCCATGCTAGCTTCCTGGCATCAGCCTTCAGCTATTACAGCTGTCCCCCGAAAAGCAGACTGTTTATATCGGACTCCCCTGGATCACCCCTTTCTGTCCACCATCCCAGAAGTGGATTCAGTGGTCATTACTGCCTCTCATGATCGTACTAAAAGACCCAAACACATGAGTTCCTTACCACCTGATAAAGAATCTCGAAGAACTGACTACCTGGGGAAAAAGGTGTTTGCTTCAGGTACCATGAATATTCGAATCCTAAACTATATGGGACATATGGTTAAATACCAATGTACCCTGGGGGCTTCTGCCATCGAACTTATCAATAAACTCCCTCCTTCACAGGAAAATGAAAAGTTATTGGCAACAGTGTCAACTAGCAACTCTATCTTCCACCACCGACTCCAGTCAGGATATGATGCTATAGATACCTCAGCCCGACTCTTAGCTACTGGTGTTTCTTTGCATCGCCATGCCTGGCTTCACGTTTCAGATTTTGCACCTGACATACAACATAAAGTAGCTAATGCACCCTTCAACAGTTCCAAATTGTTCGGGCCAGGTACCCAAATGTTATTAGATGACCTGCAGTCATCAGGCAGAACCCTTCATATGGTACACGACATGTACCATACTCCACAGACCACCTACCACACACAATATTCCTCCTATTCCAAAAGAGGCAGAAAGTATAAGACCACTAACAGAGGTAGCTTTTGAGGTCATGCCCAGTCCAGAAAGGGCAACGCCTCTGCCACCCGTGGTTCCCAGGCCCGTCCCTCTGGAGGGGCCGGGCAACCCATCCAGTGACTTATCAGGGCTTTCCCCACGCATCTTCGACCAGGTCTCAGAGGCTGTATGGGGTCATTGTGCCCTCCATCCAGAGGCCTGGAATACGATCACTTCAGACAAATGGGTACTTCAGGTCATTCAGAAGGGACACATTCTGGAGCTCACCTCTGCTCCGCCCTCCCCCCCCTTGGATGATTCACTGTCCTCCAGGTCATGTACCTATCTTTCAAGAGGAATTGAAGGCTCTTTTACGCAAACAAGTCATCGTACCAGTGCCCCTTCCAGAACATCAAACAGGATTTTATTCCCACTTCTTTCTGGTACCCTAAACGAACCGGAGACCTCAGACCTCAGACTGATACTGGATCTGAGACACCTGAATTGGTACATTCAGTTCAAACATTTTCGCATGATAACTTTAAATGCCATCATGCCTGTCCTAAAACAAGGAGACTGGCTGTGTGCCCTGGATATGAATGATGCCTACTTACATATCCCCATTCATCCTGCCCATCACAAATTTCTGTGCTTCCACCTGCTGGGCCAAAACTATCAGTTTCGAGCTCTCCCTTTTGGCCTCTCATCGGCCCCAAGAGTGCTCACAAAATGCTTAGCAGTGGTGGCAGCAGCCTTATGGAAAAAAGGGCACTTCGTCTTTCCATACCTAGATGATTGGCTATTCAAAGCAGACTCCAAAGAAGCTCTACTCGCCTCCCTAGCCGCTACGCTAAACATGTTAAACGATCTAGGGATAATAGTCAGCTGGCCAAAGTCCAGTCCAAATCCAACACAGTCTCTCCAGTACATCAGAGTGGTTCTAGATACAGTGACAGCCAGAGCTTACCTCCTGCCTGTTCGCCAGGACACTCATATCACTGGCTTCACGGATACAGACTCAGAAAATAGTCATGGCCAGACAAATGTGTCCGCTGCCATCTCGACAGTGGCATTTGCCCACCTTCATATGAGACCTGGCCAGTGGACCCTCCAGAATCAATGGTCTCAAGGAACAGGACAGTTCGAAGACAAAATCAGGGTCATTCCCTCTCTGAAGTCAACCCTGACATGGTGGGCAACCATAACCAATTTGTGTCAAGGAATGCCTTTCCGGTCCCTCCTGCCCAGGCAGACATTAACCATGGATGCTTCCCTGGACAGATGGGGTGCGTACTTAGGTCCTTATCAGACTCGAGGCCAGTGGACCGCCTTTTCCCATCACCCTCATATCAATCTCCTAGAGATGAAAGCGGTCCATCTAGCCCTTCAGGCATTCCAGCCCTACCTCAAGCCAGGACCTTTGCTGATTCAATCAGACAACACTGCAATCGTGTTTTACCTCAACAAGTAAGGGTGCACAAAATCGCACACCCTCTGCATGGAGACCCTTGCAGTCTGGCAGGAAGCCATCAGACAACAAATAAAGCTAACGGCCGTCCGCCTACAGGGACAGTGCAAACAGTTAGCCGACCGGCTAAGTCGCCAGTTCTCCTCTCACGAATGGACACTTCACAAAGAAGTACTCCAAGAAATCTTCCACCTGTGGGGAACTCCACAGCTGGATCTGTTTGCCTCCCCAGTCAATCACTGGCTCCCCAATTACTTCTCCATTATCCCGAACAAAAAGGGATGGCCTATAGATATATATGGAAACGCTTTTCCATATGGTCTGCCTCTTGCTCACTTGACCCTTACTCTTGTCCACTGATGAAGGTTTTAGAGTACCTGGTCTCGTTATCAGAGTCAGGTTTAAGTTAGTCTTCCACCAAAGTCCACCTGGCCACCATCTCAGTGTTTCATGAACCTCTAGATAGCAGACTACTGTACCAACATAATTTAGCCAAGATGCTTTGAGAGAAATGATACATATTATGTCTCCTATCAGAAGATCCACTCCTCTGTGGGATCTCAGTTTTATGATAGAAAAATTTACCCTCGAGCCATTCGAGCCAGTGGTAAGTTGTTACATAACTGCACTTTCTAGGAGTGGTGTATGATTCACATCCACACAACCCACCTGGCCTCCCCTGGCAAGTGGCACCTGATCCTGCTTCCAGTATGCGAGATCTGGCATCAAAGGGTGGAGTCAGGGGATATATGTCCCAGGTGGTGGGAGGAGCTTAGCTTAAAGATGTTCTGGTCAATAACAGCATTCCAGTGGAACTGTCAAGAGTGTGAATGTGAACTATATACCTCTTCTAGAACTAAGGTTACAGGTGAGTAACCTATTATTCTTACCTTTATTTACTCCTCTGCCATGGCTCTTAAAAACCCTTTAAGATCTGTTGGAACAGGGGTTCCGTAGAATACTTAGGCATTCAGATTATAAAAACTCCTGAACATTTGGACACTCTAAATTATGAACCACTCATTAATAATATGACCAGGGATTTGGAGAGATTGACTCGTCTCCAGCTATCCTTTTTAAATAGGGTAGAAGCAATCCGGTAGAATACCCTGCCAAGGATATTATATTTTCTGCAGACTCGTCCCATAATACCATCCTGAACCTATTTTCAATTAAGCAGTAAGGCATGACAGAAAGTCTGTTGTGGGATAATGGCACACCTCGGGAAGTGAAGCCTGAGGTAAAGCTGAGGGCTTTATACACCCAAGAAGAGCAGTTATCCCTCAATTACGCACACCCTGGAATGCCTTTATACGATTATAAAATGGCTTCCCTGATTTTTTTTTTTTTTTTTTTTTAATTTTAGGACCAAGTAATGAGATTCATAAAGTTAAGCATTTCTGACTTGTGCCATTGTGCTGGGATAACAATATGGCCATGTGATTGGATTCCACCAGTCACAGTACAGTATTTATCTTACCCATTTTATAGTCTTGGAGTAAACGTCTGTCTCGCTTTTTATGGGGAAGAGGCCAGCCACAAATCTGGCTATCCTTCCTACAGCTCTCCACAGAAAAAGGAGAGGTAAATTTCCCAAACATACACCTCTACGCCCACGCACTGCAACTACGTTTGATCTGCCTCTGGACTTCCAGTGGTTATATGGCCCAATGGAGAAAATATCAGATTTGTACCTAATGATTTATATGATACAGGCTCAATTTTATACATCTTCCCCCCCAGGCTATCTCCCCCTCTCAAGATTCACAAATATACTGCTGTAACCCTGTGATTCTATTCCAGTGTATTCACCCCAAATCTCCCACTCCTCTAATTCTGTCCCCCCTCTTCTAATACCTTTCTTCTCTCCCTACCTCCCTTCTGCCCCCCACCTATATACCTCTCCCTCTTGCCTCCCCTACCTATCTTCTTCGCTCCCTCACCTCTGTCTTCACCTTGCATCACCCCCTGGCAGGGTTCTCAGCATCCTGAAGGGGTCAGTTCTTGGCACACCTCCTACCTCCCCTTCCCTTCTCACCTATCTTCTTCCCTTCTGCCTCCTTACCTATCTTCTCTCCAGCACCTCTCTCTTCGCGTTGTTCCGCCCCCTGGTAGGGTTCTCAGAATCCTGAAGGGGACAGTTCTTGGCACGCCTCCCAACTCCCCTCCTCTTCTTTCCTATCTATCTATCCACCTCTCACCTGCCCCAATACCTACCCATTCTCTCCCTCTCCTCTACCATCGCCTTGTTCCGCCCCCTGGCAGGGTTCTCAGCATCCTGAAGGGGTCAGTTCTTGGCACGTCTACCACCTCCCCCCACCTTTTCCTACCCTCTTCTTTACCCTCACCTCCCTCCACCTCCACTGCACTCCTCTGCACTAGCTGTTTGCCCCTAAATCTAAAATGCCCTTACACTTCTGATGTACTATAGCTTATTCTATCTGTCCTGTTGCCGTCCAGCTCGCCTTATAACTGTTTGCATTCTAATTAACACACCTCCACTAGCTTCCCCACCCCACTTCCCTTCACATTGTACGTCATTGTATAATCATGCTGTTTACAGATTTCTTAATTGTAGCTATTCCAAATGTGCATATTGCAAGATTGTATCATTCTCAGTTGCCTGTCCTTGTAAAATCATGTTGTCTACTTATTTCTTAATTCTATGTATTTCCAAATGTTTTTATTACATTATTGTATCAATCTCTGTAGTTTATCCCCTGTACACTCCACACCCCCAGGTCACACCGTGAGACAAGCAACTTGTTGTTCAGTGTGCCCTCCTGGTGAAACATTTCAATAAATAAATAGATCCTGGCATGGTGTATGGCAAAGCACCTAACTAGGGGACAGTGATCCCCTGCTGTTGGCAATCGAAATACTCAGTCAGATACTTTAAATTTCATAGATCCCTTTCCAAAACATTGGGTATGGCAGGGACTCATGTATTTTCATCAGTTACTGGATGAGAGGGGGGGTGCCCTCATTCTAGACCTTGTCTGCTAAGTTTGCCTTCCGCATACAAACCATTTTCAGTATTTACAGTTGTGATCATATGTAGCAAAACACAAATCACAATACGGGAGGCTACCTGATCTGCCACAGGAGCTCTTCACACAGATCCAATTTCATTAATGGGGGGGCACACTTGGTGGGCAGCATATGCGCCGTTTTAAGGGATCAGTCCAAGAATTCCACCCCATTTGGTGTTGCATAAATGGAATAATGACTTACAAGTCAATTGTGACACGAAGATTTGGCTAAAATATGTGTTACTAACATACTATTTGCCAGCAGATTAGGCCTTATGGTCTATCGAGTCTGCTCGAACCTCAGATCCCTAGTTGGGTGCCGAGGCCCTCCCCTCCCTTGTATTCCAGAAACCCCTATCATCCATCCCCCCCGCTGGGACAGGCCATCATCTGATACATCCACTTTCTGTGTCTGTCCCACCCTTTCTTGAAGCCCTCCACTGTGGATCTCTGAACCAGCTCGCCAGGCAGTGCATTCCAAGGGTCCACCACCCTCTCAGTGAAAAACCTCCTCCTCTTTCCTCCCTCACCCTTCCACCTTTCAACTTCAAACCATGCCCTCTGGTGATACCTCCCTGCTTTAGTCTAAAGATCCCCTCCATGTTTACCCTATTTATTCCCTTGAGGTACTTGAAGACCTCAATCGTGTCCCCCCTGTCTCTCCTCTCCTCCAATGAAAACAGGCAGAGCTCCTCAAGTCTGTCGTCATACGTCAAATCCCCTAGCCCTCGTATCGTCTTAGTTGCCCTCCTCTGTACCCGCTCCAGGAGCTGTATGTCCCTCTTCAAGTGTGGTCTCCAGTACTGTACACAGTACTCAAGGTGTGGTCTAAGCCAGTCCATTGTACAGCGGCAGAATCACTTCCTTGCTCCTAGAGGTGATCCCCCTTACGATGCATCCCAACATCCTGTTTGCCTTGCTAGCCGCTCTCCTGCACTGCTCAGAGTTATTCATACATGCATCCACCATGACCCCTAGGTCTTTTTCCACTATTGAGGCCTCCAGCACCTCCCCTCCCAGGGTGTACCTGTGTTTAGGGTTTGCCCGCCCAAGATGCAACACCTTGCACTTGGTGATAGTGAAATTTAATTTCCATGTGTGAGCCCAGCTTTCCAGGGTGTCCAGGTCCCCTTGCAGGGCCAACCTCCCCTCTTCTCCCTCAACTACTGCTGCCATCTTGGAGTCATCAGCGAAGAGGCTCATTTCACACCCTATACCCTCCCTGATGTCTGATATGTATGCATTAAACAGGATCAGACCCAGGACTGAGCCCTGCGGTACCCCACTACCAGCCTCTCTAGGGTTTGAGAGCTCCCCACAGACCACTACTCTCTGGGTGCGTCCAGCTAGCCAGTTTTCAAACCATCTGACCATCAAAGGGCCTACTCCTAACCCCCATCAGTTTTTCCACCAGACCATTGTGGGGGACAGAGTCAAACGCTTTGCTGAAGTCCAAGAATAATACATCCACGGGCTTTCCCCTGTCCAGTTCTGATGTTACCCATTCATAGAACTCCACAAGATTGGTTTGACATGATCTACCTGGCATAAACCCATGTTTCCGACTATCCAGACCTCCCACCTCCTCCAAGTACACCCCCAATCGTTCCTTTAGTATACTCCATTAATTTTCCCACCACCGAGGTCAAACTGATGGGTCTATAGTTACCTGGTACTTCCCTTGACCCCCCTTTATGGATTGGCACCACATGTGCCTCTCGCCAATCCCTAGGTACCCTCCCTGTCTCAGGTGACCTGTTGAAGAGCTCCGCCAGGGGTGCAGCTAGTATGTCCGCCAATTCCCATAGTACTTTCGGATGAATGCCATCTGGCCCAGGAGGTTTGTCTTTCTTTAGGGCCTTGAGGGCTAACCACACCCTTTTGACGGAGGTAGCATCATCCTTCCCCTCCACCTTACTGGCCTTTTTATCCTTATCCAGATGTGACACCCTTGGGTACCTCTCCCTCCCTCTTGCTCCATTTCTGTTGCTCCTGATCCCTCACTGCCGCTTCTATCCCCATAATGCCTTGCTTTGTAGATATCCCATCCCCCTCCCTAGTGAACACAGGGCAAAGTACTCATTAAATACCTCTGCCTGGTCCCTCGCCTCTTCCACCCACCCTCCTTCTGATCTCAATCTGCTGAGATGGCCATTAGTTTTTCTCCGCTCCCCAATGTACCGGAAGAACCCCTTTTCCCCTCCATGTTTCCCCTGTGCCAGCCGCTGCTCTTTACTGGACTTTGCTCCCCTCACCATCCGGGTGACTTTTCTAGATGCAAGATGGTACATTTCGTTATCCCTATCCCCTCTTGCTGTTTTATATTTTTTGTAGGCCGCCTTCTTTTCTCTGACTGCTACCTGTACCTCACTGGACCACCAGCATGGTTTATGTGACCTTGCTCCCTTATGTTTCAACTTAGCGCAGATCCTGTCTGCCTCATGAAGTCCCGGTTTTATGACCTCCCATCTCCTTTCCACACTTGTCATTGATGTAATCCCCTTCAAGTGATCCTTGAGAATATTTCCCATGCCGACAAAGTCTGCCCCCTGAAGTCCACTGCCAGTGTCCTAGATCTCACCCCCTCCCCCATGCTTATTTGAAACCAGACAGTATTGTGGTCGCTCCCAGTCAGGGTCCTCTACAACCAGGTCCCTTACCAGATCCCTATCTGCCAGAACCACGTCCAGGACATCCCCTCCCTTGTGGGCTCCATCACATGCTGTGTTAAGAACACATCCTGGAAGCCAGTCCAGCAGCCTCTGCTCCTTGGCCACCTTAAGGACATGGTTCCCAGGTTTGCACCTGGCATATTAGGTCCCCATCAACACCACTCCTTCTCCTTTTGATCCACGCTGGGCAATGATGTTGTCCAGCAAACCATCCTCTAGAACATCACTCGTCCCGAGGGCCTATATACTACACCAGCTTGACCTTATCTCCTGCTGGGGATCGTAAGGTGACCCTCAAGGCCTCCACGTTTCCCTCTGCCTCTTCTACCCTAGCAATTTCTATGTCATCTCTAATGAACATAGCCACTCCACCCCCTCTGCCCTCCTTTCTATCCTTCCTAAGCATAGAGTACCCCTGCACGTTTAGGTCCCAGTCATGGTTTTTGTTGTCCCACGTCTCTGTGACAGCTGCCAGATCCACCCCCCCCCCCCGAACAGCGTGGTCTGGAACTCTGGCAACTTGTTTCCCAAGCTCCTGGCGTTTACTAACACCAATCCCACCCTTATCCCTGATCCCCTTTGTCGAACCCCACCCAGGTTCCTTATACTTCCATCCTCCCTCTGCTCCTCCTGAAACCTCCACCCCCAGTCTGTTTCCCCTCTCCCCCTTGGGTTTGAAGGATACTCCCCTCATCTTGAAGAGAGGGCTTCTGGTCAGCTCCTCCCTTATCCCTTCCCCCCCATAAGTTTAAACCCCACCTTTCTTGAATGTAGTCAGCCATCCCCTGCTTAGGACTTCCTTCCCTAATGGCGCAGATAAAGCCTGTCCTTGGCATACAGTCCCTTATCCTCCCAAACTCCTTTCCAGTTCCCTAACCCCAACCCACTCTTTACCCCACTTCCTGAGCCAGTCATTAACCTCTGTGATCTTCATTTTTCTCCACTGAGGCCTTTGGGACTGGCAATATCTCCGAAAAGGAAATGTTGCATCCATTATCCCGACAGGCTCTGGCAAGTTCTAGGAACCTTGCTTGGATTTCCAAAACGCTATTTCCCTCTAGATCGTTAGTTCCCAAATGCACCAGGAAATCCGCTTTCCCTCCACAATCCCTAACCAGTTCATACACCATGAACTTTGCTATGTGCACTGTCAGCCCATAGATACTCACTACCTTCACCTGGCTATGGCATCCACCCCTGTCCTCCACTGGATACCCCTAATCATCAGGTCTCCCAATAACAGAACCTTAACACCGCCATCACCCTTATGGCTACCTCCACTGCCTCTCAGCCCCCATCCCCCTTTATTAGTGATTTCAATTCCATGGAGTCTTCCTGCCTTATTAGAGACCCCTTGTCACCCTCCCTTTCTGCCTCCTCGTTATTTTGCCCTTAACTCAGACCCCTCTGAATAGGTGTCCCCTTTAACCTCTCTTATGCGAACCATTTATCCTGGCCTTGATGGTTTCCCTTCCCCACACATGTCCTCCCCCTTGTGATAGTACCCTGCCTCCAGAGGCTCTCTGTAGGTCCCCTTTAGCTAGGCCCCATCCTTGTGCACCCCCCTGCTGAAGGGGCTCTCTCCACCTCCTTGTCTCCCAGTTTCTCTCCAGTGATGCTCTCCTCCCTCATGTCTGCAATATGTTGCATCTCCCCCATCTGCTTAACATTTATGTTTCCCCTTCTCCCTCTGGGACTATTTCTATCCTTTCCATTGCCGGTCTGTGATGCCCTATGGGTATCAGACTCCCTCCCCGCCTCTGTATCAGTTTCCTCATTTCCACCAACACCTTCCTCCCCCTCTAGGTTGCTTAGTAGCTCAAATTTATTGTGACACCCTATGTCAGCCTCCATCAAGTAACCCGAGTTTCCGCTGACTGCACCTCTAAACTGCCCCTCTTCTTCCCCTCTTGCTCTGTTCTCCTTAGGAGCTCCCTTCCCACGGTCTGCTGTTTTAGGCTTCCCCACAACAGCCCCTCCCTTCTCAATGTCTGCTGTACTAGGCTTCCCCACAACAGCCCTTCTGACTCTTCCC